>CP136059.1:28922500-30172500 GCA_032464435.1 Aegilops umbellulata
GAACGAAGGAGGAGGAGGGGGATCGAGGGATGCGGGCACTGCCTCTCTGCGTGTGAGATGCGTGCGTGGGTTCTGGCGGCGGGGGAGGAGATCGAGGGGAGATGGGGATCGGGGACTAGGGTTAGGAGAGCTAGGTGGGCTGGGGAGAATGGATGGGCCTGAGCAGAGAGGCCCAAGGGGGCACTGCTGCTAACTCTCTCTCTCTCTCTCTAATTACCTCTCTATTTCAAAGAAACAAGAGCTTAGAAGAAATGTCGAGAGAGATTAGAGTGGAGTTTGGGTATGGGGATAATTTTCCCAGAGTCACGAAAAGGTGTTTGTTCCGAAAAAATGGGAATTGCCAAGATTGCAAGATTTAAATTCAAACTCATTTGAATTTAATTCAAATAGGTTTGAACTAGGACTAGGTAAAAGGAAAGCCCAAAAATGTTGAGATTTTTGGTGAAGCTCCGGAAAATGACGAAAGGATTTATGGGTAGAGTTGGAGACCAAGAATTGAGATAACAAAGGCATTGGGATTTATTTGCAAGTGTGTTATGGTGAATTCCAAAATGGAATATTAATATAGCTCCCTAAAATATTGGGAGGATATGTTATAAAGAGAATTCACCATGTGAATACCCTCGGTTTAAATGGATCGAAGATCCATGCCATTTATTTATTTGAGTTACGAAAATAAATAACTTGATGGCATGATGACATGATGCAATGCACATGATGCAAAGCTGAATGCAATAAACCAACAACTCACATGACGAAAACCCGGAAACCCTGGAAGGCATCTGGAGCTCCGGTCTTGGGGCGTTACAGATCAAGAGTTCGAGGGACGTCATCGAGCTGAACGTGTGCAAAACTCGGAGGTGTCATACGTTCGGTACTTGATCGGTCGGAACGAGAGAAGTTCGACTACATCAACCGCGTTAACAAACGCTTCTGCTTTCGGTCTACGAGGGTACATGGACACACTCTCCCCCTCTCATTTCTATACATCTCCTAGATAGATCTTGCATGAGCGTAAGATTTTTTTTTTGAAACTACATGCTACATTACCCTTCAGTGGCATCCGAGCCAGGTCTATGCGTAGATGATATGCACGAGTAGAACACAAAGAGTTGTGGGGAGTGATCGTCATACTGCTTACCACCAATGTCTTAGTTTGAGTGGGCAGCATTGTTAGATGAAGCGGACCGGACCAACCTTACATGACCATGTTCATGAGACCGTTTCCACCGACAGACATGCAACTAGTTTTGCATAAAGGTGGCTGGCGGGTGTCTGTTTCTCCAACTTTAGTTGAATCGAATTTGACTGCGGCCGGTCCTTGTTGGAGGTTAAAACAGCAAACTTGATAAATCACCATTGTGGTTTTGATGCGTAGGTAAGAACAGTTCTTACTAGAAGCCCATAGCAGCCATGTAAAACTTGCAACAACAAAGTAGAGGATGTCTAACTTGTTTTTGCAGGGCATGTTGTGATGTGATATGGTCAAAACATGATGTGATATACATTATTGTATGAGATGATCATGTTTTGTAAAAGTTATCGGCAACTGGCAGGAGCCTTATGGTTGTCGCTTTATTGTATGAAATGCAATTGCCATGTAATTGCTTTAATTTATCACTATGCATTAGCGATAGTTGTAGAAGAAATAGTTGGCGAGACGACAACGACGCTACGATGGAGATCAAGGTGTCAAGCTGGTGACGATGGAAATCATGATGGTGCTTTGGAGATGGAGATCAAATGTACAAGATGATGATGGCCATATCATGTCACATATTTTGATTGCATATGATGTTTATCTTTTATGCATCTTATTTTGCTTAATACGGCGGTAGCATTATAAGATGATCCCTTACTAAAATTTCAAGGTATAAGTGTTCTCTCTGAGTATGCACCGTTGCGACAGTTCGTCGTGCCGGGACACCACGTGATGATCGGGTGTGATAAGCTCTACATTCACATACAACAGGTGCAAGACAGTTTTGCACATGCGGAATACTCGGGTTAAACTTGACGAGCCTAGCGTGTACAGACATGTCCTCAGAATACTGGGGACCGAAAGGTCGAACGTGAATTATATAGTAGATATGATCAACATAGAGATGTTCACCATTGAAGACTACTCCATCTCACGTGATGATCAGACATGGTTTAGTTGATATGGATCACGTGATCATTTAGATGACTCGAGGAATGTCTATGTAAGTGGGAGTTCTTAGGTAATATGATTAATTGAACCTAATTATCATGAACTTAGTCCTGATAGTATTTACATATCTATGTTGTAGATCAATAGCTCGCGTATAGCTCCCCTATTTTATTTGGATATGTTCCTAGAGAAAACTAAGTTGAAAGATGATAGTAGCAATGATGAGGACTTTGTCCATGATCTGAGGATTATCCTCATTGCTACACAGAAAAATTATGTCCTTGATGCACCACTAGGTGACATACCCATTGTAGGAGCATATGCAGATGTTATGAACATTTTTTTGCAAGCCGGTATGATGACTACTTGATAGTTTAGTGCACCATGCTTTACGGGTTAGAACGGGGACTTAAAAATGTTTTGAACTCCATGGAGCATATCATATGTTCCAAGAAGCTGAATAAGATATTTCAGACTCATGCCCGCGTTAATAGGTATGAGACCTCTGACAAGTACTTTTCCTACAAGATGGAGGAGAATAGCATAGCTAGTGAGCATGTGCTTAGAATGTCTGTGTACTACAATCACTTGAATCAAGTGGGAGTTAATCTTCCAGATAAGATAGTGATTGACATAGTTCTCAAGTCACTATCACCAAGTTACTAGAACTTCATGATGAAGTATAATATGCAAGGGATGACGAAAACGATTCCCAAGCTCTTCGCGATGCTGAAATCAGCACAGGTAGAAATCAAGAAATAGCATCAAGTGTTGATGGTTAACAAGACCACTAGTTTCAAGAAAAAGGGCAAGGGAAAGAAAGGGAAACTTCAATAGAATGGCAAGAAAGTTGCCACTCCCATGAAGAAGCCCAAAGCTAGACCCAAGCCTGAAACTGAGTGCTTCTACTGCAAAGGAAATGGTCACTGGAAGTGGAACTGCCTTAGATACTTGGCGGATAAGATGGATGGCAAAGTGAACAAAGGTATATTTGATATACATGTGATTGATGTGTACTTTACTAGTGTTTATAGTAACCCCTCGAAATTTGATACTGGTTCAGTTGCAAAGAGTAGTAACTCGAAACAGGAGTTGTAAAATAAACAGAGACTAGTTAAGGACGAGGTGACGATGTGTGTTGGAAGTAATTCCAAGGTTGTTACGATCACCATCGCACACTCCCTATATCTTCGAGATTGGAATTGAACCTAAATAAATGTTATTTGGTGTTTGCATTGAGCATTAATATGATTAGATTATGTTTATTGCAATAGGGTTATTCATTTAAGTCAGAGAATAATTGTTGTTCTGTTTATATGAATAAAACCTTCTATTGTCATACACCCAATGTGAATGGTTTATTGAATCTCGATTGTGGTGATACACATATTCATAATATTGATGTCGAAAGATGCAAAGTTGATAATGATAGTGCAACATATTTGTGGCACTACCTTTTATGTCATATTGGTGTAAAGCGCATGAAGAAACTCCATGCGGATGGACTTTTAGAATCACTTGATTATGAATCATTTGATGCTTGCCAACCATGCCTCATGGGCAAGATGACTAAAACTCCATTCTCCGAAACAATGGAGCGAGCCACTGACTTAATGGAAATTATACATACCGATGTATGCGGTCCGATGAGTGTTGAGGCTCGCGGTGGGTATCGTTATTTTCTGACCTTCACATATGATTTGAGCAGATATGGGTATATCTACTTGATGAAACACAAGTCTGAAACATTTGAAAAGTTCAAAGAATTCCATAGTGAAGTAGAGAATCATCGTAGCAAGAAAATAAAGTTTCTACGATATGATCGCGGAGGCGAATATTTGAGTTACGAGTTTGGCCTTTATTTAAAAGAATGTGGAATAGTTTCACAACTCACTCCACCTGGAACACCACATCATATTGGCGTGTCTGAATGTCGTAATTCTTACCGATTTACCACTATCGATTTGGGGTTATGCATTAGAGGCAACTGCATTCACATTAAAAAGGGCACCATCTAAATCCATTGAGACGACACCGTATGAACTATGGTTTGGCAAGAAACTTAAGATGTCGTTTCTTAAAGTTTGGGGTTGCGATGCTTATGTGAAAAAGCTTCAGCTTGGTAAGCTCGAACCCAAATCGGAGAAGTGCGTCTTCATATGATACCCAAAATAAACTATTGGGTACACCTTCTATCATAGATCCGAAGGCAAGATCTTTGTTGCTAAGAATGGATCCTTTCTAGAGAAGGAGTTTCTCTCGAAAGAAGTTAGTGGGAGGAAAGTAGAACTTGATGAGGTAATTGTACCTTCTCTCGAATTGGAAAGTAACTCATCACAGAAAACCACCCGTAATGCCTACACCAACTAGAGAGGAAGCTAATGATAATGATCATGAAACTTTCGATCAAGTTACTACTGAACCTCGTAGGTTCTGGAAGCCATGTTACTAGACCATGATAAACCTATGAACTATGAGGAAGCGATGATGAGCCCAGATTCCGCAAAATGGCTTGAGGCCATGAAATCTGAGATGGGATCCATGTATGAGAAAAATTATGGGCTTTGGTTGACTTGCCCGATGATCGGCAAGCCGTTGATGGTAGTGTTACTATCTACAAAGCTCAACTTGTAGCAAAAGGTTTTCGACAAGTTCAGGTGTTGACTACGATGACATTTTCTCACTCGTAGCGATGCTTAAGTCTATCTGAATCATGTTAGCAATTGCCGCATTTTATGAAATATGGCAAATAGATGTCAAAAACAGCATTCCTTAATGGATTTCTTAAAAGAAGAGTTGTATATGATGCAACCAGAAGGTTTTTGTTGATCCTAAAAGTGCTAACAAAGTGTGCAAGCAACAGCGATCCATCTATGGACTGGAGCAAGCATATCGGAGTTGGAATATATGCTTTGATGAGGTGATCAAAGCATATGGTTTTATACGGACTTACGGTGAAGCCTGTATTTACAAGAAAGTGAGTGGGAGCCCTGTAGCACTTTTGATATTATATGTGGATGACATATTGTTGATCGGGAAAGATACAATATTTCTGGATAGCATAAAAGGATACTTGAATAAGAGTTTTTCAATGAAATACCTCGGTAAAGCTGCCTATATATTGGGCATCAAGATCTATAGAGATAGATCAAGACGCTTGATAAGACTTTCACAAAGCACATACCTTGATAATGTTTTTAAGAGGTTCAAAATGGATCAGTCAAAGAAAGGGTTCTTTCCTGTGTTACAAGGTGTGAAGTTGAGTAAGACTCAAAACCCGACCATGGCAGAATATAGAGAGAGAATGAAAGTCATTCCCTATGCCTTAGTCATTGGTTCTATAAAGTATGCGATGCTGTGTACCAAACCTCTTGTGTGCCTTGCCATGAGTTTGGCAAGGGCTACAATAGTGATCCAGGAGTAGATCACTGGACAGCGGTCAAAATTATCCTTAAATACCTAAATTGGACTAAGGAAATGTTTCTTGTTTATGGAGGTGATAAAGAGTTCGTCGTAAAGAGTTACGTCGATGCAAGCTTTGACACCGATCTGGATGACTTTGAGTCTTGATCTGGATACATATTGAAAGTAGGAGCAATTAGCTCAAGTAGCTCCATGCAGAGCATTGTAAACATAGAGATTTGCAAAATACATACAGATCTGAATGTGGGAGACCCATTGACTAAACTTCTATCACAAGCAAAACATAATCACACCTTAGCACTACTAGGAGAATGCTTATACACATTAGCTTAGTAGTAGCGCTGTAAAATAGTAACCGCTGCTGCTAATTAGCGGTAGTGCTTTTCCTAGAAAGCGCTACTAGTATCCCCGTAGTAGTAGCGCCGAGAAGCAAAAACACGCTACTACTATGAGGGACCAGACGAGGCCACCGACGGTAGGTGGAGTTGTAGCGCTGTACAGAATCCAACGCTACTACTAAAAGTTTAGTAGTAGTGCTTTTTATTGCACCACTAATGCTAATGGGTCCCACTTAGCGCTTTTGCTACTACTAAGTCGCTTAGCAGCATCGCATTTTGCTAGGCAGCGCTACTAGTAGTTGCGGCTGGTGCCACCTTTCCCACCCCTCCCCCTCCTCTCTCCCCACTTTTCCCTCTCTCCCCCTCCTTTCCCCTCTCCCCTATTCACTCTCCACTCTCCACTCTCCACCATCGTTGCTCTTCTTCTCTCTTCCTCCTACCTCACTTCCTCCTACCTCTCTTCTCTCCTCATTAATGGCACCCTCCTCCATAAATGGCCTCTCTCTTTTCTCCTACACCTCTCTTCTCTCCCCCATTAATGCCCCCATCCACCATAACCCCTCTCCATTAGTTAGCTAGCTAGATTCACCCCTCCTCCCCAACAACTATATCTAGCTAGCTATTTAGCCAACCACACGTGCTTTGTCGACCGTTCTCTCTCATCATCTAATTAACCGCGTGCTCTCGATCTCTCTCGGGAGATATATATAGGTGAGTAAAAGGTTGTTCATTTCAAGAATGGGAATATGTCTGTGAATGAGAATATGTGTGTTTGGGATATATATATACATACATACATATATATATACATATATATATGCATATATATATACATATATATATATATAGAGAGAGATTTGTGCTAGTGACATGCCCTCGAGTTGCTTATGTTTTCCCGAAATGTCGATTTATTTCCGTTTTGGTGAATTTCGAGCAAACTCATATGTCCTATTTTTAGGCAAGGTCATGCGAAAATTATATATATGACTTTGAAGCGTGAATATTTATTTCATAACCCTTTTGCTTGTTATACCGTGCAGTCGGTCATGAAGGTGAGTGGATGGAAGGTGAAGCGGTACATGCATCCGCGGTCATGGACATGTACGCAAATAATCGGACTAGGATTAGATGTTCGTGTGCAAGATGCAAGGAAGGAGTCCTTTTGGACCCTTTTGATCGTGGCACTTTGAAGGCGCACCAGCTGATGAATGGTTTCATGGATGGCTATACTCAGTGGATAAGTGAAGAGGAAGATGATGATGAGGACGTCCACATGGCAGGGAATAACGACATGGGGCTAGATGAAGAGATGACCGATCAACAAGAAGACGATGGCGCCAGACATGTAGGCGGGGAAGAGTCCGGAAATGATGACGGCAGCGGAGAAGATTCCGGACATGGCGAAGAAGAGTACACACATGGCGGAGAAGAGGTGGCAGTCACGCCGCAGCCTACGACGCTACTAAGTATAGTCGTGTAGGACCCTCATGTTTGAGACCTCCTTCACGAGAGTACGACTAGCGAGAGAGCTGCTTCTAGAGAGGAGGCCAAGCTAGCGCAACTTGAAGTAGACTTGAGGACTCCATTGTATGACGGGTGCGATCCAGAGGTGACCCGCTTGAGTTTCACACTCGAACTTCTAAAGACGAAGGCCAAAAACAAATGGACAGACAAAAGCCTCGATGAGCATTTGAAGTTTCTACATAATAAAGTTCTTCCCGCAGGGAACCTGTGTCCTACTAGTGTCGAGGAGGCCAAGAAAATCTTTTGCCCTTTTGATTTGCCGCACATTGGTACCACACATGCATCAACGATTGCATCATTTATCGGGGGAGCATGTGGAAAAAAACCAGTTGTCCTGTGTGCAATGCTGCTCGATACAAGAAGTGTTGGGGGATATTACTACTGGGCATAAACCGGCCAAGAGAGGTCGGGTTATCCCCATAATGAGTTATTATATTTGAAGCCCATTAAGACAAAGATGATGGCGCTTTATGAAGGCCCGGGGCCCAAAGGCGGATTAAGGCCTGTAGTCATGAACCGACATTGATATGTAAGCTTGTGTTGTAAGGCAGAAATAACAGAGATCGGGCCGGACACGTTTATGAGCCAGCCTCGGAATCCTGTAAACCGGCGGGCGTCAACCCATGTATATAAGGGGACGACCCGGCGGCGGTTTAGGGACAACAAACAATAACTCGAGAGCCAGGCAAAGCGGATTCGCTCCCTGGTCATCGAAACCCCAACAATTCCACAACAACTGGATCGTAGGCTTTTACCTTCAACGCAAGGGGCCGAACCATTATAAACTTCCCGCGTCCTTTGTTCGCTTTAACCCCTTTAAGCTAACCCATCGCGATGGCTCCACGACTAAGTCCTTTCTCTAGGACATCTTCCATGACAAAACCACGACAGTTGGCACCCACCGTGGGGCTATCGCACGATGGTTTCAAGTTCTTAGAGGGCAGGTTCGAAGGACTCAAGGGATACTCTGTGGGCGGAGGTTAATGTTGGGGAACGTAGTAATTTCAAAAAATTTCCTACGCACACACAAGATCATGGTGATGCATAGCAACGAGAGGGGAGAGTGTTGTCTACGTACCCTCGTAGACCGAAAGCAGAAGCGTTATATCAACGCGGTTGATGTAGTCGTACGTCTTCACGATCCGACCGATCCAAGCACCGAAAGCACGGCACCTCCAAGTTCTAGCACACGTTCAGCTCGATGACGATCCCCGGACTCCGATCCAGCAAAGTGTCGGGGATGAGTTCCGTCAGCACGACGGCGTGGTGACAATCTTGATGTTCTACCATCGCAGTGCTTCGCCTAAGCACTGCTACAATATTATCGAGGGTTATGGTGGAGGGGGGCACCGCACACGGCTAAGAGAACGATCACGAAGATCAACTTGTGTGTCTAGAGGTGCCCCCCTGCCCCCGTATATAAAAGGAGAAAGGGGGGAGGCCGGCCGGCCCTAGTACGGCGCGCCAGGAGGAGGATTCCTCCTCCTAGTAGGAGTAGGACTCCCTTCTTTCCTACTCCTACTAGGAGGGGGAAAGGAAGGGGGAGAGGGAGAAGGAAAGGGGGGCGCCGCCCCCCTCTCCTAGTCCAATTCGGACCAGAGGGGAGGGGGCGCACGGCCCACCCTGGCCGCCCCTCTCTCTCTCCACTAGGGCCCATAAGGCCCATTACTTCTCCCGGGGGGTTCCGGTAACCCTCCGGCACTCCGGTTTTCTCCGAAATCATCTGGAACACTTCCGGTGTCCGAATATAGCCGTCCAATATATCGATTTTTATGTCTCGACCATTTCGAGACTCATCGTCATGTCCGTGATCACATCCGGGACTCCGAACGAACTTAGGTACATCAAAATATATAAACTCATAATGAAACTGTCATCGTAACGTTAAGCGTGCGGACCCTACGGGTTTGAGAACAATGTAGACATGACCGAGACACGTCTCTGGTCAATAACCAATAGCGGAACCTGGATGCTCATATTGGCTCCTACATATTCTACGAAGATCTTTATCGGTCAGACAGCATAACAACATACGTTGTTCCCTTTGTCATCGGTATGTTACTTGCCCGAGATTCGATCGTCGGTATCTCAATACCTAGTTCAATCTCGTTACCGGCAAGTCTCTTTACTCGTTTCATAATACATCATCTCGCAACTAACTCATTAGTAGCAATGCTTGCAAGGCTTATGTGATGTGCATTACCGAAAGGGCCCAGAGATACCTCTCCGACAATCGGAGTGACAAATCCTAATCTCGAAATACGCCAACCCAACATGTACCTTTGGAGACACCTGTAGAGCTCCTTTATAATCACCCAGCTACGTTGTGACGTTTGGTAGCACACAAAGTGTTCCTCCGGTAAACGGGAGTTGCATAATCTCATAGTCATAGGAACATGTATAAGTCATGAAGAAAGCAATAGCAACATACTAAACGATCGGGTGCTAAGCTAATGGAATGGGTCATGTCAATCACATCATTCTCCTAATGATGTGATCCCGTTAATCAAATGACAACACATGTCTATGGTTAGGAAACATAACCATCTTTGATTAATGAGCTAGTCAAGTAGAGGCATATTAGTGACGTTTAGTTTTGTCTATGTATTCACACAATTATTATGTTTCCGGTTAATACAATTCTAGCATGAATAATAAACATTTATCATGATATAAGGAAATAAATAATAACTTTATTATTGCCTTTAGGGCATATTTCCTTCAGTCTCCCACTTGCACTAGAGTCAATAATCTAGATTACACAGTAATGATTCTAACACCCATGGAGCTTTGGTGTTGATCATGTTTTGCTCGTGGAAGAGGCTTAGTCATCGGGTCTGCTACATTCAGATTCGTATGTATCTTGCAAATCTCTATGTCTCCCATCTGGACTAGATCCCGAATGGAATTGAAGCGTCTCTTGATGTGCTTGGTTCTCTTTGTGAAATCTGGATTCCTTTGCCAAGGCAATTGCACCAGTATTGTCACAAAAGATTTTCATTGGACCCGATGCACTAGGTATGACACCTAGATCGGATATGAACTCCTTCATCCAGACTCCTTCGTTTGCTGCTTCTGAAGCAGCTATGTACTCCGCTTCACATGTAGATCCCGCCACGATGCTTTGTTTAGAACTGTACCAACTGACAGCTCCATCGTTTAATGTAAATACGTATCCGGTTTGTGATTTAGAATCGTCCGGATCAATATCAAAGCTTGCATCAACGTAACCATTTACGATGAGCTCTTTGTCACCTCCATATATGAGAAACATATCCTTAGTCCTTTTCAGGTATTTCAGGATGTTCTTGACCGCTGTCCAGTGATCCACTCCTGGATTACTTTGGTACCTCCCTGCTAGACTTATAGCAAGACACACATCAGGTCTGGTACACAACATTGCATACATGATAGAGCCTATGGCTGAAGCATAGGGAACATCTTTCATTTTCTCTCTATCTTCTGCAGTGGTCGGGCATTGAGTCTTACTCAATTTCACACCTTGTAACACAGGCAAGAATCCTTTCTTTGCTTGATCCATTTTGAACTTTTTCAAAACTTTGTCAAGGTATGTGCTTTGTGAAAGTCCTATTAAGCGTCTTGATCTATCTCTATAGATCTTAATGCCCAATATGTAAGCAGCTTCACCGAGGTCTTTCATTGAAAAACTCTTATTCAAGTATCCCGTTATGCTATCCAGATATTCTATATCATTTCTGATTAGTAATGTGTCATCTACATATAATATCAGAAATGCTACAGAGCTCCCACTCACTTTATTGTAAATACATGCTTCTCCAAAAGTCTGTATAAAACCAAATGCTTTGATTACACTATCGAAGCGTTTATTCCAACTCCTTGAGGCTTGCACCAGTCCATAAATGGATCGCTGGAGCTTGCACACTTTGTTAGCTCCCTTTGGATCGACCAAACCTTCTGGCTGCATCATATACAACTCTTCTTCCAGAAATCCATTCAGGAATGCAGTTTTGACATCCATCTGCCAAATTTCATAATCATAAAATGCGGCAATTGCTAACATGATTCGGACAGACTTAAGAATCGCTACGGGTGAGAAGGTCTCATCGTAGTCAATCCCTTGAACTTGTCGAAAACCTTTTGCAACAAGTCGAGCTTTGTAGACAGTAAAATTACCGTCAGCGTCAGTCTTCTTCTTGAAGATCCATTTATTCTCAATTGCTTGCCGATCATCGGGCAAGTCAACCAAAGTCCATACTTTGTTCTCATACATGGATCCCATCTCAGATTTCATGGCTTCAAGCCATTTTGCGGAATCTGGGCTCACCATCGCTTCTTCATAGTTCGTAGGTTCGCCATGATCTAGTAGCATGACTTCCAGAACAGGATTACCGTACCACTCTGGTGCGGATCTTACTCTGTTTGATCTACGAGGTTCAGTAGGGACTTGTTCTGAAGTTTCATGATCATTATCATTAGCTTCCTCACGGATTGGTGTAGGTGTCACAGAAACCGGTTTCTGTGATGTACTACTTTCCAATAAGGGAGTAGGTACAGTTACCTCATCAAGTTCTACTTTCCTCCCACTGACTTCTTTTGAGAGAAACTCCTTCTCTAGAAAGTCTCCGAATTTAGCAACAAAAGTCTTGCCTTCGGATCTGTGATAGAAGGTGTATCCAACAGTTTCCTTTGGATATCCTATGAAGACACATTTCTCCGATTTGGGTTCGAGCTTATCAGGTTGAAGTTTTTTCACATAAGCATCACAGCCCCAAACTTTAAGAAACGACAACTTTGGTTTCTTGCCAAACCATAGTTTATAAGGCATCGTCTCAACGGATTTTGATGGTGCCCTATTTAACATGAATGCGGCCGTCTCTAAAGCATAACCCCAAAATGATAGCGGTAAATCAGTAAGAGACATCATAGATCGCACCATATCTAGTGAAGTATGATTACGACATTCGGACACACCATTACGCTGTGGTGTTCCGGGTGGCGTGAGCTGTGAAACTATTCCGCATTGTCTCAAATGTACACCAAACTCGTAACTCAAATATTCTCCTCCACGATCAGATCGTAGAAACTTTATTTTCTTGTTACGATGATTTTCAACTTCACTCTGAAATTCTTTGAACTTTTCAAATGTTTCAGACTTATGTTTCATTAAGTAGATATACCCATATCTACTTAAGTCATCTGTGAAGGTGAGAAAATAATGATATCCGCCACGAGCTTCAACATTCATCGGACCACATACATATGTATGTATGATTTCCAACAAATCTGTTGCTCTCTCCATAGTATCGGAGAACGGTGTTTTTGTCATCTTGCCCATATGGCACGGTTCGCAAGTACCAAGTGATTCATAATCAAGTGGTTCCAAAAGTCCATCAGTATGGAGTTTCTTCATGCGCTTTACACTGATATGACCCAAACGGCAGTGCCACAAATAAGTTGCACTATCATTATCAACTCTGCATCTTTTGGCTTCAGCATTATGAATATGTGTGTCACTACTATCGAGATTTAATAAGAATAGACCACTCTTTAAGGGTGCATGCCATAAAAGATATTACTCATATAAATAGAACAACCATTATTCTCTAATTTAAATGAATAACCGTCTCGCATCAAACAAGATCCAGATATAATGTTCATGCTCAACGCTGGCACCAAATAACAATTATTTAGGTCTAATACTAATCCCGAAGGTAGATGTAGAGGTAGCGTGCCGACCGCGATCACATCGACTTTGGAACCATTTCCCACGCGCATCGTCACCTCGTCCTTAGCCAATCTTCGCTTAATCCGTAGTCCCTGTTTCGAGTTGCAAATATTAGCAACAGAACCAGTATCAAATACCCAGGTGCTACTGCGAGCATTAGTGAGGTACACATCAATAACATGTATATCACATATACCTTTGTTCACCTTGCCATCCTTCTTATCCGCCAAATACTTGGGGCAGTTCCGCTTCCAGTGACCAGTCTGCTTGCAGTAGAAGCACTCAGTTTCAGGCTTAGGTCCAGACTTGGGTTTCTTCTCTTGAGCAGCAACTTGCTTGCTGTTCTTCTTGAAGTTCCCCTTCTTCTTCCCTTTGCCCTTTTTCCTGAAACTAGTGGTCTTGTTGACCATCAACACTTGATGCTCCTTCTTGATTTCTACCTCCGCAACTTTCAGCATTGCGAAGAGCTCGGGAATTGTCTTATCCATCCCTTGCATATTATAGTTCATCACGAAGCTCTTGTAGCTAGGTGGAAGTGATTGGAGAATTGTGTCAATGACGCAATCATCTGGAAGATTAACTCCCAATTGAATCAAGTGATTATTATACCCAAACATTTTGAGTATATGCTCACTGACAGAACTGTTCTCCTCCATCTTGCAGCTATAGAACTTATTGGAGACTTCATATCTCTCAATCCGGGCATTTGCTTGAAATATTAACTTCAACTCCTGGAACATCTCATATGCTCCATGACGTTCAAAACGTCGTTGAAGACCCGATTCTAAGCCGTAAAGCATGGCACATTGAACTATCGAGTAGTCATCAGCTTTGCTCTGCCAGACGTTCTTAACGTCGTCAGTTGCATCATCAGTAGGCCTGGCACCTAGCGGTGCTTCCAGGACGTAACTTTTCTGTGCAGCAATGAGGATAGTCCTCAAGTTACGGACCCAGTCCGTGTAATTGCTACCATCATCTTTCAACTTTGTTTTCTCAAGGAACGCATTAAAATTCAACGGAACAACAACACGGGCCATCTATCTACAATCAAACATAAACAAGCAAGATACTATCAGGTACTAAGTTCATGATAAATTTAAGTTTAATTAATCATATTACTAAAGAACTCCCACTTAGATAGACATCCCTCTAATCCTCTAAGTGATCACGTGATCCAAATCAACTAAACCATGTCCGATCATCACGTGAGATGGAGTAGTTTCAATGGTGAACATCACTATGTTGATCAGATCTACTATATGATTCACGCTCGACCTTTCGGTCTCCGTGTTCCGAGGCCATATCTGTTATATGCTAGGCTCGTCAAGTTAAACCTGAGTATTATGCGTGTGCAACTGTTTTGCACCCGTTGTATTTGAACATAGAGCCTATCACACCCGATCATCACGTGGTGTCTCAGCACGAAGAACTTTCGCAACGGTGCATACTTAGGGAGAACACTTTTACTATGATAATTTAGTGAGGGATCATCTTATAATGCTACCGTCAATCAAAGCAAGATAAGATGTACAAAAGATAAACATCACATGCAATCAATATAAGTGATATGATATGGCCATCATCATCTTGTGCTTGTGATCTCCATCTCCGAAGCATCATCATGATCACCATCGTCACCGGCGCGACACCTTGATCTCCATCGTAGCATCGTTGTCGTCTCGCCAATCTTATGCTTCTACGACTATCGCTACCGCTTAGTGATAAAGTAAAGCATTACAGGGCGATTGCATTGCATACAATAAGGCGACAACCATATGGCTCACAATATGCCCTGCAAAAACAAGTTAGACGTTCTCTACTTTGTTGTTGCAATTTTTGTGTGGTTGCTATGGGCTGAGCAAGAACCAATCTTACCTATGCATCAAAACCACAATGATAGTTTGTCAAGTTGGTGCTGTTTTAACCTTCGCAGGGACCGGGCGTAGCCACACTCGGTTCAACTAAAGTTGGAGAAACTGACACCCGCCAGCCACCTGTGTGCAAAGCACGTCGGTAGAACCAGTCTCGCGTAAGCGTACGCGTAATGTCGGTCCAGGCCGCTTCATCCAACAATACCGCTGAACCAAAGTATGACATGCTGGTAAGCAGTATGACTTATATCGCCCACAACTCACTTGTGTTCTACTCGTGCAAATAATATCAACACATAAAACCTGGCTCTGATACCACTGTTGGGGAACGTAGTAATTTCAAAAAAATTCCTACGCACACGCAAGATCATGGTGATGCATAGCAATGAGAGGGGAGAGTGTTGTCTACGTACCCTCGTAGACCGAAAGCGGAAGCGTTATATCAACGCGGTTGATGTAGTCGTACGTCTTCACGATCCGACCGATCCAAGCACCGAAAGCACGGCACCTCCGAGTTCTAGCACACGTTCAGCTCGATGACGATCCCCAGACTCCGATCCAGCAAAGTGTCGGGGATGAGTTCCGTCAGCACGACGGCGTGGTGACAATCTTGATGTTCTACCGTCGCAGGGCTTCGCCTAAGCACCGCTACAATATTATCGAGGGTTATGGTGGAGGGGGGCACCGCACACGGCTAAGAGAACGATCACGAAGATCAACTTGTGTGTCTAGAGGTGCCCCCTGCCCCCGTATATAAAAGGAGCAAGGGGGAGGCCGGCCGGCCCTAGCAGGGCGCGCCAGGAGGAGGAGTCCTCCTACTAGTAGGAGTAGGACTCCCTTCTTTCCTACTCCTACTAGGAGGGGGAAAGGAAGGGGGAGAGGGAGAAGGAAAGGGGGGTGCCGCCCCTCTCCTAGTCCAATTCGGACCAGAGGGGGAGGGGGCGCGCGGCCCACCCTGGCCGCCCCTCTCTCTCTCCACTAGGGCCCATAAGGCCCATTACTTCTCCCCGGGGGTTCCGGTAACCCTCCGACACTCCAGTTTTCTCCGAAATCATCTGGAACACTTCCAGTGTCCGAATATAGCCGTCCAATATATCGATTTTTATGTCTCGACCATTTCGAGACTCCTCGTCATTTCCGTGATCACATCCGGGACTCCGAACAAACTTCGGTACATCAAAATATATAAACTCATAATGAAACTGTCATCGTAACGTTAAGCGTGCGGACCCTACGGGTTCGAGAAAAATCTAGACATGACCGAGACACGTCTCTGGTCAATAACCAATAGCGGAACCTGGATGCTCATATTGGCTCCTACATATTCTACGAAGATCTTTATCGGTCAGACCGCATAACAACATACGTTGTTCCCTTTGTCATCGGTATGTTACTTGCCCGAGATTCGATCGCCGGTATCTCAATACCTATTTCAATCTCATTACCGACAAGTCTCTTTACTCGTTTCATAATACATCATCTCGCAACTAACTCATTAGTAGCAATGCTTGCGAGGCTTATGTGATGTGCATTACCGAAAGGGCCCAGAGATACCTCTCCGACAATCGGAGTGACAAATCCTATTCTCGAAATACGCCAACCTAACATGTACCTTTAGAGACACCTGTAGAGCTCCTTTATAATCACCCAGTTACGTTGTGACGTTTGGTAGCACACAAAGTGTTCCTCCGGTAAACGGGAGTTGCATAATATCATAGTCATAGGAACATGTATAAGTCATGAAGAAAGCAATAGCAACATACTAAACGATCGGGTGCTAAGCTAATGGAATGGGTCATGTCAATCACATCATTCTCCTAATGATGTGATCCCGTTAATCAAATGACAACACATGTCTATGGTTAGGAAACATAACCATCTTTGATTAATGAGATAGTCAAGTAGAGGCATACTAGTGACATTTAGTTTTGTCTATGTATTCACACAAGTGTTATGTTTCCGGCTAATACAATTCTAGCATGAATAATAAACATTTATCATGATATAAGGAAATAAATAATAACTTTATTATTGCCTCTAGGGCATATTTCCTTCAGTTAACTCGGCAAATCAATATGTGCATAACACAGAAATTGCAAAGGTGAAAGATCAGATAACTCAGGCCAAGGCCGACCTGGCAGCAGGGAACACCAGGATGGCTGTGGAGCGGGCCACGTTAGATGCACAGGCTTACCGGCTTATGTTGGCTCAAAGCGCGTCAAATGATGTCATGAGGAGAAGGTACCGATCTCACCTGCCACCGGTTTATGAGGTCAGGAACCTCTTTAATACCCCAGAAGCAGGGACTAGTAATCTGCCAGTGATGAACTGGGCGGAGGCACCCGAAACAGGGGCGCCGGTTCAGCCACGTCCAACTGATCTGCCTCGTCAGAACAACGTTCCGTCACAGCACGTCCCAACACCACCGGGTCACTACTCTAACCCGATGGATAACATTGTTGCTGCCGCTTCACGGTTGGCGGCTCTCTCGATCGAAGGCGAGTCCCCAGTTGCGGTCGAGATGCGACGGGCTAGGGAGCTCCTTCAGACAGCCTTAACTCAGCAGCAGGCTTATTCATAGAGACCCGAAAGGATCCATTCTACTCCCCGCCCAAGCCGAAGTTACAACAGGCATATGTATGAGCCGACCGTGTCAAGCAGCGCGCGAAACCGTAATCCGCCCCGCAGCCATAATCCGGCGGGTGGCGGTGGTGATGCTCAGGATGTGGTGGATCATGCTAGGGCACGTCGAGAGGCCGAGTTAGCGGCGTAATATGAAGCTCGCCAACTCACTCTAGTTCGTCCAACCACGTCGGTGGAACCAGGGGTTAGTTCCAGCTCTTTGGGAGTACCGTGTCTTGTCCTAGCACTGCGCAATGTGCGGCTACCCAAGGATTTCAACTTCCCATGTAAGGTGTCGAATTATACTGCCAATTTATCCTGGAGTCATGGGTCGAAAGCTATGAGATGGCGATGGAGATGCTGGATGTGGACGATGTGGCGTGTGCTAAATACTTCACCATGATGTTGGAAGGAACAACTCGCACATGGTCGCGCCAGCCTGGACGTGGGCCGCGGTCTTCCCAGCGTCCCGGGTTCCTTCCTCCTCTTCGGCCGTAGCCCCGGTCAGCACGGTCAGGGCGTCGGCCGACTCTTCCTTCCCGCACGGCGCGGAGTTCTTGGCATTCATTGGTGTTGTGGGTGTGGAGGTCATGGTACACACAGTACCGGCTGCCCCTGGAGGATTCAGGCAGATCCTTGCCCCACTTGGTGTCCGGTTCTGCCGCGAGCACGGCAGCCCCCTTGCGCTTCACGTCCTTGGCCTTGGGCTTCTTCTCTTCTGGGTCTACGGCAGGCAGCTCGAGAAGGGAGAGGCGTCCCTCCTCAGCTCTGGCGCACTTGGTCGCCAGGTTGAACAGCTCCAGGGAGGTGCAGAGGTCTTCATGCATCGCCAGCTCCTCCTTCATCTTGACATCGCGCACGCCATCAGAGAAGGCCGAAATGATGGCTTCTTCGGACACCCTAGGGATCTTGAGGCGCGCGCTGTTGAAGCGCTGGATGTACTTCTGCAGGGTCTCTCCAGGTTGTTGCTTGATGCGGCGCATGTCGCTCACGGCGGGAGGCCGGTCGCGGGTACCTTGGAAGTTGGCGATGAAGCGGGTACGCATCTGCTCCCAGGAGGAGATCGTGCCTGGGGCCAGGTTCAGGAGCCAAGTGCGAGCACCTTCCTTCAGTGCCATGGGGAACCAGTTCGCCATGACCTTCTCGTCCCCGCTGGCAGCATCGATTCCCAGCTCGTAGAGCTGGAGGAACTCTGTGGGATCAGTTGTGCCGTCGTAGCGAGGAGGTAGGTCCGGCTTGAACTTGCCGGGCCACGCGACGCTACGCAGCTCGGGGGTGTAGGAATGGCAGCCAGCCGTGGCCGCGGGAGGTTTTGGTTGAGGGAGAGCTCGGCCTTGTGGGTCCCCTTGCGCCGTAGCTGGGAGCAGCGCGGGGTCTTGACGTGCCGGAGCTGGAGCAGGGTCTCGGTGAGCCGGGGCCAGGAGCGCCCGGGCAGCCTCTTGCGGTCGCGAGACTTCTTGGCAGCTCCATTCCTGCTGGGCCGGTGCATGGCGGAGCGGGTTCCGCCCAGGAGCTGTGCGCCTTGGGGCCATGGCATCTTCTTGGAAAGGTGGTGGCTGGAACGCCCCCGGGGCTTCATTGCCCATGCGGGGCGGAGTGCAGCGCAGTGGTCTGGAAGGCGCGGGAGAGCCCCCTGCGGCGCGGACGAGCTCGGCGACGCGGTCGAGCCACTCCTCATAGACGTTGTCGACGGGGCGGTAGCGCAGGAGCTCGTTCGCCGCGATGAGCGCAGCTCGGGCCTCCAAGGGCGCGCGCAGCGCGTGCGACGAAGAACCGGCTGGGGTGAGCGACGGAGTGGCGGTGCGGCCATCCCGCCGCACGGATGGGTGTTGAGAGCACGCTTGCTGCTCGTTCCCCGCCGGGCCGGTGGCGGCGTTGACGGCGGGCGACGGGGAACGACGAGGACGTCCTCCGACAGGGGCCGTCTGGACGGCGCGGGAGGTGATGGCGGCCCGGCGCTCGGCGTGGGCCCGACAAGCGTCAGACATGGATGCGGTGGTCGGAGGAGAGCGAAGCGGTGGAAGACTGGTTCCGGCGCACCCCTACCTGGCGCGCCAAATGTCGGATCACGGGTTTCGGCAGACCCTTAAGGTTCGAACTCTGGGGTGCGCGCGGAGATCAAGCCCTCTACCTCTCCGTCTCGTAAGGATCTAACTACTGCAAGAACAACACAAGAGACACAAGATTTATACTGGTTCGGGCCACCATGGTGGTGTAATACCCTACTCCAGTGTGGTGGGTGGATTGCCTCTGGGGCTGATGCGGAAGAACAGTACAGGCGAACGGCCTCGCGAGGGCCTGTTCTTGGCTAGGGGATGAACTACTAAGGAGAGTTCAATCACCCCTCTCTCTGTCTCTGTGCGAGATTCTACCTTAAGTTCACGATGCCTAGATCTCTGGATGTCTAGCTAATGCCTCTACCCTGGGGGTGGCTGGCCCTATTTATAGGCAAAGGCCCTGGGCCTCTTCCCAAATATTGAGCGGGAAGGGCGCCAACTATTGGCCAATTTGAAGGGGAACATCGGGTACACTTATCCTGACTAAAGTTGGTCTTCGCCTGCCAAAGTTTCTGGTGATGACGCCGGCTCGGGCTCCACAGTGACTTCCTCCTTGTCGTGGAGCTGGTCTTGGTCTCGTTGCACCGAAATGGGTGCCTTTGCTTGATCCTCTCGCCTACGCTTGCCCCCTTTGCACCAAAGAGGAAAGGGAGGACGCTGCGTGGGCTGGCGCCCGCCTGGCACCTTTGATCGTCATGGCTTGCGTCATGGGCACCTCGTGAGGTACCCCACCTCGATCTCTCCGCCTCCTCGCGAGCCAGCCTAAGGAGGCCGTGCCGGAGGAAGCGCCGTGTCGTCCACCTCGCGAGGCTTGGCCCCTCGCGAGGGTCTTGAGCTTTGTGTTGATGAAGATGGGATACGTTGGGCCCCCACTCGAGCCACGCCGCAGGCCGCAGGCAGGCAAGTCTGGGGACCGCCGTTCCCAGAACGCCGACAACTTCAAAGGGAAAACTCAATCCATTACAAGAGAGTAGAGGGGGAGAAGAAACATAAGATCCGACTATAATAGCAAAGCTCGCGATACATCAAGATCATGCCAAATCAAGAACACGAGAGAGAGATATCAAACACATAGCTACTGGTACACACCCTCAGCCCCGAGGGTGAACTACTCCCTCCTCGTCATGAAGAACGTCGGGATGATGAAGATGGCCACCGGTGAGGTTTCCCCCCCTTCGGCAGGGTGCCAGAACAGGGTCCCGATTGGGTTTTGGTGGCTACAAAGGCTTGCGGCGGCGGAACTCCCGATCTATTTTGTTCCCCGAAGTTTTTAGGGTATATGGATATATATATATATATATATATATATATATATATATATATATATATATATATATATATATATATATATATATATAGGTGGAAGAAGTAAGTCGGTGGACCTCTGGGCTGTCCACGAGGCAGGGGCGCGCCATAGGGGGGTGGGCGCGCCCCCACCTTCGTGGGCAGCCCGGGACTCCCCTGGTGCAACTTCGGTACTCCGTGGGCTTCTTCTCATCCAAAAATAGGTTCTGGGTAGTTTCATGTCAATTGGACTCCGTTTGATATTCCTTTTCTTCGAAACACTGAAATAGGCAAAAAACAGCAATTCTGGGCTGGGCCCCCGATTAATAGGTTAGTCCCAAAAATAATATAAAAGTGGATAATAAAGCCCAGTATTGTCCAAAATAGTAGATAATATAGCATGGAGCAATCAAATATTATAGATACGTTGGAGACGTATCAAGCATCCCCAAGCTTAATTCCTGCTTGTCCTCGAGTAGGTAAATGATAAAAAAGATAATTTTTTATGTGGAATGCTAGTTGGCATAATTTCAATGTAATTCTTCTTAATTGTGGTATGAATATTCAGATCCGAAAGATTCAAGATAAAAGTTCATATTGACATATAAATAATAATACTTCAAGCATACTAACTAAGCAATTATGTCTTCTCAAAATAACATGGCCAAAGAAAGTTCATCCCTACAAAATCATATAGTTTAGTCATGCTCCATTTTCGTCACACAAGAATGCTCTCATCATGCACAACCCTGATGACAAGCCAAGCAATTGTTTCATACTTTAGTAATCTCAAACTTATAAACCTTCACTGTCGGTGTACTAGAGTAGGGGTACCCTAGTATCCCGAACTTGTGCACGGGCAGTCGCAGCACCCCGCGACAAGGCTTGCCGGGCGACCGCCAAGGCCCTCTATGGTTCCTTTTGAGTCATTCAAGAACAAAGTATTCAAGCCAAGAAGACAAGGCCCCGGCAAGAGGAGCTTGCCGGGAAGGCCACTCAAGGCACAAGACCCCGGCAAGAGGAGCTTGCCGGGGAGGCCAACCAAGGCATCTCAAGGTACTTACCGCGACGCACCACGCGTCCCGGCGAGGCCCGGCGAGCGGCAAGCTTCCGGACGCGACAAGACAACGACCGCGGCAAGGCACTTTGCCGCGGCAGGCTACCACTCTGTACCCACGCTCCAGCACATCCACCAACGTGTCGCTCAGGGACTATCCCAAGCGTACGTGGCGAGAGGCTGTGCAGCCGGGGGTACGCGGTGGCACACGGCGCTGACAAGATCGCCATCGTGGCGAATGGTGGCGTCCCTGACGGTCCCTTTCTGCACTGTTTGGACGACGCAGACGGGCATTTAATGCCCTTGTCCCCTGCCGTCAGGGTTAGGTAGGATACACTGTACAGGTAGCTGTACCAACCGCAGCACCTTTCCATTTTTACCCTTGTCTACATTGCCACCTGTTGGAGACCCCTTGAGCATATAAAAGGAGGCCCATGCACAACGTAGAGGGGGGGGGACAGTAGAACACTCACGCTCGGTCTCGTTAGCTGCTGGTGCGTACTGTAGCACTCAGCGCTCCTGAGCAAGAACTCAATACAAACCACAAAGCAGCAGTAGGAGTATTATCTCTCCGGAGAGCTCCGAAGCTGGGTAAACTGCTCGTGTGCTCCGCCTCGATCTCCTCTTCGTGCGACCTCCGCCCCCCGCCGAACCGAAAGGGGCTCGGTCCCCATAGGTGCTCGTGGATCAGTTTCCCCGACATCTTTGGCGCGCCAGGTAGGGGGCGTCGAGGTTGTGTGAACCTAATCCGGCGTTCACATGAGCTAGATCTTCATCATCTTCATCGACATGCCGCCGAAGAAGAAAGCTTCGGAGGCGGCTGCTCCGTCCGCGACAAACCCACCACCGCCGGAGCAAACGGCTGGTGGGGAAGATGCCGGCGGAAGAACGGGCGTCGACGAGGGAGCTCACGGTGCCGCCAGGTCCAAGGACAAGGCTGCGCAGACCTCGGCGTCCGCACATCCATCGCGCTCATCTCAGGAGGCGCGAAACCGGCAGCGTCATGGTACTCACGGTACCATACGCTCGCTGGACCCGGATCGAGCTGGTGGATCTCGGGATGCTCAAGGCCAGCATGCACGCCAACATGCTGGCACGAGCGAGGCACGGTCGCCTGGACGGGATACTGCTCCTTCTAACATACTTAGAAGTTCGAGCATATCCCGCTCCACACACCGTTCGCCACCGCTACCCGCCACTCCAGCAGAAGCTTTGGCGCGAGCCCAACTGCTCCTAGATTACCCTCTAACGGCGGACAAGATCGACGACTGGAGGGCCACCATCCAGAGTCTCATCGGCTTTGCCAACAGCGACACTCCACGGCAGCCGAGTACATCGCAGCCGCGGCGAGTCAGCCAGGCACGAACCGATGGCGACAAAACCGGTGGGGGTGCAACCACCGTGCACTCTCCGCCGCGAAGGCCAAGATCGCCACCTCACCGGATCCACCTCGACAGCGACTCCACCACGTCATCGGATCCACGAGCTCGTCGCGATCAACGCCAAGTTCTTCACGAATGACGGCAAGAAGACGCTCGTACTCGCATCGAGCGCCGAAGAGAAGCGCGGCATCAATCAGACCAGCGCGCTAGGCCCACTGTCGACATGCGTGCGCCAGGGGAACCAGGCGACCTGCCGTACGCGGTAGGTTGCCCTGTGTTTACCCATGAGCCGCGGCAAGTCCAGTGGCCCAACACGAAGAATTTCAAGCCAGACGTACCCGAGAAGTACGACGGCAAGTTGCATCCGTCAGAGTTCCTCAGCATCTACACCATCGCGGTGCAAGCTGCTGGGGGGCGGGACGACAAGATCCTTGCCAACTACTTCCCGCTGGTGCTCAAGCCCAACGTCAGGTCCTGGCTCATGCACTTGCCGGACAACTCGATATCTTCCTGGGCAGACCTATGCCATTAGTTTGTCGGCGCCTTTACAAGCGGCCACAAACCTCATGGCCAGGAGAGTGATCTTCATCTGCTTGCCTAGAAGGAAGGAGAGCCCCTGCGCAAGTACATCTAGAGATTCAGCCATGTGCAACGCAACATCCCAGATGTCCACCCTGCCGCAGTCATCAGCGCGTTCCATCAGAACGTGCGTAACCGCAGGATGCGGGAGGAGATGGCAATGTGCAAGATCAGAGACGTCAGTGAGCTGTATGCCCTGGCCGACAGGTCTGCACGTGCTGAGGAAGGGAGGAAACTCCCTGGAGAGAATACAGGAACAGGAGGATCTGACAGCGAGGATGCAGCCCCGGCAAAGAAAAACCGGCGGCGGAACAACAGGAAGAGGAAAGGCAAAGATGTGCTAGTTGTTGAGCAGTCCGACAACGAAGGTGGCTCCATGAAAGCCAAAGCTGGTAGCTCCGGCAAGGAGGTTGCTGCATGCGCCAACTGCCAGGCTGTGGCGATCACCGACAAGCAGGACGGCACCAACAAACAGTACTGCAAGATCCACCGCACCAAGGGCCATGACCTCCAGAGCTGCAAGAAGGTCGAGCAGCTTGTCGAGCTGCAAAAGGCCGAGTACGAGCGATGCGACAAGGAGAAAGCCCAAGGAGGTGCTAGAGGATCCGGTACGAAGCGCTTCGGCCGGGGAGGACGCCGCGGCAAGGCCAAGCAGCGGCAAGGAGACAGACCTCCCCGCGGCCGCGACAAGGATGAAGATGACGACGACGAAGACATGGATGATGATGAAACCAGTGAACAGGAGTTCCAGAAAGCCACAGAGGTCTTGTGCGTTGACGGCAGTGCTTCTCTGTATATTTCACACCGCCAACTCAAGCAGTGGGTGCGGGAAGTCAATGCGGCAGAACCACCCGTTGAGTCACGCAAACTTCTGAAATGGTCCAACACGCCTATCATCTTTGATATTGAGGACCACCCTAATCGCACAACTGCTGTCGGGTGCTTGCCGATGTTGGTTTCACCAACTATCCGCAACCTCAAGGTCACTAAGATGCTAGTTGACGGCGGGGCCGGCTTGAACCTGATCTCCTCCGCTGTGCTCAGGAAACTCCAGGTCCCTGACAGCGAGCTCGAAGAAACCGGCACATTCCAAGGAATCAACCCGGGAAGGAGCAAGCCGAAGGGGAAGATCACGTTGCCGGTGACATTTGGCAGCGAGTTGAATTTCAGAACTGAGAGGGTCACTTTTGACGTCGCCGATTTTCCATTGCCTTACAATGGGATTCTCGGCTGTCCAGCACTCGCCAAGTTCATGGCGGCCTCTCACTATGTGTATAACATGCTGAAGATGCCAGGCCCGATAAGTGTCATCTCTGTCCCTGGCGACAAGAAGGATGCTCTTATCTGCGCCGACAAAATCTACTAGGAAGCAGCAGCCGTAACAGATCGCAAGCCACTTGCCGCCGAAGCTCCCGGGGGGAAGAAGAAGACCAAGTCCGGCAAGAGTTCTGATGCTCACTCCGGCAAGCGCACCTCTTCGGAGTGTTGCGCTACCGTCGAGGACGCACCATCGAGCTCCACCGGCAAGTGTAAGAAGACAATGCCAGCTCCGCCAGCGACCAAGAAGGTGTCCGCCAAGGAGGACGGCACTGGTGGTACTTTCACCATCAGTGCCACTCTCGACCCTAAATAGGAAAGCGCGCTCATTGCTTTCCTGCGGGCGAATGTCAATGTGTTTGCGTGGCAACCGTCTGACATCCCCGGTGTTCCCAGGAAAGTAATTGAGCACCATCTTGTCGTCTGTCCTCATGCGCGGCCCGTCAAGCAGAAAGTCAGAAAGCAAGCAGTGGAGCGCCAAGAATTCATCGCAAAAGAGATCAAGAAGTTGGAAGCTGCATGCCTCGTTAGAGGAGTGCTCCATCCTACGTGGTTGGCCAATCCTGTAGTCGTGCGCAAGGCAAACGGGAAATGGAGGCTTTGTATCGACTTTACCGATGTCAATGAAGCTTGTCCCAAAGACCCATTTCCCTTGCCGCGCATCGACCAGATTGTTGACTCCACGGAAGGATGTGACTTGCTTTCATTTCTTGACGCATACTCAGGATACCATCAGATCTTCATGGCAGAAGAGGTTGAGGAGAAAACCGCATTCATCACTCCCTGTGGCACGTACTGTTTCATACGGATGCCTTTTGGTTTAAAGAGTGCTGGTTCAACATTTGCAAGGGTAGTCCATACCGCTTTTGAACCGCAAATACACAGAAATGTGGAAGCCTACATGGACGACATAGTAGTCAAGAGCAAAGATAAGGCAACTCTGATTCAAGATTTAGACGAGACTTTCGCAAATCTGCGCAAGATCAGCCTCAAGCTCAACCCCGATAAGTGCGTGTTTGGAGTCCCTTCCGGCAAGCTTCTCGGGTTCTTCGTGTCTCAGCGGGGAATTGAAGCCAATCCCGACAAGATCAAGGACATTGAGCAGATTGAAGCACCGAAGCGCGTCAAGGATGTACGGAGACTTGCCGGCTGTGTGGCGGCTCTCAGCAGGTTTATCTCTAAGTCTGCTGAGCGCGCCCTGCCGTTTTTCAAAATTTTGAAAAAGGCAGGTCCAATGAAATGGACTCCGGAAGCGGAGGCTGCGCTCCAGGACTTGAAGAGATACCTGTCCTCCACTCCAATACTTGTCGCACCTAAGCCACAAGAGAAGTTGCTGCTGTATCTAGCGGCAGCCAATCAAGTGGTTAGTGCTGCGTTAGTAGCGGAGAGGGAGGCAGATGATGAGCCAGCAACCATGGCGAGCGCATCCAGTGACAAGCAGGGGGCTTCCCCAACAAGCTCTGGTCCCGGCAAAGATGGATCTACGCAGGCGCCCGAGGAGATACAGAAGAAAATGGTGCAGCGCCCAGTCTACTTTGTCAGTTCGCTTCTGCAGGGGGCTAGGTCAAGGTACTCTGGTGTGCAGAAATTGCTTTTCCGCCTTCTCATGGCCTCGAGAAAGCTACGCCATTACTTACAAGCACATGAGATAACAATTTTCACTCGTTTTCCGCTGAAGAGGATATTGCAGAATCCAGAAGCAACAGGCAGGATTGTTGAGTGGGCACTAGAACTGTCAAGCTTTGGCCTCAAGTTTGAGAGCACTTCAACTATCCAAAGCAGAGCATTGGCAGAATTCATAGCAGAGTGGACGCCAACACCAGATGAAGAAATTCCAGAGATGAGCATCCCCGTCAAGGAAGCAAGAAAAGAGTGGCTGATGTACTTTGATGGTGCTTTCTCGCTGCAAGGCGCCGGTGCTGGCGTACTGCTTGTCGCACCCACCGGAGAGTACCTTAAGTACGTAGTCCAGATGCACTTTCCCAAGGAGCAAGCAACAAACAATACTGCAGAGTATGAAGGATTGCTTGCCGGTCTCAGGATCGCGGAAGACCTTGGGATCAAGAAGCTCATTGTCAGGGGTGACTCGCAGCTTGTCGTCCGCCAAGTAAATAAGAGTTATTAGAGTCCATTGATGGAAGCCTATGTTGATGAAGTGAGGAAGCTAGAAGAGCACTTTGTCGGCCTACAGATGGAACATGTTCCAAGATCTCAGAACGACATTGCCGATGGCCTGTCAAAGTGCGCATTACTTAAGTTACCTGTGGAACCAGGGATCTTTGTGCTCAAGCTGACTCAACCGTCTGTGACGCCATCAACTGGACAGATCAAGAAGAGGAAGTTAATTTCTGGTGACTATTTTCCGGCAGAGCTTCCCGAAGCCGCTGCCAAAAAGGTCCCCAAGATCAACACCAAGAGTGCTGGGGAGCAGTCTGCTCTGGCAAACCCCAGGGTTTGTTCCATTGAAGCAGACGCTCCCGACAAGTTTTGCTCCGGCAAGCTTGCCGGGGAACGTCAAGCTCCGGCTGAGCCGCAGTTTCTCGCCGTAGAAGCGGATGTTCCCACAGCAGCAGATGTGCCTTTAGTCCTTGTTGTCGAGCCACAAGCTCCAGCATGGGCACAACAGATCGTCCGTTTCCTTCAGACAGGAGAACTTCCCGAAGAGCAAGAAGAAGTGGAAAGAGTAGCCCGGCAGTCAAGTATGTACCAGTTTGTCGACAACGCACTGTACAGAAGAAGACTCAATGGTGTGAAATTGAAGTGTATTCAACGGGAAGATGGACAGAAGCTGTTGGCTGACATACATGGAGGCATTTGTGGTCACCACATTGGCGCAAGAGCACTTGCCGGCAAAGCATTCCGGCAAGGTTTCTTTTGGCCGACAGCCCTCCAGGATGCAACTGCACAAGTAACCAAGTCTGAAGCGTGCCAGTTCCATTCCAAGCAAATACACTAGCCAGCTCAAGCTCTCCAGATGATCCCTTTATCCTAGCCATTTTCAGTCCGTGGGCTCGACATCCTCGGCCCTTTCCCCCGAGCAGTCGGGGGCTTTGAGTACATGTACGTTGCAATCGACAAGTTCACAAAGTGGCCGGAAGTGGAAGCAGTGAGGAAGGTGACAGCACAGTCAGCAGTCAAGTTCTTCAGGTCAATTGTTTGCCGCTTCGGGATCCCTAACAGGGTCATCACCGACAACGGTACGCAATTCACGAGCCGCACCTTCATGCAGTACGTCCAAGATCTTGGCGCCAAGGTCCGCTTCGCTTCTGTTGCTCACCCCAGGAGTAACAGTCAAGCGGAGAGGGAAAATGCTGAAGTGCTGCGTGGACTCAAGACCAGGACTTTCGACAGGCTGCACGGGTGCGGAAGAAACTAGATTGAGGAGCTGCCGGTGGTTCTTTGGTCGATCAGGACGACGCCAAATCGAGCCACTGGCCAGACACCTTTCGCTCTAGTCTATGGAGCAGAGGCAGTTCTCGCCATGAAACTCGTATACGGGTCGCCTCGAGTGCTCGCTTATGATGAGCTTGAGCAAGAGCAGCTGCGACAAGATGACGCGCTGCTCCTTGAGGAAGACCGTCTTCAGGCTGCTGTACGAGCTGATCGCTACCAGCAAGCTTTGCGCCGCTACCATAGCCGCAAAGTTAACGCCAGAAGTCTCGAGGAAGGCAACCTTGTTCTTCGGCGCGTTCAGTCCGCCAAGAATTCCAACAAGTTGACGCCGAAGTGGGAAGGCCCTTACCGGGTGAAACGAGTCACTAGGCCTGGCGCTGTCCGCCTTGAGACCGAAGATGGCATTCCGGTGAGCAACTCCTGGAACATTGAGCATCTTCGTAAGTTTTACCCGTAAGGCGCGGTTGCCGGACCCTGCTCCGGCAACCATCTTTTGTACAAGTCTTGCCGATGTTTCATATAATCCTTTGTACAAAGCCAGGCGTAGACCCTGTGCATAAATAAAGCTCATGTGCTCCGTACATCTTGTCAATTTCATGCTTTTTATTTTTTGCATGAGTTATCTGACACTTTGTGCAGCGAACACCCCCGGTAAGCAATAACGAGCCATAAGGCTCCATATCATTATTTTCTCTACTTTCTTTTTTCTCAAGGAAAGGAAGGTTCCTTCGCCCACAAGTTTGCCGGGGGGAAGGGGAAGATAATGGTATGGACCAGGCGTCGTTCAAGAAAGTCTCGCCTTGCCGGGAAGCAAACGACAGAAAAGCTAAGTTGCCAAAGTTTGAGCAATCAGATGTTTTTAAATTTTTAAGTTATCTTCCTTAAATGACCATGCTTTGTATGGAAAACCTGTGCGCGAAGGAACCGGCTCGTGGCTAGTTGCGCCCTTACTTTGTTTCCAGTTCGCTCAACAGTTTAAGTGTGCTGTGACTAGAGTCGCGCCCTTACTTTGTTTCGAGTTCGCTCAACAACTTAAGCGAGCTGCGACTAGTTACGACAAGGTTTCTTGTCGGCAACGGCACTGCCAGCAGGCTGCTGACGTCCCGCACTCAGCGCTCGCGACAAGTTTGCCTACGCCGGCAAGTTCCCTAAAAGCGTAGGGCAAAAACATACAAAGGAAGGAATCAAGTAAAGGAAATAACATTGCAATCGCTACCCAAAATAGAGTTATGTTACAAAATAGCTTGTCGCGGCTCTAATAGACTGTTTTCATAACATGATCAGCAGCGACAAGAAAAGAAGAAAACGGGCGGCCTAGTCCACGCGATCGCCCTCAACCCTCTTGATCCCACTCACCTTGTCCACAATGGGTGCGACAAGGTCCTTGAGTGCCTCCAGATCAGCTTCCGCCGGCAGGGATCTGAGGACGTTGGTGAGGTTGAGGCCCCGCTTGCGGAAGGCTACCTTCACCAACACTTTTTGAAGAGCTCCCGCGCAGATCTTGCACGACTCGTCGGCCAGCTGCTTTGGGATCCTCTCCCGGAGTCGCTGAAGGGCCGTCGCCACGCCTTTGAAGAACAAGGTGAGCTTGGCACTGGATTGGAGGTTCTCGTAGGAGGGATACCCGAGATCCTCCATCCCCAGCTGCGCCAGCTCCCTGTCAATGTCGGCGGCAGCATTCACAAGACCTTCCGTCCACTGCTCCACGGTTTCTCTAAAAACGTTCTGGGTGGCGGCAACACTCTCCAGCAGTGCCTTGTCGGCCTGGATCTCCTTCTTCAAGGCCGCCTCCTGCTCCCTGGCGCCGTCCAGCGTCTTGGTCAAAGTGGTCAGCTTGAACTCAAGATTTGCGTTGGAGTCCTTGGCGGCGCTGAGCTCCTTGCCCTTCTCGGAGAGACGGACCTGCAGCTTTGCGAAGCTGTAGACGTCCTTCTCCCACTCACGCTTGAGCGCGACGAGCTCCTCGCCGCTCGCGTTGAGGTCGGCCTCCAGCTGCGCCACCTTCATCTCCAGCTCCTTCTTGGCGGCCTCGGCGGCTGCGGCAGCATCCTTCGCTTGCTTGATAGCTCCGCCAAGTGTTCGCTCGCGCGCAGCAAGCTCCTCCTCATGGCTATCGAGGTTGACCTTCCACTGCGCCAGTTCACCCTCCTGTGCTGACAGCTTCTCAGCGGCAAGCCGCTGTTGCTCCCCAACGTCAGCCTTCTCGAGGAGGAAGGCCTTCTGCGCCTCCTCGAGCTGCTCCCGCTCCTCCGCCAGGGACCGAAGAGCTGCCTGGTTGATGCCGCGGAGCTCCGCCGCGCGCTTCTCAATGTCGGCTCCCGCCTTCGCGGCAAGCGCTTCGCGGGATTCCAGCTTGGCTTGACGAGCGCGGTAGAGCGACAACAGCTTCCGCAGCAGCCGCTCCTCCTCAGGCTCGTCGCTGCTGCTGCTTGGCGCGTCGACCAGCGTCAGCCCAGCGGAGGCAAGCACCTCCACGTCAAAGCTTTCTCCTTCGACTGGCGCCCTGGACGTTGACGCCCAGGGGAGGTTGATGAAGACGCCATCGCCGGCCTTCAAGTAGACGCCTGGCTGGGGGCCTTCGGAGCCCAACGCTGCGGCAGCGGCGGGAGGGTCGGCTGTCGGTGTAGCGCCTGGCGCTCCTGCGGCCTCAGGGCCGTCAGTGCGATCGCCAGACCCCTCGTCGGCTGCTGCGGCGGTAGCCTTGGTGGCCTCTTCGCCGGCGGGATCATCAGCGCCGGCCGCTTCTTCGGTGGCGGCGGCATCATCAATAGCAACCTCGGTCTCCATCGGCTCCGCAGTAGATGGATCTGACGGCCGAAAAAGGAAGAAAAGTCAAGCAGATATCCAAAAAGAAGATCAAACGAAGAAGAACCCAAGGGAAGTTTAGGAGCAAGAAGTACCTGTACCAGACTCGGCAGTTGGGATCTCCGCTGCCGGGGGGGGGGGGTCACTGGTACTGTCCCTTGCCGGAGACTTCTCCCTTGCCGGAGAGCTCCCCCTTGTCGGAGGATTCTCCCTTGCCGGAGAACTCTCCCTTGACGGCGTAGTCGAAGCAGATGGCATGTCAGGGGCGGCCTCCGGACGCTCCTGGTGGGGCTGCTCTGCTCCTACACAAGCCAACAGTCAGATATCAGCAAACAAAGAGTATCCATGCGTGCCTAACAGCGGGAAGCAAACCATATACTTACGCTGGGGGCTGCTCTGAAGAACAGCTGCCGGGTCCGGCAAGTTTGTCTCGGGCGCACCCCCTGCTGACACGGTGGGATCGTCCTCGATGACAATCACCGGGACCTTGGCTCTCTTTGCCGCTCTCTGGGCCAGAGTCCTAAAAAGGAATAAGTTCAGAGTAAAGCAAATGAGATACAAGATAAGACAACAAGTATTGAAGACATACAAGTACAACAAGAATCTTACTCTTCTTCTTCCTCGTCGGAGCTGAGCGCGGAGAAGTCAAAGCCTGGCCCACCTCCGGCGCGAGGAGGCGGAGGAGTAGGATCCCTTGGCCGCTTGGCGGGAGCTGGAGCGGCGGACCGGGAGGACCCCGCTCCAGTTGCCGCTGCAGCGTGAGGTTCTTCCGCGGCAACAGAACTTGCCGCGGTGGAGCGTGTCGTGCGGCACGGCGGGGGTTGACTCGTCCACCGCTCCGCTACGTCCCCGGCCTTGCGAAGACGCCTTCTTGGTGGAGCCGGGGGCTCTGCTTGTGGAGCCGGGGGCTCTGCTTGCGGCAAGCTGCCCGAAGACGAAGAGGAAGAGGAGCCGATCTCCAGCGAGCCGCTCGTATCCTCGGCGGGCCCGCTCGGCCCGACGTCATGCCCGGCGGACTTCTCCTCGCCGGCAAGATCCTCTCGCTCGGCAAGGCTTGCCACCTCTACTGCCTCTGCCTCCTCCACGGTGAACCCAAACTCGCCCGCAACTGCGGCTGCCGCCGCCTCTTCCAGCCTGGTGGCGATGCGCTTGATCTCCTCGTCGGTGGTGTCCCGGGTGAGGCCCCTCTGCTCATCGGCGTCGATCGGCACTTCTACCAAGCCATCGAAGAATGCCTGCACGACATCATCTGCAGGCTCTATCCAGGCTGGGTCAATTCCATGCGAGTCGCACAGCGGCATCATTGCACGGATGCGGTCGAGCGAGGAGTTGTTGCACAGCGGAACGACGCCCCTCGGCAACCTGAACACTTCGGGATGCTGAGGGTCATACTTGGACAGCTCCTGGAGCATCGCGTTGAGCTCCAGGATAGTGAAGTTGAAGTTGAGGCCCGGCCGCAGCCTCATGATATCCGCCGCGTTCTGGAACTCCCAGGCGGGTCTCCTCCTCTCCTGTAGGGGGGCGATGCGGCGGCGAAGGAAATCTGCGCCAACCGCTCCTACAGTAAGCCCGGCAAGCCTGAGGCGTTGGATCCGGGCGACGGCAATCTTCAGTCTGTCGTCTTCCGGGGCCAAGCTACTCCAATCACTACCGCGCACTACTGGAGTTTGGCGCTGGACGGTAAACGGCTGCGGGTTCTCCTCGACAATCAGGCACCAGTCCGCCCTCCACTCCTCCCACTTGCTGCAGTACTCTCCATCCAGATAAGCATCCTTCTTGCCGACTTTTGAGATCCAGGCGATTCCACCAGATAAAGGCTCTCCTTTCTCAACTCGAGGCGAAAAGAAGTGGCGGAAAAGGGCTACGTTTGGATGGATTCCGACAAAGTTTTCACAGAGATGTGCAAAAACTGCCATAGTCAGGACAACATTGGGGGTGAAGTCAAGGAGGCGGAGCCCGTAGGTGTTCATGACGTCACAGAAGAATTCAGAAAAGGGCGGGCAGAGCCCGCAGTAGAAGAACAAGGCGAAGAAAGGGTACCCAGTGGGAGCTTTTTCCCAAGCGGCGGCTGGGAGTACCTTCGTGCGCGGGTGCGCCCGCGTCTCCATCGACCAGAAGAGGTAGTAGTACTCCCTCAAATCCCCCGTGGCGAGCTTGGGGGGGAAGACGACCCGCTCCTTTCGCAGTGCCGCGAGCCGCTGCGCTTCGTCCGACTTCACGACCTTCCCCTTATCGGCTTTCGGAGCCATGGCGGAAGTAGTGAGGGAGGACGACGACGTTGGTGGTGTTGGTGGCGATAGGGGGCGGAGCGCTGCTCTCTTTCGGCTTTGGGAAGAAGGGGAGTGGCGAAGATTTTCAAGGACGGAATAGCAACGGGCGGATGGACGAACTACCCCTGTTTCCCCTGCTTATAAGGGGGGAGGGGGCGGACGTTCCGTTCTCCCGAATAAAGAAGCCACCTACGATCTCTCCCACGACGCCACAATCTACGCGTGCCGCTCAAGGAGGGTGCGGTGGATACGGAATAAGATACGGCGTGACCCAGGCCGCGTGTGCCCGTGCCTTGTTTTGGGCCTGGCCCAACAGCGCTTGGCATCGTGTATGGCCCAGGCCCGGGGGCTCCTGTCGGTGTACTAGAGTAGGGGTACCCTAGTATCCCGAACTTGTGCACGGGCAGTCGCAGCACCCCGTGGCAAGGCTTGTCGGGCGACCGCCAAGGCCCTCTATGGTTCCTTTTGAGCCATTCAAGAACAAAGTATTCAAGCCAAGAAGACAAGGCCCCGGCAAGAGGAGCTTGCCGGGAAGGCCACTCAAGGCACAAGACCCCGGCAAGAGGAGCTTGCCGGGAAGGCCAACCAAGGCATCTCAAGGTACTTACCGCGATGCACCACGCGTCCTGGCGAGGCCCGGCGAGCGGCAAGCTTCCGGACGCGACAAGATAACGACCGCGGCAAGGCACTTTGCCGCGGCAGGCTACCACTCCGTACCCACGCTCCAGCACATCCACCAACGTGTCGCTCAGGGACTATCCCAAGCGTATGTGGCGAGAGGCTGTGCAGCCAGGGGTACGCGGTGGCAAACGGCGCTGACAAGATCTCCATCGTGGCGAATGGTGGCGTCCCTGACGGTCCCTTTCTGCACTGTTTGGACGACGCAGACGGGCATTTAATGCCCTTGTCCCCTGCCGTCAGGGTTAGGTAGGATACACTGTACAGGTAGCTGTACCAACCGCAGCACCTTTCCATTTTTACCCTTGTCTACATTGCCACCTGTTGGAGACCCCTTGAGCATATAAAAGGAGGCCCATGCTCAACGTAGAGGGGGGGGGGGGACAGTAGAACACTCACGCTCGGTCTCATTAGCTGCTGGTGCGTACTGTAGCACTCAGCGCTCCCGAGCAAGAACTCAATACAAACCACAAAGCAGCAGTAGGAGTATTATCTCTCCGGAGAGCTCCGAAGCTGGGTAAACTGCTCGTGTGCTCCGCCTCGATCTGCTCTTCGTGCGACCTCCGCCCCCCGCTGAACCGAAAGGGGCTCGGTCCCCATAGGTGCTCGTGGATCAGTTTCCCCGACATTCACGCAATACATGAGCGCGAGCCATGGATATAGCACTATGGGTGGAATAGAATGTAATGATGGGGGTTATGTGGAGAAGACAAAATAGGAGAAAGTCTCACATCAACGAGGCTAATCAGTGGGCTATGGAGATTCCCATCGATTGATGTTAATGCAAGGAGTAGGGATTGCCATGCAACGGATGCACTAGAGCTATGAATGTATGAAAGCTCAACAAAAGAAACTAAGTGGGTGAGCATCCAACTTGCTTGCTCACGAAGACCTAGGGCACTTGAGGAGGCCCATTGTTGGAATATACAAGCCAAGTTATATAATGAAAAATTGCCACTAGTATATGAAAGAGACAAAACAAGAGACTCTCTATCATGAATATTATGGTGCTACTTTGAAGCACAAGTGTGGCAAAGGATTGTAACATTGTCCCTTCTCTCTTTTTCTCTCATTTTTTTGGGCCTTCTCCTTTTTTTACGGCCTTTCTTTTTTTGGGCCTTCTCCTTTTTTATGGCCTTTCTTTCTCTTTTTTTATTCATCACTTGGGATAATGCTCTAGAAAATGATGATCATCACACTTCTATTTATTTACAACTCAATGATTAGAACTCGATACTAGAATAAAGTATGATTCTATATGAATGCCTCCAGCGGTGTACCGGGATATGCAATGACTCATGAGTGACATGTATGAAAGAATTATGAACGGTGGCTTTGCCACAAATACGCCGTCAACTACATGATCATGCTAAGCAATATGACAATGATGAATGTGTCATGATGAACGGAATGGTGGAAAGTTGCATGGCAATATATCTCAGAATATATATGGAAATGCCATATTAGGTAGGTATGGTGGCTGTTTTGAGGAAGATATAAGGAGGTTTATGTGTGAAAGAGCGTATCATATCACGGGGTTTGGATGCACCTGCGAAGTTTGCACCAACTCTCGAGGTGAGAAAGGTCAATGCACGGTACCGAAGAGTCTAGCAATGATGGAAGGGTGAGAGTGCATATAATCCATGGACTCAACATTAGTCATAAAGAACTCACATACTTATTGCAAAAATATACAAGTCATCAAAAACCAAGCACTACGCGCATGCTCCTAGGGGGATAGATTGGTAGGAAAAGACCATCACTCGTCCCCGATCGCCACTCATAAGGAAGACAATCAAAGAACACCTCATGTTTCAAATTTGTTACAGAAGGTTTACCATACGTGCATGCTACGGGACTTGCAAACTTCAACACAAGTATTTCTCAAATTCACAACTACTAAACTAGCACAAATTTAATATCACTACCTCCATATCTCAAAACAATCATCAAGCATCAAACTTCTCTTAGTATTCAAAACACTCATAAGAAAGTTTTTACTAATCTTGAATACCTAGCATATTAGGATTATTTAAGAAAATTACCATTCTATTTAAGACTCTCAAAATAATATAAGTTAAGCATGAGAGATCAATAGTTCCTATAAAACAAATCCACCACCGTGCTCTAAAAGATATAAGTGAAGCACTAGAGCAAACAACAAACTACTCCAAAAGATATGAGTGAAGATCAATGAGTAGTTGTATAATTATGTAACTATGTGAAGACTCTCTAACATTTAAGAATTTCAGATCTTGGTACTTTATATCAAACAGAAAACAAAGCTAAAGAAAATGACATGACGCTCCAAGCAAAACACATATCACGTGGTGAATAAAAATATAGCTCCAAGTAAAGTTACCGATGAACGAAGACGAAAGAGGGGATGCCATCCGGGGCATCCCCAAGCTTAGACGCTTGGTTATCCTTGAATATTACCTTGGGGTGCCTTGGGCATCCCCAAGCTTAGGCTCTTGGTCATCCTTGAATATTACCTTGGGGTGCCTTGGGCATCACCAAGCTTAGGCTCTTGTCACTCCTTATTCCATAGTCCATCGAATCTTTACCCAAAACTTGAAAACTTCACAACACAAAACTTAACAGAAAACTCGTGAGCTCCGTTAGCGAAAGAAAACAAAACACAACTTCATGGTACTGTAATGAACTCATTATTTATTTATATTGGTGTTAAACCTACTGTATTAAAACTTCTCTATGGTTTATAAAATCTTTTACTAGCCATAGATTCTTCAAAATAAACAGACAACACACGAAAAACAGAATCTGTCAAAAACAGAACAGTCTGTAGTAATCTGTATCAAACATATACTTCTGGAACTCCAAAAATTCTAAAATAAAATGGTGGACCTGAGGAATTTGTCTAGTAATCATATTCAAAAATAATCAACTAAATATCACTCTCCAGTAAAAAGTTTTAGCTAATCTCGTGAGCGCGAAAGTTTCTGTTTTTTTATAGCATGATCATAAAGACTTCACCCAAGTCTTCCCAAAGGTTCTACTTGGCACAAACACTAATTAAAACATGAAACCACATCTAAACATAAGCTAGATGGATTATTTATTCCTAAACATAACCAAAAATCAAGAAACTAAAATAAAATTGGGTTGCCTCCCAATAAGCACTATCGTTTAACGCCCCTAGCTAGGGATGATGATTTCAATGATGCTCACATAAAAGATAAGAATTGAAACATAAAGAGAGAATCATGAAGTATATTACTAGCACATTTAAGTCTAACCCACTTCCTATGCATAGGGATTTTTCGAGCAAACAACTTATGGGAACAATAATCAACTAGCATAGGAAGGCAAAACAAGCATAACTTCAAAAATTTAAGCACATAGAGAGGAAACTTGATATTATTGCAATTCCTACAAGCATATATTCCTCCCTAATAATAATTTTCAGTAGCATAGTGAATGAATTCAACAATATAACCAGCACCTAAAGCATTCATTTCATGATCTACTAGCATAGAATTTTTATTACTCTCCACATAAGAAAATTTCTTCTCATGAATAATAGTGGGAGAAAACTCAACAAAACAACTATCATGTGATTGAAAATTAAGATCAAGATGACAAGTTTCATGGTTATCATTATTGTTTATAGCATAGTGTCATCACAATAATCATCATAGATAGGAGGCATGCTTTTATCATAGTAAATTTGCTCATGAAAGCTTGGGGGACAAAAAATATCATCTTCATCAAACATAGCTTCCCCAAGCTTAGCATCATGGATATTCAAGGAATTCATACTAACAACATTGCAATCATGCTAATCATTCAAAGATTTAGTGCCAAACATTTTAATACATTCTTCTTCTAACACTTTGGCACAATTTTCCTTTCCATCATTCTCACGAAAGATATTAAAATGATGAAGCGTATGAGGTAAACTCAATTCCATTTTTGGTAGTTTTCTTTTATAAACTAAACTAGTGCTAAAACAAGAAACAAAAAGATCCGATTGCAAGATCTAAAGATATAACTTCAAGCACTCACCTCCCCGGCAACGGCGCCAGAAACTTCTTGATGTCTACTATGCAACCTTCTTCTTGTAGACGTTGTTGGGCCTCCAAGTGCAGAGGTTTGTAGGACAGTAGCAAATTTCCCTCAAGTGGATAACCTAAGGTTTATCAATCCGTGGGAGGCGTAGGATGAAGATGGTCTCTCTCAAACAACCCTGCAACCAAATAACAAAGAGTCTCTTGTGTCCCCAACACACCCAATACCATGGTAAATTGTATAGGTGCACTAGTTCGGCGAAGAGATGGTGATACAAGTGAGATATGGATGGTAGATAAAGGTTTTTGTAATCTGAAAATATAAAAACAGCAAGCTAGCAAGTGATAAAAGTGAGCGTAAACGGTATTGCAGTGCTAGGAAACAAGGCCTAGGGTTCATACTTTCACTAGTGCAAGTTCTCTCAACAATAATAACATAGTTGGATCATATAACTATCCCTCAACAAGCAACAAGGAGTCACTCCAAAGTCACTAATAGCGGAGAACAAACGAAGAGATTATGGTAGGGTACGAAACCACCTCAAAGTTATTCTTTCCAATCAATCCGTTGGGCTATTCCTATAAGTGTCACAAACAGCCCTAGAGTTCATACTAGAATAACACCTTAAGACACAAGTCAACCAAAACCCTAACGTCACCTAGATACTCCAATGTCACCTCAAGTATCCGTGGGTATGATTATACGATATGCATCACACAATCTCAGATTCATCTATTCAAACCAACACAAAGTACTTCAAAGAGTGCCCAAAAGTTTCTACCGGAGAATCAAGACGAAAACGTGTGCCAACCCCTATGCATAGGTTCATGGGTGGAAACCGCAAGTTGATCACCAAAACATACACAAAGTGAATCACGTGATATCCCATTTTCACCACAGATACGCACGGCAAGACATACATAAAGTGTTCTCAAATCATTAAAGACTCAATCCGATAAGATTAGTTCAAAGGGAAAACTCAATCCATTACAAGAGAGTAGAGGGGGAGAAGAAACATAAGATCCAACTATAATAGCAAAGCTCGTGATACATCAAGATCGTGCCAAATCAAGAACACGAGAGAGAGAGAGAGATCAAACACATAGGGTATATGGATATATATAGGTGGAAGAAGTACGTCGGTGGAACTCCGGGCTGTCCACGAGGCAGGTGGGCGCACCCTCGTGGGGTGGGTGTGCCCCCACCCTCGAGGGCATCCCGGGACTCCCCTGGTGCAACTTCGATATTACGTGGGCTTCTTCTGGTCTAAAAATAGGTTCTGTGGAGTTTCAGGTCAATTGGACTCCGTCTGATATTCCTTTTCTTCGAAACACTAAAATAGGCAAAAAATAGCAATTCTGGGCTGGGCCTCCGGTTAATAGGTTAGTCCCAAAAATAATATAAAAGTGGATAATAAAGCCCAATATTGTCCAAAACAGTAGATAATATAGCATGGAGCAATCAAAAATTATAGATACGTTGGAGACGTATCAGTGTCTTCTGACGAGTCCCGTGGGGAGGAGGAAGAAGAGGTGGACTCGGAGAAGACTCTGGAGGAGGTGGGGGAGACTCCTCCTTTGAGCAAGGATGAGATCCTCCGCACCCTTCCTGACGACGCCGAGACCGACGCTCGCCAGGAGGAGAGGGAACAACCTCTTGTCCCGACAAGGGGTAGGTCGTCGTTGCTTCCTAGGGATGCTGCCTCCATGTTGACGCCTCCTGAGGCCGGCTCTGGCCTTTCTGCCGCCGGGGCCCACGCACCCACTTCTGAGGCCCCGACGCTGTCAGGCTTCAAGCTCCCCAAGAGGAAGGTGGAATACGTCGCGGTGGATGGGTAAGAGCCTTGTGCTTCGTCTTGTCCCTGCTTGTACTTGTCGTTTCCTGACATTGGCCCTTGGTTGATCAGGTCAGTGCCTTCGGCGAAGAAATGGAAGGAGGGTGCGGCGGCCACTCCTCCCTCTGCAGGGAAAGGAGGCAACATCACTCGCACTTCCCTGACCCGGTCGCCCTCGCGAGGTCAAGAAGGGCATCGCCGTGTGGAAACAACCCCGGAGCCCCCACAGGCTCCGGAGGTGGCGGCGTCTGGCTTGGCTGGAGAGGCCCCGACTGCTCCGGAACCCGTAGCCTCCCAGGCCTTGGTGACGACGTCGCCTCCTTCCACTGCTGCAGCTGCACTCCCAGGTACTTCTGCTCCTACTGCTGTCTTGGAACACGCTCTTTTGGAGATGACCCAATTGCAGGCTGATCTCCTGAGCGCGTACCCGTGCATGATGGCCGGGCGTCTGGAGCTGGCCTCTGGCTGGCTTCACTCTGACTTGGCGGTTCGCACGACGCTGAGCGAGGCCACAACATCTTCCGGTAAGGAGAAGCAGAGTGCCACCAATGCTGCAGCCGATCGTGAGGCGGCGCTGAAGGATGCTAAGGCCGCCCACAACCGCTGCCAAGAGCTGGAGGACGAGCTGCAGAGCCTGCGCGACAAGCACACCTGTGAAGCACGCGGCCGCCTGGTAAAGGAGGAGGAGGTGAAGGCCCGGGAGGACACCGTCAAGAGTTGGGGAAGGCGCAGGCCGCCGAGCGCAACCAGTTGGAAGAGCTAGAGCAGAAGGTGAAGGCGAGGGAGCTCGATCTTGACTCCAAGGCGCGGGTCCTAGCCAAAGACCGCATGGCTTTTACCGACCTCGAGTAGAGATCTCGCAAGGCGCTGAAGAAGCTCTACGAGCACGGCCTAGAGAAGTCGCTGGCCACCGATGTGGACGGCCCCGCCCGACTGCTTCCTCTCTTGGTGAAGGCGCTCGAGGAAGTCGTTTATGGTGTCGGTCCCATGGCGGAGGCAGAAGCTCGCGTCCTGTCTTCAGCTGAGTCGACTCGCGTCTTCCGCCATCTGCACCTCCGTGACCCCAACGCTTGTCTTGACGAGCTGCTGGAGCCCGTGGCTGATGATCTCAGCGTAGCCGCCGCCGCAGCCGTGCAAGGTCAGGTGGAGGCCCTGCTGAAGAAGTTTCGCGGCTTTGTCTCCGCACCCTTGTCTGGCGATGCCACCGACCCTGCGGATGGTGGTGTAGGTGAAGACGACGTCACCCATGGAGGAGCGCCTTCTGCCGGTGATGGCGGTGTTCAGGGGTGACCCGCGGCTAGTGTCTTGCTTCATTCCTGCAACATGTATCAGGCCTCATGGAGGCGTTTAGACTTTTCATTTGGTATTGTGAGGACTATATGTCTGTAATATTTGCTTCGAGATTGTGTGCTTTCCTTCCTATTTTATTTGTGTTCTGCGTCGGCAGAGCCCGGCCCCGCACATACCTCAACCGCCATTGGGCCGACCGGAAACCAGGACGGACCAAGGAGTGAGGGGCTACATGACCAGTTAGGATCCTGAGTCGCGATGCTCAGGAGTCCCCCTTGACGCGCAAACAACTTATAAGGAGAGTTTGCGATGATAGATTAATGTTCTACATCGGCAGAGCCCGGCCCCGCGCATACCTCAACCGCCATTGGGCCGACCGGAGGCCAGAACGGACCAAGGAGTGAGGGGCTACGTGACCAGTTAGGCTCCTGAGTCACGATGCTCAGGAGTCCCCCTTGACGTGCAAACAACTTCCATACATGTCCTCGCCGAGGCCTCGGGAGGGGCATGTGACGACCAGGTCCGGGAGGCCTGGTTAGGTGGCGTACGCTTGGGCATGACCCGAGCGCAGCCCCCTCACGCGGCTCTCCTGAGGGTAGGCATCATGGTGAGGCCGGACGCTGAGCTCTGGGGCTCCTTGAGGTTGGTACGACCGCGAAGCCGCCCTCAGTTGTTTATAACCAGTGCGGAGCATAGTGCTTCCGCTTGTACACGGGCATAGGCGCTCCTCGGTAGTGTCGACGGCCAGCGCGGAGCATGGTGCTTCCACTTGTGCGTGGGAGGGGGGCCCCTCCGGGAGGAGCCCCCGGGGCGTGTACAACCCCGCCCTGACACGTGGCTTGCACGACAGGGCTGCGAGGTGTATCTGGACACTCGTGAGCCAGCGCGGGACTCACGAGGCCCTACCTCAAGGCGGGTTGCGCCTGGTCTTGAGTCTTAATGGTTGTATGTTCCTGCAATGTGGTTAGGTGCAAGCACTCTATGTCCTCAGGTCCCAGCCCTCGAGCGAGCACAGCCGCCGTTGGTATGCCAGGTCGCGATGCCGTGGTCAAGGCCAGGGGGTGAGGGCTGGAGAGCCAGTAAGAGCTCCTGAGTCGCGATGCTCAGGAGCCCCCCTTTTAACGCGCAAGCCAATTGCACAGGGTGAATGGACCCGTGGCGGGTGGCGATCGAGCAGGTGGTAATCAGGCAAATTAAGCATGGAGGACAAATCAGCTTGGGTAAGTGCAGAAAGATACACGCCACTAGGTCAGGCCCGAGCGGCTTGGGGATGATGTAGCCCGAGGGGCGCCCCCAGCAAGGTAAGCAAAAGGCATAAGAGAAGGATACATGCCATAGGGACGGACCCACGCGGCCTAGGAATAATGCAGCCAGAGGGGCGCTCCCAGCTAAATGAACTTGGAAAATGTTACCTGGTTCCATCGCCGAAGAAGAGTTCGTGCAGCTGAAGGAACATGGCGAAGGAATGGCTCCTCACGAGCCACTGGGGCCCTGAGCCCCGGGAGGCTCTGGGGGTTCAGGTGGTTCCCTAAGGACCATCTCCATCTCCGCCAGGATGGCCTGGTGCCTGGCCTCCTGAGCTGCCATGATGCACCGCATGTTGCGCTGATAGGCTGAAGACACGCTCGGCAGGCCAAAGGGCATGCGAACGTAGCTGTGCAGTGGACCCTCACAGTGTCCCACGCGCGAAGGCCACAAGAGCTCCTGAGATGCGGCCCTGTTGAGCCCTGGGACGTCGATGCAGACACGTAGCCCGGCATCCCCACCTGGATGGGGAGCTGCGCCCTGCGAGCGGCGGTCGCCGCGCATGGCCCTTGCGCTTTGCAGTTCGTGAGTGGTCTCAGTGATGAACTCCTGAGCGGTGGGCGCTCCTCGCCCTGTGTTCTCCTGAGGGAAACGTGCTGCGAAGCACACCTCCAAGTGGTGCCCGAGCGCCTCCCTTGTGATGTGGGCAAGATCCGAGGCCTTCCAGAAGAAAGCCCCCCGAGCCCTGCCCGAGGAGGGCGCCGGGCGCGCCTTCCTATGCGACGGATGGAGGCGCGCCTGGAGCGGGTGCTAATTCTGACGAGGTTCCAGCCACGATGCCGCCCTCCTGAGGCCCTGCCGGCGCAACTGCTTCTTCTTGGGGATGGCCTGCAGAGGGCCCTCACTTTTGCTGTTGGGGTTGTCGATCGCTGCGGCCTGAAAGGCGCGCTCGAGGGAGCACCATCTCTTTCTTCACATGGGACCGTGATGATTCCATCGCTTCCCGGCATCTTGAGGACGTTGTAGCCGTGGTGGGTGACGGCCATGAACTTGGCTAGGGCTGGATACCCAAGGATGGCGTTGTACGGCAGACGGATGTGCGCGACGTCGAAGTCGATGAGCTCGGTGCGGTAGTTCTTGCGTTCCCCGAAGGTGACACGGAGGCGGACCTGCCCTATCGGTGTGGTGGAACCGTCGGTCACTCCTGAGAAAGGCTTGGTAGGCTGAAGCTAGTCATAGGGTACTTGAAGGTTGTCGAATGTGTCGACGGACACGACGTTAAGCCCTGCGCCACCGTCAATGAGTGTCTTGGTAACTTGCACGTTGCTGATGACTGGTGAACAAAGCATTGGGAGGGCGCAAGCGGTGGCTGCACACTTGAGCTGATATGCCGAGTTGAAGGTGATGGCGCACTGGGACCACTTGAGCGGACGCGTGGCCTCGAGCTTGGGGAGCACTGCGTTCACTTCACGAGCAAACTATTTGAAGATGCCCTGCGAGGCTGGGGCCTGAGCTCCGCCCAAGATGCAGGCGATTGCATGCGGCTCTTGGAAGCCCCCATCCCCCTTGTCTTGGTGGTGGTCGTCGTTCCTCCTTGGCGCTGGCGGCAGCGGGGGAAGACCGGCGTTGCCCTGAGGACGGTCCTCACGAGGCTGGTCTCACCAGGCGCCCTCGCGAGGATGATCCTACCAGCGGTCCTCGTGGGGACGGTCGCGCCACTCCTGACGTGGGCCACGGTCGTCCCAGCGTCCGCCACCATTTCCTCCTCCTTGGCCATAGCCACGGTCGCTGCGCTCGGGGGGTCGACCGAAGCGCCCTTCACGAATGGCCCTGAGCTCTTGACAGTTGCTGGTGTTATGGGTGTTCAGGTTGTGGAAGGCGCAGAACAACCGGCTGTTCTTGGATGACTCGGGCTGATCTCTGTCGTGCTTGGTGTCAGGCTCCGCTACGAGCACAGCCGCTTCCTTGCTCTTCACGTCCTTGGCCTTGGCCTTCTTCTCCTCTGCGCCCGTAGCTGGCAGCTCGAGGAGGGAAATGCGCCCCTCCTCAGCTCCAGCGCACTTGGTCGCTAGGTTGAACAGCTCCTGAGACGTGCACAACTCCTCGTGGATAGCGAGCTCTTCCTTTATCTTGACGTCACGGACGCCATCGGAGAACGCGAAGATGATGGCCTCGTCCGTGACCTTGGGGCTCTTGAAGCGAGTGTTGTTGAAGCGCTGGATGTACTTCTAGAGGGTCTCTCCTAGTTGTTGCTTGATGCAACGCAGGTCGCCCGCGGCCAGAGGGCGGTCGAGGGTGCCCTGGAAGTTGGCGACGAAGCGGTCGCGCATCTCATCCTAGGAGGAGATCGAGCCATGCTGCAGGTTCAGGAGCCAGGAGCGGGCACCATCTTTGAGAGCCATGGGAAACCAGTTCGCCATGACTTCCTCGTCGCCATTGGCCGATTCGATGCTCAGCTCATAGAGCTGCAGGAACTCCGCGGGGTCGGCGGTGCCATTGTAGCGAGGGGGCAGATCCGGCTTGAACTTGCCCGGCCAGGCGACGCTACGCAGCTCGGGGGTGAAGGCGCGGCAGCTGGCCGTGGTCGTCGGGGCCGGCCTCAGAGGTGGGGCTTGGTCCTGATGAGGTCCACGTGCCGCCACCGCAGGTGTCGCACGGTCTTGACGAGGTGGCGCGGGGAGCGCAGTTGCAGCTTCCCGCGGCCGAGGGATTTCTTGGCAGCTCCTCTCTTCGCGCACGGGCACCGGGCGTGGTGGATTATGCCATGGGGCCGCGCGCCTTGGCGCCAAGGCGCGGTCTTGAGGCAGAGGTGGTGGAGGCGCGCCGTGAGCCACGTCGCCCGCGACTGACGGAGGGTGAGGCAGAGAAAGGGATGGCACCGGGAAGGCTCCCGCGGTGCGGATGAGCTCGGCAACACGGTCGAGCCACTCCTCGTAGAGGTCGCTGACCGGGCGGTAGCGCAGGAGCTCGTTTGCCACGAGGAGCGCGGCCCGCACGTCCATGGGAGCGCGGTGTGCATGAGACGAAGAACCGGTCGGGGTCAGCGATGGAGTGGGGGTGCGGCCATCCTGCCGCATCGATGGGTGCAGCGAGGATGCTTGCGGCTCGTTCCCCGCCGTGCCGTGGCAGCGTTGGCGGCGGGAGATGGAGAACGGCGAGGTGGCCCACTGACGGGAGTCGTCTGAGCAAGGCGGGCGGTGAGGGCAGCCCGACGCTCAGCTCGAGCGCGGGGAGCGTCAGCCATGGAGACGGCGGAGTGACGGATCGACGAAAGGGAAGCTACGGCGCACCCCTACATGGCGCGCCAAATGTCGGATGCGGGGTTCTTGCAAAACCCTTAAGGTTCAAACTCTGGGGTGCGCACGATCTTCTTTCCCTCCTACCGATCAATGCCCTAGCTCGCTAAGATCTAACGTACGAACTCGATGAACTCGCAACACAAAAAGACACGAGATTTATACTGGTTCGGGCCACCGTTGTGGTGTAATACCCTACTCCAGTGTGTGGTGGTAGATTGCCTCTTGGGCTGATGATGAAGAGTACAAGGGTAAGAACAACCTATTGAGGTTGAGGTGTTCTTGTGCTCTGTGGACTTGTGGACGAGAACTCGATCGGTTCAACCTCTCCCCCTACTGTGGTGGCTAGTTCTACTTATATAGGCCCTGGTCCTCCTGCCAAATAATGAGCGGGAAGGGAGCCAACAACGGCGGGCAAATTCTAAGGGGGACAACTAGTACAAGCTATCCTGACAAAAGTGGTCTTCGCCTGCTAAAGGCTCTTGTGATGACGTTGTCTTGGGCTCCATGGTGACCTCCGTCTTGCCGTCCTGCTAGTCTTGGACTCGTTGCATTGATATGGAAACCTTTGCCTGATGCCTCAGTACTCCGCGTCTGCGCCTGCCTCCTTAGCACCGAAGAGGAAACAAGGACGCTCCGCGCCCTGGTGCCCGCCTGGTGCCTACCTGGTGTCGATCGTGCTAGTGGGGACAGACCAATGGCACGGTGGATTACCCAAGGTCGGGCCACCTTGCGGTCTAAAACCCTATGTCCTGCTTGGTTGGGATTTCTCTGGCCACAGGAAGAGAGTACAAGGTTTAGGTTTCGGAGGGTCTGGTCCTCTCCACAGTGGAACCCTGCTCTCCTTTTAAATCTGCATTGGTCCTCTTCCCTGAAAACATTGGTGGGAAAGGTTGCCACACAACGACAATTTTGAAGGGGGACATGAGTGCAGTCTATCCTGGCAAAAGGCGGTCTTCACCTGCAAAGCCACCATCCATGACGCACCGGTGGTCTCGAGGATTACCTCAGCCCTGCGCACCCATCGTCTTGGTCTTCTTTCACCAGTCGGGCAACCTTTGGGGGTTGCTTTGGGAGCTAGACTGCCAGCCTTGCTCCCTTAGAATAAAAGGGGAAATCTTCCTCATCCGCGCCTGCTGGCATGGCCTCTGTTGCTATTCATCACTGCGCGTGTCAGTGATGTGCTGGACATTAGACGGCGTGGCCGAGCCGAGCAATGCATGCCTTGCACGCCTTAGGGAGGGTGCCTTTGGAGGCAACCTGGAGAGGCCGCTCCGCGAGAGGGCATCGCGAGGCTCTCGGTGAAGCAGCCGAGTCTGCTCCCACTACAAAGAAAAGACACATCCGTGACATTTTGGGCCGAAAGAATTTTTTTTTGTCATACATATGACACTTCTATGATGATAATTGTGACAAAACCCGGTATCATCATAGATGTGGTGGGCTCCTACTTCTATGACAAAAAATCATGACAGAAAATGGGCTTTTCGTCCTGGGCGGGCAGGAGACGCAACTTCATGATATTCTTTGGGCCATCCATGACGGAAAAAACCATGGTAGAAGCGAGGGCGAGGAAAATTTCGGGGAGTTCCCGGTTACGGTGGGAGGTCGGGGGCCGAGCGATGTGCGTTTCTCTCGTACACGTACGCGTGTGTGTGCGAGGCATTGGCTCTAACTAAACCCGAGCGAGGCGTTGGGCTCTAACTGAACCCGAGCGATTCCATTGCAGGCTATGCGTCACTGAACCCGAGCGATCGATCAATGGCTGTTAACTGAACCCGATCGAGCGATTCCTTCGCTACTGCTGCTAACTGAAGCTGATCGATGTTGCCTCTGGGATGAATAGTGAGCGGTGGCATTGCCTCTGGATGAACAGGACCTCGTGGTGTGGTGGAGGGCTTGATGAACAGTAGACGGTGGAGGGGTGCCCGTGGAGGGGTTGTTGAACAGGACCCCGTGGTGTGGACGGCTGGATGAACAGTAGACGGTGGAGGGGTGCCCGCCGTGGAGGGGTGGTTGAACAGGACCCCGTGGTGTGGAGGGCTGGATGAACAGTAGACAGTGGAGGGGTGGTTGAACAGTAGCTGATGGAGTAGCGCGCGGTGGAGGCTGGATGAACAGGAGCCCGTGGAGGCTGGAGGAGGTCGACGGTAGCCCGTGGAGGCTGGAGGAGGTCGAGGTGGAGATGAACAGTATCCCGTGGAGTCCCGTTTTGCGGTATGCCACAGTCCTCCCAATGAACAGGACCCCCGTTTCGACTGTAGGAGGTCCGTTTCGTCCGTTTTGCAGTACGCCACACCCCTCCCGATCAACAGGACCCCCGTTTCGACTATAGGAGGTCCGTTTCGTCTGTTTTGCGGTACGCCACACCCATCCTGATCAACAGGACCCCAGTTTCGACCGTAGGAGGTCCATTTCCTCCGTTTTGCGGTACGCCACACCCCTCCCGATCAACAGGACCCCGTTCCGAACTTAGGAGGTCTGTTTCCTCCGTTGTGCGGTACGCCAGGCCTCGTTTCCATCGCCTATTCCGTCCAAGCCCTCCCGATGAACACGGCCACGCGTTCCGTTCCGACCCAGCCGGTTGGCTCCCACGTGTTCCATTGCCTCCCGATGAACACGACGCATTCCGTTGCCTCCCCATGAACACGACGCATTCTGTTGCCTCCCCATGAACACGACGACGACACCGTTTCTCCGTTCCGACCCAGCCATGTACACGAGCCCTGGCCGTACGTATGCGCGAGTAGGCGTTCGAGACCCTGCCCGTATGTACACATACGTGGGCGTATTTTCTTTCTTGCACCCTGGCCGTTGTACATATGTGTACATGCTACGTGCACGCCTCTACTACGACACGTACGCGCCTCTACTATGACACGTGTGCGCCTCTACATCGACCAATATATATGTACGTACACGTTCGCGACCAGAATGACAACGCTACGTACGCTTCAACTAGGTGGGTCCCGACTGTCAGGCACTTCCTTGCCTGGGAAGATGTAGCTGCTGGGTCCCAGCAGTCAGGGGGCGAATCGTTTTGGTTTTTTTGCCCGGACGCACTTCCTTGCGTGCGAAGATATAGCTGGTGGGTCCCAGCAGTCAGGGGGGCGAATCGTTTTTTTGCTCGGACGCACTTCCTTGCGTGCGAAGGTGTAGCTGGTGGGTCCCAGCAGTCAGGGGGGAAACGTTTTTTCGCAAAATATGGTGGCCCGTCCGGTGGGTCCCTGCTGTCAGGTGGAGGAATCATTATTTTCCGCGTAATAAGGAGGCACTTCCTTGCTGCCCCCATGGACCGAGGTGTCAGCCTCTCCACGTATAGTCCACGTCCGATGGAAGTCGTTCCTTGACCACATTGACCACGCCGCGCCGAGAGCACCAGGGCGGTGGACGACGGCGAGGCCTAGGAAGGGGACGACACGGATCCGGTGAAGACACGGCAGTGGATGCCCACGCGAAGAGGAGTATGAGGGTTCACTCGCTCGGCTGCGGTGTGAGGCTGCCGTCGCCGCAGGGCCTGTGTCACAACCCTAGAATTTGCTTGTCATTAGTTGCATTAAGGCATCGATGTCATCATGTTTAAATTTCTCAGAAAGTTGAAATGGGGATGACAAACCCTAGCACCAGAAATTAAATCAATAGGGTCAGCCATAAGCCTTTTCAATAAACCCAAAATGCCTTTAAAAATGTTCATCATTTTTTAGAAAAGGTTAAAACCTCTGACAAAAATGATGCACATGTTTAAAGGTCATTCATGGATTTTTGAATTAAATCATATCGTATTTGAATTTGGGCATTCAAACACTATAAATAATTTAAATGCTCAAATAATGCTGAATTTAAATGTGGACCACTGGAATAATCCATAGAGTGTCCACAAATTATTGCAGCATTTTACAAAATGCTTTAGATATTTTTACTAAAGCCTAAACAGCAGCAGAAAATTAGAAAACAGAAACAAAAATTAGAAAAGAGAGCTAACTCACCTGGACCTACCTACTGTGCAGCCCACCTGGCCGGCCCAGCTGGCAGCCCAGCCAACTGGCCCAGCCCACCACTACCTCCTCCATGTCATCTTCCCCCTTGCCAGGAGGACGAGCGCGTGGCCGGCGCGCGCGAGCACGCGTCCGGCCACCTCCTGCTTGCTTGCCGCTGCTGGAGTCGGCCTCGAGCGCCACGTGCATCGCCCGACCCTCCCCTGGACCCCTCTCACTCTCCCTCGGCTTCCTCCCCCTTCTCTGCTCTCTTCCCGCAGCGCCCGAGCGGAGCTAGTCACCGCCGCCCGCTGTCCACGTGGCCACCGAGCTCCCCTCGCCTCTCCAAGTAGTCCACGGGCTCCGCCTCCATCTCCCGCGTCTCTCCGTCAGCTCGCACGACGCCGGACGCCCTGCCTCACCCTCTACCCCGCCATCTTCCTCGTCTCTGCCCCGAGATCGCCGGCGGCCGCACGACCTCATCATCCCTCCTCGAGCTCGCCGAGGCCACCGTAGCAACTGCCGTGAGCTCCTCTCTCTTTCCCCCTAACCCCGCTGCTCCTCTCGCCCTCTAGCTGCGACTCCCACCTTGGCCAAATCCCGCCGCCACCCAGACTCGTTGCCGGAGTTGCTCCGGTGACTTTTTGGTCGTGCCAGCGTGTTCAAAAGGTTTGTGGGCACGCGTATGTATCGTAGGCATAAAGAACCAGTCGATTTGCACACCGCAGCGACGAATCAGTCACCACCCGAACTCCGGCGCCGCCCCGAGCTTGTTACCGGCGAGCTCCGGCCGTCCCCGCCGCCGCCACATGCAACACTGGGTGCGGGTGAGCTCCAGCTCCCCGTAGATGGCCTCGGCCGCCCTTTTTGTCGCCGGAGACGCAAACCCGAGGCTCGCCGCCATGACTGGCCTCGCCGGCGTCAAGTCGACGGTAGGTTTTACCCTGCTGGCCAGGGGTTTGACCCCCCACTGACCGAGTTGACCTGGGTGGGCCCTGTTGACCCACTGGTCAATGGCATGTGGGCCCTGCCTGGCTAATTAATCTAGTTTAGGTTTAAATTTAATTAGTTTACCTAGGTTAGTGCTAATTAAACTAGGTTAGTTTAGTTAGACACTGACCAGTGGACCCCACTGGTCAGGTTTGACCCGGACCAGCCCTATTGACTTGCTGACATCACCCTGACGTCAGGCTGACGCAGTAATTACTTTCTGGAATTTTGAAATAAACCAGAAATGATTTATTATTTTCAGAAAATACCAAAATCTTCTAAAAATCATATAAAATCAATCGTAACTCCAAAGAGAATACATTATATATGAAAAATTATCAGAAAAATTCAAGGAATCTGTTTATGGCATGCATGTTTGAACAACCTAGGGTTGCTGTACATGAGAATTTGCATAACTGACATTTAAATAAGCACATATGGAGTTTGAATTTGAACCCTTGGTTCAAACTAACTTCATTTAATATGGTTGCTAGTTGCATTAGCTCAACCAACAGCATATTGCCATGATATTATCATGCGTCATAATTGTTGCATTGCATTGATTGTGTTCCTCTTTGTTTGCCGGTATTTGTCCCCTCTCGATAGACGTGGTTCCGATGATGAGTTCGATGACACCGATGAAGAGCTATATTATCTTCAGGAGTGCCAGGCAAGCAAAACCCCCTTGTTCATTCCGATAAAATCCCACCCTCTCGCTCCTGCTCTCTTTTACTGCATTAGCACAACGACGATTCATGTGTTACTTGCTGCGGTAGTTGAACCCCTTATCCTCTGCATGACCTGTCATTGCCACAGTAAATAGATGAAACCCACTAGCATGAGTAGGAGTTGTTTGAGCCCTGATGTGCCTACTCATTCATGCTTGTTTGTCGTGCCTGCTATTGCTTAGATTTGTGTCAGGTCTGATTCATCAGGGGTGAATCGGAGGTGTGTGAACATGTCTTGCTGTCGAGAGCTAAGTGTGTGAACACGATTTGGTAAAGGTAGCGGTGAGAGGCCATGTAGGAGTACATGGTGGGTTGTCTCATTGCAGCCGTCTTCAGGAACTGAGTACTGTGTTTGTGATCCATGAAACGGTTACTACCACACATTGGGATCCTTAATTGACTCTCTCGGCTTCTTAATCACCCTTGTCCTCTGTCCAGGAGTTGCAAGTAGTTTCTGGTGTTTGTAGTATGCTGGGGGCCGCACGCAGCGCTGACCGTAGGAGTGGGATGTGTTGCAGTAGGCACGTGGAATGGTGTACCGGGCGCCCGTTTGGTGTCCCGGGAACCTTGCTCTCATCGTTCGGGGCTGTATGTGGAAACCTCGGCCGGACTCCCTGCTGATGGAACCTGAATAGGCGATAAACCTGGACTAGAGACTTGAGTGTTTAGGTAGGCCATGGCCGACACCCTCGCCGGGCTTCCGCTTGAAGGTTGCCGAGTACATGTCGTGTAAACGGCGATAAGTGGTGAGAGCATGTATGAAGAAGTACACCCCTGCAGGGTTAACATCATCAATTCGAATAGTCGTGTCCGCGGTAATGGACTTCTGGGTTGCCTATAACAGTTCATAGACAAGTGAAAGTGGATACTCTAAAATGCGCAAGATAAGCGTGAGTGCTATGGATGGCCTTCTCGTAGGGAGACAGGAGCGGATCCATAGTGGTGTATTGATATGGTGAATATGTGGACTCGTGTGCGCCACCTCAAAAGAGTTGCTTGCAGTCGTAGTTCAGGATAGCCACCGAGTCAAAGATGGCTTGCTGCAGTTAAACTCCACCACCCCCCTTCTATTGATACCGATGCATATGTAGTTAGTTTTGATGTAAGTCTTGCTGGGTACATTTGTACTCACGTTTGCCTATTTTATGTTTTGCAGAGAGATGTCAGTCTCGCTAGTAGTTCCATGCGGACTTCGACGTGTAGCTTGGTACCTCAGCTACGATCTTGTGCCCTCGGCAAGATCTGGTAGATAGTCAGGCTTCTCAGCCTTTTCATTTGTAGGTGTCTGTACTCAGACATGTTAAGCTTCTGCATGTGCTTTGACTTGAATGCTGTGAATGTTGGGTCATGAGACCCATGTTTGTAATATCTCGCTCCTTGGAGCCTAATGAATAAATACTTGACTCGTAGAGTTATGTTGTGATGCCATGTTGTATTTACACATATCGAGCATATTGTGTGTATGATTGAAATGCTTGGTATGTGTGGGATCCGACAATCTAGTTGTTTATCCTTGGCAGCCTCTCTTATGGGGAAATGTAGTCTAGTTCCTCCATGAGCCATAGTAGTCCGCTACAGCCCGGTTCACCGGAGTCCTGCTAGCCCAGCACTACTGCTCAGGGCACTTGACTGGCCGACATGTGTTTCACTTCATTCATGTGTCTGTCCCTTCGGGGAAATGTCACGCGGTGACATCCGGAGTCCTGCCTAGCCTGCTGCAGCCCGGGTTCCCGGAGTCCTATTAGCCCAGTGCCACAGCCCGGATTGACACGCTGCTGACTGACATGCTCGATGTGATTCATGTATGCCTGTCCCCATAGGTTAGTGCCGCTTTGGGTTCACGACTAGCCATGTCGTCCTGGGTTCTCTGTCATATGGATGCTAGCGACACTATCATATGCGTGAGCCAAAAGGCGCAAACGGTCCCGGGCCAGGTAAGGTGGCACCCGTGGGAATACCGTGCGTGAGGCCGCAAAGTGATATGATGTGTTACATGCTAGATCGATGTGGCTTAGGATCGAGGTCCTGACAGCGTTGGTATCAGAGCCTGACTGCCTGTAGGATTACCAAGCCAAACTGGTCGAAGTTGTGTCTAGAAATGCTTTAGTTATACAAGGGAATTGATTGTGGAAAGGAACGTAAGGCTCTTTTTACTCCTTTACCTTATGCCTTCTGATCTGAGTCAACCTCTTCTCTTCTACGGGGATTAAGAACTAGGCCTTCTCATCTATCTATCACGATGACGAGTTACTATGATAGAGACTTATAGGATTGATGTATTCAACCCTCATTTCAGTTTCTACTACTTCCTTGTGTTGACCATTGATTACGGAACCTTGATATTGTGATGTTGAGTGGTTAAGCCACTATTTTGTAGGATGTCTCAAATCTTTTGAGCATTTACAGCCGTTATGCTGTCCGAGTCATCCCAGGTTTCTAAATAGTCTGATGCATTTGTAAATTCCTTTTTCCATTCTTGATGTTCCTTTGGGCCAGATTAAGCACACTAATCGGTCTGTTGAGGTACTCCGTTGCCTTGACATATATGGTGGACCTATTATTATGACCCTAGGCATCTTAGAGAGCCACCTGGTACTCCATCCATGTTTTGTGTTCTGGTGTGATGATTCTGGCCACCATTCTCGAAAGCATCCCATGATGCCATTTAGTAGTAGGTATTCTACTCTTGGGTTCTTGACCCAAGATTTACTCTACTTACCTCGTGTTGATAGTGTTGCTCGTACCTTTAGGATATTAGTAATCTTTGAGATAGTCCTCGAGGTCCGTGGTATTTCCTTCTTCCAAATACCATGAACTGTTTATGGCAGTAGTTCCTTTGAACCAAAAGATCACAACCAGAGTGCTCTTGATGAGTTCTCCATTCTACATTGTGAATCTGCCGGTTCTACCTTTCTGCATGGGTTATCCGGAAGAAATGTTGAGCTTTGCTCGACAGACTAATTCATGCGTCCACACCTCAAAAGTTATATGTTCCTTGAGTTGTACCTCGTTAGCTGTATGTGTGCATTCGTGTCATCGATGCCTATTATTCTTGTGGTCCGTCAAGCCATTCTAGTTCAGAATGACTAGGAGAAACAAACTCCAGTACCTCATCCATATCCAGGATTGGGTCAAAGCAGTTGTAATCCGCAGATCAAATGCCAATCCAGCTTTTGCTCTGTTATATCCTAGAGTATTACCCCCATTATGTCAGGATTGTCATGAGAATTGCACCATCTCTTATGCATTCTTGATTTAGTGATACTTCTCGCTATCATTATTCATTCCTTGGTGTCATGTTGTTGTAACCGGAATACTGACAAGTGAGCTATGATGTGTGAAATCAATACTCCTAGCAACCCTGTTGCTTGGTAGTTAATGGACAATATTCTCATTCTTAGCGTGTTGGTTATTAGATCATCATCCTAAGATTGATCGTGCTACCAAGTCCTTATTTTTGGTGCACTCCTCGATTAATAAGTTAGGATTATTCAATCCCTTGCTTATTTGATCATATCGTCTTGCTCTAAAAAGCAAGATTGTTCTCGGTGCTTAGTAACATATCGGTGGTTCGTGATTTTCTGATTATCTTCTCGGAAGTATCACCAGGTTGTTCCCTGACTGTTATGTTGAGCCCGTAATCAAGTTGGTTTCTTGTAAACCACCCCTTCTCCAAGAATCTGTGTTGGATATCCCTGAGCTAGTTGGTTAAGCCAAATAACAACTTGGAGAGTTGGAAGATGAAAGCTTGTCCGACTTAGTTCATCACTAAGGGATACCCTTGTGTGTGTGTGTGTGTGTGTGTGTTGAAGAAAGATGATATCTTCATCAATTGGTCCTCATGATCAGTTGTTGGGCCTATTGTCTTACCCAATATTTGATTTGAGTATGGGCTATCATCAAATCAAATCAGAACCAACGATGTTCATAATGTTGTCTTACTCGTGGTTGATCCCTCGAGCATACATCTTATATCTTTTGGTCTGACCAATGCTATCACCGTGTTCACATAAAGGTGGAACTCTAGTGATATGGAAATTTCGACGAGTTGCTGTTGAGCCCATCAGCAGCATTTTGTCCCCCCATGATTCATGTTGAACATCAACCTAGTGTTGGAAACTTTGTAAGCATTTCTTCGTGTTTCGTCATGAAGGATATGTTTGGATGAAAGTAGTGACTTCCTCTAAATTCATGTGCATCTGATGCAAGTTGCCGCTGTGGATTCGAGAAAGTCAATGTTGCTTCTTTTGGAATCATCCAAATCGGTGATGAATACGTGCGAAGTATTCTGTGGTTCGAAGACTTGCAACCTTCGTTCTATATGTGTCCCTAGCACACCAAGCCACTTATTGATTTGTTCAAGGAAAAGGAGTTGTTGTGCAAATCCTAGGTGATGCACAAGACTTCGTTACCCTAGATGATGGTTCCCCACCTGAACTCGATAGTGTTTTATCATAAGACTACCTTGTGGTCATGCTTGTCTTGGACAATATGCTCACATGTATGTAGAAGAACCAGCTCATGCTTTGGAGCCTGCTATCGCAGTTCATTTTCCAAGAATCCCGCAACGTTATCTCGTCGATTTGTGTTGCAAACTTTCACTTTTCTTTCTAGATTCAACGAGTCTGGAATATCCTGACACCAACCAGATCTGAATCTCAGGCAGATATGATGGTTGGAACGTGTCCCAAGAATTATAATATTGGTCTCTCGGTAAACCCGATAACATGGTTGTCGTGGCCAACACACCTAGCCGGAAGGCCTATTATTGTAGTATCTTGGTTGAAGAAGTTGGTCACCTCCCCATAAGGATTTCGTAGGATTTATTTCCATAGTTATTCCTTATGGATTCTTATACTCCCGAAGTCCGACCCTTTACTTGATGTTCTAGATACCAAACCATATCAAATGGGTTACACTAGTACATCAAGGACAACATTAGAAGCGGAGTGCTAAATGTCTCTCGGTCGATCATCCAGATTTCGTTTCCTTGGCCTCGCTAAGGTGAAATATGAGAAAGGGGTGTCCTTCTATACATCTGCACTATCCATCACTTTTCGTCAAGGTAGTAAGATGTGTTGTGAGGATCCTTGACACGGATGTTGGTAGAACCTTGATGAATATGGAAATGCTCAAGTTCTTGAGAGCACGCGCAAGCAAAATCATCCATTGCGTTGTCTTCAACACGGTAGTCCACATCGTCCATTCTGGTATGGGTATGCCATTCTTTCGAACCTCCTTGAACGATCAATTGTAAATTGCCTTAAGCTGGTATGAATAGTTTCAATGATCTATGGATCAAAAGTAATTCTTTTGCCACTTAAGGGAACAATCCAACGAGTCATCTTTTCCAAGGTGCCCCGTTACGGGATCATAGCAATTATTTCCTCGCCACCTTGACACCATCCACCATCTTTCTAAGTGTGGAATTGTTGCCCACTAGATCAAACCCCGTCGTTTGTTCTTCCATCCCTCTCGATGTGTTTTGTGTCTCAACTCAAGATGTTTCAACATCTCATCCCGCGAGTTGATCTTGTATAGCTCGATCTTCGAGAAGATCAATCCTAGTATAGTTTCTTTCTGTCGTCATCGCGTGGATGAAGATATCAAAAGCGAGGATGTCAAGATCAACGTATGCAACGAATCAACAACCTTATGAAGTGCAACCTGGATCGTGAAGACCGTGTTAGCTTGTGCCCCCTCTGTCTTCTTACCTCACGTCTAGAATCTCGGGAGGAGATTCTTGTTTAGTGGGGGTGAGTTGTCATAGCCCTAGAATTTGCTTGTCATTAGTTGCATTAAGGCATCCATGTCATCATGTTTAAATTTCTCAGAAAGTTGAAATGGGGATGACAAACCCTAGCACCAGAAATTAAATCAATAGGGTCAGCCATAAGCCTTTTCAATAAACCCAAAATGCCTTTAAAAATGTTCATCATTTTTTAGAAAAGGTTAAAACCTCTCACAAAAATGATGCACATGTTTAAAGGTCATTCATGGATTTTTGAATTAAATCATACCATATTTGAATTTGGGCATTTAAACACTATAAATAATCTAAATGCTCAAATAATGCTGAATTTAAATGTGGACCACTGGAATAATCCATAGAGTGTCCACAAATTATTGCAGCATTTTACAAAATGCTTTAGATATTTTTACTAAAGCAAAACAGCAGCAGAAAATTAGAAAACAGAAACAAAAATTAGAAAAGAGAGCTAACTCACCTGGACCTACCTACTGTGCAGCCCACCTGGCCGGCCCAGCTGGCAGCCCAGCGAACTAGCCCAGCCCACCACCGCCTCCTCCCTGTCGTCTTCCCCCTTGCCAGGAGGACGAGCGCGTGGTCGGCGCGCGCGAGCACGCGTCCGGCCACCTCCTGCTTGCTTGCCGCTGCTGGAGTCGGCCTCGAGCGCCACATGCATCGCCCGACCCTCCCCTGGACCCCTCTCACTCTCCCTCGGCTTCCTCCCCCTTCTCTGCTCTCTCCCCCCATGCGCCCGGGCGGAGCTAGTCGCCGCCGCCCTCTGTCCCCGTGGCCATCGAGCTCCCCTCGCCTCTCCGAGCAGTCCACGGGCTCCGCCTCCATCTCCCGCGTCTCTCCGTCAGCTCGCACGACACCGGACGCCCTGCCTCGCCCTCTACCCCACCATCTTCGTCGTCTCTGCCCCGAGATCACCAGCGGCCGCACGACCTCATCATCCCCTCCCCGAGCTCGCTGAGGCCACCGTAGCAACCGCAGTGAGCTCCTCTCTCTTTCCCCCTAACCCCACTGCTCCTCTCACCCTCTAGCTGCGACTCCCACCTTGGCCAAATCCCGCCACCGCCCGGACTCATTGCCGGAGTTGCTCCGGTGACTTTTTGGTCGTGCCAGCGTGTTCAAAAGGTTTGTGGGCACGCGTATGTATCGTAGGCATCAAGAACCAGTCGATTTGCACATCGCAGCGACGAATCAGTCACCACCCGAACTCCGGCACCGCCCCAAGCTCGTTCCCGGCGAGCTCCGGCCGTCCCCGCTGCCGCCACATGCAACACTGGATGCGGGTGAGCTCCAGCTCCCCATAGATGGCGTTGCCGCCCTTTTTGCTGCCGGCAGGTTTGACCCTGCTGGCCAGGGGTTTGACCCCCCGTTGACCGAGTTGACCTGGGTGGGCCCTGTTGACCCACTGGTCAATGGCATGTGGGCCCCGCCCGGCTAATTAATCTAGTTTAGGTTTAAATTTAATTAGTTTAACCTAGGTTAGTGCTAATTAAACTAGGTTAGTTTAGTTAGACACTAACCAGTGGACCCCACTGGTCAGGTTTGACTCGGACCAGCCCTATTGACTTGGTGACATCACCCTGACATAAGGCTGACGCAGTAGTTACTTTCTGGAATTTTGAAATAAATCAGAAATGATTTATTATTTTTAGAAAATACCAAAAACTTCTAAAAATCATATAAAATCAACCGTAACTCCAAATAAAATCAATTATATCTGAAAAATTATCAAAAAAATTCAAGGAATCTGTTTATGGCATTTGCATGCATGTTTGAACAACCTAGGGTTGCTGTACAGGACAATTTGCATAACTGACATTTAAATAAGCACATATGGAGTTTGAATTTGAACCCTTGGTTCAAACCAACTTCATTTAATATGGTTGCTAGTTGCATTAGCTCAACCAACAGCATATTGCCATGACATTATCATGCATCATAATTGTTGCATTGCATTGATTGTGTTCCTCTTTGTTTGCCGGTATTTGTCACCTCTCGATAGACGTGGTTCCGACGATGAGTTCGATGACACCGATGAAGAGCTATATTATCTTCAGGAGTGCCAGGCAAGCGAAACCCCCTTGTTCATTCCGATAAAATCCCACCCTCTCGCTCCTGCTCTCTTTTACTGCATTAGCACAACGACGATTCATGTGTTACTTGCTGCGGTAGTTGAACCCCTTATCCTCTGCATGACCTGTCATTGCCACAGTAAATAGATGAAACCCACTAGCACGAGTAGGAGTTGTTTGAGCCCTGATGTGCCTACTCATTCATGCTTGTTTGTCGTGCCTGCTATTGCTTAGAGTTGTGTCAGGTCTGATTCATCGGGGGTGAATCGGAGGTGTGTGAACATGTCTTGCTGTCGAGAGCTAAGTGTGTGAACACGATTTGGTAAAGGTAGCGGTGAGAGGCCATGTAGGAGTACATGGTGGGTTGCCTCATTACAACCGTCTTCAGGAACTGAGTTCTGTGTTTGTGATCCATGAAACAGTTACTACCACACATTGGGATCCTTAATTGACTCTCTCGGCTTCTTAATCACCCTTGTCCTCTGTACAGGAGTTGCAAGTAGTTTCTGGTGTTTGTAGTATGCTGGGGGCCGCACGTAGCGCTGACCGTAGGGGTGGGCTGTGTTGCGGTAGGCACGTGGCACGGTGTACCGGGCGCCCGTTTGGTGTCCCGGGAACCCTGCTCACATCGTTCGGGGCCGTATGTGGAAACCTCGTCCGGACTCCCTGCGGATGGAACCTGAATAGGCGATAAACCTGGACTAGAGACTTGAGTGTTTAGGTAGGCCGTGGCCGACACCCTCGCTGGGCTTCCGCTTGAAGGTTGCCGAGTACATGTCGTGTAAACGGCGATAAGCGGTGAGAGCGTGTGTGAAGAAGTACACCCCTGCAGGGTTAACATCATCTATTCGAATAGCTGTGTCCGCGGTAATGGACTTCTGGGTTGCCTATAACAGTTCATAGACAAGTGAAAGTGGATACTCAAAAATGCGCAAGATAAGTGTGAGTGCTATGGATGGCCTTCTCGTAGGAAGACGGGAGCGGATCCATAGTGGTGTATTGATATGGTGAATATGTGGACTTGTGTGCGCCACCTCAAAAGAGTTGCTTGCAGTCATAGTTCAGGATAGCCACCGAGTCAAAGCTAGCTTGCTGCAGTTACCTCCACCACCCCCCTTCTATTGATACCGATGCATATGTAGTTAGTTCTGATGTAAGTCTTGCTGGGTACATTTGTACTCACGTTTGCCTATTTTATGTTTTGCAGAGAGATGTCAGTCTCGCTAGTAGTTCCGTGCGGACTTCGACGTCTAGCTTGATACCTCAGCTACGATCTTGTGCCCTCGGCAGGATCTGGTAGATAGTCAGGCTTCTCAGCCTTTTCATTTGTAGGTGTCTGTACTCAGACATGTTAAGCTTTCGCATGTGCTTTGACTTGAATGCTCTGAATGTTGGGTCATGAGACCCATGTTTGTAATATCTCGCTCCTCGGAGCCTAATGAATAAATACTTGAGTCGTAGAGTTATGTTGTGATGCCATGTTGTATTTACACATATCGAGCATATTGTGTGTATGATTGAAATGCTTGGTATGTGTGGGATCCGACAATCTAGTTGTTTATCCTTGGCAGCCTCTCTTATGGGGAAATGTAGTCTAGTGCCTCCATGAGCCATAGTAGTCCGCTACAGCCCGGTTCACCGGAGTCCTGCTAGCCCAGCACTACTGCTCAGGGCACTTGACTGGCCGGCATGTGTTTCACTTCGTTCCTGTGTCTGTCCCTTCGGGGAAATGTCACGCGGTGACATCCGGAGTCCTGCCTAGCCTGCTACAGCCCGGGTTCCCAGAGTCCTGTTAGCCCAGTGCTACAGCCCAGATTCACACGCTGCGGACCGACATGCTCGATGTGATTCATGTATGCCTGTCCCCATAGGTTAGTGCCACTTTGGGTTCACGACTAGCCATGTCGGCCCGGGTTCTCTGTCATATGGATGCTGGCGACACTATCATATACGTGAGCCAAAAGGCGCAAACGGTCCCGGGCCAGGTAAGGTGGCACCCGTGGGAATACCGTGCGTGAGGCCGCAAAGTGATATGATGTGTTACAAGCTAGATCGATGTGGCTTAGGATCGGGGTCCTGACAGCCTGGCCAACGGTGGGAATATTAGGGGGCAGTGAGGTCTCCGCGGCAGCATAGCCGGCCACGAGAGGCAGGAGCAGGCGGCACGACCAGCACTGCTTTAGGCGGCTGGAGCAAGAAGACCAGAGGTTGAAGAAGCACTACGGCCGTTGGATGGACATCGTACAGTCACTAGAGCTAGAATCGTTCATATTGACTAAGTTGACAAAGCCCTCCATTCCCGTCAACTTAGTAGGCCCACAAGTCAGCCTCCCACCAAGGTGGGTCCCAGCTAGCAGGGGTAGTATTCATTTTTTTGTGCATAATAAGGAGGCACTTCCGGTGGGTCCGAGTTGACAACGGGGGGAACAATTTTTCGCGAAATACGGTGGCCCGCCCGGTGGGTCCTAACAGTCAGGGGGAAATGCTTTTTTCACGAAATAAGGTGGCCCGTCTGGTGGGTCCCTGCTGTCAGGTGGAGGAATAATTATTTTGCGCGTAATAAGGAGGCACTTCCTTGCGGCCGCTGTGGACCCAGCTGCCAGCCTCTCCACGTATAGTACTCTTCCGATGGAAGTCGGTCGTTGACCACGTTGACCACGCCGCGCCGAGAGCGCCAGGGCGGTGGACGACTGCAAGGCCTAAGAAGAGGACGATGCAGAGCCGGGGAAGACGCAGCAGTGAAGCCCACGCGGAGAGCAGTACGAGGGTTCACTGGTTCGGCTGCGGTGTGAGGCTGCCATCGCCGCAGAATAACAGGGGGTGTGGGTGAGTGGAGGGATGGCCTGGCCAGCGGTGGGAGTAGTATGGGGGCGGTGAGGCCTCCGCGGCAGCACAGTTGGCCACGGGAGGCAGGAGCAGGCGGCACGACTGGCGCTGCTTTGGGAGGCTGGACCAAGAAGACGAGAGGTTGAAGAAGCACTACGGCCGTTGGATGGACATCGTACGGTCACTGAAGCTAGAATCGTTTATATTGACTAAGTTGACAAAGCCCTTGGTACGCTCCAACTTAGTAGGCCCACAGGTCAGCCTCCGAAATGGTGCGCCCCAGATGTCAGGGGGAGGAATCATTTTTTGGGCGGCCGAAGCTAAGAATATCCGAGATTGAAGAAGAAGCACGACATCCGTTGGATAGACATCCAACGGCCACTGCTGCTAGAACCGTGTGTTGACTATAATAAGTTGACAAAGCCTTGCATACGCGTCAACTTATTTTTTTCGGGGACGCGTCACTTAGTAGGCCCACAAGTGTGTGGCAGTGAACTTATAGCCCATTTGCGTTTTGTAAGAATGTACAGCCCATTTTTGAATTCTAATGGAATTTACAACAGCCCATTTACAGTTTGTTAAAAGTACAACCCATTTTCTAGCTAGGACAACGATTAATAATTTCAACCAACCGTTGAAGAAATAATTCAATAAAATTTCCCACATTTTGATGGGATCCAAAATATTTTTATCCCGAAATTTCTAGTCAGATTAAATATAAATTTGTATTACGTAAAAATCCAACGAAAGATTGCGCGCGCAACAATGAAAAGTTAAGATTTTCAAAATCCATAAATAATATTTTATAAACTAATTTTGTGTTTGGTGCATTTTTTATAGTTACTGCCTAGTTTTTATAATTACATCCCATTTATTATTTTGTAAAGCCCATTTTCCTGTTAAGCCTAATGCATCCCTCCTAGGAAAGATTTGCAGCCCAGCGGGGTGGAGAATAACAAGTTGACCTTGCTTGGGTATTCCTCAAAAAGACGTATAGCTGGGCTAGCCATTTTCATCTTGAAAAAATAGTATCTGGGCTGGATATCTGGCCTAGGCTAGACGGGCCACAGCCCGCCCAGTTAATACGCTGCTATTCTCTGAACAACAACGAAATCATCGCCAAGAAAAACTCTGCAGTGCTCACGCCTCAAAAACACAAATACTGCTCGAGCTGCTTGGTCCCAGCTGTCGGCCGCACCTTGCGGAATTCTCTCGTTTATATTGACTACATAGGTTGAGAATGGTGTGGGACCGTGATGTCAGGAAACAAGGAGAAAGCCAAAAAAATATAGTTGTACATAATAAGGAGGCACTTGCGTGCGTACGGCTATGGCCCTAGTGGGTCCCTAGTGTCATCCAGTCAAAATAAAGTCATCTCCTGAATCCTCATGTTCGTTGACGATGTTAACAATGCTCGGCGCCACGGCGAGCGCAACAACTCAAAGGACAACGGAGAGGGCTTCACGGGCCCTACGGATGGTCTGATACAGCGCCCGCTGCTCATTCAGGAAGCCAGGATCATCGGACACCTATGAGCACCTTCGAGAAACTAAGACGGCATGAAACGGTAAGGCCGCGCTTGGGAGCTCTTTTTATTTCAAACCTGTATTAACATACAAGTGTAATTTACTCGTCATTGAAAACAACGCATAAAATACAGGCGTAATGAAACTGAGGGCCCGAGGTCTGTAAGTAAAACTGGCAGGTTACGCGTGTAATTTGAGAGACCAGTGTATATTTTACGAGCACTGCTATATGGACGACATTACCAGATGATACATGCACGACGTGCGTATCATGCCATCCATGGGCAAGGCTGAAACAGCAGCTAACGGCTGGATTAGCAATCGTCCGAGTGTTATTCAGCGTTTTTATCGTGTGTGAAGTACTTCTGATATTTTACTAGTCAAAATCGACCAACCAAGCGCCTTCGCCCGAGACCATCTGCTTTAATTTACAAGCGTCAGTTTTACAAGCGGTTTTGGTTGGAAAACGACGATCCAATCACGGCCTAATATCATGAGTTGGTCGGAAGATCATATGGTTTCACGTCTAACCTACCCAACTTGTCGTATAGGCTATGAATGAAACATCAGACGATGAACTTCTTAAGCATGGAAATAGCAGAAGAGGATGATCTTCTTAACAAGCAAATCACTGGCATTAGATCGACATGAAAAACAATACGAAGCATTATTCTCAGGAGGCACGGTGAACAGCTCGTGATGCCGCATGCCACAACATTCCAAGCTCAACTTTGCAATCAAACACAAGGCCTGGCATTACATAGACAATATTCAGAACAAACTCTTAACACAGGAATATCTCAGCAGAGTAACTATTTACTTATAAACTGAACACATGAACAGGAAAAAACACTCGACGCTGCTCATAGGAAGGGCGTCCCACTCAAAAATATCAAATGCATGTCTTCTGGCTAACATCAATGAGCAAATTTTGACAAGGTTTTCCAATTCCAATATATTAAACTAATGTCTTCTTGCTAACATCAATGATTAAACTTTGACAAGCTTTTCCCATTCAAAGTATGTAATGCCTATGATCGTGGAGTCCTGTTGTAGCTTCTTGTACTTGTTTGGGCACTATTTGCCCAGGGCACTCCACGTGTTGTTAAATTGCCAATGGTCTCTGCAGACTAGTCATGTAACCGGTGTCTAATAATACTCTGTAAAGCTTCTCGGTCATTCGTTCTGTAATGTAGCGCAAAAAGTGGCTGCTTCTTTCTGCAAAGTTGAACGACCAACTGGACCTAGTAATGCAGCAGTTTGCCTTGGACACATTGGCTCCTTTTGTGCAGTTCAACTAAAATCGAAGTCGGAATAAAACCGAGCTTTAATTTTGATATCCTTGTAAGCAACAATAGGTATAAGGGAACCAATTACTGAGAAATAACAGTTGATGACTTGTACTCCCAGAAGAAAAGCATCTACTGATCTACTCTATCTTAATGGGAAACAAAGCAGGAGAGTAGCAATTCTCCATCAATGTGATTCATTCATATTGACTGAGACATTATCTTAACAATGCCTTGTTTCAACATGTATAAAGAACGACAAAGCAGAAAAGTACCATTCCTAAAACAATGCAACCGATTCATTTTAGCAAAGACATTATCTTAACAATACCTTGGTTAAACATGTAGAAAGAACTACAAAGCAAGATAGTACCATTCCTAACAAGTGTGGCCATTTTGAACTAAGATTCAGTAGTTAATTAATTCTGAGAGTGGCATTGCTTAATTTTACCAGCGACATTAGATTAACGAAAAGCATAAACAGTTCCAGGGGAGAGTGGGTGCAATAACAGTATGTGATTCCATCTACTTATAAAGGGGGTGATGCAGAGTTTGTTGTAACAAAGCAACAAGCATCATGTCTGGGTTGGTCCCATTTTTGTTCACTACTTAATGGGAAAAGACAGCAACACAATAGCTTCAATTCAGAATTTATTTAAAACAGTACCAATACAAGTAGCACAACATCTCAAAGCACACTGCACAATCATGTGGATGAAGGCCTGTATTGACCTTTCATGAGACGGACAAGATAAAATATGAATCTGCCAACAGGAATAGGAAATCCAATCTCGTTTTGTGCAGTTGCACTGAAATCAAGCAAAGTGTTTCGCGTAGCGAAGCAAAATTTCGCAATAGCAATGAGTTGAATAGATATCCCTGTTTAAACAGAGGCAAAAAAGGAATCAATTACTTGCTAATAAAGGAGGATGAAACATGCGGCCACAAAAATGGTAATCCCGCCAATCCCTAACAAGTGTTGCAGTTTTGAAATAAGATTCAGTAGTTAATTCTGAGAGTGGCATCAATTACTGGCTTATAAAGGGGGTGATGCTGAATTTGTTGTAACAAAGCAACAAGCATCATGTCTGGGTTGGTCCCATTTTTGTTCACTACTTAATGGGAAAAGACAGCAATACAATAGCTTCAATTAAACATTTATTTAAAACAGTACCAAAACAAGTAGCACAACATCTCAAAGCACACTGCATAGCATGTGGTTGAGACCAAGATTTGAAACAACTCGCCACGAAGACTGGAAACAAATCTCGATTTCCTTTTGTGCAGTTCCACCAAAATTAAGAAAAGTCACCGGTGTGACATTCAAGTTGAACTGCACAAAACACTCTTAAAACATAAGTGTTTCGAGTAGTGAAGCAAAATGTCGCAATAGCAACAAGTCGAATCGATACCCCTGTTTTAACAGAGGCAAAAAAAGGAAACAATTACTTGCCGATAAAGGGGGATGAAACAAACAGTGACAGAAAGAAGCATCTAACTTATCTTGGATGGAAACAAAGTAGGACTGTAGCATTTCTAAATGGTTGCATTGATTCATATTAACAGAGACATTCTCTTGAAACAAAATTCATTAAAAAAATGTAATTTACTTTTAACAGTGGCATTGCTTCAATTTTCCGGCGGCATTCTTAGATTAACAACGGCAAAATAGCTATATGGGACATGCCAGCACCATGTGCGTCCACACGTATAAATGGGTGATGCAGAGTATGTAGCCAAGCAGCATATATGCTCTGGTCCCATATTTGTTCTCTTTGAACCTTCTTCGTATGTGAGGGCAGCAAATCTAGTCCTGCACAAACTACCCGACCCCGCAGTTTCTTTCCCTTTTCAACAAAGAGATCGGTTCCTTACAGATGTGTGTACTGGGTTACCCCGTTTTTCCCTTTTGGACCTACAAAGCGGCTGGATAGCCAGTCTATACTACTTTCCGCCCCTCCTTTCCTCATTGAACCACGTCCTAGATTCTTGCTCCAGCCCACCGCACCCTTCTTTCCTCTTTGAACCAAGACCTAGATTCGACTATAGATCGAAAAAGATCCACAGGCAGCTAGAGCAACGACAGTTTCAAAGAAACATATACCTTAGGTTCATCGGGATGTGGTAAGGTGTGCGGCGGGAGGCCGGATCTGCCCACGCTACGTACGCCAACGAGGAAGAAGGGGTCGGTGGCCCTCCCGCACAGGCGCTGGGTGAAAGATAACAGCGCAACCAGTAGTGGATTGCCTCCCTCGCCGAAGGCGATAGAGTGAACGCTGCACCTCCTCCCCTTCCCGGTGTGACGGGATATGGACGCCTCCTTCACCAGCTGTGAGTGGGGAGAGAGAGACAAGAGGCCAACGTAGTCTTGTTTAGATATGGTGAAGAGAGGGTGAGAGACTATGAATATAGAAAACCCTAGCAAATGAACGCTGAGCCTCCAGCGTGTAACATATATGTAGTGCGGCGAGCGTGTGGAGAGTGCAAACCCTAGCGAACAAGTGATGAGGCTCCCACTTATATATATATATTACTGTAGTATGGACTGAGCTCCGGTGCCTTTACTGCACCTGCTTTTGGCTGTATGACAGATGAGCCAGCCACATTTTTGGCCCACCTGTCATAAATCCAAAGGCAGGTGCACTATGTCAATGAAGCAGCGTCCATATAGTACTCTCGTGTATACAACTAATATATAGTGGAGTGGTTTTCTTATTCTCTCCATAACAATCGTTTTAAATCGTGTAAGTACAAAACGAAACTCTTTATTTAATGTACAGTGAAGAAAAATTGTACTACTTCCGATGAACTAACGATCCACGCCCATGCATCGTGGTTGCACTTCCTGTCCTTCACGTGTGGTACACTACCCTCCCTTAAGTGAATAACCACACATGTGCCAAATTATCAAAAACGTGTGAGAGTGTACAAATAAAGAATTTTAATTTCAATTATCGGAAAGGTTTGAGAGTATTAAAAAGTTTGACTTCAGTCAAATCTAATATGTTGAGTAAATAAAAATGGAGGGCTACTACGTCCATCCGGGTTTTTAGTCCACACCATTTTTTAAATCAAAGTTAAGAGCTGGACAAATAAAATTACAGGGGAGCTGGAGACAAAGTTGTGAGAAGGCTTAGAAATCAATACAAAACTTATGCTCTTAGTACCAACGTCGATCCTTCTTCGAGGAAACATTTGGTTCATATCCAATTGTGTGATAAATGGCACCAACGTGAAAGACGATTGCGTCTCCAACGCAACCAAGGTGAACTGATGGAGGATATCATCTTTGTGCGTAACAAGAAAAGAGCACTGATGGAAGATAGCTTGATTTTTATTGAAAATCAATCAGCTTCACCAGCCGACGCAACCATGAGGCGCAACCATGAGCATCGATAGGTCATCGTGGTGATGCATCATCCATTTGGCATCAAGTTTGGGTGAGGCACCTATGAAGTTCGACAAATCCTCACAGTGGTATGTTTCCTCTCAGTAATTAAGCTCGAGGAAGGAAGAACCACGTGGTAGAGGACAGTGAGGCGGAACAACAATGGCCATCCAATTTTGTGCAGTTCCACTAAAATTGAGGAAGACATGCCCGGGTATGGAGACATGCATCGCTGTTTCCAAAAATATAAAAAAGGGTTAGCAACGACATCTCAATTGTCAATAAGAATTAATGAAAAGTACACCAACAAACAGAAGCATCATAATTATCTTGATGGGAACTAAACCAGGATACCCGAGAAAAAAAGCATTTCTTCATTTAGCCAGTGATACTACTACCACCATATGGACAATGACCGCACAACCACCATGTAATTTTTGTCGAAACAACAGGTATACCTCCACCGAGGCATAAATCAGGACAACTTCTCGAGTAGCATTTTCTCTATAATAGTACTAGTAGGTGATGTTGGACCAGCCGACGAACCCTAGCTACTATGCATGGGGAGCTGGGGAGTAGTCGCATAGAAGAAAACCCGCACGCAGCAACCTGGGGAGCTGGACCAGTACAAGAAGTTATACCTCAGGTGGGCGAGATGTCATTTAGGCAGGCGGGCGGGATCTACCCACATGACGGCAGCGAACAAGGGCGCGGAGGATCTTCGTCCGCGCCAGCGCCGGCTCCGAGAGGACGATGTGCATCGGCTTCCTCCGTCGCCGACGGCGACAACGTCAATGCTGCACCTCCTCACCTCCCGCAGCGGACGGGATTCAGCCGAATCTGTGACCACCGGTGAGGAGAGAGATAGAGTGGACACTGTCATCTTGTTTTGATATGGAGAGGGTGAGAGAGCGAGACGCGAGAAACTCTATCAAACAAGAGGCTATAATGGTAAAAAAATCTCTCCATAGCAGTGGTTTTAAATAGAATATGCGCGTTCCCGGAAAAAACAAACGAAAACTGGCGGACAATTTTTTAAGGATCTGTCTAGGACACATCTAAGTTGATGTCCACTCTATTTGTGGTATTTTTTCCTATTTTTTTTGTTTCTTGTTGCTACATTATATACTTGTGGGAGCTTAGATGTGATATCCTTAAATAACATCTAGATGTGAATTAGACAAACTGATTTTCTAACGTACCAAGAAAGAAAACTCGATCAAAAACACGCCCCCGCTTCCAGGTCGCGAGAGTCGTCGCACACACACACATAGACATAGAAATGCATATCTGTGTTTACGTAAAATTCCATTTCCATCTCCATCTCCATCTCCAATCATATTTGTCCAACTGGCACATTATTTATGTTGTTAATTATATACACAGCAATATTAACGTACAACATCTCTTGTTTGCGCACGCCCGGACCGCTAGCATGTCCGGTCTTGACCAACCCGAGCCCTCTTCATCACCCACGCATGCTTCCCGCTCGAAACGGTCAGTGCTGCATTCATGCCCGGACAGAGCGGACGCGACCTCTCACTGGTGCCGACATTGAAGTGGCGCGCCGGCCGAGAGAGCATCGCCCGCGCCGCTTCCGGGTGCACGCGGCTGCTCCGCGTTCAAAGGTCGCAATAGCCGGCTACAACATGCATGTAAAAAGTTCTTGGGAGTCCGTGCTAGAGCTAGCTGTCCTCCCCCAACTCTTCAATCTCTTCCAGTAGTGCTAGTACTCCATGGCGCGATCCATCGACAAGCAGGCGGGAAAGTTATTGTATACTCGGTTTGCGGTGAGTGGCATGCCGAGCGACCGTGTGGGGTCGAGCCGTGGAGAAGGGTGAGACATGAGCACGACAGACGTGATTTAAATGTTGGTTTTGCTCGATGGTGTGATCCAACGAAATGAAACGTTGGTTTCTCTCCGTTTCCATTTTTTCTCCCAAAAACGGAAACATTCCACTCCATTTTCATTCCTATTCCAAGGTTGCCCTGTTACAACATTCCATCAAATACAAAGGAAAACTAACACGCATGCTGATGCATCTCAATGATTCACAGATCATAGCCAATATTTACTTCACAACTAAAGAAAAAAGTTGTGAGAGCGTGTACGAAAGAAAAACTACTAATAGGGTCACTATGACTTAAACCCTAAACCCTAAACATGATTTAATTTCCTGAACAGGTAGAACCTGTTGAAGGAAAGACGGTTGACACCCTCAGATCATACGATGCTTTTGTGCAGTTCCACGAAAATCGACGTGAGCATCCCTGATGGCAAAGATATTGAAGAAGTGTGATTAAAATAATAGTACTGGCACTAGTTCATGAGAAATAAACTCATCACAAGTAGAAGCCGGTAGAAGTAGAGAAAGATCGACATGGAGATGGAGCTACGGTAGTGGAGCAAGCCGGCTCCAAAAGGAAGATGGACTACCTGGGACGTCGGGATGTAGCTAGAAGGGCGATTGGGACACGGCATCGGCCCATACCACGGTGACCCCCGATTGGGACGCACCGACTGTGGGTTTCCTCCCTCGCCGACGTCGACCGCGTATACGGAGAACATTGTTCCCTTCCCCCAGCTGCGGGATCAGGCCCGTTGTTCTATGCTTGTGAAGAGAGCAACCTAAGCAAGCAGGCTTGTAGCTTAGGCTCCTGCTAGTGTATATATAGTGGATTTCTTTTTCTCTCCATATCAACCATTTTATATTGCGTACGTGTCATTCAAGAGTGAAATGATGGTTGCTTCTTCCGACTAACTTACTGTGTGATTTGACTGCTCCTTAGTGGCCCTTACACATACTCCCCCTACGTGTATGCAACAGTCACACATACACATGGACGCAAAAACGCGCGCGACGCCCTAATGCATGCATGTCCGAGCACACGACGGAACACACACGGTCACGCTCAAGTGCTCAACCTACACGTGCATGCACACACATACTCAGTCAGGGTGAGCTAGTGACCGTATAAACACCGAAAAATATATATTGAGCGCAATGAGCGTATTATGAAGTCCACTGACCATATTTTTACAAATATATAGTGACAGACAGTGTATTTATCTCGTTTGAAATTAAGCCATATTAACCGGAGAGGAGGCAATATGGACTAGCATTACTTTGTTGTGTCCCGTCAACTTGCCGAATGAGGAGAAGGTTGTAGGAAGGGAGAAGCTTGCGCGCGGTGGCTCGCAGGACAAGGCGAAACTTTTGACTAACACAAGCTCTCCCTCGCTCAGGCGGTGGATGTGCAATAGTTAATTCGGTGTCAGATTGCCAGAAGCATACACTATACTACTAGTGCTATTATTGTTCGACTTACCGAATAGGCGTAAAGCCAAGCGTAAAGTTTACTAGTACTACTACTATAGTCTATAAAGGTACGTACTATACTAGTACTAGGAACCAGATGGAGGAGCGTCTGCACTCTTATTATAATTTTAAAATGTGATAAAGCAATCTTCAACACATTTGGTTCTCTTCGAGGGTTCTCGCATGTGATAATGGAAGTTGATTGCATGGAACACTCACCACAATTCTCGCTTAATTCTGGCTCATATCCTGTTACAAATAGTAGCGCTCGGTAATATTTCCTCTTTTTTTTGTTATTCAGCATGTAAACAGGTTAGCAAACCTTACAGCGCATCTTTGTGCGAACCGTGCTTGCTGCACTTTGAATGTGGCCGAGAGCTGGCTTGATGAAACACCTTGCTTCCTACTTCTTTTTTTGCGGGGTACCTCGCTTCCTAGTGACTAGTGTCTTGGCTGATCGTCCTAAGAATGCTTATATATGAATAAAGCTCTCTCATTTACCCGCAAAAAAGATTAAGCCATATTAACTGGAAAGGAGGGAGTACGGACTAGCACTACTTTTTGGTGCATCCCATCAACTCGCAGAACAAGGAGAAGCTTGCAGGACAAGGTGAAGCTCGCTTACGCCTTTTGACTAATGCAACCTACCCTCGGTGGACATGCATCAGTCCATTCGGTGTCAGATTGTCAGAGGCATACACTGTAGTACCCAACATGCGGAGTACCATCATTGTTCGACTTCACAAAGAGGCGAAGAGCCAAGCGCAGTTGTACGAGTAGTACTACTACTAGAACCGCATGGTGGAGCGTCTGTACTCATATTTTTTATCTCTGATGAAGTACATGTTTATTCCGGAGAAGGGCGGAAAACGGCAGCCCAACATGTAATGAATGATATCGATCAACCAACCATGCTCGAATATATCTTGGCCTCCGTGCGAGCCCGTCTGTGTGTTCTCGCTCCTCGTCTCTCTCAAGGAACAGCGGGTTGACTCTTTGCCATCAATTGAGATCGGTTTGCTCACACTCCTGCCCCACATGTCAGTGATATGCCAAGAGGAGGTGCGTTGACCGACTAGCCATACGTGTACTTGGTTTTGCACCTTCATACTACTCCCCCCTCCGTCACAGTTTACAGGGCGCGCTTCATTATGATGCATTTCTCTCAATGCATTTCCACCACTAGAGAGACTTTAGACGCGTTTGGTTTAATGCTCAATTAATTAGGGCGTGGTAACCGCAATCAAGTCCACTATTTTCTCTCCTTGTACTGTACTACTACGGAGTGGAATAAGTGCATGCATGTGTGTACCCGGGATGGAAGCACTGCATGCATGTGTGTACGCATTATTACCTCTAGTAATAGACGCCGTGCTATAACAACCAATGCTATTTTTCAGGCCGATCGCTAGTCGCCTTGGTCCCACAGATTTTTCTCTTTTTTCTGAAGCACGTTGTATAAAAAGTGACGGATGGAGTAGTATGAGCGGATTCGAAGAACAGCGTATTGATGGTTGCTTCTTCAGAGAAAGTTACAGTGGGAAATGTGGGGCTTATGATTTGACTGCTCATTACTCACTATTAATGCAGCGCAACGATCGGTCTGAGTCTCCTATGCGGTTGTGCACTACCCCCTCGGTTCTTAAATATAATCTGGAGTATTTGTCTCTAGAGATTTCAACGAGTGACTACTCAAATATTTGTCTTTTTAGAGATTTCAAATGGACTGGCACATACGGATGTATAGATTCACTCATTTTGCTCCGTATGTAGTCACTTGTTGAAATCTCTAGAAAGGCGAATAGAATATTTAGGAACGGAGGGAGTACACATACGAAGCAAAATGAGTGAATCTACACTCTAAAATATGCCCGTTTGAAATTTGTAAAAAGGAAAATATTTAGGAACGAAGGAGTATAATTTTGTGCATGGCAAATGGACCCGGATGATGAAGAGGCTTCTGGCAATGGTATCAAGCTTCCATCATTTGTTTACATAATTGACGTACTATACAAATAATTTTCCAGCGACATGAAATTGTACAATGGTGTGAGCTTTCAGCTTTTGTTTCGTGTGTCTTGCCATCGATGCTCTTTCGGAAACAATAAAAAACTAACTTCCTTGCTAATGCATGTGAATTATTAGCAGACCAAAGCTAATAATTACATCACAACTGAAGACAGAGTTGTGATAAGGTGTTAAATTAAAATTGATCCATGCTTTCATTGGCAGCAACGTCCCCCCAGCTCTATCTAAATCAACAAGGCATGTTGGAAAAAAAGTAGCTATCTGGAGCATGCAACATTTCGATCATTTTGTGCAGTTCCACTAAAATAGAGCTGAGCGTCCCTGTTCCAAAGATATTAGTTATGATTATGATAATAGCGGACTGCTGATGAAACAATAAACACACAAATAGAAGTCGGTCAACTTTGCAGTCTCTCTTAATACTAACTAGTTGGAGAAGATTAGGCTCGGAGTTGGATGAGGAGGATAGAGCAAAACCAATCTCCCTTTGTCGAGTCGCACTGAAATGTAGAGACGTTGCCCGTGTGACATTTTAGTACGACAACACAAAACACTCTTAAGAAAAAAGTGATTTGTGCAGTTCACCAAAAGGTCGCAATAGCAACGAGGTGAAATGGATAGACTTGTTTGCAAAAAAGAGGTAGAAATGAAACAATTACTGGCCAATAATAGTTGATGACACATGCGACGACAAAAAAGAAGCATATTCCTTGTCCTAAGGGAAGATAACAACACGGTTGTGTTTGTCTAAAACGGTGTGAGGACGAGAATGCAATATGGAAAGTACACCGGACGAGCTACGTTTTGGGCAAAGAACTAGGGAAGATCCACATGCAGCGACGTGGGAAGACGGGCAGTGGAGCAAGGCTGGAGGGGATACCTGGAGGTCGTCGGGATGTAACTAGGTGAGCGGCGGCGGGCAGAATGTAGCGACCCGACCTCAGGTGGTCAAGTCTCTATGCTCCGGTGTCATCCCTGGATCAGTAATGCTGACACCACACAGTACTTTGAAGGATTTATAGCAGAGTAGCAATCACAAACTTATTACATCGGTGTCTCCAAGAGAACTTATTACAATAAATATGGCTTAAGGCCATCTAATAATGATAACAGCGGAAGACTTGGAAGATAAGTGAGTCCATCAACTCCAACGGCATCACTGAGTATAGAACCACGACCTAAAAGCACCTTACTCGTCGTCTGAAAAGTCTGCAACATGAAACGTTGCAGCCCGAAAACGGGTCAGCACATGGAATATGCTGGCAATGTAACACATAGAGAATAATGAATGGTAAGCCTATACTACATGCATATATGGCTGGTGGAAAAGCTCTGTGGTTACAGTTTTGCGTAAAGCCAATTTTTCCCTACTGCAAAGGAATAGATTTTATTTAACTATCATGGTGGTTGAAACATCGAGAATGGTTGACAGCATTCCGATCCCAATTAAGTGAACAATTAAAACCCAAAATATTAATTAGAAGTAACATGATGAGATTCACATGATATTCAAGTACTAGATACTCAAATTGTCCATAACCGGGGACACGGCTAACCATGATTAGTTTGTACACTCTGCAGAGGTTTGCGCACTTTTCCCCACAAGACTCGATCGCCTCCGTTGGTTTTCTCGCACTACATGGTGTTTGAGAAACGGATGACCGAGACATAGTCTTTCAGAAGCGCTAGCACCTTACGTTTGGATAGACCGGTACACCTACTTTCCCCTACATCTGCTAGTCTACCCTGTAAGAGTTCGCACGACGTAATCAACTATGCCAGAGCCCATAATGGCTTGTGGCTGCACACAGAAGTTACTAGCATGAATGATCTTATGATCCCTTTGAGCCTGGGTGGCGGTCCAAAAAAATAGGCATGTCCTGATAGAAACCAGGTGCCTCAATCCACCCAGATGTGTATTTAAGTTGCCACCTTAGATAAACCATTAATTAACAATACTCACATCTGTCATGGGTATCACTCACCCAATCCACGTCTACTAGCATAGCATGGCATAATAAGAAAACGTAGAAGTAACTCCCAAAGGTTTCATAAGTAAAACAGGTAATAGGTACTTCCTCAACTACTTTCCATCCCACAGTTTAATTAGATCCTAATCATCTAATGTGTGAGGATTGAACTAATGCAATAAAAACTGGGCAATGAGAAGCTATGATCAAAGTGTTACTTGCCTTGCTGGGGATCTGCGAAACCTAGAGCTTTGAAATAACAGGCGGCACACTGCGGGTGATCTATCGCAGACAAACAACAAGCATACAATAAGTACTCATCTAATGCATAGGTAAAACTCGAACAAAAGATCGAACCAGAAAGTTCAACTTAAGAACTCCGGTTGCAAAGAGAAACGAACCGAACAAAACAACGGAAAACAAACTGCGGAAGAAAACAACTCGGTTCTAGCAATTTGATACTAGGTCAAATTTTACAGTAGAAAAATCTTGTTTAAGTTGATTAGTCGGAACGGCGGTTTCGAAACGAAACTCCAGGCGCTTGAATCACCTAATTCCGATAAACGAGCGAGAAGATAAACTAGAAAGAAGATCGGATCTGAAATCGCGATCAGAAAATCATGGAATAAATCCGATGAAAAAGAAAAACGACGAACGGTTAATCGAACGGACGTTCGTTAACCAAGACTAACCGGTGATCACGTTCGTTAAGACGAACGGTCCGGCGAACGCTTGCTAAACAATTAAACCGAAAGAAAAACGAAAACCGATCTAGGGTTTCGAAAAAAACCGACACATCGAAACAAAATAAACCGGAACGGTTTTTATAAAAAAAACCGAACCGAGGCGAGGGGCGGCGCGGCGCGGGGCTACCTCGTCGGCGGGAGGCTCCGGTGGGGCGGCGGGGCTTGGCGGCGGGGCAAGCGGCGGCGGCGGCGGCTGCGGCGCGAGCTGCTGCGGCTGCTGCTGCGGGGCGGGGCGGCGGCGGTGTGGGGAGGAGAGGGGAGGGGGGCCGGTATATATAGGAGGGGGGAGACTTGGGGGAGGGGGCAAGAAAAGGCGGCGGCGGCGGAGTCCGATCCGGACTCGGCGGCGGCGGCGCTGCACGGCGCGGGCGCGCGCGAGGCGGGCGGGGCTGCTGGGCCGGCTGGGCCGGCCGGGCCTCTGGCCCAGGCGGGGCGCTGCGCATATTTTTTTAAATAAATATGCGCGCAGAAAAATAAATAAATAAAAGAAAATCTAAACGAGCTCCAAAAATTCCGAAGTTAATTTTTCCCGACTCCTAAAAATGAGTCGAACAAAATGAACTTTTACTCGGGGCCTAAATGCAATATTTTAAAACACGCAATTTTCCCTAATGCAAATAAAATGCAAATAAACTCTGGAAAAATCCAAAATTTGATTTATTTATTAGATCTTCATTTTTCCTAAATTTGGGAAAGTCATATTATTCCTCTCTCGTGTTTTTGATATTGGAAAAATAATTGAAGATGAAATAAATAAAATCAAATGATCCTCTTTTCAAAATTTGAGAAAACTCAAACATGAAAATAACGAAATCTCCAACTATCTCCGAGGGTCCTTGAGTTGCGTGAAATTTCTAGGATCAACCAAAATGCAAGAAAATATGATATGCATGATGATCTAATGTATAACATTCCAAATTGAAAATTTGGGATGTTACAAACCTACCCCCCTTAAGATGAATCTCGTCCTCGAGATTCGGGTTGGGTAGAAAATAGGTGAGGGTGGTCCTTGAGCAAATCTTCTTCTCTCTCCCAGGTGGCTTCATCCTCTGAGTGGTGGTTCCACTGAACTTTGCAAAACTTGATAACCTTGCTACGGGTAACTCTGCTGGCATATTCGAGAATCTTGACTGGTTTCTCTTCATACGTTAAGTCATCCTTCAACTGAATCGCTTCAAGCGGTACTGTATCTCTTAGCGGTACCTCCGCCATCTCGGCGTGACATTTCTTCAGCTGAGAAACATGGAATACATCATGAACTCCTGACAGTCCCTCTGGTAATTCCAACTTATAAGCGACTTCTCCCATACGTTGCAAGATCTTATACGGTCCAACGAATCGCGGTGCTAACTTTCCCTTAACTCCAAAGCGCTTAACTCCTCGAAGTGGGGATACTCGAAGATAAACCCTGTCTCCAGTTTCGTAAACTGTCTCCTTGCGTTTAGAATCTGCATAGCTCTTCTGCCTGGATTGGGCTATCTTGAGCCTATCGCGAATCAACTTAACTTTCCGTTCAGACTCCTTAATCAAATCTGGTCCAAAGAACTAACGGTCTCCAACTTAGTCCCATGACAACGGTGTCCTGCACCTCCTTCTGTATAAGGCTTCGAAAGGTGTCATCTTCAAACTGGTTTGGTAACTGTTGTTATAAGAAAACTCCGCATAGGCAAGTTATCGTCCCAACTAGATCCATAATCTAGTGCACAGGCTCTCAGCATATCTTCCAAAATCTGATTGACTCTCTCCGTCTGTCCATCCGTCTGTGGGTGAAAAGCTGTGCTGAACTCTAGTCTGGTTCCTAAAGTTTCATGCAACTGATTCCAAAACTTTGAGGTAAATTAGGTTCCTCTATCTGATACGATACTCCTCAGAACTCCATGCAAACAAATGATCCTTGTCATGTATATCTTTGCCAACTTAGCACTGGCGTAAGTGGTCTTAATTGGGATGAAATGTGCTACCTTCGTTAAACGATCAACTACTACCCATATCGAGTCATAGCCTGCCTTCGTCCTGGGTAGTCCTGTGATAAAATCCATGCCTATCTTATCCCACTTCCATTCAGGTATCGGCAATGGATGTAACAATCCGGCTGGCTTCTGATGTTCTGCTTTTACTATATGACACACATCACAAACTGCTACATATGCTGCAATATCCTTCTTCATTCTGGTCCACCAGAATGTTTCCTTCAAATCCAAATACATCTTGGTATTACCTGGGTGAATCGAATAGGGTGAATCATGTGCCTCTTGCAGAATCAACTTCCTGATCTCCGGGTCATTGGGCACATAAACACGGTCCTCAAACCATAGGGTATCGTGCTCATCCTCACGAAATCCCTTTGCTTTTCCTTCGCTCATTTTCTCTTTTATAGAAGCAATCTCCTTGTCAGATTTCTGAGCCTCTCTAATTTTATCCATCAAGGTAGATTGAATTTCCAATGCTGCTACATAGCCTCTCGGAACTATTTCCAAACATAGCTCACGAAGATTTTCTGCTAACTCCCTTGGTATTTCTCCCGTCATTAGTGTATTGACATGGTTCTTACGGCTCAATGCGTCAGCTACTACATTAGCCTTTCCTGGATGGTAATGCAATCTCATATCATAATCCTTGATGAGCTCCAACCATCTTCTTTGCCTGAGGTTCAACTCCTTCTGCGTGAAAATGTACTTCAAACTCTTGTGATCCGTGTACACCTCACAATGATTTCCAATGAGGAAATGTCTCCACGTCTTCAATGCATGCACTATGGCTGCTAACTCCAAATCATGCGTAGCATAATTCAGTTCATGAGGTTTCAGTTGTCGTGAGGCATACGAAACAACTCATCCTTCCTGCATAAGCACTGCTCCAAGTCCTCGACGTAAAGCGTCGCAATACACCTCATAATCATTGGTCTGATCTGGCAGAATCAACACTGGTGAGGAAACCAATCGTTTCTTCAACTCCTGAAAACTGGCCTCACATTCCTCAGTCCAATTGAACTTGGTATCCTTCTTCAACAGCTCCGTCATAGGCTTTGCAATCTTTGAGAAATTCTCAATGAATCTCCGGTAGTATCCTGCGAGTCCAAGAAAACTCCGGATCTCTCCAACTGTTGCTGGTGCTTCCCATTCGGTTACGGTCTCAACCTTTGTGGGGTCAACTGCTATCCCTTCTCCGGATATAACATGTCCAAGAAATCCAACTTCCTTTAACCAAAATTCACATTTGCTGAATTTGGCATATAACTGATGTTCCCTTAGTTTTTCCAAAACCAAACGCAAATGTTCCTTATGCTCCTCTTCATTCTTTGAGAAAATCAAAATGTCATCAATGAACACTACGACGAACTTATCCAAAAACTCCATAAATACCTTGTTCATTAGGTTCATAAAATAGGCATGTGCGTTAGTCAGTCCAAATAACATAACAGTATACTCATACAATCCGTATCTCGTGGTAAAAGTTGTCTTGGGTATGTCCTGCTCTCGAATCTTCAACTGATGGTACCCTGATCGCAAATCGATCTTGGAAAACACTTTAGCTCCTTGCAAACGATCAAACAGATCATTAATCATTGGCAGTGGGTACTTGTTCTTGATGGTTACTTCATTCAATCCACGGTAATCAACAACCATTCTTAACGATCCATCCTTCTTCTCCACTAGAAGTACGGGTGATCCCCAAGGCGAAGAACTTGGGCGAATGTAACCTTTATCCAGTAACTCCTTAATCTGCTTCTTAATTTCCACCAAATCTTGTGCTGGCATCCTGTACGGTCTCTTTGATATTGGCCTAGTGCCTGGCAAAAGCTCAATCAAAAACTCAATGTCTCTATCCGGTGGCATGCCTGGCAATTCCTCAGGAAATACATCAAGGAAATCCTTTACTACTGGTACTTCCTCCTGTACAACTCCTGATAAAGAATTTACTTGTGTCCTGTTTGGCGCATGTCGAGATACATACTTGATCCTTCTTCCTTCGGGCGTTGTAAGCAAAATTGTCTTACTGGCGCAATCGATGTTTCCTCCATACATCGACAACCAATCCATACCGAGAATTACATCCAAACCTTGGGATTCCAGAATGATTAAATCCGTTGGGAAAACATGCCTTCCTATACTTAATGGCACTTGAAAACATCCTTGTCTGGCCATGTACTCTGCTCCTGGCGAGCTTACTAGCATAGGTGTTTTAAGAATCTTAGTGGGCAGGTTATACTTTTCCACAAATCCCCTTGATATGTATGAATGTGATGCACCAGTATCGAAAAGAACGAGTGCAGTAAATGACTTAACCAAAAACTTACCGATTACTGCCTCAGGCTGAGCTTCAACCTCCTCCACGCTAACGTGGTTCACCTGTCCCCTATTGAAAGGGTTTGGCTTCTTTCTAGAGCTTCCATTGCCATTGTGGCCTTCAGGACATTCATTGGGATAATGTCCGGTCTTGGAACACTTGAAACAGGTGACTTGACTCAGATCTCTCTTGGCTGGGATTGATGGGGTGGTACGGTTCTGGCCGTTGCTTCCTCCATTCCCATTACCATTCTTGTGGCCATTATGGTTGTGCGAACTACCTCCTCCATGGGTATGCTGAAACTGAACTCCCGGTTTAGGGGTAAAACGGGGCTTCTGCTGGGCTCCAGAGTTATACTTCCCCTGTCCATACTTCCTCTTGCGGTTCTCAATCTGTTGTTGCTTCCCTTCAATCATGATGGCTCGATCTACCAACTCCTGGTAGTTGTTGAAACTTGCTACCATCAACTGCATGCTTAGCTCATCATTCAATCCTTCCAGAAACTTCTCCTGCTTAGCTGCATCTATAGCAACGTCATCTGGGGCATAACGTGCTAACTTGCTGAAGTCGTCAACGTACTGGCCAACTGTCCTTCCTCCTCGGCGTAAGTTGCGAAACTCACGCTTCTTCATGGCCATAGCTCCTGCTGAAACATGGGCAGTGCGGAAAGCTTGCTGAAATTGATCCCATGTGACAGTGTCAACTGGGTAAGTGGCTGTGAAATTCTCCCACCATGCTGCCGCGGGTCCGTCAAGCTGATGTGCGGCAAACTTCACTTTCTCAACATCTGTGCATCCTGAAGTGGTCAACTCCCTTCCTATCTTGCGGAGCCAATCGTCTGCTACTATTGGCTCGGTGCTACTGGAAAACACCGGTGGATTCAGCCTAAGGAAACGGGTTAGGTGATCAACAGGTGGCGGCGGCGGAGGGTTGTTGTTGTTCTGCTGGTTCTGGACTAACAACTGCATCAATTGGTTCTGCTGCTAGATCAATTGGGTGAGCTCCGGTGGAAATCCATTGTCACGTCTCGGAGGCATCTGAGGGTTTTTAGAAAAGATGAGAATTAAGAATAGAGTGAGGTCTAAAGAGAAAACACTACCCAAATGCACATGAGACAAATGCACACAAATTCAGTTCATTCAACTCAAACAAGGGCATACAAACGGTCTAGAATATCGCAAAAGTGCTCGAACTATAATGTATACATGGGGGAAATACTACTAATATTTGGTGGTCATCTAGAAATTTGAATCGGTGGAAGACTCCATGATGTCTGCTCCAGCTTCGTCTTCAAAGTCGGGTTCACTTGGATCCGAATCGGTGTCGTCGATCATGATGTAGTTGTCCAGACATGCGACATACTTGTCTTCCTTCTTGGAGGCTAATTTCCCCTTGAGTTCTTCAATCTCCTGCTTAAGATCGACATTGTGCCTTGCTAGAGCTACGATCTCGTCCATGTAGTCCTTGCGTGTACCCTTCAGTTCTCCTTGTAGCTCGATGATCCTTGCCTTCGCATTCTTTAACTCTATCATATCATTGCACATCTGGTTCTCTTGGCGTCGAATGTGCTGGTTTAACTCCTGGATGAAAGCTGCAATGGATCTATCCTTCTTGGTACTGACTATCTCCCATTGTTCATCTCGGCGTCCGCAAATCTGGTAGATAGTGTCCTTGAGGTCTTCTTGATAAACTTCTCCAATGCGTCCCATGGTGATATGAGCTGCCTTGCTCTTTCCCAGACTCCAGGTTGGTGCACTGAAAATACTATCTATGGGCTTCGTGATTGGCGCGAATGTCCTTCCCGGAACGTGAGCTTGAATCTTCCAGCGCTCCTCTTCAGGCAGAGTGGCGTTGTAGGTCCCGGTGAAGCTTGGTAGTCCCATGTTCAGGTACTTGGTGACTTCCTTCAAGTGAAATCCAAAAGGTGTGCCTTCATCCGGTTGTGCGTACTTGATCTTTGCCTCCGTCATCCTAAAAGAGTAGAAAAGATGAGGAGTTAGAAAATGAGAGGAGAATAGTGATCTATGGCTTTAACTTAGTGGTCGTGTCCTACAGTCAGCGTGTGCTCTGATACCATCTCTGTAGCGACCCGACCTCAGGTGGTCAAGTCTCTGTGCTCCGGTGTCATCCCTGGATCAGTAATGCCGACACCACACAGTACTTCGAAGGATTTATAGCAGAGTAGCAATCACACACTTATCACATCGGTGTCTCAAAGAGGACTTATTACAATAAATATGGCTTAAGGCCATCTAATAATGATAACAGCAGAAGACTTGGAAGATAAGTGAGTCCATTAACTCCAACGGCATCACTGAGTATAGAACCACGACCTAAAAGCACCTTACTCGTCGTCTGAAAAGTCTGCAACATGAAACGTTGCAGCCCGAAAACGGGCCAGCACATGGAATATGCTGGCAATGTAACACATAGAGAATAATGAATGGTAAGCCTATACTACATGCATATATGGCTGGTGGAAAAGCTCTATGGTTACAATTTTGCGTAAAGCCAATTTTTCCCTACTGCAAAGGAATAGATTTTATTTAACTATCATGGTGGTTGAAACATCGAGAATGGTTGACAGCATTCCGATCCCAATTAAGTGAACAATTAAAACCCAACAATATTAATTAGAAGTAACATGATGAGATTCACATGATATTCAAGTACTAGATACTCAAATTGTCCATAACCGGGACACGGCTAACCATGATTAGTTTGTACACTTTGCAGAGGTTTGCGCACTTTTCCCCACAAGACTCGATCGCCTCCGTTGGTTTTCTCGCACTACATGGTGTTTGAGAAACGGATGACCGAGACATAGTCTTTCAGAAGCGCTAGCACCTTACGTTTGGATAGACCGGTACACCTACTTTCCCCTACATCTGCTAGTCTACCCTATAAGAGTTCGCACGATGTAATCAACTATGCCAGAGCCCATAATGGCTTGTGGCTGCACACAGAAGTTACTAGCATGAATGATCTTATGATCCCTTTGAGCCTGGGTGGCAGTCCAAAAAAAAACAGGCAAGTCCTGATAGAAACCAGGTGCCTCAATCCACCCAGATGTGTATTTAAGTTGCCACCTTAGATAAACCATTAATTAACAATACTCACATCTGTCATGGATATCACTCACCCAATCCACGTCTACTAGCATAGCATGACATAATAAGAAAACGTAGAAGTAACTCCCAAAGGTTTCATAAGTAAAACAGGTAATAGGTACTACCTCAACTACTTCCCATCCCACAATTTAATTAGATCCTAATCATGCAATGTGTGAGGACTGATCTAATTCAATAAAAACTGGGCAATGAGAAGGTATGATCAAAGTGTTACTTGCCTTGCTGGGGATCTGCGAAACCTAGAGCTTCGAAGTAACAGGCGGCGCACTCCGGGTGATCTATCGCAGACAAACAACAAGCATACAATAAGTAATCATCTAATGCACAGGTAAAACTCGAACAAAAGATCGAACCAGAAAGTTCAACTTAAGAACTCCGGTTGCAAAGAGAAACGAACCAAACAAAGCAACGGAAAACAAACTGCGGAAGAAAACAACTCGGTTCTAGCAATTTGATACTAGGTCAAATTTACAGTAGAAAAATCTTGTTTAAGTTGATTAGTCGGAACGGCGGTTTCCAAAACGAAACTCCAGGCGCTTGAATCACCTGATTTTGATAAACGAGCGAGAAGATAAACTAGAAAGAAGATCGGATCTGAAATCGCGATCAGAAAAATCACAGAATAAATCCGATGAAAAAGTAAAACGACGAACGGTTAATCGAACGGACGTTCGTTAACCGAGACTAACCGGTGATCACGTTCGTTAAGACGAACGGTCCGGCGAACGCTTGCTAAACAATTAAACCGAAAGAAAAACGAAAACCGATCTAGGGTTTCGAAAAAAACCGAAACATCGAAACAAAATAATCCGGAACGGTTTTTATAAAAAAAAACCGAACGGAGGCGAGGGGCGGCACGGCGCAGGGCTACCTCGTCGGCGGGAGGCTCCGGTGGGGCGGCGGGGCTTGGCGGCGGGGCGAGGCGGCGGCGGCAGTCGGCGGCGGCGGCGGCGCGGGCAAGCGGCGAGCGGCGGCGGCGGCGGCTGTGGCGCGAGCTGCTGCGGGGCGGGGCGGCAGCGGTGTGGGGAGGAGAGGGGAGTGGGGGCCGGTATATATAGGAGGGGGGAGACTTGGGGTAGCGGGCAAGAAAAGGCGGCGGCGGCGGAGTCCGATCCGGACTCGACGGCGGCGGCGCTGCGCGGCGCGGGCACGCGCGCGAGGCGGGCAGGGCGGCTGGGCCGGCTGGGCCGGCCGGGCCTTTGGCCCAGGCGGGGTGCTGCGCACATTTTTTTTAATAAATATGCGCGCAGAAAAATAAATAAAAGAAAATCTAAAGGAGCTCCAAAAATTCTGAAGTTAATTTTTCCCGACTCCTAAAAATGAGTCGAACAAAATGAACTTTTACTCGGGGCCTAAATGCAATATTTTAAAACACGCATTTTTCCCTAATGCAAATAAAATGCAAATAAACTCCGGAAAAATCCAAAATTTGATTTATTTATTAAATCTTCATTTTTCCTAAATTAGGGAAAGTCATATTATTCCTCTCTCGTGTTTTTGATATTGGAAAAATAATTGAAGGTGAAATAAATAAAATCAAATGATCCTCTTTTCAAAATTTGAGAAAACTCAAACATGAAAATAACGAAATCTCAAACTCTCTCCGAGGGTCCTTGAGTTGCGTGAAATTTCTAGGATCAACCAAAATGCAAGAAAATATTATAGTCATGATGATCTAATGTATAACATTCCAAATTGAAAATTTGGGATGTCACACAGAATCTGCGAGCAGGTGGCGTAGGCCCTGCCGCGCCGGAGCTTGGTCAGAGAGAACGGCGTGTACCGCAGATCGGGACGTGCTGCCTCGGCACCGTCGAACGGAGAAACGATGCACTTCCTCCCTTTCCCCTGGCGGACGGGATGCGGACGGATCAGTGACCAACGGTGAGAGAGAGAGGCCACCTCACTCCCTTTCCCCCGGCGGACGGGATGCGGCCGGATCAGTGACCAACGGTGAGAGAGAGAGAGAGGCCACCGCAGCCTTGTTTGAGATACTCTGAAGAGCGACAAACCAGGCAGGCAGGCTCCATTGTATATAGTGAGCGGACTACCTTTTTCTCCATAAAAATCGTTTTATATTCTGTGTACGTGCCATTGAGAGCTATAACTTTATTTAAAAATAACGCGGCAATGCATCAAGTCGAACTTTGTTTCGTGCACGCGTGGTACACGACCTCCCTAGGTAAACAACCACTACAGGCGTTCAAATTAGCACGTGGGTTGCCATTTCGCAAAGAAATAAGCTCCACCATGTACCCATGTGGGTGTGGCTGGGCACAAAGCGTGAGTACATGCACGATGCACCTATTCTCTTCTTGTATACGTACACCACCTACGTGGGGTTGTGTGAGAGCGATACAAACCTAGAGAGATATAGTGTGTGGGTTCTTGAGAGTTTTTTGGGGGGTCAATCAAAAAATGTAACATATGCAATGTGTGTGTGAAGTAGAGTCATGGATATAACATATATATAGATGGGGCGATCCACGAGAAGAGAGTGGATGTATCATCGGCTTGAGGTGTCCATAGAATCGAAGAGAGGGATGATGTGTGTGTGTGCGTGTGATCGATAAAGAGTGCCATCGAATTTGTGTGTGCCCACGTCAAAGATATAGAGTGGCTGGCCTACTGGAACGTGAGATGGGACATGTGCAGTTTGTCTCTGTGGCATGGATACCTACCTGCAGCGCTCGACTATCGGTGTGTGGTGGGGGAAGAGGGAGGCCCAATTAACTATAGAGGTACAATGGATGGTATATGTGTGGAGGAGGAGAGAGGCCTACCTCATGTATTAAGGAGATCGATCTGCCTCATGTATTAAGGGAGATCGATCGGCATCCATGCATATGTGTAGGAGAGGAATAAGGTTGGGAGAGAGACAGAGCTAAAGTGTTGGAGGTGGTAGTAGTGGAGTTGCTTCTAACAAATGATGGGATAGGCTTGCTAGACAAAAGGAGGGCACGCCCGCAATATCAATAAGAGAGGAGATGGATGCTTGTTGTCTGTGCACGTGTGTGTGAGAGACGGGTCAGGAGGCATGCACGAATGATGAGGGGGACGATGTGGCTGTGGTAAGCAGACATAACTACATAGGAAGATCAGTCGCCCTTTGTTAGAGAAAGGAGAGACATAACTTGTGAGGTACGTCGATCGATGGGGGGGGCGTAGTTAAAGTCGATCTAGGTATATGTTGGGAGATCGATCGGTATACATGCATGTGTGTGTTAGAAGCAAATGAGGCACGAGGAGAAGGATAGAGAGAGAGGGATGCATGTAGGAGGTGGTATGAGAGGCATACTATATCGAGGTGGGAGGAGTGTGCGAGTACGAGAACGATGAAAAGAGTAGTGGGAGTGAGGCATGGACAGTGACAAGAGAAGAGGGGAAGCTTGTGTTTGTGCTAGGCACACCTGGCTAGAGAGGCATATCGATCGATGTGTGCCATAAAGAAGGAGCTGGGGGGCCTACACACACCATGGGTGAACGACCTAAAGTGAAAAGACGAATTTGCGCGATGGAGCTAGAGAATGCTAAGGTAGGGTGAGAGGGATGCGGGCGTGTGCATGCACAAGAGAAAGTTAGCGCTAGCTACAAAGATAAGAGGGTTGTGTGGGTGTAAAAGACGAATAGAGATCATATATACTTCATTATAAAAAGCGAATTCTGCATTTAATATATTTTATCTCCACTCTTATAAAAAACGGAATTGTTGATGATGGTGTGCCTGCCATCCTGCATTATAGGCCGTCCGATTTATATCTGGCGGATAGCAAGGAAACTATGATGGTTGAAGTTGGCAACAATCATGATTGTAGATTCTTATTGAAATAGAGAAACGAATTCAAATTTAGTTCGAATTACAGCGGTAGTATAGACATTCGGAATGCACTTAAATGTTGGTATGAGTAGGTTACATGCATTATACGGCAAGCAAAAAAATTTAATCAGACATAACATGGATTCATACTCCATCCTTCCATCTATATAGGGCGTAATGAGATTTTTAAGACTACCTTTGACTATTGACAAGATTAATAGTACATGACATGCACAATGTGAAAATTATATTATTGAAATTACCTTTCACAGACGAATTTAAAGGTGTGCTTTGTGTAAGTTGCATGTCATATATCATTGCTCTAATATTTGGTCAAAGTTAGCATCTAAAAACGCATTAGGCCCTATATAGATGGAAGGAGGGAGTAGCTTTGAATAGCATTTGTATAGTAAAACGGGGCAAGACTCTCTCTTTGTGTGGTGTGAATAGTTTTATTTTTTTCATTTTCTTTTTGGTTGAGGGAAGTGCGAATTGATTTGGTACGTACAAGTACAATATTATTACATGTTAGGCTTGTACCTAAATTTCAACCCGCGTCTTGTTATATCCCGAAAATTCAGATATCGTGCTCCCGAAACTGGCGCCTTCACAACCCGCGCCTTGCTATCCCGAAATTACAACGCGCGCGAAAACTCCCTCCAGTTGCCAAATCCTGAACGCGAAATCCCCCTTCTAACCCTGAGCCGAAAGGGCTGCTAGTTCAAATTGGTGGGGGGTACTTTTGTAACACACCCTACATTTTGGACAAGTGCGTCCCTAAGTCATGCTTCACCCCCTCCCATCGCCCCCTTTTCTCCATTCAAAATCCCAGGTCGCCATAACCTCTCCGCTCCAGCCGTGAAACCACACCCTCTCCGTCCGCCATGTCACCGCTGCCCAGCCGGAGCCTCTTCCCCGACGACGTCGTCCACCACAACAGCTCGACGTCCCTCGTCCACCTCCCTGGATGAGGATCCGTCGTCCATCTCGTCGTCCCGCCGGTTCAGCCGCCCCATCCTCCGCCTCCAAGGAGCTGCTCCGACGATCGCCTCATTTATTGCGGCTGCTCCATCCCCACAGCGCCGCCTTAACCTGCTCCTCCGAAACCGCAGCATCCTCACCGACTCCTCGGACGAATCCGAGGCCTACTCGGCACCACCAAAGAGATTGTACACTCATTGCATCGCACCTTCTCCTTAACTCGACCTCCCGGCGCCGACGGTGCTCCATTCCGCACCCCCATGGAGCGGCTACCTTGAACCCGGCGCCGCGGGCGACATCTCCACGGCGGCTCTCCCCGAGTGCGAGGCCCCTTCGGCGGCGGCGTCCATACCAGCCGGATCTGCTGCTGCTGCTCCGGCTCTGCTCGCTCGCTCGCGCTGCTGTTGCTGCTCCAGCTCTCGCTCGATCGCTCGCTCGCGCAGGTGCTACTGCTCCTCTCCCCCTCGCTCTTGCTGCTGCTCTACTCCGGTTAAGCCACACTTCAGTCGACTGAATCGACTTTTGGGTCAGTCAATTTTTAGGGGTTGGGGGGGGGGGCTCGCCAGAGTTAAGGAAGAACCACCCGCAGCAGGGATGGGGGCTCGTCGGAGAGGTACCCCACTATCTATCTTAGGGTTTAGGGTGGAGGATGGGGGGCCTAGAAGGCTGGCCGGGGCGGCGGTCGCGAGTTGTTTCGGGGCGGCGAGGCGGCGCTGGGGCCGGCGGCGAGGCCGGTGGTGGCTGGCTGTTCAGGGGGGTGCAGGTTGAAGATGAACTGCAGGCCCTCCCCAAACTACATGTCAAGTGCCTCTTTGCTACCATTGCATTCAGTTTCGACAGTAGCATTTAGATTCCACAGTAAATTTCAGTTTCGACAGTTAAGTTCAGAGTCAACAGTTTTTACCTCATCTGTTGTAGTCAGGTGGTTTTTGGTGATGTTAATTTTACATCTATTTTACATCATCTATTGGAGAGGCTAATAAAATCCCACTTGAGATTGACGATGTCTGTCTTGTGCTGCTTCAGCCTTGACGTCTTACGGCTCACCGGAGCTGCTCCAACAACAGAACGATCCATCACAACAGAGCAGTGCCCTGGACGCCGTCTACAGATTCCTCAGATCTTCCTCCACACCTCCAACAGCCACCTCTGCCTCAACTTCTTCAGCGACGAACCCAATGATGCTGAGGTCGACACTTGTTGCATCACTTATTACTATACATTCACGTCGATCCATTATGGCTATTTTGGTTCAATGGAGAAACGTCGATCCACTGGTTGTTACCATCACTCTAAATTTTTGCATGCTCTCCTTACATAATCTCACCATATTTTTCTCGTATGCATGTCAGATATTGTACACAGTCATGCTGAACATGTAGAGAAAAAGAGAAGAGTTTTGCGCGGCAATACAATGTCATGCAGACATCGCTCCATGGAGGGTTCAATGGCAAACCCTCCCCACTCCTCTCCAGATTGTAATCCAAAGGAAGATATCTGTTCTGAGGCGGATTCAGACGCCGCTGACCACTCCTATTTACCCCCCCAAGGTGTTTTCTCTACCTTGGCATGATGATGTTAGTCATATCATGCATATGTTGTCTTGATGTGCCTACTTTTGACATCATATATGTCATCTGCTTAGTTTAGACATGTTCTATAATGCCACCTGTTTAGTTTCTATATCATATATGGGAATTATGCAGTCTCATGTCTTTTAGCTAGCCATAATATATGTGAAATGTGCAATGCCATCCTGTTTAATTAGGCATCATATATTTGAATGATATCTTGCCCATACTTTTCTTCATTACATTTCCATTTGTCGACAATGTTTGTACATTAAACTACTCTTCCTGTGAATGAGCCATTTGGGCGGGAGATGGAAAAATCTAGAGTGAAAACAATGCCTTCAGAGCAGACAGTGCTACCTGTCGAAGTAGATCTCTTGTTGGGTCCCGATAGCTCCTCAGAGATGGTTTCAGAGACAGATGACTAGTCCTATTCCCCCACTAAGGTGTATGCTCTAACTTGGCACGGTTATACTGCTCATATCATGCATATGGTGTCTTGCATTGCATAGTTTAGACATCATATACACAATATTCAACACCATGTTCTTAGTTCAGACATCATACCGAATGCCCTCTGTTTAGTATATAAATCACATATGTGAATTAAATGATGCGATCCTGATTACTTAGATAACATGTAGGTGAATCATGTCATCCGATCCTGTTTAGTTATTCATCATATCTTTGAATTATGCTATGCTATGCTATGCTATCCAGCTTAGATAGACATCATATATGTGAAATTATGTCATGCTATCCGTTTTAGTTAAGCAATATACATGTCAACTATTTCATGCCCTCTTTTTTCCACACTATCTATTGCATCTGTCTCTCATACAATGTTTGTACATTCAACTATGTTTCCAGTTTATCAGCCATTTTAATTGGAGCTCGTGATGCCAGTATCTAGCGGACTAAAAACACGGTCCTCAAATAAAACAGTGCTACCTCTTGGTGGAGATAGCTCCCCGGTTGTACATGCACAAGAACTAGCCCTACCACACATAACCCAAACTCTCGTAGATTGTGCCCCTACTACGATGGACAGAGAACCAGCTTCACCCAATCTAACCCGAACCACAGCCGATAGTAACCCAGTTCGTGTTGACACAACACCATCTCCACCACAGAGCTCCCAAACAATAGCAGTTAGTAAGGTAGCTCCAGTGCCCAAAGGGCCAGTACTATCACGGCGAACCCCAACTCCACCAGTTAGTACGCCTATTCCTGTGGAGGAAGCACAACCAGCTAGTCGTAGTTTAACATCTATCGCATTTGATGTTGTTAAATCGTATGTGCGTATCTTCCCATCTTGGAAATATTATACTGAAGATGAAGGAAAATGCCAGTTGCAGGTGTTTGTCCAGGAGTTATGTGTAAGTAATGTTATTCATGGCAATTACTTTGTTTCGTCCCATACATCCTACCTCCATGATGGTTATAATACATCAAAATTTCCCATATTTCTCTATAGAGAAGGACCGATTTGGAAACTCAGGATGAGGTAACCTATGCTAATACCTCTGCTTTCTTCAAGAATGCTTGGTGGCAGTATCGGAATTACCTGAAGAAAACATACTTCACCGGCAAAGAAACTCATCAAATTCCCTTACGTTCTCCTGAGACACATTTACTGGACGATGACTGGGAACACCTTGTCTGTACTGGTCCCGAACCAAGAATGTGGTAAGGTCTATGAGCTCACTTTCTTTTTTTAAGTATTATATTCTTGCGTCTTACTGTACTCTGTTCATGTAGAACAAGAGCCTAAACCTGAAGAACAACTGTTCTAATTTAAGATTCCATTGCTATCATAGTTCAAAAAAGCGTTAGGCTTTAATTGTGCGTTTTGCCATCGCCTTGCCCTTTACTGACCAAAGCGCATGCTTATGCGCAATTATGCACAGATTATGCGTTGTTATGCGTAATGCGTTTTGCCAACGCCTAGAGCCTAGGCGCACTTAAGCGCTCACTTAGGCGCGCCTTTTTTAACTATGATTGCTTTGCTCTTGTATCACTGTATTTACTCATACAAACTTATTTTTAAATTGAAGGATCCGATCGAAACTCCAATGGCACAACATGTGAGGGAGTCCTGGATTAGGGGGTGTTCGGATAGCCGAACTATATCGTCAGCCGGACTCCAGGACTATGAAGATACAAGATTGAAAACTTCGTCCCGTGTCGGAAAGGTTCTTTCCTTGGCGTGGAAGGCAAGCTAGGCGTGCGGATATTCAAGATCTCCTACCAATGTAACCGACTCTGTGTAACCCTAACCCTATCCGGTGCCTATATAAACCAGAGGGTTGTAGTCCGTAGGACGAACACATCATAACCATCATCATACCCATAGGCTAGCTTCTAGGGTTTAGCCTCCTTGATCTCGTGGTAGATCTACTCTTGTACTACCCATATCATCAATATTAATCTAGCAGGAGTAGGGTTTTACCTCCATCGAGAGGGCCCGAACCTGGGTAAAATAAAGTGTCCCCTGTCTCCTGTTACCATCCGACCTTGACGCACAGATCGGGACCCCCTACCCGAGATCCGCCGGTTTTGACACCGACAGCAGGTATGTTCACGCATGTTTCTTTAGCAGGTTTGCTCTTATCAATAGCTCTGTTGATTTCAATTTCAATTGTGTATACAGTTGACTTTCATATCATGCACATTACTAGCATCACAACAGAACCAATAGTGTTGTTGTACATGTAGACCCGTGGTACCCATCTGAAATCTTGTTGTGCCGTGTAGTTTCCCACGCTTTGTATTCTTTCACTGCTGCTTTGTTTTGAACTGATATGATTTGAACCTTTTCTCTATTTTGATTTGGCAAGACAATGCAGTGACCATAGGACATAGATATATGTTTGTTTGATGCTTTTATTATGTACTAGTACTTGGCAATAGAAGACTTGGTAGTTTAATCCTGTCCACCTTACTAATGAACAAGTTCACCTAAATGAGTTTCATATACTAGTACATGCTAAACTTGTTATGTGTCTTGTTGTTTCTTCTTTTAGAATACTGACAGAATATTAGGGAAGAGTGCCGTATTAAGCAATGGTAAAGGAAGTAATGCAGATAAGGTTCAGGATAGTGAAACATCCTTGTTGGTCTCCAACAAAGCTGATAAAACAACTAAGGAAGACTATCTTGAAGACAGCGAGACAACCCCGAAGTCCTGTCTTGGTTTAGTGTTCGAATTACTGGCCACTACCGCTTGCACAAGCTATTCAAACTCACTGTCTGAATCAGTTCAGTTTCTTGAGTCTCCACTACAAGCTGAAAGACATCGATCAGTTGTGCTGCGACAAGAAGCGGAAGGACTACGGAAGTCCCTGGAGCATTCAGATGCATACTTTCTGGTGCAATAGCAAGCGTTGGAGGATTTCAACGCCAGACATGACAAAGCTAATCATCTTGCTAAGCTTATTGCCAGCATGGTGGATACCCAGGATAATGATTCTTGAGCTCTTTTGAAGTTGTTTTAGTTATGCGGTTGTTTTGTTGTCGCTTTTATTTGCACTGGTGGACAATTTTGACGGCCAGTGTATGTAATGTGCTGCTTTGTTCCCTATATTTGCACTGGTGGCGAACTTTGATGCCCAGTGGATGTAATATGTGTAATAGCGGTAATAGGCTAGCATTAATTGCTTGCTTATTTATTTCCTTATTGTCTTGTTTAGTTGTTTGGTTGTAGTCACTGCAGTTCTTTTTCTTTTTTTCTAGTGGCCACAATAGCCTATTTTTGGTAACTAGGCCAAAATAATCATGGCAACACACAGACTGTTGTAACCATGGGCCTCCTGCAGGCCATATGATCCATGGGCCTTCGTCCGGCCGTAGGATCCATCGGCCTTCTATACGGGCCTTAGGGTCCATGGGTGTTCTACGGGCCATAGGGTCCATGGGCCTTCTACGGGCCGCACGATCCATGGGCCTTCTACGGGCCGTACTATCCATGGGCCTCATACGGGCCGTAGGATCCATGGGCCTCCTATGGGGCATATCATCATTTCGCCAATCATGGGCCGTACTATTCGTGGACCATAATGGGCCGTTAATAGGCCGTATTTGATAACTCTATGAAAACAGCCCAACGGGTTTTTTTACATGAAAACGGCCCAACGTATTAACGGTCCGCAAACGGGCCGACTGTAACGACGGGCTGAATTTGGCCCACAAGCAGAAAATGACAGTAACGGGCCGTATGTAACCGAATGCTACAAATGAGCCCAAGAATCAATGGGCCCTGAGAAGGCCGAAAGATAACTTGGGCTAGAAATGGCCCAAGGGAATAATGGGTCGTTAATGGGTATAAAGTGATACACTGTTCATTACGGGCCAGTTTCACCACGGGCCGTTAATGGACCAAGAGTTACAAAGGTCCTCATATGGGCCGGAAGAAGTCATGGGCCACACATGGGCCGGAAGTTAAAACGGGCTGAATCATATTGGACGGCCCAGCTGACGCTATTGGCCCTGATTCAGATAGGGCGTAACGGGCCCTGGGTTAGCAGGCTGTAAATGGGCTATATGCGAACATGCCGTTAACAGGCTTTCCGTGGGCCGGCCCACCACCTTTTGACCAAGTCAAACGGGCCGACCTTTTCACAGGAATGGGCCTCTGTTGGGCCATGCCACGTGTTGCCATATCATAGGCGCCTTTGATCCAATGAGCGGATGACATCTTTCCCAACGGTGAGCCGACACGTGTTTCCTCCAGCCAATGATGATTTTACACATGGAAAATCCCCATTGGTCGGGGCTGTTAACGGGTTATCGGATCCAAAACCAGACCCGATAGCTTAACGGCATTCCGCTACGGTGGATGGCACGTGTCGATCACCCTTGACGAAAGCACTTCTATGACGCGCAATTTATCGTCATGGAAGTGGACACTTCCGTGATGTTAATTTTGGTAATGTCATGGAACACTTCTACGACAGCATAGGTATGACTATCTTGATTCTGTCATAAAATCATCATGGATGTACATGCATGACAAAAAACGCGACCTACTGTGACAAACACGTATCATCACGAAAGTGTTTTTTTGTAGTGTCCAGATGCCCGCTTCCTGAGGTGGGGTCTCATGAGGGGTCTTGCTCATGGCGCCTGCTGATGGGTCCCTCATTGGGCTCTGCCATGCACCTTGTCTTGGGCCGAAGGCTGACGGTCCTAGATACCCTGGGTCCCATGGGCCCGATAGTAGCCTTCGGGCCCGCAGTGCGCACGTCTCCACCTACTAGTGGGCGAAACAGCGCGGACCCTAACCGCCTGTGGGCCAAGCACGACGGACGCGTGGCGCACGACGGAATGGGGGACGCCACCACTTCTCCCATGACGCCTCGGCAACCGCATGGGCTGACAAAAAGCCTGCCCACAAGTGATGTGAGGCCATCATCGCCTTCCTTGTTCGCATCTGTCTTCCCGCGTTTGTCGAAGGCAAAGAGGCGTGGACCGCCCCTTCCTCGAGTGCTATGAAGATGAGGGGGAAGGACTTCCCCACCCATCTTCTTCCTTCGAATCCTCCCTCATGCTCCATGATCCTAGCAGACCTCGACGACGATGGCGAGGGGAAGAGGTCGCGCTCGCGCGCCTGCTGCAGTGCCTGGGGTGCTGCCCCGTGGTCGTGGGCGCTCTCCGACGGCTGCCGACGCCAGTCCCAGTGGCCATGAGAGGGGTGCCATTCGCGGGGGCGGGCGCGGAGGGCGAGGTTGCCTTCCTAGGCAGTGCAGCTGCCCTGCCTCCCCAGGCGGGGAGCCAATCAGCCGATGTGGCCCATGAGTTCATCCTGAGCATGCATAGCCGGTCCTGCACCTGGCTTCGGCTTCCAGACTCCTTCACGGAGGATATGGTGTGCCGTACGCCATTGGGACTATGGGTGCAGGTGGACGGCTGCTGCAATGACCCTTCTTGGGTGGCGACTAAGTTCACACCCACGGGCTTCATGTTCTTGAGGCACGGGTGGATGTCGTTTGCCCTTGCCCATGGCCTGAAATGGGGCCACATCCTTCAGTTCAAGTATGACAGGGCCGCCATGCTCTTCGTGAAGATCTTTGGGGTCGCGTGCGGCTGCTTGAAGTGTTGCATGGAGAGCGAGGACGATAGCTACAACGGCTCCTCGAGTGAAGACGACAACGACGATGATGCGGCCCCATCCGAAGGGAGTGGAAGCGGCGACGGCTCCCCCGCATCAAGAGTGAAGATGAAGATTCCGACTAGGGTGCAGTCGGCGCCTGAGCTGTAGTCCTGATGATGGTCGCGCCCCACCTTAAGCTTCAATCTTTATTTTCTCATTTTCCTGCACTGGATCAACGTAGGCCCCATGGGGGGGGGTGAAAACAGTGGTTTCCGCGTTTCAATTAACATGCTTTTGTGGTTTAAAATATGAGTTCCCTCTTGATGTCCCCTCGCGAGGCTCGCCTCTTTTTTTCTTGCTCACCTAAGTGCTCTACTTCATTAGGACCCAGCCCTCGAGTGAGCCTCAGCCATCGCTGGTATGTTAGGTCACGATGCCTGAACAAGGCTAGGAGGTGAGGGGCACTGAGAGATAGTGAGGGCTCCTGAGACGTGATGCTCTGGGAGCCCCCCTTTGATGCACAAGTGGCTCGCACGAAGGAAAACACTCGCACTCATGAGGCTACTCGAAGGGGAGGCTCGAGAGGTGTTAAGGGTGGCTTGCAGATATTTGGACTTAGCTTTGTGGAGTGCAGAATCTGGTGGACCGTCATCAGTAGGGCGCATCTCGCGAGGCTTCAACTCACGAAATCTCCTACTAAGATGGATGCCTTGGGCTTGCCCCAGAGGCAACTGCACATAGAAGGTTGCACCATGAGAGAGCAGCCCACGCTCGTTGGCTCACTCATGAGCGTTTCACGAGGAGATAAGACACCAGGTACCTTGTTGGGGTGGTATGCACGGGAGCATGCCCGCGAGCCAGAGCCCGATTACTTGGGTTTTTCAGCGCAGCTGGGACTGACCCGAGAACATGCACCATGTCCAGCCCCCGCTCGCAAGAGGCAGCAAGGTCATGAGCGCGCGCGGCTTGTGAGGCAAAAATAAAACGAAGCACATCGTAAATGGGAAACCAAAGCTTTACTGAAGCAAGATCACAAATTCCATTACACATCAGAAAAAGAGAGATGCGGTTGCCATGTCCAGCAAAGATTAAATTGAGGTTGGTGCGGCCCATGGGGCACTCTCAGTTGCACATCCAAAAGAAAAAGGGGGGGTTGCCGTGTTTGGAACGGGCTAGCTTGAGGTTGGTGCAGCCTGTGGGGCGCCCTCAGTTGATTGTTCCACTAGTGCGGAGCATGGGGATTCCACCGGGATGTGTGTACGATCGCTTCTCGACCATTCCGCCAGCATGGAGCATGGGGCTTCCACTTGGGCATTAGCGGGAGCTCTCGCATGCCCGTCAGCGAATGCATTGAGAGTTTCCGGGGTGTGTACAACCCCATTTTGTTCGTATGTGTGAGGGTCACGGGTAGAACTTGCAAAGGTGTTGGATGTTCCAGGCGTATGGCACATGAACCCCGTCCTCCGTCTCTAGCTGGGTGGTGCCTAGCCTGGAGACATGAGCAGCCCTGAAAGGGCCTTCTAACACGGGTGAGAGTTTGTGGAGTCCCTCTCTGGAGAGGATCCGATGTAGGACGAGGTCTCCTACTCAAGAGTACGAGGGCAGATGTTGCGGCTGTGGTAGCGGCGCACGGCCTGCTGGTATCTCACGGCGCAAAGAGCGGCCTAACGGCGAGCCTGTTGGAAATATTCCCTAGAGGCAATAATAAAGTGGTTATTATCATATTTCCTGTTCATGATAAATGTTTATTGTTCATGCTAGAATTTCATTGACCGAAAACTTAAATACATGTGTGAATACATAAACTATAACGTGTCCCTAGTATGCCTCTACTAGGCTAGCTCATTGATGAAAGATGATTAAGGTTTCCTAACTATAGACATGAGTTGTTATTTAATAATGGGATCACATCGTTAGGAGAATGATGTGATGTACTAGGCCCAACCTTAAGCTTAGCATCAGACCGTTTAAGTTATTTGCTGTAGCTTTCTTCATGTCAAGTATATGTTCCTTCGGCCATGAGATCATGCCACTCCCGTTTACGGGAGGAATACCTTGTGTACTATCAAACATGACTTCATAACTAGGTGATCATAAAGCTGCCCTACAGGTTTCTCCGAAGGTGTTTGTTGGGTTGCATGGATCGAGACTGGGATTTGTCGCTCCATGTGACGGAGAGATATCTCTGGGCCCTCTCGGTAATACAGCATCGTGAAGAGCTTGCAAGTAATGTGGCTAATGAGTTAGTCACGGGGTCTTGTACTACAGAATGAGTAAAGAGACTTTCCGGTAACGAGATTGAACTAGGTATGGAGATACCGATGATCAAATATCGAGCAAGAAACATATCGCCGGACAAAGGGAATTGCATATGAGATTACCCGAATCCTCGACATCATGGTTCAACCGATAAAAGATCTTCATGGAATATGTGGGAATCAATATGGGTATCTTGGTCCTGCTATTGGTTATTGATAGGAGAGGTGTCCCGGTCATGTATACATGATTCTCGAACCCGTAGGGTCTGCACATTTAACATTCGACGATGCTAGAGTAGTATTGGGATATGTACATTGGTGAACGAATGTTGTTTGGTGTCCCGGATGAGACCTCAGACGTTACGAGGAGCTCCGGAATGGTCCGAAGGAAAATATTCATATATAGGAAGTCCTGGTTTGGTTGCCGGAAAAGTTTCGGGCACTATCAGTATTGTACCCGGAGTGCCGAAAGGGGTTCGGGGGTCCACCGGGGGGGTCCACCTGCCCCCTGGGGCCACATTGGCTATGGGAGGACGTCCTAGCCTACATTGGCCCAGGGCACCAGCCTCAAGAGTCCTCAGGGGAAAAGGCACCCCCTAGGTGCCTTGGGGAGGGAGGAGACCTCCCTAGGCCCATGCCTCCTTGGAGGAGGGGCTAGGGATGCGAACCATCCCTCCCCGTTGCCTCCTATATATAGTGGGGGATAGGGAGGGGCTGAACAAAAAAAATCCCACACCCCGAAGGCAGCCCTACCTCTCCGAAAATTCCGTTTTCTCCTTAGATTGGTTCCGGCAGCGTTTCACGAAGCCATGCCGGGATTGCACCACCACTGAGGGAGTCCTGGATTAGGGGTTATCCGGACAGCCACACTACATCCTTTGGCTGAACTGTTGGACTATGAAGATACAAGATTGAAGACTTTGTCCCGTGTCCGGATGGGACTCTCCTTGGCGTGGAAGGCAAGCTTGGCAATACAGATATGTAGATCTCCTTCCTTGTAACCGACTATATGTAACCCTAGCCCCCTCCAGTGTCTATATAAACCGGAGGGTTTAGTCCGTAGGACAAGAACAATCATACCATAGGCTAGTTTCTAGGGTTTAGCCTCTACGATCTCATGGTAGATCAACTCTTGTAATACTCATATCATCAAGATCAATCAAGCAGGAAGTACGGTATTACCTCCATCGATAGGGCCCGAACCTGGGTAAACATCGTGTCCCCCGCCTCCTGTTACCATCCGCCTTAGATGCACAGTTCGGGACCCCCTACCCGAGATCCGCCGGTTTTGACAACGACATTGGTGCTTTCATTGAGAGTTCCACTGTGCCGTCACTGTAAGGCTTGATGGGCCCTTCGGTCATCGGGAATGATACGGTACAGGGTGAGGTCTTCCTCCCTGGACAGATCTTTGTATTCGGTGGCTTCGCACTGCGGGCCAACTCGCTTGGTCATCTGGAGCAGATCGAGAGCTACGCCCCTGGCAACCAGGTTAGGTTCGGAAACTTGAACTACACCACCGACATCCGTGGAGACTTGATCTTCAACGGATTCGAGCCCATGTCAGGTGCACCGCATGATCACGACGAGCATGATTTAGCTTTGCCGTCGGACAGTGTTCGGGAAATCACACCTGCAACTACTCCGACCCTCGATACGGAGCAAAGTGCGCCATCGAAGGATGGGTGGATAGACCCCGCCTTGGAGGCCGCACTCTCAGTGGCGATAGAGCCGAATACTGACTATACCCCTCGCGATAGCCGGGCTGCCGAACCATTGGATTCGAACCGCCTGCATCCGTGCCCATCAAATCCGATTGGGCACCGATCATGGAGTTTACCTCCGCGGATATCTTTCAGCACTCACCCTTCGGCGATGTGCTAAATTCCTCTCCTTGTTAGAAGAACCTTGGCCGAACTATGTCCGGCTAGGATGGGATGCGGACGATGAAGAAATTCGCTCCCCACCACCCACTTTGTAGCCACTGTCGACGATTTAACCGACATGCTCGACTTCGACTCCGAAGACATCGATGGTATGGACGACGATGCAGGAGACGAATAGGAACCACTGCCCACAGGGCACTAGACCGCCACCTCATCATATGATATATACATGGTGGATACACCCAAAGAAGGCAATGGCGATAAGACAGCAGAGGATAACCCCTCCAAGAAGGAAGCTAAGCGCTGACGTCAGTGGCCCCGGTCTAAGTCCTGCCATAGCAAAAGTAGTGATACCGGCACAAGAGACAATAAAACTCCGGATAGTGCCGAAGACGACGACAACCCCCTCCAAAAGGATTCAGAGCGGGAGGATGAACAAGCCAACCCTCCTGAGCGGGCAACAGACGGAGAAGCGGAGGATGACAATTACATGCCTCTCTTCGAAGACGAGGTGAGCCTCGACGACGAAGAATTTATCGTGCCTGAGGATCCCGTCGAGCAGGAGCGCTTTAAGCGCCGGCTTATAGCCACAGCAAATATCCTGAAGAAAAAGCAACAACAGCTTCGAGCTGATCAAGATTTGCTAGCAGACAGATGGACTGAAGTCCTTGCGGCCGAGGACTATGAACTCGAACGCCCCTCCAAGGGTTACCCAAAGCGCAGGTTGCTACCCCGACTCGAGGAGGAAGCATTGAAACCTACATCACCAGCGTACGATGCGGCTGATCGGCCACCTCGTGGCCGAGATAGAGAGGCATTTCAGCCTGAAACTCAGCCTGCACCCCGCCGCCACTCAAACAAAAATACCAAGGCCCGGGGCAACACGCGGGACCTGCGAGGCGTATTGGAAAATAGGGCAAAACACACAAGATCGATCTATGGATCACGGGGGTGCGCACCTACGCGGGACGATGACCGTCACGCCGGATACACTAAAAGTAAATTTGGCCAGGCCGAACACAGCAGACAAGACTCATATGAACTTTGTCGTGATATAGCCCAGCACAGAGGCGCCGCACACCCCCTATGCTTCCCTGATGAAGTAATGGATCATGAATTCCCAGAGGGTTTTAAAATCGTAAATATCAAATCATATGATGGTACAACAGATCCCGCGGTATGGATCGAGGATTTCCTACTCCACATCCACATGGCCCGCGGTGATGATCTACATGCCATCAAGTACCTCCCACTAAACTCAAAGGACCAACTCGACATTGACTGAATAGCTTGCTAGCAGATTGCGCTGGCTGTTGGGAGGATCTGGAGGATGCATTTCTTGACAACTCCAAGGGCACTTATGTGCGACCACCGGATGTCGATGACTTGAGCCATATAACTCAACAGCTGGGGGCATCGGCCAGGCAATTCTAGACACGGTTCCTAACCAAGAAAAATTAAATTGTCGACTGTCTAGATGCAGAGGCCTTAATGGAATTTAAGCATAACATCCATGACGAGTGGCTCGCCCGACACCTCGGCCAGGAGAAGCCGAAGTCTATGGCAGCCCTCACGACACTCATGACCCGCTTTTGCGCGGGAGAGGAAAGCTGGCTGGCTCACAGCAAAAACATATCAAGGAACCTTGGCACTTCAGATACCAAGGATAGTAACAGCAGACCACGTCGTCGCAGACACAAGCGCCGCAACAACGGCGATAATGCCGAGGATACGATAGTCAATGCCGGTTTCAGTGGCTCTAAATCCGGTCAGCGGAAAAAGCCATTCAAAAGAAGTACTCCGGGCCCGTCCAGTTTGGACCGCATACTCAATCGCTCGTGTCAAATCCACGGCACTCCCGAGAAGCCAGCCAATCACACCAACAGAGAATGTTGGGTGTTCAAGCAGGCCGGTAAGTTAAATGTCGAAAACAAGGACAAGGGGTTGCATAGTGACGACGAGGAGGAGCCCAAGCCGCCGAACACGGGAGGACAGAAGAGGTTCCCCCCACAAGTGAGGACGGTGAACATGATATACGCAACCCACATTCCCAAGAGGGAACAGAAGCGTGCACTAAGGGACGTCTATGCGATAGAGCCCGTCCCCCAAATTTCAACCCATGGTATTCTTGTCCGATCACCTTCGATCACAGGGACCACCCCACTAGTATCCGTCATGGCGGATCTTCCGCATTGGTCTTAGACCCCATCATTAACGGATTTCACCTGACTCGAGTCCTTATGGACGTCGGCAGCAGCCTGAACCTGCGCTATCAGGATACATTACGCAAAATGGGTATAGACCACTCGAGGATCAAACCTACAAAAACGACCTTTAAAGGTGTCATCCCAGGTGTAGAGGCCCATTGCACGGGCTCAATCACACTGGAAGTGGTCTTCGGATCTTCGGACAGCTTCCGAAGTGAGGAGTTAATCTTTGATATCGTCCCGTTCCGCAGCGGCTATCACACACTACTCGGGCGAACCACATTTGCAAGATTCAATGTGGTACCGCACTACACATACCTCAAGCTCAAGATGCCAGGACCTAGGGGGGTCATAACAGTCAATGGAAACATAGAGCGCTCGCTCCGCACGGAGGAGCACACTGCGGCCCTCGCAGCAGAAGCACAAAGCAGCCTCTTAAGGAAATCAACCAATTCGGTGATAAAACCTCCGCACACCGTCAAGCGAGTCCGGAATAACCTGCAACAGCATCGCCTGGCACGTTCAGAGCTCGCCTAGCAATTCGGCCCCCGCCCTAGTCCCAGTCAAACGGCAAAATTCGTGCCGCGCGTATATAATTACGCACTGAAAATACCATGGGCATAGGCGGAGGCACGACCATGGCACGTCCCATAGTGCGGCTCAACCGCCCTAGGGGCTGAATACCTTTATCATTTTCTCTCTTTCAGGACCTTACTCTCTGGACGCCCTATCCGGCAGTGCGATTGCCGGACACATAATACAACAACCAAGGAGGCAGGAAGCTACGTCGTACAACGGAATCCCCAGGTGGTCTCTGATAACGAGCGAAATACCTGCTTTAAATACCAGTCCGCAGCTTGCCCTTGGATAGGACATGTCAAATAGTCCTATTTTTTGCTTATTGCACTACTTGTATCAGCACGCTTCGACGTATTCTTCAAATAACAATGCACAACATAAGTCTATTATTGCATTATCTATTCTTTTTTATAAGTTTATTTACGACAATCAGCACCCGTACATTCTGGTACGGCCAGTATGCCAGGGGCTTTCGTATACCCTATAATATGGCGTGAGAAGTCCGAACACTTTCGACAGTGCGGCACCCTGAACTTATAGCATTATATGCATCAGCTCCGAGTCATGTCTTGGGTCAATAGTTGGTTTTGCCCAGCTCCCATGTTTTGGTACCTTATGTTCCGCTATATCGGCTAAGGTAGCACTGGGAGAACTACTGTGATTGTGTCCCGGTGCTTCCGGACGAGCACCTCAGTAGAGAAAGCCAAAACAGACTGTCATGATGAGGCGAGAGCTGGTCGTTGTTCGAGAGGTCTCAAGTCCTTACAGACTTTTTCCGCTTCGAGCGAGGAGTCGGCCTTGTCCGACCTAGGCGTATATAGCGCCCCAAATTCGGCCTTCGGAATACTAGGGGCTTCGCCAAAATTTAAAATTGTAGACTTTTATGGCTAAGTGAGAGTGATAAAGCATTATAGTCCGATTGCCTGGTTCGTTGCGCTGAGCACCTCCCTCGGAGGACCCAAAAATGGGAAAAAGACTGCTCAGATTTATCCCGAACACCCCAGTACTAGCTGCATGGGGGCTGAAGCCGACGGCTGGCCAACTCTCAGATTTGATAAACAGCCACACAGAAGGTAATATTTTAAATTCAAAAAGCGTTGCATAGTGCAAATGAACTAGTTTTCACATTAATGGATCACATTAGCACGTTCATTCAAAAATTACATCTTTGGTACACTCCTCCGCCACAAGGCGGGCACCCTTCAGGACACCGTCATAATACATTTCGGGGTGGCGATGCTCCTTGCCCTGCGGCGGCCCCTCCTTCACTAGCTTCTTGGTGTCCATCTTCACCCAGTGCACTTCCGCACGGGCAAAAGCCCTGTGTGCACCTTCAATGCAGACGGACCACTTGATGACTTCAAACCGGGGGCAGGCATTCACAAGCCGCCTTACCAGATCGAAGTAGCTGTTGGGCAGGGGATCGCCAAGCCACATCCAGACTAGAAGGTCCTTCCTGGCCTGTTCGGCTGCCTTGTGGAGCTCGACCAGTTGCTTCAGCTGGTCGCTCAAGGGCATCGGGTGTTCGGTCCCAGTATACTGAGACCAGAACAACTTCTCCGTCGAGCTCCCCTCCTCGGCCCGGTAGAACTCCGCGGCATCAGACACACTGCGGGGTAGATCTGCGAATGCTCCTGGAGAGCTCCGAACTCGGGTAAGTAAAAAGAAATTTTCTTTCACGTTCTTGCTTTGCATAATGAATGCCTTACCCGCCGCTATCTTCTTAACCGCCTCAATTTCCTGGAGGGCCTTTTGGGCTTCGGCCTTGGCATGTTTCCGCTGTCGAGCGCCTTTGAAAGCTCGGACTCTCGCGTCTTAGAGTCAAGCTCCAAGGCCTCATGCTTCTTGACGAGAGCCTGGAGCTCTTGCTGCACCTCGCCTACTCGGGCCTCTTATTTTTCCCGCTCGATGCGCTCTTGGGACGCTTTGTTTTCAGCCTTGGACGACGCCTTCTTCAGGGTCGCCACTTCAGTCGCGGCCCCTGGCACATTCATGATGATCCTATTATTCTGGAACCAAATCTTTTTTATATAGACAAGGTATTGCTTACCTTTGCTCTCCTCGAGCTGCCTCTTGGCAAGGCCGAGCTCTTCCTCGGACCGCTCAAGGTCCTGCTTTAGTGCAGTGACCTTTGCAGTACGTGCGGCAGCGGCCAGCAGTGAAGCCTGCATATTCACATAGACATATTATGATTAGACTCCTGTGATTATTATTTGATCCTCTATTCGTTTTTTCTTCGCGAACACCAAACAGAGCATCAGGGGCTACTGTCTATGCGGTAATATTTTCCTACAATTTAATTACTTACCTGAAAGCTTGTTAGGAGGCTGGCTCAAGCTTCAGTTAGTCCGCTTTTGGCGGACTGAACCTTCTCGATCACCGCAGTCATGATAGTGCGGTGCTCTTCATCGATGGAAGCGCTGCGAAGTGCTTCCAGCAAGTTGTCCGGTGCCTATGGATGGACAGAGGTCACCGGCATGGGCGGCTTGCCCCTCTTAATAGGGGATCGCCTGCCGGAGTCCGTAACCATAGGAGGTTCTGGCACAGTGTTCGGCTGAGAGCCGAACTTGGAGCCCATGGGAGTTTTGCACCCTTTGCGCCCGGGGTCCGGAAGGTCGCCTCGTGGCACCTCCAGGACTACCTCCCCTCGGCTTGGTGCCTTCTGAGACAACACCTCGGCGTTGTCCGTAGGGCGAGGGATGGAGGCGGTCAGAAGTGTATTGCTACTCATATCTGACAGGTCCAAAGAACCGTCCGACGAAGATACATTGATGCGGACTCGGGACGGACTGCGTAATCATATTCGACGTAAGGAGAAGCAGTGCAATAAAAGCATACCTTGAATTGCTATCGTATATGAATACTTACGACTTCGCCAGGGGCTTGTCCCTGGGCAACCACTCGTCTTCACTATAAGCGGCGGTCGTGGAACAGTCCAGAAGGAGGGTCCTTCCCTTATTGGACCCTTGGGACTCCCCGGTTGGGGCGTCCTTCCTTTTCTTGTCTCCCCCGGCTGGGGGGAGAACTTTCCTCCTCCTCATTTTCGTGGGAGGAGTGCGCCTCGGAATGTTCGGACGATGAGTCCGACACAACCGTGCGCCGGAGACCCTTTCGGGTCCCGTGGCCTACTTCTTGGCCTTCTTCTCCGGCACCTCATAAGGTGCCGGAGCCAGCATCTCTGTTAGGAGAGCATCTGCTGGATCTTCGGGCAGGGGGGCTGGACAGTCAATCTGCTCCGCTGTCTCCACCCAGTCCTGTTAAAGTCCTGGAAGCTTAGATCCCGCACATGATTAAACTAGGGAAATAAATACCCTATGAGGTATAAAGAACTTACCAAACTGGCTGGCGCTGTGCGCTGAGTCCGCGATCTTCGGTAAGGGAAGGAGGCACCTCGGCGCCCTTGAACAGCACCTTCCAGACGTCCTTGTGCGTTGTGTCAAAGAGCTCGCGCAGAGTCTGGTGCTTGGCCGGGTTGAACTCCCACAAATTGAATGCCCGTTGTTGACACGGGAGAATCCGGCAGAAGAGCATGACCTGGACCACGTTGACGAGCTTGTTTTCTTGTTCATCATGTTCTTGATGCAGGTCTGGAGTCCGGTCAGCCCTACCGGGGAACCCCAGGACAGGCCCTTCTCTTTCCATGAGGTGAGCCACATGGAGATTCCGGACCGGAACTCGGGGGCCACCACCCAGTTGGTGTCGCGCGGCTCGGTGATGTAGAACCACCCCGATTGCCACCCCTTTATGGTCTCCACATAGTTGCCCTCGAGCCATGTGACGTTGGGCATTTTGCCCACCATGGCGCCTCCGCATTCCGCTTGCTGGCCACCTACTACCTTCGGTTTAACATTGAAGGTCTTCAGCCACAGGCCGAAGTGGGGCCGGATCCGAAGAAGGCCTCGCACACGACGAGAAACGCCGAGATGTTGAGGATAAACTTTGGGGCCAGATCATGGAAATCCAGCCCGTAGTAGAACATGAGGCCACGGACGAACATGTGGAGGGGAAATCCCAGTCCGCGGACGAAATGGGTGAGAAAAACTACCCTCTCATGAGATTCTGGGGTAGGGACGATCTGCCCCGCGTTGGGCAGCCGATGCGCGATATCCGCGGCCAAGTATCTGGCTCCCCGCAGCATTTTCATGTCCTCCTCCGTGACGGAATATTTCATCCACTTGCCTCCCGCTCCGGACATGCTTGGAACGGTTTGAGGAGAAAGACGCAAACTTGGGTGTTGGAGCTCGAGTACGCGAGAATGGATGAGCAAGGAGGAAGAAGGCGTGGGTGAAAGGGGTGAACCCTTATCCCTTTATAAGGGCGGACGAAACTATACACCCCCACCTGCCTAGTAAACTCGCTTATTCCCCAAGCGCCGTCATTGATGGTGCGGTTGGGTTACCCACGTCCGTATTGATGAGAATCCTGTGATAAGGGGACATGATATCTGCTTCGACAAGACGTGCCAAGGAAACCGCCTCGCAATATGCGTCGAGGCTGGTTGAGAAAAATGGTTCAAACAATGACCGGGCCGTGGTGTGATGTCATGCTACCAAGTGTGTCAGCAGATTAGATTTGTGGAAATATTATTCTCTCTACGATGGTATGTGGAACTTGTTTTGCAGAGCCAGACACTATCCTTGTGTTCAAAATCTTCTATGGAGTATTCGGAGGAGGAGCCCGCCTTGAAATGCCGAAGACAAACTGCGCTCCGGACTCATCGTCATTGAAGCCTGGTTCAAGGGCTACTGAGGGAGTCCTGGATTAGGGGGTATGTGGACAGCTGGACTACATCCTTTGGCCGGACTGTTGGACTATGAAGATACAAGATTGAAGACTTCGTCCTATGTTCGGATGGGACTCTCCCTGGCGTGGAAGGCAAGCTTGGGAATATAGATATGTAGATCTCCTTCCTTGTAACCGACTATGTGTAACCCTAGCCCCCTTCGGTGTCTATATAAGCCGGAGGGTTTAGTCCGTATGACAAGAACAATCATACCATAGGCTAGCTTCTATGGTTTAGCCTCTACGATCTCGTGGTAGATCAACTCTTGTAATACTCATATCATCAAGATCAATCAAGCAGGAAGTAGGGTATTACCTCCATCGAGAGGGCCCGAACCTGGGTAAAAATCGTGTCCCCCGCCTCCTGTTACTATCCGCCTTAGACGCACAGTTCAGGACCCCCTACTCGAGATCCGCCGGTTTAGACACCGACAACCACCATCTCCAGCACGCAGTTGTGCTTGTTGAGATCCCATCTACATCTCCTCTCTTGCTTGCTGGATCAAGAAGGAGGAGACGTCATCGAGCCGCACGTGTGCTGAACGCGGAGGTGTCGTTCGTTCGGTGCTAGATCGGATTGGATCACAAAGAGTACGACTACATCAACCGTGTTATATATGCTTCCGCTATCGGTATACAAGTGTATGTAGACACACTCCCCTGTCATTGCTTTGCATCTCCTAGATTAGATCTTGGGTGTTTCATGGGAATTTTTTTATTTTCATGCAACGTTCCCCATCAGAGCCTCCTCGAGGAGTAGTAGGTCATCCTCCCGCGAGCCGTCCTGACACATCTCGTCGAAGGCAAGGACCTGCGGGGAGCCATTCTTAAGCTTCAAGGGGAGGACCACCTCAGCCCCGTAGACGAGGAAGAAATGGGTTTCCCCAGTGGACTTAGTTGTTGTTGTGCAGATGGACCACAACATAGACTACAGCTCGTCAAGCATGCCTTGAGCTTCTTCTTGAAGCTTCTTGTCTTGAGGCCCTTGAGGACCTCAGCATTGGCATGCTCGGCCTAGCGTTGCTTCATGGTTGCGCCATAGAGGCATAGTAGATCTGCATGCCTAGGTTGGCATAGTTGGACTTGAAGAGGTCACGCATTAACTCGGAGCCATCGTCAGTGATGATGTGGTTGGGGACGCCAAATTGGCTCATGATGCCCTTGATCAACTTGACAGTCGAACATGCCGAGATAGTACGCACGGGCTCGACCTCTGCCCACTTAGTGAATTTGTCGATGGCGATGTAAAGGTAGCGGCAGCCGCCAGCCACGTGAGGGAAGGGCCCTAGGGTGTCCAACTCCTAGACCGTGAAGGGCCATGTGAGGGGAATCGGCTAGAGCCCCTGTGCTGGCTGGTGGATATTCTTGGCGTGGAACTGACAGGCTTTGCAGGATTGGACAAGCTCAGTGGCGTCGCGAAGCACAGTGAGCCAATAAAAGCCGCTTCAGAACACTTTGCCAAAAAGGGTGCGCAACAAGGAGTGGTGCCCACAGTCTCCTCCATGGATGTCGGCGAGCAGCTCACGTCCTTGATCTTCTGAGATGCACCACAATGAGATGGCATTGGGGTGCCTTGGGTACACGATGACCCACAAGTATATGGGATCAATTTTAGTCTTTTCAATAAGTAAGAGTGTCGAAGCCAACGAGGTGCAGAAGGAAATGACAAGTGGTTTTCAGCAAGATAATGTATGCAAGCGCTGAAATTGTAAGTAACATAGTAGTTTGATAGCAAGATAATTTGTAACGAGCAACTAACGATAATAGTAAAAAAAGTGCAGCAAGGTAGCTCAATCCTTTTGAGGCAAAGGACATGCCAAAATGGTCTCTTATAATAAGCAAAGTGTTCTTGAGGGTACACGGGAATTTCATCTAGTAACTTTCATCATGTTGGTTTGATTTGTGTACTTTGATAATTTGATATGTGGGTGGACCGGTGCTTAGGTGCTATTCTTAGTTGAACAAACCTCCTAATTATGATTAACCCCCTCGAAATCATCCGCAACTACGAGAAAAGTATTAAGAATAAATTCTAACCATAGCATTAAACTTTTGGATCCAATCGGTCCCTTACGGAATAGCGCATAAACTAGGGTTTAAGCTTCTGTCACTCTCACAACCCATCATCTAATAACTACTCCACAATGCATTCTCTTAGGCCCAAATATAGTGAAGTGTCATGTAGTCAACGTTCACATGACACCACTAATTGAATCACAACATACATACTATCAAAATATCAAACACATATCAAGTTCACATGATTACATGGAACATGATTTCTCCCGTGACCTCAAGAACAAAAGTAACTACTCACAAGTGATAAATATGCTCAAGATAAGAGGGGTATTAAATAGCATAATGGATCTGAACATATAATCTTCCACCAAATAAAACATATAGTAATCAACTACAAGATGTAATCAACACTACTAGTCACCCACAAGTACTAATCTATAGTTTTGGTAAAAAGATTGAACACAAGAGATGAACTAGGGTTTGAGAGGAGATGGTGCCGTTGAAGATGTTTATGGAGACTGCCTTCCCAAGATGGGAGAGTTGTTGGTGATGATGATGACGATGTTTTCCCCCTCCGGGAGGGAGTTCCCCCGACGAAATCGCTCCGCCGGAGGGAAAAAGTGCTCCTGCCCAAGTTCTGCCTCGAGATAGAGGCACTCCGTCCCGAGTCCTCTCCTTATTTTTTCTTGGTCAAAAGTGTTTATATACCAGAAGATGGGCACCGGAGGTGGGCCGGGCTGAGCACAACCCACCAGGGCGCGCCTGGGGAGCCAGGCGCGCCCTGGTGACTTGTGCTTACCAGGTGGCCCCCTCCGATAGTTATTTGCTCCAGTATTTCTTATTTATTCCATAAAAATTCCTCGTGAAGTTTCAGCTCATTTGGAGTTGTGCAAAATAGGTGGCCTGGCGTAGCTTTTTCAGGTACAAATTTCCCGCTACTGGAATTCTCCCTCTTTGTGTGTACCTTGCATATTATGAGAGAAAAGGCATTAGAATTACTCCAAAAAGCATTATTATGGATAAAAACATTAGAAATAACAGTAGGTAATCATGATGCAAAATGGACGTATCAACTCCCCCAAGCTTAGACCTTGCTTGTCCTCAAGCGAAAACCAAAATCGAAAACTTGTCCACATGCTTAGAGAGAGAGAGAGAGAGAGAGAGAGAGAGAGATGTTGATAAAAAAAATACATACATAGAAGCATCATGTATATTATTATATCAACAACAAACTTAAACAAAAAACTTTTATTATAGAACTTTTATCATAGAGTTCTCATGAGTAAGTAACAATTCATCACAACATCAAAGTATAAAGCATAAACTCTATTACAAACGAACGAACTATGTTCTCAGTCAACTTACTTGAAGGATCTTACTCAATCCTTAAGTACGTATGGCGGACTCTCAAAACAAGATTTGGGTTTTAGGGTTTTTGGATGCACAAGTAGTTTCTCCAATTAGTGTTGACTTTTCGGCTAGAAAAGATGGGGGGCAGGCACCACATGTTTAAGGATCTATGACAATATAACTTCTATGTGAATATGAACAAACATAAATCATTACGTTGTCTTCCTTGTCCAGCATCAACAATCTAGTGCACAAAACTCACTAGCAATTGATTCATCATAATTGGATCTCTTAAAAAGATTAGCAAGTGGATGAGGATCCATATCAATAAATTTTAGCAAGCAAAGATGCAAGCAAATTCAAGGCACATGGCAACACAACCAAAGATAGCAAATGAGCAAAAAGGCATACGGAAAGAGGTCGAAGAAAAGGCAAAGGTTTTCGAAAATCATTTTAGAGTTGGGGGAGAGGAAAATGATAGGAGAATGGCATATAATGTAATGTGAGGGAGAAGAGTTTATGATGGGTACTTGGTATGTCTTAACTTGGAGTAGATCTCCCCGGCAACGGCGCCAGAAATCCATCTTGCTACCTCTTGAGCATGCGTTGGTTTTCCCTTGGAGAAGAAAGGATGATGCAGCAAAGTAGCGTAAGTATTTCCCTCAGTTTTGAGAACCAAGGTATCAATCCAGTAGGAGATAACGCACAAGTCACCTAGTACCTGCACAAACAATCAAGAACCTTGCAACCAACGCGATAAAGGGGTTGTCAATCCCTTCACGGTCACTCGCAAAATTGAGATCTAATAAAGATAGTAAGGTAAATATTTTTGGTATTTTTGTTGTATAGATTGGAAAGTAAAGAATGCAAAATAGTAAACGAGATGCGATGTAAATAAAAGAGATGCAATATAATAAGAAAGAGACCCAGGGGATATAGGTTTTACTAGTGGCTTCTCTCAAGATAGCATGTATTACGGTGGGTGAAAAAATTACTGCCGGGCAATTGATAGAAAAGCGCATAGTTATGAAGATATCTAAGGCAATGATCATGAATATAGGCATCACGTCTGTGTCAAGTAGATCGAAACGATTCTGCATCTACTACTATTACTCCACACATCGACCGTTATCCAGCATGCATTTAGAGTATTAAGTTCGTAAGAACAGAGTGACGCATTAAACAAGATGACATGATGTAGAGGGATAAACTCAAGCAATATGATATAAACCCCATCTTTTTATCCTCGATGGCAACAATACAATACGTGCCTTGCTGCCCCCACTGTCACGGGGAAAGGACACCGCAAGATTGAACCCAAAGCTAAGCACTTCTCCCATTGCAAGAAAGATCAATCTAGTAGGCCAAACTAAACCGAGAATTCGAAGGGACTTGCAAAGATATCAAATCATGCATATACGAATTCAGAGAAGAACCAAATAATATTCATAGATAATCTTGTTCATAAATCCACAATTCATCGGATCTCGGCAAATACACCGCAAAAGAGTATTACATCGAATAGATCTCCAAGAACATCAAGGAGAACTTTGTATTGAGAATCATAGAGAGAGAAGAAGCCATCCAGCTAATAACTATGGACCCGAAGGTCTATGGTAAACTACTCACACTTCATCGGAGAGGCAATGGTGTTGATGTAGAAGCCCTCAGTGATCGATTCCCCCTCCGGCAGATCGCCGGAAAAGGCTCCAAGATGGGATCTCATGGGTACAGAAGGTTGCAGCGGTGGAAAAGTGGTTTTGTGGTTCTCTCTGATCGATCTAGGGTATAAGAGTATATATAGGCGAAGGAAGTACGTCAGTGGAGCTACGAGGGGCCCACGAGGGTGGGGGGCGCACCTTCCCCACTGGGCGCGCCCTCCTGCCTCGTGGCCGCCTCGTGGCGTTCCAGACTTCAAGTCCAAGTCTTCTAGATTGCTGTCGGTCCAAGAAAGATCATCGCGAAGGTTTCATTCTGTTTGGACTCCGTTTGGTATTCCTTTTTTGCGAAACACTAAAGAAGGCAAAAAAACAGAAACTGGCACTAGGCCTCCGGTTAATAGGTTAGTCCCAAAAATAATATAAAAGAGCATATTAAAGCCAAATAAACATCCAAAACAGATAATATAATAGCTTGGAACAATAAAAAATTATAGATACGTTGGAGACATATCAAGCATCCCCAATCTTAATTCCTTCTCGTCCTCGAGTAGGTAAATGATAAAAATAGAATTTTTGATTTGGAATGCTACCTATCATAATTATCAATGTAATTTTCTTTATTGTGGCATGAATGTTCAGATCCGAATGATTCAAAACAGAAGTTTAATATTGAAATAAAAATAATAATACTTCAAGCATACTAATAAAACAATCATGTCTTCTCAAAATAACATGGCCAAAGAAAGCTATCCCTACAAAATCATATAGTCTGGCTATGCTCTATCTTCATCACACAAAGTATTTAAATCATGCACAACCCCGATGACAAGCCAAGCAATTGTTTCATACTTTTGATGTTCTCAAACTTTTTCAATCTTCACGCAATACATGAGCGTGAGCCATGGACATAGCACTATAGGTGGAACGGAATGGTGGTTGTGGAGAAGACAAAAAAAGGAGAAGATAGTCTCATATCAACTAGGCGTATCAACGGGCTATGGAGATGCCCATCAATAGATATCAATGTGAGTGAGTAGGGATTGCCATGCAACAGATGCACTAGAGCTATAAGTGTATGAAAACTCAAAAAGAAACTAAGTGGGTGTGCATCCAACTCGCTTGCTCACGAAGACCTAGGGCATTTTGAGGAAGCCCATCATTGGAATATACAAGCCAAGTTCTATAATTAAAGATTCCCACTAGTATATGGAAGTGACAACATATGAGACTCTCTATCATGAAGATCATGGTGCTACTTTGAAGCACAAGTGTGAAAAAAGGATAGCAACATTGCCCCTTCTCTCTTTTTCTCTCATTTTTTTTATTTGGGCCTTTCTCTTTTTTTATGGCCTCTTTTTTCTCTTTAATTTTTATTTTTCATTCGGAGTCTCATCTTGACTTGTGGGGGAATCATAGACTCCATCATCCTTTCCTCACTGGGACAATGCTCTAATAATGAAGATCATCACACTTTTATTTACTTACAACTCAAGAATTACAACTCAATACTTAGAAAAAAAATATGACTCTATGTGAATGCCTCCGGCGGTGTACCGGGATGTGCAATGAATCAAGGGTGACATGTACAAAAATTTATGAAGGTGGCTTTGTCACAAATACAATGTCAACTACATGATCATGCAAAGCTATATGACAATGATGAAGCGTGTCATAATAAATGGAAAGCTGGAAAGCTTCATGGCAGTATATCTCGGAATGGCTATGGAAATGCCATAATAGGTAGGTATGGTGGCTGTTTTGAGGAAGGTAAATGGTTGGTTTATGGTACCGGTGAAATTTGTGCGGTACTAGCTAGAGAGGCTAGCAATGGTGGAAGGGTGAGAGTGCATTTAGTCCATGGACTCAACATTAGTCATAAAGAACTCACATACTTATTGCAAAAATCTATTAGTTATCAAAACAAAGTACTATGGGCATGCTCCTAGGGGGATAGATTGGTAGTAAAAGACCATCGCTCGTCCCCGACCGCCACTCATAAGGAAGACAATCAAAAAATGAATCATGCTCCGACTTCATCACCTAACGGTTCACCATACGTGCATGCTACGGGAATCACAAACTTTAACACAAGTATCTCCCAAATTCACAAATAATCAACTAGCATGACTCTAATATCACCATCTTCATATCTCAAAACAATCATAAGGAATCAAACTTCTCATAGTATTCAATGCACTTTATATGAAATTTTTATTATACCCATCTTGGATGCCCATCATATTAGGACTAATTTTATAGCCAAAGAAAATTACCATGTTGTTCTAAATGACTCTCAAATTAATATAAGTGAATCATGAGAGATCAATAATTTCTTTAAAATAATACCACCACCGCTCTCTAAAAAGATATAAGTGAAGCACTAGAGCAAAATTATCTAGCTCAAAAGATATAAGTGAAGCACATAGAGTATTCTAATAAATTCCGATTCATGCAGGTCTCTCCCAAAAGGTGTTTACAGAAAGGATTATTGTGGTAAATTAAAAAGCAGATACTCAAATCATACAAGACGCTCCAAGCAAAAAACATATCATGTGGTGAATAAAAATATAGCCTCAAGTAAAGTTACCGATAGACGAAGACGAAAGAGGGGATGCTTTCCGGGGCATCCCCAAGCTTAGGCTTTTGGTTGTCCTTGAATTTTACCTTGGAGTGCCTTGGGCATCCCAAGCTTAGGCTCTTAGCACTCCTTATTCCAAAATCCATCAAATCTTTACCCAAAAACTTGAAAACTTCACAACACAAAACTTGAACAGGAAATCTCATGAGCTCCGTTAGTATAAAAAAATAAACCACCACTTTAAGGTACTGTAATCAACTCATTCTTTATTTTTATTGGAGTTAAATATACTTTATTCCAACTTCTCTATGGTTCATACCCCCCGATACTACTCATAGATTCATCAAAATAAGCAAACAACACGTGAAAAACATAATCTGTCAAAAATAGAAAAGTTTGTAGTAATCAGACTTGTTCGGATACTTCTGGAACTCCAAAAATTCTGAAATAAATTGGTGGACGTGAGGAATTTGTCTATTAATCATCTGCAAAAATAATCAACATAAAAGCACTCTCCATTCAAAATGGTAGCTAATCTTGTGAGCGCAGAAGTTTCTGTTTTTCACAGCAAGATCTCAGAGACTTCACCCAAGTCTTACCAAAGGTTCTACTTGGCACAAACACTAATTAAAACATAAAACCACATCTAAATAGAATCTAGATGAATTATGTATTACTAAACAGGAAAAAAGTAAAGAACAAAAATAAAATTGGGTTGCCTCCCAACAAGCGCTTTTCTTTAAAGCCTTTTTAGCTAGGCATTGAGATTTCAATGACGCTCGCATGAAAGACAAGAATTGAAGCACAAAGAGAGAATCATAAAACATGTGACAAACAAACTTAAGTCTAACATACTTCCTATGCATAGGTATTTTGTGAGCAAAAAAATTATCAAGTCAAGCAAAAGCTAGCATATGCAAGGAATAATAAAGAGACGATAGCAATCTCAACATGAAGAGAGGTAATTTAGTAACATGAAAATTTCTATAGCCATATTTTGCTCTCTCATAATAATTACATGTAGGATCATATGCAAATTCAATAAAATAGCTATCACATAACATATTCTCAACATGACCCACATGCATGCGAAGTTGGCACTCTTCCAAAATAGTGGGATTAACATTAACTGAAGTCATGACCTCTCCGAACCCACTTTTATCAAAAATTTCATAAGATTGAACATTCTCCAAATATGTGGGATATAAAGTTGACACTCTTCCAAACCCACTTTTAATATTATTGCAAACATTATTATCAATCTCATATTCATCATGGGGCTTAAATATATTTTCAAGATTGTAAGAGGAATCACCCCAATCATGATCATTGCAACAAGTAGTGCACATAGCAAAACTAGCATCCCCAAGCTTAGAGTATTGCATATTATTAGCACAATTGACATCAATAAAATTTACAGTAAAACCATTGCAATCATGCTTTTTATTCAAGGATCTATCATGAATCACTTCATAAATTTTCTTCATCACAATTTTCAGATTCACGAATTTCAAGCAAAACTTCACAAAAATAATCTAGTGCACAAAACTCACTAGCAATTGGTTCATCATAATAGGATCTCTTAAAAAGATTAGCAAGTGGATGAGGATCCATATCAATAGATTTTTAGCAAGCAAAGATGTAAGCAAATTCAAGGCACATGGCAACACAACCAAAGATAGCAAACGAGCAAAAAATGCATATGGAAAGAGGGCGAAGAAAAGGCAAAGGTTTTCGAAAATCATTTTAGAGGCGGGGGAGAGGAAAATGAGAGGAGAATGGCAAATAATGTAATGCGAGGGAGAAGAGTTTATGATGGGTACTTGATATGTCTTGACTTGGCGTAGATCTCCCCAGCAACGGCGCCAGAAATCCTTCTTGCTACCTCTTGAGCATGCGTTGGTTTTCCCTTGAACAGGAAAGGGTGATGCAGCAAAGTAGCGTAAGTATTTCCCTCAGTTTTGAGAAGCAAGGTATCAATCCGGTAGGAGACAACGCACAAGTCACCTAGTACCTGCACAAACAATCAAGAACCTTGCAACCAACGCGATAAAGGGGTTGTTAATCCCTTCACGGTCACTCGCAAAAGTGAGATCTAATAAAGATAGTAAGGTAAATATTTTTGGTATTTTTGTGGTATAGATTGGAAAGTAAAGATTGCAAAATAGTAATTGAGATGCGATGTTAATAAAAGAGATGCAATATAATAAGAAAGAGACCCGGGGGATTGTTGTATAGGTTTCTCAATATAGCATGTATTACGGTGGGTGAACAAATTACTGCCAAGCAATTGAAAGAAAAGCGCATAGTTATGAAGATATCTAAAGCAATGATTATGAATATAGGCATCACGTCTGTGTCAAGTAGATCAAAATTATTCTGCATCTACTACCATTACTCCACACATCGACCGCTATCCAACATGCATCTAGAGTACCCCATCTTTTTATCCTTGATGATAACAATACAATACGTGCCTTGCTGCCCCTACTATCACTGGGAAAGTACATCGCAAGATTGAACCCAAATCTTAGCACTTCTCCTATTGCAAGCAAGATCAATCTAGTAGGCCAAACTAAACCAATAATTCGAAGAGACTTGCAAAGATATCAAATCATGCATATAAGAATTAAGAGAAGAACCAAGTAATAGTCATAGATAATCTTGTACATAAATCCAAAATTCATCGGATCTCGGCAAACACACCGCAAGAGAGTATTACATCGAATAGATCTCCAAGAACATCGAGGAGAACATTGTATTGAGAATCAAAGAGAGAGAAGAAGCCATCTAGCTAATAACTATGGACCCGAAGGTCTGTGGTAAACTACTCACGCTTCATCGGAGAGGCAATGGTGTTGATGTAGAAGCCCTCCGTGATTGATTCCCTCTTCGGCAGATCGCCGGAAAAGGCCCCAACATGGGATCTCATGAATACAGAAGGTTGCGGCGGTGGAAAAGTGGCTTTGTGGCCCTCTCTGACCGATCTAGGGTACAAAAGTATATATAGGCGACATAAGTACGTCGGTGGAGTTACGAGGGGCCCACGAGGGTGGGGGCGCGCCTACCCCCTGGGCGCGCCCTCCTTCCTCGTGGCCGCCTCATGGCATTCTAGACTTCGACTCCAAGTCTTCTGGATTTCTTTCGGTCCAAGAAAGATCATCGCGAAGGTTTCATACCGTTTGGACTACGTATAGTATTCCTTTTCTGCCAAACACTAAAATAGGCAAAAAAAAAACAGAAACTGGCACTTGGCCTCCAGTTAATAGGTTAGTCCAAAAAATAATATAAAAGAGCATATTAAAGCCCATTAAACAACCAAAACAGATAATATAATAGCATGGAACAATAAAAAGTTATAGATACGTTGGAGAAGTATCAAGTTCCAATCAGGTGGTTGAACAATAGGTGCAGAAATGAAGGCTTTCTTGAGTGTTTCGAAGGCTTCTAAAAAATCATCATAAAAAACAAAAGGAATATCCTTTTGCAAAAGATTTGTAAGAGGCCTAGAAATTTACGGAAGTCTTTGATAAATCTCCTATAGAAACCAGCATGACCGAGGAAACTACGAATACCTTTCATATCTTTAGGACATGTTATTTCCTCAATTGCACCAACCTTAGCTTTGTCCACCTCAATACCTCTTTTAGAAATTTTATGGCCCAAAACAATACCGTTGTTAACCATAAAGTGGCACTTCTCCCAATTCAAGACAAGATTTGTTTGCTCACATCTCTGCAAAACTCGATCAAGATTGCTTAAACAATCATCAAAAGACTTCCCATAAACAGAAAAGTCATCCATGAAAACCTCAACAATCTTTTTAGAAAAGTCAGAGAATATAGCAGTCATACATCTTTGAAAGGTAGCAGGTGCATTGCATAAACCAAAAGGCATATGTCTATAAGCAGAGGTTCCAAAAGGACAAGTAAAAGTAGTCTTTTCTTGATCAGGTTGAGAAACAGGTATTTGTGAAAAATCAGAACATCCATCAAGGAAGCAAAATTGTGTGTGCTTAGATAACCTTTCTAGCATTTGATCAATAAAAGGCAGAGGGTAATGATTTTTTCTCATTGCTTTGTTCAACTTTCTAAAATCAATTACCATTCTATAGCGTGTACAATTCTTTGTGGAATAATTTCATTCTTATCATTAGGAACAATAGTAATACCTCCTTTCTTAGGCACACAATGAACAGGACTTACCCATCTACTATCAGCTATAGGATAGATTATACCTGCTTCTAGAAGTTTTAATATTTCCGTTCTTTCCACTTCTTTCATTTTCGGATTTAATCGACGTTGGTGACCAACAACGGGTTTAGCATCTGGTTCCATATTAATCTTGTGCTGCCATATGGCGGGACTAATGCTCTTAAGATCATCAAGAGTATATTCAATAGCAGCTCGGTGCTTCCTTAGAACCTTCAATAATCTTTCTTCTTCATGTTCTGAAAGTTAAGCACTAATAATAACATGATATATCTTTTTCTCATCAAGATAAGCATATTTCAAAGTGTCTGGCAATTGTTTTAATTCAACACGGGATCACCTTTAGGTGGAGGAGGACCTCCTAGAGTTTCAACAGGCAAAATTTGTTTAAGCAGAGGACATTGTTCAAAGATGAAGGCTTCCGAAGCGTCAGTCTCGGGCCATCACAACCGGTGCTTAGGTGCTGTTATTACTTGAACAAACCTCCTACTTATGATTAAAACCCTCGCAAGAATCCGCAACTATGAGAAAAGTATTAAGAATAAATTCTAACCATAGCATTAAACTTTTGGATCCAATCGGTCCCTTACGGAATAGTGCTAAACTAGGGTTTAAGCTTCTGTCACTCTCACAACCCATCATCTAATAACTACTCCACAATGCATTCCCTTAGGCTCAAATATGTAGTCGATGTTCACGTGACACCACTAAGGGAATCACAACATACATACTATCAAAATATCGAACACATATCAAGTTCACATATATCAAGTTCACATGATTACTTGCAACATGATTTCTCCCGTGACCTCAAGATCAAAAGTAACTACTCACAAGCGATAAACATGCTCAAGATCACAGGGGTATTAAATAGCATAATGGATCTGAACATATAATCTTCCACCAAATAAACCATATATTAATCAACTACAAGATGTAATCAACACTACTAGTCACCCACAAGTACTAATCTATAGTTCTGGAAGAGATTAGAAAAATGGCGTTCTCCTCCACCTCCACCTCCACCTCCACCTAGGTTCCAATGGCGTTCTCTGATCTACTAGGCTCATGGAGGGTCTTCTACACTGGGATTTTAGGTCGCGGCTCAGGTGCGTCGTCGTTTTGGCACCACGGTGCATTTCTCCTCGTCGGAGCGATCCAAGGAATTCTTCTTGGTCGTTTACTTTTCCTCTGCCTCCTTCACCTTGTCGGAGGACTCTGTGGGCATTGCGCTTCAATGCTGTATTGGTGGTGTAGCCTCTGGTTTCAAGGTTGTTCATTTGGGTGATCGACGATTTCGGTTTTCTCTTGCTTCTAACAAGGTTGGTCATTTCATCTATCATCTTCAGGACTGAGTTTGGCCCGACTTTGTTTGTCATTTTCAACTTTTCCGGCCTAATGTCCATGACTACTCTGCTGATGTTGATTGTTGGCATGCCGATGAACGAATTGATGAGATTGCGCCACGTTCTTCCTTGGCCATCCGTTCCAAGGGTTTATTTTTAAAGGACGATCATGGACAGAGCTCTTCATCTCTCCATTGCTCACCGGAGATGTTTACTCTGGCGACCGGTGTTAACTCCCTACTGGATCTGGTCAGTTTTGGTAATTCCAATCACATTCAATGCAATGAAGAATCACCGGGCCTCAAGATTGGAAATTTCGTTTTTAATGAGGGACAAATTGGTCGTCAAGAATTTAATGATCGTCATCAATGCTCATAGAGGAATATTCGAATTGGCAGTTTTTCTCTCAATTTGTCTACCAACGATCGGGATTTTCGGCGTTTTGTTGGGCCTAGCTTTATGCTACACTACTGGAATTCAATTCCCACTTTCATTATACTTCATATCCTAGATTATTTGCGCTTCGGCTATACACCTCAGCATATAGCTACCATTTGGTCCTTGAAGCACATTCCGCCTCTGGATTATATTTACAAAAGAATCAATAAGTGTTCTAATTGTGATATGTCGGGTCACTTAGCCAGTAATTGCCCTTTGGATGAGGTTATTAATTTGAATGGATCACATTCCGACTCCTTGCTGAATACGGCCCTGGAGCCCACTGGACAGAATGAGCCCACTAAAGCTGATCGGGTCTGTGTCACGTGCGGTTCTTCTAATCACAATTTTTTTGCTTGTCCGACTTATTTTAAATGCTCTTCTTGTGGTAAATTGGGCCACACATCCTGGGCCTGTGGTTCTGCCCCATGTTTCATATGGAAGCCCAAGATTTATAAGAATCGTCACACTGATTCCACACATGGAAATAATCCCCCACCTAGGCATGCAAATAATGAATCTTATTTATCTCCGGCTAATGTTGATCATTATCATCTTGGGGATGGCAAAATCTTTAATGCTGAGACAGTATTGGCAAGCCATGCTAGCAATCCAATCAATCAATCGCAGTTTACTTCTCTGACCAAACTTGCCATGAGCACTGAGAGACCAAGCGTGCGACCACCTAAGTCCGTTCGATGCTCATCGTGTGGCCAGCCGGGGCATGTCGTCACCTCCTGCCCAGCCAACCAAAGGAAAAAGGTGGGGGTTGTTCCCAAGACCGCTGCCTATACGCATTCCACCACCCAGCCCGCCCCCTCCCCTGTCTCGCTCCAAGCTCCTCCCTCTGCTCCCATGGCGAACTATCCGGTCAATGTCGTTCCATACCTCCCACAGGGTATGACCATTGAGCTCGGTCCCGCTGATCGGAAGGTGCGGGATGACATGGTGATCGGCCCCAACCTGCCACTGCGGCACGATTTCCTTGCCATTGCTGAGGTTAACAGGTTCGTCCCATTTCACCGCAAGGCGGATCTGCGCCACACCATAGAGGGCTTGCTTCACGAATCCAATTTCTTCCCAACTGAGGTAGATGACTATCTGCTTGGCATTGGCATTTTTGGGTTTGTGGATTCTATGGTTAGGGATGCTGTCGTGGGCACAACTTTTGAGCTTGATGAGGATGAGGAAAACATGAACACAGTAGTTTCCTTTGTCCCGCATGATGCTGCTATTAACATGCGCATGACTAGTTATGGGCCTTAGATTTGGATTTTGTATGTTGGTTTTCCTCATGATTATCAGACATCTCACTACATTCATAAGTCTGTTGATAAGTTTGGGGAGTTGATTACCTGGCATAGCCCACGAGCAGACAGAAAGATTGTGCTGATCAAATGTCGTGTGATTAGCTTGCGTTTGGTGCCAAAGAGCTTTGTTATGCGTCAGATGGGTGGAGAGAGGCGCAGCTGGACTGTTTTTGTCACAATGTTAAGAAGCAGCGACTGGAATGCTCACTTGCCCGAGGTCCCGCCGGCTAGAGAGGATCCACCACCGGAGGATGGTATCCCTCACCCCCTGTATGGACAGGGTCTCACTGCCGAACAACTTTACCAAGCCCAACTGCATAACTGGATGGCTCAGAACGCTGCTGCTGAGGATGCACAGCAGCAAGGTGGGCAGCAGGATGTTCAGGCTAATGAGGTGCACTTTCAGGTTAACTGGGGGGAATGGCCTCCTTCTCCTCCTCAAGCTCCACCGGCTCTGTACAATTTTCAGGAGTGGCTTGCTGCAGAAGGGCTACAAGTGCAAGACGGGGTGCTGCCTACCAATAATCTTCAGGGCAACCCTGGAATGGCTTGGAACGATTCTATCTCTGCATATTCTAGCTCTGACTCAAGTGCCACTCTGTGTGACAGTTTAGTTATTGTGCCAGCAAATGTTCTTCACTCCATGATATCTAGATCGAGCTCTGCTATTGCCCCTGCTATTTCCCCTGTTATGGCTACTGGAGATAACCCACTGAATGTACCTGCTTTGCCTGCTGAGGAAACTTCCAATACTATTGCTGCACTAGCCAGTGTCACCTCTTTGGCAATTGATCTCTCCCTCTCCTCGACGGGCTTGCATATTGAGATGACGTCCCAGGGAGATACTGTCTCCTCCATCCTGCGGAATCCTGGAATTCCTTTTGTCAGAATCAATACCTTCCTCACAGCAGCTATAATGGCAATCATTGCTAGTTATGGCCCTTCGAGCACTGGACTTGGTTTTAGAAACAACAACATTGATGTCAGAGTGGTTCTCTCTGAAGAGAATGGATCTTTTGTGCTGTCCCAAGCTTCCATGACCACTCACCTTGCTTCCTCGGTCTCCAGCACTAACCTATTGACTGATCTGTCGGCTTGGTTGGTCCAAGATCAGGATATTGCTGTTTCTGATGTGCCTAGACTGGAAATGGCCTCAAGCATTGTACCTGTGGCGCCAACTTCTGAATCTGTGGGCTTAGGACTTGTGCTCAAGAATTCACCGAACTCGGAACTTTCAGTGCCGTCTGATGAGGGTTCAGCAGTCCTTGCTCTGACAAAAATTGCGGACCTATCTGTTCCATCTGGCTCTGCTTCAGCTGGACGTCGCGGAAAGACTGTGGCTCCAGAGTGTGCCATTGTGCTGCGCAGGAGTGCCCGCTCAAACAAATATGATGGTTTCAAAGTGCCTTCTCTTGCGGACACGTCAACTAGAAAGTCCAAGGTCAAGCCAAGGACTGTGCCTTCTGCATCATCTGTTTCGATCTCCGACAACAATGAAGCCCCAGCAGCTACTACACCACCACCGCCTACTCCAATCCAGGTGATTCAGCACATTGGTACGAACCTTTGTGCCATCCCGGCTTCGGAGCTCTCAGAGGACGCGCTCCTTTCTGACAAGGAGGCGGGGCCATCTTCGGCCTCGGCCTAGCCTTTCATTTCTCCTATCTCTGCATTTTATTATGGTTCTATCAGTTAATTGGAACGTTCTCTGCTGGAACATCCGGGGTTTGAACTCTGATGCTAAGCAGCTAGCCCTGACCAACGCCATAAACTCTAGTGGTTGTGCTGTCCTTTGCTTGCAGGAAACAAAAATGGCCTATTTTGATAATGCTTTCATTAAATCTTGCTGTCCACGACGCTATGATAAATTTGCTTTTGTCCCCTTCCACTACAAGAAATATGTCAACTTGTGACCACCACTATTGGTCACTAAAAGGTCACAAATTTCCATTTGTGACCTTTTTGTGACCAAAAACAGAAGGTCAAAAGCTGGCGGTCGTAAACTGACTATAGCGACCTTCTCTGTGAGAAGGTCGTGGACGTTTACGACCAAAATATTCCTACTGTGGCGTTTTGGTCACTAGCAACCTCCCCAGGCCATGTAGGCATCTAGCGTGGCAAGATGATGTGGCACAAGATTCAGCCTGGTCCGATTCGGCGTTTTACATGGGCCGAGCCCATTAATTCAACCTTTATATTTTTTTTTCTTATTAATTTCGGTCACTTATGTGGGCCAGGCCCAACTATTCAGCCTTTTTAATTTCTGGGCAATGGCCTTTTTGCCTCAACAGCTTCAGTTTTTTCCCACTAGTCAAATGGGTCCCAGTTGTCAGGTTTTGGTAGGTGGGTCCGATCTAGCAAGGTCATATTCTTCATATTTCAACTTAACAGTAAATAAATAACCAGTATTTAAATTGGCACAAACAAAAAACACATGTAATACTTCAGATTCAGTACATGGCTCTTGTTGTACAAATAACAGGTAATAAGCTCTAACATATAAAGTACTTTACAGGATCTACAAGCTCTACACGTAAACAAGCTTTACACACCGTAACCAAGCTCCAACATATACAAGCTCTACCAGAAGCTCTACAAGTGTAATAACTAGCAACAAGCTCTAAAAGTATGGCAATCATGGTTACAAGCTCCACATGTGTATGGTTACGAGCTATGTTCTTCAGCATGGAGCTCTTTCAATAGCGATCGTAAACGGCGCTTGCTCCTGTCAGAATGGTGATATGCCTTCCACGGTTGCCCTGTTACATGTATCAACATAGAAGAATTAGCGTTAAAAAATCAGCAGAGAAGAATTAGTAAAACTGGAACCAATATACCAAGAAGAGACCATAAAAAATGACAGTTATTTAGATTAGAATGAAGACACAAGTTCATCTAGTACCATGCTTTTTGTCCTCCAGCTAGTTAAACTGAGATAGCAGCAGCAACAATTCAAATAATTGAGCAATTTGAAACAACAGCAGCAATTTACGGGTTGAGAAAAGCTACAGGGGCTCTAAGTTTTGACTTCAACAACAGTAGCAGCAATTTGAAACAGCAGGAGGGAAGCAGTAGTTGACTGGAACAATAGTAGGAGGGAAACAGCAGTAACAGCAGTTTGAAACAGCAGGAGGGAAACAACAACAATACTAAGAAGCAACAACAGCATCAGTTTCGACTTGAACGGAGAAGCAACAGCAGCAACATTATTGAGAAGCAACAGCAGCAGCCATACTGAGAAGCAACAGCAGCAACAATGCTGAAATAAACAACAACAGTAGAAGTACCTAGAAGGAATAACAGCAGCAGCACTATAGTAGTAGCAGTACCTTGGTGCCAACAACCTGCAAAACAACACAACCATCCACACATTAAGGACTGACTTCAGATTAGTGGGTTCATTGACACAAGGCAATAAGAAACTGTACTCACACAGCGACAATCACCATCATTCCCAACAATGATCTGGGTCTCTAGTTTACTGTTTATTTCCTCTAGGTACATCAATTAATTCAGTACAAATTGTTAGTCCGCTGCTAGCTTGTGTAGGTACAACAGGGCTATCAATCAGCAAAGCTGTGTAGGTACACCACGGTGACTGAAATACAAATCAGAAGAGTGATTGATACTTGTGGCTGAGAGTGATCGTGCTGAGTGAATCAATGGATTCTCAACCACGTGCACACCTGAATAGCCTAAGCTTACGATGTACAGTAAGTTAGGGTCAAGTTCCATAATACATCAATAAAGGATAAAAAATAAACTACTAGAATACATAGAAATTCCATGCAGATGAGTAATTCCATAATACAGTTTCTTTTTTTGAAGAGTTGCATATTACAATAAAAAAAGATACAATATTTAATTGCCTGAGGCCAAAACAGTATAGTAAAGAACACAGAACATTCAAGGCATGCATACATTATTAATTAAAAGAGAGGATTCATCAATAAGGATGAGTTAACCCATGCATTTCTTACATATGAGAGCATTAGAATACAGTTAACAAATGCACTTTCACCGTCAAATCTGAAGTAATACTACCAATCATAGTTAAAATGGCTGGGATGTAACTCATATCTTTAGGCAGGTCACATACTAGCACAATTCTTAAACGAGTTGAGTTAAGGAAAAATTAATGACTAAAACAATTCTAACAGCAAGTTGGTTAAGCAGTGCATCCTTCCAGGTACCATTGCATACACAACTTATAATGTCACCATCGAACTTCCACATAAATGACAAGTCAAACATGCTGATGGACAACAGAATTTAGCCCATACAATGCAAAACTATTGTACACAAAACCACAGTTTGGATCTATCTAGCAAACCATTTTAATAACAAATCACATCAAGACATGGACAGTAAAGGCAATCATTTTAGACGGCTTGGACTGCATATACAAGTTGATCATGGAACTAACAGACATGAACATAACATAATAGATTTGATCATGGAACTAACAGACATGGACAGTAAAGGCAATCATTTTAGAAGGCTTGGACTGCACTAGTTGCTGACTGCACATGTATATGCATAAAGAAGCTAGAGCAGCACCAAATCCATAGTAACCAGTTCATAGGCATGAATTAGAACTAGAGCATGGACCAGTAGATCAACATGAGGAGACAGATTAGACCAAATCCACATAAAAACATCCAAACACATACCAGGGTAACTGGATAGTGGCCAATTGGTTAGATCAGGAGCAACAATACATATTTCCCTAAACCTAAAATTACCATAGCTTGTAAGTCATGCCTCTGGTTAGAGCACAACACCACAATCACAAGTCCAAGGCCACCAGATGATTAGCAGTCGCTCGACTAATCGACTATTCACTACTGGAGTAATGATTACCAAGTTATTCGTCGCATCTTGTTGTTGGCAACATCACACAAGAACAAGAGCATCGTTGTCCACCTCGCCCTTGAGGTCAAGCAGCTCGAAGATGAGGCTCCATGTCGCATGCACAGCTACAAATTAATGCATGCATATGGATCAACACAAGAACGCCCCAACCAAAAGCGGAATGGGAGGATCAGAGTAAGCAAGAGCAGGTGGAGATGTTTGCGGGGAGGGGGGAATGTTAGTACCTAGAACCGTGTCGAAGACGTGGCCGACAGCCGCGAGGACGAGCCAGATGCGGCTCATCGTGATCTGGGAGGGCCGCCGCGTCACCTGCTCGATTCGGGGCGCCCGTGGTGTGTGCACCTGCTCGATTCGGGGCGCACGTGGTGCGTGCACCTACGTGGGATGAGCCAGATGCAACACATCACGTAAGGTAGAGGGGAGAAGAGCAAATCGATAGAAGACACATCACCTATATGAGCAGCAAAAGCACGCGCGGATGGCATCATCGGCCGAGCGGAAGCATACGTGGGGATGCAGCCAACTCGCCATGGAGATGGAGCACCATGTCCAACCCATGGGCGGATCTGGAAGCCGACGCCATGGAGGAGACGTGAGCGTGAGCTGCGGAGGCAGACGAGGCGCGCATCCAGCTCGACGACGGCGCGAATCCAGAAGGCCCGTTGTGGCCATGACGGACCTGGCCACGGACTGACCCCGTCGGCTCAATCTGGCACCATGGGAGAGGTATGGCTGTAGAGCGGCACGGAGAACGCGGGGGCGAGGGCGGAGGCGACAGTGGCGACGAGGTGGTCATGGAGAGGGTGGTCGGCGGGGAAGGCGAGGAGCGAGGCGATGAGGTGGGGAGGTGGCGTGCGGGCACGAGCTGCGGGAGCAGGTGGTCGTCGACGAAGGTGGGAGGAGCGGCTTGAGGTGGGAGGGGAGGTCGCGGCGGGATCGGCCGCTGTAGGTGGCGGTGGTGGCGGCGGCGGTCCAATCGGGGGAGAGGGATCCGACGGGAGGGGTTAGGGTTTGGGTGCGGGTCGTGGGGGAGGAGTGGTGTGCTGGGGAGGGGGAGAGGGGGAGGAGTGGTGTGCGGTGGATGAGTGGTGGGCGGGGGATAGGGTGGTATTCGGCCACTGATAGGTGGGCCCATGATGAATTAGGCCCACATGTCAGTGCCCTCAACGGCATGTGGTGTACGTGAGGGGAGCAGCTTCTGGGTGGGTGTGGGTGGGGGAGACGGTGAGGGGTGTGGGCCGTTGGATCTGGTAGTATCCGACGGTCTCTAATGCTTGATCCGCGTGACATGCCTATAGACCAATCAGAACAAAGTGTAGGCTTATGACCATCTAAAATAGTCGTAATTGATTAACAATAGGCGCTACCAATGCAGTACCACGGCGCCCAGCGAAACTCCATTGCAGCGTGAGCTCCAACGCGGCACCATGACGCCTAATGGTAAGTTTGCTTATCTTTTTAGGACAATGTTTTTAAAGTTTCCAAATAATTAGTAGTGTTATTCGTCGAATAACGAAAAATCAATTTTCCATTTTTCGAGTGCCCCAAATGAGGTTTTTTGTGAAGAACCTACCAAATAATTCTTGCAAAATTGGACCAAATCATTGACCCTCCCGTCGTTGCGCTGTCGCGCACAACCGCAGTTTACCGCCTCACCGCCGGCATCACCCCTACGTGCTTTAGTTGTAGCATTCGCCAGTTCTAGCACCTCCTCGAGATGAAAAACCTTCGCATTGTGTCATCATATGTGAAAAGAAAGAAATGGTGCGTATTGGAAATGGCAAACAATGTTATCTAGGGGAGTTTTTATTTTCTTTGCACGGAAAATTCATTTTTCATTTTTTGAGTGCCCGAAAAGAGGTTTTTTTGTGAAGGACCTACCAAATATTTGTTGCAAAATTGTACCAAATCAATTTTCTAAAATACTAGGACATATTTAATGCACAATTGACCAAATGGTTGGGTGTAAAAAGTTTTGATCCACCTCTCGTGAAAAAGACAAATTCCCGCCGATTCAGCTGGAAGCGGGTCAAATTTGAACTGTAGCTACCTCGTAGTTTGCTCTTTATTTTTTCCAAAAATCATTTCTAGGTACATAAGTATCTATTTAATGAGAGAAACACCAAAAAAATCTCAAGATTCAACCACTAGCTAGGAACGGTCATTCCCGCCGTTTTGACCGCATTTTGAAACGGGCATAAAAAATTCAAAAAAAAATCAAATAATTGGGAAACCTTCGCATTGTGTCATTATATGTGGCCAAGTTACCAGGAAAATAACAAACTTGCAATACAGCAATTATTTTAAAAAAGTGTTCTCAGAAATGAGCTATCATGCGTGAAGATTCATGGCTTTCAAGCCAAACGATCAATCTTATGGCCACATTCTTGGCATAGTTTGTTCAAATGATCTCATATTGTGCAAAAGGGTGCATCTTGGAATGGCAAACAATGTTTCCTAAGGAAGTTTTCATTTTCTGTGCACGGAAAAACCATTTTCAATTTTTCAATTGCCCCAAATGAGGTTTTTTGTGAAGGACCTACCAGATAATTGTTGCAAAATTGGACCAAATCATTTTTCTAAAATACTAGGCCATATTTAATGCACAATTGACCAAATGGTTGGGTGTAAAAAGTTTTGATCCACCTCTCGTGAAAAAGACAAATTCCAGCCGATTCAGGTGGAAGCGGGTCAAACTTGAACTGTAGATGCCTTGTAGTTTTCTCTTTATTTTTTTCCAAAAATCATTTCTAGGTACATAAGTATCTATTTAATCATAGAAACACCAAAAAAATTTCAAGATTCAACAACTAGCTAGGAACGGTCATTCCCGCCGTTTTGACCGCATTTTGAAACGGGCATAAAAAATTCAAAAAAAATCAGATAATTGGGAAACCTTCGCATTGTGTCATTATATGTGGCCAAGTTACCAGAAAAAATAACAAACTTGCAATACGGCAATTATTTTAAAAAAGTGTTCTCAGAAATGAGCTATCATGCGTGAAGATTCATGGCTTTCAAGCCAAATGATCAATTTTATGGCCACATTCATGGCATAGTTTGTACAAATGATCTCATATTGTGCACAAGGGTGCATATTGGAATGGCAAACAATGTTGCCTAAGGAAGTTTTCATTTTCGTTGGACGAAAAAACCATTTTCCATTTTTCAAGTGCCCGGAAGGAGGTTTTTTTTGTGAAGGACCTATCAAATAATTGTTGCAAAATTGGACCAAATCATTTTTATAAAATACTAGGACATATTTAATTCACAATTGACAAAATGGTTGGGTGTAAATTTTTTTGATCCACCTCTCGTGAAAAAGACAAATTTCCGCCGATTCAGTTGGAAGCGGGGCAAATTTGAACTGCAGCTGCCTCATAGTTTGCTATTTATTTTTTCCAAAAATCATTTCTAGTTACATAAGTACCTATTTAATCATAAATACATGGTTTGGTGGCGATACGTCGAGGTTTGGGCGGTGGCCGAGGGCCCAACTCTAGAGCGCGTAAACTCGCATGCCCGCCGCGTGGTCACCGCGTGACTGTGGCGTCGCCATGTGTTCTGGAGTCCTATACATGTCTTGTGGGTTGGGCACTCCCCAGGTAGGTGCTAGGAATAAAATTACAACATAAGATTCTCACGACGAGACCGATCGATGCTCAAACATGAATTAGCAGCCAAGTGTTTGATTAGCGGTACGGGAAATGTACATGGCTAATGGGCGTGAGTTTTGGCTGAGGATGATCAGTTACTAAGAAGACCGTATTCACAAATTTTCAGCTCAAAAGGAGGAGCCTAGGTGGTACTTGCTTTGCAAACCACCACACTGGACATAAATACGAATGTTGAATCTCAGCTCAAAATAATGAATGGATTGAGCTGGCATTTGGTGAAGCATGGTTATTTGGCCATAGGAAAGCACTGTAGAAAATGGATTCTATTTGGACATGCCAAAGTGGTACTTCCTTCACAAACTGTTACTCTGAACAGAATAGGAAAATGAATATTTTTGAATTATTTTTTAACTAGGCAAGGAAGGTTTTTACATATTTGACGAAGATATGACCCAAAGAATTTATGAGATTTTTTTGGGAATTTTGGAATTGACAGAAATATAGGTTGCTTCACAACCTAGGGCAAAAACTGCCACATGGACATGACACATAGGCAAAACTGATGAGGTGGCGCCTAGTCATAGAAACCCACCACAATTTACAAGGCTATGACCGTCTATATTGGTCGTTAACCACTAGAAATAAGGCAGTGGACTAGCGCTGTTTGCTTTATGACCATTTCGTGTAAGGAAATTACGACCTTTCTGACCAAAATGATCGCAATGGTTTAGGGTTTGGAGCCCCCCGAACAGCTTTTGACCAATTGGTCTGAAATGGTCATAGATCTATGACCAATTCTTCCAGGGTCACTGACAGAAGGTCACAAGTTGACATATTTCTTGTAGTGTCCCGGGGAGCCTCTAGTGGTCTAGTTACAATCTAGAACAGCTCCATTTTTCATGCAGATATTGTTTCTTCTAATGATTTCGCTCAGGTCATTAATTTCAAATCAATGCAATCCGCCCACCGTCGGACTCTCGTGAATGTCTATGGACCTTGTCAAGCGGACCAGAGACTTGCATTCATTCAATGGCTTGACCAATTAAACATCCCTGATAACGAAGATTGGCTGTTAGTTGGAGACTTTAATTTCATCAGAAGCCCGGACAACCGCAATAAACCAGGTGGTAATCTTAATGACATGATAACCTTTAATGATCTCATCCGATCACAAGCCCTCATTGAATTACATATTAAAGGTCGATCGTTCACCTGGAGTAACATGCAAACCGACCCCCTCTTAGAGCAACTTGATTGGTTCTTTACTAGTGCCAATTGGACCAATTCCTTTCCCAAGACCATGGTTAAACCTCTAGGGAGACCATTTTCGGATCACATACCTTGTGTTATCAATATTGAGACCTCCATCCCACGCTCAAAGGTGTTTAGTTTTGAATCTTATTGGGTTCAGCATCATGGATTTCATGAGATTGTTCAGCAAGTTTGGGACAGGCCAATTCGGTCTGATAATATGGCCACGGTTCTTTGCAGAAAACTAAAGGCTCTTAGATATGCTCTTAAGGCTTGGAGTAAAGGGATTTCTAGACTTTCGATTGCCATTGAAAACTCCAGTAAGGCACTTTTTGAACTGGATGAGTTGGAAAACAAACGCACACTATCATTACCAGAAGCAAACTTTAGGAGGATTCTCAAGTCACATATTCTTCGCCTCCTCTCCTATCAACAGCAATATTGGAAAAAACGTTGCACTATATGTTGGGTCAAATTCGGAGATGATAATTCAAAATTCTTTCAAGCAATGGCTTCGGAACGGATGAGAATTAACAACATTGCCTCCCTGACCAATGATACGGGAATCATCGTGGAGGATCATGCTGGCAAAGAGGCTCTCATATTTGATACATTCAAGCAAAGATTAGGTTCGGCGTCACATCATGATATGAAATTCGACCTGGACAGAATTATTAAAAAGGTGGATGGGTTAGATGAGCTCACTAGTCCATTCACCACTGATGAGATTGACAATGTTATTAAGCTCATGCCAGCCGATCGTGCACCTGGCCCGGATGGCTTCAATGGTGCGTTTCTGAAATCTTGTTGGCACATTATCAAGCATGACTTCTATAAGCTTTGCCACCAATTTTTTGATGGCAATCTCAATCTTGAAAGCATTAATAATGGGTTTATCACTTTGATACCCAAAAATAATGCCCCATCTTCAGTCAATGATTATAGACCAATCACTTTATTAAACTGCTGCCTTAAAGTCATAACCAAGATACTTGCCAACCGCCTACAAAGAGTGATTCTGCGTATTATTCATCGAAACCAATATGGATTCCTCAAAGGGCGCACTATCCAAGATTGCCTTGCTTGGGCATTTGAATACATTTATCAATGCCAGGCCTCTAAGAAAGAAATCGTGCTACTCAAGCTTGATTTTGCCAAGGCGTTCGACACTATTGATCATGCGGCCATGTTGACCATAATGAAGAATATGGGCTCTAATGACAAATGGCTTGGCTGGGTACAATGCATTTTTGGGTCTGGTAAATCAGCGGTTGTCTTAAATGGTGTACCTGGGCGACAATTCCACTGTAAATGCGGGGTCCGACAAGGTGATCCCTTTTCTCCTCTGTTGTTTGTATTGGCGGCTGATCTATTACAAGCAGCAATTAATGACGCCTACACTAGAGGAGCAATCCAACTGCCATTCCCCTCGACCAATCAAACGGATTACCCAATCATTGAATACGCAGACGACACTATCCTAGCCATGCCAGCATGCACAACGCAAGCAGTGATCATCAAAGACATTCTCTCGGACTATGCAACATCTATTGGCCTCAAAATAAACTTCCACAAGTCAACTTTGATACCAATAAACTGTCATGAAGACACTTACAACTGCATTGCAACCATATTCGGGTGTGTGGTGGGCAAGATGCCCTTCACATATCTCGGTTTGCCTATGGGGACAACCAGGTCAATTGTGCTAGATCTTTTCCCCCTTGTCTGTCGGGTGGAACGTAGGCTTTCGGCTACCCTCAACATGATCTCCTATGGGGCAAAATTGTCCCTTCTCAACTCGGTCATCACCTCCCTAATCATCTTCGCTCTTTGTACTCTCAAGTTGCCAGCGAGCATTATTGAACTTCTGGACAAAATCAGACGCAAATGCTTATGGACCAAAAAACGGAGAATGGTGATTCTTGTAACTCTCTGGCGGCTTGGGACATGGTCTGCCAACCCAAGGTTTCGGGCGGCCTCGGGGTCATTAATCTCAAGGTACAAAGTGATGCACTCCTGTTAAAATTCCTTCACAAATTCTATAACAGATGGGACTTGCCTTGGGTGGACCTCATATGGAACACGTATTATAGCAACAAGATCCCCCATGCAGCTGACCCGTGCGGATCCTTTTGGTGGCGGGATGTCATGAGACTAATGCCCATCTACCGAGGGATTACCAAAGCCCAAGTGCACATGGGGAAGGACATACTCTTTTGGAAAGATCATTGGACGGATGGTATATTGGCAGAGACACATCCGCGGGCTTTTTCTTTCGCATCACAGGAGGATAATTCAGTTAGAGATTTCTTGGGTGCCACGACTTTACACGAAACGTTTCATCTGCCACTCTCAGTTCAGGCGCATGCGGAGACTCGAGACCTTCAGAGTCTCGTACGTGACATCCAACTGAATGATAGCCTCTCGGGGGATGATAGCTGGATCTGCACTTGGACGACCCAGACGTTCTCGGCCAACAAATATTATAACTTTTACTTCAGGGAGGTCCGAGCCCATCAAGCTTATACCTGGCTTTGGAAGTCTAAGGTTACAATGAAAATAAAGGTCTTTGGGTGGCTTCTCCTGTCTGACAGACTCAACACCAGAAACATGCTGAAGTGAAGACAATAAAACATTGGCAATGACTACACTTGCCCCCTCTGCGATTCCAACATGGAAGAAACGCTTGAACATCTTTTATTCGGTTGTGCCTTCAGCAAAGACTGCTGGTCCGATATTGCCATAAGTTGGAGCGCTCAAGGTTCACAATTGGATTGGATAAGCACAAACAAAGATGCATGGAATAAGCCAATGTTTATGGCAATATTCCTACAAGCTGCATGGAGCATCTGGAAGGAACGAAATAATAAGGTTTTTAGAAGAATACCACCCACGAAAACATACTGGATAGCAAGGCTAAAAGAGGACCTCTCTCTCCTAACCCATAGGGTTGGAGAAAAACACATCTCATTTCTCAATTCCTTTATAGCTACTCTTTGATCTTCTCCTCCCCCCATCCCCAAAGGGGATGCCATGTACAAAAACATATGTAAATTCACTCATTCATTAATTTAATTACACAGTAGGAGACTCTCCTACTGTTTCAGGTGTCAAAAAAAATCTATAGTTCTGGTACAAAGATTGAAAAAAAGAGATGAACTAGGGTTTGATAGGACATGGTGTTGTTGAAGATGTTGATGGAGATTGCCCTCCCCAAGATGGGAGAGTTGTTGGTGATGATGATGACGATGATTTCCCCCTCCGGGGGGAATTTCCCCTGGCGGAATCGCTCCGCCCAAGGGCAAAAGTGCTCCTGCCCAAGTTCCACCTCGAGATGGTGGCGCTTCGTCCCAAAAGTCCTCTCCTTATTTTTTCTAGGTCGAAGTGCTTATATAACAGAAGATGGGCACCGACGGTGGGCTGGGCTGAGCACAACCCACCAGGGCGCGCCAGGGGGGCCAGACGCGCCGTGGTGTCTTGTGCTCACCAGGTGACCCCCCTCCGGTACTTATTTGCTCCAGTATTTCTTATTTATTCCATAAAAATTCCTCAGCTCATTTGGAGTTGTGCAGAATAGGTGGCCTGACGTAGCTTTTCAGGTCCAGATTTCCATTTGCCGGAATTCTCCTCTTTGTGTGTACCTTGCATATTATGAGAGAAAAGGCATTAGAATTACTCCAAAAAGAATTATTATGGATATAAACATTATAAATAACAATAGGTAATCATGATGCAAAATGGACGTATCGATATAGCTCGCCGTCTTGGAAGTAGTAAGCGATGGCTTGTCGGGCCACATGCTCCACTTCCGAGTCCTTCTCAGGGAGAGTACCATGGAGTAGGTAAGCTTTGAGCTCGGCAACCCAGCTGTCTACTTGAGGCTCAAGTGCCAGGAGCAGGCGGGCTCCTGAGACTGGGTCGCAGTCTGGCGCGCCCGTGTGTGCCGGTGGCAAGTGGTGCTGCCGACGGCCTGAGGACCCTTCCTCGAAGATGCCAGGGCTCTACGGCTTGCGGCGAGAGGCTTGCTTGGTGATGTCGTCGGCCTCCTTGTCGGTGTTGCGTGGAATGTGTTGTGGCTCCAAGCCAAGAAAATGCTTCTCGAGCTTACGTACCTCTTCTAGGTGCCACATGCTTGTCCTTTGGTTTGTACTTTTTGTTGGAGAAGTTGACGAGGAGCCGAGAGTAGCCCTTGATAGTGAGGCGCTTGATGCCTAGGGCAGAGGCGGCCTTGAGGCTGGAGATGAGGCCCTCATACTCCGTGATGTTGTCGGAGACCTTTTCGTCGCGCCTGAAGCAGAGCTGGATGGCGTAGTAGAGCTTGCCTCCGATTGGTGAGGTAAGCACGACCCCAGCCTTCACGCCCTGCATGGAGAAGGCGATCTCGAAGTGCATGGCCTAGCCACTAGGCACCTCGTTCCCAAGCAGGAGGGATTTGTTCTCGCGAGGCTCCTCCTCATGAAGGTCCATCCATTCTGCCATGAAGTCAGCGAGAGACGCTCCCTTGATGACCATGGTGGTATAGAACTCCAATTGCAAGGCCTGCAGCTCGATGTTCCATTCAGTGACTCGGCCGGCGGCGTTGGGGCTGCGCAGGACTTGCTCCAAGGGGTATGAGGAGATGACCTTGATGGGGTGGCCTTGAAAGTAGTGGCTCAGCTTCTTGGATGCTACGAGGAGCGCGATGGGGAGCTTCTGCTGCATGGGGTAGCGCTCGCGCGCATCCCTCAACATCGTGCTGACGAAGTATACAGGTTGCTCTATGAGGTGCGTGGTCGTGGTGGTAGCTTGCTCTGCGGGTGTCTCACGAGGCTCGTGAAGCTCATGAGGTTCGGAAGGCTCAGGAAGCTCACGAGGCTTGGAAGGCTCAGGAAGCTCGCGAGACACGGAGGCTCTAGAGAGTCGGAGTGCTCATGGGGCTCGAAAGGTTTTTCTTTAGTGCTAACGAGTTCCTCTCGTACCACCATGATTGCTGCGTTGGCCGTCTAGGGGCGGCTGCTAATATCTTTCATGAGCATCCCAGACTCACGCGTCTTGACCATGATGTCGTTGACATAGGCCTTCACGTTCCTCCCTATCTAAGGCCCCAGCATGATGCGCATTAGCCGCTGGAAGGTGGCGCCAGCACTCCTCAAGCCGAAGGGCATGCAGGTGTAGCGGAATATGCCACAAGGGGAGATGAAGGCCATCCTCTCCACATCTTTTGCCGCCATCTTCATCTGGTGGTAGCCTAAAAAGGCATCTAGGAAGCATAACAGGTTGCACCCGGTGATGGAGTCCAAAATTTGGTTGATGCGTGACAGCGAAAAGGGGTCCTGGGGGCGGGCCTTTGAGGGAGTCCTGGACTAAGGGGTCCTCGGGCGTCCGGCCTGTTATCCGTGGGCCGGACTGATGGGCTGTGAAGATATGAAGGCCGAAGACTATACCCATGTCCGGATAGGACTCTACTTGGTGTGGAAGGCAAGCTAGGCGACCTATTATGATGATTCCCTCCTATGTAACCGACCTCGTGTAACCCTAGATCTCTCCGGTGTCTATATAAACCGGAGAGCATAGTCCGGATAGGACATATTCATTACCATATACTCATAGGCTAGACTTTTAGGGTTTGGCCATTACGATCTCGTGGTAGATCATCTCTTGTAACACTCATATTCATCAAGATCAATCAAGCAGGACGTAGGGTATTACCTCCATAGAGAGGGCCCGAACCTGGGTAAACATTGTGTCCCCCTCTCCTGTTAACATCGATCCTAGATGCACAGTTCGGGACCCCCTACCCGAGATCCGCCGGTTTTGACACCGACATTGGTGCTTTCATTGAGTGTTCCACTGTGCCGTCGGCAAAGGACTCGATGGCCCCTTCGATCGTCAATAATGACGTGGTCCAGGGAGAAACCTTCCTCCCCAGGCAGATCTTTGTATTCGGCGGCTTCGCACTGCGGGCCAACTCGCTTGGACATCTGGAGCAGATCGATAGTTACGCCCCCGGCCACCGGGTCAGGTTCGGAAGCTTAAATTACGTCCGGGATATCCGTGGAGACTTGATCTTCGAGGGATTTGAAACCACGGCGATCACTCCCCTTCCTCCGAGGAACATGACTTAAATCTGACATCGGAGCACACCCAGGAAATGGATCCTGTTGCTGCAACGGCCTCAATACCAAAGCAGATCGCGCCCCCCGAGGCCATAAAGTCCGCGGTGTTGCAGCCACACACGGACTCGACATCCAGCAATGCTTGCGTCAACGGAACCACTCAAGCGCCGCAGACATCTTCCCGCATTCGCCTTTGGGTGACGTACTAAATTCTTTGAAGAACTTGTCCTTGGAGGAAGACTCATAGCCGAACTATGTTCGGTTCGAGCTAGAGGCGGACCATGAGGAATTTTGCTTCCCACCCACCACCCACTTCATAGCCACCGTCGACGACTTAACCGACGTGCTTGACTATGGCTCCGAAGACATCACCTGTATGAATGACGATGCCGACAATGAGCATGGCCAAGACCGCCATTCACTGGTCGTTGGACGGCCACCTCTTCGTACGACGTATACATGGTTGATACACCTAAGGGACCTGGCGACGACAAAGAAGAGCCAGACAAGAATAAAACTTCCGAGACGTAGTCCAAGCGCCGGTGCCCCAAACGCCATTCTAAGCCTCGCCGCTCAAAAGATAGCAACACTGGTACCGGAGAAAATAGCACTTCGGGCGACGCCGAAAACAATGAAGACCCTGTCGGTGCTGCATCCGAATAGGAGGAACAGGATGACAGGGAAGACAACCCTGATGAGCAGGCAATAGAAGATGACTCGGGGGACGAAAGTTACCGTCCACCCGCCAAAGAGGAGACAAGCCTCGGCAATGAAGATTCATCATGCCGGAGGACCCTCTGGAGCAGGAGCGCTTTAAGCTTCAATTCATAGCCACTGCAAGGAGCCTGAAAAAGAAGCAGCAGCAGCTTCAAGCTGAACAAGATCTGCTCGTTGACAGATGGACTGACGTCCTGACAGCGGAAGAATACGACCTCAAGCGCCCAGCCAAGAGCTACCCAAAATGTAGACTGCTACCCCAATTCGATGAGGAGGCATCGGAGCGCACCTCTCCCTCACGTAACGCGGAACGACCACCACGTGGTCGATACAGGGCGGCCGACAGGCCACCACGCGGTCGGGATAAAGCAGCAACTCAGGCCGAACAGCAGCCTGCCCAACCGCCCCACAAAAATAAAGACGGAAGAATTCGGGGTCACACGTATGACCTCCGGCAGATCCTGGACAGTAGAGCAGGACATACAAGATCGATCTACGGATCGCGAGAACGTGCCTCGAGGCACGAAGACGGCTACATATTCGGACATGACAAACCTACCCACGCCTGGTCCAAATGCTGCAGACGGACTCCATCAAAGCTACGCCGCAACACGGCACGGTATAGAGGTGCCGCACACCCTCTCTGCTTCACATATGAGGTACTGGATCACGAATTCCCCGAGGGATTCAAGACCATCAATATCGAATCATACGACAGCACAACCGATCCCGCAGTATGGATTGAGGATTTCATTCTCCATATTCATATGGCTCGAGGAGATGAGCTCCACGCCATTAAATACCTCCCACTCAAGCTCAAAGGGCCATCTCGGCACTTGATGCGAACGTCGACAGACAAACAACAGCGCGAACAATTTCCCCAATCTTTCAGGGTACGGTGTCTCCTAAAACGATGTGGCCCTCGCGATCTTGTAGATGGAATCACCACAGAAACAACACGCACACCCAAGAGAGGAAGTACGTGGACGATCCTCCATGGAACAGCAGCAAACTAGAGATGGCGTCTCTAATCCCTCACCAAAAACACAAAGCAATGATTAAAGCTCCTTGACAAAAACACGCTACGGGGAGATACCCCGACTTGCTTTTCCTCTGTTCCAGAACCAAAAAAACCTAAAAAAAACCTCTCTAACGCTATGACACGGAAGAATAAATAGTGCGCTGGCCCTGGCCGGCCTAAACCAATCGTACCTGACTAGTACTTCTCTAAATATCCTAACCGACTATTATTCTAATCTAATTAACAACCGGCTAATTAGTGCGGCAATTTAGGCACGCATGCCTTTTTCTACCAAACAAAGATGCGTACGTAACTACGTATCAGGTCCTTCCTTTATTGAAATCAACACGTTGGTTGCCATCCACACATGGAGTCTTGTAATCCCAGCTTTCCTTGCGTTCTGCATGCTTCTTGACCACGTAGCCAAACCGATCAAAACCAATCTTAGACTGGTTCAAGGGCTGCACTCCTCTTGTTATCCAGCCTCCCCATATATGAATATTATTTTCCTGTCGCCACTTCACTGTTGTACAGTTTGACGGCCTTACTGTCACAAATTATTGACGCAGTGTAGGCACAATATACCTCTCTTTTATTCCTTCGGTGTCCTTATTAACAAGATCAGTAGCGAGAACACATGGGGTCACATCATCCTCCCTCCCTTGAATAGAAACCGTCCTCGGTTTCAGTCTATACCTTGTAGAATTTTTCTTTTACACTTCTATGGTATAACTAATATCTTTTGCATCTTTGGGAAGAATAGCGTAGAACTCACCCTTATGCATAAAAGTGTACCTATTTGTTCGTCCATGGTGGAGAGCGTTAACATCATGCTGCCATGGATGCCCCAAAATAAGATGACAAACATGTAGTGGCATAACATTGCATTCCAGTTTATCAACATAACCATCAACAGAAAAAGGGACCTTCACCCTGTGAGTAACATTCACTTTGCTCACATCATTAATCCACTTCATATAGTATGGTTTTGGGTGCTCCCACGTTGGCAAAGAAAGAGACTCCACCACATCCTTGCTAATCATGTTGCTAGCACTGCCGCCATCAATTATTAGTTTGCACACTTCTCCCTTGATGGTACACGCAGTTTAAAAAATACTCCGTCGCTGTCCTGGTTCAGGAATGGCCTTTTCATCTCGCTGGATCTTATGTGCTAGCAAGCTCTCCATATCCGGATCATCTTGAGGATAACATAGTATGGTATCACCACGACCTCTTTCGATTCCATCCTCTAACTTAGGCGTCTCATCTTCAGATTCTGAAATATATTCCGCATCAACCAGTAGAACCCTTCGTTGATTGGAACATTCATGCTTCATGTATCCACGTCCTACACACTTGTGGCAAATAATATTACGATGATGAGATGAAGACGCATTAGATGAAACCTGAGAAACCTCCTTTGGCACAGCCGCCACTTTGCTCTGTTCAATGCTTCCCGACTTATATGAAGGAGTCGGTTTAGCACTAAACCCACCATCAATAGGAGAAGAACCACGTCGCCCACTATTGTAAGTTGGACGAGTCTCTGAAGCTTGCTTCTCCAATACCCAACGTTCAGCACGCTCCGCTTGATGAAGCAACTCATGAATATCATTATATTGCACTAAATCAACATGGCCGCGAATCTTTTCTTCTAACCCCTCAAAGAAACGTACCATGGTCGCCTCCGTAGACTCACGCACAGCTATATGAATCATCAAAACTTGCATCTCCTTATAGTACTCATCAACTGATTTCGTACCTTGCACTAGACGACGCAGTCTACTACGAAGCTGGCGAGTGTAGTAAGCAGGCACAAAATGTTCCCTCATGATTCGCTTCATGTCAGCCCATGTCGTTGGTCGCTCATTAGTACGATTCTTATTATCCCACCATACAAGAGCATACTCTGTAAATTCCATAGATGCAACACGAACCTTCTTCTCTTTGGAGTAGTTGTGACCGTCAAAAATCTGATTTATGCGCATCTCCCACTCCAAATATTTCTCCGGGTCAACACAATGTCCCGAGAATTCAGGTATGGTTATCTTGATTTGACCCAAACCATCATCCTCGTTGGCACCATTGCCGCCATAGTCACGGCGCTGCCCAACATGGCGGTGAGCCCCAGCATCATGCCGTGGTCGGTGAGGTAAGCCTCCAAGAGCATCAGAATCCTCAGAAAAATCATCATCGTCGTTGTTGTCGCGGTCACGACATTGTCGCGGTGAGCGGGACTGTCGGGGTGCCACATCTCTTGCTTGAAGGCGCTGAACTACTATCGTGAGCCGATTAAGACTCTCAGTCACAAGCTGTAGACTATCAGTGCGCTATCGGTCGCTGGCAGTCAAACGCTCGTTCAACCTGTCCTCGACGCCTACAATATTTGCAGACAATTCCTCAACCCTTGTCCCAAGCTTCTTGTTGGCTCCCTTGATTGCCATCAGATGGATACGCAAATCATCACTTATCTCCAGACCCTCCGGAAGCTCATCGGCCTCCTCATGATCATATTTTTCATGCTGCGAGTTCACCATCTTTCAAACAGTTGAATCCAATAGCAAGAAAAAAATTGCACCATGATCAACCTTACTCCGAATACCACTTGATGCGAATGTCGACAGACAAACAACGGCGCGAACAATTTCCCCAATCTTTCACGGTACGGTGTCTCCTGAAACGATGTGGCGCTCGCGATCTTGTAGATGCAATCACCACAGAAACAACACGCACACCCAAGAGAGGAAGTACGTGGACGATCCTCCACGGATCAGTAGCAAACTAGAGACGGCATCTCTAATCCCTCACCAAAAACACAAAGCAATGATTAAAGCTCCTTGACAAAAACACGCTACGGGGAGATACGCCGACTTGCTTTTCCTCTGTTCCAGAACCAGAACAACCTAAAAAACCTCTCTAACGCTACGACACGGAAGAATAAATAGTGCACTGGCCCTGGCCGGCCTAAACCAATCGTACCTGACTAGTACTTCTCTAAATATCCTAACCGACTATTATTCTAATCTAATTAACAACCGGCTAATTAGCGCGGCAATTTAGGAATGCATGCCTTTTTTCCAAACAAAGATGCGTACGTAACTATGTATTAGGTCCTTCCTTTATTGAAATCAACACATTGTTTGCCATCCACACATGGAGTCTTGTAATCCCAGCTTTCCTTGCGTTCTGCATGCTTCTTGACCACGTAGCCAATCCGATCAAAACCAATCTTAGACTGGTTCAAGGGCTGCACTCCTCTTGTTATCCGGCCTCCCCGTAGATGAATATTATTTTTCTGTCGCCACTTCGGTGCTGTACAGTATGACGGCCTTACCGTCACAAATTGTTGACGCAGTGCAGGCACAATATACCTCTCTTTTCTTCCTTCAGTGTCCTTATTAACAGGATCAATAGCGAGAACACATGGGGTCACATCAGCACTGGCTTAATAGCCTGCCTGAAAATTCTATCGGCAGCTGGGAGGACTTGGAAGAAGCTTTCCTAGACAATTTCCAATGAACCTATGTCCGGCCACCAGACGCTAATGACCTAAGCCACATGGTTCAACAACCTGGACAATCAGCCTGAAAATTCTGGACTAGGTTCCTAACCAAAAAGAACCAGATTGTTGACTGTCCGGACGCCGAGGCCTTAGCAGCCTTCAAACACAGCATCCGCGACGAATGGCTAGCACGCCACCTCGGCCAAGAATAGCCGAAGTCCATGACAACCCTCACGGCACTCATGACCCGCTTTTGCGTTGGAGAGGACAGTTTGCTAGCCCGTAGCAACAACACAGCCAGTGAGAAAGGCCCCTCGGAGGCCAAGAATAGCACTGGCAAGCTTCCGCGCAACAGACACAAACGCCGAAGCAATGGCGATAACACCGATGACACAATAGTTCATGGCGGATTCAGTGCTTCCAAGTCCGGCCAATGAAAGAATCCCTATAAAAGGAGCAGTGGAAAACTACCCAGCTTGGACAGCATACTTGATCGTCCTTGCCAAATACATGACACCCCAGACAAACCGGCCAACCATACTAACAGAGATTGCCGGGTATTTAAACAAGCGAGCAAGGTACATGGAAACAAAGAAGGGGAATCGCAGAGCGAGGACGATGACGAAGATCCCCGGCAGCCAAACACTGGGGGGCAGAAGAAATTTCCCCCTCAAGTCAAAACGGTGAACATGATATATGCTACACACATCCCCAAAAGGGAGCGTAAGCGTGCACTCAGGGACGTCTACGCGGTAGAGCCAGTCGCCCCCAAATTCAATCCATGGTCGTCATTTCCGATCACCTTTGATCGTCGAGACCACCCAACCAGTATCCGTCATGGCGGTTCGGCCGCATTGGTCCACGACCCAATCATCGATGGATTTCACCTGACCCGAGTCCTAATGGACGGTGGTAGCAGCCTCAACCTGCTCTATCAGGATATAGTACGTAAAATGAGCATTGACCCCTCACGATACAAGTTCACGAAGACTACCTTTAAAGGAGTCATTCCAGTCATAGAGGCCCGTTGTATGGGCTCAATAACGCAGGAGGTAGTGTTCGGTTCCCCGGACAACTTCCGAGGCGAAGAACTAATCTTCGATATCGTCCCATTTCGCAGTGGTTATCATGCACTGCTCGGACGAACCGCATTCGCTAGATTCAACACGGTGCCGCACTATGCTTATCTCGAGCTCAAGATGCCCGGTCCACGTGGCATCATTATGGTAAACGGAAATACGGAACGCTCCCTCCGTACAGAGGAGCACACCGCCGCCCTAGCAGCAGAAGTACAGAGTGGCCTTCTCAAGCAGCACAATAATCTGGCTGCCGAGCCGCTGCACATCATTAAGAGGGCTCGGACAACACTGCAGCAGGACAGCTGAGCTCGTCACGAGCTAAACTAACAATTTGGCTCCCGACCCAGCCCTGACAAGGCAATGGTGTTAGTACCACGCGCATTTAAAACTACGCACTCCAAATCCCATGGGTACGGTCGGAGGCACAACTCGCTCGAGATGCACAGTACGGCTTGACAAACAGTGGGATTCGCAAGTTCCTGCTTTTTCTTTTTTACGGGTTTTCTTTTCTTTTTCAAGGTCTATACGGACGACCTGTTCGCAGAACACACCAAGGAGGCAACGAGCTATGGCGTACAGGGGAACCCCTAGGTGGTCTCTAATAAATGATTAATATACTTGTTTTACATACCCGCATGCCGCTTGCCCTCGCTTACGGCATGTTAAATAGCCTTACTTGCTTATCGCATTACTAGTACAAAGTACACTTCGACGTACTGATTACATCATAATGGTGAATAAATGGTGGCGTCAGCTCATTACTTAGAACTTCAGTATCTATTACTCATTGCACACGTACATCATGGTGCGTACTAGTGCGCCAGGGGCTTCATTGTACCCCGCATCACGGCAATAAAAGTCCAAACACTTTTTCAGTATAGTTCGGCACCCCGAACTTATAACATTATATGCATCGGCTCCGAATCATGTCTTTTTGTTCAATAGTTGGCTTGCCCGGCTCCTGTGCTTACTACCTTATGTTCCGCTATATCGGCTAGGGTAGTAAAGGGAGAACTACCGGGATTGTGTCCCGGTTCTTCCGGACGAGCAACGCAGTAGAGAAAGCCGAAAACTGACTGTCATGATGCGGCGAGAGCCGATCAGCTGTTCGTGAGGTTCCAAATAGTTGGAGATTTTTTCCGCTTCTTGCGAAGAATCGGTTCTTCCGATTTGGCGTGTATAGCGCCCCTAATTCGGCCTTCCGAACACCAGGGGCTTTGCCAACTTTATTAGTCGTCAAACTCCTATGGCTAAGTGGGGGTGGTAAAGGCCGCATAGTCGGATTGCCTTGTTCGCTGCGCTAAATACCTCCTTTAAGGACCATAATGTGGAGTAAAGAGTGTTTAGATTTATCCTGAACACCCCCGTACTATCTACGTGGGGGCAGAAGCCGACGACTGGTCATCCCCCAGATTAATAAACGGCCGCACAGGAGGTAAAATTTAAAATCATAAACATTATACTACATAACATCTTCGTTCCATATTACAGGGCAAGATAATACACATGTTCTTATGGGAATATAATATCCTTCGAACATTGCTCCGCCGAAAGGCGGGACCCCTCTAGGACACCATCAAAATAGTGCTCGGGTCGACGATGCTCCTTGCCCTTCGGCGGTCCTTCGGTTATTAGCTTCTTCTCGTCCAGCTTCACCCAATGCGTATTGACGAGGGCAAAAGCCATACGCGCACCTTCAATGCAGACCGACCACTTCACGGCTTCGAGACGCGGACAGGAACTCACAAGCCACTGCACAAGTCCGAAATAGCTGCCAGGTGTAGGATCGGCAGGCCACAGCCGGACTATCAGGTCCTTCATGGCCAGCTCTGCCAACCTGTGCAGCTCGACCAACTGCTTCAGCTGGTCGCTAAAGGGCACCGGATGTTCGGATCCCAGATACTGGGACCCAAGCAGCTTCTCAGTAGACATCCCTTCTTTGGCTCTATAATGCTCAGCCGCGTACGACACACTGTGCGGCAGACCTGCAAATGCCCCTGCAAAACCAAAATTCAGGACAAGTACAAGGGACGTTTTCTCTACATACTTGCTCGGCATGGTGACAGACTCACCCGCCGCAATTTTCTGGGCCACTTGAGTCTCCTGGAGGGCGCTCTAGGATTCGGCTCGTGCATCCTGCACGGTCTGGCGAGCCTTCGCCAATTCGGACTCCTGCGCCTTAAAATTGCGCTCCAGGGACTCAAATTTGTCTATCACGCCCTGGAGCTGTTGTTGCGCCTCGCCAACCTGGGCCTCGTGCTTCTCGCGCAAAGCGCGTTCCTTGGCCGCTTTGTCCTCGGCCTTGGCTAGCACCTTCTTAAGGGTTGCCACCTCGGTTGTGGCCCCTAACAAAGTTTATGACACTCTCAGTCCGGTCGGACTATTAATTTTTTTTCGAAATGTACCCACGGGTTACTGCATACCTTGGCTATCCTCCAACTGCTTCTTCACGCGGCTGAGCTCCTCCTCGGCCTGCTCCAATTTCTGCTTCAGTCCGAAAACCTCCGCAGCATGAGCAGTGGCAGCCTGCAGCGATACCTGCTTATTCACATAGACAACTCAAGTTAGACTCCTGCGATTTTTTGATCCTGTATTAGGCTTTTTCTTCCTGAACACCAAACAGAGTATCAGGGGCTACTGTCTATACTGTGATATTTTTCCTATAATCACATTACTTACCTCAAAGCCTGTTAGAAGGCTAGGCAGGCTTCGGTCCTTCCGCTTTTAGCAAACTGAACCTTCTCTATTACCGTGTCCATAAGGACACGATGTTCATCCACGATAGAGGCGCCTCGCAGCGCCTCCAGCAGATTATCCGGTCCCTCTGGTTGGACAGTGGACACCGGTGGGATAGGCACGCACCCTCCTTGGGGGAAATGCCGTTCACTGGACCCCGGAGCCGTATAAATTTCCGGAATGGTATCCGAACCCCGTCACCAGTCCCCATGGGGGCTTTTTCCCCCGTGTGTCCGGCGTCCGAGGAGTCACCCTGGGGCGTCACCCCGATGATCTCCGGAACCTTCCCCCGGCCTGGGAAGGCCTTTTTGGACACCACCTCGTCATCACCCCTGGGTGAGACGGAATTTGCAAGTGGCGGAGATATGCTAGCCATCTCCTCTGTGTCCAGCAAATCCTCTGTCGAGGATCACGGGGAGTCACCGCGCGCCGGACTGCAATGACGAAAGTTTACGAGATGTCAACATTACAAACCAGGAAAACCATACTTTTGCGAATTCTGGAACTTATGAAGCAGCCCGAGGCTTGGTCCGGTGAGGTCATTCCAGACTGCTATCGACGGCCCACTCGGAGTTACCCGCGAGGGAGCCTTTAGCCCTTTTAGGCGCTTGCGCCTCCGGGCTTGTGGGGGCCGCTCTCTTCTTCCTCCCCACTTCAGGTGGGGAGTCGTTTTCCTCTTCCTCTTCATCGCTCTCGTCAGCGGACAAAGAAGAAGTCTCGCTTTCAGACGTCTCATCCGGAGTGCTTTTCCGGCAAAGGCCCTTTTGGCCCCATGGGCCGCCTTTTTAGCCATCTTCTCCGGCACCTCGTAGGGTGCAGGGTACAACGTCTACTCCAATAGTGGAAATTCTTGGTCCTCGAGCAACGTAGCCGGACAGCTGATCTCCTCGGCCAACTTAATCCAGGCCTGAAAATAGGAGGAGGAAGCTTAAATTTCCTCTCAAAATATACTAGTAGGGGATGCTCCTTGAAATATTGAAGGAACTGACATGGTTGGGCTGGCGCTTTAAACTAAGCCCATGGTCTTTGGCCGTAGGCGGTGGCGTCTCGCCGGCCTTGAAGAGCACCTTCCAGATTTCTCCGTGCGTCGTGCCGAAGAGTCCCAGTAGCGTCTGGTGCATGGCCGACTCGAATTCTCACATGTTACAAGATCGTCATTGGCACGGAAGGACCCAACAAACAAGCATGACCTGGACCACGTTGACGAGCTTGATTTCCTTTCTATCATGTTCTGGATGCACGTCATGAGCCTAGTCGGCTTGTCCGAGGGACCCCAGGTTAGGCCCCTCTCTTGCCAGGAGGTGAGCCGCATCGGGATTTTGGATCGGAATTCGGGGGCCGCCAACCAGTCCACATCACACGGCTCGGTGATGTAGAACCACCCTGATTGCCACCCCTTCACCGTCTCCGCAAACGAACTTTCGGGCCAGGTGACGTTGGGCATCTTGCCCACCATAGAGCCTCCGCATTCTGCTTGCTGGTCGCGCACAACTTTCGGCCTCACATTGAAGGTCTTCAGCCACACGCCGAAGTGAGGCAGGATGCGGAGAAAAGCCTCACAGACGACGATAAACACCAAAATATTGAGGATGAAGTTGGGGGCTAGGTCATGAAAATCCAGCCCATAGTAAAACATCAACCCGGGGATGAATGGGTGAAGAGGGAAACCAAGCCCGCTGACGAAATGTGTAAGGGACACAACCCTCTCGTGGGGCTCGGGAGTGGGGACGATATGTCCCTTGGCCGGGAGTCGATGAGCAATCTATTTGGCAAGATATCCGTCTTCCCGGAGCTCCTTGATGTCCTTCTTCTTGACGGAAGAGGCCATCCACTTACTTCCAGCTCCGAATCTGGACATCTTTGGAGTATTTTCTCGAACAAGAGAGAAGCTAAGGCTTGGGCGCTAGAGCTCAGGGACAGAAGGGCTGAGGAAGAGAAAGGGCGTGGGTGGAAGAAGGGAGTCCTTACCCCCTTATAGAGGCCGAATGTCAAACACTTCTCTGCTCCCCTTAAACTCGCTATTCCCAAGAGCCGTGTAAACGACACGGTTGGGTTCGCATGCCCGCATTGATGAGAATCCGCAATAATGGGACACGATCTCTGCTTCAACAAGACATGCCAGTAACAACCGCGTTTTGAAACGTGGGATGGCAGAAGAAAAACGGTTCGAATTTGTGACCGTACGGGTGTGATATCACGTTGCAGGAAGCTGTCAGCGGATGGAACTCATGTAAAATATATATATTCTCTGTGCGGTTGTGCATGGTTTTTAACAGGTCCGGATACAATCATCGCGTCCAAAGACTATCTTGAAGTTTGGAAGAAGGGGAACCCGCCTTGCAATGCCGAAGACAATCTGTGCGCCGGACTCCTCGTCATTGTAGCCAGGTTCAGGGGCTACTGAGGGAGTCCTGGACTAAGGGGTCCTTGGGCGTTCGACCTGTTATCCATGGGCCGGATTGTACTCTACTTGGCGTGGAAGGCAAGCTAGGCGACCTATTATGATGATTCCCTCCTATGTAACCGACCTCGTGTAACCCTAGATCTCTCTGGTGTCTGTATAAACCGGAGAGCATAGTCCGGATAGGACAGATTCATTACCATATACTCATAGGCTAGACTTTTAGGGTTTAGGCATTACGATCTCATGGTAGATCAACTCTTGTAACACTCATATTCATCAAGATCAATCAAGCAGGAAGTAGGGTATTACCTCCATAGAGAGGGCCCGAATCTTGGTAAACATTGTGTCCCCCGTCTCCTGTTACCATCGATCCTAGACGCATAGTTCGGGACCCCCTACCCGAGATCCGCCGGTTTTGACACCGACAGCCTTGTTGAGGCTTTTGAAGTCAACGCACATACGCTCCTTGCCACCCTTCTTGGGGAAGACAACTGGGTTGGCGAGCCACTTATAGTTTGCGCACCTCACGGATAACTCTAGCTTCTTATAGTTTGTGTACCTCTTGGATAATGAATTCCTACTTCTCTGGCGCTTGACACTGTACTTTTTTCTTGATGGGGCGTGCATTAGGGCACACCACTAAGTGGTGCTCGATCACCTCCCTAGGAACCCTGGAAAAGTCAGATGCTTTCCAGGCGAACACATCCGAGTTTGCTCGAAGGAAGTTGACGAGCGCGCTTTCCTGTGCAAGAGGAAGGTAGGAACCGATGGTGAAGGCAGGGTCCGAGTCACTACTGTCAACGGACACCTTGTTTGTATCAGTGCGGTCTCGGGAGAACAACTTCTTCTTCGTTGTTGGCGCAACCTTGGGAGGCTCGACAGTGTCCTCGGCAGCCGCGGCCTTGTAGGCGCACTTGAGGGAGCAGACTATATCCTTCTCTTGTTGCAGGCGATGGTGATGACGCCGCTGCAGCCAGGCATCTTGATGACATTGTAGCCGGGGGGGTCGTCGCCATGAACTTGGCGAGTGCTGGGTACCCCAGAATGGCATTGTACGGCAGGCCAATGTGTGCCACGTCATAGTCGATGTGATCGGTGTTGTAGTTCTCGCGGGTGCTAAAGGTGACGGGGAGCACTTGCTCTAGGGGGATGGCAGAACCGTCAGTCACCCCGGTGAAGCACCTCGTCGGCATCAGTTGGTCGTAGGTCACTTGGTGCGCCTCGAAAGTATTAATGGAGATCATGTTGAGGCCGGTGCCCCCGTCGATGAGGGTCTTGGTGAACGAGGCATTGCTGATGGTAGGAGTGCACAACATGGGGAGCACCCTCGCGGCAGCTGCGGACTTGGGGCGATCCTTGGAGTCGAAGGTGATGGCGTGCTGTGACCACTTGAGGGGCCGTGCAGCTTCAGGCCTCCGGAGAGCAACATTCGCCTGGCAGGAGAACTACTTGAGGACGGTTCGACGTGGGGGTCTGGGCTCCGCCAAGGATGTAGTCTACCGCTTGAGGCTTCTAGTAGCCCCCAGCACCCTCATTGAGCTGGTCGAAGTTAGCTACGAACTGGTCGCCGAGCTCATTCCACGAAGAGATCAAAGCCTCGGGAAGGTTCATGAGCCAGGAGCATGGGCCGTCCTTGAGGGCCATGGGGAACCAGTTCGCCATGAGCTTGTCATCGCCGTTCGCCGCCAAGATGCTCAACGTGTAGAGCTGAAGGAACTCTGTGGGCTTGGTGGTGCCGTCGTAGCACAGGGGCAGTTCTAGCTTGAATTTCGTGGGCTAGACCACCTGACGCAGCTTGCGAGTGAAGTCCTGACAACCCACGCCGCTCGAGGGAACGCCACCTGCAAGGACGGCGCAGTTCTGTCAGACGCCGCTCGGCTGCCCACAGCGATCGAGGGAGGAAGAGGTCGTGGCGGTGTGGTTGTTTGCCTGTATGGAGGGGTGCATGGAGGAGTCCTGCTGCTCATGATTAGCAGGGTCGGTGGCAGCCATGGCCGTGGCAGGGCGGCGACAGTTGCCCTGGCTCATAGGCTCCATCTCGGTGACGTGACCCGCCCGGCGCTCGGCATGCTCACGGCGAGCGTCGACCAGGAAGCTATCGGAGCGGAAGGCGGAGCGGAGTGGAAGAACGGTAGAGCACCCCTAACTGGCACGCCAAATGTCAGAAATCGGGCTCCGGGGACCCAAACGTTCGAACACCAGGGTGAGCTCGTTCTTACGCCCGTCTCATCCTACGGCTAAACCATGACGAGGCTACGGCGAGAGCGTGCTAGTAGGAACGAACCCTTGGCACGGAGGATACCCAGGTTTCGGGCCAGCTTGCGTCGTAAAACCTATGTCTTGCTTGGTTGGGATTTCTCTAGCTAGAGGAAAAGAGTACAAGGTTTAGGGTTCGGAGGCTCTGACCCTATCTACAGTGGCACCCTGCCTTCCTTTTATATGCCTTGGTCCTCTTCCCCTGGAAACATTGGCGGGAAGGGTTGCCACACAACAACAAGTTTGAAGGGGAACATGAGCGAGTTTTATCCTGGCAAAAGGCGGTCTTTGCCTGCAAAGCCACCATCCATAGTGCGCCGGTGGGCTCGGGGATGACTCCGCCCCGTGCGCCCCTCGTCTTGGTCTTCTTTCACCGATCGAACAACCTTTGGGGGTTGCTTTGGGAGTTGGACTGCTGGCCCTACTCCCTTAGCACAAAATAGGAAATCCTCCTCATCCGCGCATGCTGGCACGACCTCTGCCGTTGTTAGTCAGCGCGTGTCTCACCCACGTGCTGGACATGAGATGGCGTGACCGAGCGGAGAAGCGCCTGCCTCGCATGCCTCAGGGAGGGTGCCTCGGGAGGCCACCTTGCGAGAGGGCCTCACGAGGCTCTCGGTGAAGCCACTGAGTGTGCTCTAGACGACCGCTTCCTAAGGTGGGGTCTCATGAGGCCAGGCCCTAATGAGGGGTCTTGCTTGTGGCGCCCGCTGATGGGCCGCTCGCTCGGCTCTGTCATGCGTCGCGTCCTAGGCTGAATGCTGACAAGCCTGGCTACCCTGGGATCCACGGGCCCGACGACCATTACTATTACCAACTATCAAAAGGGTATAAGTGAAGCATGAGAGTGGAACTATTTCTTTAAAATAAAACCACCGCCGTGCTCTAAAGAATATAAGTGAAGCACTAGAGCAACTGCCTAGCTCAAAAGATATAGGTGAAGCACATAGAGTATTTTAACGAATCACGAATAATGTGTGTCCCTGTCAAAAGGTGTGTCCAGCAAAGATGAGTACGACAAACTAAAAAGAAAACAAAGCAAAGACTCATATAATACACAATGCTCCAAGAAAAACTCATATCACATGATGAATAAAAATATAGCTCCAAGTAGTATTACCGATAGTTGGTAGAAGAAAGAGGGACACCTTCTGGGCAACCCCAAGCTTAGATGCTTGGGGGTCCTTGAATATTACCTTGGGGGTGCCTCGGACATCCCCAAGCTTAGGCTCTTGCCACTCCTTATTCCTTCATCTATCGTGATCTCACTCAAAACTTGAAAACTTCATCACACAAAACTCAACAAAAACCTTCATGAGATCCGTTAGTATAACAAAGCAAATCACTACTTCAGGTACTGTTGCAAACCCATTCATATTTTATCATTGCATTATACCTAATGTATTCTAACTTCACCACGGCTCATACCCCCCGATACAATCCATAGATTCATCAAAACAAGCAAACAACACAACTAAAACAGAATATGTCAAACACAAAACAGTTTGTAATAATTTGAACAATGAGCATACTTCTCTAACTCAAAAATTTCGTAAAAATTAGGACAACGTGGGAAATTTGCATACAAATCAGGTGTAAAAAATTCAGAATTGTATCACGACCCAGTGAATGTTAACAATTCTTTTACTGGGCGAGAAAGTCTCTGTTTTTGCACGGAATCAAAGCAAATATCATCCGAATCACCCAAAGGGTTTACTTGGCACAAAAACTAACTAAAACACAACCATAACGGTAGCATAATTGTGTGCACACCAAAAAAAACTAGAAAAATAAGATAACAATTGGGTTGCCTCCCAACTAGTGCTATTGTTTTATACCCATACACTACAAAAAAAAGACACATCCGTGACATTTTGGGCCGAACGATTTTTTTCTGTCATACATATGACACTTCTATGATGATAATTGTGACAAAACCCGGTATCATCATAGATGTGGTGGGCTCCTACTTCTATGAAAAAAATCATGACAGAAAATGGGCTTTTCGTCCTAGGCGGGCCAGAGACGCAGTTGCATGACATTCTTTGGGCTGTCCATGACGGAAAAAACCATGGTAGAAGCGAGGGTGAGGAAAATTTCGGGGAGTTCCCGGTTACGGTAGGAGGTCGGGGGCCGAGCGATGCGCGTTTCTCTCGTGCACGTACGCGCGTGTGTGCGAGGCGTTGGCTCTAACTGAACTCGAGCGAGGCGTTGGGATCTAACTGAACCCGAGCGATTGCACTGCAGGCTACGCGTTACTGAACCCGAGCGATCGATCGATGGCTGTTAACTGAACCGATCGAGCGATTCCTTCGCTACTGCTGCTAACTGAAGCCGATCGATGCTGCCTCTGGGATGAAGATTGAGCGTTGCGGGGGGGGGGGGCGTTTGATGAACAGTGAGCGGTGGCGTTGCCTCTGGATGAACAGGACCCCATGGTGTGGTGGAGGGCTGGATGAACAGTAGACGGTGGAGGGGTGCCGTGGAGGGGTGGTTGAACAGGACCCTGTGGTATGGAGGGCTGGATGAACAGTAGACGGTGGAGGGGTGCCCGTGGAGGGGTGGTTGAACAGGACCCCGTGGTGTGGAGGGCTGGATGAACAGTAGACGGTGGAGGGGTGCGCGTGGAGGGATGGTTGAACAGTAGTCGGTGGAGTAGCGCACGGTGGATGCTGGATGACAGGAGCCCGTGGAGGCTGGAGGAGGTTGACGGTAGCCCGTGGAGGCTCAAGGAGGTCGATGGTGGAGATGAACAGTATCCTGTGGAGTCCCATTTTGCGGTAGGCCACACCCCTCCCGATGAACAGGACCCCTTTTTCGACGTAGCGCTCCAACAACAAGTCTGTTTCATCCGTTTTGCGGTACGCCACACGCCTTCCGATCAACATGACCCCTGTTTCGACCGTAGGTGGTCTGTTTCGTCCGTTTTGCGGTATGCCACATCCCTCCCGATCAACAGGACCCCCGTTTCGACCGTAGGATGTCCATTTACTCCGTTTTGCGATATGCCACACCCTTCTCGATCAACAGGACCCCGTTTCGAACGTAGGAGGTCCGTTTCCTCCGTTGTGCGATACGACAGGCCTTGTTTCCATTGCATGTTCCGTCCAAGCCCGCCCAATGAACATGACCACACATTTCGTTCCGACCCAGCCGGTTGGCTCCCACGCGTTCTGTTGCCTCCCGATGAACACGACGCATTCCGTTGCCTCCCCATGAACACGACGCATTCCGTTGCCTCCCCACAAACACGACGCATTCCGTTGCCTCCCCATGAACATGACGACGACGCTATTTCTCCGTTCCGACCTAGCCACGTACACGAGCCCTGGCCGTACGTATGCGCGAGTAGGCGTTTGAGACCCCGCCCGTATGTACACATACGTGGCCGTATTTTCTTTCTTGCACCCTGGTCGTTGTACATATGTCTACATGCTACGTGCGCGCCTCTACTACAACACGTGTGTGCCTCTACATCGACCAGTATGTACGTACACGTTCGCGACCAGAATGACAACGCTACGTACGCTTCCACCAGGTGGGTCCCGACTGTCAGGCACTTCCTTGCCTGCGAAGATGTAGCTGGTGGGTCCCAGCAGTCAGGGGGGCGAATCGTTTTTTTGCCCGGACGCACTTCCTTGCGTGCGAAGATGTAGCCGGTGGGTCCCAACAGTCAGGGGGGCGAATCGTTTTTTTTGCCCGGACGCACTTCCTTTCGTGCGAAGGTGTAGCTGGTGAGTCCCAGCAGTCAGGGGGGCGAATCATTTTTTTTTGCCTGGACGCACTTCCTTGCATGCGAAGATGAAGCTGGTGGGTCCCAACAGTCAGGGGGAAACATTTTTTCCACGAAATACAGTGTCTCGTCCGGTGGGTCCCAGCTGTCAAGTGGAGGAATCATTATTTTGCACGTAATAAGGAGGCACTTCCTTGCTGCGGCCGTGGACCCAGCTGTCAGCCTCTCCACGTACAGTCCACGTCCGATGGAAGTCGTTCCTTGACCATGTTGACCAGGCCGCGCCGAGAGCACCACGGCGGTGGATGACGGTGAGGCCTAGGAAGGGGATGACATGGAGCCGGGGAAGACGTGGTAGTGGAAGCCCGCGCGGAGAGGAGTACGAGGGTTCACTGTTCGGCTGCGGTCGCCGCAGGGCCTGGCCAGCGGTGGGAATAGTAGGGGGCGGTGAGGCCTCCGCGGCAGCACAGCCGGCCACGGGAGGCAGGAGCATGCAGCACGACCGGCGCTGCTTTGGGTGGCTGGAGCAAGAAGACCAGAGGTTGAAGAAGCACTACGGCCGTTGGATGGACATCGTACGGTCACTGGAGCTAGAATCGTTCATATTGACTAAGTTGACAAAGCCCTCCATCCCCGTCAATTTAGTTGGCCCACAAGTCATCCTCCCACTATGGTGGGTCCTAGCTAGCAGGGGGTATTCATTTTTTTTGCGTAATAAGGAGGCACTTCCTTGCATGCGAAGATATAGCTGGTGGGTCCGACATGTCAGCGGGGGGAACGTTTTTTTCGCGAAATACAGAGGCCCTTCCGGTGGGTCCCAGCTATGAGGTGGAGGAATCATTATTTTGCGCGTACAGTACACGGTCGATGGATGTCGTTCGTTGACCACGTTGACCAGGCTGCGCCGAGAGCACCATGGCGGTGGATGACGGCGAGGCCTAGGAAGGGAACGACACGGAGCAGGGGAAGACTCAGCAATGGTTGCCCATGCGGTGGGGAGTACAAGGGTTTACTGAAATAGGCAGTCCCACTGGAGTTGGTTTGGGCGGCTGGAGCAAGAAGATCAGATATTGAAGAAGAAGCACGGCCGTTGGATTAACATCTAACGGTCACTTCTGCTAGAATCGTTTGTGGACTAAGTTGACAAAGCCAAAGTACACGTTAACCTAGTAGACCCACAAGTCAGCCTCCAAATCTATCCCAAACAGCATACAACCCGAAATTTCTAGCCAGAATCAAATTAATTATAAATCTAAATATACCTTAATTTAAATTCAATGAAATTTTACCCGCACAAAAACAATGAAATTTAAAATATCAAAATCCGAAAGAAAACGGTATTTTGGAACTAATTACCTGTTTGCTGTATTTTTTTCATTTTACAGCCCATTTATTATTACTTATAGCCCATTTCTCATTACTTATAGCCCATTTTCTGGGCAAAATGCATCCCTCCTCGTCTTGAAAGATTTCCGGCCCAGTAGGGCGTAGAAAAGCAACACTGCTAGGGAAAAGCCTAGCAGCAGCGCGGGTTTTGGGCCTATTAGCAGCGCGGGTGCCCATGCTACTAATAAGATGCTACAGCTAACGTATAGCAGCAGCGCGGGTGCCACCCGCGCTACAGCTAACGTATAGCAGCAGCGCGGGTAAAAACCCGCGCTACTACTAACCCGCGGAATTTTTTTCGATTTTTTTGCCCGAATTTTAAAATTTCTGAATTATTTTAACCTCTAATCTCTAATCACCCTCATCGCTACTCAATTTAATCTCTAATCACCCCTCATCATTCCAAATCATCTAACTTCCCGGACGGTCACCCATCCTGTCACTACTCCAGCCTGAGCACGCTTAACTTCCGGATTCTATTCTCCCTCAATTCCAAGTCTACACTTGTTGTTTCCTGACAATAGTAAGATGTCGATCCTATTAACCCTCGGGAGTTTAGCTTGAGCATGAAGTCACACATTTCACTGCTTGAGTTTAAAACTATTGTTCTAAAAAACAATAATTATTTATTAACAGTAATATTTCTTGAATAACTAGTTTGACCATAGTTTGACCACAGTTTGACCAAATTTTGACCAGATTTGACCAAAATTCAAAAAAATGAAATAATTATTTAGTAACACTAATATTCTTGAATAAGTAGTTTGACCACAGTTTGACGAGATTTAACAAAAATTAAAGAAAAAACTGAATTTTGATGAATTTTTTTGCCTCCAGATCTTAAAAGCCCCGTGAATTTTTTTTCCGTTAGGTTTTTGAGGATTATAAAAATGTTTAACGGGGTTCCCCCAGTTAAATTTGGATGTAACTTTTCGAGTAGATGATTTTTCATATAAAAACTTTTTCATCCGAGTTAGTATGCAAAAGTTATGCCCATTTTTACAAATTCTCGAGAGATTTTGCAAATGAAGTCGAAATTCATATTTGCAAATTTTCCCAACAACTAGACCACATATCACATGGGAAACTTATTTTCTTTTATTTTTTTTGACATTTTCATCATTTTCTTTTATTTTTTTTAAACTGAAAAGGCGATCCACAACGGAGGGGTGGGGGGTAGAGTTTGAAAATGGGACCACACCCCGCGCTACTGCTATGGCAGACGATTAGTAGTAGCGAGTGGTAAAAACACGCGCTACTACTATCAACTTAGTAGTAGCGCGGGTTTATAACCATCGCTACTACTATGGCATGGTCCAGGCGACGGTAGAGACCACTTAGTAGTAGCCAGGGTTAAAAACCAACGCTGCTGCTATCAACTTAGTAGTAGCGAGGGTTAAAAACCCGCGCTTCTACTATGGCATGTCCCGGGGGGCACGGTAGAGACCTCTTAGTAGTAGCGACGGTTAAAAACCCGCGCTACTGCTATCAACTTAGTAGTAGCGAGGTTTAAAAACCCACACTGCTAGTAAGTAGCAGTAGCGTGGGTTTTTAACCCTCGCTGCTGCTAAGATTCTGTGTATAGGCTTTTCCCTAGTAGTGCAAGTAGGCCTACGTTGGTTATTCTGCAAAAAAACAAAATAGCTGGCTAGCCATTTTCAGAAAGGAAAAAACAAACTGGGCTGGTCATGTGCTAAACATATGAAATAAAAGCCTGGGCTAGACGGGCCATGGGTCCTGCACAACCCAGTTGATACCCTTCTCCGTCCCAAAAAAACAAAAATTACTGCGCGCGCTTCTGGGTCCCTACTGTCATCCTCACCATGTACAGTCATCTCCTTATTCCTCTCGGTTGTTGACCATGTTGACAACACCGAAGGGTGGCGCCGCGACGAGCGAACCAAGGTGGAGGACGATGGTGAGGCCTCGGACGAGAATGAACAGGAGCCGAGGAAGATCACAGCCAGCCGTGGGAGGCGGGAGCAGGCGTTCCCGCCGACGCTGGTTTGGCTTTGGCGGCTCGAGGAAGAAGAGACTGAAGAAACGCGACAGACGTTGAATGTCAATCCAACGGTCAAGGTTGGCATAATCGTTTGTTAACTAAGCGGACACCAAGTAGCATACTTTTTTATATATAGGAAGAAAACTGCGAGGAAAATGCATTTGTTTGCCATCCTCCTCATAGGGAACGTTCGCCACATAAGTGACTAGCACCCTTGGTTTTCAACCAAGAGGTCTTGGGTTCGAGTCCCAGGAACTCTCAATTTTGTCCTCCTTCCTTCCTCGCAAAAAAAGGGAAAGAAAATCAAAGACTTGGGAAGGCGTACAGAACAAGCTAGTGTACCAGTAAAGAGATGTTGCCGAGTTTTAGAAAAAAGAAAGACGTGCTCCTGTAGCTGGTTTGAATCCAAACCTAGACTATGACTATATATGGTGCTATGCTACTCTACAACTAATTAAACTGACATATCCAACGTTCGCTTCTCCTCTTCTCTACTTACTCTGCCTAGCATCAGAAGCTCTGGCCGCAGCAACCATGTCGGCTGGATGCTCGTCCACCTGCTCTTCAGCAGGCAACAACCAGATATGTGCCAAGTCGCCACCCGTACCATCGCCTGTGGGTATCATCACACCCCCGCCGGAACGCGCACCACAGCCGATTGCTCATGGAAACCCGGTGCCGTTGGTGTGGTGCCACTTCTGCAAATCACGCAGAGTCATCCGTCGGGTCTCAACCACAATCCGCAACCCTGGCCGAGTCTTCTACAAATGCCCATATCATGGGGTAATAATATGTTTAAGTGTTGTTCTGCTGCTTTCAGTTGCTGATTTTTTTAATAGTTCGGTTGATGATCTTCCAATTTGATTCGTGCAGAAAAGGGAAGATTCGTGTGATTTGTATTTCTAAGAAGTTGCTGATGTGGGGGAATGCAACTACGCTGATTATTTGGTTAGCCGAGGAATCCCAATACCAGCAGGTTGGGGTGTTGGACAAGTAACTGAAGGAACGACGGAAGAGGAAGATGCAGAGCAGAAGGTTAAAGACGCAGTTCCTCTAATCATGGCCAAGCAACAGCTGTTGAACGTCCTTGACAGCAATGAGGAGATGAAAGAGCTTGTGAAGATAATGGGCAAAATCGATGTGCTCTGTAGGATGATTGTCTCTTTATTTGCAGTGTATGTAGCACTCGTGATGTATTCAGTGGCTACGACATGAGCACTTTGCTGAAAGTACTAATGAATGAAACTTGTGTAGCAGGCTGGGTGTAGTGTTGTGAACATCTAATGATTTCTATTAACGGAAATCAGGGGGTATCCCCTTTTGCTCATATAAATAAATAAATAGCAGAGGCCCTGTCGGGTCAGCTTTGTTCTCATTCGAAGACATCAAGCAAATTGCAGTCCAACAGCAAACTATGTCATCAAATTCAAGTTTCACAGCCAAATATGAGTACAACTAAACAACAATGTCATACAATCACCAAACATAAATCAGCATACATAACAAGTGATATTCTCACAGCAAAATACTAAACAACATGTTCATCAGGTTTCGGTTGTCATAGCAAACACAATTTCACATAGTAGATAAAAACGTCTTCTGACAGGAAAATACGACAAAAGCAATGTAATCATCATCCACAGCAGCAGCATCAACATCTTCGCCATGTGTATCAGTCTGAAACGTAATTCCCCACGGTGTCATCTTCTTCTTCGTCCTCAACGTCCTCGAACGTTGGCTTCTTCTTGATCAACTCTTGTATGTCCATAGCACGACAGGCAATCTTTTCGCCGGCGTCATTGACGTGATGGTTCTCAAAGATATTAGGAACATCTGTGTTATCTTGTACATCAGGAGCAGTGTAAACATCATCTTGTTGTGCAACTTCATTAAACGAATTCCTCTGCTCAAACCTTTGCAATACTCTCCAGTCATCGCTACGTGCAAATGTGTCTTCCAAGAAAAATATCTGTGTTGCTTGATTTGCCAAAATAAAAGGCTCGTTGGTCTGGTACGCCGCCTTGAAATTGATGGATTTGAAATAATCATCAGCTCTGGGTTTTGCGATCCTGGAAAACAGGTTATACCAACGACAGCACAACAGAACCACACACCGATGATCCTCGAAACTGGAGATATACTGCAACTGAACAATGTCTGTTATGTTAGCATACATTTCAGTTGTCTATTTCTCATACGTATTCGTGCTCATGATGGCAATGTTTTATGTCTTCCTGCCTTCGTCTCGTGGAAGGGTGTTGTAGCGCACATCTCCAACAACGCAAGATTCATAATGTCTTACCCGAGTATCAAGACCCATTGCTAGTGAGTAAATGGCATCATAAACTGCCTTCCCATCCTCCCGCATCTTCTTAACATATGGTTAGAAAATAGATAAGCTGATCATCCTATGTACTCAGTATATTAAAAAAACTGACAGTGCACTTCAAAAGCTTACATGGTTCTTGAACCATTTCGCAAATCCCGCCATAACCAGTTTTTTAATGTTTCTTAGATTTTAAGGCACAACATAGTGATCGCATCAAACATCTAAATATATAAGAATGTGCTGCAAGTTTAGTAGATTACGATGTATAAGCTGCAGTACTGCACTTACTTGATATAAGGTAGTATCTCAGGACAGTTATTCAACACATACCAAACCATTTTGTCCAAATCTTTAGGTTTGTCCTCTTGTCGACTCTCCCCTATAACAAGAACAGAAGAATCGAAAACATTGAGCACGGGATTGTCTTCACCCACCTCTTTGCTAAGTTGATCAGCTGTTTCAATGTATTTTGAGCAGAATGTCAACACTTCTGTAGCAATGTAGGCCTCTGAAATGGAACCCTCGGGTCTAGCTCTATTTCTAACATAGCCCATGAAAGTGCCTAGCCGCCTTTCAATAGGGTACATCCAGCCATACTGTACTGGACCTCTAAGTAGTGCCTCATCAGGTAGATGAACAACCAAATGCACCATCACATCAAAGAAGGCTGGAGGATATATCTTCTCAAGGTCGCATAGGATAGTTGGTATCATGTCTCTAAGATGCTCCAAAGCATCTATCCTGATATTCCTACTACAGAGTTCCCTGAAGAATTGTCCCAACTCTGCAACTGCTCTGTATAAGTCAGGGCGGCCCAATCCTCTAAGGATAACAGGTAAAACCCTTTGAAGTAGTACGTCACAGTCATGAGTTTTCAACCCTTGTACCTTGTTTCCATCTGTACTGACTCTCCTTTCATGTGGGAATCTCACACATGACAGGACCTCGCAGAATTCTTTTCTTTTTACCTTGTCCAAGACATACACAGCTGGTGCCATATCCAGTGGTTTACCTTCATCTTGCACCTGCAAATCCTTTCTGATACCCAGGTGTGTCAAATCAATCCTAGATTTTAAGGTATCTTTTGTCTTGCCTTCAATATTAAGAAGTGTGCCGATAATGCTGTCATATATATTTTTCTCGATGTGCATCACATCAAGATTATGCCGCAGATCCAAATCTTTCCAATACTCCAAGTCCCACAAAGTGGACCTGCGGGTAAACAATAATCTATCTTCTACCCTGCCACGCTTCCTTTTCCCGCTACCATTACCAGGATGGTTTCTTGATGTAATATGCCTGACCTTCTCTAATTCCACTTGCAACTCATCGGCGGTGAGCCTCTTTGGCGCATCACGGTTTTCATGCTTTGCATTGAACACATGTCTTTGGTATTTTCTAGGATGCGGCTTGTCTTTGGCAAGGAAACGGTGGTGTCCAATGTAACAGATCTTGCTAAGTATTGCGTATGACAGCGGATTCCTGTCACAGCGAACACATGCATTGTAACCATGTGTCGTTCGCACTGACATAGTGCCCAAAGCCGGATAATCATGGATGCACCAAATTATAATAGCACGCAGAAAGAAATCGGCTGGTGGGCTGCTATATAGGTCTCGAGTGAGAACACCCTTCCATAGCTGTTGAAGTTCCTCCACAAGAGGCTCCATGAACAAATCAAAATCCATTCCAGGACTTTTTGGACCTGGGATGAGCAAGGCCATCATGTAGTTTGATTCTTTAGTGCAGACATTTGGAGGCATGTTGTAAGGGATAACAAGCACTGGCCACATGCTATATGTGGTGCTCTGGTGGCCAAATGGGTTAAATCCATCTGAATCTAAGCCAAGTCTAATGTTTCTCGGGTCAGCAGCAAACTCTTTGTGTTTATCATTGAAGCTTTTCCACTCACTACCATGAGATGGATGGCTCATTACATTCTGATCTATGTACTCCTATAATTTTATATTCCCATCTTTCATATCAATAACAACACCTATGGCTCGTAGGAAAGGCCTACCAAGTATTCAAGACAAGACAGATTAAAATCAATATCAAGCACAATGAAATCCACATAATTCCTATTTGCAAGAATAAGAACATGATTTATTGTACCGAAAGGTTTCTTAATAGTGGAATCCGCTAAGTGGAAATTAAGGGAACATTCATCCATATTGGTAAAACCTAGCACATCACATAAATATGTAGCAGTCATAACCTAGGGTGACACAGAACTATCTCCAATTCATCAATATAATGTAGGCATGTATTATGTATATAGTCGTACATGCTTATGGAAAAGAACTTGCATGACATCTTTTGTCCTACCCCCCCCCCATGGCAGTGGGGTCCTAATGGAAACTAAGGGATATTAAGGCCTCATTTTAATAGAGAACCAGAACAAAGCATTAGCACCTAGTGAATACATGAACTCCTCAAACTACAGTAATCACCGGAAAGAATCCCAATTATTGTCACCTTGGGGTATGCGGTTCATAACTCGTAATAGGTGTCTACAACTTGCAAGATAGGATCAAGAGCACGAATATATTCATGAAAACATAATAGGTTCAGATCTGAAATCATGGCACTCGGGCTCTAGTGACAAGCATTAAGCATAGCAAAGTCATAGCAACATCAATCTCAGAACATAGTGGATACTAGGGATAAAACCCTAACAAAACTAACTCGATTACAAGATAAATCTCATCCAACCCATCACTGTCTAGCAAGCCTATGATAGAATTACTCACTCCCGGCGGTGAGCATCATGAAATTGGTGATGGAGGAAGGTTGATGATGACAATGGTGACGGATTTCCCTCTCCGGAGCCCCGAATGGACTCGAGATCAGCCCTCCCGATGAAGAACAGGAGGAGGCGGCGGCTCCGTATTGTAAAACATCATGAATCCTTCTTCTTGATTCTTTTCTCCCCGTATAGGTTTATATAGCATTGGAATTAGGGTCGGCGATGGTCCAGGGGACCCACAAGCCGGGAGGGCGCGCCGTGGAGGGGAGGGGGGTAGGCACGCCCCCTGGGCTTGTGGCCCACGGGTGGCCCCCCTCGAGTATCTTTTTGTGCCACTATTTTTTATTTATTCCGTGAAAATTCTCCATAAACTTTCACGTCAATCTAAGAACTTTGATTTATGCACAAAAATAACACCATGGGAATTCTTCTGAAAACAACATCAGTACGGGTTAGTTCCATTAAAATCATGCAAATTAGAATCCAAAACAAGGGAAAAAGAGTTTGGGAAAGTAGATATGATGGAGACGTATCAACTCCCCCAAGATTAATGCATTTCTTGTCCTCAAGCAATTCAGTTGACAAACTCAAAGTGACAAAGAATTGTTTTTTACAAACTCAGCTTGATCGTGTTGTTGCAAATATGTCTAGCCAATATTCAGCTTTTTGCTACTTCTTGAGCTTGCGTTGGTTTTTCCCTTGAAGAGGAAAGGGTGATGCAGCACAGTAGAGATAAGCATTTTCCTCAGTTAAGATCCAAGGTATCAATCCAGTAGGACAAATGCACAAGTTCCCAATAGATACACCTAAACAAACGAACGAACACTTGCACCCAACGCGATAATGGGGTTGTCAATCCCTTCACGGTTACTTGCAAAGGTGAGATCTAATAGAGATAGATAAAACTAAATAAAAGATAAAATATTTTTGGGTTTTCTGGTTTATAGATCTAAACATAAAAGATTGCAAAATAGTAGATCAGAAACTAATATGATAGAAAATATACCCGGGGCCATAGGTTTCACTAGAGATTTCACTCTTGAAGGCACATAATACGGTGAGTGAACAAATAACTGTCGAGCAATTGAGAGAAAAGCGCAAAGTTATGACGATATCCCAGGCAATGATTATGCATATAGGCATCACACCTGTGTTGTTGGATTTCGGGCTCCGCAAAACCCTTAAGATTCGAACACAGGGGCGTGACGAAGATCTCTCCCACTACACGTCTACTTAGCGCCTCGCTCTTCTCCTGTTGGTGGGAATGGGATGCAAGCAAGCAAGCGAACAAGTAGAACACACAAGAATTTACCCAGGTTCAGGCTGTCGGATTTCGGGTTCCGGCAGACCCTTGAGGTTCGAACTCTGGGGTGCGCGCGGAGATTACGCTTCCTACCTACCTGAACCCCTCCGCCTCGCAAGGATCTAAGCTACCAGAAGAACAACACAAGAGACACAGAGTTTATACTGGTTCGGGCCACCGATGTGGTGTAATACCCTACTCCAGTGTGGTGGTGTGGTGGATTGCCTCTTGGGCTGATGATGAACAATACAAGGAAGAACAGCCTCGCTAGGTTCTGTTCTTGGCCGGGGCGATGAACTGCTAGAGGGGTTCAGTCGCCCTTCTCTCTCTGTCTGATTGCCAATCGATCCGTTTCTAGATCTCTAGATGCCTCTACCCCGGGGGTGGCTAGTCCTATTTATAGCAAAGGCCCTGCGCCTCCTCCCAAATATTGAATGGGAAGGGCGCCAACAATTGGCCATTTTGAAGGGGAACATCTGGTACACTTATCCTGACTAAAGTTGGTCATCGCCTGCCAAAGGCTCTGGCGATGACGCTGGCTTGGGCTCCACAGTGACTTCCTCCTTGTCGCGGAGCTGGTCTTGGTCTCGTTGCACCGAAATGGGTGCCTTTGCTTGGTCCTCTCGCCTGCGCTTGCTCCCTTTGCACCAAAGAGGAAAGGGGGGGACACTGCGCGGGCTGGCGCCCGCCTGGCGCCCTTGGTCGTCATGGCTTGCGTCACGGGCACCTCGTGAGGTACCCTGCCTTGATCTCTCCGCATCCTCGCGAGCTAGCCTGATGAGGCTGCGCCTGAGGAAGCTCCGTGTCATCCGCCCCGCGAGGCTTTGCCCCTCGTGAGGGCCTTGGGTCTGTGTTGATGAAGATGGGCCGTGCTGGGCCCCCTTTGAGCCATGCCGCAGGCCGCAGGCAGGCAAGTCTGGGGACCCCCGTTCCCAGAACGCCGACAGTAGCCCCCGGGCCCAAGGCGCGCCCGAACTTGGTCGTGCAGGGAGGCGAAAGGGCAAGGGTGAAGCGCTGCGGGCCCTAACAGCCTACGGCCTTGGGCGCTGCGTGGCGGTTGATTGGACGTGGGCATCTCCTCAACCACGCGAGTTGATAAAGGAGAGGCATCTGCCCTGGTTTTGCTTTTTTCGCTTTCTCCAGTTGTTGCTCAGATCCCCTTTCTTGTGCCTCTCCTTCCTTCCTCCGAAATGTTTAGGCGGGAAGGGAATCCCACAACGGCCATTTGAGCGGGAACACAAGGACGCTCCTATCCTGACAAAAGGTGGTCTTCGCCTGCAAAGAGGGCAGGTGGTGACGCGGTGGTGGGCTCGGCGATGACATCCTTCTTACCGTCCTTGCGGTCTTCAGTCTTGTTGCACCAAAGGGGGAACCTTTGTCTCGCCCCTCGGGAACCTGTGCCTGCGCGGTCTCCTTTGCACCGACATGGAAACTGTGCGCGCTGGCGCGCGCTGGCGCCCGCTGGCATGGTTCGTCATGGCTTGCGTCACTGCCTCCTCCTGAGGCAGCCCTTGCCTTGATATCTCGCCCTCCCGAAGAAGCCTAGCTGAGGCCACTCTTGGGGAGAGGTCTTGGTCGCCCCTCCGGAGCAGCCTAGGTGAGGCCGCTCCCCGAGGAGGTCTTGATCGTTCTCCTCACGATGGCTGGCCCCACGCCCCCTCGCGAGGGTCTTGAGCAGCTGATCGATCAGCTGGGCCCTATCGGGCCGTACCAGGAACGCGACGTGGGCTGCAGACAGGCAAGTCTGGGTACGCTGGTTCCCAGTATGCCGACAGTAGCCCCTGGGCCCAAGGCGCGCACGGAGTTGGCTTCTGGGCGAAGCCTAGCCGAGGACGAAGCGTCGTGGGCCCAAAAGACTGCAGGCCAGGCTGGCGCGTGACAGTTGGATGGGACATGGCGACTCCACTCCCCACACAGCTTTGGTAACCGTGTGACTTGACAAAAGAGACTGTCTTCGCCACACAGTGGTTATTGCTCCCCTTCCTTCTTGCTCAGATCCCCTTTTCCTCCGCCTCCAATCTTCTCGAATCCCTTGCCTTCCCCAACGCCTTCGGCAATGGCGAAGAAGGGCAAGGGCGCTGTGCAGGCGTCTGGGTCTGGTTCCTCTCCCGTGGCAGCGCTCGAGGAGTCTTCTGTCGCCACGGAGGGGGACTACGCGGAAGTCCAGTCCTTCCTGTCGAGCGAGCATAACGAGCATGGCCCGACGAAGATCCTGGTCGGGTCGGCTACTGCGCCGGCCTTGACCGTGACGTGCTACCCCTTCTTCCTCCACAACATCTCCGTTGGGCTTGTGCCACCCTTCTCTGAATTCTTCTACGGCATCTTGGACCATTACCAGGTGCACGCCCTTCATATCCAGCCTCGCTCCCTCCTCGTCTTGTCGATGTTCGCCTTCTACTGCGAGGCGTTCGTGGGGGTGAGGCCGACTGTCACCCTCTTCCGCCACCTCTGCGCCATTCGGCTGTACCAGGAGGGCCCGTGCTCGGCGTGCATCTCCTTCGTCTTTCAGCGCAAGGGCTGCCGGTTGATGAAGGCGGGGAAGAAGATAGACACCCATCGGAAGAGATGGGTCTATCTGGATGCTCAGCGCTCACACCCGTTGCTGGCGCTGCCTACCGCACGTCCGTGGAAGCGCGCCTGCTGGAGCCATGTGAAGATTACTGCTTCCGAGGTTGGTCCCGTCTTGGCAAGGATTGAGGCCGATATGGCCTCGAGGCTCGAGGGGGGACAGATCGTGAAGGAGTTGCTGAGGCAGCGCCTGGCGCCACTCCAGGCGCACTCGCGTCCCATGTGGGAACTGATGGGGGATGACGACAAGCTCCGGCTACGCTCGGGGATGCTGCCCTCTTCCGATCTGGATTTCACCTCAAGCATTCTCCTGGACACGATGTTTGCGGACCTTCCGGTGGCCCACCTGTCGTTGTACAGCCGTCCCGACAAGGCCGAGCAACTGAAGGCCATGTCGGGCTATGTCGAGGTGGCCGCGCCAGCTCCGGCCACGGTTGATGTGTCTTCTGGTGGCGAAGAGGACAGCGAGGATGAGGAAGAGGATTCTAAGAACGCCCTCGGGGACCTGGACCTAAATCTTGATGAAGCCTCCTCCGTAGGATCCGTTGAGGAGCTGTCACCGAGGGCTGGAGCCGCCAGGCAGCCCAAGGCTGTCACCCCGCGTCAATCTGGACGCTCTTCGTCCGGAGGGGGCGATGTAGCGACTCCTGGGCGGAGCTCTGCCCCGACAAGGCCAGCGGCCACTGTTGTGCCCAAATCCTTGGCCTCGCGCCTTGCCAATGTTTGGGCCAGCGGCATGCCCCCGGCGAAGGAAACCGCTGCCAATCTGCTGGCGAAGAGGAGGGCGCGCCAGGCCTCTGACACGTAAGTGTAGGTTCTTCCGTTGTTCTATTGCCCATTGCGCTTCTGACGCGAGTTTCTTGATGCAGTAGCATTGGCGGCGTGCTGAAGAAGATGAAGGGAGGGGCCACTTCTCGAAGCCCCACCCCTCTTGTTGTTGCTGCCGTTGCCGCCGTGGTGCCACACGCCTCAGCCAGCCAAACTGCTGAACGTGGGGTGGCGACGCCTCCAGTGGACTCCGCTATAGCTCCTCGCGAGGGCCAGGAGACCCCTACTCCCGCCATGCCAGCGAAGGGACCGGGAGCCCCCAAGCCCTCAGCCGAGCAGGCGGGCGTGGTGGCGCCCCCTCGTCAGCAGGTGATGTCTGGTCCCGAGGCCCTGGAGGCGGCCTGCGCTGCGCTGAACCAGCTCCGCGTTATCTTTCGGGACGGAGATGATCATGCGGTGGACGCCCACTTGGGCCTAATCTCAGGGTGGCTGCAAGCAGAGGAGTCCGTGCAGGCCACATGGAGCCAGGCTTCAGCGGCCATTGCCGAGGGTCGGGAGGAGGCTGCCTCGGCTGCACGGGCGCAGGAGACCGCGGAAGCCCTGGCAGCGTCCTCCGATAAGCGTCGTCAGGAGGCGGACGACGAACTTAAGACCCTCCATGAGAAGGGCGCGAAGCACGCCCTGGAACTTGAGAGGTTGGAGAAGGAGCTCCAGGACGAGAAGGCCAAGACATCGCGGTTGCACGAGGAGCAGCTCGCCGACCGTGCGAGCCAGGAGAAGCTGAAGACAGAGGCCGAGGAAGCCAAGGCATCCCAAGTGAAGCGCGAGGACGAGCCAAAGGCCAGGGAGGACGCCCTCGCAGCCTTGGAGAAGGCGGCGACGGTGGGTCGTGAGGCCCTCACCGCCTTCAAGCTCGAGGCCCGCAGGCTGCTGCGGATCGCCTACGGTGAGGGTTTCGATGAGTCGCTGGCCACCCCGGAGGATGGCGCCACCAGGCTCCTAGATGCACTCGTGAAGGCCCTGGGCGACGTGGCATCTGCAATCGGTCAGTTAGCTGATACTGAGGGCCGATCGCTTCTTACCTCTGCCTTGGCACAGGTGTGCGGCCATTTCTTCCTTCGTGACCCCAACTTTGATCTGGCTAAGCTATCCCAGCCGCTGGCCGCGAGCCTGGAGGGCGCGGCTGCTGAGTGTGTGGCTGAGAAGGTCAAAGATCTGGTGAAGGCGTTCCTTCTGGCTGCTGCTGATGCGTCTGAAGAGGCGGAAGCTGATGCCAGCGCGTCCGGCGATGCCTGACCTGTTCCTGGTGAGGAGAATGCGAGTGCCTCGGGGATGTGTGATACTTGTTTGAATTTGATGAACTTGAGCTTATTATAACAGCTAGGCTTTGAATTCTATGATTTCCGTGCTTGCTTCCATTCATGTTTGCTTAAGTGCTCTGCGTTGGCAGGGCCCAGCCCCGCGCATACCTCGATCGCCATTCAGCCCTCCGGGTCACCAGGGCAGGCTCAAGGAATGAGGGGCTACGTGACTAGTGAGGCCCCTGGGTCGCGATGCCCAGGGGTCCCCTTAACGCTCAAGCGACCCGTTTGTGTTCTGCGTCGGCAGGGCCCAGCCCCGCGCATACCTCGACCGCCGTTGGGCACCGGGCCCAAGGAGTGAGGGGCTATGTGACTAGTGAGGCCCCTGGGTCGCGATGCCTAGGGGTCCCCCTTGACGTACGAACGGCTCTCATGAGGGAGAACGAGCACCATACCTTGCTCACGAGCCTTCGCCTAAGATGGGGCGCGAGGAAGCCAGGTGTCTGGGCACCTGGTAGGGTGGCGTCTGCCAGGCGTGACCTGAGCATAGCCCCCGTGCCTAGCCCCCCTCGCGATACCCTTCCAAGGAGAAGTTGTGAGGGTCGTGAGCTGAAAAGCTCCCTGAGGTTGGTGCGACCACTGAGGGCTGCCCTCGATTGTTTATAACTAGCACGGAGCATAGAGCTACAACACTTGTGCGGAGTGTGGGCATAACCGCTCCCCGATCGTATCGGCCAGCGCGGAGCTTGGTGCTTCCACTGGTTCGTGGGCACAACCGCCCCTCGGTCTTGCCAGCGCGGAGCTAAGCACTTCCACTGGATTATGGGAGGGGAGCCTCCCACCGGGAGAGACTCCCGGGCGTGTACAGCCCGTCTAGAAACGTGGCTTGCACGGCGGGACAGCTAAGGTGTATATGGGCCTCCTCAGGACGAGCGGAACGACTCTGAGGAAGTTCTCACGAGCTTACGCATCACTCACGAGACCCTACCCTGGGGCGGGTTGCGCCTAAATCTTCTTCTGCAAAATGTGAAAAGAGATGGGTTGCCTAGATCTGCGCCGAATGCATCTCCAGAGGGCATTGCATGAGAAGGCCCCAACACCAACGACCCCAGGAGGTGATGTTAGTGGGACCGGCCCGTAAGACAGAGCTCAAACGCTGGATTTATCGACGCCGCAGGGACGGACCTGAGCACAGACGTCGTGCCCAGTCTTCTCATGCTATAGTCCAAAAGATAAACAACCGGCACGTGGTTCTCGCGGGAGCGAGGCACCTGCCACGGGCCCCTGCATGCCCATCGATGATTAGCCCATGCGGGAACAAGGCAGCCAGGACCACGGGAGGTGACGTCACGGGAATGGCTCGTGAGACAGAGCTCAACCCTTGGGTTTAGTGACGATGTAGGGATGGACCCGAGCACAGACGTCGTGCCAGTCCTTAATCATGGGGCGGTCGCGGATGGGCTCACAAGGGCTCATGACCTTAGTGGCGGTGAGGGTGCCAACCATATAGATAGTGCGAAAGGAAGCAACCAGTTCTGATTCATGCGTAAAAAGAGACGGTCGTGGGGATAAGCCCCCAGCAGCTCAAGGATGATGCAGCCCAAGGGGCGCCCTCGACGGAATACCTGAGACATCACCTGGTACTTGCCGCTGAAGAGGAGTTGAGGTAGCTGGAGACGCGAGTCATGCGGGTTGCTCCTGTGGAGAGCCGAGCTCCCAAGGACCAAGGGCTCCGGAGGCCCTCAGCGGTCGCGGGGGTCCTGGTCCTGCTCTGTCGGGACCTCCTGTCGCTGAGCCTCCTGAGCCCCCAAGGCCTGTTGTACGGCGTGCTGGTATGTGGCGACCGCACTGCGGAGGCCAGAAGGGAAGGCCTTCCTCCAGACGACCGCCATCGGCTGGAAAAGGCCTTCGGTGGCAGCCCTGTTGAGGCTCGGGACGTCAATGCAGAGGCAAAACTGGTTGCTTGGGTCTTGAGTAGGTGGGTAAGGTTTCTTGGTAGCTTGGTCGATGGGGTCCTGAGCCCCCAGCATTATGAGACTCACGCTGTGCTCATGACGATGCACGGTGGGGCGCGCCCACGAGTGGTGCCCGGGCACCTCCCTCGCGACCAGGTCCGGGGTCCCCCTGAGGGGAGCCCCCGAGCCCATCCTGAGAGGGGCGCCAGGTGCGCCTCCCTATGCAAGGGCGGAGGGCGCCTCGTCAGCAGGCGCGGAGCTTGAGGTGGTGCCGTCGGGAGCCCCCGAGGCCTGAGGGTCGGGCAGGGCTTCTTCTTCTTGGGGGCGGTCATCAGGGCGAAGACGACTTCGTCTCCATTGGAGCTCTGAATCGCCGCAGTCTGGTAGGCGCGCTCCAGAGAACGTACTGCTTCCTTCTCATCGCAGGCGATCGTGATGACTCCACCACTTCCAGGCATCTTGAGGACGTTGTAGCCATGATGGGTCGCCGCCATAAACTTGGAGAGTGTCGGGTACCCTAGGATGGCGTTGTACGGGAGGTTGATGTTAGCGACGTCGAAGTCGATGAGCTCGGTGTGGTAGTTGTCGCGGTCGCCGAAGGTGATGGGGAGGCGGACCTACCCCATCGGGAGGGTGGAGCCATCTGTGACCCCGTAAAATGGCTTGGTCAGGTGCAGCTGATCGTAGGGTACTTGTAGAGTCTCGAAGATCTAGACGGAGAGGACGTTGAGCCCTGCCCCACCGTCGATGAGGGTCTTGGTCACGCAGACGTTACTGATGGTCGAGGTACAGAGCATCGGGAGAGTGCCTGGCGCGGCGGTGCACCTGAGCTGATCCTTGGGGTCGAAGGCGATGATCTGCTTGCCCACCTGAGGTTGCGCGTGGTGTCAGGCCTGGGGAGCGCCGCGTTCTCCTCACGAGCAAACTGCTTGAAGATGCAGTGAGAAGCCGGAGCGTGGGCTCCTCCCAAGATGCACGCGACCCCGCGTGGCTCTTGGAAGCCCCCCGCTTCGTCACCCTAGCGGTCGTCTTCTCTTCTTCTTGGCGGTGGTGGCAACGAAGGCAGGCCCGGGTTGCCCTGAGGGCGACCCTCACGAGGCTGGTCATGCCAGGGGGCGTCACGAGGCTGCTCCTGCCAGCGGTCTTCACGAGGCTGATCGCGCCATCCTTGACGCGAGTTCCTGGCGTCCCAGTGTCCTCCGCCACGGCCTCCTCTGTGACCGTAGCCACGGTTGTCGCGCTCCGGCGCTGCCCGACGCGCCCACCGCGCATCGCCCTGAGCTCTTGGCAGTCGTTGGTGTTATGGATATGGACATCGTGGAAGACACAGTACAGACGGTTGTCTCTTGGAGGGTCATTGTAGCCGCAGCCGCGCTTCACTTCTGGCTCCACAGCCAGCACGCCAGGTCCCTTATGCAGGATCTGTTGTGCCATCATATGATTCGATGTTCACGGGTTTGAAACCCTCAGGGATTTTATGATCCATTACTTCATCTGTGAAGCATAGTGGGTGTGCGGCGCCTCTATATTGGGCTATATCACGACGCAGCTCGAATGAGCTTTGTCTATGTGTTCGGCCCAGCCGGATTTATTATGTCCGGAGTGACGATCCCCGTCACGTGCCGTAGGGCGCCCACACGATCCGTAGATCGATCTTGTTTGTCTTGCCTTGTCCTCCAGTATCTCTTGCAGGTCTGGCGCGTTTTCCCATGCCTTAGCATGTTTTGGGCGGCGCCGGGGCACGACTTGAGTGGAGGGCCGAGAGGCCTCTCTGTCACGGCCACGAGGTGGTCGGTCGGCCATGTCATGCGCTGGTGATGTAGGTTCTTCCTCCTCTAATCGGGGTAGCAGCCTACGCTTTGGGTAACTCTTGGAGGGGCGTTCGAGTTCATACTCTTCGACCGCAAGGACTTTAGTCCATCTGTCAGCTAGCAAATCTTGATCAGCTCTAAGCTGTTGCTGCTTTTTCTTGAGGCTGCTTTCCGTGGCTATAATCCTGCGTTTAAAAACGCTCTTGTTCGGCGGGATCCTCTGGCACGACGAATTCGTCATCGTCGAGGCTTGCCTCGTCTTCGGAGGGAGGCATGTAATTATCATCCTCAACCTCTCTGTCTGCCGCTCTCTCGTGAGGGCTGGCTTCTCCATCCTCTTGCTGGAGGGGGTGTTCTTCAGCGCTATCCGGAGTATTGTTATCTCCCGTGCCGGAATCACCGTTTTTGCTTTGGCGGGATTTAGAGCGGCGCCGCTGACACCAGCGCTTGGGCTGTTTCTTGGATATGTCATCCCCTATTGTTCCATCGCCATCTCCATCTTTTGGAGTGTCCACCATATATTTGTCGTATGACGAGGTGGCCTTCAAGCGCCCTACAGGTGTTGGTTCTTGGTCGTCTCCTGCATAGTCGTCCATACCGTCGATGTCTTCGGAGTCGAAGTCGAGCATGTCGGTTAAGTCGTCGACAGTGGCTACGAAGTGGGTGGTGGGTGGGCTTTGATTTCTTCATCGTCTGTATCCCAACCTTGCTGACCGTAGTCCGGCCAGGGCTCTCCTGATAAAGAGAGAGACTTTAGCGATTTCAGAATGTCGCCGAAGGGCGAGTGCTGAAAGATGTCCGCGGTGATGAACTCCATGATCGGCGCCCAATCGGATTCGATCGGCAGGCGCGCGGAGGGCTCGGAGTCCGGAGAGGAATCCGGCCCCTCGGAGTCACAGGCCTTGCGGAGTGCAGGGCTGGTGTTCGGCTCGATCGCCTTTGAGATCGCAGCCCCCGAGGCGGCGTCCAACCACTCATCCTCGATTGGCGCAGTAGGCTCCGAATTAAGGGTCGAAACCGAAGCGTGTGCTGCCTCCAGGGCACTGTTCGGCGGCAGAGCTAGATCAGGCCCATCGAGACAGTGCGGCGCGCTCGGCTGTGGCTCGAATCTGTCGAAGATCAAGTCCCCGCGGATGTCAACCGTGTAGTTTAGACTTCCAAATCTGACCTGATGGCCAGGGGCGTAACTTTCGATCTGCTCCAGGTGGCCAAGCGAATTGGCCCGTAGTGCGAAGCCGCCGAAGACGAAGATCTGTCCGGGGAGAAAAGTCTCACCTTGGACCGCATCGTTGTTGATGATCAAAGGAGCCATCGGGCCTAAAAGCGACGACACAGAGGAACTCTCAATGAAAGCACCAATGTCGGTGTCAAAACCAGCGGATCTCGGGTAGGGGGTCCCGAACTGTGTGTCTAGGCGGATGGTAACAGGAGACAAGGGACATAATGTTTTACCCAGGTTCGGGCCCTCTTGATGGAGGTAAAACCCTACGTCCTGCTTGATTAATACTGATGATATGGATAGTACAAGAGTAGATCTACCACGAGATCAAGGAGGCTAAACCCTAGAACCTAGCCTATGGTATGATTGTTGTATATTGGAGTTGTCCTACGGACTAAAACCCTCCGGTTTATATAGACACCGGAGAGGGTTAGGGTTACACAAAGTCGGTTACAATGGTAGGAGATCTGAATATCCGCATCGCCAAGCTTGCCTTCCACGCCAAGGAAAGTCCCATCCGGACACAGGACAAAGTCTTCAATCTTGTATCTTCATAGTCCAGGAGTCCGGCTGAAGGTATAGTCCGGCTACCCGAACACCCCCTAATCCAGGACTCCCTCACCCTGTTTTGACCACTTCCACTCTTCTCCATGTCCTCAACTTTTTACCACAGCCCCTCCTAGTCCCCTTGCACCTCCAGTAGCAATGGCAAATCCATAGCTCAATTATTGGAGGGGTAAAACCCCACTTTCTCTCTCTGGACAGCCCATTTCCCTCTCTCCCTCAACCTCTCTCCTCTCCTACTGGCTGTCCAGGGCATCCAAGGCCCTCTCCCCTTTGTTTATTCCTCCCTAAACAATCTAGACACAAGTGGTCGCGCCCTACAAGCCAAAGGCATGCCCTGGCATGCAATTGGCGTGCTCCAGAATGCGCTACAGTGCACACCCGCACTGTAGCCGCCCCCTTCCAACCGCCTCCGGCCACCTCGGGCCTCCCCAGCACGCCACCCAACGCCCCTCGACGTCTGCGTCACGACACGGCGCTGTCCCCCTCCTCTCTCCCCCTCTCTCTCCCCTGCTCGCATGCGCGCTGGCCGCCCGAGCGCGCCAATGGTGCAGCTCACACGCGTGGTGCCCTGGCCCCCTGCTATCCCTCTCTTCTCTCCCCTCACCCTAGACCAACCCCACAAACGCCTCAGACATGCCTCGACGAGCCCCCATGACCCGCTTCGACCGCAGCAAGCTCGCCGGTGCACGGGTCCTCGGTGGACCGTCGCCCGCCTATTTAAGGGCCTCCCCGAGCCCTCCTCTCCTCACCACTCGCTCTCTGCACCACCAAATCATCCCCCTGGACCCCCAGTTCCTCTCCAGAGCCGCCCGAGCTCGAGATCGAGCTCGAGCTTTGCCGCTTCGGCTCGTCAGAGTTCGCGAGGTATAGGCATCCCCCGCTCCTCCTCTGCCTCGATCTGGAACCCCCGAGCACCCCTGATCATTTCCTCCGTCTTCCCCGCTTCTTTTACAGCCGGAAACGGCCGGAACCGTCAACGCCCGAAGCTTCTCCGCCGCGAGACCTCATCGCCGGCGAACCAGGCCGCCCCGGCGACCGCAACCACCTCCACCCGAACGGTGACTCGACGCTGAGTCCAGCTGTACCCTCGCCCGACCTCGTCATCCCTACATCGACGCTGGTGAGCTTGCCGGCGCTCTGTCGCAGGGTTAGGGATGACAGGCAGGCCCCGCCTGTCAGCCTCTCCCCTCCATCGCCCCCTCTCTCTCGCTGACGCCTGGGCCCCGCCCGTCATGTTTAAACCTGGCGCGCGCGCGTGCACCAGTGCGCTGTGCCGCCTCTCTGGCTGGGCCTGTTGCGCTGCGGCTGTTCTGGGCCAGCAGGAACAATGCTCCTTCCCCTTTTTCTTTTTTTGTCACATTTCCAAAAATTCCACAGGATTAAAATATATGTCCAAATAAATTAATTCCAATTCCTAAATTCCTAAAGTATTGCAACCTATTTAATGGTGCAACTTTCATTCAAATCCAACAACCTTGTCTTCACTGTAAATATTTAAATGTAATTTTAAGCATTTAAATATACCTTTGTAAATCCATTTCTCCTATTCTGCTACTCCAAATCAAAAACTAGGAATTTTCCCCTTCTTAGTTTTCAACCTAGTATTTAACAAAAATGAGTTGACATTTTTCTAAGCACTTTGGTTTTTCTGTTTTATTATTGCCTTATTTTCTCGTTATTATTTTACGACGATAGATTGCGTTGCTGATGAAGGAGTTGGACCAGAAGACTTTGAAGACCTAGAAGACTTTGTTGAGCCAGGCAAGCAGCCCTTTGACCATGTCTATGAGACCCTTTTTACGCATCTCATATAGCACTTTCTTATTGTTGCATCGGAATCATGATGAGATGGTAACCAGTTTGGTGGGTTGCCTTCATTTCCTCCTTGTTGATAATTGCATTGTGCATGACCCTACCTTCTTATGAGGGTTATGCCGGTGGGAGTAGATAGGATGCTAAAGTAGAAGCTACGCAAATGGGGCGGGTATATGCATGGTGATGGAGACAAAGTATTTTCAAAAGACTTTCCGAAAACCCCGTTGGGTGCCACTTATGCCCGAGTGAGATAATGAGATGGGTAACCACTTGATGACAAAGTGGTGTACCGAGGCGGCTTACACAAATAGTTATATCCCCAACAGGTCGTGTACCCCTATGCGAAGTCGAGTCCTTGTAATGGTTCATATGAAACCATGTAGTGTTGTGTTTGCTTTGGATGTGTTTGATGGCCGCCGTGCCTTCCTACGGGAACTTGTAAGCGACTACATCACCCATTTGGATTTTAATGGATGTGTTTGGCCTTTTGGCCCTTGCATGAAAACAATTAGTGTCATACCTACGCCCTTACTAGGCATCCCATCTATATTGCTTTCCCCATCTTTCCCAATCATGAGACCTTGACCACTCCAACAGGATGCCTGTTGTAACTCGTACTGGTACCTCTACCTAGCAGCAAGAAGCCGGAGGTTCAGCCGGAGCAGAAGCTAGTCAGGACCAAACCCAAGGACAAGCTCCACCACCGCCACCACCTCCAAACATGGACATGGCTCAGCTTCTCCAAGCCTTCCGAGAGGAACGCCAAGCCAACACTGTAGCCCTCTAGATGATTGCTCAAGCTGTCAATCGCTAACCGGCGGGAAATGGCAATGGACGTTCCACGTTGGTGGAGTTCAAGAAGCATGCACCACCCACCTTCATCAAGACTGCTGAACACCTGGATGCAGACAACTGGGTCCGCACCATTGAGGATCTGCTGGAACTAATCGGATGCGCTGAGGACCATGAGAAGGTGGCATACCTGCTCACTGTCTCGGGGGAACTGCCAGAGCTTGGTGGGATGGATTCAAGGCCATGCATGCTGAGTAAAACATCACTTGGAATGACTTCAAGGCAGAATTCCGCAAGGCCCACATTCCTTCCAGAATCATGGCCATCAAGAAGCGTGAATTCTGAGCCCTGAAGCAAGGAAGTAGCACTGTCAAGGAGTACATGCAGAAGTTCACTGTTCTCTCAAGGTATGCTCCTGAGGATGTCAGCACTGATGCTGCCAAAAAGGAGTGCTTCATGGAAGGCCTTAACCAGAATCTGCAGTACTCGCTTGTTGTGTGTAACTTCCCGACCTTTCCTGATCTGGTGAACAAGGCACTCATGCTTGAAGACAAGCGACGTGCTTTGGATGATACCCGTAAGCGCAAGATGATCAGCAAGGGTAGCTCCAGCAACCAGATGACTCGCCCGTGGCAGCCAGCCCCGGTCAAGCCAACCTATCAGCAGCCAAGAGCTCGTGCACCCCGCACCAACTATCCACCTCAGCAGTACTCCAACCCCAGGCCAGCTTACAACAACCCCAATAACAATGCCGGCAAGAGCAGCAACCCCAACCAAGTCACTTGCTTTGGATGTGGTCAGCCAAGACACTACTCCAAGAATTGCCCCGACAAGAAGCCTGACGCCCCGCTCCCTAATGCGCAGAACCCAGGGCAAGGCCGTGGAATGCCACCAAGGAACCAAGCTCCCCGCAACCCGCCCAACAACGGCAAGGGTCGTGTGAATCAGGTCACCGCAGAAGAAGCCCAGGAAGACCCGGACGTCGTGCTGGGTAAGTTCCTTATCAACTCAACACCTACAACTGTCTTGTTTGATTCTGGAGCCACACATTCATTTGTCACCCAAAGGTTTGCATTAAAAAGTGGCATGACCCCTACACCCCTGAATAACCCTATGGTGGTACAAACCCCCGGAGCAGAGATGAGAGCCAAGATAGGATGTAAAGGAGTCGGGATTGTCATTAATGGGGTAGACTTCCTAGCAGACCTTATCATCTTAAGATCACAAGGCTTGGATGTGATCTTAGGAATGAATTGGCTCATCAAGCACCAAGGCTTGTTAGATTGTGCCAACCGGACTGTCACTGTAACCAATGACCAAGGAGTCGAAGTTAAATTTGCCTCCAACCCCTCCTCTGCTCAAGCCAACCAAGTCAACTCTCTGACTGAAGTTGGATTGGAGCAAGTGTCGGTGGTATGCGAATACCCCAATGTATTCCTTGATGAGCTACCGGGAATGCCTCCAGACCGAGACATTGAGTTCATCATCGAGCTCATGCCCGGAGCAGGACCCATCTATAAGAAGCCCTATAGAATGGGATCGGAAGAGTTAGCGGAGTTGAAGAAGCAACTGGAAGAGTAGTTGCGGAAGGGATTTATCCGCCCTAGTGCTTCCCCTTGGGGATCACCTGTTCTGTTTGTGGCAAAGAAGGACGGTACCATCTGCTTATGCATTGACTACCGCTCCCTCAATGAAGTTACAATCAAGAACAAGTATCAACTTCCCAAGATTGAAGATCTGTTTGATCAACTCAATGGGGCCAAGGTGTTCTCCAAGATTGACATCAGATCTGGGTACTACCAGCTGAAAATCAGACCCCAAGATATTCCGAAGACGGCATTTGTAACCAGATATGGCCTGTATGAGTGCACGGTCATGTCCTTTGGATTGACCAATGCCCCAGCTTACTTCATGTATCTCATGAATGAGGTCTTCATGGAATATTTGGACAAGTTCGTCGTTGTCTTCATTGATGACATTCTTGTCTTCTCGAAGACAGAAGAAGAGCATGAGCAACACTTGAGGATGGTCCTAGATAAGCTTCGAGAGCACCAAGTGTATGCCAAGTTCAGCATGTGCGAATTTTGGCTGCATGAGGTTGGATTCTTGGGTCATGTTTTGACCGAAGAAGGATTGTCGGTCGATCCTGCTAAGATTGAAGCCGTGACTGAATGACAATCCCCAAGCAATGTGAAGGAAGTCAGAAGCTTCCTCGGACTCGCAGGATATTAACGCAAGTTTGTTGAAGGATTCTCAAGCATTGCACGACCCATGACGCAGCTCTTGAAGAAGGACAAGAAGTTTGAATGGACGCCGAAGTGTGAAGAGAGCTTCCAGGAGCTGAAGAAGAGACTGACCACCGCCCCAGTTCTGGCCACACCAGATATACACAAGGAGTTTGTGATATATTGTGATGCGTCAAGAACCGGACTGGGAGGTGTTCTGATGCAAGAAGGCAGAGTCGTAGCTTACCTTTCAAGGCAACTACAGCCTCATGTAGAGAACTATGCTACTCATGACCCCGAGTTGGCAGGTGTAGTTCATGCCCTAAAAACATGGCGACATTACCTCCTAGGGAAGCAGTGTGAGATATACACGAATCACAAAAGTCTGAAGTATATTTTCACTCAGAAGGAAATGAACATGAGGCAGAGAAGGTGGCTAGAGTTGATCAAGGATTATGACCTCAGTGTTCAATACCACCCTGGAAAGGCTAATGTGGTAGCAGATGCATTAAGTAGGAAGGCTTGTTCCTTGAATGCTATGCTTAAGGAAAGGCTACCCGCCTTGTATGAAGAACTTGAAAGCTTCGGGATGGAACTGGTTGCACCAGGATTCTTGGCCAACCTCGAAGTTAGGCCTACCCTGATGGATGATGTTAAGGAAGCCCAGAAGGGACACGAGAGCATTGAAGGCATCAAGAGGAAGATCAATGCATGCAAGGCCCCAGGATTCTCAGAGGATGAGCAAGGAATTGTGTGGTTTGGGAATCGCATTTGCGTACCCAATAAGATTGAGCTCAAGAATCTGATCTTGCAAGAAGCTCATGACACCCCGTATTCCATCCATCCCGGAGGGACCAAGATGTATCAAGACTTGAAGGAAAGATTTTGGTGGCACGAGATGAAAAGGGAGATTGCCACCTATGTTGCAAAGTGTGATGTATGCCAAAGAGTCAAGGCTGAATATCAGCGACCTGCTGGATTGCTCCAACCCCTCAAGGTTCCCGAGTGGAAATGGGATAAAGTCGGAATGAATTTCATCACTGGACTACCTAGGTCAAACAAGGGACATGACTCCATCTGGGCCATAGTCGATCATTTGACTAAAGTAGCCCATTTCATTCCTGTGAAAACTACCTATGATGGCAACCAGCTAGCGACTCTATACATCAACAGAATCGTAAGTCTTCATGGTGTTCCCAAGGAGATTGTGTCAGATCGAGGAACCCAGTTTACCTCAAGGTTCTGGAAGAAGTTCCAAGAGGCCATGGGGACCAAGTTGTCCTTCAGCACTACCTTCCACCCACAGACCGGAGGTCAGACAGAACGAGTGAATCAGATACTCGAAGAAAAGCTCCGAGCCTGTGTCTTAGCATATGGAGCTAGGTGGCAAGATTGCCTCCCTTTTGCCGAGTTCTCCTACAACAATAGTTATCAGTCAAGCCTCCAGATGGCACCATTTGAGGTATTGTACGGACGGAAGTGCCGCACACCCCTCAATTGGTCAGAAACTGGAGAAGGAATAGTATTTGGGCCCGATATCCTCCGTGAGGCAGAAGTGCAAGTTCAGCTAGTCAGAGAGCAACTGAAGACCGCCAAGTCCAGATAGAAGAGCTATGCTGACACTCGTCGCCGACAAGTAGACTTCCAAGTCGGAGACGATGTATACTTGCGAGTAACTCCTCTTAAGGGAACCAAGCATTTCCACGTTAAGGGAAAGCTCGCACCAAGATTTATCGGCCCCTTCAAGATCACCGCACGACGTGGAGAAGTGGCTTACCAGTTGGAACTGCCACCTGAACTATCCGATGTGCACAACGTATTCCATGTGTCACAACTCCGGAAGTGTCTCCAAGTTCCAGACAAGCCTGATCTTTACAAGGACGTCGAACACCAAGCCATTGACCTTCAACCTGATTTGACTTACCGTGAGAGGCCCATCTGCATTTTGGATGAGGCTGAGCGGCGCACTCGAAGCCGCACGATCAAGTACTTCAAGGTCCAGTGGAGCAACCACACTGAAGCAGAAGCAACCTGGGAACGTGAAGACTACCTTAGATCCGAGTTTCCGTATCTCTTTAAAGCCTAGTTTAGGAATCTCGGGGACGAGATTCTTGTAAGGGGGTAGGTCTGTCACACCCTGCATTTGTAACACTTCATTTTCATTAATAAAGCATGAAAATTTGGACCAACAAAAACTTTTGCATTATTTGGCTTTTTATTTTGGAGTTGGTTTTCTCTCTGTGATTTTCAAGTGCTCTTTAAAGTCAACACAACTCCACCTTCTAAACTCCATATCCTTGCTCCAAACTCTTGAGCCAATGATCATGCCATGTGTATAGGACATAAAACTAATTTCTTACAAAAATAATTTGGCCAAATAGTATTTTCAAAAATTAGTTTTCCAAAAACCCCTGAATTAAGGTTTGTACTGCAACTACTTAATTTAGGGCAGTAAAAATCTTTCCAAAAATATGTTTGACTCCTATTAGATATAGGACACCCAGAAACCACAAAAATGTAATTTTAAAAGTTATTTTCCTATTTTATTTAAAAGCTTTTTCTTAAGGCCAGAAATGGTCTTTAATAGGGAAAAATTATTTTATTGGTTTAAAAATATTTGAGAAAAATCAGGGAAACTCAGTGGACATATATTTTCCATATATATGAGTTTAAACACATGGTCATGATCAAAATATTGGACAAAACCTCCCAAAACCATTTCCGCCCATTTCAAGGATTTGAAATATTTCTACAGGAAATATTTTCATAAAAATCCAAGGAAAATCCAGCAAGTCACAAATGCATATTGTGATCACCTTGCAAAGCCTCATGTCAAGAAAGGTCATTTTGGTTCACCAAAATGCCCCACAACCCTCTTTGACTAGAATCGAATTTGAACAAGTTTGTACTACCAACTTTATCTCCTTGACCCCAACTTTTGTGAGCATGTTCACATGACCAAATGAGGCCACTACACCAAGTGGTGCATCAAGGAGAAGTTATTTGCTCAACTAGATCTACACAAGTTTATTTCTGCTAATTTCTAGGGTTTACAAAATTTGCATTGGCAACTTTGCCCAAATGAACTCAATATTGGTGAAACCCCTTATTTTCTCATGCCATTTGACCCTGTCAAGCCTTATGACAAGAGGAGTTCATCTTCTTGCCCAAACCAGCAACAAACACCTTCTGCCATTTTGCTAAAACCCCTGTTTTGACCACTTCCACTCTTCTCCATGGCCTCAACTTTTTACCACAGCCCCTCCTAGTCCCCTTGCACCTCCAGTAGCAATGGCAAATCCATAGCTCAATTATTGGAGGGGTAAAACTCCACTTTCTCTCTCTGGACAGCCCATTTCCCTCTCTCCCTCAACCTCTCTCCTCTCCTGCTGGTTGTCCAGGGCATCCAAGGCCCTCTTCCCTTTGTTTACCCCTCCTTAAACAACCTAGACACAAGTGGCCGCGCTCTACAAGCCAAAGTCATGCCATGGCATGCAATTGGCGTGCTCCAGAGCGCGCTACAGTGCACACCCGCACAGTAGCCGCCCCCTTCCAACCACCTCCAGCCACCTCGGGCCTCCCCAGCACGACAACCAACGCCCCTCGACGTCCGCGTCACGACACGGCGCTATCCCCCTCATCTCTCCCCCTCTCTCTCTCTCCTGCTCGCACACGCGCTGGCCGCCCGAGCGCGCCAATGGTGCGGCTCACACGCGCGGTGCCTTGTACCCCTGCTTTCCCTCTCTTCTCTTCCCTCACCCTAGACCAACCCCACAAACGCCTCAGACACGCCCCGACGAGCCCCCGTGACCCGCTTCGATAGCAACAGGCTCGCCGGCGCACGGGTCCTCGGTGGACCGTCGCCCGCCTATTTAAGTGCCTCCCCGAGCCCTCCTCTCCTCACCACTCGCTCTCTGCACCACCAAATAATCCCCTTGCACCCCCAGTTCCTCTCTAGAGCCGCCCGAGCTCGAGATCGAGCTCGAGCTCCGCCGCTTCGGCTCGCCGGAGTTCGCGAGGTATAGGCCTCCCCCGCTCCTCCTCTGCCTAGATCTGGAACCCCCGAGCACCCCTGATCATTTCCCCCTTCTTCCCCGCTTCTTTTGCAGTCGGAAACGGCCGGAACCATCGACGCCCGAAGCTTCTCCGCCGCGAGACCTCATCGCCGGCGAACCAGGCCGCCCCGGCGACCGCAACCACCTCCACCCGAATGGCGACTCGACGCTGAGTCCAGCCTTACCCTCGCCCGACCTCGCCATGCCCTACATCGACGCTGGTGAGCTTGCCGCCCTCTGTCGCAGGGTTAGGGATGACAGGCGGGCCCCGCCTGTCAGCCTCTCCCCTCCATCGCCCCCTCTCTCTCGCTGACGCCTGGGCCCCGCCCGTCAGGTTTAAACCTGGAGCGCGCGCGTGCACCAGTGCGTTGGGCCGCCTCTCTGGCTGGGCCTGCTGCGCTGCGGCTGTTCTGGCCCAGCAGGAACAGTGCTCCTTCCCCTTTTTCTTTTTCTGTCACATTTCCAAAAATTCCACAGGATAAAATATATGTCCAAATAAATTAATTCCAATTCCTAAATTCCTAAAGTATTGCAACCTATTTAATGGTGCAACTTTCATTCAAATCCAACAACCTTTTCTTCACTGTAAATATTTAAATGTGATTTTAAGCATTTAAATATACCTTTGTAAATCCATTTCTCATATTCTGCTACTCCAAATCCAAAACTAGGAATTTTCCCCTTCTTAGTTTTCAACCTAGTATTTAACAAAAATGAGTTGACATTTTTTTGAGCACTTTGGTTTTTCTGTTTTATTATTCCCTTATTTTCTCGTTATTATTTTACGAGGATAGTTTGCGTTGCTGACGAAGGAGTTGGACCAGAAGACTTTGAAGACCCAGAAGACTTTGTTGAGCCAGGTAAGCAGCCCTTTGACCATGTCTATGAGACCCTTTTTACGCATCTCATATAGCACTTTATTATTGTTGCATCGGAATCATGATGAGATGGTAGCCACTTTGGTGGGTTGCCTTCATTTCCTCGTTGTTGATACTTGCATTGTGCATGACCCTACCTTCTTATGAGGGTTATGCCGGTGGGAGTAGATAGGATGCTAAAGTAGATGCTACGCAAATGGGGCGGGTATATGCATGGTGATGGAGACAAAGTATTTTGAAAAGACTTTCCGAAAACCCCGTCGGGTGCCACTTATGCCCGAGGGAGATAATGAGATGGGTAACCACTTGATGACAAAGTGGTGTACCGAGGCAAGTGTGTGTGTTGTTTTCGAAAACGGATTAGATTTAAGACTTGTCGACTGTCCCAACCTTACATGCGCAACCACTCTACCCTTGTATGGGAAAGGGCATTATTGATTACCTAGGCCGATACTAGCTTGGAGCCCGCATTACTAGTGACGGGGGAGAGTCGGTGCTCTCTCTCGGGACGGGGTTGTGCCAGGTAGGGCGGCCATGACTGTTTTTACAGGGCACCGGATACACTGTTGTGTCCCCTCTCGGATGTTATGATCTCGAGTGAGTCTCGTATGTTGTACGTCATGAGGATACGGAACAACGAGTGGACTCTTTGTTAGTGTCGTCCAGGGAAAGATAGTGATCGGTTGCTTACCCCGGGTTGTAGAATCGGAAGTATGTCTAGAGGGGGGTGATTAGACTACTTGGCCAAATAAAAATCTATCCTTTTCCCAATTTTAGTTCTTGGCAGATTTTAGCAATTTTAACATAAGTCAAGCAATCTCACACGATTCAAGCAAGCATGCAAAAGAGTTTATGACTAGTGGAAAGTAAAGCATGCAACTTGGAAGAATGTAAAGGGAAGGGTTTGGAGGATTCAAATGCAATTGGAGACACATAACTTTTTGGCGTGGTTCCGATAGGTGGTGCTATCGTACATCCACGTTGATGGAGACTTCAACCCATGGAGGGTAACGGTTGCGCGAGTCCATGGAGGGCTCCACCCATGAAGGGTCCATGAAGAAGAAACCTTGTCTATTCCATCACGGCCGTCGCCCACGAAGGACTTGCCTCACTAGCGGTAGATCTTCACGAAGTAGGCGATCTGCTTGCCCTTACAAACTCCTTGGTTCAACTCCACAATCTTGTCGGAGGCTTCCAAGTGAAACCTAGCCAATATAGGAGACACCACTCTCCAAGAAGTAACAAATGGTGTGTTGATGATGAACTCCTTGCTCTTGTGCTTCAAATGATAGTCTCCCCAACACTCAACTCTCTCTCATAGGATTTGGATTTGATGGAAAGAAGATTTGAGTGGAAAGCAATTTGGGAAGGCTAGAGATCAAGATTCATATGGTAGGAATGGAATATCTTGAGCTCAACACAAGGGTAGGTGGTTCTCTCTCAGAAAATGTGTATTGAAAATGAAGATCTGTTCTGATGGCTTTCTTCACGAATGAAGAGTGGGTGGAGGGGTATATATAGCCTCCACACAAAATCTAACCGTTACACACAATCTGATAAACTCGGTGGGACCGAATCATTAAACTCGGTCGGACCGATTCAGCAAACCTAGTGACCGTTAGGATTTTCGGTGGGACTGAGATGCAACTCGGTAGGACCGATATGGTTAGGGTTAGGGCATAACGTAATCTCGGTGTGACCGATTACACAAACTCGGTGAGACCGATTTTGGTAATAAGCTGACCAGAGAGTTGGTCAGGTAAACTCAGAGGGACCGATCCGCTCTTTTCGGTGAGACCGAAATGTTACGAAAGGGAAATAGAGAGTTTACATTGCAATCTCGGTGGGACCGATCGCTCACTTCGGTTGGACCGAAACCTTACGAAGGGAAACAGAGAAATTGCAATCCCATCTCAGTGAGACCGAGATCCCTATTGGTGAGACCGATTTGCTAGAGTTTGTGGCAGTGGCTATGACATGTGAAACTTGGTGGCTCCGGATAGAAAGAATCAGTGGGGCCGAGTTTGACTTTAGGTTTGGGTCATATGTGGATATGGAAAGGTAGTTGAGGATTTTGGAGAATATCACTAAGCACATGAAGCAAGAGGCTCATAAAGCAACACCTCGTCCCTCCTTAATAGTATTGGCTTTTCCTATGGACTCAATGTGATCTTGGATCACTAAAATATAAAATGTAGATTCTTGTTCTTGAAGCTTGAGCCAATCCTTTGTCCTTATAATTTTGAGGGATACACTTTCTTCATCCATGCCATGCCATCCATTGAGCTTTTCTGAAATATTCAACTTGGAATAATGTTAGCTCAATGAGCTATATGTTGTTAGGAATTACCAAAACCACCCAGGGATAGTTGCACTTTCAATCTCCCCCTTTTTGGTAATTGATGACAACATATAGATCAAAGCTTCGACAAATAATAATAAGAATGGAATATATCATCGCTTTGAGAAGTATGTGATAAGTAAGAGCTCCCCCTAAATTTGTTCATATTTAAGATTTGCTTTGGACTGCAAATGCACAAAGAGTTAGGATCATGGGTTACTCTTCCATGTCACATACATCTTGGTGGAGCGCTCAAAATGATAAGAATTAAATGCATGCACTCATCACCAAGCAAAGTGAATGCTCAACATAAAGATAAACTGATATCCAACAAGCATTAAGCGTAGCTTATGATCAAACACATGATCATCAATGTCTCACAAATGACATAGTATCTCAAGCACTCAAAAGCAAATAAGGTTCAACCAAAAGACAAGAGAGAACAAATGCAGACTCTCTCTCTCTCTCTCGAAGCCTATGAACTATACATTTTTCTGCCCCTTTGGCAACAAGTTACCAAAAAGTTCATAGAAAATGCATAGGACTAATCGAGTCTCAGGCTGGCTCTTCAGGTGGTGGAGTCCGGATAATGCCAAGGAGGAAGGCTTCAGTAGAAGTGGTTGGAGCTGCTGGGGTAGGAGATGGAGCTGGTGGAACTGAAGTTGTAGCTGGTGCAGAAGTGATGGCTCTGGTGTCAGAAACTGGCACTGCAGATGATCTCTGAGATCTGGGCACCCTGGCAAATGCATCAATTGTGGTCTTGCCCTTCCTCTCCTGCATATCTTCTTGTAGTTGTTCCATAGCATACTGGACCTCTGTCACCTTCACATCTAGGTCATAGAACTTTTGTTCCATGATTCTTTCCAAGCTCTCTTGGGTTTTAGTAAGGGTGGCTAGTCCTTTCTCAGTCCTCAGAGTGGATGCTATCAGGTAACTGAGCTGCTCCTGCTTGTTCTTCAAGAAAACCTCAGATGCCTCCTCTTGAGTTGGCATCCTGGCATCTTTCTCCATCTTTGCCTTCTCCTTCTTTGCTTGAGCATGTACAGATGATGGTTCATCCTTGTTCATGACAACCTGATTGTCTTCAAAGTCTGGATGGATGGGCAGGTGTTCCTTGTCCAGCAGATATGTGCCTGTGCCCATCTTTGAGTTTATCATCTCTTGAATTTGTGGGGCATATCCACAGCTCCTCTTCTGATCAGCTGCTATCCTCTTAATGGTCTCTACCATGAGGCTCATCACCTTGAACTTCTGTGGCACATCAAAAATGTGAAGCAAGTTTATTGCATGGCCTCGGATCATCTTGTGATCACCTGACTTGGGAAATAGGGTATGCCTCAGGATCCAATTAATAGTGGGTAGCCCTGATAGAAGATAATGCACTGAGCCAAACTTGAAAGTATCAAGTGCCTTGTTTGGGATCTCCTTGTACATGTTGGACATGGAATTGTGATCCATCTTCTTCTTGGCATATATGTCCAGGTCATCTTCCTGCTCTTCTGGGGCATTGATGAGCTGTGCCCACTCAGCAACTGTTGACTGATATCTGGTTCCTTCTGACATCCACACAATCATGCCATCTGGATAGAAGTGTGATGTGGAGTAGAATTCCACTTTGTGAGCTTCTGCCCAACAAAGTCTGCAACTCCACAACCCTTGAAGTTGTCATACACTCCAGGATAGTGCTCTTCATTTTCCTTGATGTATTCCCAATCTACCCATCTCATGTCACATACTATGGGCTTCTTATCTAGCAGCACTGTCTCATAGAAATCCTGCCGTTCCTTGGTGTGAAACCTGTAATCCACAACAGTTCTTCTCCTTGAAGCATATGGATATGTTTCTCTCCACTTCCTCAGCCCTGAATCTCTTCTAATTTTCATGTCCTCAGCCACAGGATGAGCATCATTGTGGTCTGGGATCTTGGGCTTAAGCTTTCTGAGCACTTGACCTTCTTCTTCTTCAGCAATGTCAGGCACTGGGGCCTTGTTCTTTTCAGCAGCAGATATGTTTCTGGTGTTTCTGCTTGGTGCACTCTTGGGCTTAGATGTAGCTTTGGGTGCTTCCTTGGGCTTGGATGCAGTAGCCCTGACCTTATGGCATCTCCCATGAGTTTTTGTGCCTTAGGTGCTGGTGCAGCAACCTCTTCTTCCTCTTCCTCATCTGAGGAATGCTTTTCAAACTCAGCCAATGGATCAACCTTCTTGCACCATCTGCCCCTTTTTCTTTCCTTCTTTTCCTTCACAGCCTCATCTTCTCCATTTTACTTGGAGGGATTCTGAGAGGATGCTCTGGCTTTGGACATTGGCTGTCTCCCTGCTGCCCTTTTGATTTTCAGTCCTGGCTTTGTGGCTACAGCTGAGCCAGACTCTTTCTTGAGCACCTTTCTCTTGGATGTGGCTTCCTCTTCTGCCACATAGTCCTCATCCTCTGATTCAGAGGTTCTCTTCTTGCTTGCTCTAGTGGCAGCTTTAGGCAGATTGCTTGGGGTGCTCCTGCTACCCTCATCAGAACTGCTAGAGGGACTAGTGCCCTCACTCAAATGAGCCTGCTCCTCAGATATGTTCTGGCTATCACTCTGATCAGACATGTTGAAGTTCGGACTGCTGACCCTATGAATAGTTTATAGATGAGATAGAGTGGATGAGCATCACAAAATGCAAAGATTTTTGCAAAAGAACGAGTCAAAACGTTAGTTTTAGTTTTTAACAGAAAGCATTTCGGATCGACTGATTTGCAAACTCGGTGATACCGAAGCAGCTATTGGAACCAAAACTAGTGAACTCGGTCAGACCGAGTCACAGTTCGGTGGCACCGAGACTGCTAGGGTTTCACAAAGTCCTGGACTCGGTCTCACCGATTTGTAATTCTTGGTCAGACCGAGAACCACATGTGCAATGGCCATGGCCAAATCGGTGGAACCGAGTTCCGCAACCTGGTGGGTCCGAGATTGTTTCGGCGGAAACCTAAACCTGAATTTTCGAATCTCAACTATCCTAAGGATTGTTTTGACTAGATAGGAGTGTTTCAATCGTAGCAAGATTCATAAAGAACACAATGTGCTAGGAATTGGACGGGGAATAGCACTGTGATCGAGTCCATACCCTAGTTTGGCGGCGGACTCGCTACGGCGGCAACGGCGGAGACGAAATTCCGTTGACAGTGGTGGAGACCAGCGACTGGAGGCGGCTGGCGACGAGGAGGACGATCCGGAGACCCAGGAGGTAGAGCGAGCTATGCGCGGGCGAAGAGGTTTCGGAGAAATTTCCAAAAAAAATCCTGTGAGAATATATAGCCCAACCCTGTCGGTGTGACCGAGTGGAACAACTCGGTGGCACCGAGATGCATAACTGTTGACAGTTATAGCAACTCGGTGTGACCGGAAAGTTCAAATCGGTTGCACCGAGGTGAAAACATAGATCAACTTAGTGATCTCGGTATGATCGAAATGGAGGAATCGGTCAGACCGAAAAGCACAAAGAAGTTTTGGAAGTTTAAGTCTATGACAAATCAGGGACTCCGAGTGCTCCTCACACAGAGTGGTTTGAATCTGACTTGATCAAATTTTGTGATGTAGCATGAATAGAGTTTGAGACGAGAAAAGCATAGATAGCTAAAGAGGGTTCATAGGCATTCTTCTCCATTCACTTGGCAAAAGAAAAGAAAACCAATCAATGAAAACAACAAGTGGATGTCCTCGAATGAGTAAAATATGCAATCAACATGCTCACACAATAAAATGGCAATTGAAATATGTGGCAAAGCATGCACAACCAATCTAGCATCTATCAAGCAATTGGCGATGACTAGGTCATCTATATATGAGTATATTGACTTAGAAGTCAAATGAGAACATTTGATCATAGGTCATACTCATCGTTTAAGCACAAGTGGGGTTACCACTTTTACTTAAAGCATTATTGTGTTCACATCATTAGAGTTGCTTTAGCTCAATTTTTAGAGTAAAGCTCCCCCTAGATATGATATCCCCCCTAAGAGGGATGAACTAACCTTGGGTTTTGTCGATGATGACTTCATGTAGATGTTGAAGATGTGGATGCTCAATGTTGATGTAGATCAATTTGAGCTATCCATTGGAGTGAATTGCACTTTCAATACCTACATGGGTTAGTCCCACAAGGAACAAACAAGGATATCCATAGACATAGAGTGATGCACACACAAGATGATGTCTATGAAAGCTTTTAGGTTACCTTGTCCCTTGACTTACCAACAAGAGGGTTTGTTATTCCTTGAACTAGTGCAAGATGTGGAAGTTGATTGCACTTGTTCTTGCCAAAATGATAAAAGTGAAGTATGTTGGCGGAGTCACCCTCAAGAACTCTCTAGTTCTTCTTCTTTTGGATCCACACCAACTTGATGGGAATCCTTGGAGTTGTAGTCGTACTTGATGAAGTGGAACTTGAAGTAGTCTTGGGAATCCACTTGACTAAGGTCTTAGGAGCTTCTTCAAATGCATCAGTTTCCTCTTGAAGCTTGTCCTTGCCTTTTTGCTTGCACTCTTGTGGTGGAAGATCATCTTGAGCTTGTGTCCCTTTGAAAGAAGTAGGATCATACTTCTCTTGTTGAGGAACAAACTTTGTCTTGGGGTATTGATCTTCTTCCCACTCAACTCCATTGGCATTGAACTTTCGTTCAAAACCAACACCTTGATTCTTCCGGTGCCTTCCTTGCTTGCGTACAATTTCCTCGAATTGATTACTCCCGGCAAGGCTCTTGTACACTCCTTTCTCTATAATTCCCTTCAATAGGCTATTTTCTTGCTCAAGTGTAACTTGGCTAAGAGAATCATTAGTGGAATCAAGAGAACTACTAGAAGCAACAATATTGGATTTAACATGATCATTGTTACTACTAGAGGAAGAATCCTTTTTGTTCTTGTTACTAGACTTAACTTGAGGCATGTAAGTGGATAAGAGTAAATGCTTGGCAATGTAAGAAGAACTTTTCTTACGAAGATCATCATTGATAGCTTTTAAGAACTCATGCTCTTGCTCAAGGTTGAGCTTTTCAAAGCGTAATTTCTCATGTGTTCTTAAAAGTTCTCGATGATCTCCTAAGATAGTTTCATGAGCTCACTTAAGAGTGTTTAGTTCTTTAGTTAGAGCCTCAATCTTCTCCTTATCATTGTCATTCGTTTTATCTTGATTAGCATGATTAATTGACGTTTCATCATAGTATTCATCACTAGAGTTGTCAACAAGTAAATCATCATCACCTAACAAGTCATCTTCATCACTATTGAAATCAACATACTCGGGGTGTAATACCTTTGGGCCTTTAGCCATGAAGCATGTTCCAACTCCTTCATTTGGTGAGTCAAATATTTCGTAGGAGTTGGTTGACACAAGTGCTAGACCGGCAACACCTTCATCTTGAGTATATTCAGAATCGGAGTGATAACTTCTTTCGGAGTGGTTGTCGGAGTCGGAGCCGGATACCCATTCACCAACATGAGCTTGATGTCTTCGTTTTGTGTAGCTCCTTGATGACTTTTCCTTTCTTTCTGAATCCTTGCTTCTCCGTGAGTATCTTCATTCATAACGATCATCTCTACTCCTTCTTTCTCTAGATGGTGATTCCTCTCTTCGACTTCTTCTTTTTGGTGAGTCTTCTCTTTTCTTGTAGGGAGCCGTACACTCATTGGAATAGTGTCCGGGTCTTTCACAATTGTAGCAGTTTCGCTCTCGACTAGAAGATCTTTTGTCATTGTAGGACCTTGACTTGGAGCTTCTATCTTTGCTTCTACTCTTGTAGAACTTGTTGAAGTTCTTCACCATTAAGCTTAATTATTCATTGAAGATTTGCTTCTCACTTGATGAGGAGGGGGCTTCACATGAGGCTTTGTAAGCACCACTTGATTTGTTGTGAAGTTCCTCTTTATCCTTGAGTGACATCTCATGAGCAAGAATTCTTCCAATGACTTCCGTTGGCTTGAGATCTTTGTAATTGGGCATCATTTGGATCAATGTGCACACGGTATCATATTTTCCATCCAAGGCTCTTAGGATCTTCTTGATGATGAATCTATCGGTCATCTCTTCACTCCCTAAGCCGGCAATCTCATTTGTGATAAGAGCAAGCCTAGAGTACATTTCAGCAACACCATCACCATCCTTCATTTTTAACTTGTCAAGTTGACTTTGAAGCACATCCAATTTGGATTCCTTGAAGGAGTCGGTACCTTCGTGCATATCAATCAAAGTATCCCAAATTTCCTTTGCATTCTCAAGACAGCTGATTTTGTTGAATTCTTCGGGGCACAATCCATTGAAGAGAATATCACAAGCTTGAGCGTTGTATTGTAGCATCTTCAACTCTTCCGCGGTAGCTTCACGGTTTGGTTCTTTCCCATCGAAGAAGTCACCTTGCAAACCAACACACACAATAGCCCAAATGGCGGGGTTATGTCCAAGAATATGCATTTTCATTTTATGCTTCCAACTAGCAAAATTAGTACCATCAAAGTAAGGACCTCTACGGTGAAAATTTCCCTCGTTATACGCCATACTCTCCAAGGTTTTGAAACCAAGGCTATGACCACCAAAAGCTATGGAAATCAAAGCAAATGGAGACCAAAGCTCTAATACCACTTGTAGGATCGGAAGTATGTCTAGAGGGGGGTGATTAGACTACTTGACCAAATAAAAATCTATCATTTTCCCAATTTTAGTTCTTGGAAGATTTTATCAATTTTAACATAAGTCAAGCAATCCCACACGATTCAAGCAAGCATGCAAAAGAGTTTATGAGCAGCGGAAAGTAAAGCATGCAACTTGCAAGAATGTAAAGGGAAGGGTTTGGAGGATTCAAACACAATTGGAGACACGGATGTTTTTGGCGTGGTTCCGATAGGTGGTGCTATTGTACATCCACGTTGATGGAGACTTCAACCCACGAAGGGTAACGGTTGCGCGAGTCCACGGAGGGCTCCACCCACGAAGGGTCCACGAAGAAGCAACCTTGTCTATTCCATCACGGCCATCGCCCACGGAGGACTTGCCTCACTAGCGGTAGATCTTCATGAAGTAGGCGATCTCCTTGCCCTTACAAACTCCTTGGTTCAACTCCACAATCTTGTCGAAGGCTCCCAAGTGACACCTAGCCAATCTAGGAGACACCACTCTCCAAGAAGTAACAAATGGTGTGTTGATGATGAACTCCTTGCTCTTGTGCTTCAAATGATAGTCTCCCCAACACTCAACGCTCTCTCATAGGATTTGGATTTGATGGAAAGAAGATTTGAGTGGAAAGCAACTTGGGAAGGCTAGAGATCAAGATTCATATGGTAGGAATGGAATATCTTGAGCTCAACACAAGGGTAGGTGGTTCTCTCTCAGAAAATGTGTATTGGAAATGAAGATCTGTTCTGATCGCTTTCTTCACGAATGAAGAGTGGGTGGAGGGGTATATATAGCCTCCACACAAAATCTAACCGTTACACACAATCTGATAAACTCGGTGGGACCGAATCATTAAACTCGGTCGGACCGATTCAGCAAACCTGGTGACCGTTAGGATTTTCGGTGGGACTGAGATGCAACTCGGTAGAACCGATATGGTTAGGGTTAGGGCATAATGTAATCTCGGTGTGACTGATTACACAAACTCAGTGAGACCGATTTTGGTAATAAGCTAACCAGAGAGTTGGTCAGGTAAACTCGGTGGGACCGATCCGTTCTTTTCGGTGAGACCGAAATGTTATGAAAGGGAAACAGAGAGTTTACATTGCAATCTCGGTGGGACCGATCGCTCACTTCGGTTGGACCGAAACATTACGAAGGGAAACAGAGAAATTGCAATCCCATCTCGGTGAGACCGAGATCCCTATCGGCGAGACCGATTTGCTAGGGTTTCTAGAAGTGGCTATGACATGTGAAACTCGGTGGCTCCGGATAGAAAGAATCGGTGGGGCCGAGTTTGACTTTAGGTTTGGGTCATATGTGGATATGGAAAGGTAGTTGAGGATTTTGGAGCATATCACTAAGCACATGAAGCAAGAGGCTCATTAAGCAACACCTCATCCCTCCTTAATAGTCTTGGCTTTTCCTATGGACTCAATGTGATCTTGGATCACTAAAATATAAAATGTAGAGTCTTGTTCTTGAAGCTTGAGCCAATCCTTTGTCCTTATAATTTTGAGGGATCCACTTTCCTCATCCATGCCATGCCATCCATTTAGCTTTTCTGAAATATTCAACTTGGAATAATGTTAGCTCAATGAGCTATATGTTGTTAGGAATTACCAAAACCACCCAGGGATAGTTGCACTTTCACGGGTACTTGAGGTACCGCGGGTCGTGGATGACACGGAAGTTCCCCGGATCTTGTGGGTAAAGCGTGCAACCTCTGCAGAGTGTAAAACTATTCGAATAGCCGTGTCCACGGTCAAGGACAGTTGGGTGGTGCTGCTTAAACTACGTCCACTTGTTTACAAACCAGTGTGTGTGGAAAGTACTTCTTGGGTCAAGTCAAAGGACTTGACATGAATGAGTTGGGTTGGAGCCCACTATTTATGTTGATATCTGTAACCTGTCTTCATGGTTACTTGAATTCTCCTGATGCATGTCTTACAAGTTGTTGAACATGTCATTTCACTCAAAACTAGCTTTCTGCAAAAATTTACCTATATCATGTATTGTTACATCTTGGACCAAAACATGGGTTGCTTGTGAGTACATTCAAAGTACTCATTGGCTTGCCACTGGTTATTTAATTGGCCAGGCATGGAAGAACAGGAGTTCAAAGAAGAGTTCTTTGGAGACGAACATGCGAACTAGGACGTTTCCCAGTCAGAATGCCTGTAGGGTTAAGGCAGATGGCATGGGTTCTACTTATCGACGAAGATTTCCGCTGCTTAAGTTTATTTGGTGTTCAGCCCTTGTGGCTTATCTATGTAAGACTTGACCATAATGGTCATAATTTATGTAAGACGGTATGTATGGATGTAAGACTCTCGTTATTCAGCTTCTGTGTGTTCAGTGAGCATTGATCTCTGGGATCACTGTACACGTGCATTCGATGATCACGACTTATGAGTCGGGGTCCCCACAGAGCTGGTATCAGAGCCATCCTGACTGTAGGAAGCCTTAGTTAGCATGGACGTTAGATAGCTTGAGACCATCTAAACTTATCTTCTTTTCTAAAGCTTACCCAACCCCAGATATATTTCCCTTATTGACCTCTCCCATTCAACCTTTGTAGATGGCTGCCGTACCCGAAGACTTCCTGACGACCGGATTTCCCGTGCTTCTCGAGGATAGCCTCAAGAAGTGCTAGTTCCACCGAGCCCCCATTTTCACCTACCATGAGCATTGGATCAATGACACCGAGACGGAGTATCATGTGGAAGTGATCGTGAAGGCTAATGACTCTCCAACAAGCTGGTTCTTCGAGGGACCCCAGATGGCAACACTAGTTCTTGTCGTCGAGACGGCAACCCTCAAGGCACTCACCCGCCTACGAGACCTTCTTCCAGAGATGGCAGACGAGTTGGCATCCCGCTTCTTGCCTTATCGGAAGGAAGGTGAGGATGAGAGCAGTGCACCAGCTCCACCATTAGAAGAAGGACTTCCACTCTGATTCCAGACCTACTTCAGCATTTGTGCTGATAGTTTGGCACAACACTTGGCCTTGGAATCAATGGAACTCCGAAAGGAACTTCATGAGACCAAGACACTTCTTCTTCAATCACAAGGGAAGACGGATAGGATCAAGAAGGAAGGTGATCCCCCTGGACAACCCACAATCGCATACAGAGACGGAAGACCCCCAAAGGATGGAGAACCACCACAGCAACACAGCATGAGCGCAAAGGAATACCGCAAGCTCTTCGCACCACCGGCAAAGCAACGCCGTGTTGAGCTCCTCCACTCCCCCACCCCTTCAAGTGAAGAGGAAAGTCAGGCCACCGATGACGAGGAGGAAGACCCGGAAGAGCCAGACTACGCGACCGAGCATTCCACCACTTAGGCAGCATTCGCAATCCGGATATGCCCGTTAATAACCCCTATGGTAGGATAGGTCGTGTCGTGGAATTGTCACGGCAGATGTCCTCTTGTAAGGACTTAATCGTGGAGCCATCGCAACTAGGAAGCTTAAAGGGGGTTAATCGGGACAAAGGACATGCGAGGTTTATACTAGATCAGCCCCTTGCGGTGAAGGAAGGCCTACGTCTAGTTGGGTTGGTATTGCTTGAGGTTTCGATGACCAGGGAGCGAGATACGCTATGCCCGGTTCTCGATGAGTTGTTTCTCGCCCCAAGCCGTCGGCTGGTCGTCTCCTTATATACACGGGTTGATGCCCTGCGGCCTACAGAGTCCCGACCGGCTCATAAACAGTGTCCGGCTCGGCGACTAGGTACTTCTACCTTATGTTACAAGTCATGCCATCATGGCGGTTTATCACTATGGGCTTTAAACCGCCCGTGGGCTTTGAACCCTATGAACCGCCATCCTCATGCTGGGTCTTGGGATTCCTTCACGATGAGTCTTCTTTGAGTAACCCGGCCCCTTCTGGGCGGCTTACACAAATAGTTATATCCCCAACATTAGGCCCCAGATTGATTTGAATCGGTTCATGTCAATCTTAAAATACCTTTAAAATACATCTTCCTGTCTTCTGTCAGTGCAACGGTCGTAACCCGCCGTGACGTCATCTTCTGGATTCATGATAACCCGCCGTGACATCATCTTCCACTGTCTTCATATTTTATTCTGCCATATCCTCAATGGATCTCTGCCTTTACTGACCCTCCCAAAAACCGAGGTGTCAGGGCCGCTGGATAATGATGTCTTGGTCTCCTTGTTTCTGTAGCGACCCGACCTCAGACGGTCAAGCCTCTGTGTATCTGTGCCATCCCTGGATCAGTATGCTGGCACACACAGTACATCAATGTATATATCAAACTGCAATCACATGTATAAATAACGTAAAACTGATATATACCTCATAATATGTAACGCCCCGGATCTGATGCGCCAGGTGTCCGCCAGTTATTCGTCGTCGTTGCCATGTCATGTGCTTGCGTGTTGCAATTTGCCATGTCATCATCTGCATTTCATATCATGTCATCATGTGCATCGCATTCGCATACATGTTCGTCTCATGCATCCGAGCATTTTCCCCGTTGTCCGTTTTGCAATCCGGCGCTCCGATGTTTCCCGGCGTCCCCTTTTACCTTTTTCCGTGAGCGGGTATTAAACGCTCTCAGAATGGACCGAGATTTGCCAAGCGGCCTTGGTATAGCACCGGTAGACCGCCTGTCAAGTTTCGGGTCAATCGGAGGTCGTTTGATACTCCAACGGTTAACCGGGTAACCGTAAAGGCCTCTTTTGGTGCAGCCCAACACCCCTTTCAAAGTGGCCCAAAACCCATCCTAACCCCTTCCATCCTCTCGGTCGTTCGATCACGATCGCGTGGCCGAAAACCGCACTCCATTTGGAGCTTCCTATCCCCCTCTACCTATAAATAGGTGCTCCCCCTCGGATTTTTCGCGTAGTCCAACCCTAGCCTTTTCCCTCCGCGCCGCACCGGACATGTCCATCCCGCGCCGGACATGTCCAGCCTCCACATCACTCCGACGAATCACGTCGCGCCACATCATCGCCGCCGCCCCCGCGCCCAATCCCAGTGCGCCACCTGTCCCGCGCCCGCGCCTCTCTCTCCTCCCCGCCGCCGCGGCCCGGCGAGCCCGGATCGGGCCCGCCCGGCCCGCCGCCGCCCGCGCCGCCCCACCGCCTGCGCCGCGCAGCCCCTCGCCGCACCGGCGCCCCGCCCCGCGCCACCGAGCCGCCGCCCGCGCCCTCTCGCCTCGCTGGTCGTGCCCCGCGCCCCGCCGCTCGCGCCCTTGCGTCGCCACCGCCGCAAACCCCTGCGCTGGCCCCGCCACCTTGCTGCCGCCGGCCTCCCGCGACCCCGCGCCGCCACCGCGCCGGCGCGCCTCGCCAAGCGCCGCCGCCTCCTTCTCCGGCCGCCGGTCCCCCAGATCCGGCCTTGCCGACGCCGGATCCGGTTCCCCCGTCCATCGGCGAGCTTCCCCAAGCTCCGGCCGCCCTCTTCTCCCTCTCCGGCAAGTCTCTTCGGCGAGCGCTCGCCGCTGGATCAATTTCCGTGCAACCCGAGGTTGACCCCGAAAATCCTCCAAGTCCTTGGATCCACATATTTTGTTGCCATGTTCATCACATTATAACTTTGCACCCGTGGCTCCGTTTTGGCGTATAATATGTCAAATTGTTCTTCTCGATGAGTAGATCACTTCATCTCATTGCATCATTTTCATTTGAGCTCATCTTGATGCCCGAAATGCTGTTAGAAGAGGGCTATGTGATGTTAGTTTCTGATTCTTATCAGAACATGCACTTTTGTCATTTTTGCCATGATTGATGTGTGCACCCCATGAAGTTGAGTCCTACATGTGTTTTGTAATATGCCATGCTATATTTCCAGAGATTTATGCCATGTATTTTTGTGATATATGTGGTGACTAGCACAAGCATGCAAAATAGGGTACATAATGTTGCTGATTTCAGAGACTTAGTAATTTCACTAAGTCCCTGCCTGCTGTTATTTTTATGCCATGTGTTCTTGTTGTTTCAGAGAGATCTATGCCTCTTTTCAGCATGATCAGTAAGAGTGTTTTGAGCAAATGGATTTGATCTATCCATGCATGCCTTTGTTTGTAATTATGGAGAGCCTTAGCTTGAGTCATTCGAGCTCTACTCTTGCTATAAAATGTTACTGGCAGATTGTTTACATGTTATTCGATTTTGCCAAGCTTGTTGTAGTTGTCCTTGCATGTTATGTTATTGTTATTGCCATGTATAGCTTCTATGCCATGTCTTCTTGATGTATGTATGCTTAGTTTATCATGCAATGCTCTGTAGTGAGTGCATCAAGCTCGTAAACATGCCTACTTGTTTCCTGTTTTTGACATGTCCAGTTTTCTGCTAAGTCTGAAACCTGTAACGAAACTGGCTTAATTGACATGGGTGTTATTATATTTTCTGGTCCTTTTTGGCTTATGTTCAGTAAGGGACTTTTGTTAAATGCTTTGAGTAGATTCATGCCATGCCTTTCTTTGCTATGTCCTGTTCCTATAGTATGTTGTTTCATTGCTCTAAACATGTCATCCTGAGGTTAATTTCTGGCATGATAGTATTTTCATTAAGTCTGTGAACCTGTTATCTTTTGCACTTTGGCCATGCTTGTTTGAACCTGTTATGATGTGATTTAGCCGTAGCTCAGTGTTCATCTTTTGTCAAGCATCTTGAGTATATCTCTGTCATATGTTTTTTTGATATGTTTGGGTGCTTTAGCCTAATTTTTTGTTGCTCGCTAAGTAGCATCATGCTGTTAATGGCAGAATCTTGTCATTCTTGTTTGCTTGTCATTTGCAAACCGTGCATCCGATTCCGGTGATCTTTATATCGATTTCAACCGAAATCACCTCACCTTTCCAGTGGCATACTTGGTTTGCGAATATTATGCCTTGTTCATCTTTTCCTTCCGAAGCATGCATATGCATTGCATACCACATCTCGCATATCATGCCATGTTTATGTGGTGGTTGTTTACTTTGTTGTTTGCTTCTTTCCGGTGTTGCTTCTTCGGGTTAGTTCCGATAGCGTTGCGATTGTGCGGATCCGTTCGTCCACGTCCGTTTGTCTTCATCATGGACTCGTTCTTCTTCCTTGCGGGATCTCAGGCAAGATGACCATACCCTCGAAATCACTTCTATCTTTGCTTGCTAGTTGCTCGCTCTTTTGCTATGCCTATGCTGCGATACCTACCACTTGCTTATCATACCTCCCATATTGTTAAACCAAACCACTAACCCACCTTGTCCTAGCAAACCGTTGGTTGGCTATGTTACCGCTTTGCTCAGCCCCCTCTTATAGCGTTGTTAGTTGCAGGTGAAGATGAAGTTTGTTCCTTGTTGGAACATGGAGATGTTGTTCCTTGTTGGAACATGTTTACTTGTTGGGATATCACAATATATCTTATTTAATTAATGCATCTATATACCTGGTAAAGGATGGAAGGCTCGGCCTTATGCCTGGTGTTTTGTTCCACTCTTGCCGCCCTAGTTTCCGTCATATCGGTGTTATGTTCCCGGATTTTGCGTCCCTAACGCGGTCGGGTGATTTATGGGACCCCCTTGACAGTTCGCTTTGAATAAGATTTTTCCAGCAAGGCCCAACCTTGGTTTTACCATTTGCCTACCACCTATCCCTTTCCCTTGGGTTTGATCAGCCCGAGGGTCATCTTTATTTAGCCCCCCCCCCCCCAGGCCACTGCTTGTCTAAGTGTTGGTCCGAACCGAGCAGACTGCGAGGCCCCCGCGAGGAAACTCGAGGCTTGGTTTTACTCGTAGGATGTCTCATCCGGTGTTGCCCTGAGACTGAGATATGTGCAGCTCCTATCAGGATGTCGGCGCATCGGGCGGCTTTGCTGGACTTGTTTTATTGCCGTCGAAATGTCTTGTAGCCGGGATTCCGAGACTGATCCGGTCTTCCCGGGGAGAAGGAATATCCTTCGTTGATTGCGAGAGCTTATCATGGGCTAAGTTGGGACACCCCTGCAGGATTTGAACTTTCGAAAGCCGTGCCCGCGGTTATGTGGCAGATGGGAATTTGTTAATGTCCGGATGTAGAAAACCTGAAGTTGATCTTAATTAAAATACACCAACCGCGTGTGTAACCGTGATGGTCTCTTCTCGGCGGGGTCCGGGAAGTGAACACGGTTGTTGGAGTTATGCTTGACGTAAGTAGTTTCGGGATCACTTCTTGATCATAGTTGTTCGACCGTGCTTTGCCTTTCTCTTCTCGCTCTCATTTGCGTAAGTTAGCCACCATATATGCTAGTCGCTTGCTGCAGCTCCACCTCACTACCCTGTCCTACCTTTAAGCTTAAATAGTCTTGATCTCGCGGGTGTGAGATTGCTGAGTCCCCGTGACTCACAGATACTTCCAAAACCAGTTTGCAGGTGCCGATGAATCCGTGCAGGTGACGCACCCGAGCTCAAAGAGGAGTTCGATGAAGATCTTATCCTTTATGTTGTTTCGTTCTAGTCGATCAGTAGTGGATCCCAGTTGGGGTCGATCGGGGACCTTTCTCGCTTTTGGGGTTTCTTCTTTTATTTTGGCTCCGTAGTCGGGCCCTGATTGTAACTGTATGATGTAATGTTTTATTCCTGTATTTGTGTGAAGTGGCGATTGTAAGCCAACTATGTATCTCTTTCCCTTATGTATTACATGGGTTGTGTGAAGATTACATCACTTGCGACATTGCTTTCAATGCGGTTATGCCTCTAAGTCGTGCTTCGACACGTGGGAGATATAGCCGCATCGAGGGTGTTACAAGTTGGTAATCAGAGCCTTCCCCGACCTTAGGAGCCCCCACTGATTGATCGTTTTTAGCGGCCGAGTTGTGTCTAGAAAAATGTTTTGAGTCATTTAGGAATTATATATCGGAGAGTTTAGGAATTCTTTTTACTTCCCAGTCTCCTCATCGCTCTGGTAAGGCATCCTGACGTAGAGTTTTGACTCTTCTCTTCTCAAATTTCACTAAAAAAATTTAGGATCACGCGGGTATCTTAGAATCGTTCCGATGGCTTTATGATGACAACATTGTCTTGGTTGCCTCCCGTCAGCAGGGGTTTTAGTGGAGGTGTCCCGGGGAGTTGAGCTCCGAGGTGTTGTCGTCATAATTTTATCGGTGCAGTTCTGGAATACCTGAGTTTAGTACGCCGACATCGAAAAACTCTTTTGTACAGTTGTTGGTGAGATAACCCTGATAGCCCAGTACTGAGGCGAGTGCGGGAGTATTGCCATGACTCGTATAACGGATGTTTTTCGAAGGTTGAGGTAGACGATTTCCGAAGGTTTCTTGGTTATGTGTTGAAGGATGGATACAGCTAGATCTAGGTATTGTTAGTTTGGGTGATATATTTTGTGTCCCCTATATCCCCAACACCTGATTGCATAACCAGAAAGTTTCGGGAGTTTATAAGTGGGAATTCAAGTATCTCGTAGGATATCTTTCCAACAGGCAGATGCTACGATATGGGATATATCATATGTTTGTTCCGGCTTATTCTGCAAGCCAAATCCTTTGTTTTTGTTTTATTTGTGGTATTCGAGTTGCTTCAATGTCAAGTGTTGATTCAATACCTTTTCTAAGCGGTGTTCTCATATTCCTATGTGGATACCAATCCTTCTTGATAATCAAGGATGTCTTTTCAATCCTTTCCAACCGGTGTGCTTCTCTTCAAGTAAATCCGATCATTTCAGCATTCGCGAGATCAATTCTCAGTTCTTTGCAACGGTGTTTGCTTCATCCGTCCCAAGTCGTCTTTGTTTTTCCCACCCTCCCACCCTTTTCTTCAAGGACTCAGATGTCTTAATCAAGTATCCTTTTATTGATGGGAAGTCTCCCCATTCTTCTCCTTCATGTTCTTACCCGATGTTTCGCATGAAGATGCTAACGGAGCCTCAAGTTTATAATTATTTGTTCTTTTATCTTCCCCGGTGTGTTCAATGCAATCTTTCGATGGTGTTCACATCTTTTCCTCGTTTCAATACCTTCTCATACCGGTGCACCTCATAATAATTCACTTCTCGCTATTCATTTGTTCCGGAGTGATGAAGATATCTCAGAAGATTCAAGTTTCCATTCTCAATTCACTCAATTTCTTTCGAGGTTGTTATCTCATTCAAGCCATGTAATTCAACCGGTGTAATATCCCTTCCAAGCAATCTTTTCAACGGTGTTTCTTTTGAGTGGGCCCTAACCCACAGGTCTTTTCCCAGGATCTTACCTGACTCTTCTAATTTTCCCGGAGCTATTCTCAAATTCTTTTCGAAGTTTGACGTAAGAATGAATTCCATCAGTCATATTCCTTCTCCAAGATCGCTTTCAAATTCTTTTCATCTTTGGCTCAACCTTTCCTCTCCTAATCCTTCCGGAGTTTCTCAACAGTTTGGTGGTGTTTCTCCTTGTCATTCTCAGCATTTGAAGACCGAAGAAGAGTTTCTCTTAAATCTTGCCCCATTCTCTTCAAGATTCATGGTTCTAGCGTTATGCCATCATCTCATAATTGTTTTCGATTGTGAGAATTCTTTTCACCCATCCGGAGCATTTCAGGAGTCTTTTCAGTTTGATTCTCCGGAGCCCATCATCTCAGAATTAGTCATTCAAGCTTTCAGCTCTTGTCGGGGATATACCCCGCGGCGTAAACCGGCCGGAAGTTAACCCGGCCGGACTTGGCGGTTTATCTGAAGACCCGCCCTGACCTTGGCGGTTTACAAGCAATCCGTTTGGTCGTTATGACTCACTGGTAAACCGACGGGCGGATCAGACGGATGACAAGACCCAAGGCCTAGAAGGCCGGTTCAACTATGGTGGGCCGGTTTAAGAGGAAAGGAATATTTATCTTACAAAGAGTTAAGACCAGGACTTGTATCCGGTTTGTATTAGAGATAGACTAGTCCTAATCCTAATAGGACTCCACATGTAAACCGCCCCTTCAGCATATATAAGGAGGGGCAGGGCTCCCCAAAGAGGGACAAGTTAGAAGCTACAAGCTACAAGCAATCAATAATCTCTACGGCTAGACACAAGAGCCGGTTTACGGCGTCTCCCTCGGGATGATAATGAGACCTAGCCTCAAACAGCATGTAGGGTTTTTTCCGGATGATGTTTCCCGGGGCCTGAAGCTGTCTAAACCCTTGTCTTGCGTGTTGATCCGCCCTGCGTCTCTCGTCCCACTCAACCCCTCTCAAGCTACCACATGGATGCGTTGGCCTCGCGACTAAGTCCTGACACTAAGGACATCTGCCGTGACAAATCCACGACAGTTGGCGCCCATCGTGGGGCCTGCGCAAAGTGCTGTTGAGTCCTTGGAGGGATATTCCTTAGGGTTCCAAGAAGGTCGTAATTTTCTGGAAGAGATGGTTGGAGAGGATCTACATCATCCTTGATTCATCAGTCCAGATTCATAGTCTATGAGATTCAAGGTTCATGAAAATTGAGATTGCGATCTGTTGGCTGCCGCAAGTCGGCAAGTCAACAAGGGTAGTCAACCTGCAATCAATCAAAGCTACTGTTACTGTTTACTTTACATGATTCGTCACGCTTGGTTCAGGAACTCTACAATCATCACATGACCCGGAGAAAAGGCACAGACTTGGCGATCACCCTCGATCCAAGTTGTCGCCTATGACTGTGCTAAACCGCCCCAGTGCAAGCGGTTTGACCCGGTCCGGTTTAACTCGCCCATTGCTATCTCGCAAATCGCCAAGGTTGAAGTTTTTCTCATTTTTTCCGTCGTCATCAGCACCGATCTAGCGGACGGTTCAAGGCTCGTGCATCGTGCCTCAGCCGCCCCGAGCAAAAAGAAAATCAATCCGGATGGAGGTTCCTTTTCATGTGTGTTTCGGAGATTAAAATCGACTGAAACCCGGAGAGGATATGCGGTGGGCACGAATCGGACTCCACCGTGGTGTGCCTCCGCTGCTGCCCGGTTCCAAGCCGTCGTCACCGGATTTGAATCGCCTCCGGCTCTGCCGCAACCGCCTCCGAACAGCCAGTGTCGACTCCGCTACCTCATGAGCCGCCTTCCGCGGTCGCTGCTTCCGCCTCCTGTTGCGTCACCTCCGCCCACGACTGGCGTCGGTTCTGCCCCGCGCGGCCGTCTACTCCTCCGACGCCTCCTGCCTCGACCCGCCTCAGCCTCGCACTGCCGGGCAGGTGTTGAACCGCCGCTTCCGCCCCAGTTACCCGCCGATGTGGCCTTGAACGGCTTTGCTCGCCTCGGCAACAAGCCACCTCCGTCGCGCAGTGTTCCACCGTCTGACGCGCGCGCCGTTCCGACCGTAAGCCGGCCCGGAGTCACCATCGGTGCAGGCTGCCACTTCAACCCGCCGCGGCAGCGGACGCACCTCGTCAACCCGCCGGAGTGCCCACGATGTGACCGGTTCATCTCCGAGACGCGCCATCGAGCCACCCTTGCCGGAGCAGCTTCAAGCTACCCGCACCCGCCTCTACGCCGTTTGCACTGCTTCTATCGCTTCCGCGTCTTCTCCGTGCGCCTGCACGGCTGCACCTCATGCAAACTCTGCTCGACCTTAGATCGGGATAGTGTTGAGTCGCCATCATCGCCGCAAACCGCCCCGGCCCTGCTCACTTAGGCATCGACTGTGCCGTACCTGCAAACCGCCCCGGACCTCCACTTCGCCACGCCGTGGGCAGCCTCCGCACGTCGACCTGTCGAGGCCCTGCCTGTGAGTCGCCATCGAGTCACCAAGCATCAGGATTGCCTGGTCAAAACCACTTCGTCGACCGGCCTCCGAGGCCTCGAGCTGCTTCCGTCTCCACCGGTTGCCTCCCGCGTGCTCGCCGTCTTCGGCGCGCCGGCCGGCTCCTGCGTCCTCTGTCGATGCGCCTTGAACCGCTGCGCCAAAGTCGCCGGGTTACCTCAGGTGATATATTTCCTTTGTGTTTTATAAGCATATTTAATTCACATGAGAACAATTACTTGGGTCTTTGCATTTTATATGCAGGATAATTGGTCATTGCAAAGCCGATGGACAGATCATGGATATATAAATCACGTAATTACTGTCGTGTGCTAGCATATGACCATGATCTAAGAATATGGGTGCAAGACGCCGCTCCTGCGGCCCGGACTAAATCGACTCACCGGGACCGTGCTTGCAATTGCCTCGCCTGGCCACGCCTGCGATTGACTCGTTCGTCCGCGTCCGTGCCGGTTTACAACACTATGGCCATCTCCCGCGACCGCGCTGGCTTACGGCGCAGAGGACAACTTGCTCCGCACCGGTTTACGATGCCGCGACCGGTTCATCTGTCTGTTCGCATGGCTGACTTGCCATGATTAATTTCAGTTTCATTGTGGTGATCGTCAACTCCACGGTGGATATTTTCTGGCTAGCATATCAGGGGATTATTATATCGCAGAGCTTTTGGATAACCCATGTCGGTTTATATCGCGATCCAGTCTGCATCAACTCGTCAGGACCATGCGAATTACCTAATAGCGCGTGCACAGGCGGCCATCCCCCGCAGTCCAGTCTACATCAACATACCGGGCCGCACCTGTCTGCATGAGCCATTCATTGAGTATGAACAAGTCACAGCTTGGGTAGCCTGGTTTTCTTTCAAATTGGAGGCAAATTATCATCAACCGCCGTCTGCACTGGATGGATCAATGGGCAGGCGCACAAGTCGCCGCCGCTACAGTTTGGTTAAACTTCAAATAACCAGTTGGAAGGAACCATTGGCCGAGTTGCTGACACGGCTCATACAGGATCGTTTATAACCCGTCGCAGTCACCTCAACCTTATGTGGCTTCACATCGTGCTATCAACACCAATGATATACAAGTTATGCCGGTTTATATCACGGTCAAATATGAAGAGTCTCAAGCCAACTCCTCGAGTCACCTTTGAGACTCGGGGGCTACGAGGACATGACTCAGCAATTCTTGCCAGTTTCAGCCGGTTTAAAGAACCCCAGGACGATGGAGGAAAAGATAACCCGATCCCGGAGGCTACTGTTATGTTGATGAAAATTTAAAGGCCGTCAGAAAATTTCCGGCTTGGAAAATATATGACAGTTACAAAATCCCGACTCAATGAAGAAGTTTCGGATCATCAGAAAGGATTCCGGTTTGAAACCTGGCTGAAGGGAAGTCAGTATCACTGAAGCTCTCAAATATCCGGTTTACAATCCGGTTCAAGAGAAATCTATTCTCCCACAGTTCTGAAGCGCTCAGATCCGGTTTAACAATGTCCGGTTCAAAAAGGAATTAACTTCTCGCAAGTTCGAGTTTAAAGGCCGTCAGAAAATTTCCGGCTGAAAATGAAGATTCCGGTTTAAAATCCGGTTCAAGGGGAAGATGTCTCCCCCAGCTTTGAAGCTTTCAATATCCGGTTCAAGATCCCGGTTCAAGAAGAATTTACCTCTTGCAAAAAAGTAAAAAATTACCAAAGAGGACCTGCTGCCATGATGCGCGGTTCAAACATGGGTATCCGGCCTTATTGGCTTGACATATTATTTATCACATGGGGGCTCCCGCTTTGTAAAGCGGGGTGTCTATTCCTTATATCATGCGTGGTTACACGGAGTGGATTCGCTTTAGGGCAACCTCCGGTTTACCCCTTGAGGTCGCTTCACAGAAGAGCAACAAAGTCAGTTGGGGACCTAGTCGACTTGAACCGTAGCTACACCTCCTGGGAGCTTGGTCATGTCTTGACGACGGTAATGCCTTCTGGCTGGCACATTTGCCACTAAGTCAGTTGGGGACCTAATCGACTTGAACTGTAGTTACACCTTATGGGAGCTCGATCATGTCTTGATGATGGTAATGCCTTCTGATCGGCTTTTAAACAGCCAATAAGTCATTTGGGGGCTTGGTCGTGTCTGAACCAATACAATGCCACTTGATCGGCCCTAGGCCACTGAGTCACTTGGGGGCTTGGTCGAATCCGAACCAATGCAATGCCACTTGGCCGGCGTAACGCCACGCGTCATTTTGGGGTCCTGGCTGACTGGCACCATTGCTACGCCTTCGGGGGGCTTGGTTGCGTCTGACCATGGTAATTCCATCTGACCAAGCTCAGTAGAGCTCTTATTTTGCAAAAAATTGTTGCCATTGCTTTTGCTTTAATAGCCTTTCTTGAGAAGTTGCTATTTTATTTGCGTTTTTTAAACCGACAGTATTTTGTACCGGTTCAAACAACTAAATTGGCGGAACACGGTCCATTTTTAAACCGGAGATTATCTGCCCGGTTTAATTTTCTGTTACCATCCTATTATGGAGTAAACCAGTGTTTATCAACCCGGCTCGGCTTTCAACTACAAGTTGTCAGTACACGATCAAGTTATAATCTGGAGACTATCAGCCCGGTCTGGTTTGACTACAAGTCACCAGTATATACATGGTTAATCCGGTGTTTATCACAACCCGGTACGGTTTTATCATAAAATCGGCGCAATATGGAAGGAGTTATCATTACTCAAGATTGGGGTTATCACTCTTACTACAAAAAGTTGGTAAACCAACGATGTGATTCAATGTCACAGGTATGATATATTTCATATTTTTTAGTGCAGCCTTGGTTATAAACCCAGGTTATATGTTGGGCATTATGACCCGTCCGGCGGTAAACCGCCAGGACACTTTAAACTTGTTGTATGCAGAAACAGGTTGAATAAAGCATGATTATAAATTATCCGGTGTTTGTTAAACCGGCCTGGCTTTCAGACGATAAGTCGCCGGTATGATGATAAATTATCCAGTGTTTATTAAACCGGTCTGGCTTTGGACTATAAGTCGCCAGTATTTGGATTGCGCCATTGGAATCATGCGCTTATAAATTATTGGATTATATTATTCAAATAGCCAAACTTGGCTGAATTTTCATTATGATATTGGATGAATAAGGTTTTCATACCAGATTATATTATCTTGAATAGCCAACATGGCTGGATTTTTATTATGGTTATTAATATCATGATTAAGGTTTTCAAAGTCGCTTTAGCGCAATGGTTATCATTTTATACAATTGAAGGAATAGTCCCGAGTCGCTGCAGGCTTACAACCCGGCACTTGGGGGCTACATTATTCAAAATTGAGATTACATCAAATATGCAAGTCTCATGTTGCTGCAAGCATGCACCATGATACTTGGGGGCTAATGCAAGGTCTTTTTTGCTCATCTTATTGAAGACCCAACTCATCACACTGTAATGAGCTGGCCCTTGGGGGCTACCAATTGCTCCTGTCAACTATTCAAGGTACAAAGCTTTTTATCTATTATATTGAAGGGTCTACTACTCAGTTGGTAAAGCACAAGGCTCTTAACCTTGTGGACGTGGATTCAAGCCCCATGATGGGGGTTACATCATATGATGTTATTTTCATTGAAGTGTATATCAAAGTCCCAGCTCAATATTATCTTACTGAGTCGGCCCTTGGGGGCTACATGCTGCTGTTCAAAGTTTACAAGATTATACTTACAAAGTCCCTGCTGATAATTACATAATGACCCGGCCCTTGGGGGCTACATTGGTTGAAATTTTATGGGCATCAATCAATTACAAGTCCCAGGTTGCTGCAAGCATGACAACTCGGCACTTGGGGGCTACAGGTATTATATTATTATCGAAGAAAGATTTTCAAATTCTCTGTTGAGCAAGTTAGATTGACCCGGCGTCACCAATCATTATGACCCTGTGGCTGCAACCCGGTGTCATCAATGATCATAAACCGATGTTGGCAACAATCATGAACCGGTGTCTGCAACAATCATAATCCGGGGTCATCAGTTTTTATAACCCGGCCATTTGGTAATGTTAAACCGGCAAGTTTTCAAGACCGGGATCATCTTCAAACCGGCTGAATATCAGATGAACATTTCAAGACCAGTATTTCTTAAACCGGCGTTTTGGAAGCCGGCTCAAGTGGATTATTTCTTCACAATATTTTTCTGTGAGAAACCAATGTCAGCAAATTGAGTATGACGTTGGCTTATTGACCTGGATTTTCTCGAAGGAGGAAATGACAAGGACTTAAGGATGATCAGGTGCCGGTTTACAAGAATTCTTAACCCGGAGTACAACCTGTCAAAATTTGTTCTGATGTTTATTTGCAGCATAAGTTTACCATGGATAAATCCAAGCTAAACTTGGGGGCTAATGTCGGGGATATACCCCGCGGCGTAAACCGGCCGGAAGTTAACCCGGCCGGACTTGGCGGTTTGTCTGAAGACCCGCCCTGACCTTGGCGGTTTACAAGCAATCCGTTTGGTCGTTATGACTCACTGGTAAACCGACGGGCGGATCAGACGGATGACAAGACCCAAGGCCTAGAAGGCCGGTTCAACTATGGTAGGCCGGTTTAAGAGGAAAGGAATATTTATCTTACAAAGAGTTAAGACCAGGACTTGTATCCGGTTTGTATTAGAGATAGACTAGTCCTAATCCTAATAGGACTCCACATGTAAACCGCCCCTTCAGCATATATAAGGAGGGGCAGGGCTCCCCAAAGAGGGACAAGTTAGAAGCTACAAGCTACAAGCAATCAATAATCTCTAGGGCTAGACACAAGAGCCGGTTTATGGCGTCTCCCTCGGGATGATAATGAGACCTAGCCTCAAACAGCATGTAGGGTTTTTTCCGGATGATGTTTCCCGGGGCCCGAAGCTGTCTAAACCCTTGTCTTGCGTGTTGATCCGCCCTGCGTCTCTCGTCCCACTCAACCCCTCTCAAGCTACCACATGGATGCGTTGGCCTCGTGACTAAGTCCTGACACTAAGGACATCTGCCGTGACAAATCCACGACAGCTCTCGTTCTCCAAATCTTACCGGTGCATCATTCAAGTATACTCTAATCAGTTCATGATCTCTTCGTTCTCATGTATCTAAATCCTAGCAAGCATCTTCGTTCATTTGCTAATTCTTCCCGGTGTTTCCTTATCTTTTCTTCGTTCATTTTTAATTTTTACGGTGGTTCGTTCAAGAGTTCTCTTTCTTTGTTATCATATTAATTCATTCGTTCTTTCCAACCCTACCGGTGGTTCATTGAAGACATTCCCAAGTTGAGCCATATCTCTTTTCAATCCTTTTTCAACGAGAATAAGTAGTATGCCTAATCCGTTGCTTGTCATCAATTTAAATTGGTGAAGGATGCGCATAACATAATTCTTGTTCTTGTTTCATCCAAGTGTTTAATTCCTCCTTTCGGAGTTTATTCATGATGAATAAATTCTTGATTTAAATTGTTTCATCTTGTCTTCCTCGGAGTTCCAAGCTCTCGCAATTCTATCACCACGGAAGTCCATCTAATCATCTCAAAGCTTTACCTTGTGTTTTCAACTTCTCGTTATTTTTATCATCCTTTTATTACCGGAGTTCTTTATGGAGGCTACATGATGATTCACAAAGGATTTAATTCCTTCTCGAAGTGTTCATCGAGATTCTTTTCAAAGGAGCTCAAGTATTCCTTATCTTGCATTTTAAAGTGCAATCCTTTCAACCGTATCATTCGAGGTGGTATTATGTCATTCTTGATAATTGGAGTTCACGTCTCATGACTCACATGTTGTCAAGAATGAGGTATTTTAAATCCATCAATCTCTTCATTGGAGTTATCTTGGGTTATATTTCACCTAAAGCCTTCCCTAAGGATTGTTGCTATTTATGGTGCTTATAAATTACCCAAGTTCTTCGTTTGTTCTCCTGGTGAAACAAGTTTCTCGTCTCCTTGTTGATATCAATCCAATCTTTTGTTTTCCGGTTGTGGCAGAAGTTGTCATTTTCTTCTTTGTCCTTTATCCCAACGATCTATCTTCTATTCTCTCTTTCGGAGGCAGTGTGTTGTTAATTTCAACAAGTATCCTCTCATCTTGTCAAGATCATGTTCTTTTCTTGTTTATCCATTTAACCGGAGTGTTGTGCCTATCATTCCTCTTTTAACCGGAGTCTCATTCAAGTGCTTTCATTTGCCAAGTTCATATTCTATTCATTCCATTTCCAACCGGAGTGTTGTTGTAATTGTTCTTTATCATTCCTTGTACATCTTGTTTCAACCGGAGTGGTTCCAATATCTATCGTATCACTAAACCGCTGGGTTCTCGTCATATCCCATGTTCCTCTTTCCTAACGGAGTGTTTTCAACTTTGTTCATCGTCGTTGTTTTTGTTCTTTCATTTTGCTCTACCTCTCAAGGTTCTTCGGTTTCACACTTTTGTCAAAGAAGCAACTTAGCTTTACCTCTTATCTTCCTCTTCCGTTTTCCCTCCGGTGCCATCCTAGATCTCGGGACGAGATCCTCTCGTAGTGGTGGAGTGTTGTAACGCCCCGGATCTGATGCGCCAGGTGTCCGCCAGTTATTCGTCGTCGTTGCCATGTCATGTGCTTGCGTGTTGCACTTTGCCATGTCATCATCTGCATTTCATATCATGTCATCATGTGCATCGCATTCGCATACGTGTTCGTCTCATGCATCCGAGCATTTTCCCCGTTGTCCGTTTTGCAATCCGGCGCTCCGATGTTTCCCGGCGTCCCCTTTTACCTTTTTCCGTGAGCGGGTATTAAACGCTCTCGGAATGGACCGAGATTTGCCAAGCGGCCTTGGTATGGCACCGGTAGACCGCCTGTCAAGTTTTGGGTCAATCGGAGGTCGTTTGATACTCCAACGGTTAACCGGGTAACCGTAAAGGCCTCTTTTGGTGCAGCCCAACACCCCTTTCAAAGTGGCCCAAAACCCATCCTAACCCCTTCCATCCTCTCGGTCGTTCGATCACGATCGCGTGGCCGAAAACCGCACTCCATTTGGAGCTTCCTAGCCCCCTCTACCTATAAATAGGTGCTCCCCCTCGGATTTTTCGCGCAGTCCAACCCTAGCCTTTTCCCTCTGCGCCGTGCCGGACATGTCCATCCCGCGCCGGACATGTCCAGCCTCCACATCACTCCGACGAATCACGTCGCGCCACGTCATCGCCGCCGCCCCCCGCGCCCAATCCCAGTGCGCCACCTGTCCCGCGCCCGCGCCTCTCTCTCCTCCCGCCCGCCGCGGCCCGGCGAGCCCGGATCGGGCCCGCCCGGCCCGCCGCCGCCCGCGCCGCCCCTCGCCGCTCCGGCGCCCCGCCCCGCGCCACCGAGCCGCCGCCCGCGCCCGCTCTCATCGCTGGCCGTGCCCCGCGCCCCGCCGCTCGCGCCCTTGCGCCGCCGCCGTCGCAAACCCCTGCGCCGGCCCCGCCGCCTCGCTGCCGCCGGCCTCCCGCGACCCCGCGGCGTCACCGCGCCGGCGCGCCTCGCCAAGCGCCGCCGCCTCCTCCTCCGGCCGCCGGTCCCCCAGATCCGGCCTTGCCGGCGCCGGATCCGGTTCCCCCGTCCACCGGCGAGCTTCCCCAAGCTCCGGCCGCCCTCTTCTCCCTCTCCGGCAAGTCTCTCCGGCGAGCTCGCGCCGCTGCATCGATTTCCGTGCAACCCGAGGTTGACCCCGAAAATCCTCTAAGTCCTTGGATCCACATATTTTGTTGCCATGTTCATCACATCGTAACTTTGCACCCGTTGCTCCATTTTGGGCGTATAATATGTCAAATTGTTCTTCTCGATGAGTAGATCATTTCATCTCACTGCATCATTTTCATTTGGGCGCATCTTGTCGCCCTAAATGCTGTTAGAAGAGGGCTATGTGATGTTAGTTTCTGATTCTTATCAGAACATGCACTTTTGTCATTTTTGCCATGATTGATGTGTGCACCCCATGAAGTTGAGTCCTACATGAGTTTTGTAATATGCCATGCTATCTTTCCAGAGATTTATGCCATGTATTTTTGTGATCTATGTGGTGACTAGCACAAGCATGCAAACTAGGGTACATAATGTTGCTGATTTCAGAGACTCAGTAATTTCACCAAGTCCCTGCCTGCTGTTATTTTTATGCCATGTGTTCTTGTTGTTTCAGAGAGATCTATGCCTCTTTTGAGAATGATCAGTAAGAGTATTTTGAGCATATAGATTTGCTATATCCATCCATGCCTTTGTTTGTAATTATGGAGAGCCTTAGCTTGAGTCATTCGAGCTCTGCTTTTGCTATAAAATGTTACTGGCAGATTGTTTACATGTTATTCGATTTTGCCAAGCTTGTTGTAGTTGTTCCTTGCATGTTATGTTATTGTTATTGCCATGTATAGCTTCTATGCCATGTCTTCTTGATGTATGTATGCTTAGTTTATCATGCAATGCTCTGTAGTGAGTGCATCGAGCTCGTAAACATGCCTACTTGTTTTCTGTTTTTGACATGTCCAGTTTTCTGCCAAGTCTGAAACCTGTAACGAAACTTGCTTAATTGACATGGGTGTTATTATATTTTCTGGTCCTTTTTGGCTTATGGTCAGTAAGGGACTTTTGTTAAGTGCTTTGACTAGATTCATGCCATGCCTTGCTTTGCTATGTCCTGTTCCTATAGCATGTTGTTTCATTGCTCTAAACATGTCATCCTGAGGTTAATTTCTGGCATGATAGTATTTTCACAAAGTCTGTGAACCTGTTATCTTTTGCACTTTGGCCATGCTTGTTTGAACCTGTTATGATGTGATTTAGCTGTAGCTCAGTGTTCATCTTTTGTCAAGCATCTTGAGTAGATCTTTGTCATATGTTTTTTTGATATGTTTGGGTGCTGTAGCCTAACTTCTTGTTGCTTGCTAAGTAGCATCATGCTGTTAATGGCAGAATCTTGTCATTCTTGTTTGCTTGTCATTTGCAAACCGTGCATCCGATTCCGGTGATCTTTATATCGATTTCAACCAAAATCACCTCACCTTTCCAGTGGCATACTTGGTTTGCCAAGATTATGCCTTGTTCATCTTTTCCTTCCGAAGCATGCATATGCATTGCATACCACATCTCACATATCATGCCATGTTTATGTGGTGGTTGTTTACTTTGTCGTTTGCTTCTTTCCGGTGTTGCTTCTTCGGGTTACTTCCGATAGCGTTGCGATTGTGAGGATCCGTTCGTCCACGTCCGTTTGTCTTCATCATGGACTCGTTCTTCTTCCTTGCGGGATCTCAGGCAAGATGATCATACCCTCGAAATCACTTCTATCTTTGCTTGCTAGTTGCTCGCTCTTTTGCTATGCCTATGCTGCTATACCTACCACTTGCTTATCATGCCTCCCATATTGTTAAACCAAACCACTAACCCACCTTGTCCTAGCAAACCGTTGTTTGGCTATGTTACCGCTTTGCTCAGCCCCCTCTTATAGCGTTGTTAGTTGCAGGTGAAGATGAAGTTTGTTCCTTGTTGGAACATGGAGATGTTGTTCCTTGTTGGAACATGTTTACTTGTTGGGATATCACAATATATCTTATTTAATTAATACATCTATATACTTGGTAAAGGGTGGAAGGCTCGGCCTTATGCCGGGTGTTTTGTTCCACTCTTGCCGCCCTAGTTTCCGTCATATCGGTGTTATGTTCGCGGATTTTGCGTCCCTAACGCGGTCGGGTGATTTATGGGACCCCCTTGACAGTTCGCTTTGAATAAGACTTTTCCAGCAAGGCCCAACCTTGGTTTTACCATTTGCCTACCACCTATCCCTTTCCCTTGGGTTTGATCAGCCCGAAGGTCATCTTTATTTAGCCCCCCCCCCCCGGGCCAATGCTTGTCTAAGTGTTGGTCCGAACCGAGCAGACTGCGGGGCCCCCGCGAGGAAACTCGAGGCTTGGTTTTACTCGTAGGATGTCTCATCCGGTGTTGCCCTGAGACTGAGATATGTGCAGCTCCTATCAGGATGTCGGCGCATCGGGCGGCTTTGCTGGACTTGTTTTATTGCCGTCGAAATGTCTTGTAGCCGGGATTCCGAGACTGATCGGGTCTTCCCGGGGAGAAGGAATATCCTTCGTTGATTGCGAGAGCTTATCATGGGCTAAGTTGGGACACCCCTGCAGGATTTGAACTTTCGAAAGCCGTGCCCGCGGTTATGTGGCAGATGGGAATTTGTTAATGTCCGGTTGTAGAAAACCTGAAGTTGATCTTAATTAAAATACACCAACCGCGTGTGTAACCGTGATGGTCTCTTCTCGGCGGGGTCCGGGAAGTGAACACGGTTGTTGGAGTTATGCTTGACGTAAGTAGTTTCGGGATCACTTCTTGATCATAGTTGTTCGACCGTGCTTTGCCTTTCTCTTCTCGCTCTCATTTGCGTAAGTTAGCCACCATATATGCTAGTCGCTTGCTGCAGCTCCACCTCACTACCCTGTCCTACCTTTAAGCTTAAATAGTCTTGATCTCGCGGGTGTGAGATTGCTGAGTCCCCGTGACTCACAGATACTTCCAAAACCAGTTTGCAGGTGCCGATGAATCCGTGCAGGTGACGCACCCGAGCTCAAAGAGGAGTTCGATGAAGATCTTATCCTTTATGTTGTTTCGTTCTAGTCGATCAGTAGTGGAGCCCAGTTGGGGTCGATCAGGGACCTTTGTCGCTTTTGGGGTTTCTTCTTTTATTTTGGCTCCGTAGTCGGGCCCTGATTGTAACTGTATGATGTAATGTTTTATTCCTGTATTTGTGTGAAGTGGCGATTGTAAGCCAACTATGTATCTCTTTCCCTTATGTATTACATGGGTTGTGTGAAGATTACCTCACTTGTGACATTGCTTTCAATGCGGTTATGCCTCTAAGTCGTGCTTCGACACGTGGGAGATATAGCCGCGTCGAGGGTGTTACATAATACTCAGCAGAAACAATCAAACAGCTGTGGAGTCCCATCAACGCCATCGGCAGGTTGAGTGTAGACCGTAACCCTGTATCGTAACTCTTACTCGTCGGAAGAAATATCTACAACATGATACGTTGCAGCCGTGTAGGTCAGTACATTGAATGTACAGGCAAGATCACAATAAGAGAAAGCAGATAATAAAACTATTCTATATGCAATATGGCTTTGTGCCTCTGGGTCTGAGTTTTGTTTGCGGAAAAGCTGGTTTTATTTTACCTACAACAAAGGAATATCAGGAGCCTGTACTATAGAGTTTTCTATCATGACATGGTTCCGCCAACCGATGTCTCATAGCCCATATCATCATAAGTTGCCCGCAATTAAGTTATTAGTCTGGTGTTGAGAGTTACGAGATAGATCCAAGTCCAGATGCTCAAATTGTCCGTAACCGGGGACACGGCTAATCGATTAGGTTCTAACCCTCTGCAGAGGTTTGTACACTTTACCCGCAAGATTCGATCCCTCTTTTTACGTTCTCGCACTTCAAGGTGTTTGAGAACAAGACGACCGAAACATGGTCTTCCAAAGAGTTCCTCTGACCACTGTCCGGTGCTCATCCAATCCTACCATAGTTCTACATCTGCTAGCACCGTCCCAGCCAGAGTCACCACTAAGGTCAACCAAGCCAGAGCCCATAGTGACTTGCGGTTGCACAGGTAAGCTTCCGGGCATGAAGTATTCTTCCGTCTCTTTGAGTCTGGGTGAAGCTTTCCGCAAGATGTCATGGCGCTTCTCCATGCATCCCGGCCATCCACTGGTTTCTCCAGGGTGCCCGTCACGATCCTTCACCCAGTAGTGTGTATTGAATTCTTGTCTCGAGTCTTGAAGTCTTGAGGTCCTGAAGATGCATTCCTTGCAGATGCCATCATGGAAGCTGCCGTCATTGACGTAGAGTCCTCCATTCTCACACCACTCCCGAGCACTCATACCAACCCGTCTACTATAGCGTAGCATTGAAACTATATTACGTCCCGGGCTTGGTAACAGGGAGATGGGTTCCTACCTCATGCATACTACTCAACTACAAGAAAATCAATATCACTGCTGGAGGGATTCTTGCAAACATGCCACTAAATGTGATAAAATCATAGGTATGAAAGCATGGTCAAAGTGAACTTGCCTGGTAATTACTTGATGAAGATATAACGCTCTCAGAATAATGACTTGGTAGAACTATTCATCACTCCGTTGACAAAATCTATATTAAACAGACATAGCATTCATATAAGCAAACATCCTAGCAAACAATTTTAGCACTCAAAATAACAACAAAGAAATTCAATAATAAAACTCAAACAAATTCCAAAGAACCCTCGAATAAAACTACAAAGAAAAACTACTAGGAAAAGTCTACGACTTTACTACAAACACCTAACATAGATTTGCCGTAAGTAAAAACTTAACAGCAATTGAAACACTAAGCTAATAAGTTAACAGAAAATAAAATGTAAAACAACTAAGTTAACAGAAAGTATTTTTCATAAAATTAGATTTGCAAAAAGAAACAAATAAAAAGCTTTTATAAAACACTAACTATGACCAAAACAAGTTTTCATACAAAACTAAATAAAATAATATATTTTTAAAAAAAAAATCTTTGGTTGAATAACAGAAACAAAACTAAATTTGTCAAAAGTGACAAAAAGAAATAATTTAAAACTAATAAAAACAATAAAGAAAAGACTAAAACAAAACTATAACTAAAACAGTACTGTTTTGCTAAAAACTTAATTTAAAATAAACTAAAAATAAATAACTATATGCTACAGGATAGACGAAACCATAATAAAACAGTAACAAAAAGAATCAACGAAAAGTACTTTGTAAAACTCAAAATATGACCAATTAGTTATTTGAACAAATTTCATAAAACTCAAGTTTAAACTGCTCAAATTTGAAACATAAGTAATAAAATAGAAACTTAAACAAATTTTTGACACAACGCAAAAAGAATCACTCAATTTGGATCTATAACATAAAAGTTATAAGCAAACTAAAATTGAAACTATTTCTGTTTTTAAAACAGAAACGAAAATAAACTAAAAAAACAAACTGGCAGGTACTACGCGTCGGGCTGCTATTGGGCCTAAGCAGGTGGGCGATCTGAACTAAACGACGCTCGGTCGTAAAATAACTAAACCGCGTACGGAATAGACAGAAAAAAAAGCGATCGGCCGGTCTACCTAAACCGTAAATAAACCGATCTACATAAAAAACCCTACCTATTCAATCTAATCTAATCAGGGCCATTGAAACTAGATCGGACGGAGGAGAAGGCATACCGCGGCAGTGGCAACTCCGGCGAGGTCGTCGTCGGCGGTGGCGACTCGGACGTCGGTGGCGGTGGTGCTCCGGTCGTCGGCGATGAAGATTGAGGGGTCGGGGCAATGTAGCGGGCGATGACGAGTCCAACGGTGGTCGTGGAGTCGGAGGAGATGGTCGGAGGTGGTCGACAGCGAGCTCGAGGCGGCGGATGGCGTCAGTGCTCAACGGTGATGGGGATTCGGTGGATTTGAGGCTCAGGCGAGTTGTTGGGAAGGTGTAGTAGAAGGAGGGGATCACGATGGTGGTGGCGGCGGGTCTCGGGGAGGTCGGAGGCGGGTTCTAGGGCATCAATGGTGCGGCGGCGGTGCTCAGCTCCGGCGAGAGATTACGGGCGAGGCACAGGGTTTCGGCGAGGGGAAAGGAGGGGGACGGGTCGAGGAGGCGGGGTACTTATAGGGGAGGCGCCTTGGAGGAGGGGGCGAATCGGGGAGAGGATCCCGAGCGATCTGGGATACGGCGACGGTTGAGCGAGCTCGGGCATCTACTTGGCTTGGCATGAGGAGGAAGAAGATGGCGGGCCCAGCGGTCAGCGACAAGGAGGAGGTGAGCGAGGCAGCGGTCGACCGGGGCGAAACGGCTGCGGGAGGGAGGCCGCGGTGGAGATGGCCATGGGCCGATTCGGCCAGGTGGGCTGGCGGCTAGCGCCTGGGGCGCTGGCTTCGGCCGTTTGTTTTTGTTTTTTATAAAGCGCAGGCAATAAAACCAACACAAATAAATAAAAATAATATATTATATAGGCATATAATATATCAGAATCTTCATAAAAATAAATCCTAAAACATGAACATATTTTCAGGTACAAATAAAATCCAAAAATATTTATATAAAGCAAACAATGCTATTGCTGCATTAACAATGCAAATAAAATTATTTTAAAATACCAAAATGATTTCAAATCCATTTTTCTCCATTTTTCTCTTATAGGGAATCATTTTACCCTATTTTCCATATATTATATTTTGTTGGAGAAAAATAATTTGAAAAAAAAATCAAATAACTCCAAAATGATTCTTTGAAACTTTCAACTCTCTTTCTGCAAGTTTTGAAGAAGTCATCTTATCTTCTCTCATGAAACTCATTGAGCTGCATAAAGTTTTTGAATTTGAAATATTTCCAATGGGAATTCAAGTCTTTTCAAAACCCTTTTCATTTATTTAAATGGAAAAAGTCGTATCATCTTCACTCTAGGGTTTTGTGATGAAATGGATTTGAATTCATGGAGATCATAAATGCAAGGTGAAAGTTTGGGAAAGTCATTTCATTCCCTCTCATTCAACTTTCAAAAAGTTTTCAAATTTCACTCAATTTCACACAATCAGTAAACAAAAAATTATAAATATTTATTTAATATAACATTCCAAAATTTAGAATTTTGGGATGTTACAGTTTCTCGCGCCGTCTCATTCGGCCCCTCCTTATAAATAGATGCGACGTAGGTCTTTTCATTTCCTCCAGTCGTCGTCCTCCTCGCACTCCCTTCTCTGCCGCTCGAGCTCCGCCGCCGCCGCCGTCGAACTCCTCGTCTTCACCGACTCAGGCCGCTGCATCACCCTGACTCTGACCAGAAAACAACGGTGACCCTCTGTGAGTTCCTCTTTTTCCCCTTTCTCAGATCTATTATCGAAACCGTTTTGAGTTCGTCGGCGTTCATCGCCGTCCGACGCAAATCTCCATTAATCCCACCTCCAATGCCTTACTTAGATTATCAAAACAACATAGAACTGTTGCGGAAAATGTTTGTGCTTATCCTGTATGAGAACAGATCTCATTTCCCTTGTTTTAGAAACCCTCCGCGAGTATATGAACTTCTCTGTGTTGTTTTAGGTCTAGGAATATTTTCCTTTTCAGAGCATCGTTTAATCCAAAATAATGATTGCAACTTGTGAAACCTGTTTGTCCCCCACTTAACCAAAAACTGCATCTATTGACTCTGTTTCAGCCATAATAGTTCATGTGACCGGTTAAAAATAACACCGGCTGTCAGCACCGCTTGCTTCTGGTGACTTAAGAAAGTCTTTAATTGTCTTTGATGCCTGCATCATTTTAAACATCATCACATAGTCAACTATATGTCATTAGGCCCCTTCTTAAGTCGCCACCCTGAATAAATCAATAGTGCTTTCCTCCGGGTTAAAAATTGAACCGGAAAAATTTCTTTATCTTGTTGTAGGCTTCGATTTACGCAATGGCACCCAAAGCTCCCAAACCTCCGGTGACCTGCAATGGGTCCCATCCGTTGTCACAGAAAGCAAATTGTCTGAATTTGTGAAGTCTGGCTATCTGCCCAAGAAGGAGGTCATGTCTTATCGTGCTCCTAACCCGTCCGAGGAGAAACCTCATCCCAAAGAAGGGGAGGTAGTAGTTTTTACAGATCATATGAGCCTGGGATTCGCTCCACCCGATTCAAAATTCTTTAGAGACGTTTTGTACTTCTTTGACTTAAGACCTCAAGACATCGGGCCCAATTCCGTGTCAAATATCTGCAACTTCCAAGTTTTCTGTGAGGTCTACCTTGGAGAAGAGCCCAGCCTACTTTTGTTCAGAGAATTGTTCTATTTGAACCGGCAAAACGAGCGCGCCAACGGGCCTAGTCTGGAACTTGGTGGCATATCGATTCAAAGGCGGAGAGACTGCCTGTTCCCTTATGCTGAATTGCCGAGTCATCCAAAGGACTGGAACCATACATGGTTCTACTGCCAGGATACTTCTTCGGCTGGTGAAAACCCACTGCCCGGCTTCCGTGCATTGCGCCTTGAATCTACTCACCCGCTGCTGGATAAGTTAACTGCTATTGAACGTCTGCCACTCACCCCCATTATCAAGAAAATCAAAGCCCTTTTGGGGAACGGCTTAGATGGCATCGACCTGGTCCGAGTCTGGGTTGCTTGGAGAATAATTCCGTTAAGCCGCCGCCCCGGCTTAATGTGCAACTACTCAGGCGAGAAAGGTGATCCTCAACGTCATAGTCCTAACGACTTACCCGATGACGTAGTGGAGGCTACCACTCAGTCTTTGTTGAAGGAGGGTATAGTAACCAGTAACGCCTTCGGCTTACTGCCCTTCTGCAAGCAAAACCCGGCCCCTGCAGTAAGTCTCAGTTATTACCTTTTACTACGTTTATACTTTGCTTTTACTTACAACCTTTTATAATTTCTCTCAGGCAAATGACGGCTTCTGGAAGGTTCATTATGACCATGAGGCGGCCAAACAAGCCAGGGCGGCTAAGAAAGCCGATAGAAAGGCCGCCAAGCCTACCACTTCCAAGAAAAGGAAACCAAGCACCTCAGAGATGCTTCAACTTGATGACTCTGATGACAATGAAGAAGAGGTAACTTTTAAACTTCTCTGACTCTTTTATCATCATTTCACTGACATGATTTCTCTTTCAGGAAGACACGGGAAACAGCCAACCCGTCGAAGAAGAGGTAACTATAATCTCCTCCGACTCCGAGCCTCTGCCGCGTCAGAAAATTCGAAGAGTAACCCAGAAAGTAAGATTTTCACATCCTTTGGGTTACCAAGACCCTGACTTTCTTTTGAAGCAACAGCAAATTGAAAGCCGGAGGCAGACACGGACCAGCAAGGACGTAGAGCTCTCCTCCGGCCTGCCTGACGTGACCAGGAAGCGTCGGAACGAGGTTATTTCCAACTTATGCTCTGCTTCACCTTTGGCAGGTTTAATTCGTCAACCTCTCAATTTATCTGACTCCAATTATCAGGATACCTCTCCTTCCTCCGGCGAGTATATGCAGTCAAACATGCCAGCTTTTAAAACTACTCCTGGGTAATGTCAATTTGTTTACCTCATGCTTTATCTTTACTCATATTTTGGCACTCACCTTTCTGCCTTGTCCACAGTGTGCAAGTGAAGCCCAGGAAGAAAACAAAGAAGGATAAGCCGGCCCAAGACCCTATAGTGACTGAGTCAGAGCTGGGCACAGCTGCCCCCGACTCTTCCACACATCAACCGCCACAAGAACCAGCTCAAGATATTCGGGCACCAACTTTTGACCCGCCTACTGAAGACATTCTTGATGATTCTGTTAACCCGGAAGCACGTAGCCCGGCCAAGACGATTAACCCAGAAGTGGAAATTCTCAAGACTCAGTTCATTGAGCCGGCCCGACCCACTGTTCTTGCCAAGTGCTCTGCTAAGGAGGAGTTGCTAGAGCGCCGTAGAGCCAAGATGGACATCACTGACTATACTCATTTGAGTATTGGAGAGATCGTCTCGGGCTATATCAACTAGGTGCATAGCTGTCGTGATCTGGAAGTTGACATGGTGAAGCAAATACAGCAAAAATCTGAGGTATGATTTATGCTTCCTTACTATCAATCATACTTACTGTACCAGCCCCCAAGTCTATTGCTTATGAGTAAATATGTTGTGGACTTAGAAAAAACTGTCTAGTACTGCTTATCCGGTTTAAATAGAAAATACTTAACCCTGTTTGTAGCCTGATACCTTGAACTTGCGATACGCATTAGCCCCCAAGTGCCAAGTATCTTTGCTTGCAAAGCGCTTGGTATTTTAGTATGTATAAGCCGGCATAGTAGTTTAGATTTCTTCAGCATACATTAGCCCCCAAGTGTCAAGTATCTTTGCTTGCAAAGTGCTTGAGACTTAACTTTATTTGTATCATGAACCTGACTATGACCTGCTACCAATGCAGACCACCATAAGTCAATTTGAGTCAGAGATTGCGGACCTGAAGAGCCGCCTGGCAGCCCAGGAACTTGAAATGCAAAAGGCCAACTCCAAGTTTGAATTCAGCGTCTCTAAACAAGAGAAGTTGAAGAAGAACTTTGAATCGGAGAAGAAAACATGGGCTGATGAGAAGGCCTCTCTGGTGACTCGGGCCGAGACAGCCGAAGCATCCCTTGCAAAAGCAAACACCGAGCTGTCCGGCTTGAAGCGTCAGATATCTCGAATGGTATCAGCAATCTTCGATAAGTTACTTTATATGAACCTCAAATATTGCCATCCTTCCTTTGATGACTAAGATAATTATTGCCTCTGGCTTACCCTTTGTTTAATAACACAGGCCCCAGGAGTACAACCCTCAAGCAGGACATGGTGGTCAAACTGAAAGCAGTCTATACTCTGGTGGAGCAATTGTACACCGGGTCACAACGTGCTTTGGCCGTTGTGGATTTATCAAATGATGTCCCCCATCTCCTGCAAGATGTGCTAAAACGGCTTGCCGTGCTACCTCAGCGGGTCCAAGAACTAAGACGGGCATCTTCTAGAGCCGGAGCTAAAGCTGCCTTGAGCCGGGCCAAGGCGTGGATTCCAGAGCTTGACCCGGCCGACCTCAGTCTTGGATACCCGAGTCTGAAGGAAGATGGAACCTTATTTGATGAGGCGGACTTCACCGCCTGTGTAAAAGACATATGCCCTGTGGCTACTCTCATTGGAAACGACACTGATCTTACCAAGTACCAGCCGGGTTATGACAGCGAAAACCGGAGGATTCCAACACCTCATTATGATGATGTCAACCTGATCCCTCCAATTCGTAAGCATACCTTTGCCCCTGAAGTCGATCCAACCGGTTTAATAGATGATAAAGTTGAGTTTGAAGCCTTGAGTGGCATTGACTGGACCTCATCGACCTTCCAGGACAGAGCAGGAGATGAAGAGGCAGAGAAGGATAACCCGGAGTCATCAAGCCAGCCACGGGAGTAAAGACATCTGGTGTCCTATGTTTGTGCCTTTGTGAAAACAATGCTTCATTATTCAGACTCGGGGAGTCTTGTAATAGGGTAGAAAAACTCTCGGTTTCTATCATGCCTTCGCGCATGTTTATGGCGCTCGATACTTTCTTAAGCCGTCATCGCTGTATATTTCCAGCTTTTATTGATCTTCTTGTTCCTTTATGTTTAAACAGAAGTTACTTGCCTTATCCTGCATAAGGGACAAACAAAGCATCCTCTGGCCACTTACCGCCACGGGGGTCAAAGAAAGGTATTGATAACCCGTACCATATACCAAGCAATATTTAGAAAAAACCTTCTTACGATTAAGCTTAGTAAAAATAATCATAATGATTTACCTGTGATGCCTGTAGTCACCTCACCGGCTCATATAACCCAACCCCTGAGGGTATTCTTAACTCTTGAAAATTGATATATAGAGGTTTACCGGGTTCGTGACAACCCGAGGTAACCAATATTAATCTGGAGGAATGAAATCCACTCCATAACGTTTTCAAGAGAGTCTGAAGATCAACAAATATTGACACGTGCAAAACATGACAAATAAAAAATAAGATTTAAAGGCCTCCGATTTGAATACGATCAGTGAACCGTTCCAAAGGGGTTAAGCTAAGATTCGGACGATCATATAGCCCCCAGTGGCTGTGGCGATGCCGATCAAGTGGGTATTGACAGCTATGTTCTCTTTGGTTCGAATACGACCTATGTTTGAACAGGAAGCCCCCAAGTGACCATAAGAGTTGTTTAATGACGCTGATTCGAATACGATCCACGTCAGACCCAAAGGGGTTAAGCTATGATTCAAATATGATCAATAAGCCCCCAAGTGGGTTTGGCAGTATGCCGATCAAGTGGGTATTGACAGCTATGTTCTCTTTGGTTTGAATACGACCTATGTTTGAACAGGAAGCCCCCAGGTGATCATGGCTAGATTTAGATATGATCATAAGCCAGACCAAAGGAAAGCCGTATTCAGATATGACCCGCTCCTTCTTGGTTATCTCCACCACCTGACAAAGAAAACACATAAACCTTTTTTTGGGGTGGAAAAAAAGGCAGAGGTCCTGCTTTATTGCTTTATGTAATATATACATAGTATAAATATATACACATGAGAGCCGGTGGCTCAAGTATAGTAAGGCCAAAGATGAGCGATATTCCACGGCCGGCAGGTCTCCTCCTCCGACTTACGTGAGTCTTTGTGCTCTCGAACATCGATAAGGTACTATAACACATTGTTCAGATTCTTACTGACCACAAAGGGTCCATCCCAAGGAGGGGATAGCTTGTGCATGTCAGATTGATCCTGATTGAGTCGGAGCACTAAGTCACCTTCTTGAAAGGTCCTGGACCTAACCCGGCGGTTGTGGTAGCGGCGCAGGTCTTGCTGATAAATCGCCGAGCCGGCTATTGCCAAGTCTTGCTCTTCATCCAACATGTCAAGTGCATCTTGACAAGCCTTTTCGTTGTCCGCCTCAACATAAGCCGCCACACGGGGTGAGTCATGACGGATGTCACTTGGAAGGACCGCCTCTGCTCTGTACACCATAAAGAAAGGTGTGTAACCCGTAGATCTGTTAGGTGTAGTATTGATTGTAGCGACCAGACCTCAAACAGTCTGACCTCTATGCTCAGGTGTCATCCCTGGATCAGTAATGCTGACACCACACAATACTTCGAAGGATTTATAGCAGAGTAGCAATCACACACTTATTACATCGATGTATCAAAGAGAACTTATTACAATAAATATGGCTTAAGGCCATCTAATAACAATAACAGCGGAAGGCTTGGAAGATAAGCAAGTCCATCAACTCCAACGGCATCACTGAGTATAGAACCACGACCTAAAAGGCACCTTACTCGTCGTCTGAAAAGTCTGCAACATGAAACGTTGCAGCCCGAAAACGGGTCAGCACATGGAATATGCTGGCAATGTAACACATGGAGAGTAATGAATGATTAAGCCTATACTACATGCATATATGGCTGGTGGAAAGCTCTATGGTTACAGTTTTGCGTGAAGCCAATTTTTCCCAACTGCAAAGGAATAAATTTATTTAACTATCGTGGTGGTTGTTAAACATTGAGAATGTTTGACAGCATCCTCAATCCCAGTTAAATAATAATCATCCTTAAAAACCCAACAATATTAATTTAGAAGTAACATGATGAGATTCACATGATATCCAAGTACTAGATACTCAAAACGTCCATAACCGGGGACACGACTAATCATGATTAGTTTATACACTCTGCATAGGTTTGCGCACTTTTCCCCACAAGACTCGACCGCCTCCGTTTGATTTCTCGCACTACATGGTGTTTGAGAAACGGATGACCGAGACACAGTCTTTCAGAAGCGCTAGCACCTTACGACGGATAGACCGGTACACCTACTTTCCCCTACATCTGCTAGTCTACCCTGTAAGAGTTCGCACGACTTAATCAACTATGCCAGAGCCCATAATGGCTTGTGGCTGCACACGGAAGTTTCTAGTTTGAATAATCTCATGATCCCTTTGAGCCTGGGTGGCGGTCCAAAAAGAAACAGGCAATACTGGAATACCCAGGTGCCTCAATCCACCCAAATGTGTGTTTAAGTTGCCACCTTAGATAAACCATTAATTAATAATCTCACATCTGTCATGGATATCACTCACCCAATCCACGTCTACTAGCATAGCATAGCATAACATAATAAGCAAACGTAGAAGTAACTCCCAAAGGTTTCATAAATAAGCAGGTAATAGGTACTACCTCAACTACTTCCCACCCCACAATGTAAAATTAGATCCTAATCATGCAGTGTTTGAGGATTGATCTAACGCAATACAACTGGGTAGTAAAAGAAGTATGATCAAAGTGTTACTTGCCTTGCTGATGATCCGTGAAACCTAGACATTCGAAGTAACAGGCGGCGCACTCCAGGTGTTCTATCGCTCACAAACAAACAACCATACAATAAGTACTCATCTAATGCACAGGTAAAACTCAAATAAGAGATCTAACCAGAAAGTTCAACTTAAGAACTCCGGTTTGCAAAAAGAATCAAATCGAGCGAAGCAACGAAAGTCAAACGGCGAAAGAAAACAACTTTGTTCTACAAATCTGGACATAAGTCAAATTTTACTGTAGTAAAAACTTGTTTAAGTTGATTAATCGGAAAGAGGGTTTCGAGACGAAACTCCGGGCACTTGAATCGCCTGATTCCGATAAACGAGCAAAAAGTTATACTAAAACGAAAATCGGATCAGAAATCGCGATCAGAAAATAACCGCGGAAAATCCGAGAAAAAGAAAAACGACGAACGGATTAACGTATGAACGTTCGTTAATTAACCTAAACCGAAAAATAATAAAATAAATAAAAAAATAAAACAAAAAAATGAAAATAATACCGACGAAAACCAATCGGTTTTTTTAAACCGGGCATGGATTTCGTGGCGGCGGCGAACCTCGGGCGACGTGCGGGCGGGTGGCGGCTCAGGCGGATCTGGCGGCGGCGGCGCTAGGGTTAGGGTTTGGGGCGTGGGTGGGTTGGCGGCACGGTTTGTGGGCTGGGGGGCTCGGGGCGCGGGTATCTAAAGGCTACCCCGGGCGGAGTCCCGCTCGGGTACGGCCCGGAGTAGGTTTCGTTTTTTTTAATAATTACGCTCCGAAGAAAAATAAAAAGAAATACTAAACGGACTCCAAAAATTCCGAAATAAATTTTCCCGGGCTTCTAAAATCAAGCCCGACAAAGTGAACATTTATTTGGGCCCCAAATGCAATTTTTAAAAACGCATATTTTTCCTAAATTCAAATAAAATATCGAAAAACTCCGAAATAAATCTTATTTGATTTTTTATTAAATCCTCAATATTTCTATATTTTGGGAAAGTCATTTTATTCCCTCTCTCATATTATTGTAATAGAAATAAAAGATGATAAAATAAATAAAATCAAATGATCCTATTTTCAAAATTTGAGAAAACTCAAATATGAAAATAACGAAATCCCCAACTCTCTCCGTGGTCCTTGAGTTGCTTAGGATTTTTATAGGATCAAAACCAAAATCAAATAAAATTATGATATGCGTGATGATCTAATGTATAACATTCCAAATTGAAAATTTGGGATGTTACAAACCTACCCCCCTTAAGATGAATCTCGCCCTCGAGATTCGGGTTGGCTAGAAAATAGGTGAGGGTGGTCCTTGAGCAAATCTTCCTCTCGCTCTCAGGTGGCTTCATCCTCCGTGTGGTGGCTCCACTGAACTTTGCAAAACTTGATAACCTTACTGCGAGTGACTCGGCTGGCAAACTCAAGAATCTTAACTGGTTTCTCCTCATAGGTCAAATTGTTATCCAACTGAATTGCTTCCAATGGCACTGTATCTCTCAAAGGTATGTCAGCCATCTCCGCATGACACTTCTTTAACTGAGAAATGTGGAATACCTCATGAACTCCTGACAATCCTTCGGGCAATTCCAACTTGTAGGCCACTTCTCCCATACGCTCCAAAACTCGATATGGTCCTACAAATCGTGGCGCTAACTTTCCCTTAACTCCAAAGAGTTTAATTCCTCGGAGTGGAGATACTCGAAGATAAACTCTGTCTCCGACTTCGTAAACTGTCTCCTTGCGTTTAGAATCTGCGTAGCTCTTCTGCCTGGACTGGGCTACCTTGAGCCTATCGCGAACCAACTTCACTTTCTGTTCAGACTCCTTTATCAAATCAGGTCCAAAAAATTGACAGTCTCCAACTTCATCCCACGTTAATGGTGTCCTGCACCTCCTTCTGTACAAAGCTTCGAAAGGGGCCATCTTCAAACTGGTTTGGTAACTGTTGTTGTAAGAGAACTCTGCATATGGCAAATTGTCGTCCCAGCTAGATCTGTAGTCTAGCGCACAAGCTCTCAGCATATCCTCCAAAATCGGATTGACTCTCTCGGTCTGTCCATCTGTCTGTGGATGAAAAGCTGTAATGAATTCTAGCCTGGTACCCAAAGTCTCATGCAACTGATTCCAGAACTTTGAGGTAAACTGGGTTCCTCTATCTGATATGATACTCCTCGGAACTCCATGCAAGCATACGATCCTGGTCATGTATATCTTTGCCAACTTTGCACTGGCGTAAGTGGTCTTTACTGGGATGAAATGAGCTACCTTCGTCAATCGATCAACTACATGTTGGGGAACGCAGTAAATTCAAAAAAAATTCCTACGCACACGCAAGATCATGGTGATGCATAGCAACGAGAGGGGAGAGTGTTTGTCTACGTACCCTCGTAGACCGAAGCGGAAGCGTTGACACAACGTAGAGGAAGTAGTCGTACGTAGAGGAAGTAGTCGTACGTTCTCCTCGCGATCCAACCGATCACAGCACCGTTACTCCGGCACCTCCGAGTTCTTGGCACACGTTCAGCTCGATGACGATCCCCGGGCTCCGATCCAGCAAAGCGTCGGGGAAGAGTTCCGTCAGCACGACGGCGTGGTGACGATCTTGATGTGTTATCGGCGCAGGGCTTCGCCTAAGCACTGCAACGATATGATCGAGGTGGAATTTGGTGGAAGGGGGCACCGCACACGGCTAAGGAACGATCCGTAGATCAACTTGTGTGTCTTGGGGTGTCCCCTGCCCCCGTATATAAAGGATGAAGGGGGGGAGGCTGGCCGGCCAAAGGAGGGAGGCGCAGGAGGAGTCCTACTCCCTCTGGGAGTAGGATTCCCCCCCCCCAATCCTAGTTGGACTAGGATTCTTCAAGGGGGAGAGAGAGAGAGAGGGGGCGCCCCACTTCTCCTAGTCCTAATAGGACTAGGGAAGGGGGGAGGCGCACAGCCCATGAGGGCAGCCCTCTCACCTCTTCTCCAAGGCCCATGTTGGCCCATTATGCTCCCGGGGGGTTCCGGTAACCCTCCCGGTATTCCGGTAAAATCCTGATTTCACCTGGAATGCATCCGATGTCCAAACATAGGCTTCCAATATATAATTCTTTATGTCTCGACCATTTCGAGACTCCTCGTCACGTCCGTGATCACATCCGGGACTCCGAACTCCTTCGGTACATCAAAATGCATAAACTCATAATAACTGTCATCGTAACGTTAAGCGTGCGGACCCTACGGTTCGAGAACAATGTAGACATGACCGAGACACGTTTCCGGTTAATAACCAATAGCGGGACCTGGATGCCCATATTGGCTCCTACATATTCTACGAAGATCTTTATCGGTCAGACCGCATAACAACATACGTCGTTCCCTTTGTCATCGGTATGTTACTTACCCGAGATTCGATCGTCGGTATCCAATACCTAGTTCAATCTCGTTACCGGCAAGTCTCTTTTCTCGTTCCGTAATACATCATCTCGCAACTAACTCATTGGTTGCAATGCTTGCAAGGCTTTATGTGATGTGCATTACCGAGAAGGCCCTGAGATACCTCTCCGACAATCGGAGTGACAAATCCTAATCTCGAAGTATGCCAACTCAACATGTACCTTCGGAGACACTTGTAGAGCACCTTTATAATCACCCAGTTACGTTGTGACGTTTGGTAGCACACAAAGTGTTCCTACGGTAAATGGGAGTTGCATATTCTCATAGTTAAAGGAACATGTATAAGTCATGGATAAAAGCAATAGCAATATACTAAACGATCGGGTGCTATGCTAATGCAATGGGTCATGTCAATCAGATCATTCAACTAATGATGTGATCTCGTTAATCAAACAACAACTCTTTGTTCATGGCTAGAAAACATAACCATCTTTGATTAATGAGCTAGTCAAGTAGAGGCATACTAGTGACACTCTGTTTGTCTATGTATTCACACATGTATTATGTTTCCAGTTAATACAATTCTAGCATGAATAATAAACATTTATCATGATATAAGGAAATAAATAATAACTTTATTATTGCCTCTAGGGCATATTTCCCTTCAGTCTCCCACTTGCACTAGAGTCAATAATCTAGATTACAAAGTAATGATTCTAACACCCATGGAGTTTTGGTGCTGATCATGTTTTGCTCGTGGAAGAGGCTTAGTCAACGGGTCTGCAACATTCAGATCCGTATGTATCTTGCATATCTCTATGTCTCCCACCTGGACCAAATCCCTGATGGAGTTGAAGCGTCTCTTGATGTGTTTGGTTCTTTTGTGAAATCTGGATTCCTTTGCCAAGGCAATTGCACCAGTATTGTCACAAAAGATTTTCATTGGACCCGATACGCTAGGTACAACACCTAGATCGGATATGAACTCCTTCATCCAGATTCCTTCATTGGCCGCTTCTGAAGCGGCTATGTACTCAGCTTCACATGTAGATCCCGCCACGACGCTTTGTTTAGAACTGCACCAACTGACAGCTCCACCGTTTAATGTAAATACGTATCCGGTTTGCGATTTGGAATCGTCCGGATCAGTGTCAAAGCTTGCATCGACGTAACCGTTTACGACGAGCTCTTTGTCACCTCCAAAAATGAGAAACATATCCTTAGTCCTTCTCAAGTACTTAAGGATGTTCTTGACCGATGTCCAGTGATCCACTCCTGGATTACTTTGGTACCTGCCTGCTAAACTTACAGCAAGGCACACATCAGGTCTGGTACACAGCATTGCATACATGATAGAGCCTATGGCTGAAGCATAGGGAACATTTTTCATCTTCTCTCTATCTTCTGCGGTGGTCGGGCATTGAGTCTTACTCAATTTCACACCTTGTGCCACAGGCAAGAACCCTTTCTTTGCCTGATCCATTCTGAACTTTTTCAAAACTTTGTCAAGGTATGTGCTTTGTGAAAGTCCTATTAAGCGTCTTGATCTATCTCTATAGATCTTAATGCCCAATATGTAAGCAGCTTCCCCGAGGTCTTTCATTGAAAAACTTTTATTCAAGTATCCCTTTATGCTATCCAGAAATTCTATATTATTTCCGATCAGTAATATGTCATCTACATATAATATCAGAAATGCTACAGAGCTCCCACTCACTTTCTTGTAAATACAGGCTTCTCCGAAAGTCTGTATAAAACCAAAAGCTTTGATCACACTATCAAAGCGTTTATTCCAACTCCGAGAGGCTTGCACCAGTCCATAAATGGATCGCTGGAGATTGCACACTTTGTTAGCTCCCTTTGGATCGACAAAACCTTCTGGTTGCATCATATACAACTCTTCTTCCAGAAATCCATTCAGGAATGCAGTTTTGACATCCATTTGCCAAATTTCATAATCATAAAATGCGGCAACTGCTAACATGATTCGGACAGACTTAAGCATCGCTACGGGTGAGAAAGTCTCATCGTAGTCAATCCCTTGAACTTGTCGAAAACCTTTTGCAACAAGTCGAGCTTTATAGACAGTAACATTACCATCAGCGTCAGTCTTCTTCTTGAAAATCCATTTATTTTCTATTGCTTGCCGATCATCGGGCAAGTCAACCAAAGTCCACACTTTGTTATCATACATGGATCCCATCTCAGATTTCATGGCCTCAAGCCATTTTGCGGAATCTGGGCTCACCATCGCTTCTTCATAGTTCGTAGGTTCATCATGGTCTAGTAACATGACTTCCAAAATAGGATTACCGTACCACTCTGGTGCGGATCTTACTCTGGTTGATCTACGAAGTTCAGTAGAAACTTGATCTGAAGTTTCATGATCATTATCATTAGCTTCCTCCCTATTTGATGTAGGTGTCACAGAAACAGATTTCTGTGATGTACTACTTCTCAATAAAGGAGCAGATACTGTTATCTCATCAAGTTCTACTTTCCTCCCACTCACTTCTTTCGAGAGAAACTCCTTCTCTAGAAAGTTTCCGACTTTGGCAACAAAAATTTTGCCTTCGGATCTGTGATAGAAGGTATACCCAATAGTCTCCTTTGGGTATCCTATGAAGACACATTTTTCCGATTTGGGTTCGAGCTTATCAGGTTGAAGCTTTTTCACATAAGCATCGCAGCCCCAAACATTAAGAAACGACAACTTTGGTTTCTTGCCAAACCACAGTTCATAAGGCGTCGTCTCAACGGATTTTGATGGTGCCCTATTTAACGTGAATGCGGCCGTCTCTAGAGCATAACCCCAAAAAGATAGCGGTAAATCGGTAAGAGACATCATAGATCGCACCATATCCAGTAAAGTACGATTACGACGTTCGGACACACCATTACGTTGTGGTGTTCCGGGTGGCGTGAGTTGCGAAACAATTCCGCATTGTTTCAAATGTAGACCAAAATCGTAACTCAAATATTCTCCTCCACGATCAGATCGTAGAAACTTTATTTTCTTGTTACGATGATTTTCCACTTCACTCTGAAATTCTTTGAACTTTTCAAATGTTTCAGACTTGTGTTTCATTAAGTAGATATACCCATATCTGCTTAAATCATCAGTGAAGGTGAGAAAATAACGATATCCGCCACGAGCCTCAACATTCATTGGACCACATACATCAGTATGTATGATTTCCAATAAATCTGTTGCTCTCTCCACAGTACCGGAGAACGGTGTTTTAGTCATCTTGCCCATAAGGCACGGCTTGCAAGTGCCAAGTGATTCATAATCAAGTGACTCCAAAAGCCCATCAGTATGGAGTTTCTTCATGCGCTTTACGCCGATATGACCTAAACGGCAGTGCCACAAATAAGTTGCACTATCATTATTAACTCTGCATCTTTTGGCTTCAACATTATGAATATGTGTGTTACTACTATCGAGATTAAGTAAGAACAAACCACTCTTTAATGGCGCATGACCATAAAAGATATTACTCATATAAATAGAACAACCATTATTCTCTGATTTAAATGAATAACCGTCTCGCATCAAACAAGATCCAGATATAATGTTCATGCTCAACGCTGGTACTAAATAACAATTATTTAGATCTAATATTAATCCCGAAGGTAGATGTAGAGGTAGCGTGCCGACCGCGATCACATCGACTTTTGAACCATTTCCCACGCGCATCGTCACCTCGTCCTTAGCCAATCTTCGCTTAATCCGTAGCCCCTGTTTTGAGTTGCAAATATTAGCAACAGAACCAGTATCAAATACCCAGGTGCTACTGCGAGAATTAGTAAGGTACACATCAATAACATGTATATCACATATACCTTTGTTAACCTTGCCATCCTTCTTATCCGCCAAATACTTGGGGCAGTTCCGCTTCCAGTGACCAGTCTGCTTGCAATAGAAGCACTCAGTTTCAGGCTTAGGTCCAGACTTGGGTTTCTTCTCTTGAGTAGCAACTTGCTTGCTGTTCTTTTTGAAGTTCCCCTTTTTCTTCCCTTTGCCCTTTTTCTTGAAACTAGTGGTTTTGTTAACCATCAACACTTGATGCTCCTTTTTGATTTCTACCTCCGCGGCTTTTAGCATCGCGAAGAGCTCGGGCATAGTTTTGGTCATCCCTTGCATATTATAGTTCATCACGAAGCTCTTGTAGCTTGGTGGCAGTGATTGGAGAATTCTGTCAATGACGCAATCATCCGGAAGATTAACTCCCAGTTGAATCAAGTGATTGTTATACCCAGACATTCTGAGTATATGCTCACTGACAGAACCATTCTCCTCCATTTTACAGCTATAGAACTTATTGGAGACTTCATATCTCTCAATCCGGGCATTTGCTTGAAATATTAACTTCAACTCCTGGAACATCTCATATGCTCCATGGTGTTCAAAACGTCGTTGAAGTCCCGGTTCTAAGCCGTAAAGCATGGCATACTGAACTATAGAGTAGTCATCAGCTTTGCTTTGCCAGACGTTCATAACATCTGGCGTAGCTCTTGCACCAGGCCTGGCACCTAGCGGTGCTTCCAGGACGTAATTCTTCTGTGCAGCAATGAGGATAATCCTCAAGTTACGGACCCAGTCCGTGTAATTGCTACCATCATCTTTCAACTTTGCTTTCTCAAGGAACGCATTAAAATTCAACGGAACAACAGCACGAGCCATCTATCTACACAACATAGACAAGCAAGATACTATCAGGTACTAAGTTCATGATAAATTAAAGTTCAATTAATCATATTACTTAAGAACTCCCACTTAGATAGACATCTCTCTAATCCTCTAAGTGATCACGTGATCCAAATCAACTAAACCATGTCCGATCATCACGTGAGATGGAGTAGTTTCAATGGTGAACATCATTATGTTGATCATATCTACTATATGATTCACGCTCGACCTTTCGGTCTCTGTGTTCCGAGGCCATATCTGTATATGCTAGGCTCGTCAAGTTAAACCTGAGTATTCCGCGTGTGCAACTGTTTTGCACCCGTTGTATTTGAACGTAGAGCCTATCACACCCGATCATCACGTGGTGTCTCAGCACGAAGAACTTTCGCAACGGTGCATACTCAGGGAGAACACTTCTTGATAATTTAGTGAGAGATCATCTTATAATGCTACCGTCAATCAAAGCAAGATAAGATGCATAAAAGGATAAACATCACATGCAATCAATATAAGTGATATGATATGGCCATCATCATCTTGTGCTTGTGATCTCCATCTTCGAAGCACCGTCATGATCACCATCGTCACCGGCGCGACACCTTGATCTTCATCGCAGCATCGTTGTCGTCTCGCTAATCTTATGCTTCTACGACTATCACTACCGTTTAGCAATAAAGTAAAGCATTACATCGCGATTGCATTGCATACAATAAAGCGACAACCATATGGCTCCTGCCAGTTGCCGATAACTCGGTTACAAAACATGATCATCTCATACAATAAAATTAGCATCACGTCTTGACCATATCACATCACAACATGCCCTGCAAAAACAAGTTAGACGTTTCTCTACTTTGTTGTTGCATGTTTTACGTGGCTGCTACGGGCTTTAAGCAAGAACTCATCTTACCTACGCATCAAAACCACAACGATAGTTTGTCAAATAGACTCCGTTTTAACCTTCTCAAGGACCGGGCGTAGCCACACTCGGTTCAACTAAAGTTGGAGAGACAGTCTTCCGCAAGCCATCTCTGTGCAAAGCACGTCGAGGGAACCGGTCTCGCGTAAGCGTACGCGTAAGGTTGGTCCGGATCGTCTCATCCAACAATACCGCTGAACCAAAGTATGACATGCTGGTAGGCAGTATGACTTGTATCGTCCACAACTCACTTGTGTTCTACTCGTGCAAATAACATCAACCATAAAACCTAGGCTCGGATGCCACTGTTGGGGAACGCAGTAAATTCAAAAAAATTTCCTACGCACACGCAAGATCATGGTGATGCATAGCAACGAGAGGGGAGAGTGTTTGTCTACGTACCCTCGTAGACCGAAGCGGAAGCGTTGACACAACATAGAGGAAGTAGTCGTACGTAGAGGAAGAAGTCGTACGTTCTCCTCGCGATCCAACCGATCACAGCACCGTTACTCCGGCACCTCCGAGTTCTTGGCACACGTTCAGCTCGATGACGATCCCCGGGCTCCGATCCAGCAAAGCGTCGGGGAAGAGTTCCGTCAGCACGACGGCGAGGTGACGATCTTGATGTGTTATCGGCGCAGGGCTTCGCCTAAGCACTGCAACGATATGATCGAGGTGGAATTTGGTGGAAGGGGGCACCGCACACGGCTAAGGAACGATCCGTAGATCAACTTGTGTGTCTTGGGGTGTCCCCTACCCCCGTATATAAAGGATGAAGGGGGGGAGGCTGGCCGGCCAAAGGAGGGAGGCGCAGGAGGAGTCCTACTCCCTCTGGGAGTAGGATTCCCCCCCCCCCCAATCCTAGTTGGACTAGGATTCTTCAAGGGGGAGAGAGAGAGAGGGGGCGCCCCACTTCTCCTAGTCCTAATAGGACTAGGGAAGGGGGGAGGCGCACAGCCCATGAGGGCAGCCCTCTCACCTCTTCTCCAAGGCCCATGTTGGCCCATTATGCTCCCGGGGGGTTCCGGTAACCCTCCCGGTATTCCGGTAAAATCCTGATTTCACCTGGAATGCATCCGATGTCCAAACATAGGCTTCCAATATATAATTCTTTATGTCTCGACCATTTCGAGACTCCTCGTCACGTCCGTGATCACATCCGGGACTCCGAACTCCTTCGGTACATCAAAATGCATAAACTCATAATAACTGTCATCGTAACGTTAAGCGTGCGGACCCTACGGTTCGAGAACAATGTAGACATGACCGAGACACGTTTCCGGTTAATAACCAATAGCGGGACCTGGATGCCCATATTGGCTCCTACATATTCTACGAAGATCTTTATCGGTCAGACCGCATAACAACATACGTCGTTCCCTTTGTCATCGGTATGTTACTTACCCGAGATTCGATCGTCGGTATCCAATACCTAGTTCAATATCGTTACCGGCAAGTCTCTTTTCTCGTTCCGTAATACATCATCTCGCAACTAACTCATTGGTTGCAATGCTTGCAAGGCTTTATGTGATGTGCATTACCGAGAAGGCCCTGAGATACCTCTCCGACAATCGGAGTGACAAATCCTAATCTCGAAGTATGCCAACTCAACATGTACCTTCGGAGACACTTGTAGAGCACCTTTATAATCACCCAGTTACGTTGTGACGTTTGGTAGCACACAAAGTGTTCCTACGGTAAATGGGAGTTGCATATTCTCATAGTTAAAGGAACATGTATAAGTCATGGATAAAAGCAATAGCAATATACTAAACGATCGGGTGCTATGCTAATGCAATGGGTCATGTCAATCAGATCATTCAACTAATGATGTGATCTCGTTAATCAAACAACAACTCTTTGTTCATGGCTAGAAAACATAACCATCTTTGATTAATGAGCTAGTCAAGTAGAGGCATACTAGTGACACTCTGTTTGTCTATGTATTCACACATGTATTATGTTTCCAGTTAATACAATTCTAGCATGAATAATAAACATTTATCATGATATAAGGAAATAAATAATAACTTTATTATTGCCTCTAGGGCATATTTCCTTCACTACAACCCAGATTGAGTCATAGCCGGAACGAGTCCTTGGTAATCCCGTGATAAAATCCATGCCTAGCTTATCCCATTTCCATTTGGGTATCGGCAATGGCTGCAACAATCCTGCGGGCTCCTGATGCTCTGCCTTTACTCTCTGACATACATCACAAACTGCTACATACTCCGCAATATCCTTCTTCATTCCGGTCCACCATAAAGTATCCTTCAAATCCAAATACATCTTGGTGTTTCCTGGGTGAATCGAATAGGGTGAATCATGTGCCTCTTGCAGAATCAACTTCCTGATCTCCGGATCATTGGGCACAAAAACACGGTCTTGAAACCATAGGGTATCGTGCTCATCCTCACGAAATCCTTTAGCTTTTCCTTCGTTCATTTTCTCCTTTATAGTGGCAATCTCCTTGTCAGTCTTCTGAGCTTCTCTGATTCTATCCATCAGCGTTGACTGAATCTCCAATGCTGCTACATAGCCTCTCGGGACTATTTCCAACCATAGCTCATGAAGATTCTCGGCTAACTCCTTTGGTATTTCTCCCGTCATTAGTGTATTGACATGGCTCTTACGACTCAATGCGTCAGCTACTACATTAGCTTTTCCGGGATGGTAATGCAATCTCATATCATAATCCTTGATGAGCTCCAACCATCTCCTTTGTCTGAGATTCAACTCCTTCTGCGTGAAAATGTACTTCAAACTCTTGTGATCCGTGTACACCCCATAATGATTTCCAATGAGGAAATGTCTCCATGTCTTCAATGCATGCACTACGGCTGCTAACTCCAAATCATGCGTGGCATAATTTAATTCGTGAGGCTTCAGTTGTCGTGAAGCATACGAAACAACTCTTCCCTCCTGCATAAGCACTGCTCCAAGTCCCCGACGTGAAGCGTTGCAATATACCTCATAATCCTTGGTCTGATCTGGCAAAATCAACACGGGTGAGGTAACCAAACGTTTCTTCAATTCCTGGAAACTAGCCTCACACTCCTCAGTCCAAATGAACTTAGTATCCTTCTTCATCAACTCCGTCATAGGCTTTGCAATCTTTGAGAAGTTCTCAATAAATCTCCGGTAGTATCCTGCGAGTCCAAGAAAACTCCGGATCTCTCCAACTGTGGTTGGTGCTTCCCAATTGGTCACCGTGATAACCTTTGTGGGGTCAACTGCTATTCCTTCTCCGGATATAACGTGTCCAAGGAATCCTACTTCCTACAACCAAAACTCACATTTGCTGAACTTGGCATATAGCTGATGTTCTCTGAGCTTCTCAAGTACCAATCGCAAATGTTCTTTATGCTCCTCATCATTCTTCGAAAATACCAGAATATCATCAATGAACACCATGACGAACTTATCCAAAAACTCCATAAACACTTTGTTCATCATGTTCATAAAATAGGCAGGTGCGTTAGTCAGTCCAAATGACATGACGGTATACTCGTACAGTCCATATCTTGTGGTGAATGCTGTCTTAGGGATGTCCTGCTCCCGAATCTTCAACTGATGGTACCCTGATCGCAAATCGATCTTGGAAAATACTTTAGCTCCTTGCAATCGATCAAACAGATCATTGATCATTGGTAGTGGGTACTTGTTCTTGATCGTTACCTCATTCAATCCGCGGTAATCAACAACCATTCTTAACGATCCATCCTTCTTCTCCACTAGAAGTACTGGTGATCCCCTAGGCGAAGAACTTGGGCGAATGTAACCTTTATCCAGTAACTCTTTAATTTGCTTCTTAATTTCCACCAAATCTTGTGCGGGCATCCTGTATGGTCTCTTTGATATTGGCCCTGTGCCTGGCAAAAGCTCAGTCAAAAACTCAATGTCTCTATCCCATGGCATGCCTGGCAACTCTTCCGGAAATACGTCAGGGAAATCCTTTACCACTGGTACTTCCTCCTGCACAACTCCTGATAAGGAATTTACTTGGGTCCTGTTCGGCGAATGCCGGGATACATACTTGATCCTTCTTCCTTCTGGCGTTGTGAGCAAAATTGTCTTACTGGCGCAATCGATGTTTCCTCCATACATCGACAGCCAATCCATACCAAGAATTACATCCAAACCTTGGGATTCCAGAATAATTAAATCCATTGGAAAAACATGCCATCCTATACTTAATGGCACTTGAAAGCATCCTTGACTGGCCATGTATTCTGCTCCTGGTGAGCTTACTAGCATAGGTGTTTTGAGAACCCTAGTGGGCAGGCTATACTTTTCCACAAATCCCCTTGATATGTATGAATGTGATGCACCAGTATCAAAAAGAACGAGTGCAGTAAATGACTTAACCAAAAACTTACCGATTACTGCATCAGGATGAGCTTCAACCTCCTCCACATCAACGTGGTTCACCTGTCCCCTGTTGAAAGGGTTCGGCTTCTTTCCAGAGCTTCCATTGCCATTCTGGCCCTCAGGACATTCATTGGCATGACCGGTCTTGGAACACTTGAAACAAGTGACTTGGCTCAGATCTCTCTTGGCTGGGGTTGATGGGGTGGTACGGTTCTGGCCGTTGCTTCCTCCATTCCCATTACCATTTTTGGATCCATTATGGTTGTGCGAGCTACCTCCTCCATGGGTATGCTGAAAGTGAAGTCCCGATTTAGGGGTAAGGCGGGGCTTCTGCTGAGTTCCTGAGTTATACTTCCCATGTCCATACTTCCTCTTGCGGTTATCAATCTGCTGCTGCTTCCCCTCAATCATAAGAGCATGATCTACCAACTCCTGGTAGTTGTTGAAACTTGCTACCATCAACTGCATACTCAGCTCGTCATTCAGTCCTTCCAGAAACTTCTCCTGCTTGGCCGCATCCGTAGCAACGTCATCTGGGGCATAACGTGCTAGTTTACTAAAGTCATCCACATAGTGGCCAATTGTCCGTCCTCCTTGGCGCAAGTTGTGAAACTCACGCTTCTTCATGGCCATAGCTCCTGCTGAGACATGGGCAGTACGGAAAGCTTGCTGAAACTGATCCCATGTGACAGTGTCTACAGGGTAAGTGGCTGTAAAATTCTCCCACCATGCTGTTGCGGGTCCTTCAAACTGATGTGCGGCAAACTTCACCTTTTCCTCATCTGTACATCCTGCAGTGGTCAACTCCCTCCATGTCTTGCGGAGCCAATCATCTGCTACTATCGGCTCGGTGCTACTGGAAAACACCGGTGGATTCAGCCTAAGGAAACGGGTCAAGTGATCAACTAGTGGTGGTGGCGGTGGGTTGTTGTTGTTGTTGTTGTTGTTGTTCTGGTTCTGGACTAACAACTGCATCAATGCATTCTGCTGCTGGATCAACTGAGTGAGCTCCGGTGGGAAAGCAAATCCATTGTCACGTCTCGGAGGCATCTGAGGGTTTAGAAAAGATGAGAATTAAGAATAGAATGAGGTCTAAAGAGAAAAACACTACCCAAATGCACATGAGACAAATGCACACAAAATCACTTCATTCAATCAAACAAGGGCATATAATCGGTCTAGAACTATCGCAAAAGTGCTTGGACTATAATATGTACATGGTGGAACACTACTACTGTTATGGTGGTCTACTTAGAAAAACTGCTCCGATGAAGACTCCATGATATCTGCTCCAGCTTCGTCTTCAAAATCATCATCACTAGGATCGGAGTCAGTGTCGTCGATGATGATGTAGTTATCCGGACAGGTGCAATCTTCATCTTCTCCTCCGGGTGCTGAATTCCTCTTGAGTTCTTCAATCTTCTCCTTAAGATCGTTGTTTTGTCTCACTAGAGCTACTATCTCATCCATGTAGTCCTTGCGAGTGGCCTTCAGTTATCCCTCTAGCTCAATAATCTTGGCTTTTGCTTCCTTTAACTCCATCATGTCTGCGCACATCTGGTTCTCCTGGCGTCGAATGTGCTGATTTAACTCCTGGATGAAATCTGCAATGGATCTATCCTTCTTGGTGCTAACTATCTCCCATTGTTCTTCTCGGCGTCCGCAAATCTGGTAAATAGTGTCCTTGAGGTCTTCTTGGTAAACTTCTCCAATGCGTCCCATGGTGATATGAGCTGCCATGCTCTTTCCCAGACTCCATGTTGGTGCACTGAAAACACACTCTATGGGCTCCGTGATTGGCACGAACGTCCTTCCTGGAACTATAGCTTGAATCTTCCAACGCTCCTCTTCGGGTAAAGTGGCATTGTAGGTTCCGGTGAAGCTTGGTATTCCAATATTCAGGTACTTGGTGACTTCCTTCAGGTGTCGTCCAAAAGGTGTATCTTCATCTGGCTGGGTGAACTTGATCCTCGCTTCCGTCATCCTAAAAGAGTAAAAAAGATGAGGAGTCAGAAATGAGAAGAGAGTAGTGAACTAGGGCTTTAGCTTAGTAGTCGTGTCCTACAGTCAGCGTGTGCTCTGATACCATCTCTGTAGAGACCAGACCTCAAACAGTCTGACCTCTGTGCTCAGGTGTCATCCCTAGATCAGTAATGCTGACACCACACAGTACTTCGAAGGATTTATAGCAGAGTAGAAATCACAACTTATTACATCGATGTCTCAAAGAGAACTTATTACAATAAATATGGCTTAAGGCCATCTAATAACAATAACAGCGGAAGGCTTGGAAGATAAGCGAGTCCATCAACTCCAATGGCATCACTGAGTATAGAACCACGACCTAAAAGGCACCTTACTCGTCGTCTGAAAAGTCTGCAACATGAAACATTGCAGCCCAAAAACGGGTCAGCACATGGAATATGCTGGCAATGTAACACATAGAGAGTAATGAATGATTAAGCCTATACTACATGCATATATGGCTGGTGGAAAGCTCTATGGTTACAGTTTTGCGTAAAGCCAATTTTTCCCTACTGCAAATGAATAAATTTATTGAACTATCATGGTGGTTGTTAAACATTGAGAATGTTTGACAGCATCCTCAATCCCAGTTAAATAATAATCATCATTAAAAACCCAACAATATTAATTTAGAAGTAACATGATGAGATTCACATGATATCCAAGTACTAGATAATCAAAACGTCCATAACCGGGGATACGGCTAACCATGATTAGTTTATACACTCTGCAGAGGTTTGCGCACTTTTCCCCACAAGACTCGATCGCCTCCGTTTGATTTCTCGCACTACCTGGTGTTTGAGAAAAGGATGACCGAGACACAGTCTTTCAGAAGCGCTAGCACCTTACGACGGATAGACCGGTACACCTACTTTCCCCTACATCTGCTAGTCTACCCTGTAAGAGTTCGCATGACTTAATCAACTATGCCAGAGCCCATAATGGCTTGTGGCTGCACACGGAAGTTTCTAGTTTGAATAATCTCATGATCCCTTTGAGCCAGGGTGGTAGTCCAAAAAGAAACAGGCAATCCTGGAATACCCAGGTGCCTCAATCCACCCAGATGTGTGTTTAAGTTGCCACCTTAGATAAACCATTATTTAATAATCTCACATCTGTCATGGATATCACTCACCCAATCCACGTCTACTAGCATAGCATAGCATAACGTAATAAGCAAACGTAGAAGTAACTCCCAAAGGTTTCATAAATAAGCAGGTAATAGGTACTACCTCAACTACTTCCCACCCCACAATTTAAAATTAGATCCTAATCATGCAGTGTTTGAGGATTGATCTAATGCCATACAACTGGGTAGTAAAAGAAGTATGATCAAAGTGTTACTTGCCTTGCTGATGATCCGCGAAACCTAGAGATTCGAAGTAACAGGCGGCGCACTCCGGGTGTTCTATCGCAGACAAACAAACAAGCATACAATAAGTACTCATCTAATGCGCAGGTAAAACTCAAATAAGAGATCTAACCAGAAAGTTCAACTTAAGAAATCCGGTTTGCAAAAAGAATCAAATCGAGCGAAGCAACGAAAGTCAAACAGCGAAAGAAAACAACTTCGTTCTACAAATCTGGACATAAGTCAAATTTTACTGTAGCAAAAACTTGTTTAAGTTGATTAATCAGAAAGAGGATTTCGAGACGAAACTCCAGGCGCTTGAATCGCCTGATTCCGATAAACGAGCGAAAAGTTATACTAAAACAAAAATCGGATCAGAAATCACGATCAGAATATAACCGCGGAAAATCCGAGAAAAAGAAAAACGACGAACGGATTAACGAATGAACGTTCGTTAATTAACCTAAACCAAAAAATAATAAAATAAATAAAAAAATAAAACCAAAAAAACCGAAAATAAAATTGACGAAAACCAATCGGTTTTTTTTTAAACGGGCATGGATTTCGAGGCGGCGGCGAACCTCGGGCGACGTGCGGGCGGGCGGCGGCTCAGGCGGATCCGGCGGCGGCGGCGCGGCGGCGGACGGCGGCGGCGGCGGCGCTAGGGTTAGGGTTTGGGGCGCGGGTGGGCTGGCGGCGCGGTTTGTGGGCTGGGGGGCTCGGGGGCGCGGTATTTAAAGGCTGCCCCGGGCGGAGTCCCGGTCGGGTACGGCCTGGAGTCGGTTTCGTTTTTTTTAATAATTACGCTCGGAAGAAAAATAAAAAAATAATAAACGGACTCCAAAAATCCCAAAATAAATTTACCCGGACTTTTAAAATCAGGCCCGACAATGTGAACATTTATTTGGGCCCTAAATGCCATTTTGAAAAACGCATATTTTTCCTAAATTCAAATAAAATATCGAAAATCTCCGAAATAAATCTTATTTGATTTTTTTTATTAAATCCTCAATATTTCTATATTTTGGGAAAGTCATTTTATTCTCTCTCTCATATTATTGTAATAGAAATAATTGATGATAAAATAAATAAAATCAAATGATCCTATTTTCAAAATTTGAGAAAACTCAAATATGAAAATAACGAAATCCCCAACTCTCTCCGTGGTCCTTGAGTTGCTTAGGAATTTTATAGGATCAAAACCAAAAGCAAATAAAATTATGATATGCATGATGATCTAATGTATAACATTCCAAATTGAAAATTTGGGATGTTACATTGATGCTCCAAAGTACAGAAGGTAACTCCTCCACCCAACAACCCGGCGTCCGCTGCAAGGGGACCAAGAGCCGGGGCTTGATACCCTTCAAGATCTCTTGATTAGCTCGTTCTGCTTGACCATTGGATTGAGGATGGGCCACAGCCGAAACGTCAAGTCGGATATGCTCTCGTTGACAGAACTCTTCCATAGCTCCTTTGGAAAGGTTAGTGCCATTATCAGTTGTGATGCTGTGTGGAAAACCAAAGCGAAAAATCACCTTTTTCATGAACTGGACCGCCGTGGCTGCATCACACTTACTGACTGGCTCCGCCTCAACCCACTTTGTAAACTTGTCAACTGCTACCAAGAGATGCGTCTTTTTATCCTTAGACCTTTTCAAAGGCCCGACCATATCAAGCCCCCAGACTGCGAACGGCCAAGTAATTGAAATCATCCTCAATTCTTGAGCCTGCACATGGGCTCGTCGTGAGAACTTCTGACATCCGTAACATTTACTGACCAGATCTTCTGCATCAGCATGAGCCGTCAGCCAATAAAACCCATGACGGAAAGCTTTGGCTACAAGAGATTTTGAGCCGGCATGATGACCACAATCGCCTTCATGGATCTCACGGAGTATCTCCTGACCCTCCGTAGGTGACACACATCGTTGAAATGCTCCTGTGAGGCTGCAGTGATGTAACTCGCCATTAACAATTGTCATGGACTTGGACCGCCGGACGATTTGTCTTGCCAAGGTCTCGTCTTCAGGCAACTCTCCCCGGGTCATATAACCCAAATAAGGTACTCTCCAATCCGGAATAACGTGGAGAGCCGCTACCAGCTGTGCCTCCGGGTCTGGTACTGCTAGATCTTGTTCTGTAGGTAACTTGACAGAAGGATTATGCAAAACATCAAGAAAAGTATTAGGCGGCACCGGCTTACGCTGAGATCACAGCCGTCTTAAGGCATCAGCTGCCTCATTCTTCCTTCGATCAATATGTTCCACCACATAACCCTTGAAGTTCCCAGCTACAGCATCAACTTCACGACGATAAGCCGCCATAAGGGGATCTTTGGAGTCCCACTTGCCTGACACCTGTTGAGCCACAAGGTCTGAGTCTCCTAAGCACCTTACCCGGCTCAAGTTCATCTCTTTGGCCATCCGGAGACCGTGGAGTAAGGCCTCGTACTCAGCTGCATTGTTAGTGCAAGGAAACATAAGCCGGAGCACATAACAAAATTTGTCACCTCGAGGGGAAGTTAATACGACTCCAGCCCCCGAGCCTTCCAACTGTCTGGACCCATCAAAGTGAATAGTCCAATATGTGTTATCGGGCTTCTCCTCAGGTGCCTGTAGCTCTGTCCAGTCATTGATAAAATCCACCAAGACTTGAGATTTAATGGCAGTGCATGGCACATACTTCAGACCATGAGGCCCGAGCTCAATAGCCCACTTGGCTACTCGTCCTGTGGCCTCTCTGTTCTCGATAATGTCTCCCAAGGGGGCAGAACTCACCACCGTGATTGGGTGACCTTGGAAGTATTGCTTCAGCTTCCGGCTTGCCATGAACACCCCGTAAACCAGCTTCTGCCAATGAGGGTATCTTTGCTTCGACTCGATGAGCACCTCACTCACATAATAAACCGACCGTTGAACCAGATGCTCCTTACCAGCCTCCTTGCGCTCCACCACGATGGCAACGCTGACGGCTCGTGAATTAGCAGCCACATATAACAGCAAAGGCTCTTTGTCAATGGGAGCTGCATGGACCGGCGGCTCAGACAACTGCCTTTTTAAATCCTCAAAAGCAGCATTTGCAGCAACACTCCAGACAAAGGTGTCTGCTTTCTTCATCATCTGATACAGCGGAAGGGCCTTCTCGCCTAACCGGCTTATGAACCGGCTTAAGGCAGCAACACGACCCTCCAGTCGCTGAACATCATTGATACACGCCGGTTTATCCAAAGAAGTGATTGCCTTGATCTTCTCCGGATTAGCTTCGATTCCCTTGTTTGAGACCAAGAATCCCAAAAGCTTGCCTGCAGGTACACCAAATACGCACTTCTCCGGGGTAAGCATCATCTTGTAAACCCGGAGGTTATCAAAGGTTTCTCTAAGATCAGATATCAAGGTTTCTATTTCTCTGGACTTCACCACTATATCATCCACATAAGCATGAACGTTGCGCCCAATCTGATTGTGGAGACAATTCTATACACACCGCTGATAAGTCGCCTGTGCACTCTTGAGCCCAAAAGGCATAGACACATAGCAGAAGGCTCCAAACAGAGTGATGAAAGCCATCTTCTCCTGGTCCTTAACTGGCATCTTAATCTGATGATAACCAGAGTAAGCATCCAGAAAACTCAAACGCACACAACCCGCCGTAGCATCAATAATTTGATCAATACGGGGGAGAGCGAAAGGATCAGCCGAACAAGCTTTATTTAAATCTGTGTAATCCACACACATCCGCCAGGTGCCGTTTTTCTTGAGTACGAGCACCGGGTTAGCCAACCACTCCGGGTGAAAAACTTCAATAATGAACCCAGCCGCCAAGAGCCGGGCGACCTCCTCTCCGATAGCTTTTCATCGTTCCTCACTGAATCACCGCAGAAACTGCCTGACCGGCTTATACTTCGGATCAATATTAAGAGTGTGCTCAGCGAGTCCTCTCGGTACACCCGGCATGTCAGAAGGCTTCCATGCAAAGATGTCCTGGTTCACACGGATGAACTCGATGAGCGCGCTTTCCTATTTAGGATCCAAGTTGGCACTGATGCTGAACTGCTTAGATGAATCGCCTGGAGTAAAATCAACAAGCTTGGTCTCTGCAGCTGACTTAAACTTCATGGCCTGGTCATGTTCCGCGGTTGGCTTTTTGAGGGAGGTCATATCCGCCGGGTCAACGTTATCTTGGTAAAATTTGAGCTCCTCTGCTGCACAGACAGACTCAGCATAAGCCGCGTCACCTTCTTCGCATTCCAGGGCCACCTTTTGACTTCCATGCACAGTGATGGTGCCCTTGTAACCCGGCATCTTGAGCTGCAAGTAAACATAACACGGCTGCGCCATAAACTTGGCATAAGCCGGCCATCCAAACAAAGCGTGATACTGGCTCTTGATTTTGACCACCTCAAAGGTTAACTTCTCAGCCCTAGAATCATGCTCGTCTCCAAATGCCACCTCCAGCTCAATCTTACCGACGGGGTAAGCCGACTTACCAGGCACCACTCCATGCAACACGGTATTGGATGTCTTTAAATTCTTGTCAGTTAAGCCCATGCGCCGAAATGTCTCGTAGTAGAGGATGTTGATGCTGCTACCTCCATCCATGAGCACCTTAGTGAATTTATAACCACCGACATGCGGTGCCACCACCAGTGCCAGTTGACCCGGATTATCAACCCGGGGAGGGTGATCCTCCCTACTCCAGATAATGGGTTGTTCCGACCACCTTAAGTAACGAGGGACTGCCAGCTCAACAGAGTTCACAGCCCTCTTATGAATTTTCTGATCACGTTTACACAAACTGGTGGTGAACACGTGATACTGCCCACTATTTAGCTGCTTTGGGTGGCTCTGATAACCCGACTGCTGCTGCTGTTGACCTCCTTGACCGGACTGCTGTTGGTTATAACCACCCTGGTTTCCCTGAAAACCGGACCCTGAACCGCCGCCCGGGCCATGAAAACCACCAGCTCCTGAGCCGCCGCCCGGGCCTTGATTGCCATCAAACATATTAGAATTCTTGAAAGCCTTCATGATTGCGCAATCCTTCCATAAGTGAGTCGCTGGCCGTTCCCGGGTGCCGTGTTTCGGGCAGGGCTCATTGAGTAGCTGTTCAAGAGATGGACCTGGCCCACCAAACCGAGGGGGTGGTTTCCCCTTGCGCTTCTGGTTGTTACCCTGCGCATTGGCCACAAATTCCGGGTTACCGTCCGCCTTACGTTTATTGCCTCCTTGATTTGTCGGGTTATGCTGCTGACCCTTTCCATTACCGTTCCTTTTTCCCTTCCCTGTCTTTTCCTCATCAGACGCGGATCCTTGGTACTATCAGAATCGGCATACTTGACTAAAGCCGCCATCAGCGTACCCATATCATCGCAATCACGCTTAAGGCGCCCCAGCTTCTGTCTCAGAGGTTCAAAGCGGCAATTCTTTTCCAGCATGAGAACCGCTGAACCGGCATCCATCTTGTCAAACGAATGTATTATCTCTTTGACCCGGCGCACCCAATGAGTCGTGGATTCACCTTCCTCATGCTTACAATTTGTCAAGTCCACGATCGACATAGACTTCTTGCAAGTGTCCTTGAAGTTCTGGATGAAACGGGCCTTTAGCTCTGCCCATGAACTATTAGAATTGGGTGGCAAGCCCTTTAACCAAGAACGGGCCATTCCGTCCAACATCATGGTGAAGTATTTAGCCATTGCTGCGTCACTAACCTCCAGCAGCTCCATGGCCATCTCATAACTCTCTATCCACGTCCCAGGCTGTAAGTCGGTTGTATAATTCGGCACCTTTTGAGGCCCCTTGAAATCCTTGGGCAGACGTACATTACGTAGAGCTGGTACTAGACAAGGAACTCCTCCGGTTCTAGTAGCAACTCCCGCCTCAACGGAAGTCGTCGTATAAGCCGGTAAGTCCTGTTGAGCTGCTAGCTGAGCCGCCCGCTCGTCCTCCTGACGTATCCGACCCTGCACCGGGTTATATCCACCGGGCTGGTTCCGGCGCTGAGCGTTGCTTGACAGGGCCTCTGACTCCATGTGTCTGCTATAACTCGGGCTCCGGTTTGGACGAGGCGGAGCTAACCAGGGCGGAGGAGTTGAATGAATCATGTCTCGGCTGTAGGAGTAAGTCTCTTGCTCTGTCTGGACAAGTTCTCTGATCCTACGGGTCTCCACCACTGTCGGATCATCACCGTTCACTGGGAGAGCCGCCAAACACGCTGATGCTGTGATTAAATTCTCCATGGGGTTGGAGAAGTGACCCGGTGGTATCGGCACATAACGGGGCGGTGCCATATTCCCATGAAGGGGCGCCGTCACCTGAGGCTGAACCAGGCCCCCCGCTCTGGATGTCATAAGTTGATTTGCACCTGGCGGGTTACTTGGGCCGGCTCCGGGTGTAGCGAAAAGATTCCGAGGATCATAAATCGAAGGCAAACGGGACTGAGTTTTCTGGTGTCTCCTTCTCATTACCTCATTAGATGCGTTCAGGCTCATCGTGAGCTGATAAGCCTCTGACTGAACTTGTTGTGCCCGCACATCCAAGGCCGCCCGTTCTGTAGACAATCTAGTATCCTCAGCTGCTAAGGTTTCTTTGGTCCGAGCGATTTCTTCATGGACCTTTGCCACCTCAGCATCATGATCATCTTGGTTTGCAGGGATGACCGTAGCAGTTAACAGGGACGTAAGCTTATCCATGAGATCCATCAGCACCTGAGCCGGCGAGCGCACAGGGCCTCCTGCCCCGGCTGCCCCGAACCCGGACGTTATCGCTGCTGAGGCCGTAGAATTTTGGTCGGGTTGAGTACCAGCCATGAAGACTCCTGTCTAGTTTGGTGACTTTGAGGGGTCCGGAATAGTGCTGCCATCGGAACAGCCCCCAAGCACACCATCTTGAACTTGATACAACGAATCTGTTGAGCCGGCGGACGAATCACCGTCAGAGAGGACGGTCGGCTCACCATCACCTTCAGATCCTTCAGAAAGTTCACCTCTGTGGATGCAACCCACGAAGGCACGCTTCACGACGGGTTGAGCTCGGGCGGGTCTCGCACGCTGAGCCGTCTCGACGAGGTCGGTGCAGTTGTCCGGCTCAGGGCCCGACTCACCAATCCGGCTGATGAAGACGTGAATTCCGCCAAAGGGGACCCGATACCTGTACTCAATTGAGCCGGCGTCGGGGCCCCAGCCTTCGTCGTCGATGTAGATCTTTCCGCGATGACTCTTGGTCATCCGTCCGACTGCGTATCCCTTGAGCCCTTCGAAGCTTCCCTTCAAGAACTCAAATCCACCGTGCGCTGGCCCCACGGTGGGCGCCAACTGTCGTGGAATTGTCACGACAGATGTCCTCTTGTAAGGACTTAATCGTGGAGCCATCGCAACTAGGAAGCTTAAAGGGGTTAATCGGAACAAAGGACACGCGAGGTTTATACTAGTTCAGCCCCTTGCGGTGAAGGAAGGCCTACGTCTAGTTGGGTTGGTATTGCTTGAGGTTTCTATGACCAGGGAGCGAGATACGCTATGCCCGGTTCTCGATGAGTTGTTTCTTGCCCCAAGCCGCCGGCGGGTCGTCCCCTTATATACACGGGTTGACGCCCTGCGGCCTACAGAGTCCCGACCGGCTCATAAACAGTGTCCGGCTCGGCGACTAGTTACTTCTACCTTATGTTACAAGTCGTGCCATCATGGCGGTTTGTCACTATGGGCTTCAAACCACCCGTGGGCTTTGAACCCTATGAAACACCATCCTAATGCTGGGTCTTGGGCTTCCTTCACGATGAGTCTTCTTTGCGTAACTCGGCCCCTTCTGGGCGGCTTACACAAATAGTTATATCCCCAACAGGTTGTGTACCCCTATGTGAAGTCGAGTCCTTGTAATGGTTCATATGAAATCATGTAGTGTTGTGTTTGCTTTGGATGTGTTTGATGGACGTCGTGCCTTCCTACGGGAACTTGTAAGCGACTACATCACCTATTCGGATTTTAATGAATGTGTTTGGCCTTTTGTCCCTTGCATGAAAACAATTAGTGTCATACTAACCCCCTTACTAGGCATCCCATCTATATTGCTTTCCCCATCTTTCCAAATCATGAGACCTTGACCGCTCCAACAGGATGCCTGTTGTAACTCGTACTGGTACCTCTACCCAGCAGCAAGAAGCCGGAGCAGAAGCTAGTCAGGACCAAACCCAAGGACAAGCTCCACCACCGCCACCACCTCCAAACATGGACATGGCTCAGCTTATCCAAGCCTTCCGAGAGGAACGCCAAGCCAACACTGCAGCCCTCCAGATGATTGCTCAAGCTGTCAATCGCCAACCGGCGGGAAACGGCAATAGACGTTCCATGTTGGTGGAGTTCAAGAAGCATGCACCACCCACCTTCATCGAGACTGCTGAACCCCTGGATGCAGACGACTGGGTCCACACCATTGAGGATCTGCTGGAACTAGTCGGATGCATTGAGGACCATGAGAAGGTGGCCTATGCTGCTCACTGTCTCGGCGGAACTGCCAGAGCTTGGTGGGATGGATTCAAGGCCATGCATGCTGAGCAAAACATCGCTTGGAATGACTTCAAGGCAGAATTCCGCAAGGCCCACATTCCTTCCGGAATCATGGCTGAGGGAGTCCTGGATTAGGGGGTGTTCGGATAGCTGGACTATACCTTCAGCCGGACTCCAGGACTATGAAGATACAAGATTGAAGACTTCGTCCTATGTCCGGAAGGATCTTTTCTTGGCGTGGAAGGCAAGCTAGGCGTGCGGATATTCGAGATCTCCTACCATCATAACCGACTTTGTGTAACCCTAACCCTATCCGGTGTCTATATAAACCGGAGGGTTGTAGTCCGTAGGACAACCATCATCATATACAATCATACCATAGGCTAGCTTCTAGGGTTTAGCCTCCTTGATCTCGTGGTAGATCCACTCTTGTACTACCCATATCATCAATATTAATCCAGCAGGAGTAGGTTTTACCTCCACCCAGAGGGCCCGAACCTGGGTAAAATAAAGTGTCCCTTGTCTCCTGTTACCATCCGACCTTGACGCACAGTTCGGGACCCCCTACCGAGATCCGCCGGTTTTGACACCGACATTGGTGCTTTCATTGAGAGTTCCTCTGTCTCGTCGCTTTTAGGCCCGATGGCTCCTTTGATCATCAACAACGATGAGGTCCAGGGTGAGGCTTTCCTCCCCGGACAAATCTTCGTCTTCGGTGGCTTCGCTCTGCGGGCCAATTCGCTTGGTCACCTAGAGCAGATCGAAAGCTACGCCCCTGGCCATCAAGTCAGGTTTGGAAGCTTAAACTACACGGCCGATATCCGCGGAGACTTGATCTTCGACGGGTTCGAGCCACAGCCAAGCGCGCCGCACTATTTCGAGGGGCATGATATAGCTCTGCCTCCGAATAGTACCCTGGAGGCTGCACACGCTTCGGCCCCGATCCTTGACTCGGAGCCCGCTGCGTTCTCCGAGGATGAATGGTTGGACGTCACCTCGGGGGCTGCGATCTCAAAGGCGATCGAGCCGAACGCCAGCCCCGTACTCCGCACGACCCAGAACTCCAAGGAGCCGGACTCTTCTCCGAACTCCGGGCCTTTCGTGCCCCCGCCGATCGAATCTAATTGGGCGCCTGTAATGGAGTTCACCGCCGCGGACATCTTTCAGTGCTCACCTTTCGGTGATATCCTGAATTCTCTCAAGTCTCTCTCTTTATCAGGAGAGCCCAGGCCGGACTATGGTCTGCGAGGTTGGGATTCGTATGACGAAGAGATTCAAAGCCCACCCACCACCCATTTAATAGCCACTTTCGATGATTTAACCGACATACTTGACTTTGGATCCGAAGACTTCGACGGTATGGACGACGAAGACGGAGACGAACTAGGACCAGCACCTATAGGGCACTGGACCTCCACCCCACCTAACGATGTATTCATGGTGGATACCCCTATAGGAAACGACAACGAGGAAAAAGGGGGCGAAAAAAGGGGTAAACCCTCCGAAAAGCAGTCAAAGCGGTGACGTAGACGCCAAGCCAAGCCCCGCCTCGATCAAGACCCAGCCGTAGAGCAGGATGAGCCGGTAGACGACGAGCATGCCTCAGAGCAGCCGTCCGAACAGGGCAACACGGATGGAGAGGACAGACAGCCCTCCCCCGGCCATAACAGAACTTCGGACGATCTCACGCCGGATAAAACCACGGAGCAGAAGAATCTCCACGAAAGGCTCGTTGCCACAGCACGCAGCCTAAAAAAGCAGAAGCGGAAGCTAAAGACGGCAGAAGATGCACTCAGAACAAGATGGAACAAGGTAATCAAGACCGCAGATAAATACAGCGGCAGCCGCCGCACTAAAAGTTATCCGAAGAGAAAACTACTGCCCGAATTCGACCAGGAGGCCCTAGAGCCCCCACACTTAAAAAATAAAAAAGCCACACGATCGGATAGACGACCCCACGGCCACCATAAAACGGCAAGCGGCGCCGCACTCAAGGCGGCATGCGACCCAATTAAAGACTCGCATCATGGCCCAGCCAGGTCCATTTACGGGCCAAGGAAGCAAGCTCTCACAAGCAATGCAAAAAATCCATCATCAGAATCCGGCACACCTAAATACAGGGGCGCCGCACACCCCCTATGTTTCACCGATGAGGTCTTGGAATATGAATTTCCAGAGGGATTCAAACCCGTTAACATAGAGGCGTACGATGGAACAACAGACCCTGGAGTCTGGATCGAGGATTACATCCTCCACATACACATGGCTAGAGCAGATGATCTCCACGCCATAAAATATTTACCTCTTAAGCTTAAAGGGCCAGCCCGGCACTGGCTTAAAAGCCTTCCCGAAAACACAATTGGAAGTTGGGAAGAGCTCGAGGATGCTTTCCGAGCAAACTTTCAAGGGACCTATGTCCGCCCCCCGGACGCAGACGATCTCAGTCATATAACTCAGCAGCCCGGAGAATCAGCTCGAGAGTTCTGGAACAGATTCCTCACTAAAAAGAATCAGATAATGGATTGTCCGGACGCCGAAGCCCTAGCAGCTTTCAGGCATAATGTCCGAGACGAATGGCTCGCCAAACACCTCGGCCAGGAAAAGCCAAGAACAATGGCTGCACTCACAAGCCTCATGACCCGCTTTTGCGCAGGAGAGGACAGCTGGTTGGCACGATGCAGCCCCAGCGACCCAAGTACATCAGAAATCAGGGATGGAAACGGAAAACCGCGGCGAAATAAGGACCGTCGCAGAATCAAAGGAAAAAGTCCGAAGAGCACGGCAGTCAATGCCGGATTCAAAAGCTCAAGGCAAAATCAGACAAAACCACCCCTTCAGGATAATAGGGATGATCCGTCCAGCTTCAAAAGAATCCTGGACAGAATATCTCAGATACACAGTACTCTTGGGAGGCCTGCCAATCACACCCACAGAGATTATTGGGTTTTTAAACAATCCGGACAGCTTAACGCCGCACACAAGGGGCTTGATACACCAAGTGCAGAAGAGGACGAACCCCAAAGGCAGAATACCAGGAAACAAAAGTACTTCCCGCAAGAAGTCAAAACAGTGAACTTACTTCATGTAACAAAACGTGTGGCACCCATAAAGGTACGCACAATCAAACTTTCCCCTCAGGAGTCCCGCCACTGGTCACTAAAGCCAATCATTTTTTATCAGCTAGATTATTCTAGAAATATCAAAAACGCAGGCCGGACTGCCCTGATACTGGATCCAATAATCGATGGATTCCAGTTTACCAATGTCCTTATGGACGGCGGCAGTGGACTAAACCTGATATATCAGGATACAATCCACCGCATGGGCATAAACCCAGCAAGAATCCGCCACAGCAAAACCTCCTTTCAAGGGGTAGCACCAGGCCCGGACACCCATTGTATGGGTTTTCTCTGGCTTGTAGTCATATTTGGCTCTCCCAATAACTTTCATCGCGAACAGCTGACCTTCCATGTAGTCCCGTTTTCAAGTCGCTATCAAGCACTAATGGGACGCGGAGCTTTCGCTCGCTTTAACGCAATACCGCATTACGCATCTCTCACGCTTAAGATGCCCGGTCCTCGAGGCATCATCTCTTTAAAAGGAGCGCACTAAAATACGCCTCCTCCAAATGGAAGATTGCGCGGCCGCTTAAACAGCCGCACAATAAAGTGGCCTCGCCAGCCAAAGGACTTTTTTATAAGTCATCAAAGGCCACAGACCCGGACTCAACGAGTTCGGCACAAGTCCATCATTAACGCAGGCTTAGTACGCCATATACCCCCATACCAGGGGCTGTACGCAGAGACAATAAAACTCAACCTTATATATTCTTTACTTTATATTTTGTTCCGCACGACCCATTTTTTCAAATTAGTTCTTCTCTTTTACAGATGAACGTCATGCGACGCCCGTCCAGGACACGGCACAGCGGAGACACAGGCGCAGACGTGCAGTAGGGACCCGTCCTAAAGGATTCTTTTTAGATTAAGACCCTGCGTAAACCTTTTTTACTGTCTCTTGCTGCTATACATCCCCTGGTTTTTTCTTTTCCGATATAACCAAGGAGGAGGTTGGCGTTTTGGCATGTGGCCACGCCAGAATTCTTGCTCGTACCTAGACACTAAGGGTTTTTTTCTTTTGTTTAAGGGTGTTGTTTCACACGCACTCACAAAGACCGAACACCTTAGGGAGTGTTCGGCGTCGCGAGTTTTGGCACTATATGCATCAGCTCCGAATCATGATTTTGGTCATATGTTGGGTTGCCCGGCTCCTGAGTTCGGCTACCTTACGTTCTGCTCTATCGGCTAAGGTAGCACCAGGAGAACTACTGCGATTGTGCCCCGGTTCGGCCGGGTGAGCACCTCAGTAGAGAAAGCCGAAAACCGACTGTCATGATGTAGCGCGAGACTGGTCGCCACTGGATGACTCATAGGAATTTATCGAATTCCTCCGCTTTGACGAAGGGTCGTTTCCCGGTCAGGCACGTACGCGCTCCGAACTCGGGCAAAGCGCAGTCGCCACTAAAGGGCTACCTAAAGAGTCCCACTGTCAAGCTCCTATGGCTTAGTGAAAGTGTTAAAGCATTATAGTCCGGTTGCCTAGCCCGATGCGCTATCACCTCCTTTATAGGACCAAGACGTTGGGTTAAGTGTGAAAATGCGTCTTCTGCGCGCACCCCCGCACTATGTGCGTGGGGGCTGAAGCCAACGACTGCAATATTTCAGAATTTATATATTTAAACGGCCGCACAGGAGGTGTTCCTAATACTTGAAGGCACAAGTCTAAAAATATGCCCCTACAATTTATCAAAAGACTGTTTCATGATTACATATGCTATCATAACATAGCATCCTTCGAGCACTGCGTCTCTATTATGCGAGCGCCTTCGAGGACTTCCTCAAAATATTGCTCGGAAGGTATTCGGCTTTTATCCGAATCCTGGGACGCAACAACGGTGGGCTCCATATCTGCCCAGTATGTCTTGACACGGGTAAGAGCCAACCGAGCTCCCTCCGTGCATGCTGACCTCTTCATAGCACCGATATGTGGCACCACGTCGAGAAATTGCTGCACCAAGCTGAAATAACTCTCCGGCTTCGATCTCCCCGGACACAGATAATCCATGACGTACTTCATGGTGAGTCCGGACAACCTATTCAGTTCGGCCCATTGGGCCAGGCGATCGTCCACTGCAAGTGGACGCTCTGGATTGATGAATTGCGACCAGAAGAGCTTCTCCACTTCATGACCCTTCTTATCTTGAAAGTGTTTGGTCGCATCAGCAGCACTAGCTGCCAAATCCAGATAGGTGTCCTCTACACTCCACGCTTGGTCCAATGGGGCAAACCTCGGGTCGCAAAATTTTTCTCCGCAGCAAGAAGGGCTTTCCATCCGCAATTAGTCCGGCTTGACGTAGCTCCTCCTTTGCCGCTCTCATTACAGAGCGGGCGTCCTTCGCGTCGGTAACAGCTTTCTCTAAGCTCGTTTGCCTCGCCCGACCTTCTTCTTCAAGAAGCTTGCAACGGTCAGTAGCACTTTTTAACATTACGGCCATATCAGCCACCTCCTCCTTGCTTCGGCAGTGGGCAGCCTGTTCGGCTTTCAGCTCTTCAAGGGCTTTCACGGCAGCCGCATCGCTTTTTCTTGCTTGTTCCTTCGCTCGGGCGAGTTCGGCCCTAAGACCTTCCACGGCGGCCGCACCATCTGCGTCAAGCACACACACGGTAAGATATTGACATAAAGCTCCTCTTACTCACAATCGCCTAATGATTTCAATACCTTGAGCACCATCAAGCCGCTTGTTAACAAGCACGATGTCGGCTTCTGCCTCATCCAGTTGTCGCTTTAGTTCGGCATATTCATGAGTCCGGCTCGACTCCGGACAATCAGCCACCTACGTATAAAGGTGCCACATATAGGACCTGGGATTAAGATCCTCTGCGCGTCGTACATCTTTACGACGCACAGAGTCTCAGGGGCTGCTATCTACACAGGGCGCACTTTATTTATGCGCAATTAATACAAATATACGTTATTTAAAACGTACCTCAAGGCCTGCCACTAAATTCTTGACGGCCTCGTGCAGTCCGCTTTCTGCGGATGAAATCTTTTCAATCACCATGCTCATTAACGCACGATGCTCTTCTGAGACAGAGGCTCGCCCCAGCAGAATCTTTAGCTCCTCCGACCGAACACCAGATGGTGCCGGACTGGTCCCATGGCCTTCCTCAAAGGCCGGACACGGAGAACCTCGGGGGGCTGCACCATCCACCCCTAGCGGATCCAGAGAAATCCCCCGCGACGACACTTCAGCGTCACCCGCCTTGCTAGGCGATACAGAAGGAGGAGGCGTTCCGCTCTCCATCATCTCCGGAAGAAGATCCCCCGAAGACGAGTTCTGCTGAGAAGGGCTAAGGTCCGAACTACAAAGTAAAGTTTTGGTTAAAACTTCTCATATATAAATCAAGGATTTCTCTTAAAAGAATAACTCTTCTTCTACTTACGGCTCGCTGGAGAGCTGTTCCCTTTGAGGGTTTAGTTCGGCCGAGGGGCTCCCTGGCGTCGGGCCCTCTGACAAGGATTCTTTCCCCCGCTTCGAAGCTATGGTTTCCGGGCGGTCAGAGGCGGCCCTTTTCTTTCCCTTAGGAGGAGAATTATCGATTCCCCTTTTTGGAATGGTCTCTTTCGGAGAGGCCACGGTCTCCTTGTCTGCTCCCATATTTCCCTCCAAAGGCACTACCTCTAGCATCCTGACTAGCACAGGATCCAGCCTAGATTCGGGAAGGGGAGCCGGACACCGGATCAGCTTCGCCTTCGCTATCCACTCCTGCTTAAAAGGAAAAGTGCTGTTAAAAAGCAAGTTAATTATGCGGATAGAAGGTCCGGTCGCAAGGTCACCTACTTGAGTATCCGGGCGATTGCGGCTTAAACCAGCATCCTCGGTCAAATCCGGACTCACTTCTTGTGATCCGAAGAACAGTTTATACATCTCCACAGGCGTCACGCCCATAAAATTCTGGAGAGCTCGTGGTCCCTCCGGATTGAATTCCCACAAGCGAAGGGGGCGACGTTAGCCGGGCAGTGTCCGGCGAATCAGCATGACTTGTGTCACCTTGACCAGGTTGAGGTCTCCCTTCAAGAGATCCTTAATGCGGCCCTGCAGCAGAGGAACGTCTTTGGGCAAGCCCCGACCTAACCCTGTGTTAATCCACGATGCTAACCGTGGTGGGGGCCCCGAGCGAAAGGCCGGAGGCACCACCCATGCGGTGCCCCGAGGAGCGGTGATGTAGAACCACTCCTGTTGCCATAAGCCAAGCTCCTCTTGAAAAGCGCCCTCAGGCCATGGAGCGTCAGCATTTCTTTTTATAGCAGCACCTCCGCACTCTGCGTGGCGCCCTTCGATTATCTTCGGTTCTACTTTGAAGGTCTTGAGCCACAATCCGAAGTGAGGGGTAACACGGAGGAACGCTTCGCACACAACTATGAACGAGGAGATATGGAGGATGGACTCCGGAACTAAGTCGTGGAATTCCAGCCCATAATAAAACATCAGCCCCCTTACAAAGGGATCCATGGGGAAGCCTATTCCCCGAAGGAAGTGGGATATGAATACCACACTCTCGCCAGGCTGAGGGATAGGGATCACCTGTCCTTGAACAGGCAGCCTGTGTGGAATCTCCCTGGTCAGGAATCTAGCTTCCCTCAATCTTGATACGTCCTCCTCTGTAACAGAGGAGGGCATCCATCGGCCTTGGAGGTCGGAGCCGGACATTATCGAAGATCCGGTGCGCTCGGAATCTGGAAGCCTAGGGTGTTGGAACTCGAGGCGACGGGTGAGCTCGTTTTGAGAATAGAAGCGGGGAACAGGGCCTTGGTCTCTTTATAAGAGGCAGAATATCAAGCGCCCTCCCCGTAACCGTCTTGGACTAGCCTTTAATTAAGGCAAGACGTGCTAACAGGCACGATTGGGTTATCCATGACCGTATTAACGAGAATCCTGTTAGAGGTGGCACACGATCTCTGCTTTGACAAGACGTGCCAAGGAAACCGCCTCGCTAAACGAGCTGAGGTGGAACAATGAAAGCAATTTATATAGAAGGCTTGGTCGCAGTGTTATGACGCACTACGGAATACGTCAGCAGATTTGATTTGTGTTAATATTATTCTCTATATGGCAATATGTGGAAGCTTATTTTGCAGAGTCGGACACTATTTCTGGTGTTTATAATCTTCTTGAAGGACTTGGAGGAGGAACCCGCCTTGCAATGCCGAAGACAATCTGCGCGCCGGACTCATCGTCATTGAAGCCTGGTTCAGGGGTTACTGAGGGAGTCCTGGATTAGGGGGTGTTCGGATAGCCGGACTATACCTTCAGCCAGACTCCAGGACTATGAAGATACAAGATTGAAGACTTCGTCCCGTGTCCGGAAGGATCTTTTCTTGGCGTGGAAGGCAAGCTAGGCGTGCGGATATTCGAGATCTCCTACCATCGTAACCGACTCTGTGTAACCCTAACCCTATCCGGTGTCTATATAAACCGGAGGGTTGTAGTCCGTAGGACAACCATCATCATATACAATCATACCATAGGCTAGCTTCTAGGGTTTAGCCTCCTTGATCTCGTGGTAGATCCACTCTTGTACTACCCATATCATCAATATTAATCCAGCAGGAGTAGGGTTTTACCTCCACCGAGAGGGCCCGAACCTGGGTAAAATAAAGTGTCCCTTGTCTCCTGTTACCATCCGACCTTGACGCACAGTTCGGGACCCCCTACCCGAGATCCGCCGGTTTTGACACCGACAATGGCCATCAAGAAGCGTGAATTCCGAGTCCTGAAGCAAGGAAGTAGCACTGTCAAGGAGTACATGCAGAAGTTCAGTGGTTCTCAAGGTATGCTCCTGAGGATGTCAGCACTGATGCTGCCAAAAAGTAGCGCTTCATGGAAGGCCTTAACCAGACTCTGCAGTACTCACCTGTTGTGCATGACTGCCCGACCTTTCCTGATCTGGTGAACAAGGCACTCATGCTTGAAGACAAGCGGCGTGCTTTGGATGATACCCGTAAGCGCAAGATGATCAGCAAGGGTAGCTCCAGCAACCAGAAGCCTCGCCCGTGGCAGCCAGCCCCGGTCAAGCCAACCTATCAGCAGCCAAGAGCTCGTGCACCCCGCACCAACTATCCACCTCAGCAATACTCCAACCCCAGGCCAGCTTACAACAACCCCAATAACAATGCCGGCAAGAGTAGCAACCCCAACCAAGTCACTTGCTTTGGATGTGGTCAGCCAGGACACTACTCCAAGAATTGCCCCAACAAGAAGCCCGACGCCCCGCGCCCTAATGCGCAGAACCCAGGGCAAGGCCGTGGAATGCCACCAAGGAACCAAGCTCCCCGCAACCCGCCCAACAACGGCAAGGGTCGTGTGAATCATGTCACTGCAGAAGAAGCCCAGGAAGACCCGGACGTCGTGCTGGTTACGTTCCTTGTCAACTCAACACCTGCAACTGTCTTGTTTGATTCTGGAGCCACGCATTCATTTGTCACCCAAAGGTTCGCATTAAGAAGTGGCATGACCCCTACACCACTGAATAACCCTATGGTGGTACAAACCCCCGGAGCAGAGATGAGAGCCAAGATAGGATGTAAAGGAGTTGGGATTGTCATTAATGGGGTAGACTTCCTAGCAGACCTTATCATCTTAAGATCACAAGGCTTGGATGTGATCTTAGGAATGAATTGGCTCATCAAGCACCAAGGCTTGTTAGATTGTGCCAACCGGACTGTCATTGTAACCAATGACCAAGGAGTCGAAGTTAAATTTGCCTCCAACCCATCCTCTGCTCAAGCCAACCAAGTCAACTCTCTGACTGAAGTTGGATTGGAGCAAGTGCCGGTGGTATGCGAATACCCCGATGTATTCCCTGATGAGCTACCGGGAATGCCCCCAGACCGAGACATTGAGTTCATCATCGAGCTCATGCCCGGAGCAGGACCCATCTATAAGAAGCCCTATAGAATGGATTCGGAAGAGTTAGCAGAGTTGAAGAAGCAACTGGAAGAGCAGTTGAGGAAGGGATTTATCCGCCCTAGTGCTTCCCCTTGGGGATCACCTGTTCTGTTTGTGGCAAAGAAGGATGGTACCATCCGCTTATGCATTGACTACCGCTCCCTCAATGAAGTTACAATCAAGAACAAGTATCCACTTCCCAAGATTGAAGATCTGTTTGATCAACTCAATGGGGCCAAGGTGTTCTCCAAGATTGTCCTCAGATCTGGGTACTACCAGCTGAAAATCAGACCCCAAGATATTCCGAAGACGGCATTTGTAACCAGATATGGCCTGTATGAGTGCACAGTCATGTCCTTTGGATTGACCAATGCCCCAGCTTACTTCATGTATCTCATGAATAAGGTCTTCATGGAATATTTGGACAAGTTCGTCGTTGTCTTCATTGATGACATTCTTGTCTTCTCGAAGACAGAAGAAGAGCACGAGCAACACTTGAGGATGGTCCTAGACAAGCTTCGAGAGCACCAACTGTATGCCAAGTTCAGCCAGTGCGAATTTTGGCTGCATGAGGTTGGATTCTTGGGTCATGTTTTGACCGAAGAAGGATTTTCAGTCGATCCCACTAAGAATGAAGCCGTGACTGAATGGCAATCCCCAAGCAATGTGAAGGAAGTCAAAAGCTTCCTCGGACTCGCAGGATATTACCGCAAATTCGTTGAAGGATTCTCAAGCATTGCACGACCCATGACGCAGCTCTTGAAGGACAAGAAGTTTGAATGGACGCCGAAGTGTGAAGAGAGCTTCCAGGAGATGAAGAAGAGACTGACCACCGCCCCAGTTCTGGCCACACCAGATATACACAAGGAGTTTGTGATATATTGTGATGCGTCCAGAACCGGACTGGGAGGTGTTCTGATGCAAGAAGGCAGAGTCGTAGCTTACCTTTCAAGGCAACTACGGCCTCATGAAGATAACTATGCTACTCATGACCTCGAGTTGGCAGCTGTAGTTCATGCCCTGAAAACATGGCGACGTTACCTCCTAGGGAAGCGGTGTGAGATATACACGGATCACAAAAGTCTGAAGTATATTTTCACTCAGAAGGAATTGAACATGAGGCAGAGAACGTGGCTCGAGTTGATCAAAGATTATGACCTCAATGTTCAATACCACCCTGGGAAGGCTAATGTGGTAGCAGATGCATTAAGCAGGAAGGCTTGTTCCTTGAATGCTATGCTTAAAGAAAGGCTACCCGCCTTGTATGAAGAACTTGAAAGCTTCGGGATGGAACTGGTTGCACCAGGATTCTTGGCCAACCTCGAAGTTAGGCCTACCCTGATGGATGATGTTAAGGAAGCCCAGAAGGGACACGAGAGCATTGAAGACATCAAGAGGAAGATCAAGGTAGGCAAGGCCCCAAGATTCTCAGAGGATGAGCAAGGAATTGTGTGGTTTGGGAATCGCATTTGCGTACCCAATAAGATTGAGCTCAAGAATCTGATCTTGCAAGAAGCTCATGACACCCCGTATTCCATCCATCCCGGAGGGACCAAGATGTATCAAGACCTGAAGGAAAGATTTTGGTGGCACGGGATGAAAAGGGAGATTGCAACCTATGTTGCAAAGTGTGATGTATGCCAAAGAGTCAAGGCTGAATATCAGCGACCTGCTGGACTGCTCCAACCACTCAAGGTTCCCGAGTGGAAATGGGATAAAGTCGGAATGGATTTCATCACTAGACTACCTAGGTCAAACAAGGGACATGACTCCATCTGGGTCATGGTCGATCATTTGACTAAAGTAGCCCATTTCATTCCTGTGAAAACTACCTATGATGGCAACCAGCTAGCGACTCTATACATCAACAGAATCGTAAGTCTTCATGGTGTTACCAAGGAGATTGTGTCATATCGAGGAACCCAGTTTACCTCAAGGTTCTGGAAGAAGTTCCAAGAGGCCATGGGGACCAAGTTGTCCTTCAGCACTGCCTTCCACCCACAGACCGGAGGTCAGACAGAACGAGTGAATCAGATACTCGAAGACATGCTCCGAGCCTGTGTCTTAGCATATGGAGCTAGGTGGCAAGATTGCCTCCCTTTTGTCGAGTTCTCCTACAACAATAGTTATTAGTCAAGCCTCTAGATGGCACCATTTGAGGTATTGTACGGACGAAAGTGCCGCACACCCCTCAATTGGTCAGAAACTGGAGAAGGACTAGTATTTGGGCCTGATATCCTCCATGAGGCAGAAGAGCAAGTTGAGCTAGTCAGAGAGCAACTGAAGACCGCCAAGTCTAGACAGAAGAGCCATGCTGACACTCGTCGCCGACAAGTAGACTTCCAAGTCGGAGACCATGTATACCTGCGAGTAACTCCTCTTAAGGGAACCAAGCATTTCCACGTTAAGGGAAAGCTCGCACCAAGATTTATCGGCCCCTTCGAGATCACCGCACGACGTGGAGAAGTGGCTTACCAGTTGGAACTGCCACCTGAACTATCCGATGTGCACAACCTATTCCATGTGTCACAACTCCGGAAGTGTCTCCAAGTTCCAGACAAGCCTGATCTTTACAAGGACGTCGAACACCAAGCCATTGACCTTCAACCTGATTTGACTTACCGTGAGAGGCCCATCTGCATTTTGGATGAGGCTGAGCGACGCACTCGAAGCCGCACGATCAAGTACTTCAAGGTCCAGTGGAGCAACCACACTGAAGCAGAAGCAACCTGGGAACATGAAGACTACCTTAGATCCGAGTTTCTGTATCTCTTTAAAGCCTAGTTTAGGAATCTCGGGGACGAGATTCTTGTGAGGGGGGTAGGTCTGTCACACCCTGCATTTTTTAACACTTCCTTTGCATTAATAAAGCATGAAAATTTGGACCAACAAAAACTTTTGCATTATTTGGCTTTTTATTTTGGAGTTGGTTTTCTCTCTGTGATTTTCAAGTGCTATTTAAAGTCAACACAACTCCACCTTCTAAACTCCATATCCTTGCTCCAAACTCTTGAACCAATGATCATGCCATGTGTATAGGACATAAAAATAATTTCTTACAAAAATAATTTGGCCAAATAGTATTTTCAAAAATTAGTTTTCCAAAAACCCCTGAATTAAGGTTTGTACTGCAAGTACTTAATTCAGGGCAGTAAAAATCTTTCCAAAAATATGTTTGACTCCTATTAGATATAGGACACCCAGAAACCACAAAAACGTAATTTTAAAAGTTATTTTCCTATTTTATTTAAAAGCTTTTTCTTAAGGCCAGAAATGGTCTTTAATAGGGAAAAATTATTTTATTGTTTTAAAAATATTTGAGAAAAATCAGGGAAACTCAGTGGACATATATTTTCCATATATATGAGTTTAAACACATGGTCATGATCAAAATATTGGACAAAACCTCCCAAAACCATTTCTGCCCATTTGAAGGATTTGAAATATTTCTACAGGAAATATTTTCATAAAAATCCAAGGAAAATCCAGCAAGTCACAAATGCATATCGTGATCACCTTGCAAAGCCTCATGTCAAGCAGGGTCATTTTGGTTCACCAAAATGCCCCAAAACCCTCTCTGACCAGAATCAAATTTGAACAAGTTTGTACTACCAACTTTATCTCCTCTGACCCCAACTTTTGTGAGCATGTTCACATGACCAAATGAGGCCACTACACCAAATGGTGCATCAAGGAGAAGTTATTTGCTCAACTAGATCTACACAAGTTTATTTCTGCTAATTTCTAGGGTTTACAAAAGTTGCATTGGCAACTTTGCCCAAATGCACTCAATATTGGTGAAACCCCTTATTTTCTCATGCCATTTGACCCTGTCAAGCCTTATGACAAGAGGAGTTCCTCTTCTTGCCCAAACCAGCAACAAACACCTTCTGCCATTTTACTAAAACCCCTGTTTTGACCACTTGCACTCTTCTCCATGGCCTCAACTTTTTACCACAGCCCCTCCTAGTCCCCTTGCACCTCCAGTTCCAATGGCAAATCCATAGCTCAATTATTGGAGGGGTAAAACTCCACTTTCTCTCTATGGACAGCCCATTTCCCTCTCTCCCTCAACCTCTCTCCTCTCCTACTGGCTTTCCAGGGCAACCAAGGCCCTCTCCCCTTTGTTTACTCCTCCCTAAACAACCTAGACACAAGTGGCCGCGCCTTACAAGCCAAAGGCATGCCCTAGCATGCAATTGGCGTGCTCCAGAGCGCGCTACAGTGCACACCCGCACTGTAGCCGCCCCCTTCCAACCGCCTCCGGCCACCTCGGGCCTCCCCAGCACGCCAACCAACGCCCCTCGACGTCCACGTCACGACACGGCGCTATCCCCCTCCTCTCTCCCACTCTCTCTCCCCTGCTCGCACGTGCGCTGGCCGCCTAAGCGCGCCAATGGTGTGGCTCACACACGCGGTGCCCTGGCCCCCTGCTTTCCCTCTCTTCTCTCCCCTCACCCTATACCAACCCCACAAATGCCTCAGACACGCCCCGACGAGCCCCCGTGACCCGCTTCGACCGCAACAGGCTCGCCGGCGCACGGGTCCTCGGTGGACCGTCGCCCGCCTAAGGGCCTCCCCAGCCCTCCTCTCCTCACCACTCGCTCTCTGCACCACCAAACCATCCCCCTGAACCCCCGGTTCCTCTCCAGAGCCGCCCGAGCTCGAGATCGAGCTCGAGCTCGAGCTCCGCCGCTTCGGCTCGCCGGAGTTCGTGAGGTATAGGCCTCCCCCGCTCCTCCTCTGCCTCGATCTGGAACCGCCGAGCACCCCTGATCATTTCCCCCTTCTTCCCCGCTTCTTTTGCAGCCGGAAACGGCCAGAACCATCGACGCACGAAGCTTCTCCGCCGCGAGACCTCATCATCGACGAACCAGGCCGCCCCGGCGACCGCAACCACCTCCACCCGAACGGCGACTCGACGCTTAGTCCAGCCGTACCCTCGCCCGACCTCGCCGAGCCCTACATCGACGCCGGTGAGCTTGCCGGCCCTCTGTCGCAGGGTTAGGGATGGCAGGCGGGCCTCGCCTGTCAGCCTCTCCCCTCCATCGCCCCCCTCTCTCTTGCTGACGCCTGGGCCCCGTCCATCAGGTTTAAACCTGGCGCGCGCGCGCGTGCACCAGTGCGATGGGCCGCCTCTCTGGCTGGGCCTGCTGCGCTGCGGCTGTTCTGGCCCAGCAGGAACAGTGCTCCTTCCCCTTTTTCTTTTTCTGTCACATTTCCAAAAATTCCACAGGATAAAATATATGTCCAAATAAATTAATTCCAATTCCTAAATTCCTAAAGTATTGCAACCTATTTAATGGTGCAACTTTCATTCAAATCCAACAACCTTTTCTTCACTATAAATATTTAAATGTGATTTTAAGCATTTAAATATACCTTTGTAAATCCATTTCTCCTATTCTGCTACTCCAAATCCAAAACTAGGAATTTTCCCCTTCTTAGTTTTCAACCTAGTATTTAACAAAAATGAGTTGACATTTTTCTGAGCACTTTGGTTTTTCTGTTTTATTATTGCCTTATTTTCTCGTTATTATTTTACGACGATAGATTGCGTTTCTGACGAAGGAGTTGGACCAGAAGACTTTGTTAAGCCAGGCAAGCAGCCCTTTGACCATGTCTATGAGACCCTTTTTACGCATCTCATATAGCACTTTATTATTGTTGCATCGGAATCATGATGAGATGGTAGCCACTTTGGTGGGTTGCCTACATTTCCTTGTTGTTGATACTTGCATTGTGCATGACCCTACCTTCTTATGAGGGTTATGCCGGTGGGAGTACATAGGATGCTAAAGTAGATGCTACGCAAATGGGGCGGGTATATGCATGGTGATGGAGACAAAGTATTTTCAGAAGACTTTCTGAAAACCCCGTCGGGTGCCACTTATGCCCGAGGGAGATAATGAGATGGGTAACCACTTGATGACGAAGTGGTGTACCGAGGAAAGTGTGTGTGTGTTGTTTTCAAAAACCGATTAGATTTAAGATTTTTCGACTGTCCCAACCTTACATGCGCAACCACTCTACCCTTGTATGGGAAAGGGCATTATTGATTACCTAGGCCGATACTAGCTTGGAGCCCGCATTACTAGTGACGGGGGAGAGTTGGTGCTCTCTCTCGGGACGGGGTCGTGCCAGGTAGGGCGGCCATGACTGTTTTTACAGGGCACCGGATACACCGTTGTGTCCCCTCTCAGATGTTACAATCTCGAGTGAGTCTCGTATGATGTACATCGTGAGGATATGAAACAACAAGTGGACTCTTTGTTAGTGTCGTCCAGGGAAATATAGTGATCAGGTGCTTACCCCGGGTACTTGAGGTACCGCGGGTCGTGGATGACACGGAAGTTTCCCGGATCTTGTGGGTAAAGTGTGCAACCTCTGTAGAGTGTAAAACTATTTGAATAGCCGTGTTCACGGTCAAGGACAGTTGGGCGGTGCTGCTTAAACTACGTCCACTTGTTTACAAACCAGTGTGTGTGGGAAGTACTTCTTGGGTCAAGTCAAAGGACTTGACATGAATGAGTTGGGTTGGAGCCCACTCTATTTATGTTGATATCTGTAACCTGTCTTCATGGTTACTTGAATTCTCCTGATGCATGTCTTAAAAGTTGTTGAACATGTCATTGCACTCAAAACTAGCTTTCTGCAAAAATTTACCTATATCATGTATTGTTACATCTTGGACCAAAACATGGGTTGCTTGCGAGTACATTCAAAGTACTCATTGGCTTGCCACTAGTTATTTAATTGGCCAGGCATGGAAGAACATGAGTTCGAAGAAGAGTTCTTTGGAGACGAACATGCGAACTAGGACGTTTCCCAGTCAGAATGCATGTAGGGTTAAGGCAGATGGCATGGGTTCTACTTACCGACGAAGATTTCCGCTGCTTAATTTTATTTGGTGTTCAGCCCTTGTGGCTTATCTATGTAAGACTTGACCATAATGGTCATAATTTATGTAAGACGGTATGTATGGATGTAAGACTCTCGTTATTCAGCTTCTGTGTGTTCAGTGAGCATTGATCTCTGGGATCACTGTACACGTGCATTCGGTGATCACGACTTATGAGTCAGGGTCCCCACACTTGAGCAGCTGGTCGATCAGCTGGGCCCTACCGGGCCGCACCAGGAACGCGACGTGGGCCGCAGACAGGCAAGTCTGGGTACCCTGGTTCCCAGTACGCCGACATGTGTCAAGTAGACCGACTCCTGCCCGCAACTACCACTATTACTCCACACATCGACCGCTATCCAGCATGCATTTAGAGTATTAAGTTCATAAAGAACGGAGTAACGCCTTAAGTAAGATGACATGATGTAGAGGAATAAACTCAAGCAATATGATGAAAACCTCATATTTTATCCTCGATGCCAAGAATTCAATATATGTCTCGCTACCCCTACTTTGTCACTAGGTGAAATCACGCAAGATTGAACCCAAAGCTAAGCACCTCTCCCATTTCAAGAAAAACCAATCTATTTGGCCAAACCAAAACGATAATTCGAAGAGAAATACAAAGATATCAAATCATGCATAAAAGGATTCAGAGAAGATTCAAATAATATTCATAGATAAGCTGATCATAAATCCACAATTCATCGGATCTCGACAAACACACTACAAAAGAAGATTACATCGGATAGATCTCCAAGAACATCGAGGAGAACATGGCATGGAGAATCAAAGAGAGAGAAGAAGCCATCTAGCTACTAGCAATGGGCATGTAGGTCTGTGGTAAACTACTCACGCTTCATCAGAAGGACAATAGGGTTGATGTAGATGCCCTCCATGATCGAACCCCCCTCCGGCAGATTGCCGAAAAAGTCCCCAAGATGGGATCTCACGGGAACAGAAGGTTGCGGTGGTAGAAAAGTGTTTTCATGGCTCTCTTTGAGGGTTCTAGAATGTATGTGAATATATAGGACGAAGGGGTAGGTCAGGAGATCCCCCAGGGGGCCCCAAGGTAGGGGGCGCGCCCTCCACCCTTGTCGCCGCCTCGTCGCTCTTTTGGTTTGGACTCCAAGTCTCTTGGGTGTCTTTCTGGTCCAAGAAAAATCATCATGAAGTTTTATTTCGTTTAGACTCCGTTTGGTATTCGTTTTCTGCGAAACTCAAAAATAAGGAAAAAACAGAAACTGGCACTGGGCTCTCGGCTAATAAGTTAGTCCCAAAAATAATACTCCCTCCATTCCTCAATATAGGGTGTATAGTTTTTGGCACGGAAATTAAAGAATGCATGTGGGTTGAAAATTTCACAAGTTTTGGGAGAGATTACACCTGACTAATTGACATGAGAAAATAGAGGAGCTTCCCCTATATAAGGAAATGTAATCAAATCCCTTAAAAATTATCCAAACGAGTGGTGCAGCACAATAAACCTTATATTTCAGACTTTTTCTCAAAAATCTATACACCTTATATCAAGGAACGGAGGGAGTATAAAATAGCATAATAATGCATACAAAACATCCAATACAAATCTATGTAAGACCGCAAAACATAAATGCAGAGCACCCATGAAGATCAAGGACTGACTAGACATTATAATTCATGGAAAAAGAGATCCAGTCACACTCATACTCAACATCAATTAAAAACAAAGCATATAAATGACAATAGTGCTCTCCATATTGTGCTTTTAATAAGATGATGATGACTCAACAGTAAAAGTAAATAGATAGTCCCTTCGCAGAGGGAAGCAAGGATTTACAGAGGTGCTAGAGCTCGAAGCTTTTAAAACAGAGATAATATAATTTTGAGTGGTATGCTTTCATTGTCAAAATAACAACCAAGAGATCTCACTATCTTCCATGCTAGATACATTATAGGTGGTTCCCAAACAGAATAGTAAATTTTTACTCCCCCTCCTCCAACAATCACACTCCACGGCTAGCCGAATAGACGGTACCGTCCATACCAACAACAATCCTGGGGGAGTTTTGTTTCATTATTATATTTTTATTTGATTTTGATCATGGAGCTGGGCATCCCGATTACCAACCACTTTCTCGTGGATGAGAAGTGAATAAACACTCATCATGAGAATAACCCACCTAGCATGGAAGATACTGACAGCCCCAGTCACTACATGAGAGATTCAGGCATACAAAACAAATTATTATTTGAAGATTTAGAGTTTGGCACATAGAAATCTACTTGGAATGGCAGGTAAATACCGCATATAGGTAGGTATGGTGGACTCATAAGGAACAACTTTGGGTTAAGGAAGTGATGCACAAGCAGTATTCCCGCTTAGTACAAGTGAAGGCTAGCAAAAGATTGAGGAGCAACCAACTAGAGAGCCACAATGGTCATAAACATGCATTGAGGTTAATCAACATTGAGTGCAAGCATGAGTAGGATATAAATCACCATGAACATAAATATCATGGAGGCTATGTTGTTTCTGATTCAACTACATGTGTGAACATGTGCCAAGTCAAGCCACTTGAATCATTCAGAAGAGGATACCATCCTATTGTACCGCATCATAACCATTTTAAATGCATGTTGGCACACAAGATAAACCATTATCCGCTCCTAGCTAATTAAGCATGGCATGAGTAATTATAATCTCTAATTGTCATTGTAAACATGTTTCATTCATAATAGGCTGAATCAGGAATGATGAGCTAATCATATTTACAAAACCAAAATAGGTCAAGTTCATACCAGTTTTTCTTCATCTCAATCATTTCATCGTATATCATCAGTATTGTCTTTCACTTGCACAACTGAATGATGTGAATAATAATAAGAGTGCACGTGCATTGGACTAAGCTGGAATATGCAAACATTTATTCAAATGAGAAGACAATGTAATATGGGCTCTTTGTTGGATCAACAATAATGCATATGAGAGCCACTCAAAATTTTCAACGTGATCTTCTCCTTACGACCCAAAAAAAAGAAAAGAAATTCAAAGAAACACACTAAAATATTTTTGGAGTTTTTGTTTTTCTTAAGAAAGTAGAATGAAAACGAGAAAAAACATTTTACACGGGAAAGCTCCCAACAAGCAAAAGAAGAACGAGAAATCTTTTTGGGTTTTCTTTTAATACTACAACTAGTTAAACTAGAAAGAAAAACTGAAAAGAAGCGAGAAATATTTTTGGATTTTATCTAAGTTTTTCAAACACGCAAAAAGAAAGCAAGAAAAATAAACTAACATGGATCATGCAATGAAAAAGGATGAACACTGACAACTGGAACGAATGTGTGAACATGAATGTAATGTCAGCGAGAAATACATACTCTCGAATGATGTGTTTGAAATAACCCTCCTCAATACGGCTGAGGATCCTGATGGTTCCACTGGTTGGCGAGCTCTTGTGGCTCCCACTGATAAACAGGCTCCTGCACTGGTGCAGCGAGGTGCTATACAAACGTTTTTTAAACCCTTTCTGCGAAGGCGTTCTGAACTATCGCCTAGTGAGTGACTATGATAGGGGGGTCCTTCCCACAAGACCCAGAAACCATCGGGGATAGGCTCTCCTAGCACACACGCTAGGCAAAATGAGGTCATGTGCGACGGGCAAGCGATCACATACGATTATACAGGCCCAATCGGTTCCGGTCGTAAGTACATCCCACACAGTCAGTCCCAAACAAACGTTTCCATTTGTTATGTACATTCCACATAGTGAATCCAAGGAATACGTTTACATTCTTATGTACATCCCACACAGTCAATCCAGGGAAATCGTTTGCATTCATATGGACATCTCACATAGTTAATCCAGGGAAAACTTTTCCGTTCGTATGTACATCCCACACAATTTTATGTATATGCTCGTATGTGATAGGTGTAACTATCACACACGCTCTACCTCGGTTAACCATTTGCTTTTATTCAACTACGTCACACACGATATGATGAAGAAAACTGTGTGGCATTGTGCTATCCATCACAAGCACTTTTACTGCTAGAATCGTTTGCAAAGTTCCATGACCCATTTAGCAGGTTTATTAGTTTACAATTAATAATTCCAGTATTAGGCATATTCACATTTCATATCGAACAATTGTTTGCCAATTTCAAATCAGGCACATTAATATATTTTAACAACACAGTACATCATATAGCTAGTTCAGCTTCATAAGAATAATATGAGAACAATATATTCATTTCCCTAATCGAGATCATCCAGGCTCGTCTTATCCACCTCTGCTTTCAGTTCAGTAAGAACCTATTTTGCACTGGCCAACTGGGAAAGTGCCTCCTCCTTTTCCAACACACCTTAGCAATGTCCGATTTAAAAAAATCTGAGCTCATTCTCCACCTTCCTCTTTTTATCCCGTATCTTCAAATATTCTTCATCGTTGACAACACTTTCTCTAAGCCTACCTTTTTTCTCTTCCTCATACATACTCCAGAGCTTTGCTAGGCACATCTTCAAAAACTGTGGCCACTCTTGATCAACCTACTCATGGTAAGAACACTTCCATTCATCCTATAATATTTAAAACTAGATCAGTAACAATTGTAGGGGAAATGGGTTTATAGCAAGATAGAAAATCACCAATACTTATTTCGAAAAAATGAAGAAACATGTTAATTATGACATATCTTCTCAAAAGGATCAATGTGCAAATGAATTAATTGCTACTGAGAAAACAATTAAATTCTGAAACATCAGAAGCTATAATTAACTACAACAACGCTACAAGTTCTTACTCATGTACTATAAATAACAAACATTTTATGAGGAAGCTAAATATAACTGCAACAACATAGCGCCGGTGTTTGGATGACAAAAAATTGATACTAACAGGTGTGTACATGCACAAATTAAGGAACATAGAACTAATAACACTAAGGTCATCCATTATGTATGCCAAAACCGGTGTAAAGACAACTGTTGCTACATTGCGCACTGGTGCCCTGCACTGGCGAGCCGATGCAGCGGAAACAAAATCAGGGACCCGAACTCTGGAGCACCTAGTTGCTCTGATGCCTAGTTCCTTCGTTCCATAAAGATTTAGTATTTTACTGTTGGATGTGCGGACCAAAGTTTGCTACAGATACTGCTGAAGCGGTGCCAAATAATTTTCTAATGGAACCGCTGATGAGATGGCAACATTTTTAGATACTAGGTACAAACTGCGACACTGTCTTAGGATGCGTTTGGTTGAAGGTGTGGTATGAATGGGTTGGGACCGTGACAGTGTCTGAATCACATCTAACAAATGATTTGTAACAACGAAAGTGGGGCTAACCTTCTCTGCACATGCCAGAAACTTCCTCCCACTGTCCACAGATTCAAATGCAACTAGCTTCACGCATGGAGATTGATGGTGACAATGAGCAGACAGATCTTCAGCCACTCCGCTCCATTCGTTGCAACTAATGGTCCTAGGTAGATACAAGAGGAAGAAATGACTAAATCGACCACCGGGTTAAAATCCTTCATTGCAAGTCATTGCCCGAGACAGAGAAGAGATGCATACCCGGGTGGTGAAGCAGTCGGAGGAGGAGGAGGAACCACTGGAGAGGTCATTGAAGAAGACCATGGCGACCCCGGCGGTAGGATGCGAGATGGCGATAGCGAGGAAGCAAGCGAGGAAGCGGCTATAGCTTTGGACGGAAGGAAGGAGGAAACAGGGGAAATGTGACTTGTGGTCAGGTAGAAAAGGGGGTGGGGAAGGGGGAGTATATATTTCAGCAATAGGCCAAAAAATTGAAATGTGGAGGGAAACTTTGTGCGCGGTGCCGCCGGACACCATTCACTTTGAAAGATTGTGTGCATTGAAAACGATTCTTCTGCTTTACGTGCATGGGATGAGTTTGATAATTCAAATTTTGGTGGAAATTTCTCCGGGTACTATCCTCATGCATGTCATTGCACGAATTAACATCGCTTGCTAATTTGGGCACACAAAAGAGCGTACAGGACACAGACCACATTTACTAACTCGAGCAATTTTAGTAATTAATTAGAGCCAGCTGACCTAAACATTGCTCTAACAAAAGACCAGCATTAAAAACAAAGCCTAAGTACGCATAATTTTAACTAAGCCGCCGTTGCGCTGGCTTATGCGTCGCCGTTGTGAGACGAGACATCGATGACTTGTCCTGGCGGCATGCCGCCGTTGGTGGAATCCGCGTCCCCCCTACTGAAGTCAACCGTGTCCTCGTCCTCGTCCTTGGTGCCGCCCTCAAGGTTGCAGTACTCGTAGTAGTGGCTGCGCCATAGCTCGCGTTGGTACTCCACCGCCGATTCCTCGACGGACAAAGTCTCCTCTACCTCCACGCGTAACAACTCCTCCCAGCGCTCCTCGATCTCTGCCTCCTCCTGCATCTCTAGCTCCCGCTCAACGATCTCATGAGGAAGCAGGTGCTCCATGGCCACCACTGCCTTTTTGGACATGGGTTGCATGCTGGACTCCGAGGTGCCCTGGCATATCTTGGCATGTGCGTCGTCGATCTTGGCGTGGATGGCCTCGACCCGGGCTAGGGCGACATCAGCTACACAAATGACAACTCGAGCGCTTTTGGCGTTTGCAGCTGCCGTCGCAGCAGCAGCTGCAGCCGTCTCGGCTATTGCAGCTGCCCTGTCGGCTATAGCAGATGCCCTCTTAGCGGATGCGGCTGTGCTTAATGTGCATGCGGCGGCACTCTCGGTGTAGGCGGACGCGCTCTCGGCTCAGGTAGCAGCGCTCGGGAAGGATGCGACCATCGTACAGGCCTTCACGAAGCGTTTTCACGACGTCATTTTTACAAGTAGGGGTTTCGGGAACGGGGATCGAGATTCATGGATTCGGGTTGTCAGCACTGGAGCAGACGAGCCGACGAAGCTTACGGAGGAAGACTTAAGTAGACCCAGGAATTTTCATCGCAAACGGTTCCTACGAAAAACTGTGTGTGATGTTGTTGATTTTTTACTAGCTGTGAAAGACGAATTTGGAGTAAAGTGGCAACGGATGGTGTTTTGAATGCACGAGAAAATTTGTAGTACTAATACAACTGTCATGTCAAATTTTGGAAATTTTCAGGGGTCATTTGACCTTTTAAGACATTTAAGTGATTTTCTAGCCATTTAATGATCGTAATTCAAATTTGAACTACATGTACATGCAACAACCAACCATAATAGTTTGAAAAGTCATATTTTGTGTACTTGTGTGCGAATTAATTCCATGTGCAGTAAATTGGAAGGAATGTTCCAACATATTGGTCTCACGGCTATGACACAATTAAGCATGGAGTGCCTTGTCGTTTAAATTCCAATTATTTTAAGAAAGATCAGAAACACATGAAACCTTGCTTGATGTAATGTCATGACACAAGTTGATGTGGTAAAAAATTTGGCATGTTTGACAAAAGTTTGGACACACACCCCTCACAAACTGAAGTAACTCACTAGAAGGCTCGTGGTTCCGAGAGGGAACAATGCATGTTCGATGATGAACGGGCGATAGCTTTCTCTTACGGCCTTCAAAACTTTTCTACAATTAGCATGCACTAATATAATTATCGTGTCAAAAATTGGAAAATTTCAGGGGTCATTTGACCTTTTAAAGACATTTAAGTGATTTTCTAGCCATTTAATGACCGTAATCCGATTTGAACTACATCTACATGCAACGGCTAACCATAACAGTTTGAAAAATCATATTTGTGCACTTGTGTGCGAGTTTATTCCATGTGCAGTAAATTGGAAGGAAATTTCAAACATATTGGTCTCACGCCGTGGACACATGCATGGAGTGCCATGTCATTTAAATTCCAAAACATTAATAAAAGATCAGAAACACATGAATCCTTTCTTAATGTAATGTCATGCCACCAAGATGATGTGGTAAACAAATTGGCCTTTTTGATGAAAGTTTGGACACACACCCCTCACAAACTGGAGCAACTCACTAGAAGGCTCGTGGTTCCGAGAGGGAGCAATGCATGTTTGATGATGAACGGGAGATAGCTCCCTCCGATGGCCTTCAATTTTTTTTCTACATTTAATGTGCACTAATACAACTGTCATGTGAAAGTTCAAAAATTCTAGGGGTCATTTGACCTTTTAAATACATTTAAGTGATTTTCTAGCCATTTAATGACCGCAATTCAAATTTGACCTACATCTACATGCAACAGCTAACCATAACGGTTTGAAAAATCATATTTGTGTACTTGTGTGCGATTTAATTCCATGTGTAGTAAATTAGAAGGAATTTTCAAACATATTGGTGTCACGGCATGGACACATGCATGGAGTGCCATGGCATTTTAATCCAAAAAATTAAAAGAAATGATCAGAAAAACATGAAACCTTGCTTGACTTAATGTCATGCCACCAAGATGATGTGATAAAAAAATTGGACGATTTGACGAATGTTTGGACACACACCCCTCACAAACCGTAGCAACTCACTAGAAGGCTCATTTTCCGTGAGGGAACAATGTATGTTTGATGACGATAGCTTCCTCTTATGTCCTTCAAATTTTTTCTACATTTAACGTGCACTAATAAAACTGTCATGTGAAAATTCGGAAAATTCTAGGTGTCATTTGACCTTTTAAAGAATTTAAGTGATTTTCTAGCCATTTAATGACCATACTTCAAATTTTAACTACATCTACTAGCAACAGCTAACCATAACGATTTGAAAAATCATATTTTCGTGCACTTGTGTGTGACTTGAAAAATCATCAGACGATGTAAATATCTGGTGTTCAAAAAAGAAAATGTAAAGATTTTGCAAGACAACTTGACCCCACATGATTGGCACTCTATTTAGCGCCTTGAGATTTGAAAGGTGAGTGGTGTGGGTTATTAATCAGACACAGATCTGTATTGGAAATCGTTAGCTATTAAGTTCACACACGGATTTTGCTGCGGGAATCATGTGTAATTCAAACTATAGTACTTGTAAATTCTGGTGACCAGCGTGTGTACTGTTCCCATCGATCTAGATTCCGGCCGCCAATAAATACTACCTTGCTCACGTCGTCCCACCTGCATTCTCATCTACATCCTTCTCGCGCTCGCCCTCTCTCTCTCTCTCTCTCTCTCTCTCTCTCTCTCTCAAATCTCTGCCATGGCGTCGCCGATCTGCCCACGACCGATGAGGATTCGCTGCCCCCTGAGGATGCGAAATCGAAGAGCAGCGACGAGGAGGACCCCTACGCACCGCCAAACGAGGTTGTGCCGACCCCCAACTTTGGATTGGTTTTGTGGCTAGTACAATCTTGGTCTGTGGAAGTCGCTCCCGCCGGCTGAGAAAGCCGGGCAAGTGGCGTTCAAGAAGGAGATGGCAGAGGAGGAAGCTAGGTACCATGCGACCTGCGAAGCCTGTGATGCCGCCTGGAAAAGGAGGCGATGGAGGTTTGGGGGAGGGCGCATCACCGTGCGGAGGAGGTGTACGAAGACGGGTACTTCGGGAGGAAGGTCAAAGGCACCAGGCGCCTCATAGCTACGTGGAGGTGGGCCGATAAGGTCCAGCGTGCCACCGACGAGGAGCTCCAGTGGGCGCCCAACAAAATGGCAAGATCGTTCACGCTCGTCGTCCAGCAAGAGGCAGATCGGTACATCAAGCGCTGCGAGGCGGAGGAGGCGGAGTACTACCTCCGCACTAGGAAGACGCCATGCACCAGGGAGCTGCTGGCGAGGGGCTTCCGGAATACTGCCCACATGAGGTATTATTAGTTTTAGTATTGTTCGTTTTCAATTTTATGCATTGTACCTAGTAGTTAACTATCATCACATATATGTGATGATATTATATATATTATGAATTCCATTTTCTATATGTTTTGTATACTAATTTGAATCTAGTTATTACCATCCACATATATAGAATGGAAAGCATACACACACACACACACACACATTGAAACAGAATATATAGGAACAGAAAACAGCGTACACACATTGAAACAGAGCAATAAATAGAGCACTATTATGATTGGTGTGAATACATAGCGATCCACGTCGAAATGACTCAACAAAATAAAACGCATCCATGAGACCATGACTAGCATACCTTGCCTACGGTAGCTCTTGGCTCTGCCTGAACCCATCCAGGGCATTCGTCCAAGCGGTCGACACGCTAGCGGTACATCTGGAGCGCGATCTCGAGCTCCAAGTTGGCTATTTCATCGGAGATCACCTGCTCGAGGATGCGATGGCCATGTTCCTCTACTGCTCCTAGGTGGACACCAGGGCCAAGGAGGCGGTCGAGCCTAGCAACCAGCGTGTTGGCATCTAGCGGGCCACAGACTAGGCGACTGGCGCAACCCACGCGAATGGTATGGCTGGCGTCCAGTGCAAGTACGGTGCGGCCGACCTCTGGTGCTAGTACGGTGCAGAGGACCTCTGCCCACTCCTGGTGAGGAATGGGGGTACTGGCGGGACGTGTACCCAGTTGGGATGCCCTGTCGATAGCAGGCAAGTGCCGATGGATCCGCTCTTGTTGTGCGGCGCACATCGCCTCTTGCTCTGCGGCACTCCAACAGTCTTGCCGTGCGGCGAGCCGCAATGTATCAGCATGGACGCACCTAGCTTGCTTTGTGGCACGCCATCGATCATGTTGTGCAGGAGCTTCAGCCTCATGGCGCTGACATGCCTATCTTGATCCGCGGCGCTGAAGCGCCATGCGCCAAGGGTCTGCTCAACTCTGGCGATGACACGCATCAAGGCGTCGTCCAACGCATTGCCGGGGAGCGCATCGACCTCGACGGGTCGTGGCGCCTTCTCGTTTTCCTCGTCGACGAGGTTGATGGCAGAGGTGGCGCTTTGGTGGGTTGGCATGCTTGGAAAAGGTGGATGTGCTACAAGATGAACTTGTTGCCTCCGTGTGTCGCGCGCCGCCTAAGTTTATGCGCAATATCGCTGGGTGGCGAGAAACCGGTGAGGAAATGGCGGGAAACGGTGGTGTGTTCATAGAACGCCATCAACTAATGGAAACTTATCGTAGAAGGAACATCGAGCTAGCACAAGAAGTATAAGATGATTAGATGATCATTTATCCTAGTTAATTATGCATGTAATTGTTTACTTTGGTGTGCGGAAATGTCATGTGTGTACTAGCCACCTATGTAATTTTATGTTTGCCGCATATTACACACATCTTGTTTATGTGAAACATTTCTGTTCTCTTGCCTCAACAAACAGTTTATTGGAATGAACCGTATGCCATATATCGCACACACCTTGATCTGGCTGACCATTTCTTTTGTGTTGCCTAATCACAAACAATTCATCTGAGTGAACTGTGTGCCGTATATCTGATAATCCACAAGTGCAAGGAATTATCGTAGAAATTTCCGAAGGTGGAAGTGATAAGTATGGAGTGTCGAACCAACAAGGATCTAAAGGTAAGATCAATATTCTCTCAAGTCGTATCTTCCACTGATATGACTCTACGTACACCGAATGTTTGCGTCCATCTAGAAACCAGAAATAAAACTATGTTGTGGGTATGAAGAGGATAACTTTGCATTATATTGGAGAACTAAAATATAAAAGTAGGTGCTGTTAACATAAAGTTAAAATATATTATAATATATTACAAATAGTGAGTGTGGAATAATGATGGATCAATGTGCGGAATTGTCCTAGGCAATTGTTAACAAGATCGGTAATCATTATTGCAATTTCATATGAGGGAGAGGCATAAGCTAACTTACTGGATCATATGCACTTATGATTGGAACTCTAGCAAGCATCCGCAACTACTAAACATCATTAAGGTAAAACCCAACCATAGCATTAAAGCATCAAGTCCCCTTTATCCCACACGCAACAACCCCCTTACTCGGGTTTAAGATTCTGTCACTCTAGCAACCCAGCATAAGCGAATCATGAACGCATTGCAACACCCTATAGAGGTAATCCTTCACGTGTGCGCAGCATAGAAGGCACCATAGGACAACAACAAAATGAAACATACAACTCAAACCAATCTAGATCATCAATCAACCCAAAAGACAAAATAAATCTACTCAGAACATCATAGGATGGCAACACATCATTGGATCATAATATGTGGCGTAAAGCAACATGTTCAAGTAGGGGATTACAGCGGGGTGCAGGAGAGTGAACTACGTAAAAGATATGAGGAAGGTGATGTTGATGAACACGATCACCGTGGTGATGGTTCCCCCGATGGCCCTCTGACGCCACCGAGAGAGAGGGGGAGAGGTTCTCCCCCTTGTGCTTCCTCCTCCATGGCCTCCCCCCTAGACGGGGAGAGGTTCTCCCTCTGATCCTTGGCCTCCATGGCGATGATGGACCCCTCCGAGATCCTCCTCCATGGCCTCCGATGATGAAGGCCCCCTCCCGCAGGGTGCCAGAGAGGGCCTAGATATATTTTTCGTGGCTACAGAGGCTTGCAGCGGCGGAACTCCAGATCTAGGTTTCGTTCTGGAGTTTCCTCAATTTATGGGAGTGTTTGGCGTCGGGGACAAGTCAAGGGGTCCCACGAGGCGACGACAAGGTAGGGGGGCGCTCCCTGGGGGGTGGGGCACTCCCTGGGGGGGTGGGGCGCCCCCACCCTTGTGGTTACCCCGGGGCTCCTCTCTGGTATCTGTTCGCTCCAATATTTTTTATATTTTCCAAAAACATTTTCTGTAAATGATCTGCCCATTCCGAGAACTTTTATTTCTGCAAAAAAAAACGACACCATGGAAGTTCTGGTGAAAACAAAGTCAGTACTGGTTAGTACTAATCAAATCAAACCAAAACCATATAAAATTGTTATAAACATGGCATGAATACTTCATAAATTATAGATACATCGGAGATGTATCAATATCACACACACCTTTATCTGGCTGCCCGTTTCTGTTGTTCCGTCTCATCGCAAATACTTCATCCGAGTGAACTGTATGCCATATATCGCACACGCCTTCATCTGGCTGCCCATTTCTTTTGTTCTTACTCATTGCAAACAGTTAACTGAATTGAACGGTATGCCCTACATCACACACGCAACTAAAATCTGAACCGTGTTTGATGTATCCTTCATCACAATTGTTTTGCCTCTTTTTGACGGGTTTTTTACATCATAGTTTGTGATTAATGCATCGCACACAGTTCATCAAAGGTTCTTTGATCATAGTGTTGCGTCAGCAGCATCCAGTAGTAGTGCTGGTACAGAGCAGGTGCTGGTGCTGGCTCAGGTACTGGGGGTTGCATCAGCTCCAAGTATGCATAAATGTCAATGAGCATAATAATGTACCTGCCTGAATGAATATCGAACAAAGAAGGTACAGGCCAAGTAATGATCTCACAGCTGCCCTGACTGAATACTAAGTTATAGCGCAACCGTTGGCTCTTATCCTCATTGTTAATAAAGTGATGCGCTAACATACTAGCATAATCTAAAGCTTTGGTGGATAGCCGCATCTCCTCTTTTTCATCATGCCTAATAGGGATCTCAAAATGTTTAGCAAGGCGGGAGGCATAAACACCGCCAAAAATAGTACCCTTCCTCCGGTTTTTGTGTAATCAACGAGCAACCATAGCGCCCAAACTAAAAGTTCTGTCAGCATATAAAGCATGGCGCAAAATAGCAAGGTCAGGTGAACTGAGAGTTTGGCTCTCCCCACGACTAGTAAGACATCTCCCGACAAATAATGCATAGTAACATAAAACAGGAAAATTGTAAATTAGCCACTCTTGCTTCCCCCACAGTAGTTTCAGTAATTAAAACATCCATGCCCCTAGGACGTGGCACACTGATGCTGCTCCCATAAGAAATTTTGCAAACATCGCAAAAAATCATATAATTTCATCTCCTTAGGCTCATCATACAAATGAAACTCTACCATGGGTGGTGATTTCCTAGGATAGAAATGAAAGTTTTGCACAAACTGTCGGGGGAAACCACGGCCACCTATGGGACCAAGGGTCCCTTGCTGGTTCAGTGGGGGGATGGCACGTTGCACAAAGAGCAGAGGAGTGTGTGGCAGCACATCAGAGATCACACATGCGATTTTTACCCAGGTTCAGGCCGCCGTCAGGCGTAAAACCCTACTCCTACTTTGGTGGATTGATGGTGGAAAATTGGTGATGAGCATAGCGCGCTTGCCCGGCAGGGTCGCCTTGGGGCAAGAGCAGCTATGCGTATGGGAGTGTGAGGGGATGGACTAGCCAACCGAGTGTCCAACATTTTCTATGGTTGCCTTGGGCCTCCTTTTATAGACAAAGGGGTCACCACAGTGGCAAATCAGTCATTATGCACTGACTAGATAGCAAACAGTGCTATCATACCTAACTCTGCAGGTTGACAGAGCGCATTAAATGCGCCGCTCAAAGTCACATCGTAGCTTGCCCGACAAGCCTTGCCGGGCTGTTTTGCTAGCTTCGTACCTCCTCGCTCGACACATTGTAGGACAGGTGTAATTTGGAGGCATTTCCTATAGGAAGTGGCTGCCATGTGGCAAATAGCAGCCACTTAGTCACCTTGGGGCTTCACACCACACCGATCGACGACATGCATCGTGGTGAGGTGGTTCTGCCCTCGCGAGTCCCGGCAGGACTGCTGGGACGTCCTGTTGGCTTGCTTCCGAGGGTGACCCCGTCCTTGCCAGGCTCGCTTGCCCGGCAAGGGAGATTTCTTCCTCAGTGCTATCTTGTACCTCTGGCTTGTCTTGGCCTTCTTGAGCTGTATGTTGGTCTTTCGAAGAACTGAGCCAATGCACCCCAATCTGAGCTAGGTGATGTAATCTTGTTCTCGTGCGTGTGCACAGTCTGGGCAATTGACCCAGGGTTTGTTGGATTGACACAAAGGTATTAGTGAGTAGGAAGTATTGGCCACACTTGTCCTGGAGGAAGATGATAATGCCAGCATTTTCCACCAAATAATAGAAGTTATCATAAATTCCAGCCTCCATGAAGAATGTATCACTTGGCCATTCACACGGCCGAACCTTCGCCGCATGCGAGAGGTTGTAATTGGGCTTCTTCTTCTCCTCATTTTCATTTCCTTCCAAATTCCGGCTCGAAGAGCCTCTCAATCATCTCCTCATAGCCCTTTTCATTTCACTGAAATTTTTAGTAACTCAAAATAAAAGTGAAGCAAACTCAATGAAATTGATAACAACTACTCCTACAAGTGTCTAGAGGCTATATCACACAACAAAACCACTTTGGACCATATAAATTTGACATGCAATCTCAAGAACATGGTCACCACAGCAGCAAAAATTTGCAATATATAAAGCACTATAGCAAAAACTAATTGGACCATTGGAGGTGTCACATACCGAAGAACAATCCCCAAAACAATTTCAGAAACAGAGCTCCGAGCAAGGAGATTGAAAATGGCAGCAAAATGAGCAAGAACATGGGTTTGAGCAATGGTGACATTTTTTCTAGAGGAAGAAGAAGTGGATGGGTGGCTGGAATAAGTGAGGGGACCCACATGGACCCCACAAGCCACCTAGTCGTGCCCAGGGGCTGGGCGTTCCCTGTGGGCTTGTGGCCCACTGCTGCACCCCCCTGGGGTGTGTTCAATGCCAAAAAATATTAAATATTGCATAAAAAATCATACTAAATTTTCAGGGCATTTGGAGAACTTTTCTTTTTTGGTCATATTTTATTGCACGGATAATTCAGAAAACAAAAAAATAATAACATTCTTACTTTATAATTCTTAATAACAGAAAGTAAAAAGTGGGTTCAAAAAGATGTGTTTACTAAATTCATCCATCTCATGCCCGTCAAAAAGAATCCATTAATAAGGTTGATCTAGTCTTATTAACAAACTTCTTCTGAGTGACATGGAACAGGAGAATCTTTGTATAGCACTAGGTTACCTCAACAAGGATATGCATGTCCCCCAACAATAAGAATATCATACTCCTTTTTGACAGTGGGAATAGGGAATTCAAAACTTCCAATAGTAAGTGTTGAAAATTTTCCAATAGCGTTGATACTATTCAATCAAGGTTGTTTCTTCGGGAAGTGTACCGTATGTTCCTTACCATTAACATGAAAAGTGGCATTGCCCTTGTTGCAATAAATAACAGCCCCTACAGTATTAAAAATGGGCCTACCAAGGATGATCGATATACTGTCATCCTCGGGTATATCAAGAATAACAAAGTCCGTTAAAATAGTAACATTTGCAACTACGACAGGTACATCCTCACAAATACCGATAGGTATAGCAGTTGATTTATCGTCCATTTGCAAAGAGATTTCAGTTGATATCAACTTATTCAAATCAAGTCTACAATATAAATAGAAAGGCATAACACTAACATCGGCTCCTAGATCCCATAAAGCAGTTTTAACATATTTTCTTTTAATGGAGCGTGGTATAGTTGGTATTCCCGGATCTCCTAGTTTCTTTGGTATTCCACCCTTAAATGTATAATTAGCAATCATGGTGGAAATTTCAGCTTCCAGTATCTTTCTTTTATTAGTAACAATATGTTTCATATACTTAGCATAAGGAGACATTTTCAGAATATCAGTCAAACGTAAGCACAAAAACAGTTCTAAGCATTTCAATAAAGCTCTCAAATTCCTCATCATCTTTATTCTTTGAAGCTTTAGGCTGAAAGGGCATAGGTTTTTGAACCAATGATTCTCTTTCTTTAGCATGTTTCCTAGCAATGAAGTCTCTTTTATCATATCTTTTATACTTCGGTTGTGGGTTTTCAAGATCAACAACAGGTTCTATATCCACCTCATTATCATTACTAGGTTGAGCCTCAACATGAACATCATGATTATCATTATCACTAGGCTCATGCTCATCACCAGATTGTGTTTCAGCATCAGAAATAGAAATATCATTTGGGTTTTCAAGTGTGTCTATAACAGGTTCACTAGAAGCATGCAAGGTCCTATCATCATTCTTTTTATTTTTATTACTAGAAGGACTAGGTGCATCTGTATTAATTCTTTGAGATTCTTGTTTAATTCTCTTAGGATGGCCTTGAGGATACAAAGGTTCCTGAGTCATTTTACCACCTCTAGTCATAACTCTAACAACATGATCATTCATCTCATTAAGCAAATCATTTTGTGCCTTGAGAACTTGTTCTACTTGAGTTTTTACCATAGAAGCATGTTTACTAACAATCTTGAGATAATTAACAGTTCTACACATATAGTCACTCAAGTGTTCAAGCATATAAGCATTTCATTTCAATTGTCTACTAACATATGCATTAAAGTTTTCTTGCTTAACAATAAAGTTATCAAATTCATCCAAGCATTGACTAGCAGATTTTTTATAGGGAATATCACCTTCATCGAATCTACGGAGATAATTTACCTCTACTACCCTATGTCGGGGTATTGAGACCATGTATTTCTTCAATAGGAGGTAAATTCTTAACATCTTCAGCTTTAGTACCTTTTCCTTTCATAGATTTCTTTGCCTCTTGCATATCTTCAGGACTGAGAAATAGAATATCCCTCTTTTTCAGAGTTGGCTTAGGTGGTGGTTCGGTAAGGTTCCAATCATTATCATTACTCAATATATTATTCAATAGTACTTCAGCTTGTTCAACAGTTCGTTCCATGAAAACACAACCAGCACAACTATCTAGGTGGTCCCTCCCCTCGTAGTAGAGGGAAAAATCTTGGTTCTAGTATCTTTCATATTCCTCATAGTGATCAACAGATATAAATCCCAAGTTACTCAACAAATATAGCTATGCTCTCGGCAACGGCGCCAGAAAAAGGTCTTGATAACCCATAAGTATAGGGGATCGCAACAGTTTTCGAGAGTAGAGTATTCAACCCAAATTTATTGATTCGACACAAGGGGAGCCAAATAATACTTATGAGTATTTGCTGTTGAGTTGTCAATTCAACCACACCTGTAAGACTTAATATCTGCAGCAAAATATTTAGTAGCAAAGTAGTATGGAAGTAACGGTGATAGTGGCAAAAGTAACAGTAATAGTTTGTAGTGATTGTAACAGCAGTAGCAACGAAGGTAACTTAGCAAAGATCAATATGTCAAAAGCTCGTAGGCGTTGGATCGGCAATGATAATTGTGTTGGATGATATTCATCATGTAGCAGTCATAACCTAGGGTGACACATAACTAGCTCCAATTCATCAATATAATTTAGGCATATATTCCGTATATAGTCATACATCACTAAAAAAAAGACACATCCGTGACATTATGGGCCAACGAATTTTTTTCCTGTCATGCTTATGACACCTCTATGACCATAATTGTGACAAAAGCACGTATCATCATAGATGTGGTGGGCTCCTACTTCTATGACAAGAAATCATGACAAAAAATGGGCTTTTCTTCCTGGGCAGGCCGGGGACGCACCTGCATGACATTCTTTGGGCCGTCCATGACGAAAAAACCGTGTTAGAAGCAAGGGAGAGGAAAATATCGGGGAGTTCCCAGTTACAGTGGGTGGTCGGGGCTGAGCGATGCACTGAGATTTGCGCATTTCTCTCGTACACATACGCGCGTGTGTGCGAGGCGTTGAGATTTAACTGAACCCGAGCGATTGCACTAGCTACGCGTGTTACTGAACCCGAGCGATCGATCCCTTGGCTATTAACTGAACCCGATCGAGCGATTCCTTCGCTATTGCTGCTAACGGAAGCCAATCAAACCTGCTGCCTCTTGATGAACAATGACCATAGTTGGGGGTTGGGTGAACAGGACTCTGTGGTAGTAGTAGGTCGTTGCTGTTTGTATGAACAGGATCCCGATCGAGGAGGCCGCCACGACCGAGCCGGTTGGGGGTCGATGAACAAGCCCCCATGGAGGGATGGTTGAACAGTAGCCGGTGGAGGCTAGATGAACAGGACCCGGTGGATGAACAATAGCTGGTGGAGGTTGGAGGAAGTCGACGGTGGATGAACAGTAGCAGGTGGAGGCTGGAGGAAGTCGATGGTGGATGAATAGTAGCCCGTGGAGGCTGGAGCAAGGCAGTTGATGGTGGATGAACAGTAGCCCATGGAGTCCCGTTTTGTGGTACGCCACACCCCTCCCAATGAATAGGACCCCGTTTTGACCGTAGGTGCTCCAACACAAGTTCGTTTCCTTCGTTTTGCTGTACGCCACACCCTTCCCGACCAACAGCACCCCGTTTCGACCGTAGTAGGTCGAACAAAAGTCCATTTGCTGTGTACTGCGGTACGCCAGACCCTGTTTCGGCTGTTTCGGCCAAGCCGGTTGGATCCCAATGAACACGATGCATTCCAACCCAGTATGTTGCCTCCCGACGAACAGGATGTTGTTTCTCTGTTTCGACCCAGCTGGCTGGCTTCCGAGAACAGGACACCGTTGCTAATGTTCGTTGCCTCTCCATGTACACGAGACCTGGCCGTACATACGTGTGAGTAGGCGTTCGAGACCCTGCCCGTATGTACGTATGTGGCCATATTTTTTTGGCATGTGGCTGTACGTATGTGTACATGGTTTAGAAGGGACTTCCTGAACTGCTATGTCGGGGGATCTACTACTACACATGCCGCTGCTTGCTTGACAACGGTTCATCGTTGCAGAGAGACCGACCGACCAGTATGTATGTACATGTTCACGACAACACTACATATGCTTTGACCGATGGGTCCCAGCTGTCACGAGGAAGAAACTTTTTTTGCCCGTAATATGGACGGACTTCCTTGTGTGCGAAGATGTAGCTGGTGGGTCCATCTGTTAGCCTCACCGGGTAGAGTCCTGTTCCGATGGTTGTCGTTCGTTGACCACGTTGACCACGCTGCACGGGTAGCACCCAGGCGGTGGACGATAGCGAGGCCTAGGAAGGGAACGACGCGGAGCCAGGGAAGACGAGGCAGGTGGATGCCCATGCGGAGGGGAGTACAAGGGTTCACTTCTTCGGCTATCACTGGTGCGCGTCGGTCCTAAACAAATGGTTTTTAACCTCTTTCCGCGATGGCATTCGGAACCATCGCCAAGTGAGTGTGGGCAATAGGGGGGTCCTTCCCACACGACCCAGAAACCATTGGGGAAATGCCCTCCTGGCACACACGCTCGGCAAAATGAGGTCATGTGCGACCGACGAGCACTCAAATACATAAATACGTACAATAGTGCTAAAAATACAATTATATAGGCGAAATAATTTCCGGTCATAAGTACATACCACACAGTCACCACTAAACGTTTCCATTCGTATATACATCCCACACAGTCACTACAAGGAAAAAATTTGCGCAAGGTGGCGTAACGCAAACAGTTTTGAACAGAATGTCGTGTGTCATTGTTCATTGATCCAGCATGGTTTATTCCTAGAAACTGTGTGTGTTGCCTGAGGTCATCGTCCACGGTGTTTTCTTAATAACAGTTTGCAATAAGAAAACCCAATTAGCAAGATAATTGGCCAATTAGCAGGCTAATTGCCCTATTATTAATAATCCATTTACTAATCTAATTGATATTCATATTAAGGCAATAATATATTCCATGTCCATATTAAGGAAGCAGGATTTCATAATTGAAATACATCAGAGTATAAGATGATATAGCTTCAGCACTCAGCTACCTCATCACACAATTGCACTAGCAGCAAGTTTCACATGCAACATCTAGAACCTTTCGAAATTAGCATCATAGACGATACATAAAGAGATGCTTCTCATCTGGAAAAACTGCTGAAGCGGAAGGCGAATATTGAGCCTTCATTCATGTTGAAGGTCTTTGCAACTTGAGGCCAGTGCCCGTGGATGATTGACCATCCGTCCTTCGGCCTCTTCAGGAACACTTCAATATTGAACCGTGGGTGTTGTATGAAAACTTTCCTCGCCTCCTGACCACAGAGGTGGTTTGAGAGGTAATCATCAGTGAAGCCTGAAAACAAGGATGTGCATAAATATCTTCTCTATATTGGAAATGGGGCAAAGGAATACAAAAAGTCAAGGTATAATAGTTAGTACCATCTAGTAGACCTCAGTGCTTCCCATTTTCTCCCTACAACACATATAAGGTAGTTAGTCATCAGGTTAAGTAAGGGTTCGCATGCTATTAGTAAAATATATTGATGATAAATAAGCACATTGCAGATTCATCAGATTAATTCAAGCCACATGGAAAACCCATTTATCCAAACCAAGCATGATTAAGAACTAGGAAATACAACACTTGTATATGTTTCTCTTGTATTAATTGCAGCCAAATTCGATTTATTCCTCACATGGTATACAATAACAGAATGCAGCCACAACAATTGAACATCGCATTGCAGAATTGAACCAAGCAGTTAACTAAACACCATAACAAATGAACCAAAAATTAACTGAGCACCACATTGCACAATATAACATACTCCTATTAGAAGATCAGACAGTTAACCAAACCAAGCATGCTTAACAACTTGGAAATATAGCAATTCTATTTGTTTGTCATGTATTTAGTACAGCCAAATTCGATTTATTCATCACATGGTATACAATAAGAGAATGCAGCCACATCAATGAACATCACATTGTAGAATTGAACCATGCAGTTAACTAAACACCACAACAAATGAACCAAATGTTAACTGAGCACCACATTGCACAATATAACATACTCCTAATAGAAGATGAGACAGTTAACCAAACCAGGCATGCTTAACAAATTGGAAATATAGAAATTGTATTTGTTTCTCATGTATTTAGTACAGCCAAATTCGATTTATTCCTCACATGGTATACAATAACAGAATGCAGCCACAACAATTGAACATCGCATTGCAGAATTGAACCAAGCAGTTAACTTAACACCACAACAAGTGAACCAAGCCACAACAAATGAACAAAGCAGTTAAGTAAACACCAATTGAACAATATAACATACTCCTAATAGAAGATCAGACAGTTAACCAAACCATGCATGCTTATCAACTTGGAAATATTGCACCCTGAAGAATTGAACATCACATTTGTAGAATTGAACCAAGCAGTTAATTGAACACCACATTGCACGACATATAGAACATATACACTATATCAGAATATTGCATGGTGAAAGTAGATAGCACAATTCACTAGAATTTGTTAAGGAAAAGCAGTAGCTAGCAAACTGAACATGGGTCCTTATATTGAGCTAATAAGATAAGCTACTCCTCATTGTCGGAGATATCAATGACGATTGGCTCCTTGGACATGGACGAGGGTGAGGCCTCCAGATCGTGGGTGCCCTCGTTGTAGTGGTGAGTTGCCTGAGCCGCTTCGGGCACCAACCTTCTGGCTCTTGAGATGAGGTAAGCACGTGCACGCTGATAAAACACCTCGTAGTCTTTGTCGAAGGCACTGACGATGGCCTCGAGAAAACGCCACGAACTGTCGTTTAAAGCAGCCAACCGCGTCGCGACGTCAGCACGCGAGGCGTCAACGGTGGCCTCGACAGTGAGGTGCTCCTCCGAGATCTGGGGGTCGGCACGAATGGTTGCCATCGCGACCTCATCCATGCGTGCGGTCGCGATTTTCTTCTCCGCTGCCAAATGCTCCTTGAGGTCCTGGCTATACTGCGTGCACCATGGCTTAGGCCGGTAGTTAATTGGTGGAGGGGTTGGTGATTTGGGTGGAAGGTGTCGCGCTTGCGCCGGCGGTCGAGGCATGTGGGATGTGGAAGGAGGAGGAGGATGGGGGTCGGGTGTGGATTACCTGCCTGGATAGGCGAGGCCGTGGAGCATGAAGGAGGGTCGACGGCTAGGAGGCAGCGGCGCTGCAAGCAAGGAGTGAAGGTTTCAACTTGGAAAGGAAGGCGGAAAGAGGGGAAATGTGGCTTTTGGTAAGGGGGAGGGGCAGAGAGGTAGATATTTCCGCGGAAGCCGAAAATTTGGAATCACTTCAGCCAAAAAACTGGCGCAAAGTGTCATCAGACACGGTCCCATATTCAGACACGGTCCAAAGATATTTTGTGATGCATCTCACACGGTTGGTTATAACAAACTGTGTGTGATGAGGACATCAATACCATTGTTACACCCACAGCCCCTACTGTTACATATACTGGACCAATTACTAGAGCTCGCGCACGCCAATTAAATTACCAGGTACTTTCGTTTCTTGGTAATGATTCTAATGTTCATGAGAATATGATACTGCCTAAATTGGATACATTTGTTTTGCTTACAAATGAAGGGCCTAGCTTGGAGAAGGATGAACATTGGAGCAAGAACACGCATGGAGTTGATGGCATGCGCAAGGGGATCAAGAACAGAGTTACAAGTGATGATTTCAGGACTTTGAAGCCACCATAAGGAGTGCATGAAGCCTTGGACGAAATATACAAGATGCCACTTCATAATATTCGTCCATAGGCTATTCTAGGTGCTGTGTCACCTTATTATTGGGCCAGGCCCATGTAATTTCGAAATACTTAAGTATAGGCTATTTTTAGAGTCCGTATGTGTGGGGAAACAAGAGTTAGGGTTGGTTTCGGACCCCACCATCAGGGGCCACGAAATTCCCTCCTCTTCCTCCATATATACAGCCCTTAGGGCGTCGTTTAGACTTTGGGTTTTGTTTAGATTAAAAGTTCGCCATAGCTGCAACTTCGCGTACTTCGTTTGTGTTCAACGACCAGACCAAGGCATCTCAGAACCCCACCTTGATCAATAAAGCTTTCCTCTTATATTCGCAATATCCAGATTGCAATCTTAGTTTCTTGCTTGTTCTTCCTTTGCCTGCAGGAAACAGACCTTCGTGGTCAGGTTGATCGTGCTCCGGCGTGGTCAATAACCTCTCGGAGTTGGTTTAGCGATTGCTAAGGCGCGACGTCCTCGCACGTTCGTAGTCGGATCGTCAAAGTCGACTTCCTCCAAACGATAGCCACCATCTCATCGAAAGACGGGACACCTTTGCCTCTATCAAGTGGTATCAGATTTTCAGGTTGCTCGGTGAGATTTTACAGTTTTTCGTAGTTTAGACCGAGTCTGTTCTTCATACCTATAGTCCACAAAAAAGCCAAAAAAAATAATTAGGGTTAGTTCATCCTATCCGAACCAATCTGAGCCTTTGCATAATCTTTTCTATATTTGCTTTGTTGAATTTGCAGTTGCATCGTCGTGTCAAGTTGCTGGTCTTAGCGTCTAGTCTTTTAGAGTTTCGAGTTCTGGTCATATTAGTCACGCCGCCGCCGCACCATCATCATTGTCCCTGCCATCTTCCACCACCGCTTATCCGCCACCGCTCCGAGTCCATATACCACCACTGATCCGTATCCATATACCACCACCGCTCTGAGTCCATATACGACCACCGATCCGTATCCATATACCACCATCACTTCGAGTCCATCTCATATTAGGTTTGCTTTCGAGATCCATCTGTTGCCAGATTCGTGTTTCCTTGGTTGAGTAGGTTTGGGATTCCATCAATCTTTTGCCGTCCGTAGAAGAGGTTGGTTTCCAAAAAAAAGAGTCCGAAAACCACCCTCCGTTTAGGCACAAAATTTTCCAAAAACGCACTTGACAAAAAAAATTCTGGCTATCCTATTTTTAGGTGTTTCTTAGCCTTTTGAGACAGTCGCCATTATTGAAAGTTTTTTTTGAGCCGTTTCCAGTTTTTGGGTCCGGGCAGTCAAAAAAAAAGAGCGCAAAAAAAACAGGGCGAAAAAAAAATCCAGAGTGTGCTTTTCCCTTGTTTACGTGCAGCGCCATGATTTTGTTAGTGTTCTAGGCTCGCGTCTCTAGCACGGTCTAGCCTAGGACCAGCATAGTACCGTCGTTGAGCGTTTATTCAACTTTGCATCTCTGAATTGATTATTGCTGACCCTTTTTGCTACCATATTATAAGCCTTCCCAGCTCCACATACATCTACATCGTGCGTTTGACTCTCCCTAGTACTCGCTCTATCCAAGCTTTGAGAGTTTTGACTACATCGGTTGCCGATCACCGCCTGCTGCTGGGTAAGAACTGGTAAGAAATTGAGATTTGCTTAAAGGATTTGTGACACCCACCACCACCACCACTTGTTAGTAGTCTATAGGATCATATTCTTGTGTGTTTCTATTACTGCTAACCATGCCAGGATCACAACCCGACGAGATTGACTGGGAGAATTTAACAAACAAGGAGCTTCATGATAAGTTCCAGAAAATGATGACTGAACAGGTGCAAGATGTGCTGAACAATTTTGAAGAGGCCATGGAGAAGATCACCGGCCTTGAGAAGACGTTCGAAACAAAGCTCGATAACAGATTTAATGAACTGCTTGCGCGTCTTCCACCATCGGCTGCACCTGTCGCACCTCTGCAACAACAGCAACAACAACGAATACCTCCAGGTCGGGAATCAGCCCTCCGCCGAGCGATCCGTGTCCCTCTTCAGCCTGGCCAAACTGCTGGTGATGCTGTTGATACTTCTGTGGCTCCTGCTGCTGATGTGGAGGAGGATGATTATGCGGGAGATTACGAGGATGAGGTTGATCAACATCAGAACTACGTGCAACCTCCAGCTCCACAACCACCAGGTCGTCCACATGCAAATAATGGCAATGTTAGGTCTCCCCCTCAGGTACGAGATCATGACCATCTCCCTAAACTGAAATTGAATATTCCACCATTTGAGGGTAGATATGTTCATGATATATATCTTACTTGGGAGTTAGAAACTGAACAACGATTTACATGTTTACAATATCCTGAGGAGAGACGTGTTCCTGCTGCTGTTTGTGCTTTCACTAGCTTTGCATGTGTTTGGTGGTCTGAATATTGTAGATTATATCCTGTTCCAGCTACTTGGGCTGCTTTGAAAACTGCTATGCGTACTCGTTGGGTTCCACCATATTATCAACGTGAATTACTTCAAAAATTGCAGCGCTTAAGACAAGGAAAAAATTCTGTAGAAGAATATTATCAGGAATTACAAACTGGCTTGATTAGATGTGGTATTGTTGAGGAGAATGAAGCTATGCTTGCACATTTTCTGGGTGGATTAAATAGAGAGATTCAGACCATTCTAGACTATAAGGATTATAATAATATCACTCGTTTATTCCATCTTGCTTGTAAAGCTGAACGTGAAGTGCAGGATCGACAGGCATTGGCGCGGACTAACTTTTCTGCAGGCCGACCTTCATCATGGACACCACGTGCATCATCTACTTCCACACGTTCTGCTACACTGGCACCTCCGTCAGCTGCCACCTCCAACCGTGATACAAGAAAGCAGGCACAACCACCACTATCTGCCAAGAGCACACCTGCCGGGCCTGCACAGAGCTCTGCTTCTTCCATGGCGTCTACAGGGCACACAAGTGATATTATTTGTCGTCGTTGTAAGGGAAGAGGACATTTTGCGCGCGAATGCACATCTCAGCGTGTGATGATTGCTACTGAGGATGGTGGGTATGAGTCCGCTAGTGACTATGATGAGGAGACTTTGGCTCTCCTTACACATGAAGAACACGGTGGAGATGATTCTGATCATGAGACGCAATACATGGCTGCTGAAGATGCTGACAGGTATGAATGTTTAGTTGCTCAACGTGTTTTGAGTGTGCAGGTCACGCAAGCTGAGCAAAATCAGAGGCATAATTTGTTCCATACAAAGGGAGTTGTGAAGGAACGTTCTGTTCGCGTCATCATAGATGGAGGGAGCTGCAACAACTTGGCTAGCATGGAGATGGTGGAGAAGCTATCCCTCACCACAAGACCACATCCACATCCTTACTACATCCAATGGTTCAACAACAGCGGCAAGGTTAAGGTAACACGTACTGTTCGTGTGCATTTTAGTATCTCTACATATGTTGATTATGTTGATTGTGATGTGGTACCTATGCAAGCATGTTCCTTATTACTTGGTAGACCATGGCAATTTGATAAAAATTCTGTACACCATGGTAGAAACAATCAGTATACTCTCGTTCATAAGGACAAAAATATTACTTTGCTTCCTATGACTCCTGATTCCATTTTGAAAGATGATATTAATCGAGCTAATAAAGCAAAACAGGAGCAAAATAAGAGTGAAAATCAGATTGTGGCAAAAGAATTTGAGCAACAAATGAAGCCTAATAATAAACCATCTAGTGTTGCTTCTGAAATTAAATTAAAAAGTGCATGTTTATTTGCCACCAAATCTGATATTGATGATCTAGATGTTAGCAAATCTGTTTGCTATGCTTTTGTGTGCAAAGAGGTATTATTTTCATTCAAGGACGTGCCTTCCTCTTTGCCTCCTGCTGTTACTAACATTTTGCAGGAGTTCGCTGACGTCTTTCCACAAGACGTGCCACCGGGATTACCACCTATTCGAGGGATTGAGCATCAAATTGACTTAATTCCCGGTGCATCATTACCCAACCGCGCACCATACCGTACCAATCCAGAGGAGACGAAGGAGATTATGCGTCAAGTACAAGAGCTACTTGACAAAGGTTATATACGCGAATCCCTTAGTCCTTGTGCTGTTCCTATTATTCTAGTGCCGAAAAAGGATGGTACCTCGCGTATGTGTGTTGATTGTAGAGGCATTAATAATATTACTATTCGTTATCGTCATCCTATTCCTAGGCTAGATGATATGCTTGATGAATTGAGTGGCTCTACAATATTCTCCAAAGTTGATTTGCGTAGTGGATACCATCAAATTCGTATGAAATTGGGAGATGAATGGAAAACAGCTTTTAAAACTAAGTTTGGTTTATATGAGAGGTTAGTCATGCCTTTTGGGTTAACTAATGCACCTAGTACTTTCATGAGACTAATGAACGAAGTTTTACGTGCTTTCATTGGACGATTTGTGGTAGTCTATTTTGATGATATACTGATTTATAGCAAATCTTTGGAAGAACATTTGGAACATTTACGTGCTGTTTTTAATGCTCTACGTGATGCACGTTTGTTTGGTAACCTTGGGAAGTGCACCTTTTGCACCGACCGAGTATCTTTTCTTGGCTATGTTGTTACTCCACAGGGAATTGAAGTTGATAAAGCCAAGATTGAAGCTATTGAGAGTTGGCCGCAGCCCAAAACGGTCACACAAGTGAGGAGTTTTCTTGGCCTCGCTAGTTTCTATAGGCGTTTTGTGAGAGATTTCAGCACCATTGCTGCACCTCTCAACGAGCTTACAAAGAAGGATGTGCCTTTTGTTTGGGGTACCGCACAGGAAGAAGCCTTCACAGTATTGAAAGATAAGTTGACACATGCTCCTTTACTCCAACTTCCTGATTTTAATAAGACTTTTGAGCTTGAATGTGATGCTAGTGGAATTGGATTAGGAGGTGTGTTATTACAAGATGGCAAACCTGTTGCATACTTTTCTGAAAAATTGAGTGGGCCTAGTCTGAACTATTCTACTTATGATAAAGAATTATATGCTCTTGTTCGGACTTTAGAAACATGGCAACATTATTTATGGCCCAAAGAATTTGTTATACATTCTGATCATGAATCTTTGAAACATATTAAAAGTCAAGCTAAACTGAACCGTAGACATGCTAAATGGGTTGAATTCATTGAGACTTTCCCTTATGTCATTAAACACAAGAAGGGTAAAGAAAATGTTATTGCTGATGCATTGTCTCGTCGTTATACTATGCTTTCACAACTTGATTTTAAAATATTTGGTTTGGAGACCATCAAAGATCAATATGTGCATGATGCTGAATTTAACGATGTATTGCAGAATTGTAAAGAAGGTAGATCATGGAACAAGTTCGTCGTTAGCGATGGATTTGTGTTTCGTGCTAACAAGCTATGCATTCCAGCTAGCTCCGTTCGTCTTTTGTTGTTGCAGGAGGCGCATGGGGGAGGACTAATGGGACACTTTGGCGTGAAGAAGACAGAGGATATACTTGCTACACATTTCTTTTGGCCAAAGATGAGACGGGATGTTGAGCGTTTTGTTGCTCGCTGCACTACATGTCAAAAAGCTAAGTCACGACTCAATCCTCATGGTTTATATATGCCTTTGCCTGTACCTAGTGTTCCTTGGGAGGATATATCTATGGACTTTGTTTTAGGTTTACCTCGAACAAAGAAGGGGAGGGATAGCATATTTGTTGTCGTGGATAGATTCTCGAAAATGGCACACTTTATACCATGTCATAAAAGCGATGATGCTGTTAATGTTGCTGATTTGTTCTTTCGTGAAATTATTCGCTTGCATGGTGTGCCAAATACTATTGTTTCCGATCGTGATACTAAATTTCTTAGCCACTTTTGGAGATGTTTATGAGCTAAGTTCGGGACTAAACTGCTTTTTAGTACTACTTGTCACCCCCAAACTGATGGACAAACTGAAGTAGTCAATAGAACTTTGTCTACTATGCTTAGGGCTGTTTTGAAGAATAATAAGAAAATGTGGGAAGAATGCTTGCCTCATATTGAATTTGCTTATAACCGTTCGTTGCATTCTACTACTAAGATGTCCCCTTTTGAAATTGTGTATGGTTTCCTACCTCGTGCACCTATTGATTTGTTGCCTCTTCCATCTTCGGAGAAGGTTAATTTTGATGCTAAAGACGTTCTGAATTGATTTTAAAAATGCATGAGTTAACTAAGGAAAACATTGAGCGTATGAATGCTAAATATAAACTTGCTGGAGATAAGGGTAGAAAACATGTTGTGTTTGCACCTGGAGATCTTGTTTGGTTACATTTGCGTAAAGATAGATTTCCTAATTTGCGCAAATCAAAGCTAATGCCACGTGCGGATGGTCCTTTTAAGGTGTTAGAGAAAATAAATGATAATGCATATAAACTTGAGCTACCTGCAGATTTTGGGGTTAGTCCCACTTTTAACATTGCAGATTTGAAGCCTTATTTGGGTGAGGAAGATGAGCTTCCGTCGAGGACGACTTCATTTCAAGAAGGGGAGGATGATGAGGACATCAATACCATTGTTACACCCACAGCCCCTACTGTTACATATACTGGACCAATTACTAGAGCTCGCGCACGCCAATTAAATTACCAGGTACTTTCGTTTCTTGGTATGATTCTAATGTTCATGAGAATATGATATTGCCTAAATTGGATACATTTGTTTTGCTTACAAATGAAGGGCCTAGCTTGGAGAAGGATGAACATTGGAGCAAGAACACGCATGGAGTTGATGGCATGCGCATGGGGATCAAGAACAGAGTTACAAGTGATGATTTCAGGACTTTGAAGCCACCATAAGGAGTGCATGAAGCCTTGGACGAAATATACAAGATGCCACTTCATAATATTCGTCCATAGGCTATTCTAGGTGCTGCGTCACCTTATTATTGGGCCAGGCCCATGTAATTTCGAAATACTTAAGTATAGGCTATTTTTAGAGTCCGTATGTGTGGGGAAACAAGAGTTAGGGTTGGTTTCGGACCCCACCATCAGGGGCCACGAAATTCCCTCCTCTTCCTCCATATATACAGCCCTTAGGGCGTCGTTTAGACTTTGGGTTTTGTTTAGATTAAAAGTTCGCCATAGCTGCAACTTCGCGTACTTCGTTTGTGTTCAACGACCAGACCAAGGCGTCTCAGAACCCCACCTTGATCAATAAAGCTTTCCTCTTATATTCGCAATATCCAGATTGCAATCTTAGTTTCTTGCTTGTTCTTCGTTTGCCTGCAGGAAACAGACCTTCGTGGTCAGGTTGATCGTGCTCCGGCGTGGTCAATAACCTCTCAGAGTTGGTTTAGCGATTGCTAAGGCGCAACATCCTCGCACGTTCGTAGTCGGATCGTCAAAGTCGACTTCCTCCAAACGATAGCCACCATCTCATCGAAAGATGGGACACCTTTGCCTCTATCAGTGTGGGATCTACTTGATTTTTGGTATTGATTTGAATTACATAATGGGGTCACAGCAACCATGGACGGTGTTTGAATTGCTAGAAATTTTATGTGCAGTGATCATAAAAGAATTGGAATTATTCAGGGATCGTTTGGACATTTTTATGCATCAAGTGAGTTTTCAATGCATGTATGTGCATAATTCAAATTTGAACTACATGCCCATGCTCCAGTGCATATAAATTCATTGAAAAATCAAATTTTTGTCCTTGGGTGCATGCTTAGGTCCCATGCAAGAAATGGGAATGAATTTCAAACACCATGGTACCGTTGATTGCCGGCAAAACACTGAGATGCCTGGTTTTTAAATTCTTGAAAAGCCAAAACTCGTCTGAAATTTATGAAACTTGGCATGCTATCATAGAGCGGCATCAACATGTCGTGGTAAAAATTTTGTCCCATTTGAGCCCGTTTTGGGTATATGCTTCTCAAAAACCGGAGCTTCTCACAACAAGCATGATGGTTTTCGGTAGGGAATGTCCCACCTTTGGGGACGAAACGATATCCATTCCCTCTTATTGCTTTCAAGTTTTTTTCTAGTGGCAAGATAGAACAACAGGAGGGTTGAATTTTTTGATTTTTCGGGGTTCGTTTGTACATTTTTATGCATTAACTGAGTTTTCAATGCATTTATGTGCATAATTCAAATTTGAACTACATCCACATGCTTCAGTGCATATAAATTGGTTGAAAATCAAATTTGTGTCCTTGGGTGCATGCCTAGGTCCCATAAAAGAAATGGGAATGAATTTCAAACACCAGGGCACCGTTGATTGCCGACAAAACATTGAGATGCCTGGTTTTTAAATTCTAGTAAATCCAAAACTCGTCTGAGATTCATGAAACTTGGCATGCTATCATGGAGCGGTATCAACATGCCGTGGTACAAATTTTGTCCCATTTGAGGCAGGTTTGGGTATATGCTTCTCACAACAAGCTTGATGGTTTTCGGCAGGGAACGTCCCACCTTTGGGGACGAAACGATATCCATTGCCTCTTATTGCTTTCAAGTTTTTTTTCTCGTGTCAGCATAGAACAACAGGAGTGTTGTGTGAATTTTTTTGATTTTTTGGGTTCGTTTGGACATTTTTATGCATTAACTGATTTTTCAATGCATTTATGTGCATAATTCAAATTTGAACTACATGCGCATGCTCCAGTGCATATAAATTGGTTGAAAAATCAAATATGTGTCCTTAGGTGCATGCTTAGGTCCCATGCAAGAAATGGGAATGAATTTCAAACACCAGGGCACCATTGATTGTCGGCAAAACATTGAGATGCCTGGTTTTTAAATTCTAGTAAATCCAAAACTCGTCTGAAATTCATGAAACTTGGCATGCTATCATGGAAGGGCACCCGGCATGTCGTGGCACAAATTTTGTCCCATTTGGGGCAGTTTTGGGTATATGCTCACTACTAGGGAAAACCCTAGCAGTAGCGTGGGTATTTTGCCTATCAGTAGAGTGGGACGTCCCTCTACTGATAAGGCGCTACAACTAACGTGGAGCAGTAGCGCCTGTCGTCCCACGCTACTGCTATACATGGATAGCAGTAGCGCGCTTTAAGGAAGAGCGCTGCTGATAATATCTACAGCGCTTTTTACAGGGAAGCACTACTGGTAAGGCAGCGCTACTGCTAACTTTGTTCCCCTCGCTACTACTACTTTTATTAGTTTTTTTCTGCATATTTGTTTTGTATTTGAATAGGCTTTATACAATAATCTTTAACATATCATACACATACAAATGTAATCATAGCATATACATACAACTAGTCTCATCAAATCATGTCATCATCATAATCATCATCCAACACAAAGTGGTCTCTCGTCATCATCTCGAAAATAGAGATACAAGTCTCGATTACTTACAACTACATCGTCATCCATCTAAACAATGATATACGCGAGAAGAGCTATCACTTTGAGTGAGAGCGGAACTATCCAGTATATGAGTTCGGCCTCGCAAGCCGCCTTGAATATTTGAAACTGCTCTTCCATGATTGTCGAATTATCCTTTACAATCTCGTAGTAGGGTTCCTTCTTGTCGATGATCCTTGCTTTCACCCTTGTTTTCCAGGCGGCCAACATGTCGCTAAACTTGGTCATGGCGTGTTTGTTTATCTTCTTCATTGCCAGGTCCTTATCTGGATCTTTATAATCCTTTTCATTCTGGCCCGGGAACAAGCATATCTGGCGAAACTTCTTTAGGAGGGAGGGCCTCATATTATCTATCTTCTGTAGTTTCTCATTGTTGATGGTGGCGGTTGTCCTTACGATGTAGCCTACTTGATTGCTGTAGCATGTGCATGCTTCCTGGGCGCTTTTGGCTCAAAATTGCCGTCGTCCACCTCCGTGACCACCAGTCTAGTACTCTTGAGCTTGTTAGGAAGCCGTTGCCTCTTTGCATTCGGTTCTACACCGGCTCCGCTAGTCTCGGCACCGGTCTCAGTCTGAGCGCCGGTCTCGATGCCGGTCTCAGTCTGAGCGCCGGTCTCGATGCCTGTCTCAGTCTCAGCGTCGGTCTCAGTCTCAGCACCAGTCTGCGTGTCAGTCTCAGTCCCCGATGCCACTAGTGGGCCCAGCAAAACATCGGTTGATCGTCGGCAAGGCTCAAAAATTCGTCTGCCGCCCGGTAGACGTCGTCGCAATCACAAGAACCCTGTCCTTCATCGTTGCTAGCCATGTTTCCTACGATTAAATCTAGTCAATTAATTCTAGGCCTAATAAAATGAATAATGACATAAAAAGGCATATTGTTTTGCAGGAACGTTGACTCCTTCCCGGTGCGGCAAATCCCGGGCACTCGATATGTCCTAGTTTGTAGCACAAGTCATGCCGAAATTCACAGAAAATTTCGGCATGACCTTTGCTAAAAAGTGGACAAATCGAGAACCTGAAATTTACCGGAAGGGAAATGAATCAACATTCCGGCAAAACATAGGCCACTTGGCTTCATTCCCTGGAAACAACAAAAGGCCACTTGGGCACAATCGAAACATGTGCAAACACAATTGAGGAATTTGCATATATCCTGACCACTTCAAATTTGCACGTCCTAGCGTTTTACACTACAAGAAAATCTACACAAATCTCATGCTCTCTCAAACTCAATTCAAAATATAGATTATATTTAGTTAACTACGGAACTAAACTTTACTCTAAACTAAACCCTACTGCCCTTATTAACATCTAGTTAAACAAACTCAATTAAAAAACTAAACCCTACTGAACTAATTAACATCAACATTATCTACTACTTAACATCTATTATTACCCTAACTAAAAACATCACATTATCTACTACTTAACATTAACATCTGTTGAGTAAAAAGGATGGGTGGGGGGCTTACAGAGAAGGAAGAGACGGTGGCGGGGAGGTGCTCAGCAACGGAGGTAGGGGCGCGAGGGCGGGCTCGGGATCGGGACGCGGAGGTCCTGGCGGGCTTGGGGGCGGTGAGGTCGAGGGCGGTGGCGATGAGGTTGAGGGAGGCAACGGTGAGGTCGAGGGCGGCCTGAGAGGTGGCGGCGGTAAGGCTGGGAGGCCTCGGGCGGCGACGGTGAGGATGAGCGCGGCGTCGACGCCAGCAGGAGAAGGCGGCGAAGTGGGGGCGACGGCGAAGTGGGGAAGACGGCGGTGAAGTGGGGCGAGGGATCGATTTGGGGGAGCAGTGGTGGCAGGGGGGAAACCGTTTTTGGTTAAGTCAAAAATAACGGTAGCGCGTTACAGAAAACGCGCTATAGCTAAGTTAGCTATAGCGCGTTTCAGCGAACGCGCTACTGCTACGTCTTCATCATTTTTTTCCCTTTTTCATTTATTTTTCTTTACATTATATATTTTTCCTTTCTCCTCTTTCTATTTCTTTCATTTTCATTTATTTTTATATTTATTTTTCATTTTATTTTCTTTCCATTACCAGTAGCGCTTTACACATAAACGCGCTACTATAAGTATATTAGCGGTAGCGCGGTTTTTGCAAGATCGCTACTACTATGTGTAGCCCATCGGCTAAGTGATTGGAATTTTAGTAGTAGCGAGTTTTCGGTGAGACGCGATACACATATATGTCCATCTATAGCGCGCTTATTTGGCACGCGCTACTGCTGTCTAGCAGTAGTGTGCTTTTTTAACAAGCGCTAGTGCTAAAGTTCTGTGTATACCTTCCCCACGACCTTGAAGGTTCATTGTCCTCTAGATTTTAGGGTACAACTTCTACATCATCTTCCTCCGGCGACCAACACTTCGAGGTCAACTTCCTCCAAGCAGTGGCACTTTGGAATTGTCTTCCTCCAGCGGGCACATGCCACCTTTGTCGAGCAATCAGACCACATCAAGCCAGCTCCGTCTAGCAGTCAGACCAAATCAAGTAAGTACCATCTGCACGAAATTATAGACCAGGCCTATTAATGGATCAATAATGGTTCAGTTATGCTCTAGGCAGTGCTCATCTAAAAAGATTTGACATGTTCCCTCAGAAGGTTGATTATGTAGAGTTCTATAGGTGTGGGTTCCTATCTTAATGGTGTCAGATTCATACTTTTTGCTCATCTACAGAAGGCTAATGCCATGGATGTTGCTTCCAGTGTTTTCACATTAAGATAATATACTTTAGAGTCTAGAATCATACTACAACTATAGCAGAAACAGATGGGATAGCTTGCTGCGATATAAAGAAACATATTACAAATCAGACCTATTAGTTGATCAATAATACTTAGATTATATTGTAGGCAGTGCTAATCTAAAAAAGATTTGACATGTTAGCTCACAAGTTTCATTATCTAGAAACAGAAAAAACAATGAAGTGTATTATACATACATTAAGAAATGCAATTATATAGGTGTGGTTCCTATCTTAATGGTCCACGTTCATACTTTTACTCATCTAGAGAAGGCTAATACCATGGATGTTGCTTCCAGTGTATTCACATTAAGATAATATACTCCAGAAGACTAGAATCATACCACAGCTATAACTGAAACAAATGGGATCGCTTGATGTGATATAGAGAAACATACATATTTGATCAACCTCAAATGCTATAGTGGGTTAATGTTGTAATGCCAGCAGCTCCATCTGAAACAAAAATTAAGACCAATTGTCAATCAAATTGTATTGATTTATGTACTATGATTTCCTGTATCTATTCCAGTTAAAGAAGTCCTTAATTTTCTTCGTTGTCACATAATCACTAGAGGCAGCTGTAACAGAAATATTTTGTATCCATAAGCTTGCATCTCTTTATATTACTTACTTTACTAATCAACATTTTGTTCTTATATTTTTAGGGCCTCAAAGATAATGGCACCTACACCATTGAATGCATTGACTACCCAAAATGAGAATACTTAGAAGTTAGAAGAAAGAGCAATATTATGTCCAAGAAATGAAACAGTTCGCGGTATAAATGAGTATATAATGGATGATTTAAAGGTGAAGAGAAAACTTATGTAAGCTGCGACACAATATGCAAAGCAACTACCTTTAATGCAGAAACGGAATTGTTACATCCAAGGGAATTCCTGAACAGCTTGCCATTTCCTGGAATCCCAAAATCTGAGTTGAAATTGAAAGCTGGCATACCTGTGATGCTACTACGTAATGTCAACCAAAGTGCTAGGTTATGCAATGGTACAAGGATGACGGTTATTCGACTTGGAAGAAGATTCATCGAAAGACAGATAATAACTGGAAAACATGTGGTAGAAAAGGTATATATTCCAAGAATAGTCATGTCACCAATAGAACCAGCATGGCCATTTGTTCTAAAAAGGAGACAATATCCTATATCAGTTTGCTTCGCTATGACTATCAACAAAAGCCATGGCCAATCTCTAAACAAAGTAGGACTAGATCTACCAAAACAAGTTTTCACACATGGACATTTATATGTAGCCTTCTCAAGAGTAACAAAAAGGGTGGGACTGCGGGTAATGGTAAATGATGAAAATAGCAATGAGGATGATGTGATCAAGAACATATAGTCTATACAGAAATATTCTAAAGGTATGAACAAGTAACAAAATTTCAACATGATGTTTCTTTCACTAGATGAGGCCACTGGACTATTACGTAAGAATTACATAAACTTACTACACAGCAAAATCTCTTAGACATAAAGTCTTACTTGACGATGCTAACATGATATGGCAGGTCGAATATGATGTACTACCCTGCCAGAGTAATGCAAACATGCATCAACAGGTGGAAATAGTTCATTACCAAACGTCAAAAATATATATTATGTGATACTTGATTGAGACGTGGGGAGGTTGAGAAACCAATAGTGAGAGCATCTGGTCATTGTTATATTTCATATTCAGCTATTATCTATTAATTTTTGTTGGTGAAATATTGCGAAAATGCATCAACAATTGAAAATATTTAATTACTACCAAACACAACAAACTATATCATGTGATGTTTTATTCTTCAAGCTTACTATTGCATGCAAACAGATAGTGAGAGCATCAGGAAATAATTATAATTCACATGTACAATGCAATCAGACCTGTCTTCATATTCAATTATTATTAATAGGGGTAGGGGGCTAACACTGCCAATGTCGGTCCCAAGCCCGGAAAAAGGTGGAGGGGACATAAACATATTAACACTAAACCTTAAGATGTACTCCCTCAGTCCCATAATATACTATCATCAAGCAAATAAAAAACAAGAGCAGACAGCATATATATAGTACTAATTTGCATTGGTATGTCTGCTCAGACATATACTTAATTTTTCAAATGTTCACTAACTTCTTAATATCTACTTTGTACCACATTAAACACTTCTAGAGCACTTAAAAAAGAATCAGATGTTCTTCCAAAATTTGAGGAAAAAATGCTGAAATATTTACCACTAACATGCATTTCCTTAATAACATTATAGTATTTGTTAAATGGCGCAACACAGAAAAAGGTTAAGACAAAAAAGGAAAATATGACAGGCAGGAAAAGGAAAAATAAGTACCTGCAGTTCAACTTCGAAGACTATTGCCGCTGTGGAGGATGAGGTCGATGTGTCGAGCTGCCCCGAGCGGAAATAGCGACGATGCCTCTGGCTTGTGCGCTTGGGGAAGAAAACGTAGCCACCTTCCTAATATTGAAGCTGTATCCAAGAGAGTTGCGAGATAGAAATCACGACCAGATCAAATGCACGGACGAGGACGACAACATCAACAACAGCATGCAGATCGATTATCTCGCCTCCTCCCTAGCACAGCAGATCCTTGGGCGCTGCTACCCACTATTCAGGAAGCGCCAGTCACTGGGACCACAAATCAACAGATTCAACAGCACACAAAGACCATCGGTTGGTGGATTCAGAAGAAAAGGAAGAGGAACCATATGTTACATGTACGAGAGCTTGGGGATTTGCTGGCCGAGCTCAATAGTGCCGCCTTGCTGATGCACCTCAGGCTGCACGCGGCTACCCTCGATGCAGCGAATCAGGATAGCTAGCTGATGGAAGGTATCCAGCAGCAGCAAATTTCGAGTGAGAAGAAAAGATAAGAGAAGAGGAGAAAGGGGATCGGGCAAGAACATGCTTGCTTGTGTGAGGAAAAAAGAACGGACAAGTCTAGAAGATTACAGAATGGGGAAGAGTAGTACTGGTGGGACCCATGCCATCAGACCAATTACGTATTGTGGAAGACACTGTGAGAGAAAACTATTTAATGTGAAAATATAAGGCGCCGTTTGTACTGCTGAGTGCACGTCTATGAAAGTATAGTACTATTTAATGTGAACCAATAAACTTTTTATGGATATGTATAGTATATAAATAGAATAAATCATTTACACTACAAAAATCACTAAATAAAATATGCCAATATTGCAGAGCGTTAATGACTAAATCTATGACTACACGAAAACTATGAGAACATGTAAAAAAATATACAAATTTAATTTAAAAAATTCAACTGATATAAAGCTATAGTTAGATGGCATGCATAATTACCAAGGAAAGGATCAACGAATAACACATATTTAAAAAACAAAACATAACAAAGGCAAAACTATGTCCGCAAAAGTATTATGAAATTGTCATCACATTTTATTTCATTTTTCCTTTGATTAAAGAAGAAAACGGTCACCCTTGGTACCGATGTGCATGACTATGGAAACAAATACTACCTCCGTCTCACAATGTAAGACAATTTTTTAAACGTAAAAAAATAATTGAATAAAATAAATAATAAATAAATATGCTAATCTTACGCAACGTTAGCATATTTCTATTTGAAGAAAAAACTAAGCAAAAAAATGATAGTAAATATATACAAATATAATTTGAACAATGTAGTCGAACATAAGTCTACAATATAAAAATACAATTTCAAGAATGTAGTCGATCATAAAACTATAGTACTACGACATGCATAATTAGCAATGAAAGGATGAACAGACAACTCATATATTCATATATCAATAAAAATAACAAAACATAACAAAGAAAAAAGGTTTACAAAATTCTAATAATTAAAATGTCACCACAAATTTTATTCATTTTTTCTTGGAAGAAAATAAAATACAATATACGTAAAATCCTAAGCCGCGCATCGAGCGGGCCACTTTGCTAGTTGGTTGAAAAATCAAATCTGTGTCCTTGGGTGCATGCTTAGGTCCCATGCAAGAAATGGAAATGAATTTCAAACACCAGGGGACCGTTGATTGCCAACAAAACATTGAGATGCCTGTTTTTTTTAAATTCTTGTAAATCCAAAACTCGTATGAAATTCATGAAACTTGGCATGCTATCATGAAGCGACATCAACATGTCGTGGTATAAATTTTGTCCCATTTGAGGCAGGTCTGGGTATATGCTTCTCACACAAGCATGATGGTTTTCGATAGGGAATGTCCCACCTTTGGGGACGAAACGATATCCATTGCCTCTTATTGCTTTCAAGTTTTTTTCTCGTGTCAACATAGAACAACAGGAGCGTTGTGTGATTTTTTGTGATTTTTTTGGGTTCGTTTGGACATTTTTATGCATTAACTGAGTTTTCAATGCATTTATGTGCATAATTCAAATTTGAACTACATGTGCATGCTCCAGTGCATATAAATTGGTTGAAAAATCAAATCCGTGTCCTTGGGTGCATGCTTAGGTCCCATGCAAGAAATGGGAATGAATTTCAAACACCAGGGCACCGTTGATTGCCAACAAAACATTGAGATGCCTGGTTTTTGAATTCTTGTAAATCCAAAACTCGTATGAAATTCATGAAACTTGGCATGCTATCATGGAGCGACATCAACATGCCGTGATATAAATTTTGTCCCATTTGAGGCAGGTTTGGGTATATGCTTCTCACAACAAGCATGATGGTTTTCGGTAGGGAACGTCCCACCTTTGGGAACGAAACGATATCCATTGCCTCTTATTGCTTTCAAGTTTTTTTTCTCGTGTCAACATAGAACAACAGGAGTGTTGTGTGATTTTTTGTGACTTTTTGGGGTTCGTTTGGACATTTTTATGCATTAACTGATTTTTCATTGCATTTATGTGCATAATTCAAATTTGAACTGCATGCGCATGGTCCAGTGCATATAAGTTTGTTGAAAAATCAAATATGTTTCCTTGGGTGCATGCTTAGGTCCCATGCAAGAAATGGGAATGAATTTCAAACACCAGGGCACCGTTGATTGCCGGCAAAACATTGAGATGCCTGGTTTTTAAATTCTAGTAAATCCAAAACTCGTCTGAAATTCATGAAACTTGGCATGCTATCATGGAAGGGCACCCGACATGTCGTGGTACAAATTTTGTCCCATTTTGGGGCAGGTTTGGGTATATGCTTCTCACAAACCGGAGCTTCTCACAACAAGCATGATGGTTTTCGATAGGGAACGTCCCACCTTTGGGGACAAAATGATATCCATTGCCTCTTATTGCTTTCAATTTTTTTCTCATGTCAACATAGAACAACAGGAGCGTTGTGTGATTTTTTGTGATTTTTTGGGGTTCGTTTGGACATTTTTATGCATTAACTGATTTTTCAATGCATTTATGTGCATAATTCAAATTTGAACTACATGCTCATGCTCCAGTGCATATAAATTGGTTGAAAAATCAAATATGTGTCCTTGGGTGCATGCTTAGGTCCCATGCAAGAAATGGGAAAGAATTTCAAACACCAGGGCACCGTTGATTGCCGGCAAAACGTTGAGATGCGTGGTTTTTTAAATTCTAGTAAATCCAAAAATTGTCTAAAATTCATGAAACTTGGCATGTTATCATGAAAGGGCACTCGACATGCCGTGGTATTTTCCGTGTCCATTTTGAGAGAAGGTGCACTCGAATAATGACAACCAACAAAGGCATTTTGGAAAAAATAACTGCCACTTTAATATCTCAAATGTTTGTATAATTCAAACCTTGTGCATTTAGTTAACCATTCACGTGACGCCACGTGTCTTGGTTTTAATGGCTATAGGAGGTGCTGTGTGGACAGCTGCTTGACTGAACGGGAGGCGTGCGAGCGCAGTCCGGTGCGCAGGCTCACCGGGAAGCGTACAAGCTATTTCAACGCAAGATCTGTGCATCACTTCAACGCAAACGGTTCAGATTACGGTATGTAAATTATAGCCAGACTTCGGCGCTAAGCCAAGAAACACTGCGATTTGTCAAAATATGCAGCTAAAAATCAATATAACTATCTATTTTTTGCAACTAAAGTTTAGTAATTAAGCATAGATTTCATTCATACTAGAGATTAAGCAGTCGTTCTCACTGGGAAGCGAGACAGCCTTGGACCGCCGCCCGCTTCACTCCCACTGGTCTATATTAATGGCGTCGCCGAGCAGGCGCAGCCCCCCATCCTCACCACACACACAATTCCTCTCTCTCCGCCCGCATCCTCGATGCCGCTCTGAGTCCTCAAAGCCGTCAGTGTACGAGGATGCCGCCGAAGCGCCCCATCGGAGGGAGTGGCGACGCCGGGGCTGCTGAAGCACTGGAGCACGGCGTGAATATGGAGACAGAGGTTCCCGTCCCCGCCGACGAGGTGGAGAACGAGGCTGCCAACAAGCAGAGGCGGGTCGAGAAAGAACCGCAAGCGACTCCAGCAGGCCTAGACTTCATCAACAACCTCCCTGATGATATGTTGATAGTCATCATATCCCTCCTCCCAATCAGAAATCGGGCGAGGACAACCGCCCTTTCCCGACGGTGGCGCACCCTATAGCTCCGCACCCCTATCGACCTCCTCCACGCCCACAAGTTCTGCCATGGCTATCGCCAAAGCTTGGATGCGTTCTCCCAGATCCTCGGCAGTCACCACGGCCCAATCAAAGGCCTTATGACGGGCAAGTTCCGTTCCAATGGCAGGGAGCGAGCCAAGCTTGACGAGTGGTTCCGATCCTGCGCCATAGATCAGCTTGAGAAGCTAAGTTATAATGATGGGCATATGAGCTTGCTGCCAACATCCGCGCTCTGCTTCGCGCCCACGCTGCACCTCGCCAAGTTCATGAACTGCCATCCCCCTTAATGATGCGCCCGCTCTTTTTCTACCACAACTGAAGCACCTTGAGCTCGTCGCCGCCCACATCCCAAAGGATGACATGGAGCGCCTGCTTCGCGGCTGTACTACACTCGAGTTCCTTCGTCTTCGGGCGATGAATTGGTCGAGTACCTTACACATCACCTCCAGGAATCTCTGCACTATGTATGTGTGTTGCTGGTGCTGCAACGAGAGATCACAAAAGGTGGACGACAATATGGTCATCCAGGACACACCTTCACTTGAGATATTACTTGTAGTTGATCAACAAGGTCAACCAAGAATCAATGTCATTTCTGCGTCGAAACTGAAAGTGGTGGGCTACTCGTCTGTCAAATACTACAACTTTCAGGTACAACAGTCGCCTTATATACCTCTCCTTGATATCAACGTTATTTCTAGTTTTGAAGATGTGTGTTCGCCTGTCATCCAACGAAGCTTCACCCAGACTCTAGGCACAGTGAAGGTCTTGGCACTAGAATCTGTCGCCCCCAACCTGGACCAAGTTTTCAGTTGCGTGAGATGCTTTCCGTGCCTGAAGAAGCTATATATCGAGGTGATGTTCCTTTCCTGTTAAATGTTAACCATAAGGGAGTTCAATTTTTTGCACCTTTTCCCAAGTTTACAATGACTATGTACTACGATTTCTGAAGGAGTTTTGGAGGATTTTAGGACATACACCCCCACCCCATATTGGTTGCTTCATTCATATGGTTACAATCGTCCATAAGCATTTCTCCTTTGGATTCATTTGTACTAGTTTTCTTAGGGAATTTTTCACCCAATCCAACCTCTTGTGAAGAAGGCTACATGTTTCTAGATACTAATCAAATTAATGCCCATGTTAATCATGACAGATCAAAGATGGCACGTTGGTGCATTTTACAAATCCTGCAAACCAAATGGGCATGTAGCAGTGTTCAAAACTGCATGTAGGCACTAACCTGTTCTCTTCTTTTGCAGTGCATATTAGGCCCGGTGGAAGATGTTGATAACGACAATCACATCGAATGCCTGGATCTGCATCTCTCAGATATTACTTTGAACTCCTACCGATGGACCCCACCGGAGATTACACTCTCCATGTTCTTTCTTGCCAGAGCAAAGGTGGTGAGGGTACTGATGTTGAACACGCATTTAATTAGGAAAGATCAATGGTATGATTATCAGAGGCCGATGTCGGTGTCAAAACCGGCGGATCTCGGGTAGGGGGTCCCGAACTGTGCGTCTAGGATCGATTGTAATAGGTGACGGGGGACACGATGATTACCCAGGTTCGGGCCCTCTCTATGGAGGTACTACTTCCTGCTTGATTGATCTTGATGAATATGAATATTACAAGAGTTAATCTACCACGAGATCATAATGGCTAAACCCTAGAAGCCTAGTCTATGTGTATATGGTAATGAATGTGTTCTTACCGGGCTAACCCCTCCGGTTTATATAGACACCGGGGGGGATCTAGGGTTTACATGGAGTCGGGTACATAAGAAGGAATCTTCATAATTGGTCGCCAAGCTTGCCTTCCACGCCAAGGAGAGTCCAATCCGGACACGGTGCAGTCTTCGGTCTTCATATCTTCACAGCCCATCAGTCCGACCCATGGATAACAGGCCGGATGCCCGAGGACCCCTTAGTCCAAGACTCCCTCAGTAGCCCCCGAACCAGTCTTCAATAGCGAGGTGCTCGGCACACATACTATCTTCGGCATTGCAAGGCGGGTTCCTCCTTCAATAATCTCCAAGTAATGTTTCGGTCATTGATCCAATATCTTTTCCTTGGCTTCTGCGCATTAAATAATCTTCGTCCTCCATGTGTCGAGCGAATGTGGGGAGTCAGGGTATTTTTGCGAATAACACCCCATCTGCGTGAGGAAGAGCGCCTATTTAAAGAGATTGGATCCCAGATCCATTCAGTGCTACACAGAAGAAATCCCCAGAGACTGCCTAGGAGAAACCATTCCAACATGGCTAGTGCTCCCAGCTCCTCTGCTTGTCCCGGCCCAGAGAAAGGCGAGTGGGAGAGGTATTCCATGTCTCATAGCCTATTGGCGAGGTTGTAAACGCAGGGATTCCTTCCCCTTGCGGATCTAGTCCCTGTTCGAGCGGGGCTAGCTTCCTTCAATGGTGGGACTCACGCAGAGGACTTCCCCAATCCGTCTGGGGGAGATCGAGTGTGTTTTGTTCCCCACCTGCTAAGAAGCGTTGGATTCCCGATCCATCCGTTCCTCTGAGGGCTTCTGGAGTACTATGGCCTCCAGCTACACAACTTCACTCCGGCCTCCATCCTGCACATTGCGGGTTATGTCGCTTTATGCGAACTATTCCTGGGCGACGAGGCTCATTTCGAGTTGTGGAGGAAGTTGTTCTGTCTCGTCCCGCGCAATCACGAAGGGTCGATATTTGAAGTGGGCAGAGCCGAAGTATGGCGTGTCGCTGATACCGGATACCCATCCGGCACACCAAGGAAGGCACCTGACGAATGGCCCTTCAAATGGTTTTATATAGAGGACGTGGCGCTCCCCGACCTGGTTCGAAAGGGTCTTCCGGATTGCGCGCATCCTGCTGAAGAAACGCCATAGTTGGTGTCCCCAGAGCCTTGAAGAGGACGACGGCGTGGAGGTTTGTCAGCTGATGAGCAAGATAAAAGAACTCACTCAGTCTGGACTCACAGTAATCGAGGTTATGGCGATCTCCATAGCATGAGGGGTTCAGCCGCTCCAGTACAGAGGGCTTCCAATGTGGCACTACAATGGGGAGGATGACGCCTCTCGTTGCGGCCGGAAGTGTCCGGATACCCCCGCCGCTTTGGCTAAGATATTAGCCGAACTATTCAAAGGGGAGGAAAAGGAATTTCTCCGCATCAAATTCAGAGACGGGTACTCTATGTATAACCTGCCCGGTTGGGTAAGGTCCAACCCCTCTGTTTTTACTCCTTCCATCTCTGAATTGCCATTGATAAATTTCTAGTTCGTTTGCTTATGACAACACTGGCGAAAAGTCACCGAGGGATTTTATAGTCCCGCCCCATAGCCGGAGGACCACAACCGGGAGCTTGATCCCGAGTTCGAAGAGGATCCGAATATATTTGTGGTGCTCGCGGAGGGGGTGTTTTACCAGACGAGCTATGATGGCACAGAGGTGGCCATCATTGCCGACTACCCTGGTCTTCTTCCTGCCTCACAGGTAAGTAATCAAGGAACACCTTCTCTGAAAGTGTGTGCCTATTCTGCCTCACCCACCATATTGTCGCGCGTTCTACAGGGGAGGCGGTCGACGATACCAAGGAAATAGGTTCCAGCACCGGGCAGGCCTTCGAAGAGGGGGGTCGGTGAAGGCACCGCCGGGCCTTCATCAAGGAGGTACGGATTAATATGTTTTTCATTGGCTGTATGCAACTGTGACCTGTGCGCCTGTTTGATTTCAGGAAAAAGGTTCGCCGGACTATGTCCGGGGGTCCGGCCGGCCGAGCTCCCAACAACCAAGAAGTGGACCCGGTCGGGGCGACGGGGGCCGATGTAGGAACAAAGCCAGACTGCCCCTCGGCCGAGGGTTCGGACAATATGTCTGTTACCAACTCGGAAGTACAGAGCGCCATGAATCATCGGCGCTGCAAGGCTGTTTTACGAGACCCGAAGTTCTCGAACAAGGCATTTAATGCCTTTAGCTCGGGTGATGCATACATCCGAGCTGCTCGAGACGGGCTTAGAAAAGCCACGAGGCAATATCTGACAGATGTGCAGGTGCGTTTTCTTTGTTAAAAAGGATAGCCATATACCCATAGCCCCCAAGACTGAAAGCAGTTGGCACAACTGATTTAAGGATTGTTGAACAACCAGGTCCTCGCGGAGAGGAATAGTCTGTTAGCCCAAGAGCTAGAGCAGTGTCAGACGCAGCTAAAAGCTGCTATCGCCGAACTGGGACACTTGAAGAAGTCATCCTCGGGTATTGTTCCCTTCCATCAAGGAACAATAATTGTGTACCCAGCGTTCTAATGTTGCTGTTGATTTTGCATAATAGGGTCGTCTGATCAACTTGCAAAGAAGCTGAAGGTTGCCCAAGAGGGAGAAAAAGAGGTGAAAAGGCAACACGCCACAGGCGAGCGTGTGCTGACCCGTGTCAGAGATGAGAAAAACAAGCTGCGGGATTCAAACACTGCATTGGGTGAAGTGTTGAAAGATGTCCGGGCCCAGCTAGCTGCTTCCGTGAAGGAGAATAAGGAACTGCGGGGCGGTATCTTCAGTATGTGTCCGAGCTATTTATGAATTAGCTCAGAGATAAATGGGATTGATATAGTCATGTTTGCAGGTGTGCTGATGGGCCGTCCTGAAGAGAAGGTGTCCGGATCATCGATGATCTGGTGCAGAGGCTGTCACAGGTGCACGAGCATGCTCGGCTAGCCATGCGGAGCGTGGCTAAGGCCTTATGGCCGTCCGACTCCCCTCCAGGAAGTGTGGAGGAGCTTGTTGAGCTGTTCAAGGGAGCTCGGCGGCGTATCCGGCTATGGAAGATATCAGCCTACCGAGAGGGTGCACGAGAAGCCTGGGCCATGGTGAAAACGCGGTATACCAAGCTGGACCCGAATCAAATGGCCAGGGTTGGACCACTAGGGCCCAATGGGGAAGAAATTCCCGTTAATTTAGTATATGACCAAGTAGAGGCGGCTGCCAAATATTTCCAACAAGATTGTAAGTTAGACCGCCTGTTGGACGGTATAGAGAAGGAAGTGTTTGAGTCCTAATGTACTTTCCTTACCCTATGTAATTCTAGCTGAATTGTATAGCATTTGTCATGGCAGACCTTTTCGCTTCAACCTCCAGACTCGATGGTGCGGAGTGTTTCCGAATACCCTCGCGTCCGAATAGACCGGGGTATGTTTGGAAACCTAGGCGTAGGTGTCATAGTTGCTTGAACAGACAAGTTGTATCCGGCTAGTTATGTTATATTACATTAAGATTGTAAGAAACATCTTCCAGGGAGAATAGTTCCATTAAGGGTTCCTTTCCCTGGGTGTGCATGCATTAGTAGACATGTCCGAATTGTGATGTAAAAATCACAGTGTGTATAGCTTCTAGGGGTTCACAATAGAGTGAGTGCAAAGAGTATTTTTCATCGACCAACCGAATATTCCCTTAAGAACGCTAGCTTTCAGCTTCACCCAGTCTGAGGTACACATCCGGATGACCCGGCAGTAACAATCGCAGAGGTGCTCCCTTTACCACCTAGCCGAACAATCGGGAATGCTGGGGTAAGCACAGGAGCCAGGCAACCCAGCTTGGCCAAAACTTAAGTCATATCGATGCATATAATGGCGAAGAAAAGGCAAACGGGAAAAACGCGTGTGTCTGATGAGTTTGATGCTCGGAAAATAGTATTAACAAGCTTCTGTTAAAGAAGCCCCCAGGTATGATGGGCGTACATATGTGAAAAATGTGTACATCCGTAGTATTTGGTCGAGCCGAATGAGAGCTTTAAGGCGAAAAGAAGAATTGTGTAAAATGGAGAAAAAGTAATGGAAACTATAGGGTAGAAGGAGACTAACAAAGAGTTCAGCGCTAGGCATAGAACCTTCGGAGTCTGGCCGCGTTCCAGGGGTTCGGCTTTAGGCGATTGTCTGATGCGTCACGAAGACGGTACGCTCCTCCGGTAAGAACTTCGTCAATTATGAAGGGACCCTCCCATTTGGGCTTGAGTTTGTCCTTTTTCTTCTTCGGCAAGCGTAGAACGAGTTCGCCAACATTGTAAGTCTTGGCCTGTACTTCTCTGCTTTGATATCTTTGAGCGTGCTGCTGATAAAATGTTGAATGGGCTTTGGCGACATCGCGCTCCTCCTCCAAGGCATCTAGGTTGTCCTGTCGATCCAACTCGGCCTCTTTCTCTTCGTACATACTCACTCGAGGTGAGCCATGTATAATATCGCAGGGCAATATAGCCTCTGCACCATACACCATGAAGAAAGGTGTGTATCCGGTAGTACGGTTGGGCGTGGTCCGCAGCCCCCAGAGTATGGAGTCAAGCTCCTCAACCCAGTGCTTTTCTGATTCTTTCAAAGACCGCACTAGCCTGGGTTTGATGCCGCTCATAATAAGACCATTAGCTTGCTCGACTTGACCGTTTGTTTGCGGGTGGTAGACGGAGGCGTAATCAAGCTTAATGCCCAGATTGACACACCAGGTTTTCACCTCATCCACTGTGAAATTTGAACCATTATCAGTGATGATGCTGTGCGGTACCCCATAACGGTGCACCACATCGGAGATAAATGCGATCACCGGTCCGGACTTGGCCGTTTTAACTGGTCTAGCCTCTATCCACTTGGTGAATTTATCCACCATGACCACAAATATTTTTTCTTATGGCTTCCCCCTTTAAGGGGTCCGACCATGTTCAAGCCCCAGAGCGTGAAGGGCCATGTAATGGGGATGTTTTGTAGGGCGGTTGGGGGCATATGGATTTGGTTGGCGAAGAGTTGGCATCCAACACAGTGCTGGACGAGGTCCTGTGCGTCTGCCCGGGCCGTAGGCAAATAAAATCCTATCCGGAAGGTCTTGTTGACAAGTGCCTGGGCTGCGGCGTGGTGCCCACCGAGACTGGCATGAATTTCTGCCAAGAGTTGTTGCCCCTCCTCCTCGGACGTACACCTTTGAAGGACTCCGGTGGTGCTTTTCTTGTAGAGCTCTCCCTCGTGAACTTTATAGGGCTTCGAACGCCGGACGATGCGGCGAGCCTTGTTCTGGTCTTCTGGGAGCTCTTTCCTATTAAGGTAGGCCAAGAATGGTTCGGTCCATGGGGCAATTACTGCCATGATGAGATGGGCCGATGGTTTTACTTCGGTGGATGAGCCCCCGGTACTGTCTGTATGCTTGGGGTTTGAGGTTGTGTTCGGATCTGAACTGTGGTTGCCGCCCTCCCCTTGCCACACCACGGATGGCTTAAAGAGCCTTTCCAGGAAGATGTTGGGTGGGACGGGGTCGCGCTTGGCTCCGATGCGAGCCAGTACGTCCGCTGCTTGATTGCTTTCTCGGGCAACGTGGTGAAATTCAAGTCCTTCGAACCGAGCCGACATTTTTAATAAGGCATTGCGATAAGCTGCCATCTTTGGGTCTTTGGCGTCAAAGTCGCCGTTTATCTGAGATATCGTGAGGTTCAAGTCCCCGCGCACCTCCAGGCGTTGTATGCCCATGGATGTGGCCATCCAAAGACCATGCAACAGGGCCTCATATTCGGCTGCGTTGTTGGAGTCTGTGTATAATATCTGGAGTACATACTGGACGACGTCTCCAGTAGGGATGTTAATACGACTCCCGCTCCTAGTCCTGCCAGCATTTTGGAACCATCAAAATACATGACCCAATTTCAGTATGCGTCGTACTCCTTAGGGAGTTTGGCCTTTGTCCATTCGGCAACAAAGTCGGCCAGCACTTGAGATTTGATGGCTCGATGCGGCTTGTATGTTATGTCGAATGGAAGTAGCTCTATGGCCCATTTGGTGATTCGTCCCATGGCATCGCGGTTGTTAATTATGTCATTGAGTGGGACTTCGGAAGCCACCGTGATTGAACACTCCTGGAAGTAGTGTCGTAGTTTGCGGGATGCTAGAAAACTGCGTATGCTATCTTTTGGTAGTGGGGGTACCGAGATTTGCATTGTGTGAGGACAGTGGATACATAGTATACTGGCTTTTGAAGCGGGAATTTGTGTTCTTCATGTTCTCGTTCGACGACGAGCACGACGCTCACCACTTGATGTGTTGCCGATATGTATAGCAGCATGGGTTCACCTGCATTTGGTGCGGCCAGGATTGGATTGCTTGCTAGGAGGCCCTTTATTTCCTCCAGTCCGACAGTCGTCGCATCTGTCCATTCGAAGTTACCCGTGCGGCGTAAGAGGCGGTAGAGTGGTAGTGTCTTTTCTCCTAGTCTGGAGATAAAGCGGCTTAGTGCTGCCACGCATCCTGCCAGCTTTTGGACCTGTTTGACGTCTGTCGGTATAGTCAACTGTGACAGGGCTCGGATTTTAGCCGGATTTGCTTCGATTCCTCTATTGGAAACTATGAAGCCCAGCCGTTTTCTAGCGGGGACGCTGAAGACACACTTCTCCGGGGTGAGCTTAATGTCATATTCCCGGAGGTTGTCGAACGTAAAATGTAAGTCATCTATTAGTGTTTCGACATGCCTAGTCTTGATGACGATGTCATCGACGTAAGCTTCCACCGTTTTGCCAATCTATTTCTCTAGGCATGTTTGGATCATGCGTTGGTATGTCGCGCCGGCGTTCTTGAGCCCGAAGGGCATAGTATTGAAGCAGAATGGTCTGTATGGGGTAATAAATGTTGTTGCAGCTTTATCGGATTCCTTCATCTTGATTTGATGGTATCCGGAATATGCATCAAGGAAACACAGTGAGTCGTGTCCTGCGGTGGCGTCAATGATTTGATCAATGCGGGGAAGGGGAAAAGGATCCTTAGGGCAAGCCTAGATCCTTGAAATCGACACATAGGCGCCAGGATTTATCCTTCTTTGGTACCATTACCAGGTTTGCCAGCCAGTTGGGATGCTTGATTTCTCTAATAAATCCAGCCTCAATGAGCTTGGCCAGCTCCTCCCCCATGGCTTATCGCTTGGGTTCAGAAAAGCACCGCAGTGTTTGCTTGACTGGTTTGAATCCCTTTAATATGTTGAGGCTATGTTCGGCCAACTTGCATGGGATCCCTAGCATATCCGAAGGGTGCCAGGCAAATATGTCCCAGTTTTCACGCAGGAACTCTCGTAGTGCGGCGTCAACTATTGGGTTCAGTTGAGCTCCGATAGATGTTGTCTTCTTGGGGTCCGTTGGGTGGAATTGGAATTTGACTATTTCTTCTGCTGGTTTGAATGAGGTGGATTTGGGGCATTTGTCGAGGATCACTTCGTCCCTGTCTACTGTGGAGCGTAGTGCAGTTAATTCTTCGGCCGCGATGACTTCGGGTAGCGCCTCCAGGGCCAGGGATGCGGTTTTGTTTTCAGCGCGGAGTGCTGTGTCCGGATCACTAACCAAAGTGATTATACCATTTGGTCCGGGCATTTTGAGCTTCATATATCCGTAGTGAGGTATAGCTTAGAAGCGTGTAAAAGCATCGGGCCCCAACAAGGCGTGATATCCGCTGCTGAAAGGGGCCACTTGGAAGGTTATTTTTCGGACCGATAGTTCTCCAGCGTGCCAAATACAACGTCAAGTGTGATTTTGCCCGCGCACCGCGCCTCCTGACTAGGAATAATTCCCCGGAAGGTTGTGTTGCTTTGTTTTATGCGGCTCCTGTCTATTTCCATTTTATGGAGTGTGTCCTCATAAATGAGATTTAGTCCGCTTCCGCCGTCCATGAGGACCTTGGTGAGTCGAAACCCATCCACGATGGGGCTAAGGACTAACGCGGCTGGTGCTCGTACTATTCTGTACTTTGGTTCGTCACCGGCGTTGAATGTTATGGCTGTGTCGTTCCATGGGTCTATTACAATAATTTGGCAAACTTCGTTGAGCTCGCGAAGTGCCCGTTTGCGCTTGTTGTTTGAAGCGAATGTCTCAAAGACTGGCAATACTCTTGGGTCGTGATCTTCTGGGGGGGTATTGTTCTGGGGTGTCCTTTATAAGGATGTCCTCGCCGCTCTTGGCTACTTGTCGTAGTATCCAACATGCTCTAAGGCTGTGGGTTGCCACGCTATCTGTTGTTGCATGTATTTTGCATGGGCCATCGAGCCACCCTTCCAGAACGGTGCCGTGCCATATGGCAGCTTTGTGTTTTTTGACTTCGGGACTGGGCATGCCATGATGGTACGCCCTTTTCGCCTGTAGGTGGAGTTGGGTTGGGGCTAGTGGTTCCCAGCGAGCTGCCTGAGTTTCCCAGGCGCTTTCCATCGCGCAGTATTTTTGTACGATGATTTCTAAGTCAGCAAATTTCAGTATGCGGCAGCGATTAATGGCGTTGAGGATTCCTTCGTCCGCGCAATTTTTGCAGAACACCAATATTGTGTCCTCGTCACAGCAACCTTTTACCTTGTCCTTGACAAGGAGGAATCTGTCCCATAAGTGGTGGACCTTTTCCTGAGACTGCTGTTTTATGCTCATTAGAGCCTCTGTGTACGGGTGGGAGGGTGGAACGAAATCCGAACCCTGACCCGATTTTGGATCCGGAGTTTGGAGATCTACCGGCCCTAGCAGTTCGGGTTCCAGGATATCGACTGATTTTTTAAGTTCATCGTCCAACTCCATGTTCGGGGGACGGGATATGCCTTTATGCCGGAGAATGTCCTGCCCTTCAAGATCGGAGATCCGGACATAGTTCGTCTTCAATATAGTAGAAGAGTTGCTCCGTTCCTCGACTACCGCTATCTTGTGGGTGATCGACGGAGTTTTAATTTCCCTCTGGTCGGGTTTAAGCCCAACCCGATCGTAGTCTATAGCAACCCCCAAGGCGTCCATGCAATCCAGGAGTTTGTTCAACAATGATAACTCCGTTGGATCCATCCGGGCGGAGTATTCGGGATCAACACGGAGGCGATTTTTGATGACTTGAGAGGCCATCGTCGGCTTAAGGGCCGATCCGGCGGTCATGACAAAGCCGCCCAACAGAAGGGTTTGGCCTGGGGCTAGGGTTCCTCCGGAGAAGATATTATCCTTGAGAACAAGGCGAGACATCAACACTCTTGGCGACGACACAGTGGAACTCTGAATGAAAGCACCAATGTCGGTGTCAAAACGGGCGGATCTCGGGTAGGGGGTCCCGAACTGTGCGTCTAGGATCGTTGGTAACAGGAGATGGGGGAGACGATGTTTACCCAGGTTCGGGCCCTCTGTATGGAGGTAATACCCTACTTCCTGCTTGATTGATCTTGATGAATGTGAGTATTACAAGAGTTGATCTACCACGAGATCGTAATGGCTAAACCCTAGATGCCTAGTCTATGTGTATATGGTAATGAATGTGTTCTTACCGGACTAACCCCTCCGGTTTATATAGACACCGGGGGGATCTAGGGTTTACATGGAGTCGGGTACATAAGAAGGAATCTTCATAATTGGTCGCCAAGCTTTCCTTCCACGCCAAGGAGAGTCCAATCCGGACACGGTGTAGTCTTCGGTCTTCATATCTTCACAGCCCATCAGTCCGGCCCACGGATAACAGGCCGGACGCCCGAGGACCCCTTAGTCCAGGACTCCCTCAGCGGCTGGTGCTGCGGAATGGAAGTGCCTCCAAAAATGTCAAACTTCGAATTGGAAGAGCATATGTCAAAGCAATTGGAAGTTATTGTGTCAAACCCATACATGACTTGTCAGCGGCTGATCCCTTTTCAGAAATGACGCAGCATGCAATGTATGTATTTGGGCGTTGTAATCTTTGAATTTGAACCTTGCAATATTTATGGTATTTGTTATATTGAACTGTTTATGTTCTCTTGTCTCAACGCAGACAGTTCATCCGGGTGAACCGCATGTCGTACATCACACACACCTTGATCTGGCTGACCGTTTCTTTTGTGTAGCCTAATCACAAATAGTTCATCCGAGTGAACTGTATGTTGTACATCGCACACAGCTTGATCTGGCTGACCGTTTGTTTTGTGTTGCCTAATCACAATCAGTTCATCCGAGTGAATCGTATGCTGTACATCGCACACACCTTCATCTGGCTGCTCGTTTCTTTTGTTCCTCCTCATAAAAAATGGTTAATTGAACTGAATCGTATGCCCTAAATCGCACACGCAACTAAAATCTGAACCGTGTTTGATGCATCCGTCATCGCAAACGTTTTGCACCTTTTGACAGTTTTTTACACCACCATTTGCGATTATGGCATCGCACACAGTTTCGTCGAAGGGTCTCTGATCGTAGTGTCGCGTTAGCAGCATCCTGCAGTAGTGTATGATGTGAGGTTGCCGTCGCTGAAGAATAACAGGATGTGTTGGTGAGTAGAGGAATGGCCTAGACGGCGATGGGAGTAGGGTGGGCCAGTGAGTCCTGCGCGACAGCACAGCCGGCCATGGGAGGCGGTAGCAGGCGGTACCACCGGCGGTAGTTTGGGTGGCTGAAGCAAGAATATACAACATTGAATAAGCATGACATCCGTTGGATGGACATCCAACGGCCACTGTTGCCAGAATCATGTGTCTACTATAAGTTGACAAAGCCTTGTGTACGCATCAACTTACTAGGCCCACAAGTGTGTGGCAGAGAACATATATCCCATTTGCGATTTGTAATAATGTACAACCCATTTTTGAATTCTAATGGAATTTACTATGGCCCATTTACAGTTTGTTAAAATTACAGCCCATTTTCTAGCCAGGACAACGATTAGTAATTTCAACCAACCACTGAAAACAGAATTCAATAAAATTTCCCACATTTTGATGGGATCCGAAATATTTTTACCCCGAAATTTCTAGTCAGATTAAATATAATATCAAAATAAATTTGTATTACATAAAATCCAACAAAATATTACACGTGCAACAAGTAATGAAATTAAAATTCTCAAAATCCAACAATAATATTTTTAACTAATTACGTCTTAGGTGCATTTTTTTAGTCACAACCCAGTTTTTTTAATTACATCCCATTTACTATTTCTTAAAGCCCATTTTCTTATTAAGCCTAATGCATCCCTCCTAGGAAAAATTTGTAGCCCAGCGGGGCAGAGAATAACAAGTTGACCTGGCCTCGGTATTGCTCAAAAAAGAGTATAGCCGGGCTAGCCATTTTCACCTTGAAAAAAACTAATATCTGGGCTAGATATTTGGTCGACATAAAATAGTAGCCTGGGCTAGACGGGCCACAGCCCGCCCAGTTGATACCCTGCTCCTTTGAACAATAACAAAAACATCGCTCAAGAAAAACTCTGCTGCCACTCAAAAAAAACTCTTCTCTAAAAACACAAATACTACTCGAGCTGCTAGGTCCCAGCTGTCGGCCATTCCTTGTGCAATTCTCTCATTTATTGACTATAGAGGTTGATAATGGCGTGAGACCATGATGTTAGGAAACCAGGAGGAAGCAAGAAAATCTATAGTTGTATATAATAAGGAGGCACTTGCATACATGCGGCTATGGACCTAGTGGGTCCCCACTGTCATACTCTCCAAGTTAACTCATCTCCTGATTCCTCATGTTTGTTGACCATGTTGACAACGCGAGACGGTGCCACGGCGAGTGCAACAACTGGAAGGACGACGAAGAGGGCCTCGCGGGCCCTACGGATGGTCTGATACAGCGCCCGCTGCTCATTCAGGAAGCCAGGATCGTAGGGCCACATGTCTGTGACGGCATTGTCGCTCGCTTGTTCGCCAGTGATTCGTCCTTCCGCGAGCCGGTGCTCGTTGTGGAGACGGAGGTTGCAGCACAGGTCCTCGTGCGATGGTAGCTCTTCCGCCATTAGGGCGTCAAAGTGCGGCCCCACCTGCTCTATTGTGAACACGTCATGAACCGGCTTGGGAGGTGGTGCCGGCTCCTGGTCGGAAGCCACGTCCATCGTGTGATTGTCGTCGCTGAGCTCGGCATGTACGACTGCTGGACCGGACTGCTGCCAAGAAAGAGTCGGACCACCCTGGCTCACCTAGATCCCCTCCCTCGCCCGTGCGCGCTTTCCGCCCAAAACGGTCAGCGCCACCCGTGCCGCTTTCCGGTGCAGGCGATTGCTCCGTGTTCAAACGACACAAGAGCCGTCCGTCCATCCGTCTACCATCCACATTAATGATACACGGCTGCCAAGGTGGCTACTCCAACGCCACCCGTCCGTCCCTCTGCCGCCCACCATTTGTATATAAACTACTATGCCGTCCATAGCCGTAGTCATTCGCCTCCGTTCCCTTTCTCTTGTCGACACCACTCCCACCATGGCTTCCTCGCGCTCCAACCTCTTCGGGACGGGAGGATGACAAACCAGAAGGAGATGGCAGCCATTGTTGCCGACTGGCTGGCCGGTAGGCCGCCAGAGGACGAGGGCATCCCAATGGAGAAGGTGGTAGTCGATGATCTGGCGCTAATGCCCTCCTCCGGGCCATCCTCGCTGGTGCATTGCACCATGACCATCGGTGAGGCTCGTGCCAAATACATGGACATGGTGAGGCAGAAGCGTGAGGAGCAGTTCCGGGAGGTGCAGGCCGACGCCGCCTACAACCACAATGTCCTCTAGGAGCACCTGCAGGCGGAGGACCAGATTGCCGCGGAGCGGGTGGAGCAGGAGGCCCTGCTCGAGTTGTACCGCTCTGCCCGGGAGAGGCACCTCGCACGCTGGCGGTACCGCATGCGGGTGGCGCAGGGTGCAGCCGCCTGCAAAGAGGGTGATGAAGTGGACGAGGCGCTATTTGGCGAGACCAACGACGAGGCAGGGGACAATGCCGGCTCCGCCGAGGCCCTGCCCTGCCGACACTGAGGCGAAGGACTTTGCCAGCTTCGGCAAGGCCCTCTTCCGCTGAGACCCCACCCCGCTAACAATGAGGCAGAGGACATCGCGGGCTCTGCCGAGGCCCGGCCCTGCCGACAAAGAGGGGAGGATTTCTCCTGCTCCGCCGAGGCACCGCCCCGCCGGCAACAAGACAGAGGCAATCACCGACTCCATAGAGGCCCCGCCCCACTACCAACGAGGCAGCGCCACACAAAAAACGAGGAAGAGTAGAACACGGTAGGTCGCCGTAGCTCGGGTCCAAGTAAAGCCACCGCTGCTACACTCTGGTTGAAGCCAATCTTGGAGGGTTAAACATTGACGGCCGATTAGCTTCTTGGCGGCGACGTGGAGTCGGAGAGCTGAGCTGGAGAAGAAGCTACTGTTCGGCTCAGCCGGACACGGGAAATGGGCGCCGGAGATCATTGATTAGGTTAATTAATTATACCTCAAGCGCACCCCTTTTTAGTTGAAGAATGTATGAAATGTAATGAAATCCGACATGTTTATATGATATACGGCTGTGTATGAATGAATTTAGTTCAATTAGTTCGAATTCTTGTATCACTGGCATTGGATGAACATGCAAAACAATACATACTAGCATTATTCCCAGGACGCATGGTGATCACCTCATTCACAACAGTTTCACACGTACAAAAAGTTTGAGCAGCTTTTTAGCGTGCATGTACATTGCAATAAAACTCAGAGGCCTGGCAATTCATAGAGAACATTCAAAACAATTAATGATTATGCATCTCAGTGATTCACATGTCAGAGCCAATATTTACTTCACAACTAAAGAATAAAGAAAAATCGATCGATGTTGCTGACAGCAAAGGGCGTCCCATTCGAAAATATCAAACACATGTCTTCCTGCTAACATCAATGAGCAAAATTTGACAAGGTTGTCCCATTCCAGAATATCAAATGTGTGTCTTTGCGTACATCAATGAGAAAACTTTGACAAAGTTTTCCCATTCCAAAATATCAAATGCCTACGACTGTGGAATGGGCGGGGTTTGCCATTAGTTCAGACATTGACATGTCACCTCATGCTAAATAAACCAGCTGTACTTTTTGTGCAATTCCACTAAAATTAACCAACTTCGCGTGTAGCTTGTATTATTTCGCCTTTGTATATTGCAACACCTTGAACATATCCGCACCTCCTTTCTTGTAGCTAATTTTGTGGCTGGAGGTGGAAATGAATGATTCGAGAACATTCGATATACTATGCATGATGAAGTATAATGGAGGGCACGAACCATCAGAACATTTTCTGAAGTTCCCATTGAAATCAAGCTGAGCATCCCTGTTTGCATAAATACAAAAAAATGATTAGTATAAAGTAAATTGTACTATTAATTGGCAGTTTAATTAGGCAACCTACATGATTCATGCAGAGCACACATTTAAAAAAAATGGAACTCACCGGAAAGAATCCTAAAACAACATTGTATTGGCCATCACAACAACAAAGATGGAGATCTGTGAGTCCTTACAGGTTGAAGTTAGTTTGTCCTTGTGGGCAGTAATGTAACCATCCTTCAACTGCTTCCTTCTCATATGAAGAGGATGAGCCTGTTGTGCAAAGACAAGAGAACAACTAAATGCTAGCATTCCTGTTTGCTCGAAAAAAGGAAAGGAAATATTTTAAACAACATAGATGAAGCACTTCTCGAGGACATTACCACTTTCTCAAGACAGTAGCTAAACAGTAGCACAACACCATTAGAGAAGACGAAGCTCAAGCCTATGGATGAAATCCATGGGCCGGTACCAACCTTTGTCAGCAGGCTTATTATGTAGAGCATACAAATGAAACACTTCTCGGGAACCATCCATTATTATCTAATGTGGTTGCCATTCTTACTATATACTCCTCGATTAGTTTAATGTTTCCAACATCTTCTTGTGCAGTTCCACTAAAATATATGTTATCTTCAAAGAAGATCCTTGTTTGCACAAGTAGAGATAATTACATTGTCACAACCCTAGTCAGTGCATGCATTTGAGAGTTTGCATCATATTTAAGTTTCTCAGAAACTTGAAATGGGGATGACAGAAACCCCAACACCACTTAATCCAACTAGGGTTACTAAAATACTTTTTCAATGAACCTGAAATGCCCTTCAAAAATGTTCATCATCTTTGCCTTGGTCTCTCTGTAAAAAATGGTTCACATTTTTCTAGGACAAAATTGGGTCATTGCATTAAATCATACCTTATTTGCATTTGGGCGTTTAAATTATATATATAATTTTAAATGTCAAAATATTCATGAACTAAAATGTTGGCTGTTGGAAATAATCCAAATAGTGGCCACAAGCAGTCTCATGATTATTGAAAGTGCATAGGTATTTTTAATAAAGCCGTAAAGTTACAGAATAATAGAAAACAGGAAAAGAAAAATGAAAAGCACTTACCTGGCAAACCCACCTGGCAGCCCACCTAGCTAGCTCAGCACTGTTCTAGCCCATGACAGTCACCTGCTAGCTCGCGCCAGGCAGATAGGGAGCTGCGAGCCCGCGTGCCCGAGCTCACCGCACCACCTCCCTGCTCGCCTGCCTCACCTGGACGCCGCCTCGACGCGTGGAGGAATGCCTAGAGCTTGTCTCGACCTCCCCGACACCCCATTCTTTCCACTGCTCCTCTCCCTTGCCCTCCTCTTCCATGGCCGAGACAGGCCGACATTGTAACTGCAGCCACCGTCACCTCCTCGTCGCCTCACCGTGTCCAGCCACTTTGTCGTTGTCCACTTGTCGGTGTGGAACAACACCTATGGCATCACAAGAATCCCGACTACGGTTTTCAGGGCGCGTGGTTGCGAGAAGAGCAGGGCTAGTAGACAGCACAAGGATCGTTTACCCAGGTTCGCCCCGCGAGGATGCGTAAAACCCTAGTCCTGCTTTGGTGGATGTATTTCAGAGAGTTCTTGAGCTCTCGAACTAGGTGTGGTCAGGTCATGGTTTGAAAGAGCCGAATCCCTCTCCAGCATGCCATGGGCCTCCTTTATAGTTGGAAGGGGCTGCCACAGCGACACACTAGAGGTGGAAAGGCGTACAATGCCCAGATATTATCACTCATATTACAGGACAAGTCGCATTTAATGCGTAGCTAAGGTGTGCCCTTGCTTTATTGGGGATGGGGGCAAGGCCCTTCCCGTCCGTCGCCGCTCCTCCTTGCTTTGACCCGCGCCCTAGCCAGCGATGCGTGCGTGGTGCCATGTAGGCGGACAGACAACTTAGGTGGCGCAGTGGCGGATCCTTCTCGAAGATCTGCATGCCGCCACGCAGGCGCTCGATGAGTTGGCGTGGGAGCTACATGTTGCCACGCAGGTGCCTGCCCAGCTGGTTGGGCTGGCAGCTGCATGTGAACGGTGGTGGAAGCTTGGTTGGTGTGGGCCTGGCGGTGGCCCCGCTGGCGTCCTTGGCGAGGGCCTTGCCTGGTGGCCCGGCAAGGGTCTTGCCGTGGCGCACTGTCATCCCCGGCAAGGGCCTTGCCGGGGGTCTGGTGGCCTTCCTCGGCAAGGATCTTGCCGAGAAACGTCGTCTTCTAAACCTCATCTGATCTTGAATATGTCATCACAAAGATTTGCATGCCACCACAGAGGTGCCTTCCCGAGCCCTGGCCCCACGTTGATGATGGCGTTGGGGGCCGTGGGCTCAAGGGTGACTCGCTCTGTTGGTGTGGGGCAAGCTACCCCGGCAAGGGTCATGTCGGGGCTGCTGAGGCTGCCCTGGAAAGGGTCTTGCCAGAGGAACCTGCTTCGTCCCTCTGCTCTTTGTGGCCTTGGCCTTGGCGTTGCTTTGATTGTCTTGGGATTCGGTCTTACCTTGGCTCACCTCCCCTGTTCTTCTTGGCGTGACCGTAGGCGCGGCTTAGACTGGCCGTGCACAAGTAAAGGGGTACAAAAACGCACCCCTCTTTTTGTACACCGACACCACTTCGTCGAGCAGACCGAGCCCCGAGCGCTTGTTCGGCCCAGAGCCACCACATCAACCTCGCTCCGCCCCGCCGTCACCGGAGATCTCTTTCGCCGCCCTGACTGCTCTAGCTCGTCCCTGACCCCGCTGACTAGCTCGCAGTGACTGCTGTGAGCTTCTGCCTCTCCCCCCCTCTCTGTTCTCGCTGCCGTTCACCGTAGCGATTGCACAGAGCTCAACCGCATGCGTCGCCGCCTGAACTCGCCGCCGATGTGGTTCTGGCCATGCAACGGCTCAGCCACCTTGCTCACCATACCACGTAGGGCTTGTAGGAGCTAACCTCACGCATGCTCGTTCACTGTAGCGACGACCTAGAGCTCACCCGAGCTCCAGCAGCCGCCAAGGTCGCCGCCGTCGTCGTCTCCGTGCACAAGTAAAGGGGTACAAAAACGCACCCCTCTTTTTGTACACTGACAGGATCCCCAGGGCCTAGCCACACATAAGCGCGACACGTTGTTGGGCCAGGCCCAAAACGGTGCGTGGGTAGGCGGGGCGATTTTTACCGCAGCAAGTCTTTTCGCGCGCTGCGCTTCCCACGACCCGCGCGCGTGGCGCGGCGTGGGGTGGTGTGCGTGTCGTGGGTGGCATGCGTGGGGCGGTTTCCACACGCACGCGTCACATTGCAGTAAATGAGCAGTGCGCCCCGTGGCTTCCCCATAAAAAGGGATAACCGCGGGCGCACTGTTCCTTTTACCCTTCGCGCAACTTCAATCTCGGAGACCTCCGCCTGCCTTCCTCTTCTTCTTCAAGCTTCGTTCCTTCTTGCCTCCGTTGTGCTTCCGCCGCCCTTTGTCCTGCCCTCTTCCCCCAGCCGCCATGGCGCCAAAATCCACCAAGGGCAAGGGAGTGGCCAAGGACGCCGGAGCCACGGAGCCGCCGGAGAGTGCGCTGGCGGTGCAGCGGATGCAGTCCGCCTTCTTCCCCTCGACAGTCGACGTGTTCGAGCTTCGGGACTCATTCAGGCCCTTGTGGGGAGTGAAGACGGGGGGGGGGGGGAGAATTGGGGGCATCCGACCACGCGTGTCATCCCCGCCGATTGTGCCGAGGCTGCCCCAAATCGGTACCCCTTCTTTGTTGATTATTTTTCTTGCGGGCTCTGTCCTCCCTTCTCCGATTTCTTCAGCAACATCATGCACACCTTCGGCTTCTGCCTCCTGGATTTTACTCCAAATGCGGTGGCGTGCATGGCCCTTTTGCGCACCTCTGCGAAGGCTTCACCGGGGTGCACCCCAACACGGCGCTCTTCCGCCATTACTTCTTCCCTCGGATCCAGACGGGAGGTGCCATTTCGGGTTGCATCGCCTGGATCCCAAGATCCAAGGGAGCGTACCCGGATGGCGCCATGAAGGAGAGGTGGGAAGAATGGCGGGGCCAGTGGTGCTGGAACAAAGAGAAGGACCCGCCGGCATTCTGCGGAGTTTGCCGGGCGCCGCCGGTCCACGGAAGCGATTGGAGCGATGTCGACGCCGACGACGAGAAGCTCTCGGTCGCCACCACCAGGATTCTCCGGCTTACATAGGCCGGGCTCACCCTTGAGATGACCGGGGCGGACTTCATCCGCCGCTGGATCGCTCCACTGCATGACAAGCGGAGGCTAGCCTTGCTCTTCACGAACCCTACCGACATCATGCGGCTCCGTCCCGGCCTCGACCACAACTTCACAGTGATGGGCCATGCCCATTTCTGCCAGCGGCTCTTCCAACTCAATGTGGGCCGCGACGGCGAGGTCGAGCGGACCGGCAAGGTCGCGAGGGCCGCCGCGAAGGCCGGCAAGGTCCTCATGGGGCCTCTGTTCAAGCTGCCGACGGGGGTGGTCCCGTTGTGCAACAACTCGCGCTGGTCCAAGATCATTGCCATGATGCCGGAATGCAACGCGCATGGCCCGACCGGAGCTAGAAGGAGCCGGAGGACGCCGAAGTGTAGCAGTTCTTTGACACTCTCCATGAGGGATACGTCAACGCCGACGTCGAGCGGCTGCTTGTCCAGGACACCACCCAGGCGGAGCTGGACTACATCGCCACCAGGGCGAAGGAGGCACAACTTGCCAGGGAGGCTGGCAGCACCGGCGGCATGGAGGACAAGGCCGCGAAGGCCGCGGAGGAGGAGGAGCTCGCCCGGTGGGCGACGGCCGCCGGGGGAGCCAGCAGCGCCGGCACCGAGGCTCCTCTGGTTGAAGATGTGACCGGCGAGTCGTCGTTGGAGGAGGCCGAGACCGCAGGCCCGACGTCGGCTACGGGGAGAGGGTGAGTCCTACGGTAGGCCAGTTTCAGCGAGCCGGTCCGGCCCAGCAGGCTGCATGGCCACAACTTACCTTGGAGGGGTCCAGGCGCCACACGAGGGCCACGGCGACGAAGAAGCCGACGAAGGCCGCGGTGAAGAAGAAGACAGCCGCCGCTTCTTCGTCTACGCGTGTCCAGACACCACCTCCTTCTCCTCCTCCGGCGGACGTCGATACGGGGGTGACTTTTGATTATGGATCCCTTAGCCCAAGGAGGAAGAGGAAAACGATAGAGGAGGAGGTAGACGACGAGTAAGTATCCGGTTTCTTTTCGTTATCTCTGCCTCCTCAATCTGCGTTGCTCGTCTTGACTTGTCTTCATCTTTGCAGGGACGTGGAGACGCTGGCCCAGAGAGTGAAGAGGGCCAAGGTCTCGGCGGGTGGCCAACCCCCAGTTGGTACTTCCGGGGCGCAATTGTTGGTGTCGAGCAGCCCGGACAGCAGCCCCCGGCAGAGCCCCCAGCGTAACTTCATCACTCTTTTCCCGTCGACATGTGTCAGGGGCACGGCATCTTGGTGCTGACCTTGCCAGTTATGTAGGAGGAGAGCAGCAGCAGCAGGAGCCACAGAGGGCTACTCCCAACACGCCGCCCAGAGGGGCGTCCCACCGGGCCCACGCACATGGAGGAGGAGGAGGAGAACTTGGGCGCCGGCGGCTTTGCCTCGACGCCAAATGTTGGCGGGTAGGGGACTTCCGTTTCCCAGCCGGGTACTGGCATGGGTAAGCCGTTTACTGTTCGTCCCTGCTCCTTTTTCCTTCTGGCTCTTGGTCCTGGCCTTGCCTCACTCCCTTTTTCGGCGTCCAAATTCCTCCTCGATGAACCCATAGGACGTGGATGCCTTCATCGAGGGCATCGCCAAGGCCGCCGAGGCGGATGCCGACAAGATCGCCGCCGAGGAGGCCGCCAGGGGCGCTGCCGAAGACGCCGCCAAGGGGCCTGGCGGGGAGGCCGGCAAGGGGCCTGCCGAAGAGGCCGGCGGGGCCGCTGCCGAGGAGGAGGAGGCGGCTGGTGACCAGCCTTCCTCTTCTGTTGCTTCCGGCTCCGGCAAGTACCTGAGGGTGAGCGACAACTTGTTCGTCCACCTTCCAGGCACGTCGAGCACCAGGACACCCGTTGAGGGGGAGGTGTTCGACGACGAAGTGCTTGCCGCTGCCGGGCTTGAAGTCGTCGACGAGCTGATCGTTGGCGGTGATGGTTCGCAGGAGGAGCGGCTCCTCCACGCCATGGGCGCCAGCTTCCGGAAGCTCCAGGCGCTCCGCTGCGCCTGCCTGGACAAGGCTAAGTCCAGGACGGCGGTGGTGGAGAAGGTGGAGGTGGACCTCCAGGAGCGCGTTGCCGAGACGCAGGACTAGTTCTACGGGGCCCACAAGGAGCTCAAGGCCGCTCAGGGCGAGCTGTCCAAGCGCGATGTGGAGCTCATCATGAAGCTCGCCGATGTCGAGAAAGCTCGAGAGACGGCGAGGAACTTGGCCGCGGCCTCCGAAGCCGCCCGGACCCAGCACGAGGCCGCGTTGAACTCCTAGTAGGAGGACCTCGCCGCACGCGAGGGAAAGCTTGCCGCCATGCTTTGCAAGAAGTATGCAGAGGTGGCGAAGCTCGCCTTGCAGCGGACCAGTGAGCTGGAGCAGAGGCACAAAGAGGCACTCAATGCCCAGGCCTAGGTTCACGCCGGCAAGGTGGAGGAGCTGGAGGCAGAGCGCGACGGGCTGAAGGAGCAGGCCCTGAAGCTGCCCAGGAGAGGGACACGCTTAACAGTGCCCTGCCAGAGGTGTAGGGCGGGGTCATCAGCAAGGCTGGGGAGCTCCCCAAGGCCAACAACTCCATCAAAGACCTCAAGCTGAAGTTGGAGGGTCTCGAGAAGGTGCTGGAGGAGGCCAAGACCCGAGAGGGGACCCTAGCCAAGGAGCTGGAGGCCAAGAAGAGTTGCAGGAGAATGAAGGCCTCAACTTCGCGGATCACGTGGCGGGCGAGAACCGTTGGCTTGATCGCCTCGCCACCATCACCAACCAGGCCGCCGTGCAGCTGGCCATCATGGGGATGCCGGACATGAGGTATGTCCCGCAGTGGAGCGTGAGCGCCAATTGCAGCCTGACCATGTTCTTCGAAAGGGTCGTCGGCGCTCTGGAGCGGCTCCACGCCAACCGGGCGGCCTCACTGGCCGACGAGTCCCTGAGATTTTGCCAGGGAGCCATGACCAAGGTTCTCACCAAGGTGGCGCACTGGTACCCCAACCTTGACTTCGACGCCGCGCTGGAGAGCCTGCCGGAGGGTACTGACCTCACGCCGCTCAGGGAGCGCATCAAGCCCATCATGAGCCGAGTCGGCGGAATTCAGAGGGTGGAGGGCCAGCGTCGGGATTAGGCATCCGGTTCTTTATTGCCGCTACAGGTTCACAACCAAGACAATCGATATCTCTAGTTTGAACCGCAGCAACAATTTGATGTAACATAACTTCGCAGCACTTTTGGTATCATGCATTTTATTTACCTGCTCGATTTTTCCTTGTATGACCGCCCTACGTAACTGGTTAGGCTTGCCGGCGCGTAAACCCAGGGCGGCATCTTGGGGACGGATCCCCATTGGCCTGCCGGGTGTGCCTGCTGCCGGGCAAACCACCTTACCGCCCTTAGTGCGGCCGCCTGAACTGTCAAGTTTGACTCGAGTCAGAGTCAGGAGCGTTGCCAGGTGCGGAAGGCTACGCCGCCACTCTCGACGCGGCCTCTTTGAGCGGTTCAGTGGACTCAAAACAGAACAAGGGCGTTGCCAATTGCGGGGGGCCCCTTTGCGTGCAGGTTTCCCTTACATAGGCAAAATATCCGAGGACGATAACCTTAAGTGTAAAAGGAAATAACCCAAGGCTCTGAATGACTTAGCTTTTCTGTCGCCGAGCCACCGTCGTTCCTCCAGCCGCTTTCTTCTTAGAAACCAAAGGCGATGAAGAACTGCTAGGCTAACTACTAGACCAGATTCTCACAATTGCGCCCCCTACCTGGCACGCCAAAGATGTCGGCGTGGAACGACACCTATGGGATCACAAGAATCCCTACTACGGTTGCCGGGGCGCGGGGTTGCGAGAAGAGCAGGGCTAGTAGACAGCACAAGGATCGTTTACCCAGGTTCGGGCCGCAAGGATACGTAAAACCCTAGTCCTGCTTTGGTGGGTGTATTTCAGAGAGTTCTTGAGCTCTCGAACTAGCTGTGGTTAGTGTGTGGTTCGAAAGAGCCGAATCCCTCTCCAGCATGCCATGGGCCTCCTTTTATAGTTGGAAGGGGCTGCCACAGCGACACACTGGAGGTGGAAAGGCGTACAGTGCCCAAAGCTTATCGCTCATATTATAGGACAAGACACATTTAATACGTAGCTAAGGTGTCCCCTTGCTTTATTGGGGACGGGGGCAAGGCCCGTCCCGTCCGTCGTCGCTCCTCCTCGCTTGGACACGCGCCCTGGCCAGCGATGCGTGTGTAGTGCCATGTAGGCGGGCAAGCAACTTAGGTGGCGCAGTGGCGGAGCCTTCACGAATATCTGCATGCCGCCACGCAGGCGCTCGATGTATTGGCCTGGTTGCTGCATGTTGCCACGCAGGTGCCCGCCCAGCTGGTTGGGCTGGCAGCTGCATGTGAACGGTGGTGGAAGCTTGGTTGGTGCGGGCCTGGCGGTGGCCCCGCTGGCGTCCTTGGCGAGGGCCTTACCAGGTGGCCCGGCAAGGGTCTTGCCGTGGCGCGCTGTCGTCCCCGGCAAGGGCCTTCCCGGGGGTCTGGTGGCGTTCCTCGGCAAGGATCTTGCCGAGAATCATCGTCTTCTAATCCTCATCTGATCTTGAATATGTCTTCACAAATATCTGCATGCCACCACAAAGGTGCCTTCCCGAGCCCTGGCCCCACGTTGATGATGGCGTTGGGGGCCGTGGGCTCAAGGGTGGCTCGCTCTGTTGGTGTGGGGCAAGCTGCCCCGACAAGGGTCTTGTCGGGGCTGCTGAGGTTGCCCCAACAAGAGTCTTGCCGGGGGAACCTGCTTCGTCCCTCTGCTCATTGTGGTCTTAGCCTTTGCGTTGCTTTGATTGTCTTGGGCTTCGCTCTTACCTTGGCTCACCTCCCCTATTCTGCTTGGCGTGACCGTAGGCGCGGCTTCGACTGCCCGTGCACAGGTAAAGGGGTACAAAAACACACCCCTCTTTTTGTTCACCGACACCACTTCGTCGAGCAGACCGAGCCCCGAGCGCTCGTTCGGCCCAGAGCCACCACATCAACCTCGCTCCGCCCCGCCGTCGCCGGAGATCCCTTTCGCCGCCCCGACTGCTCCAGCTCGTCCCTGACCCTGCTGACTAGCTCGCAGTGAGCACTGTGAGTTTTTGCCTCTCCTCCCCCTCTCCATTCTCGCTGCCGTTCACCGTAGCGACTGCACAGAGCTCAACCGCATGCGTCGCCGCCTGAACTCACCGCTGACGTGGTTCTGGCCATGCAACAGCTCGGCCACCTTGTCCACCTTGCTCACCGCAACACGTAGGGCTTGTAGGAGCTAACCTCATGCCTGCATGTTCACCGTAGCGACGACCTAGAGCTCACCCGAGCTCCAGCAACCGCCAAGGTCGCCGCCATCGTCGTCTCCGGCCACCCTGAGTCTAACAACCACCACCACTCGACGCGGCTCACTCCCAGCTACGTGTGGATGCCCTCCGCCGCCCGTTTGGTCGCCGGAGCACGAAAACCGCGCCATCCCCATGTTCGGTCGTCGCCGGCAGCTAAACACCGGTGATTTGACCCAGTTTCACCAAGGATTTGACCCCTCTCGGTCACTGACATGTGGCCCCGCCCCTGCTCCAACCTAGATTAGCACTAAACTAACCCTAGTTAGTTAGGTAACTAACTGTGTCACTGACCAGCGGGTCCCACTGGTCAGGTTTGACTTGGGCCGCCTGTTGACCTGCTGATGCAGTGCTGAAGCAATGCTGACGCATTAATGGACTTTTCTGGATTTAATCTTATTCAGGAAATTCCAGAAAATAGCGTAAACTTAAAAAATCATAGAAATTAATCCCTAACTCCAAATGGAAAGATTTATATATGAAAAATGATCAAAAAAATCCAATCATTCCATCTGTATTGGTTTCATGCATGTTTAAACAACTTAACCTTGCTGTTTAGATCAAAACATGATAATGCACTTTATAAGTTCATAGTTTGACTTTAAACTTGAACCTTGGGTTCAAAATAGCTCAAACCCTTCTGGTTTTAGTTGCATTAGCTCAATCATAGCATATTGCCATGTCATTATCATGCATCATAATTGTTGCATCGCATTGATTATGTTCATCCTTGTTTTGCCGGTATTTGTCTCCTCTCGGTAGACATGGTTCCGACGATGAGTTCGATGACACCGATGAAGAGCTATACTATCTTCAGAAGTGCCAGGCAAGCAAACCCCCCTTGTTCATTCGGATACAATCCCATTCTCTCGCTCCTTCTATCTTCTACTACATTAAAACAACAACAATTTAACTGTTACATGCTGCGGTAGTTGAACCCCTTCCCTCTGCATGACCTGCCATTGCCACAGTAAATAGATAAAACCCACTAGCATGAGTAGGAGTTGTTTCAGCCCTGTTGTGCCTACTCATTCTTGCATGTTTGTCATGCCTGCTACTGCTTAGGGTTGAGTCAGGTCCGATTCACCGGGGATGAATTGGAATGGTGATGAACATGTCCTACTGTGTGTGAGGTAAGTGTGTGAACACGATTTGGTGAAGGTATCGATGAGAGGCCATGTAGGAGTACATGGTGGGTTGTTTCATTAGAACCATCCTTAGGAACTGAGATCTATCTACGTGATTTAAGATCAGCTACTAGCACGCGTTGGGCCGGAAACCAATGGACCCTTTTGACTTATTAACCGCCCCTGTCCTCTATCCAGGAGTTTGCAAGTAGTTTATGGTGTTTGTAGTATGCTGGAGGCCGTGCACAACACTGACCCGAGGTGTGGGCTGTGATGCGGTAGGCACGTGGCCCGGTGTACCGAGTCTCCCGTTTGGTGACCTACGAACCCTGTACACATCATTTGGGGCCATTGAGGACACCCCGGCCGGATTTCCTTGCCGATGGAACCCAAATAGGCGATAAACCTGGACTAGGGTCTTCTGTGGTTAGTCAGGTCGTGGCCGACACCCTCGCTAGGCTTCCGCTTGAAGGTTGCCGAGTACATGTCGTGTAACGGCGGTAAGCGGTGAGAGCGTGTGTGACGAAGTACATCCCTGCAGGGTTAACATCATCTATTCCAATAGCCGCTTCTGCGGCAAAGGACCTCTAGGTTGCCTACATAGTTCATAGACAAGTGAAAGTGGATACTCTAAAATGCTCAAGATAAGCGTGGGTCCTATGGATGGCATTCTCGTAGGGAGACGGGAGCAGAACCATAGTGGTGTATTGATTGGTGAATATGTGGACTCGTGTGTGCCACCTCAAAAGAGTTACTTGCAAACGTAGTTCAGGATAGACACTAAGTCAAAGATGGCTTGCTGCAGTTAAACTCCACCACCCCCTTTGTTGATACTGATGCATATGTAGCTAGTTCTGATGTAAGTATTGCTGGGTACATTTGTACTCACGTTTGCTTAATTTATGTTTTTGCAGAGAGACTTAAGTCTCACTAGTAGTTCCGCGTGGACTTTGACATTTAGCTTGTTACCTCAGCTACCATCTTGTGCCCTCGGCAGAGTCTTGTAGATAGTCAGGCTTCTCAGCCTTTTTCATTTGTAGTTGTCTATACTCAAACAAGTTAAGCTTCCGCATTTGCTTATTGCTTGTATGGCTTGAATACTGGGTCATCAGACCCGTGTTTGTAATATCTGGCTCCTCGGAGCCTAATGAATAAATACTTTGAGTTGTAGAGTTTTGTTGTGATGCCATCTTGTATTTTCACATATCGAGCATATTGTGTGTATGTTATTGAAATGCTTGGTATGTGTGGGATCCGACAACCTAGTTATTTATTCTTGGTAGCCTCTCTTACCGGGAAATGTCTCCTAGTGCTTCTACTGAGCCATGGTAGCTTGCTACTGCTCCGGAACACTTAGGCTGGTCGGCATGTGTCCTTGTTCGTTCCTGTGTCTGTCTCTTCGGGGAAATGTCACACATTTTTCCTTTAAGTCCTTGTAGCTTGCTACGACTTGGGTTCATACGTTGATGACCGACACGTTCGTTGCTGGGTCATGTATGCCTGTCCCTGTAAGTTAGTGCCACTTTGGATTCACGACTAGTCATGTCGGCTCGGGTTGTTTGTCTATGGATGCTAGCAACACTATCATATACGTGAGCCAAAAGGCGCAAACGGTCCCGGGCCAGGTAAGGTGGCACCCGTGGGAATACCGTGCGTGAGGCCGCAAATTGATATGATGTGTTACATGCTAGATCGGTGTGACTCAGGATCGGGGTCCTGATAGCTTTGGTATCAGAGCCTGACTACATTTAGGATTACCAAGCTAAACTGGTCGAAGTTGAGTCTAGAAATGCTTTAGTTATATAAGGGAATTGATTGTCGAAGGGAACGCAAGGCTCTTTTTACTCCTTTACCTTATGCCCTTCTGATCTGTGTCAACCTCTTCTTTTCTACGGGAATAAGAACTAGGCCTTCTCATCTATCTATTAGGATGACATGTTACTAATCCATAGACTTAGAAGATTGATGGAATCAAGTCTCAGTTCAGTTTCTACTACTTTCGTATGTTCATAGCTGGCCTCAAAACCTTGATATTGTGCTACTAAGTGGTTATGCCACCATTTTGCAGGATGTCTCAAATCTTTTTGAGCATTTACAGCCGTTATGATGTCCGAGTCATGACAGGTTACTAAATAGTGTGATGCATATGCAAATCCTTTCTTTCCATTCTCGATGTTCCTTTGGGCCAGATTAACCACACTAATCGGAGTGTTGAGGTACTCCATTGCCTCGACATATATGTTGGAGCTATTATTATTATGACACTAGGTGTCACACCATGGTTTTCATGCCACAACACTTAAGCTAATAAATCATGATAAAATGTGGTATGACAAAAACTTTTGAGTGTTTTGGACTTTGCTTGATTTGATTTTTGTCTACTGCTTGCAAGTGCTATAAAAATCAAATAAATCCTCCAACTCCTATACTTCATCTCCTTGCTCCAAACTCTTGAACCAATGATCATGCCATGTGTATAGGACATAAAAATAATTTCTTACAAAAATAATTTGGCTAAATAGTATTTTCAAAAATTAGTTTTTCAAAAACCCCTGAATTGAGGTTTGCACTGCAAGTACTTAATTAAGGGCAGTAAAATCTTTCCAAAAATATTTTTGACTCCTATTAGATATAGGATACCCAGAAACAACAAAAATATAATTTTAAAAGTTATTCTCCTATTTTATTTAAAAGATTTTTCTTAAGTCCAGAAATGGTCTTTAATAGGTTAAAATTATTTTAATGCTTTAAAAATAATTGAGAAAAAATAGGGAGACTCAATGGACATATATTTTCCATATATATGAGTTTCAGCATATGGTCATGATCAAAATATTGGACAAAACCCTCCAGAACCATTTCAGCTCATTTCAAATATTTGAAATATTTCTATAAGAAATATTTTCAAATAAATCCAGGAAAATTCTAACATGCCACATACGACATTTTTGATGATCTTGCCAAGTACCATGTCATGGAGAATAGTACAACCCCATGAAACCCTCTCAAAACCACTTCTGTCCTTTTTCAAGTTTGAACATTTTTGCACTATAAAACATGTCCAAATGCTCTCAAACTTGGTGCACATACTCAAATGGTGTAATAATGCATCTAAACCAAATGGCACAAGTTGGAGAGAATGTTATCTTGATCAAAGTACCCCAAAACCCTCTCTGTCCAGAACCAAATTTGAACAGGTTTACATTGGCAACTTTCTCATTTTGATCTCAACTTTTGTGGACATGTTAAAATCCTCAAATGATGACACTACACCAAGTGGTGCATCAAGGAGAATAGATTTGCATGACTAAATCTGGGTAAAGCCATTTCTGCTGATTTCTAGGGTTTACCAAAGTTACATTGGCAACTTTCTTCAAATGGACTCAAACTTGGTGGTCAACCTCAATTATGTGTGACACTTGATCCTGTTAATTATCATGTCAAGTGGAGTTAATTTGCTTGCCAAAATTTGCATCAAACACCTTCTGTCACTTTTCAAAAATCACCATTTTGACCACTTACACTATTCTCCTTGAGCTCCACTTTTTACCACAGCTCCTCCTAGTCTTCTCCTACCTCCAGTAACTCTCCCCTAGCCATGGCTCAATGATTGAGGGGTAAAATACCCCCATTTACCTCCCTGGACAGCCCCTCTCCCCCTCTTCTTCTACCTCTCTCTTCTCCTACTGGCCACCCAGGGCATCCAAGGCCATCTCCCCTTTCTTTACTACCCCATAGCACTATTGGACACAAGTGGCCGCGCCAACTTCCCCCTTTTTATGCCATGGCATGCCAAAGGTGTGCTCCAGAGCGCGCTACAGTGCTCCCATGCACTGTAGCTGCTCTCTGCCCAAGCCACCCGACCACCTCGAGCCTCCCCCTTGCGCCAGTCGAGGTGCCTCGACGTCCGCAACATGCCACCACCCTGTCCCCCTCCTCTCTCTTCCTCCTTATGCCTCCTCTCGCACGCGCATCGGCCGCCCGAGGGCTCCAATGGGCAGCCTCACACGCGCGATGCCTCTGACCCGTCCCCACTCCCCTTTTCCTTCTCCCCCGATTTGGACCACGCCCACGAGCGCCGCAGACAACCCCGAGCCTCCTCCCGTGGCCACCGCGGCCATTTCCGCGGGTGCCCGTAGGCCACGTCCATGGTGAGCCATGGCCTCACCATTTAAGGGCTCCCGAGGCCTCCCTCTGGATCTCCTTTGCTCCCTCTCTCTCCCGTGCACCCCCTGGACCAACCTGCACCTCCTCTCGTGCCCTCCATCGCCAGAGCAGTGCCGCCGGCCACCGCTTAAATTCATGGGCCTCGACCCCTCTCTCGTCCCCATGAACACACCCGCACCCTCTCATCACCGCCACCAACTCCCCCGTGCTCCATCCCCTCCTCCTCGTGCCTTCCTCGCCTTGCCGAACCCCGCCGTCAGCCCCGGTCCGCCGCACCCGAAGCCCTCCTCTTCTCGGGCTCCCCCGTGGGCGTGCAGTACATGGACGGGTGCGTCGCGGCGCGCTGAGTCCGTCGGTGTGCCGGGCGCCGCCGGAGGTGGCCCGTGCCGCTGGGGAGAACGCCGGCACCCGCTCGGCCTCGCCTTCCCTGCCTCTGCTCTGTTCGATCGAGAGGTAGGAGACGACCTGAGCACCAGGCCCCGCTCGTCAGCGACCCGAAGGGCGGGCCCCGCCCGTTTAAGTGGAGACGGCTTCCACCATTGCCGTCTCCCTCACGCGAAGGCGTATACGAGGGAACCCGCCTTCGACGCGGCCCCCTGCGCGCGTGCGGCCGAGCCGCTGGGCCGGCCCGGTGGCGTCCTGCTGCTATCTCCCGCCAACTGCGCAGGATAAGGGTAAAACCCTTTCCCTTTTCTTTTTATTTTTCTGTAAACTTGTAAAATACACAAATAATTCAAATGATATCCAAATTTGATGATTCAAATTTCTAGTGACTCTATAAATCATTCCCTACCTCATAGAGAAGCTTGCACATTTTTCCAAAGAACTTTCTTTCACACTTATTTAGTAAATCCCAGTTTTCTTAATTCTATGATAAACTTTAGAAAATCACAGAGGGCTCAAATTTGATCCAAATGCCATGATTCAAATTCCTAGATGCTTCTAAGTTCATAACTTAGCTTATGAACATTTTTTAATACTTTCTGTCCCACATAAAATAATGAGCCATTTCTTCATATTTGCCAACTTTGAAAATTCATAGGAAATTCATTTGAACTCCAAATCCAGTGAAACCAACACCCAGATGCTTATAAAATCATGATTTGTTAAAAGGGTGCCTTGCTCATTTTCCAAAAATATGTTTCTATACACTTCTTACAAATCCATAAACCCCTTGATTCCATCATATCAAAATGATTAGAAATATCCACTGACCCAATTCCAATGAAACCACTCTGGTTATTTTTCATATAACCAGAGATGTCCTAGAAAAGTCAAATTAATATTTTTAGAGCACTTTTATTTCCTGCCTTGTTGTGTTGCTTATTATGGTTGCTTTCAACGATAGTTGACGAAGTAGACAAAATGCTTGGAGTTGGACCAGAGATATTTGAAGACCTCGAAGACTTTGTTAAAACAGGCAAGCATCCCTTTAACCATGATGAACCATTTTTCATCTTAATTGCATTTTTGTTGCTTCACTGAGTGCATGATATACCTTGAATGGCAACGTTGCTAGGCTTGCCTCCGTTGCATACTCCATTGATACTTGCATTGTTCATGACTCTACCCTTGCTTAGAGTTGTGTTGGTGGGTTGTAGAAATATGCTATAGTAAATGGCTACGCAAAGTGGGTCAGGGTTATGCATGGAAAGAAACAAGTGTGGGTTGACATACTTGCAAATAGCCCAGTGGGTGCCACTAATGCCCCTGGGAGATGATGATGAACTAGGTCACTACTTGGTGGAGTGGTAGTGTACCGAGGCTCGATAAAAGTGTTGTTTACATAGACGGATTAGATTTAAGATTTGTCGACTGTCCCAACCTTACATGCGCAACCACTCTACCCTTGTATGGGAAAGGGCATTATTGATTACCTAGGCGATGCTAGCTTGGAGCCCGCATTACTAGTGACGGGGGAGAGTTGGTGCTCTCTCTCGGGACGGGGTCGTGCCAGGTAGGGCAGCCATGACTGTTTTTACAGGGCACCGGATACACCGTTGTGTCCCCTCTCGGATGTTATGTTCTCGAGAGAGTATCGTATGATGTACATCATGAGGATACGGAACAACGAGTGGACTCTTTGTTAGTGTCGTCTAGGAAAAGATAGTGATCGGGTGCTTACCCCTGGTACTGGAGGTACCGCGGGTCGTGGATGACACGGAAGTTCCCCGGATCTTGTGTGTAAAGTGTGCAACCTCTGCAGAGTGTAAAACTATTCGAATAGCCGTGTCCACGGTCAAGGACAGTTGGATGGTGCTGCTTAGACTACGTCCATATGTTTCTGACAAACAACACGGTTTGGTAAATCTGTTGACGTGATTCGTGAGGAAGTCACGATGAGCTTGAGCATGAGTTGCTCATAACTCTCTCTCGATGTTGATGTCTGTAACCTCCTGAAACTTGTTGCAGACGCGTTCATATCCTTGATAAATGTTGATCATACTTGCATGAGAAAAACTAGCTTTCCGCAAAAATGCTAATTTATCAGTAGTGCCTTGCATAATTATTCTGTTGTCACTCTTGGGTTGCTTGCGAGTACATTCAAAGAACTCACTGGCTTGCCACTGGTTATTTTATTGGCCAGGCATGAAAGAACAGAATATGATGAAGAATACTTCAGTGACGAACATGCGAGCTAGGACGTTTCCTAGTCAGAATGCCTGTAGGGTTAAGGCAGATGGCATGGGTCCAAGTTATCGACGAAGATTTCCGCTGTGATGCTATACTCAAGACTTGACCATAATGGTCCTACTTGTGTAATACAGTATGTATGGATGTAAGACTCTTGTTATTCAGCTTCTGTGTGTTCAGTGAGCATTGATCTCTGGGATCACTGTACACGTGCATTCGGTGATCACGGCTTATGAGTCGGTGTCCCCACACTAGGGTATCTTATGGAACCACCCAGTAGTCTAGCCATGATTAGTGTTCCCAAAGTGATGATTCTGGCCGTCATTCTCAAAAGCATCCTGTGATGCCATTTAGTAGTAGGTATTCTACTCCAAGGTTCTTGACCCAAGATTCGCTTTACTTACTTCACGTTGATAGTGTTTGCTAGTTCCTTTAGGATATTAGTAACCTATGCGATAGACCTCGATGTCCGTGGTATTTCTTTCTTCCTAATAGCATGAACTACTTATGGCAGAAGTTCCTCCTTGAATCGAAAGATCACAACCAGAGTGCTCTTGATAAGTTCTCAATTCTATGTTGTGACTCTGCCAATTCTACCTTTCTGCATGGGTTATCCGGAAGAAATATGTTGAACTCGTTCAACATGCTTATCTATGCACCCACAACTCAGAAAATCGTATGTTCCTTTGAGTTGTCCCTCTTTAGTTGTTTTCTGACCCTCGTCTATCTAGTGATAGTCAGGAGTAGTAGTGCAGTCGCGTTCATAGATGCCTATCATTCCTGTGGTCTGTTAAGCCATTCTATTTCGGAATGACTAGGAGAAACAAACTCTAGTACCTCATCCATATCTAGGATTGGGGCAAAGCAATTGTATTCCGCAGACCAAATTGCCAATCGAGCCTTTGATCAGTTCTACCTTGGGATATTACCATCTTTATGTCCAGAATGTCATGGGAATCGCACCACCTCCTATGAACTCTTGATACAGTGATACCTCTCGCCATCATCATTCATTCCTCGGTCTCCGTGTTATTGTAACTGGAATACCAACAAGTGAGCTGTGATGTGTGAAATCAATACTCCAAGCAACCGTGTTGCTTAGTTGTTAAAGGACAATAATTTCATTCTTAGCATGTTGGTTATTGAATCATCATTCTAAGATAGATTGTGCTACTAGTCCATTTTCCTGGTGCACTATTCGAACAATGAGTTTGGATTTTGTTAATTCCTTGCTCTTTTGATCATATCGTCTTGCCTGAAGAGCAAGATTGTTCTCGAGCTTAATAACATATCGGTGGTTCGTGCTTTTCTGACTATCTTCTCGGAAGTATCATCAGGTTGTCCCCTAACTGTTATGTTGAGCTCGTGATCAAGTTGGTTTCTTGTAAGCCACCAATTCTACAAGATTCTTTGTTGGATACCCTGGACTAGTTGGTTGAGCCAAACAACAACTTGGAGAGTTGGAGGACAAAAGGTTTTCCTAACTTAGTTCATTCCAAAGGGATATTTTTATGTATGTGTGTTGAAGAAAGATGATATCTTCATTGATCGTTCCTCGTGATCAATTGTTGGACCCATTGTCTTACCCAAATCTTTGATTTGCGTATGGGTTATCGTCAAATCAAATCAGAACCAACGATGTTTGTAATGTTGTCTTACTCATGGTTGATCCTCGAGCATACACCATTATATCTTTTGTTCTGATCAATGCTATTCCTTTGTTCACATAGTTGTGGAATTCCATCTTCATGGAAATCTTTATGATTAGTTGTTGATCCCATCAACAGCATTTTATCTTCTCCATGATTCATGTTGAACATTAAGCCAGTGTTGGAAACTTTAGTAAGCATTATCTTCGTGCCCGTTCATGAAGAATATGTTGGATGAAAGAAGTGACTTCCCCTAGTTCATGTGCATTTGAAGCAAGTTGCCGCCGTAAATTCAAGAAAGTTTGTTTTTGCTTCCTCTGGAATCATCCCAAGTCAGTCACACATATGTGCGAATTATTCTGTGGTCTGGAGACTTGCAACCTTCATTCTATATGTATCCCTAGCATAACAAGCCACTAGTTGACTTGTTCAAGGAGAAGAAGTCCCTTCTTAAGAATCATGACTTATGTTAGGACTTCGTTATCCTGGATGTTGATTCCCCACCTGAAACCGGTAGTGTTTTATCGTAAGCTTCTACGTGGTCATGCTTGTCTTGGACAGCGTGTTCACATGTGTGTAGCAGAATCATCTCATGTTTTGGAGCTTACTACCGTAGTTCATTTCCCGAGAATCTCGCAATGTCATCTTGTCGGGTTGTGTTGCAAATTTTCTTTTCCAGACATGCTGTCTGAAATATCCTGTTACCAACAAGATTTGAATTTCAGGCAGATATGATGGTTGGAACTTATCCAGGATCTATGATGTAGGTTCTGACAAGGTTGATGTTCTGGCCGACACACCTAGTTGGAAGATCTACTACTGTAGCATCTTGATTGAGCAATTTGACCATCTTCTCCATGAGGATTTCGTATGATCTATACTAAAAGTTGATCCTTATGGATGTCTGTGCTCCCGAAGTCAGAATTATTTGATGTTCCAGATACCGAATGGTATTGAGTTAAGCTGGTACATCAAGGAGAACATTAGAAATGGAGTGTTAAATGTCTCTCGGTCGATCATCCAGATTTCGTTCCCTTGGCCTCGCTAAGGTGAAATCTGAGAAAGTGTTGCCTTCCTTTGCATCTACGTTGTCCATCACTATTCATCATGGTAGTAAGATGTGTTGCCGGGATCCTCGGCACAGATGTTGGTAAGACCTTGATGAGTATGGAAATGCTCAAGTTGTTGAGAGCACACTCGGTCACTAGGTTATATCCTCGGTATCAATTGGGATGTGCCTCCCGTTTGCCGAGTTGTTTTATAACCATAGTTTCCTTTCCGATCTGAGTATGCCATTTCTTCATACTCCTTCAAACGATCGTTTGTGAATTTCCTTAGGCTGGTATTGTGAGTTTCAATGATCTAGATATCAAAAGTAATTCTTTTTGCCATTTAAGGGAATAATTCTACAAGTAACCTCTCCCAAGGTGTCCCGGTATGGGATCATGGTAATTGTTTCCTTGCTACTTTGAAACCCTCATCAAATTGTTTCTTCTGTCCCTCCTGATGCATGTTTTGCCTCTCAGCTCCATAGATGTTTCTACGTCTCATTCCGTGAGTTGATCTTGTGATCATTGAGATGATCCTAAGTTGCTTGAACCCCAAGAAGATCGATTCTTCTAAAATTATCCCTTTCTTCTCGTTGTCATGTTGGATGAAGTTCTCAAAGCAAGACGTCGAGATCAAGATGATGCAATGAATCAACATCTTCAAGAAGGACAGTTGGATCATGCAAATCATGTTAGCTTGTGTCCATTTGTCTTATTACCTCACGACTTGAATCTCGGGACGAGATTCTTGTTTAGTGGGGGTGAGTTGTCACAACCCTAGTTATTGCATGCATTAGAGAGTTTGAATCATGTTTGAATTTTTCAGAAACTTGAAATGGGGATGACAGAAACCCCAGCACCACTTAATCCATCTAGGATTACTGAAATACTTTTTCAATGAACCTGAAATGCCCTTCTAAAATGTCCATCATCTTTGCCTTGGTCTAGAACCTCTGTCAAAAATGGTTCATATTTTTCTAGGACAACATTGGGTCACTGAATTAAATCATACCTTATTTGCATTTGGGCATTTAAATTTTATATATTATTTTAAATGTCAAAATATTCATGAACTGAATGTTGGCTGTTGGAAATAATCCAAATAGTGGCCACAAGGAGTCTCATGATTTTTGAAAGTGCATAGGTATTTTTAATAAAGCCCTAAAGTTTACAGAATAATACAAAATAGGAAAATAAAAGGAAAAAAGCACTTACCTGGCAAACCCACCTGGCAGCCCACCTAGCCAGCCCAGCACTGTGCTGGCCCGTGCCAGTCACCTACTAGCTCAGGCCAGGCAGGTAGGGAGCTGCGCACCCGAGCTCGCCACGCGACCTCCCTGCTCGCCTGCCTCACCTGGACGCCGCCTCGGCGTGTGGAGGAATGCCTTGAGCTCGTCCCGACCTCCCTGACACCCCATTCTTTCCCCTGCTCCTCTCCCTCGCCCTCTTCTTCCATGGCCGACACAGCCACGACCGTGCCGCCATCGTAACCGCAACCACCATCACCTCCTCGTCGCCTCACTATGTCCAAGCGCTTCGCCGTCGTCCACTTCATCGAGTAGACCGAGCCCCGAGCGCTCGTTCACCCCGGAGCCACCGCATCGACCTCGCTCCGCCCCGCCATCGCCAGAGATCCCTTTCGCTGCCCTGACTGCTCCAGCTTGTCCCCGAGCCTGCTGACTAGCTCGCCGTGACCGCTATTAGCTTTTGCCTCTCCTCCCCCTCTCCATTATCGCTGCCGTTCGCTGTAGCGACTGCACGGAGCTCAACTTCATGTGTCGCCGCGTGAAGTCGCTGCCGACATGGTTCCGGCCACGCAATGGCTCGGCCACCTTGTCCACCTAGGGCTTGTAGGAGTTAACCTCACGCCTGCACGTTCACCGTAGCAACGGCTTCGAACTCGCCCGAGCTCTAGCAGCCGCCAAGGTCGCCACCGTCATCGTCTCCGGACACCTCGAGTCCAACCACCACCACCACTCGACGCGACTCACTCCCAGCTACACGTAGATGCCCTCCGCCGCCCGTTTGGTCGCCGAAGCGTGAAACCCGTGCCCTCCGCCACGTTCGGTCGTCGCCTGCAGCTAAACACCGACGATTTGACCCAGTTTGACCAGGGATTTGACCCCCCTGGGTCACTGACATGTGGGCCCCGCCCCTGGTTAAACCTAGATTACGACTAAACTAACCCTAGTTAGTTAGTTAACTAACTGTGAAACTGACCAGTGGGTCCCATTGGTCAGGTTCGACCTGGGCCGCCTGTTGACCTGCTGATGTAGGGCCGAAGCAATGCTGATGCAGTAATGGACTTTTCTGGATTCAGTCTTATTCAGGAAATTACAGAAATAGTGTAAACTTAAAAAAATCGTAGAAATTTATTTGTAACTCCAAATGGAAGATTTATATATGAAAAATGATCAAAAAATCCAATCTTTCCATCTGTACTGGTTTCATGCATGTTTAAACAACTTAACCTTGCTATTTAGATCAAAAAATGATAATGCACTTTATAAGTTCATAGTTTGACTTTAAACTTGAACCTTGGGTTCAAAATAGCTCAAACCCTTCTAGTTTTAGTTGCATTAGCTCAATCACAGCATATTGCCATGTCATTATCATGCATCATAATTGTGCATTACATTGATTGTGTTCTTCCTTGGTTGCTGGTATTTGTCCCCTCTCAGCTGACGTGGTTCCGACGATGAGTTTGATGACACCGATGAAGAGCTATACTATCTTCAGAACTGCCAGGCAAGCAAAACCCCCTTGGTCATTCTGATACAATCCCACTCTCCCGCCCCTGCTCTCTTTTATTGCATTTGGATAGCAACGATTCAACTGTTACATGTTGTGGTAGTTGAACCCCTTTCCTCTGCATGACATGTCTTTGCCACAGTAAATAGATGAAACCCACTAGCATGAGTAGGAGTTGTTTGAGCCCTGTTGTGCCTACTCATTCATGCTTGTTTGTCATGCCTGCTACTGCTTAGAGTTGAGTCAGGTCTGATTCGTTGGGGATGAATTGGAATGGTGATGAGCATGTCCTACTGTGTGAGCTAAGTGTGTGAACACGATTTGGTAAAGGTATCGATGAGAGGCCATGTAGGAGTACATGGTGGGTTGTTTAATTGGAACCATCCTTAGGAACTGAGATCCGTGTATGTGATTTACGATCACCTACAACCATGCGTTGGGCCCGAAACCAATGGACCCTCTCGACTTATTAACCGCCCTTGTCCTCTATCCAGGAGTTGCAAGTAGTTTTTGGTGTTTGTAGTAAGCTGGACGCAGTGCGCAGCGCTGACCCGAGGGATGGGATGTGATGTGGTAGGCACGTGGCCCGGTGTACCAAGTCACCCGTTTGGTGACCCGGGAACCCTGCACACATCGTTTGGGGCCGTTGAGGACATCACGGCTCAATTTCCTTGTGGATGGAACCCGGATAGGTGATAAATCTGGAGTAGGCACTTGTGTGGTTAGTCAAGTCATGGTCGACACCCTCGCTGGGCTTCCGCTTGAAGGTTGTCGAGTACATGTCGTGTAAACGACGGTAAGTGGTGAGAGCATGTTTGAAGAAGTACACCCCTGCAGGGCTAACATCATCTATTCGAATAGCCGCGCCCGCGATAAAGGACCTCTCGGTTGCCTATACAGTTCATAGACAAGTGAAAGTGGATACTCTAAAATGCACAAGATAAGCGTGAGTGCTATGGATGGTGTTCTCGTAGGGAGACGGGAGCGGAACCATAGTGGTGTATTGATTGGAGAATATGTGGACTCGTGTGCACCACCTTAAAAGAGTTACTTGCAGACGTAGCTCAGGATAGCCACTGCATCAAAGCTGGCTTGCTGCAGTTAAACTCCACCACCCCTTTTGTTGATACTGATGCATATGTAGCTAGTTCTGATGTAAGTCTTGATGGGTACATTTGTACTCACGTTTGCTTAATTTATGTTTTTGTAGAGAGACTTCAGTCTCACTGGTAGTTTTGCATGGACTTTGACGTTTAGCTTGTTACCTCAGCTACGATCTTGTGCCCTCAGCAGGGTCTTATAGATAGTCAGGCTTCTCAGCCTTTTTTATTTGTAGTTGTCTGTACTCAGACAAGTTAAGCTTCCACATGTGCTTATCGCTTGTATGACTTGAATACTGGGTCATCAGACCCATGTTTGTAATATCTGGCTCCTCGGAGCCTAATGAATAAATACTTTGAGTTGTAGAGTTTTGTTGTGATACCATGTTGTATTTGCACATATTGAGCATATTGTGTCTATGTTATTGAAATGCTTGGTATGTGTGGGATCCAACAACCTAGTTGTTTATTCTTGTTAGCCTCTCTTACCGGGAAATGTCTCCTAGTACTTCCACTGAGGCATGGTAGCTTGCTACTGCTCCGGAACACTTAGGCTGGCCGGAATGTGTCCTTCTTCGTTCCTGTGTCTGTCCCTACGGGGAAATGTCACACGTTGTTCCCTTAAGTCCTTGTAGCTTGCTACGACTTGGGTTCATACGTTGATGACCGACACGTTCGTTGTTGGGTCATGTATGCATGTCCCTTCAAGTTAGTGCCACTTTGGATTCACAACCAGTCATGTCGGCCCGGATTCTTTGTCATATCGATGCTAGCGACACTATCATATACGTGAGCCTAAAGGCGCAAACGGTCTTGGGCTAGGTAAGGTGGAACCCGTTGGAATACCGTACGTGAGGCTGCAATGAGTTACATGCTAGATCGGTGTGACTTAGGATTGGGGTCCTGACATACATATTACATTAAGAGTGGCAAAACAATTGCTTGTTCCAGCCATAGCAATAAATTAAGATGCAAAACTATATTATTACTTGTGTCATCACTATTCCAATGCTTCATTACAGCACCGGGAGTTGATTTTAGTTTTTCTTCTGCTTGTTCTTCACCTTCATCACTTGCTTCTATAACAGACAAGCTTCGCCTTCAATGTAAGATTTGGCATGTCAATTAGGGAGCACAAGTATAACACTAAACAATGACATTAATTTTCTGATGACAGTAGCAAAATATAGGCCAACAGTTGTGAAATATCATTATCTTATCTGAATGGGATATTACGGTGCACATACAGATTGGAAGTATGGTCTCCATTTGTGCAGTTCACTAAAATCAAGCAACATTACCATATAAGTAGCACAATATATGAAAGCACACTGCACAATCATGTGAAAGAAGGCCAGTACTGACCTCTCATGACACAGAATTCAAAAAACTCACACAAATAAGATCTGAAACAAATTTGCCGACATGGATAGGTAGTCATTTCTCCTCTTGTGCAGTTCCACTAAGATCAAGGAATTAAGAAACATTGTTGGTGTGACATTTTGGTTGTACTGCAGAAAACACTCTTAGAAAAAGTGTTTTGTGCAGTGCACCAAAAGGTCGCAATAGCAACGAGGTGAAGTAGATAACCATGTTTACACAAAGGTTCAAAGGAAACAATTACTAGTCAATAACGCTGGATGACAGAGAAGCCCACAAAAAGAAGCATCTAACTTATCAAAATTAAAAAGAAAGCAAGATAGTACCATTTCCCAAACAGTGGCATTGATTCATATTAACAGAGAGATTATATTAACAATAAAATTGGTCAAACATGTAATTTGGTTTTAACTACGACATTGCTTCAATTTTTCAGCGGCATTATTAGATTAGCAACAACTAAAGAGTTGTAGGGACAGTGTACGCACAAGCACCAAGTGCATCTACCGATGTATAAAGGGGTGATGCACAGTCTGTTGCAACAAACAACCAAGGAACATATTTGTGTTGGTCCCATTTTTGTTATCTTTAGACACCTTTCCCTATGTGAGGGCACCAAATCTAGTCCTGCTCAAACTATACAGCCTTGTCTCCGACCCACACAAAGACTAGTTCCTTACAGATGTGTACTTCATTTGTCATTGTCTTCCGTTTTCGACCAACATAGGTGTTGGATAGCTAGCCCGTACTACTTTCCCCCTTCCTTTCCTCTTTGAACCACGTCCTAGACTCATGTTATACAACATTCCCCACTACTTTCCTGTTTGATCCAACACCTAGATACGAGTGCAGAAGAGAAAAAATTCCACATGCAGCTAGTGCAATGCCCATGGATTAAGAAAATTATACCTTAAGGTTCTCGAGGTGTGGCTCGGTGGGCGGCCGGAGGCCGATCTCCACACACTATGTACGACGGCGAGGAAGAAGGGGTCGGAGGCTCTCCTGCGCCGCCGCTGGGTCAAAGAGAATAGTTGCGCCGGCAGTGGATTCCCTTCATCACCGACGGCGACATCGTTAAGCCTCCTTGCCTTCCCCGACGGATGGGATCTATCGTCTCTTTGACCAGCAGTGAGCGGAGAGAAAGAGAGGAGAGGCCAACACAGTTTTGTTTAGATCTGGATAGGGTCAAAGAGTGTGTAGAGAACAACTACAAGCACTGAGGCTCCAGCCCGTATATATATATATATATATATATATATATATATATATATATATATATATATATATATATATATATATATATATATATATATATATAGTGGAGAGAGAGTGTGAAGAGAGAAAACCCTAGAAAACAAGCTCTCAGGCTGCAGCGTATATAGTTGGAGTGGTTTTCTTTTTCTCTCCATAAAAATCGGTTTAAATTGTGCACAGAGCGGAACTCTTTATTTAATGTACTACTAGTTAAGAAAAATACTAGTAGGGCAAAGCTAATACATGAAGAAAATTTAACGCTTGAAGGAGTCAACTCCAAATTAACGCTCCATGCCTCCCGCTCGCACTTACTATTGTTCACGTGTGGTACACGACCCTCTGAAGCAACAAATGAACGACACACAATCAAAATATCAGAAAGCTGGGCTGCACCATCCTCCAATTTTAAATATTTTGGGCACTTTTATTCGGCCTAAGTCAGTGGGCCACCGTATGTACTAAGGGTTACAACGGGTGCTAAGAAACTAAGGCGTATTAAGAGTAATTGCCATGCCATTTATTTGTAGGGTGATGTGGTAATGACCTACGGGTACCCCAAAGACAGTGAAACAACGCTTCACGACATCGGGGTGGCCAACACCCCTCAGTTCGGCTGCTCCGGCTGGCTCGCCACCCGGCTGCTCCTGCCGGCTGCCCATCCGACTGCTCCAGTCGGCTTGCTGCGCAAAGTCAACTATGGCATCCCATCGAACACGACACAGACGAGACGGCTGTAGCCATGAACTGTCGTGCAATTGTGGCGCACTGTAGCCTGCGTCATGAGTCACCTCACATGACTTTTCCAAATAACGTAGTTGGTGGGTGGGCCACCACCCACCATGCCCATGCCCACCACCTAGCTTACATCCAAAGCTAGCTCACACTATAAAAGGGCACCATGTCCACACTCCTCACACATGGTCACGCACACACTCATTGGGCCACAAGCCACGGCCACCATGCCACACACTCATACATATACGAAGCTAGATCCTTATGGCACTACTCTCAGATACAGCTCCAGGAGCAACTCTGTACTGCTACATGTACACCACATATATATATATTCATACATGCAGGAGTGGGGGTATTATCTCTCCGGAGAACTCCGAATCTGGATAAACCACCGCGTGCTATTGTGCAATACCCGTCCCTAATATTCCACGACAGTCTTGCCCTCACCTCAAGCCACCCCGTGGCATCTGTCTTCTCGCGGTACCCCCTGATGAGTGACGCGAGATTACTATGACAGTTGGCGCCCATCATGGGGCAAGCTGCTGCTGGAACTGTGGTCCAGGCGGGATCATTTTCGGCCTCGTCAGCGGCGTCGCCCTCTTCATCACCAACGCGACGTTGCCGCCGTCCCCCCTGCGCCGTGCCTCGCTCCGGCCCAGTTGTCCGCGCGTCCTCATGGCCATTCCGGGCACTGCAATACGCTGATGCGTGAATCCCACGCGCAGCGTGCTCGATACCCTCCGGGTCGTATCTCTGCTTCCCACACATGCGGACACCTCACGCCCGGCCAGAGAAAAAACCTCCCAGCGGGGACCCGTGGACGCTGCTCGGCGCGCCCGCAGCCGTTGCGTGCACCCTCATCACCGCTCCGGTGGCGCCCCGCTGCGCTACTCCTCCGCACCGAGGATCGCTTCGCGCCGTAGATCCCCCCTCCTATCCCGTGTATCCACATCATCGGCCGTGGGTGCTCATGACCAACACTGTCGTGGCTGCGCCCCTGTGCGTCCTCCGCTATGCAGTTCGAATCCGCCTGGCGCTCCACTGCCTCGCCTCCCCTGCTCGGATCGCCCCTCTCGCGGCACTGGTTCCCGCTGCTCCGCCCGCCCACGGTAGCTTGTCCTCCCTCTGGCCTGCGGCTCCGCCCACCCCGCTCGTCCGCGGCTCCCAGTCGCAGAGTTCGGTCGACCTGCGACCCGGCCGCGGCTCTTCGCCTCCGCTCCCTTGCGCCCATGCCCTCGTGCGCTGTGCCGGCTCCACCAGTTCTGGCCGCCAGCCGGTTTCGCGTCGCCCGGCTGCTCTCGGTCTCCTGGCCACTGGGTCCGCGAAGCCTGTGGCTGCCTGCACCGCCCTGCGACCCCGCTTGTCTGCTCTGTGCCCACCTCCACACCCGCCGGGTCCGCCCGGCACTGGCCTGTCCAGAACCCGGCCCCGCCTCGCCACCCAGCAGCCGCGGCCGGCTCCGGCCTCTCCAACACCCGGCTTCCTCTGGCTCCGCCTGCGCCGCGGCTGGCTCCGTCCTCCCCAGCACCCGGCTACGCACAACCCGCGCCTGCCGGCTCCATGCTTCCACGCCGACTGCCTCTCGCCTCCCCGAGTCTGCTCCGCCCCGCGTGTGCTCCCGCTTGGGCCGCGTGCTCCATGCCGGCTGCTCCGCATGCCTGCACCGTGCCAGCCCCGTCGCTCCTCCGTGCTCCCGCACAAGCTGGCTCCGCCAGCGCAGCCTCGTCCATCCGGCCCCTCTCCCAGCCGCGTCGCGGCTTCAGCCTTGGCTTGCACCGACCCGGCCTCCCGCGCTCCCGCGTCTCTGCATCGCCCGGGCCCCCGCGCGGCTTGGCCTCGGCCGACTCCGACGCAGCCGCCCCCGACTCGCCGGCTCGACCCCCTAGCCCGGCCCTCGCTGCACTCGCCCGTTCTAGCAATGGCCAGCTCGCCACCCCCCCACCCCCGCGCTTCACCAGCTCCCTGGCCACGAAGCCGCGGCCCCCACCCCCCGCTTCACCAGCTCCGCCTGGCTCATTTGTCTGTTCGTGCGCCGGCTCGCCACCCTACGCCGGCGGCTCCTCTGGCGCTGGCCGGCTCCCTTCCTGACGCCGGCTGCTTCACCTCCCGCCGAGTGCTGCTGGCTTTTACCCCGTGCGCCCCTATACCAGCTAGAAAAGTCAAGGGTCCCGGTGCCAACCTGGCTGCCAAAAAGAAAAAAAGAAGAAGAATGTGTTGGCTTCGGTCCCGAGCGTACGAACGCCGACGAGTACTTTCTGTCGAGTTCCGGCTGGCCGATCTTTTGACCAACAGACGGACGTACAGCAAGAAGCAACTAGACAGGCAGCTGGATGGATCCGTATGTCTAGCGAGCTTAGACGCTAGCCAGTGCAAGTCGCCGGCTTGATCGCTGAAACTCTCTCGCCAAAACACACGCGAACACAGTACGCGGACACGCCGAGATGATAGCCACGCAGGCTCGTGTCGAGCCTGTTGTTTTTCTTTATTGCTTCTGATCTCACGGTGGTGTTTACAAGGGGATAGGTACATATATATACTAGAGAACTAGGCCTATACGTAACCTACTCGGTGAAGGTTCTGTATCCTACACGGATACGTGCGTACATCACGTACGAGAGAAACCACGTCGGGTTTAACTCCAACAATCACCCCCCCTAAACACGACGTCGTCACGTCACAGCTCCGACGCCGATTCTTCTTCGCATCTCCAAGAACTTCTGTCGATCCAAAGCCTTGGTTAGCATATCTGCCATCTGATCATCGTACGAATGTTGTTGACCTCCGTCTTGCCTTCTTTCACGTAGTCCTTTATATAGTGATACATCGTATCAATGTGGTTGCTCCTATCCTGCCGCACTGGATCCTCACGTAGAAAACTTTCAGACTTGCTATCAACATTGAGGACCACTTGTTCCGGATCTTGATCCATGAGATCACCGTGTAGCCACCCTACACCTTCACACATTACAGCTGCAGCTGCAATATACTCTATTGCATCAACTGCGGGTGCTTCGCCCTTCTTACTTAGCTCAAGATGAGGTTTCATTTGAGCGTCAATTAGATTGCAATCTTTCATGCCATAGTTTTCAAGTACCTTCCTTGTGTATGCCTCCTGGCATAGTGTGATCCCCTCCGTCTTTTGATGTACCTTTATCCCTGGGTAATAGCTCAAAAGACCTAGATCATCCATCTTGAAAAGCTCTTTCATTTGTAGCTTGAATTCTGCAATCACCTCTTCATCCGCTCCAGTAATCAATAGGTCGTTGACGTAGATGCCAACTAGTAGACGATCCCTTCCTTCACCTCTCTTGTACATCGCATGCTCTAGTGGGGCTTTCTCAAATCCAAGAGAAGTCATCGTTCGATCAAGTTTGATGCTCCATGCCCGAAAGCCTTGGCGTAGCCCGTACAAGACTTTGTGTAGCTTCGGTACCTTGTGTTCTTCTCCCTCTTTGATGAATCCCGGTGGTTGGCTCACATAAACGTCTCCTTCTAACTCTCCGTTCAGAAACGCGGATTGTACATCCATGTGATGTATATTCCATGATTCTTGAGTCGCAAGAGCTAGCAGTAATCTCACCGATTCCATCCTTGCAACTGGAACAAAAACTTCTTCGAAATCCACACCTTCCTCTTGCACGTACTCTTTGGCTACTAGCCTCGCTTTGTGCTTCACGGACCCATCGGCATCTTTCTTGATCATAAATTCCCACTTCAGATCCATGATTTTTTCATTGTTGGGAAGATCCACAAGCTCCCATGAATTATTGTCATGAATCGACCCCAACTCTTCTATCATAGCATGACGCCAACACTCCTTCGTATTTGCGTCCAGAAATTCCACCGGTTCCTCGGCGCTTGCTAGACACCGTCGCCCACTCCCGTTCACCATTACCAGGTCAATTGTCCAAAGAGTTTTCTCCGGATATGGATGTAACACCGGCTGTAGATTTTCAGTTGTGGGTGGACGTGTCCTTTTCTCCATTGCTTTCGGAGGTGAAAAACATCTTTTCCTGGAGATGCCAAATCTCCAATTCCTGGCGTTTCTAACCCTTCCAAACCAGTCTTAACACATGGGTTGCTTTCTGGCCCATCAGCCACAATCTTTGCTAATTTAGCATGTGGCTCTTCACGTGGTGGTGTGCTCCCTTGAGAGGAGCTGGTCACTTGGACTTGTCTAGCTCCACGACCACACCCATGTGAGGCGTCCTGCTGGTGGCTACCTCAGCTTGCTCCAGCCACGTCCGTTCGGCTGCACTCTTGCACGCGCCCTTCGGTAGATGTAGCACTCGTTACGCTGCCAAGTGGTGGTGGTGAAGCAGCTGCTTCAGGCCCTCCTGGCCGAGCTCCTCTGCCTTCCGGATGTTGCGTGACCACGGTAGTCCGCCTTGCAGTGTGACCGTCTGCCGTAACATCTTCATCTGGAGTCAAAACTTTCGTCTTGCTTCTGCGGCCGCCTACGGGCCTTTCCTCCAGTCCACCAAAACAAAGACTGCTTCTCCATGGTCGAGCACACGCAGCCTTCACTGCATCCGCTCCAGCAAAGTTAGCACTTACGTCCATAGCATCGACATAAGCTTCGGAACCACCCCCCGCATCTGTAGCATCGACACGAGCTTCCGAACCATGATTATGAAGGTGAACTTTTTATTCCACGAGCGCGACAATTTCTTTAGCCGGCGCTTGAAGAACTGGATCCTGCTTGTCCACAAGTTCATACATCAACATCATATCACCATCATCTCCTTGCTGGGCAATGAGCGCCTTCTGCTTCGGTGCTTCCTCGCAGTTAGCCTTGAAGTGGCCGAGGAAGCCACAGTTATAACATCTCACTTTCCTGATGTCAAACTTTCTCCTTGGTGGTGGTACAGCCTCATCGTCTGAGTCGTCGTCCGAGTCGGCGAAGTTCTTTCTCGCCGAACGCTGCTTCCCCTTTTTCTTGCTGCTGCTCCTGGATCTGCCTTGCTTTTCTAGGGCGATCCACTGTGCCTTCGTGAGCATCACAAGCTCGTCGTTCCTCCCGTCCCCAAGATTGTACCGCATCCGCTCATCGTGAGCCTTGTACCGTCCGACAAGTTCGTCGATGGAGAGAGTCTCGAGATCGACGCACTGCTCGATCGCTGTGACAATTTGCAGGTACCGGGGAGGGGTCGCGCGTAAGAACCGACGGACAACCGAGGCCTCCGTGAGGTTCTCCCCAAGCGCGCGAATTCGATTGACGAGAGTAGCCACCCGTGAAGCGAACGCATCCACGGACTCATCATCGCCCATGACCAAAGTCTCATAGTTCCTTAGGAGAGTTTGGAGATTAGCTTGCTTGACACGGGTGTGTCCCTCGAACATGAGCTTCAAAGTATCCCACACCTCCTTCGCCGTTTCTTTGGCGATCAGGTGCTGGAGGACATCCATCGGCATCACCGAGTAAATCGCCGACGCCGCCTGCCGATCCTTCCGGTGCTCGGCTCCCTCCTTCTTGAACGCGTCGCCTCCGGGATCCACCGCGTCCCATAGCTCGTTGGCCTGGAGACCACACTCCATGAGGGCCTTCCAGACCCCGAAGTTCTCGCGATCAAACCGTGGATACGACGAACTCGCCGGAGCAGCAATTACTTTAGCCGCACCGGAGTACTCCGCCAACTGCTTGTTCTTCTCATCGTCTGCCATGATCCTCCGTTACTAGAAGATCAACCTTGCTTTGATACCAATTGTTGGCTTCGGTCCCGAGCGTACGAACGCCGACGAGTACTTTCTGTCGAGTTCCGGCTTTCCGATCTTTTGACCAACAGACGGACGTACAGCAAGAAGCAACTAGACAGGCAGCTGGATGGATCCGTATGTCTAGCGAGCTTAGACGCTAGCCAGTGCAAGTCGCCGGCTTGATCGCTGAAACTCTCTCGCCAAAACACACGCGAACATAGTACGCGGACACGCCGAGACGATAGCCACGCAGGCTCGTGTCGAGCCTGTTGTTTTTCTTTATTGCTTCTGATCTCATGGTGGTGTTTACAAGGGGATAGGTACATATATATACTAGAGAACTAGGACTATACGTAACCTACTCGGTGAAGGTTCTGTATCCTACACGGATACGTGCGTACATCACGTACGAGAGAAACCACGTCGGGTTTAACTCCAACAGAATGAGGCCGGCTGAAAGAAAATTTGTTGTCGGCTGCCCATCCAAAAAGCGACCTCGATTGCGCAGCCGGGTGGTGAAAAAGCAACATGGCCGGCTACTCAAGACAGCTTGCAAAAGAAAACGAAAAAAGTTTGCGTCCCGCTGCCAACAGCCGGTGGAAGAGAAAAAGAATAAAACAAATGACGTCTGCCTGCCCATCTGCCTGTTTCGCCACTCGGACGGCCAGACGCGGCCCTGCTTGCCGGCCTGCTTCAACACTGGGCCGACTGGATAGCCCGCCCGACTGCCCGTCCGCCTCGATGCCTTGTTGGTCGGGTCCGACCGGCCGGGACCCCCATTGAGCACCCGGAGGCTCAAAGGCCACCCCCAGCGGGTGCGCCAGTGCTCCGCAAGCAGCAAGTCACGTCGGTTGTCATCGTCAACCTCGGCCTCGTCTACGTCAAAGCAATGCGAGCTCCTCACCCACGTATTTTCGCACCGTGTGCAAACCCGGATTACCCCGAGCGACGCCTGGGGGGCTATCTCCGCATTTTTTTTCTAGCTGCTTAGTTGTTCACCCCGGGCCCAACTAGTGTGGCTTGAAGGCTGGTCGATTGGTCTGAGAGGTTCGTTCCCACAAATGGTTTAGTAGCATGCATGGTACCAAAGGCTCACTCTTCGTCTCAGCTACAGACCGCAGTGCAGCTGTTCCACTAACGAGAGCAAGTGCTGGAGGCCACCCACGCGAAACACGTCTGCGAGAAAACGGTTCGAGGGAAACGGCCATTTGCTTTTTGAGTATCTGCTCGGTCAAGTCTACTCCCGAAAGTCCGTGTACTATATGCTTCACTCCATGGCCCACTCTTAGCCGCAGACTACCGCGCGGCTATCCGGCAAGAGAGAGCACAAAGAGTGGAGAGCACATGGAAAAGACTGAAGGAGGCTTGGACGAAGCCGAGTCGGCACCCTCTACATAAAACTTTCACTGATAAATCAAGCATTTAATATTGTTACGCCCATCTGACCCTGCTTTAAGCATGATCACTTCCGTGGGGAACCCCCCCTCCTCGCCCGGAGCCTCAGAGGCTACACCCAACGGGTGCACCGGCACGCCTCACTGGGAAAGCACCATGTCGGCTACAGGCTCACGACCGGCTGCCTCTGCTACATCGACGACAAAAACCCTCCGCCCGACTCTTCGAGTCGCCCGAAGGCTCGGAGGCTACACCCGGTGGGTGCACTAGCGCGCCCCCACTGGAAGCGAGCCACGCCGGTTGCAGCCTGCAACCGGCTGTCATCAACAACATCAGTCGGTGGACTCCGCATCTGTGCCGGACAACATCAGTCAGCGGACTCCGCGTCCCCGCCCGGTAGCATTAGTTAGCGGACCCCGCGTCCGTGCCCGACAACACCAGTCGGTGGACTCCACGTCCGCACCCGACAGCATCAGTCGACAGACGCCGTGTCCGTGCCCGACAACATCAGTCGACGGACTTCGCGTCCGCGCCAGGCAACATCAGTCGGTCGGCGGACCCCGCGTCCATGCCTGGCAGCTTCAGTCGGCGGACCCCGCATCCACGCCCGACAGTTTCATTCAGCGGACCCCGTGTCCGTGCCTGATAACATCAGCCGGCGGACTCCATGTCCGCGCCCGGCTGGGCCCCGCGCCCACCAGCTGATCGACTCCGTGTCTGTGCCCGGTAGCCTCGACGTCGCCGTCGGCTTCATCATCAACAACAAGACCCCCACCCAACTTTCCCAAGTGGCCTGAAGGATCGGAGGCTACACCTAGTGGGTGCGCTTGCGTGCCCTAGCTTGGAACATGCCACGCGTGTTGCACGACCGCCGCCGGATGCAACCGGCCACTCGACGCCATCGTCTGCACCAACAACCGCGAAAACCCTCCACCCAACTTTTCCAAGTTGCACGGAGGCTCAGAGGCTACACCCAGCGGGTTCGCGTGAGCCCCCGCCAGAAGCAAGCTACGCTGGCTGCGGTGCGTAGCCGGACGTCATCGACATCTTTTGCATCAATGCCCGCTAAAAAACCTCCGCCCAACTTTGCCAAGTTGCCCGAAGGCTCGGAGGCTACTATCATGGTAATGACCCACGGGCACCCCAAATACGGCAAAACAACACTTCACAATATCGGGGTGGCGAACACCCCTCAGTCCGGCTGGCTCGCTACCCGGCTGCTCCAGCTGGCTCCGCGTACGACTGCTCCAGTCGGCCTGCTGCGCAAAGTCAACTACGACGTCCCATCGGACACGACACAGAAGAGACGGCTGTACCCGTGCACTGCTGAGCAATAGTGGCGCACTGTAGCTTGCGTCATGAGTCACCTCGCATGACATCTCCAAATAGTGTAGTTGGTGGGTGGGCCACCACCCACCATGCCCATGCCCACCACCTAGCTTACATCCAAAGCTAGCTCACACTATAAAAGGGCACCATGCCCACACTCCTCGCACATGCTCACGCACACACTCATTCGGCCACTAGCCACGGCCACCATGCCATACACTCATACATATATGAAGCTAGATGCTTATGGCACTGCTCTCAGATAAAGCTCCAGGAGCAACTCTGTACTGCTACGTGTACACCACATACATATATTCAGACATTCAGGAGTAGGGGTATTATTTCTCCGGAGAGCCCCGAATCTGAGTAAACCACCGCGTGCTATTGCGCAATACCCGTCCTGGATATTCCACGGAAGTCTTTCCCTCACCTTAAGCCACCCCGTGGCATCTGTCGTCTCGTGGTACCCCTTGGCGACTGGCGCGAGATTACTAAGACATAGGGTCACTTACAAACTTCAAAACTCTATTCTCCTCTTATTTAATGGATGTGGCAAATCTTTTGCCTCTATTTCAAAAAAAAACAAGAAATTCAATTTTAATTATTTTGTATGTACACTTTGCCCCCTTCCAATAATTGTGAGCACTTGTGTTCGGCCTAAGTTAGTGTGCCACCGCGTCTCGTACTACTACCTCTGTCTAGGTGTAGAAGTCACGTTAGAAGGTGCAGCGGGACCAAGGTGCAAGCAGATAGGAGGAGATGGAGAAACTTGAATGGTCCTTCCTCTAATCAAAACCCTGATTTCTCTCTCTAAACGCAACAATTATTCACAGCAATTAAGAGATGCCGTTTTAGCTACCATGCAGTGCCACATATTAACTCGCATGCAAGCCGGCTTTGATTCCTTAACGAGGTGTAGATTGATCGGCGCGTGGGGAAAACGAGTTATAAACCACCTAGCTAGGTATATGTATAGTGGGAGATCGATCGGTGTACATCCATTTGTTAGAGGAAAATAAGGCCCAAATAGACAGATATAGAGAGAGGGAAGGAGCTAGGAGGTGGTGCGAGAGGCCTACTAGATAGGGGGAGGAGTGTGTGATTGTGGGATCGATGAAAAGAGGGGCGAGAGTTTACATGCGTGTGGGACCGTATGGGAGACATGAGGCCTGGACAGATAAACGATGAGATGAAAAGTGTGTGTATGAGGTTAGCAGACATTACTAGAGAGGTTTATCGGTTGGTGTGTGTCGAAATAAAGGAGTTGTTGAGACCGAGAGAGAACGACCTAAAGAAAATAATGAATGTTCGCGATGGATAGAATGCTGAGGGAGGAGAAGGGCAAGGAGGGGGTGTGCATGCACGAGAGAAAGTTAGTGCTAGCTACAAAGGTCAGAGGATATGTGTCGATGATATCTCAAACAAAAAGGTGACACAATGCAATGTGTGTGAAATAGAGGCTTATCTATATTATATAGAGAGGGGGCGATCCATAAGAAGAGAGGGAGGGGTCATAGATATCGACAGAGTCGAAGAGAGGATCAAGTGTGTGGGTGCGGGATCGATGAAGAGAGCAATAGAAATTGTGTGTGCGCACGTCAAAGATATAGGGCGACTGACCTATTGGAACGTTAGAGGGCAGAGGGCAAGTTTGTGTGTGGCAGGGAGATATGACTAGAGCGCTCGATGTATCATTGTGTGTGTGTGTGGGCGGTGGGGGGAGGCAAGGACCTAACTAGAGATGTAGATCGACTCGTATATGTGTTGAGAAGGAGATACCTAGCTATGTCTTGAGGGAGATCAGTGGACACCCATACATAAGTGAAGGACGGGAAGTAGGTTCGGACACAGAGAGAGAGAGAGAGAGAGGGAGAGAGAGAGAGAGAGAGGTATAGTGCTAGAGGGGTGGTGGATTTGCTTCTCTAAGATGGTGGGAGAGGCCTACTAGACAAACTATGGGTACAACTACAATATCAGGAAGAGTGGGGATGTGTTTCTGTGTGTGCGTGTTCGTGATTGATGTGTCGGGAGGCATGCATGGATGATGAAGGGGGGCCATGTGTTTGGTACGAAGACCTAACTAGATCGGTAGATCAATTGTTGTGTGCCAGTGGAAGGGAGAGACATAACTAATGAGGTAGATCGATCGGCGCATGGAGAAAACGAGTTATAAACGACCTAGCTAGCTATATGTATAGTGGGAGATCGGTCGGTGTACGTCCATTTGTTAGAGGCAGATAAGGCCCAGAGAGAGAGAGAGATAGATAGATAGATAGAGAGAGAGAGAGAGAGAGATGGAGCTAGGAGGTGGTGCGAGAGGCCTACTAGCTAGATAGGGGGAGGAGTGTGCGATTGTGAGATCAATGAAAAGAGGGGCGAGAGTTGACATGTGTGTGGGACCATATGAGAGACACGAGGCATGGACAGAGAAAGGAGGAGATGGAAAGTGTGTGTGTATGTGGTAGGCAGACATAACTGGAGAGGTTTATCGATCGGTCTGTGTCGGAAACAAGGAGTTGTGGAGACCATGGGAGAAAGACCTAAAGAAAAAAAATGAATGTGCGCGATGGATAGAATACTGAGGGAGGAGGAGGGCGAGGAGGGTGTGGGCACGCAGGAGGGAAAGTTAGTGCTGGCTATAAAGGCTAGAGGATTGTGTGGGTGTAAGAGACTAACAAAGATAATAATTCAATATGAGAGTGGATTCATATATTTGAATAAGAGACCATAGTGTTATGAACCTATGCATGCATGAATATAGCGGCGATACGCGTGGTGTGGTTTTGGACATGTTATACTATAATGTGATAATGCGTGGCGTTTGCAACTCACAGCTAAATATCGAACAATCTAAACCATACTATATATCGAACAATCTCACATTTTATTTGAATTTCTGATAATGTGTGGCGTTTGCAGCTCACAACTAAATATCGAACAATCTAACCCATACTATATATCAAACAATCTCACGTATTATTTGAATTTGTGATAATGTGTGTCGTTTGCAACTCAAATCTAAATACTTGTAGGCGTAGCGGGCGGGGCACCATACTGTTGGGGAACGTAGCAGAAATTCAAAATTTTCTACGCAACACACGTACAGAACAGAGACGTCTCCTCCTTCTTGATCCAGCAAGGGGAGAGGATAAGTTGAGGGAAAACTCCGACAGCACGACGGCATGGTGGTGATGGAGCTCGTGGTTCTCCAGCAGGGCTTCGCCAAGCACTACGGAGGAGGATGAGGTGTTGGAGGAGGGAGAGGGCTGCGCTAGGGGAAGGGTGCGGCTGCCCTCTCTCTTCCTCACTATATATAGGGGTAAGGGAGGAGGGGGAGGCGCCCTAGGGTTCCCTAGGGGAGGGGCGGCGGCCACAGGGGAAACCCTAGATGGGTTTGGGCGCCCCCACCCCCTAGGAAACTTGCCCCCCAAGCTGGGAGGGGCGGCTGCCCTAGGGGTGACGCCCCCACCTCTCTGGTTACGTGAGATGGGGTTGGGAGGGGCGCTCAGCCCCTTAGTGGGCTGATGTTCCCTCTCCCCTTGGCCCATAAGGCCCCCCAACGCTTGCCGGGGCCTCCGAAACCCCTTTCGGACACGCTGGTCATCACCTGGTACCCCCAGAACAATTCCGGACTCCAATACCCTTCGTCCAATATACCGATCTTCACCTCCGGACCATTCCGGAGCTCCTTGTCAGGTCCGGGATCTCATCCGGGACTCCAAACAACCTTAGGTAACCACATACTATTTCCCATAACAACTCTAGCGTCACCGAACCTTAAGTGTGTAGACCCTACGGGTTTGGGAACCATGCAGACATGACCGAGACAACTCTCCGGCCAATAACCAACAGCGGGATCTGGATACCCATGTTGGCTCCCACATGTTCCACGATGATCTCATCGGATGAACTACGATGTCGAGGATTCAATCAATCCCGTATTCAATTCCCTTTGTCTAGCGGTATTGCACTTGCCCGAGATTCGATCATCGGTATCTCTATACCTTGTTCAATCTCATTACCGGCAAGTCTCTTTACTCGTTCCGTAACACATCATCCCGTGATCAACTCCTTGGTCACATTGCGCATATGATGATGTCCTACCGAGTGGGCCCAGAGATACCTCTCCGTTACACGGAGTGACAAATCCCAGTCTCGATTGATGCCAACCCAACAGACACTTTCGGAGATACCTGTAGTGTACCTTTATAGCCACCCAGTTACGTTGTGACGTTTGGTACACCCAAAGCATTCCTACGGTATCCGGGAGTTGCACAATCTCATGGTCTAAGGAAATGATACTTGACATTAGAAAAGCTTTAGCATATGAACTACACGATCTTTGTGCTAGGCTTAGGATTGGGTCTTGTCCATCACATCATTCTCCCAATGATGTGATCCCGTTATCAACGACATCCAATGTCCATGGTCAGGAAACCGTAACCATCTATTGATCAACGAGCTAGTCAACTAGAGGCTTACTAGGGACATGGTGTTGTCTATGTATCCACACATGTATCTGAGTTTCCTATCAATACAATTATAGCATGGATAATAAACGATTATCATGAACAAGGAAATATAATAATAACCAATTCATTATTGCCTCTAGGGCATATTTCCAACAGTCTCCCACTTGCACTAGAGTCAATAATCTAGTTCACATCGCCATGTGATTAACACTCACAGGTCACATCACCATGTGACCAACATCCAAAGAGTTTACTAGAGTCAATAATCTAGTTCACATCACTATGTGATTAACATTCAATGAGTTCTGGGTTTGATCATGTTATGCTTGTGAGAGAGGTTGTAGTCTACGGGTCTGCAACATTCAGATCCGTATGTATGTCATCTTGTGGACGCGGCTACTATGCTATATTTGGAGCCATTTCAAATAACTGTTCTACTATACGAATCCGGTATCTCTACTTAGAGCTATCCGGATAGGTGTTAAGCTTGCATCGATGTAACTCTTTACGTCGAACTCTTTATCACCTCCATAACCGAGAAACATATCCTTATTCCTCTAAGGATAATTTTGACCGATATCTGGTGATCTACTCCTAGATCATCTTTGTACCCTCTTGCCAGACATGTGGCAAGGCACACATCAGGTGCGGTACTCAGCATGGCATACCGTATAGAGCCTATGACAAAAGCATAGGGGACGACCTTCGTCCTTCCTCTTTCTTCTGCCGTGGTCGAGCTTTAAGTCTTAACTTCATACCTTACAACTCAGGCAAGAACTCCTTTGACTGATCCGTCTTGAACACCTTCAAGATCATGTCAAGGTATGTGCTCATTTGAAAGTACTATCAAGCGATTTTGATCTATCCTTATAGATCTTGATGCTCAATGTTCAAGTAGCTTAATCCAGGGTTTCCATTGAAAAACACTTTTCAAATAACCCTATATGCTTTCCAGAAATTCTACATCATTTCTGATCAACCATATGTTCACAACATATACTCATCAAAAATTATATATTGCTCCCACTCACTTCTTTGGAAATACAAGTTTCTCATAAACTTTGTATAAACCCAAATCTTTGATCATCTCATTAAAGCGTACATTCCAACTCCGAGATGCTTACTCTAGTCCTTAGAAGGATTGCTGGAGCTTTGCATACTTGTTAGCATCTTCCAGGATTGATAAAAATCTTCTGGTTGTATCACATACAACCTTTCCTCAAGAAAATCGTGAGGAAACAATGTTTTGACATCCTATCTGCAAGATTTCACAAATAATGCAGTGACTGCTAATATAATTCCGACAAACTCTTAGCATCGCTAAGAGTGAGAAAGTCTCACCGTAGTCAACTCCTTGAACTTGTCGGGAAACATCTTCATGACAAGTCGAGCTTTCTTAATGGTGACATTTACCATCATTGTCCGTCTTCCTTTTAAAATCCATCTGTACTCAACAGTCTCACGACCATCGAGCCGTTCTGCCAAAGTCTACACTTTGTTTTCATACATGGATCCTCTCTCGGATTTTATGGCCTCGAGCCATTCATCAGAATCCGGGCCCACCATCCCTTCTCCATAGCTCGTAGGTTCATTGTTTTCTAGCAACATGACTTCCAAGACAGGATTACGTACCACTCCGAAGTAGTACGCATCCTTGTCATCCTACGAGGTTTGGGAGTGACTTGATCCGAAGTCTCATGATCACTATCATAAGCTTCCACTTCAATTGGTGTAGGTGCCACAGGAACAACTCTTTGTGGCCTGCTATACACTAGTTGAAGTGACGGTTCAATAACCTCATCAAGTCTCCACCATCCTCCCACTCAATTCTTTCGAGAGAAACTTTTCCTCGAGAAAGGGCCCGATTCTAGAAACAATCCCTATTGCTTTCGGATCTGAGACAGGAGGTATACCCAACTATTTTAGGTATTCTATGAAGATGCATTCATCCGCTTTGGGTTCGAGCTTATCAGCCTGAAACTTTTCACATAAGCGTCGTAGCCCCAAACTTTTAAGAAACGACAACTTAGGTTTCTCTAAACCATATGGTGTCGTCTCAACGGAATTGTGTGGTGCCCTATTTAAAGTGAATGTGGTTGTCTCTAATGCCTAACCCATAAACTATCGTGGTAATTCGATAAGAGACATCATGGTATGCATCATATCCAATAGGGTGTAGTTATGATGTTCGGACACACCATCACACTATGGTGTTCCAGGCGGTACTAGTCGTGAAACAATTTCCACAATGTCTCAATTGTGTACCAAACACGCAACTCAGATATTCATCTCTATGATCATATCATAGATATTTTATCCTCTTGTCACGACGATCTTCAACTTCATTCTGAAATTATTTGAACCATTCAATAATTCAGACTTGTGTTTCATGAAGTAAACATACTCAGTATCTACTCAAATCATCTGTGAAGTAAGAGCATAACAATATCCACTGCGTGCCTCAGCACTCATTGGACTGCACACATCAAAATGTGTTACTTCCAACAAGTTGCTTTCTTGTTCCATTTTACTGAAACGGAAGCTTTCAGTCATCTTGCCCATGTGGTATGATTTGCATGTCTCAAGCGATTCAAAATCAAGTGAGTCCAAACAGTCCATCTGCATGGAGTTTTTTCATGCGTATATACCAACAGACATGGTTCACATGTCTCAATCTTTTCAAAAACGAGTGAGTCCAAAGATCCATCAACATGGAGCTTCTTCATGCGTTTTATACCAATATGACTTACATGGCAGTGCCACAAGTAGGTGGTACTATCATTACTATCTTATATCTTTTGGCATGAACATGTGTATCACTACGATCGAGATTCAATAAACCATTCATTTTAGGTGCAAGACCATTGAAGGTATTATTCAAATAAACAGAGTAACTATTATTCTCCTTAAATGAATGACCGTATTGCGATAGACATAATCCAATCATGTCTATGCTCAACGCAAACACCAAATAACAATTATTTAGGTCTAACACCAATCTCGATGGTAGAGGGAGTATGCGATGCTTGATCACATCAAGCTTGGAAACACTTCCAACACATATCGTCATCTCACCTTTAGCTAGTCTTCGTTTATTCCGTAGCTTTTATTTCGAGTTACTAACACTTAGCAACCAAACCGGTATCTAATACCCTGGTGCTACTAGGAGAACTAGTAAAGTACACATTAACATAATGTATATCCAATATACTTCTATCGACCTTGCCAGCCTTCTCATCTACCAAGTATCTAGGGTAATTCTGCTCTAGTGGCTGTTCCCCTTATTACAGAAGCACTTAGTCTTGGGCTTGGGTTCAACTTTGGGCTTCTTCACTTGAGCAGCAACTGACTTGTCGTTTCATGAAGTATCCCTTTCTTGCCCTTGCCCTTCTTGAAACTAGTGGTTTTTAACTAACCATCAACAATTGATGCTCCTTCTTGACTTCTACTTTCGCGGTGTCAAGCACCGCGAATATCTCAAGGATCATCATATCTATCCCTGATATGTTATAGTTCATCACGAAGCTCTAGTAGCTTGGTGGCAATGACTTTGGAGAAACATCACTATCTTATCTGGAAGATCAACTCCCACTCGATTCAAGTGATTGTTGTACTGAGACAACCTGAGCACAAGCTCAACGATTGAGCTTTTCTCCCTTAGTTTGCAGGCTAAGAAAATCGTCGGAGGTCTTATACCTCTTGACGTGGGCACGAGCCTAAAATCCCAATTTCAGCCCTCGAAACATCTCATATGTTCTGCGACATTTCAAAAATGTCTTCGGTGCCTCAATTCTAAACCATTTAACATTACCGAACTATCATGTAGTCATCAAAACGTGTATGTCAGATGTTCGCAACATCCACATACCACGTTCGAGGTCCAGCACACCGAGCGGTGCATTAAGGACACAAGCCTTCTACTGTCCGCATAATTGCCACTGTCAACTTTCAACAATATTTTCTCTAGGAACATATCTAAAACAGTAGAACTAAAGCGCGAGCTACAACATAATTTGCAAAAACCTTTTGACTATGTTCAGGATAAACAAGTTCATCTTATGAACTCCCACTTAGATAGACATCCCTCTAGTCATCTAAGTGATTACATGATCCGAGTCAACTAGGCCGTGTCCTATCATCACGTGAGACGGACTAGTCATCATCGGTGAACATCTTCATGTTGATCGTATCTACCATACGACTCATGCTCGACCTTTCGGTCTCTTGTGTTCCGAGGCCATGTCTGTACATGCTAGGCTCGTCAAGTCAACCTAAGTGTTTCGCGTGTGTAAATCTGGCTTACACCCGTTGTATGTGAACGTAAGAATCTATCACACCCGATCATCACGTGGTGCTTCGAAACGACGAACTTTCGCAACGGTGCATAGTTAGGGGAAACACTTTCTTGAAATTTTAATGAGGGATCATCTTATTTACTACCATCGTTCTAAGCAAATAAGATGTATAAACATGATAAACATCACATGCAATCAAAAATTGACATGATATGGCCGATATTATTTTGCTCCTTTTGATCTCCATCTTCGGGGCTCCATGATCATCATCGTCACCGGCATGACACCATGATCTCCATCATCATGATCCCCATCATCGTGTCTTCATGAAGTTGTCTCGCCAACTATTACTTCTACCACTATGGCTAACAGTTAGCAATAAAGTAAAGTAATTACATGACGTTTATGTTGACACGCAGGTCATAAATAAATTAAGACAACTCCTATGGCTCCTGCCGGTTCTCACACTCATCGACATGCAAGTCGTAATTCCTATTACAAGAACATGATCAATCTCATACATCACATATATCATTCATCACATCCTTTTGGCCATATCACATCACATAACACTTGCTGCAAAAACAAGTTAGACGTCCTCTAATTGTTATTGCAAGTTTTTACGTGGCTGCTACAGTGTTGCTAGCAAGAACGTTTCTTACCTACACCAAAACCACAACATGAATTGCCAATTTCTATTTACCCTTCATAAGGACCCTGTTCATCGAATCCGATCCGACTAAAGTGGGAGAGACAGACACCCGCCAGCCACCTTATGCAACTAGTGCATGTTAGTCGGTGGAACCGGTCTCACGTAAGCGTACGTGTAAGGTTGGTCCGGGCCGCTTCATCCCACAATGCCGCCGAATCAAGATAAGACTAGTAACGGCAAGATAATTGACAATATCGACGCCCGCAACTGCTTTGTGTTCTACTCGTGCATAGAAACTACGCATAGACCTAGCTCTGATACCACTGTTGGGGAACGTAGCAGAAATTCAAAATTTTCTACGCAACACCAAGATCAATCTATGAAGTAATCTAGCAACGAGGGAAGGAGAGTGCATCTACATACCCTTGTAGATCGCTAAGCGGAAGCGTTCAAGTGAACGGGGTCGATGGAGTCGTACTCGTCGTGATCCAAATCACCGATGATCCTAGCGCCGAACGGACGGCACCTCCGCGTTCAACACACGTACAGAACGGAGACGTCTCCTCCTTCTTGATCCAGCAAGGGGAGAGGAGAAGTTGAGGGAAAACTCCGACAGCACGACGGCATGGTGGTGATGGAGCTCGTGGTTCTCCGGTAGGGCTTCGCCAAGCACTACGGAGGAGGATGAGGTGTTGGAGGAGGGAGAGGGCTGCGCTAGGGGAAGGGTGCGGCTGCCCTCTCTCTTCCTCACTATATATAGGCGTAAGGGAGGAGGGGGAGGCGCCCTAGGGTTCCCTAGGGGAGGGGCGGCGGCCACAGGGGAAACCCTAGATGGGTTTGGGAGCCCCCACCCCTAGGAAACTTGCCCCCCAAGCTGGGAGGGGCGGCTGCCCTAGGGGTGATGCCCCCACCTCTCTGGTTACGTGAGATGGGGTTGGGAGGGGAGCTCAGCCCCTTAGTGGGCTGATTTGCCCTCTCCCCTTGGCCCATAAGGGCCCCCAACGCTTGCCGGGGCCTCCGAAACCCCTTTCGGACACGCTGGTCATCACCTGGTACCCCCAGAACAATTCCGGACTCCAATACCCTTCGTCCAATATATCGATCTTCACCTCCGGACCATTCCGGAGCTCCTCTTCATGTCCGGGATCTCATCCGGGACTCCGAACAACCTTCGGTAACCACATACTATTTCCCATAACAACTCTAGCGTCACCGAACCTTAAGTGTGTAGACCCTACGGGTTCGGGAACCATGCAGACATGACCGAGACAACTCTCTGGCCAATAACCAACAGCGGGATCTGGATACCATGTTGGCTGCCACATGTTCCACGATGATCTAATCGGATGAACCACGATGTCGAGGATTCAATCAATCTCGTATTCAATTCCCTTTGTCTAGCGATATTGCACTTGCCCGAGATTCGATCATCGGTATCTCGATACCTTGTTCAATCTCATTACCGGCAAGTCTCTTTACTCGTTCCGTAACACATCATCCCGTGATCAACTCCTTGGTCACATTGCGCATATGATGATGTCCTACTGAGTGGGCCCAGAGATACCTCTCCGTTACACGGAGTGACAAATCCCAGTCTCGATTCGTGCCAACCCAACATACACTTTCGGAGATACCTGTAGTGTACCTTTATAGCCACCCAGTTATGTTGTGACGTTTGGTACACCCAAAGCATTCCTACGGTATCCGGGAGTTGCACAATCTCATGGTCTAAGGAAATGATACTTGACATTAGAAAAGCTTTAACATATGAACTACATGATCTTTGTGCTAGGCTTAGGATTGGGTCTTGTCCATCACATCATTCTCCTAATGATGTGATCCCGTTATCAACGACATCCAATGTCCATGGTCAGGAAACCGTAACCATCTATTGATCAACGAGCTAGTCAACTAGAGGCTTACTAGGGACATGGTGTTGTCTATGTATCCACACATGTATCTGAGTTTCCTATCAATACAATTATAGCATGGATAATAAACGATTATCATGAACAAGGAAATATAATAATAACCAATTTATTACTGCCTCTAGGGCATATTTCCAACACATACAATATGTGATAAACACATTATACATATGAGACGTGGTTTAGATTATGAAGATCTATCTAGAGCTTGAAATGTACTGTGATTTGAATCAATATAAAATGGATTCAAAAATCGAGTTCGAGTTCATATAGTACACATAGTTCATATCTAACTCGACAGTAATCATGTGGTGTGCTATGAAGATCATATACAAATGATGGTTTAACTTGACAGTAATGACGCTTGTAGATCTTATTAAAATATAAAAAAGAATTCAAATGGTTTAACTTGACAACAATCATGATTGTGGATCTTCTTCAGATAGAGAAACGAATTCAAATTTATTTCATATTGAACCGGTAGTATGTACATATGGAATGCACTAAAATGTTCATTTGAGTAGCAGGTTGCACGCATTATACATGTGGCGAAATATTTTAATTGAACATAACATGTATTCAAAGTTTTGAATGGCATTTGTAGTGCGAATTGATTTGGTGCAATACAGGGGACTAGACTCTCTTCTGTGGTGTGAATTGATTTCTTGTTGGTTTTTCGTTGAGGGGAGTCGCATTGATTTGATATAGTATACATGTTAGGCTTGGCCGGAAATATCAACCCTCGCCTTCTTATCCCGAAATTTTAAGATATATCTTTGTCTCGTTGTGCTCCTAAAATTCCCTCCATCTCAACTCGCGCATTGCTATCCTAAAATTACAATGCGCGTGAAAACTCCCACCTCCCGCGAAATCCCGATACGCGAAATTCCCGTGATACCCCTGAACCGAAAGAACTAGGTAGTTCAAATCGGTGGGGCTCCTTTCGTAACTTACCCCATATTTCGGAAAAGCACGTCCCTAAGCATGGTTCCCCCTCCCATTCCCTCAACCACCCATTCTTAGACCAACGCCGGGAAAACCTGCGAAGGCCCACACCCTCCTCCGTCCGCCACCCACCCGGAGCCTCTTCCCTGACGACATCGTCAACCGCAATAGCTCGACGTCCCTCATCCACCGCACCGGGTAAGGATCCGTCGTCGATCTCGTCGTCCCACAGTTTAGCCACCCCATCCTCCACCTCAAAGGAACTGCCCCGATGTTCGCCTCGTCTTTCGTGCAACCTCAATTACCACAACGCCGTCTTCACCTTCACCACCGGAAGAGAAGCACCATCACCGATTCCTCGGATGAAGCTGAGGCCAAATCGGCGCCACCAAAGAGGTTCTACACTAATCATTGTATTTTCTTCTTAATTCGATCTCACAGTGCGGTCAGCGCTTGGTCCTGAGCCGCCATGACGCGGCACCATCTATGGCGTCACCAGCCACTTCCTCCACGGCGTTGCTCCCTCGACGGCAACGTCCACATTAGTCGGAGTTGCTACTGCTGCTCCGGCTCTCGCTGGCCCTGCAGCTTCAGCTTCGGCTCTCGCTCACGCTGCTGCACTGCTCTTGCTCTCGGTCCCGTTCCTAGTCTCCTCTGGCTCCTTCTCGCGCTGTAGCTCTTGCTCTTGCTCTCGGTCCCCTACCTGGTGTTCACTGGCTATTGCTCGCGCTGCTGCTCTGGCTCTTGCTCGTGCTGCTGCTCTTGCTCTTGTTATTGCTTGCGTTGCTAGTCCACTCTTGCTCACGTTGCTGCACGAGCAATAACTCTGACTCTCGCTCGAGCTCCTGCTGCTGCTACCCAATATGCTGCTACACGACCAGCTACCCTGGCTCTCGCACGCGCTGCTGCTCTAGGCGCTGCTGCTGCTCTGCTCCGGCTCCTCTCTGGTAGAACGATCCCTGCTAGAGCGGCTACAGATTTAGATCACTACTATTCTGCCACTAGTGCTCGAGCGGCCAAAACTATTAGTGCACTGCTTTTCTGCTACTAGTGTGTTCACTTTTGACATTAAAGTTTAGTTTCGACAAAAAATTCAGTTTCAACAGTAAAATTCAGTTCCGACAGTTAAATACAGTTTCGAAAGTTAAGTTCAGACATGAGGGGCTGATGTATTTTACATCTAGGAATATTTGGTTATGTATTTTACATCATCTATCGGAGATGCTATTAGAATACCACTTCAGGTTAACATTGTCTGTCTTGTCTTGCTTCAGCCTCACCGTCGTACACCTCACCGGAGCTGCTCCAACGACGAAACCCTTCATCACAGCGGAGCAGTGCCCTTGGCTCCATCTCTAGGAGCCTAAGATCTTCTTCCCCTCCTCCGACTGCCACATCAGCCAGAGCTTCCTCGGCGACCAACCCAATGCTGCTGAGATCGATATGGCTTCACCAAAGAGGTTGTACACTTGCTGCATCGTTTTTTTACTCAACATGTTATATATATTGTCCATTGAGCACACGTAGTAACGTGAAATACAATTAGTTTCTCCTATATAACAAGGTGTGAGGTACCAGGAAACTTAGCTATCTATGATGGACTCTCTCGAAAGCCATCATTATTTATTTCTACGCGTTTGAGCTGTGCATGTGTAGATGGGCCCGGGAGTTGAGGTACTAGGGTAGTGGCCTAGGCCAAAGTAGTACAAGTAGCACAAAAACTTTTTTGGAGTGTAGGCTTTTGCCTGTTCAAGCCTGCCTACTAGAATTGCCAGTGGTTGAAAGGAAAAGTGAATAAAAAACATAGGAATTGGAAAGTTTTCTATGGTACTACTATTAATGCATTTGGTTCAAATGAATGGAGCAAAGGAAAAATGTAGGCTTTGTTCCTTTAGTGTCTCTTTCAAAGAAAAACCTCATGAATTTTAATATCCACTTGGCCCTCCTTTTCAAATTCCTATTCACGAAGAAAAAGACTGAGTGATAGTAGCATAATAGCATTATAACTGTACATTTTATTATAGTTTGACTTAATTTGACCACACTTCTTTGCATTCCCGTGACCTTCCAATTCCTGTGAACCAAACACCCAGATTGAAAGAAATCCTGTGATTTTAAATTCTCTGTTTTGCACATGCGTTCCTATCCTATTACTGTGTATTCCCTATCCATGCGTTGTTAGAATCCTCCAATTCAAATGAGCCCTTACAGAATTACTTCTCTTACAAATAGTTGTCAAAGAAAACCTTGTGTGCTTTGTCCCGCTCCTGGTGCGCCATCGTCCACCCCAGCTCAGCTGCTCCAACGAGAGAACATCCACCACAGTAGGGATCCACCCTCCAGACTGTCTTTTGCCGCCTGAGATCTTATTCCCCGCGCCGGCAGCCAAGACAACTAAATTACCACCATCAACTGAATAGGTGACCTCGAGGACTACACGGGTCCGCAAGAGAGGTTGCACTCTTTCGTGTCTGCTTATGTTATGCATCGCTTAATATTACATGCTACTTTATCGTCCTGTTCACATATTAGACACTGAGTTAGCTCCAAACTAATGCTCAAACTCGAGTTTTTAAATGGTTGTTGGGTACATATCGGGGCCGCAATCAATAGAATCTGTCTATTATCTGGTTAATCTCTTGTGTCTACTATGAGTTTCATGTTGGGTGGGAAACAAACAGTAAAGAAGCCATTATCTGTATTTTTCACTGAAGCCATTTTCTGCCTGTATCATTAGATTTGGATCTATCCACAGGTTGTTACCATCACTCTGGATTTCCGCATGCACTTCTTACATAATCTCATTTTGTTTTACTCTTATGCATGTCAATTATTGTACACAATGGAACTGAACATGTTGAGCAAAAGAGACGAGCCTTGCGTGGAAATAAAATTTCATGCAGACGTCGCTCCATGGTGGGCGCAAAGGCAACCCCCTCCACCCATTTTAGATTGTAATCAAGAGGAAGATAACTGTTCTGAGGGGGATTCAGAAGGAGCAGATAACTCCTATTTACCCCCTAAGGTCTTCGCTCTAACTTGGCACGCTGATGTTGGTCATATCGTGCATATGGTGCCTTGCATTGCTTACTTTATACATCAAATATGTCATCTGCTTAGTTTATACATGCTTTGTGAGAATGCCATCTGTTTAGTTTCTTTATCGCATATGTGAATTATGCAACGCCATCTTGTTTAGCCAGGCATCATATATGTGAATTTTGCAATGCCATCCTGCTTAGTCAGTCATATTATATGTGAATTATATCATGCCATACTTTTTTTCATTACGTATTACATTTGTCAATAATGTTAGTACATTCAACTACTCTTCATATGCCTCAGCCATTTGACGCGGTGATGGAAAAATCTGGAGTGAAAATTAGGTCTTCAGAGCAGACTATGCTATCTGACGAAGTGCATATCTTGCTGGTTACGGATAGGTCCCCATAGATGACCAGTCCTATTTCCCCTCGAGGTGTATGCTCTAACTTCCAGGGTTATGTTACTCATATCGTGCGTATGGTGTCTTACATCGCTATGTCATTTACATAGTTTAGACATGCTTTTGTGAATGCCACCTTTTTAGTGTCTAATTACCATATATGTGAATTATGCAATGCCATCTTGTTGCAAGACATTATATATGTGAATTATGCAATGCTATCTTGTTGCAAGGCATTATATATGTGAATTATGCAATGCCATGTTGTTTAGCCAATCATTATATATGTGAATTATATCATGCCATCCTTTTTTGTATTACGTATTCCAGTTGTCGACAAGGTTTGTATATTCAACTACTCTTTCTGTAGATTAGCCATTTCAAGCGGTGATGGAAGCATCTGGAGTGAAAACAAGGTCTTCAGAGCAGACATTTCTACCTACTGAAGCAGACATCTTGCTGGTTACAGATAGCTCCTCAGAGGAGGATTCAAAGACAGGTGACTAGTCCTATTTCCCCCTGAGGTCTATGCTCAAACTTGGCAGGGTTATATTACTCATATCATGCATATGTAGTCTTGAATTGCTTAGTTTTTACATCATATATGCGATTGTCATCTACTTATGTAATACCCCCAGTGTCATGCTACAGTAGTCCCCTGTTAATGGGGCCATGTCATCATGTTACTGTTGCTAATCTTCACTTGATCCAGATCACAATTCAAATTTGAATACATTCTAAAGTTAAAAATTCATATTTGTCCGACATGAAATCTAAAATGTTCATCATGTGGCAATTATTCTTTTGATAATATTGGCAGTGAACTAACTTTTTCCAAAATGTCTAAGTGCCCTAAACTAGTTAAAATAGTGGCTAAAGCATTTAAAATAAATGCTTTTTAAGTTAGAAAATGCTAAGCTAATGTATTATAATGTTAAGCTTAATGTGGCAGTAGCCTAAGTTACTATTATGCTAAGTGTAAGTTTTATAAATTATAAAACTGTTTTGCTTTTTGAAAATAAAATAAAGCATATAAGTTTCAAAAGAAAGCCAGAAACAAAAAATATGTGAAAAGGCCCACTACCCCTGGGCCTAGACCACCCCCCAGCCCAGCTAAGCCTCGGGCCAGCCAGGCCGGCCCACCCGTTGCCTCCTTATCCCCTCCCACTCCCGTGACCTAAACCACTACCCCCACTCCCCACGCACTCCCCCCACTCGCTCCTCCCATGTTCCCCTCTCTCCCTCGGCTCCTCCCCCCATCTAGATCGAGGCAGGGGAGCCAGATCCCGTGTCGCCCCGATGCCCGTCGCCTCGTCGACCTTAACGCGCTACCTCGTCGCTAGCCGGACTGCCCCACCCCCGCTCGGACCCCCCCTCGCCGGACCGCCTCCCTGCCAAGCGCCTCATCGTCCTCGACCTCCTCCCTAATGGCTCCCCGACGCCAACGCGGTTAGCCATCACTGCCACCTCGCCCCGCCGCCGTCTGCCTCACCGGACCTCCCCAGGCCTCGCCGCACCGTTCCCCGGCACCCGGGGTGAGCTCACGCGCCCCGCTTCCCCCTCCCCCTCGTCTCCGTCGTCGAGCATGGCCACCGCTCCCCGTTGCAGATGCTGCCCGGCCCGTGCTCCAGTGCATCCCCGTGCCGTCTCGCGGTCGCCGCGCCCTGGTCCATCGTGGCCGCGCCGCCTACGCCCTCTCAAACTGCACAGCCGCCTGCCGCTCCGCCCCACACACCGCATCGCGCGCGTGCTCATCACTGGCTACGCCCTTTCGCCATTTTCCCCGCACCGACGACCGTCCTCGATTCACCCCTGGCCGCCGGCCAGCACCGTCGGCCTCTGTTGTGGCCGCTACCGCGCCCCTAGACGTGTGCCCAAGCAAGCTGGTGCCCAAGCGCCCGCACCCGACGCCCAGTACCCGCCGCCCCCTCGTTGGTCACAGCCCCAGCCCTCGCGGCTCCGGCCGGCCGCGCCGTGGCCGCCGGCCGCGCCCTCCTTGGCGCCCGGGGTGCTCCCCGCCCCCTGGTGGCCTCGGGCACGCCCGCCCGCTCCCATCGCCCGCTAAGCCACTAGGGTCTATGACACCGGGGCCCCATGCCCCTAGAATGTTTTTTAAGAAAAATAAATAATTAAAGTTATTAATTAATTAATTAGTAATGTAATTAATTAACTTAATTAACCTTGCTTAATTAACCTAATTACATAATTAGTCTTAACTAAACTGTTAGGTTAGCTGAGGTGACAATGACAGATGGGCCCCACTGCCCCATTGACCAGTCAACCTAGTCAGAGCTGACTGTTGACTTTGCTAACATCAGAATGACGTCATGCTGGCGCAATAAGTCCATTTTTTGAGTTAAAGATAATCCCAGAAATTGTTTAAATCTTTGAAAATTCATAGAAATAATTCGTAACTCAGATGAAAATGTTTTCTACATGAAAGTTGCTTAGACCGACGAGACGAATCCGAATATGCGGTCCGTTCATCGTTCAGATGCCTCTAACTATCTGAACATGGAACTTCCCCCCTCCGGTCATCTGTCTGACACAGGTCCGGAACCGGGAAAACATTCCCGTTGACTTCCCCCTTCGTCGATATCGTGTAGCATCGCGTTAGAACACGTCTAGCTATGTCTGTTGTCCTGTTATGCACTTGCATGCTATGTATTTACCGTTTCTCCCCCCTCTTCTGTTCGGTATACCCCAAGACCGATGCCGCCCCTGTGATCGACTACGTCGACGACGACCCCTCCTTGCTAGAGCAACCAGGCAAGCCCCCTTTTTGATCATCCCGATATCGTCCATTCCTTTCTCTCATGCTTGCATTAGATTTTGCTACTGTTATTGTTTGCTCCTATTCTAATACATAGCCTGCTTTTGTATCTGCTGTTGTACCTTACCTGCTTATTCTAAACTGCTTCGTATAGGTTGGTTAGTGATCCATCAGTGACCCCACCTTGTCCTGGTTACCCCTGCTTCATCATTCAAGACCCGGTCAACGAGATCGAAGACCAGGCCCCGGCACTGCACATCACTTTCCCCTTAGTTGTTCGACACTACTGGGTTACTATCGAGTCCCGAGGGTGAGACCTCTACAGCACTTCTGATGTTAACCCTGTAGTGTAGCTATTCGGTCGTGTTCATCGAGGGTGATTCCGCCTTAACCACTTTCGATACGACTCTGTTGTGCAGCCCCTCAAGTGTGAACCTTGGGGGTGGTTCCTCTTACGTTCACCTTGATGATTACACCGAGTGGAATCCATCGGGGGTGATTGCTCGGGTTTTCCCCTTGATGTTTGGACACACGGTTACTATGGTTACTATAACTTTACACTAAACCATGTTACTAAAGACTGGTCGGCCCTCAGGGGTACACGCTCGAGCTTAATTGCGAGTGATGTGGAGACAGGTTGACCTGGAGGGTGCCCGCGAGATAATTACGAGGCGTGGCCGGGCATTCCTAGCCCTTGCCACAAGTCCTCGAGACGGGGCAACGGGGTCACATCTTTCGTGAGTCTCTGCTTGTTACCGCGCATTCTTAATCCACTACGATTTGGATATTTGATCCGAGGGGCCTCTGGCCTGATAGCACTAACCATCACGTGGGCATAGTATGGGCGTTCTGCGTCGTATGCATCAGCCGAAGCTTAATAGACGTCAGCGGCTGAGCGGCGCGCGCCGGGTTGGACTGCGTAAGCACCTACCTAGTTGAAGGAGGTAGCTAGGTATGCTCACCGGCCGCGTACGCAACGTGCAGGAGTTCCCGGGGAGATGGCCATGACCCCTGGGGCATAGGTTTAGTCCGGCGTGTTGACCTCTCTATTAAGCCTAGGTCGGGTTGCGGCGTATTGTTTGGCTGAGGCCGGGCATGACCCTTGAAAGTGTGTCCAGCCGGAGTTAATCGAGCGTGGTGGGTAAGTTGGCGCACCCCTGCAAGGAAGAAAACATCTATCGATAGCCTGTCCTACGGTAACGGACACTTGGAGTTGTATCCTGATCGATACAACTAGAACTGGATACTTGTGATGAGAACTGGATGGTGATGAGAATTGGATTGTGATGACACTTGGATAGTATGGCTCTAGGATTGCTTTCTCGCAGGGGGTCGAGAAAGGATCTCTGGCCGAGGTTGATAACACTACTACTACTTTACTTTATGCTATCCTACTCCCTCCTGTTGCTGCAAGATGGTGGTTTCCATAAGATGCTAGTCTTCGATAGGACTAGGCCTTCTCTCTGTTCTGGCATTTCTGCAGCCCAGTCCACATATACAACCTTCCTTTGATAATGTTGCATATGTAGTGTAGATCCTTGCTTGCGAGTACTTTGGATGACTACTCACAGTTGCTTTGCTCCCCCTTTTCCCCGTTCTTCTTCTTTCTGGTTGATGCAACCAGATGTCGGAGCCCAGGAGCCAGATGCCACCGCCGATGCTTACTACTACGTGGAGGCCGACGGCGACTAGGAGTAGTTAGGAGGCTCCCAGGCAGGAGGCCTTGCCTTTTCGATCGATGTTGCTTTTGTGCTAGCCTTCTTAAGGCAAACTTGTCTAACTCATGTGTGTTCTTAGATAATGTTGCTTCCGCTGACTCTTGTGTATTCAAGCTTATGTATTCGAGCCCTCGAGGCCCCTGGCTTGTAATATAAAGCTTGTATTATTTTAATTTGTGTCTAGAGTTGTGTTGTGGTATCTTCCCGTGAGTCCTTGATTTTGATCGTACACATTTGCATGTATGATTAGTGTACAGTTGAATCGAGGGCGTCACAAGTTGGTATCAAAGCCGACTGCCTGTAGGTAGCCCCCTTTCCAACTCCTTGGCCAAAGTCGAGTCTAGTCACTACAAAAACTTTTACTAACATGGCTGTGTGTCTTACGGGCCCACATCGCCATTGGGTGGTATTAGGATCTTTTACTCCTCGTCTATACTCTGGGACTCTGTTCTCTCTTCTATCCAGTGTTAAATGAATTTCCTAACTACATTAGGTTCTCGTAACGACTTTCCCCGGAGAGCCCCTTCATTCCGGATGGTTGCCTGCTTCACCAGAAAAATTCGAATTTACTCTCTGATCTACTCTCGAGAACTTGTGTTCATTTCTTTTGCAATCCCTTAACACTGTTGAATCCTGATGGAAAAACGTGTACCCTCGCCGTTCTTACTTCCATCCCTAGTCATTCTTTTTGTTACAAGATACTCGAAGGTATTCTTCGACTTTCTAGAATCCTTTTTCCGACTACCTTGCAGCTCTTTTCCGCCTGAATAACCCTACGAAAAATTCCTCACACTTATCGAGGATTCGTTCATCCCCAGTTGATCTTATTCTCACAAAATTCTTCGAATGCAATTCAATCTCCCAAAGATCCTCTGTAGCCTAGTGCTCCCGAAAGTCTTGTCTGCCTGCATTATGGTTAAATCCATATGTCTAGCAATATTCATTAACATCTGTTGTCCTTGTCATCCCGAGCCTATTGATTCTTTATGTTGCGATTGCTCCTAATCATCAGTCGAACCCTGAAATTTGACCTTCCTGCTCATACATCATTCTAGACATGAGTTGGATCTCGTCCAATCATGTTTTGATGATTGTCCACCTAGTTCCCTTCAATTTGAACGTCGAATTATTCAGATGTTTCTATAATCTGATGCCTTTGCATTATTTCCCTCTTCTGATTGAGTACTGATACTCACATCAGATCCATTGAGGACCATTGAATCCTTTGTTGGATTATTATCCAGCAATGTCCTTCATATTCAAAATCTCGTGCGCTCTTCCCCTGATACATACTATCTTCGGTAAATTGTATCATCTGCTTTGACTCCGATACTCTGCTTTTGAACTCGTATCTTTTGCTTGGTTGATGGTTGTATAGATTCGTAAAAATGCCCCGATGGGTTGAACTTATGCCTTCCATAATCCGAGTGAACCTGAGAGTTCTCACGAGTCTTACTCTTCTGGTACTTCGCCAGATAAATCCCCTGCACTACAATTTCTTCGAAAAACGAGGAGTGCATGAAAGGTTATGCATTGAAGAAGTGGGAGTCGACCTTGAACCCTTGTGTTCATGCCCACGGACCCGATGTAGAACTTATCGTGGAAGCTGCTCGTAAAAATGATTACCCCTTGTTATAAGTTCATCTTATATCGGTGGTTTGATCATTCATAACCGTGGTTCCGACCATAGTTTCTCCTTAACTCCATTTCCCGGACAAGTTAAAATACTTGCATCCTACAGATCATTTCATCTGTCTAACCTCTATTTTTGATCTACCTCAAGTATTGCCCCTTGTTATCTCGAGGATATTGTGTCATTGCACTACCACTTGTGAATTCTCGTTGGAATGATACTCCATCACATCATTCCTAGCTTGATCGGTTATATGATTATCATGCTAAATTTTAACTGTGCTACCAGGTCCTTTCCTGAGCACAATTTTTGACGATGAGCTAAGCTTATGTCGATCTTCCTCGTCATACCATTTTGCCATGAACAACAAGCTTGCTTTCAAGTTTGTGTCGTACTCGTGGTTACAATAACCTTTCACTTCATCATTCCATTGACTTGATGTAATCGGCGATCGATTACATCTTCCTGAAATCTCTCGACAAATGTGTCATTATCATCATCAACTTTCTAAGCTCTTCCATGATATCAATCAAATTCATGATGAGAAATACAATCCTTGCCCCTCGATGATTGTTGTTATCATGTACAACATTCTTGCCTTCCCCAACACAAACTTGTTCATATAATTTTGAAAATACATTCTTTTTGACATGTCGACGGGTTGTTGCTGAGCCCGTCGGCCACATCCTCATCTTTCCTTGCTGAAATTGTATGACTTATTTTCTAAGTTGTTTCCGATGGATCCTTTGTGTATACGAAGTCCAACCTTTCCCCGATGACCATGTCAACACTATCCCGAAGCATGTGTGTGGTACTCCGATCATTAACAAAAACATTGGGAGCGCAATGCTAACTGTTCTTGATCAATTATCCAGACATCGTTGTATGGGTAAACCTCATAAGTTCCTTGCCCCTTTATCTAAACGGTTTAATACTTGGAGTCCAATCATGCTCTGCCTTTCCTTGGGAAAGTTATACTCTAATACTTGGGTATAAACATCTTTCCTTTCCATTGGTCTGATTATCATAATAATCACATTTTCCTTTCCATTGTTTTGTTTAACCTTTCTGGTAATCAAACTTGACTGAGCAGAGATAATTCCCTGCTTATGTAAACACCTCGGTGTACAAGCTCTGTCAGTAAGACCTTGTCACTATTGTTGATGACATTCCGGTAACCACCGATGGACGAGAACTTTGCCTATTGGTCCGCCTCGTTTCAACGAGCAGGAAAATGGTTCTCTTCGTCCCACGCCCTTGGTACCAAACGATGTAGCCAACATACCTGCCTTGCTATCCTCTGACCTGCCTTGCTATCATGACCGTTCAAGATGTTAGTGCCTTCCTGCTTTTAACCCACATGGTGGTCCCATAACCCACAGGTCCCAGGATCGAAACCTGACTCTCCTGTATATCTTTGATTCTGAAATATTCTTGCATTTGGCTTTGTATCCTGTCACGAGCCACCTTTCGAGAGATGCTCTATTCCCGATGCTCTGAACCCCTTTCTCACACTCTGTTCAGGTATCAATCGTTTATCCATTTGCTTGAAACTTCCTATTGTACCTTCATACTTTGCTCTCGATGTTTTATTAAGTTTCAACTCGAGAGATATTTCTAACTCATTCCCTGAATTGTTCACCAGATAATCAACCTATAAGGGTCAGTTCTCCCGAAGTTGCTCTATACTTCCCCACTTAAATCTCGGGACGAGATTTCTTGTAGTGGAGGAGATTTGTAACACCCCCAGTGTCATGCTATAGTAATGCCTTGTTAATGGGGCCATGTCATCATGTTAATGTTGCTAATCTTCACTTGATCCAAATCACAATTCAAATTCGAATCCAATCTAAAGTTAAAAATTCATATTTGTCCGACATCAAATCTAAAATGTTCATCATGTGGCAATTATTCTTTTGATAATATTGGCAGTGAACTAACTTTTTCCAAAATGTCTAAGTGCCCTAAACTACTTAAATTAGTGGCTAAATCATTTAAATTAAATGCTTTTTATGTTAAAAAAAATGCTAAGCTAATGTATTATAATGTTAAGCTTAATGTGGTAGTAGCCTAAGTTACTATTATGCTAAGTGTAAGTTTTATAAATTATAAAACTGTTTTGCTTTTTGAAAATAAAAGAAAGCAGAGAAGTTTTAAAAGAAAGCCAGAAACAAAAAATATGTGAAAAGGCCCACTGCCCCTGGGCCTAGACCACCCCCAGCCCAGCTAAGCCTCGGGCCAGCCAGGCCGGCCCACCCTGTTGCCTCCTTATCCCCTCCCACTCCCATGACCTAAACCGCTACCCCCACTCCCCACGCACTCTCCCCCACTCGCTCCTCCCATGTTCCCCTCTCTCTCTCGTCTCCCCCCGTCTGGATCGAGGCAGGTGAGCCAGATCCCGGGTCGCCCCGTTGCCCGTCGCCTCCTCTATCTTAATGCGCTACCTCGTCGCTAGCCGGACTGCCCAGCCACCGCTCGGAACCCCCCCTTGCCGGACCGCCTCCCTGCCAAGCGCCTCCTCGTCCTCGACCTAATCCCCAACGGCTCCCCGACGCCAACGCGGTTAGCCGTCGCCGCCACCTCGCCCCGCCGCCGTTCCGCCTCGCCCCACCGTTCCTCGGCACCCGGGGTGAGCTCACGCGCCCCGCTTCCCCCTTCCCCTCGTCTCTATCATCGAGCGTGGCCGCCGCTCCCCATTGCAGATGCTTCCCGGCCCGTCCTCCCGTGCATCCCCATGCCGTCTCACGGTCGCCGCGCCCTAGTCCGCCGGGGCCGCGCCGCCCACGCCCTCTCACACTGCACAACTGCCTGCTGCTCCGCCCCACACACTGCGTCGCGCGCGTGCTCATCACTGGCTACGCCCTTTCGCCGTTTGCCCCGCACCGACGACCGTCCTCGATTCACCCCTGGCCACCGGCCAGCGCCGCTGGCCTCTGCTGTGGCCGCTACCGCGCCCCTGGGCATGTGCCCAAGCGAGCTGGCACCCAAGCGCCCGCACCCGACGCCCAGTACCCGCGGCCCCCTCGTTGGTCGCCGCCCCAGCCCTCGCGGCTCCGGCCGGCCGCGCCGTGGCCGCCGGCGCCTGCCCTCCTGGGCCTCCGAGTGCTCCTCGCCCCTGGTGGCCTCGGTCACGCACGCTCGCACCCGTCGCCCGCTAAGCCACTAGGGTCTATGACACCGGGACCCCACGCCCCTGGAATGTTTTTTTAAGAAAAATAAATAATTAAAGTTATTAATTAATTAGTAATGTAATTAATTAACTTAATTAACTTTCTTAATTAACCTAATTACATAATTAGTCTTAACTAAACTGTTAGGTTAGCTGAGGTGACAATGACGGATGGGCCCCACTGCCCCATTGACCAATCAACCTAGTCAGAGTTGACTGTTGACTCTGCTGACATCAGAATGACGTCATGCTGGCGCAATAAGTCCATTTTTATAGTTAAAGATAATCCCAGAAATTGTTTAAATCTTTGAAAATTCATAGAAAATAATCTGTAACTCAGATGAAAATGTTTTCTAAATGAAAGTAGCTCAGAACGACGAGACGAATCCGAATATGCGGTCCGTTCATCTGTCAGATGCCTCTAACTATCTGAACATGGAACTTTCCCCCTCCGGTCATCTGTGTGACACAGGTCCGGAACCGGGAAAACATTCCCGGTTGACTTCCCCCTTCGTCGGTATCGTGTAGCACCGCATTACAACACGTCTAGCTATGTTTGTTGTCCTGTTATGCACTTGCTTGTTATGTATTTATTGTTTCCCCCCCTCTTCTCTTCGGTAGACCCCGAGACCGATGCCGCCCCTGTGATCGACTACGTCAACGACGACCCCTCCTTGCGAGAGTAACCAGGCAAGCCCCCTTTTTGATCATCCCGATATCGCCCATTCCTTTCTCTCACTCTTGCATTAGATTTTGCTACTGTTATTGTTTGCTCCTATTCTGATGCACAACCTGCTTTTGTATCTGCTGTTGTACCTTACCTGCTTATTCTAAACTGATTAGTATAGGTTGGTTAGTGATCCATCAGTGACCCCACCTTATCCTTGTTGCCTCTGCTTCATCATTGAAGACCCGATCAACGAGATCGATGACCAGGCCCCGGCACCGCACATCACTTTCCCCTTAGTTGCCCGACACTACCGGGTTACTATCGAGTGTCGAGGGTGAGACCTCTACATCACTTCTGATGTTAACCCTGTAGTGTAGCTATTCGGTCGTGGTCATCGAGGGTGATTTTGCCTTAACCACTTTTGATACGACTCTGTCGTGCAACCCCTCAAGTGTGAAACTCGGGGGTGGTTCCTCTTACGTTCACCTTGATGATTACACCAAGTGGAATCCACCGGGGGTGATTGCTCGGGTTTTCCCCTTGATGTTTGGACACACGGTTACTATGGTTACTATGACTTTACACTGAACCATGTTACTAAAGACTGGTCGGCCCTGAGGGGTACACGCTCGAGCTTAATTGCGAGTGATGTGGAGACGGGTTGACCTGGAGGGTGCCCGCGAGATAATTACGAGGCGTGGCCGGGCATTCCTAGCCCTTGCCGCAAGTCCTCGAGACGGGGCGACGGGGTCACATCTTTCATGAGTCTCTGCTTGTTACCGCACGTTTCTAATCCACTACGATTTGGATATTTGATCCAAGGGGCCTCTGGCCTGATAGCACAAACCATCACGTGGGCATTGTATGGGCGTTCTGCGTCGTATGCATCAGCCGAAGCTTAATAGACGTCAGCGACTGAGCGGCGCACGCTGGGTTGGACTGCGTAAGTACCTGCCTTGTTGAAGGAGGTAGCTAGGTCTGCTCACCGGCCGCGTACTCAACATACAGGAGTTCCCAGGGAGATGGCCCATGACCCCTAGGGGAATAGGTTTAGACCGGCGTGTTGACCTATCTATTAAGCCTAGGTCGGGTTGCGGCGTATTGTTTGGCCGAGGCCGGGCATGACACCGCACTGATTGACGACTTGGGTTGGTTGTGAGGTGGAGCGGTGGTGTGGCTTGCCTCCGCTAGCCCCTGCTGGCCTGCCGGGACGATCTGGAAGCTTGTTTCTGGGGCAAACCCAACCTTTCCGGGCTCGCCTTCCCGGCAAGGGAGGTTCTTTCCTTAGCAATAAATTGCTCTTCTGGCTTTTCTTGGTCTTCCTGATCTGTACTTGGATCCTTCAAAGGACTGGTCTCTTGTGCTTTGATCTGATCTTGGAGTTGTACTCTTGTTCTTGTGCCCTTAGGCTTCACCGTCCATGCACGAGTCAGGGGAAAATATACACCCACGTATGTGTTCCCCGACATAAGCCACCGGGCCTGAGCCATACATGTCACGCGACACATTGGGTTAGGCCCCAAACAGTGCACAGACACGTGGTAGGAGAAGGCTGCGCACGGTGGTTCGTCATGATGACCAGTAAATCCAACGTCCACTTCGCGCAATTACTGCGAGTCGTGGGGTTGTGGGATTGTTGCAGTTAATGTAAAACGGTAACTTCTGAAGCGTCACGCCCCCACTCCATGCCTTTTCCCCTTAAGATTGGAAAACGCAGAGCGGCATCGTTCACTTGTCGCATATCCGGCCCTCCCATCATCTTGCTCTGCAAGCCAAACAACCGCCTCTCCTTTCACTCTGTCGGATTTCGGGTTCGGGCAGACCCTTGAGGATCGAACTCTGGGGTGCACGCGGAGATTATGCTTCCTACCTGTCCATACCCCTCCGCCTTGCAAGGATCTAAGCTATCAAGAACACAGCACAAGAGACACATAATTTATACTGGTTCGGGCCACCGATGTGGTGTAATACCCTACTCCAGTGTGGTGGTGTGGTGGATTGTCTCTTGGGCTGATGATGAACAATACAAGGAAGAACAACCTCGCGAGGGTCTGTTCTTGGCTGGGACGATGAACTGCTAGAGGGGTTCAGTCGCCCTTCTCTCTCTCTCTCTCTATCTGATTGCTGATCGATTTGTCGATGCCTCTATTCTAGGGGTGGCTAGTCCTATTTATAGGCAAAGGCCCTGGGCCTCTTCCCAAATATTGAGCAGGAAGGGCGCCAACAATTGGCCATTTTGAAGGGGAACATCTTATACACTTATCCTGACTAAAGTTGGTCCTCGCCTGCCAAAGGCTCTGGTGGTGACGCCAGCTTGGGCTCCACAATGACTTCTTCCTTGTCGCGGAGTTGGTCTTGGTCTCGTTGCACCGAAATGGGTTCCTTTGCTTGATCCTCCCGCCTACGCTTGCTCCCTTAGCACAAAAGAGGAAAGGGAGGACACTGTGCAGGCTGGCGCCCGCCTGGCGCCCTTGGTCGTCATGGCTTGCGTCATGGGCACCTCGTGAGGTACCCCGCCTTGATCTCGCCGCCTCCTCGCGAGACAGCCTGATGAGGCCGTGCTTGAGGAAGCTCCGTGTCGTCCGCCCCGCGAGGCTTGGCCCCTCGCGAGGGTCTCGAGTCTGTGTTGATGAAGATGGGCCGTGCTGGGCCCCCTTTGAGCCACGCCGCAGGCCGCAGGCAGGCAAGTCTGGGGACCCCCGTTCCCAGAACGCCGATAGTAGCCCCCGGGCCCAAGGCGCGCCCGGGCTTGGCCGTGCAGGGAGGCGAAAGGACAAGGGCGAAGAGCCGCGGGCGCTAACAGCCTGCGGCCTTGGGCGCCGCGTGGTGGTTGATTGGACGTGGGAAGTACTGTTCCCCCACGCCCCCTTATTCCGCGCCGTGCTAGGCGGACCCGTAGTTGTACACAACCGCTTCCCTCCTTTTGCTCGTGCGCCCTCTGTCCTTCCTCCACTCGAACTCCAGCTCCTGCTCTCAACCCAATCTCAACCCATCTCTCCGCCTTCCCATCGCCATGGCTCCGACGAAGAAGGGAAGAGGGAAGCAACCCACTCCTCCGCCTCGCTCACCGCCGTTGGTGGCCCCCGCCGTCGGCCAGTCGATCATACTCAATCGAGAGGGTCTGGGTAAGGTCAGCTCGGCTCTGGCTACTACCTTCAACGAGTGTGGGAGGACGACGACCTGGACCACGTCTCACTTCCCACTGATAGGATAATCACCGAGGTCCATTACTTCGCTGATGCCCTGTGGGCGGGTCTGGTTCCCCCCTTCTCTGATTTCTTCAGGGCCGTGCATTCCCATTACCAGATCCATATGATGCATCTGGGTCCTGAATCCATCGCCCTTCTCTTAGTCTTTGCTTTTGTTTGCGAAGCAATGATGGGCATCGCTCCGTCGGTTGCCTTGCTACGCCACTTCTTCTCTCTGCGCCTCGTCGACTCTACCAAGTGCTCGGCGTGCGTGAGCTTTGTTGCCGCGCCCGAGACAGCGGCCTCTGGGATCGACTTCGGGCTCCCTTCGCCTTCGGCTGGGTTCCGCGAGCGGTGGCTGTATGTGGACGTTGGGGTGCCCAGCCCCCTGCTGTCGAAGCCAACCTCGCCCGCTGTCCCCAATTCAGGCTGGGGCCAGGAGACGCTCGAGAGCCCCCGGCTCGCCTTCGTCTGGCGTCGCTTCACGTTCTTGAGATCGAACGGCGTGACTGCGCCCAAGGTGGTGAAGGAGTTCCTGTTACGCCGCATTGCCCCTCTCCAGCGCTACTCTCGTCGAATGTGGGCCTTCAATGGATGTGGTGACCATATGAGACTCCAGGAAGAGGATCTGATGCCTGAAGTGCTGAGGATGGTGCTCTTGGTCTTGACTGGTGACCCCAACCCGGGCAGCATCCAGCGGGGAGGGGCCCTGCTGTACCTTTGCAAGAACAAGGATGATTTTGTGAAGCAGATGCCTGTCTTTGATGAGTGGGGGCAGCGCCCTGTTGGCCTCCAGGGGCCTCGCGAGAACCTAGTGATGGTGATTGCCCTTGCAGTCGGTCAAGGCGACTCTTCCTCAAGTGGCGGAGCGGGGAGGCATGAGGCGCCAGAGGCCGAGGGGCCTCCTGACAGGGTGCCAGCGCCGGGTGATACTCATGAGGGAGCAGCTGCTGGGGACCGTGCCGCCGAGTCCGAGAGTGGCGAGCAGCTGCCTTCAGTGTCTGCGAGTGAGGCCCCTGAGGTTCCGGTTGCTCCTTTGGGCGAGGCGACCGGCAGTGCGCACCAGGCGGGTGCCCCTGACGCGGATCGCCTTGATGCTTCGCCCTCATCGCAGGTTGATCCCTGCACTCAGCTTTTGGGCCGCTTCCGCGTGGACTTCGAGGCACTCCGGAAGAAGAGGGAGGCCCTGGGCGACGGTTATCCTTGTCGCTTGCTGAAGTGCAGGAAGTACTTTGCCACTGATGAGTAAGCCTTCTCCCTTTCCAGCTCCCAATCCTTCTGTCGCTTTTACTGATCCTTGCTCCGCAGGCCCCTGCCAGCCGAGCTCGCGGAGACGGCTGAGGTACCGTCCTCCTTGGCGTCCCCGCCTCCTCCGTCCCTGAGTGCTCCGGGAAGCACAGCCCTTGTCGTGAGGGCGATTGGAGAGGCGAACCATCCCGAGGCGCCTCGAGGCCCTATGCACCCCGAGGTCTTCCTTCGCGGGCCTTCCTGGGGCATAGCCAGCCTGCCGTGGGCTTCTCGCCTGATCGTGGACTGCGATTGGCTGAGGCGCCCCCTGCGCTCTTCATCTGATGGCGGGCTGGCTCCAGGCCGGGCTCCTGGCGTGGCGTGCCCGACTGTCGCGAGGGTGCCAGCCCCCAGCCCCCTGCCTGGAGGGGGAGTGCCGATCTGTGGCCCCCGGCTCCTGCTTGGGGTAGGTGACGGTGTGGAGGACGAGCGTGAGCGCGCTCGGGAGCGTCGCGCTCTTCGCCAAGGATTCCTTTAAAGGGCGGCCGACGCGGTGGGCATGCTCGGTGAGGAACTTGCTGATGAAGACTCGTGCCTTGAAGCCGAGGGTCTGCGCCTGGCCGCAGAGAGGCGCGAGCTGGAGAGCGCCATCGCCCTCGCGCGCCGTCAGCGCGATCTTGACGATGAAAGGGCCAAAGCGTCGTTGGCGGCCTCTCGCGAGGCCCAATCTCGAGTCGCCGAGGAGGCCCGGGAGGCTTACCGGCGGAGAGGAGATGTGGAGGAGCGGGCTCGGGAGCTCCTGGACCGGTGCCACTCGCTGGAGGAGCAAGTGGAGCTGCGCGAGGCAGCCCTTGCGTCGATGAAGGTGGCCTCCGGTGACCCGGCAAGGCTCCAGAGGCGTGAGGAGGCGCTGACGCTGGAAGCCGCCGAGCGCACCCGTGATACGAGCGGCTGGAGACGAGGGAGCGCCTGGTGACCCAGGCGGAGGACGATGTCGCCGCGCGGGAAGCTCGTGTCATGGAGGAGGTTGGACGTCGGGTGGCGATGGCGCGCCAAGACCTCGAGCGCGAGCTCAAGGGGAAGTTGGGGCTGATCCAGGTCGAGGCTGAAGGTAGGACCGCAGCCCTGAGGACCAAGCTGGAGGAAGCGACGCATTGGGCCGACGCTCTTTGGGCCGCGCTTGAGGTGGCGCAAGGGGAGTCAACCACCTCCCGGGCCGAGGCGCTCCGTCTTCGCCAACGGGTGGAGGAGGCTGAGGCCGTCGCGCACCAGAACGTGGACGAGATACGTCAGCGGCAGGTCCTGGAGCATGAGCATTCCCCCATGCTCTCCACGCTCCGGGAGAGAGCCAACACAGCCTTGGGCAACATCAGCGAGGCGGCTGTTGGCGAGCCGCACGCAATCAACTACGCCGGCAATCTTCAGTTCTTCACCGCCGTGGTGACGCAGCTGGAGGCGCGGTCGGCCAGGGCAGACAGGTTGGTGGAGGAGAGGAGCCGCGCCCTGCTCGGGCGCGCCTTTTCCCTTGTCTCCAGCCATCTCTGGAACATGGACTCCCACTTTGACTTCGACGCCGCCATCGCCCCAGTCCCCCAGGCCGTCCGAGACGACCTGGCGCACTGGATGGAAGACAACGTGGATGCCCTCGTCAGGGCCTTCGCCTTGGACAACGACGACGTGATCGTGGCCCCTGACGAGGGCGGTGTGGTGAACGGCCCTGGCGCCGCTGGCGGCGACGCCGACAGCGATGGCGAGTCTGGCGATGCCAGCTACAAATCGGGAGGTGCTCCTGAGGACGCATTGGGGGATTTATCTGACTGATTACGCATTGCCCCAGTTTCCTTGCCCTCCACGAATAAAACTCAGGCTTTGGCCTGATGATTGTGAGAGCATTTTGGGAGGGGGAGCCCCTCATGTAAAACTTGTGTTCATCGTATTTAGTTAACGCTGAGTTGCCCGTGCACCCGCGCCTAGTGGTTGGCTAGTTTACCTTCGTTCCATGCGAGCCCTGAGGTAGCCTGCGGGTGGCTGTGGCGTCTTGAGCGTTCTCTGATTGAATCCGTAGGACGTAGGAGCGTCGCGTGGGCAGGCTTCACAGGTGTTGGCCTTCTCTAGAGGCGCCGGGACTTTTCCCAAGGACAAGATTCACAGGCGTTCGCCTTCTTCACAGGCTCCGGGCCTTTTCCAAAAGGATAAGCTTCACAGGCGTGTGCAATCCTCCCGAGAGGACGTGATGGCGGCAGTCTGGGCTGCACGCAAGCTAGGCCTGACCTGGCTCGCGAGGGGCTCGCGAGAGGAGGCAGCTGAGGCAAGGTGGTAACAGAAACACGAGAATGGCTCGAACGAGACTAAGCACCCCTTCCTCGAACACACGCAAATCTTCAAATTCGAATCCAACTTAAATCCAGCGGGGAAAAAATTACAACCAAAGGGAAAAGCAATGAAATCAGACAAAAGGCCGCGTCCGGCACCTAGTCTAGTCTTGGACGTCTTCTCACCAGCGCGGAGCTAAGTGCTGCCACTGGGCGTGGGAGGGAGCCCCAGGGCCTGAGGCTGGCACCCCTGAGACTTCGGGGCATGTACAGCCCCACTCATTATTATGTGAGAGTGTCACGGGGCGGCGAGCTTCACAGGCACTGGGCCTTCTTCACAGGCACCGGCCTTGCTTCATATCGCCAGACGAGGGCCCCGCCTTGCACCACACTCTAGTGCCATCAACGACGACCGGAAACCAGGACGGCGCCGATGGGGTAGAGCGGTCGCCAGCGGTTCCCCCGACGACCACGGGTCCTCCGCCAGGGGCAGGCCCTGAGGCACCTCCCTAGTAGAGGGCCTACCTCCTGAGAACGCCTTGCTTCGAACGCCGCGGTGGTGATGTCTGATCTCTGCCCCTCTCCTGCAGCCCCCTGCGCCCTCCTCCCGAGGGGTAGGAGACCGTGGGAGCGGGGCAGCTCCCCGCTGTGGCGACCTGCACCTCCTGAGATCCATGATTAGCGTATGCCTGCTCTTGAGGAAGTAGCGGTACCCGATAATTGTTGCTTCTAGTGTGACCGGTGGGGCCATCCCTGGGCCCCTGGAAGGGCTCAGCTTCTGGTGCCTCGTTCTCCCAGCCTGGGCTGAGGAGCGAGCCTTGTTCGCCCTCGTGAGGGTGCCTCTGATCCATCATGTGGGGCATGTATTTTTCTGGCGCCGTCATCCCGAAGGCCATGCTGTAGTGCTTCGCGCACCATGCAGCTCCACTCGACGCGCCCACCAAGGGGTGGTAGCGCGGCTGTCCACTGAGATTGTGGGTCGCGTCGAGTCCTTCTTCTTCACGGACCGGGGGCGGTGGTAGCACCGCCGCTGGTCCGGTGCTGACAGCCTCGCCGGTGTTGGGGTAGCCTTGGAGCCCGCGGGCGGGCGCGAAGGCCCCGCGTGGGCCGCCCTGGGCTTGAGGCGGGAGCTGAGTGCAGAAGAGGTGAGCCCCCGAGGCGGCGAAGCCCAGGAGCTCGGTGACCTGCTCCAGCAGCACGTCGCGTCCGACCTCCAGCAGCCTGCACTGTTGCAGCTGTCAGGCCACCGTGAGCGCGGCCCTTGAGTTCGCCTGCTCCCGGCGGGAGTACGGCGTCGTGGTCACGGCGTGATTGGAGGCCCTTGCTGCCGACCGCGCCTGCCGCGGCGTGAGGGTCGCCGAAGCTTATCCGCGTCGCCCACGGCCCGCAGCGCCCTGCGGACCACGAGCTGCCTGGGGCACGGGGTCCCCCGAGGCGAGCGGCTCTGTGCGGGCGGGCCACGCCGCCCATGGATCTGGGTTGCCCGCCTGGTCGCCGGACATGGTGATGACGACGCCGTGGGGCACGAAGTGGTGGAAGGCGGATTCCGGCGCACCCCTACCTGGAGCGCCAAATGTCGGATTTCGGGTTTCGGCAGACCCTTGAGGTTCGAACTCTAGGGTGCGCACGGAGATTACGCTTCCTACCTATCCATACCCCTCCGCCTCGCAAGGATCTAAGCTATCAAGAACACAGCACAAGAGACACAGAGTTTATACTGGTTTGGGCCACCGATGTGGTGTAATACCCTACTCCAGTGTGGTGGTGTGGTGGATTGCCTCTTGGGCTGATGATGAACAATACAAGGAAGAACAGCCTCGCGAGGGTCTGTTCTTGGCTGGGACGATGAACTCCTAGAGGGGTTCAGTCGCCCTTCTCTCTCTCTCTATCTGATTGCTGATCGATTTATCGATGCCTCTATTCTGGGGGTGGCTAGTCCTATTTATAGCCAAAGGCCCTGGGCCTCTTCCCAAATATTGAGCGGGAAGGGTGGCAACAATTGGCCATTTTGAAGGGGAACATCTGGTACACTTATCCTGACTAAAGTTGGTCCTCGCCTGCCAAAAGCTCTGGTGGTGACGCCAGCTTGGGCTCCACAATGACTTCTTCCTTGTCGCGGAGTTGGTCTTGGTCTCGTTGCATCGAAATGGGTGCCTTTGCTTGATCCTCCCGCCTGCGCTTGCTCCCTTAGCACCAAAGAGGAAAGGGAGGACACTGTGCAGGCTGGCGCCCGCCTGGCACCCTTGGTCGTCATGGCTTGCGTCATGGGCACCTCGTGAGGTACCCCGCCTTGATCTCTCCGCCTCCTCGCGAGACAGCCCGATAAGGCCGTGCCCGAGGAAGCTCCGTGTCGTCCACCCCGCGAGGCTTGCCCCCTCGCGAGGGTCTCGAGTCTGTGTTGATGAAGATGGGCCGTGCTGGGCCCCCTTTGAGCCACGCCGCAGGCCGCTGGCAGGCAAGTCTGGGGACCCTCGTTCACGGAACGCCGACACTCTCCCTCTCCCATCGCCGTTCCGCCACGTAATTCCTTGCTCCATTCGCATCGGAGTTTGCGGGAATGGGGAAGAAAACTGCAGCCAAAGGGAAGCAGACGACCGCAGTGAAGGAGGTGGTCGCCGAGGGAAGCAAGAGGGCGACGGAGCCGGATAAGAAGTGGATGGGAGACATTATCTTCTTTCCGTCGGATCTGGATGGCCCGATTCTGCAGGCAAGGTACGGGTACCTGTGGGGGAGTGATGTCCCTAAAGGGCACGGTGCGCCCAATGTTTTGGCAGAGGGGGAAGAGGATCTGCCAAATTCATACCGATTCTTCTGTGCGTATTTCATCTACGACCTCTGCTCCCCTTTCTCTGATTTCTTCGAGGCGATGATGATGATTTATGGATTCCACCTTCTCGACTTCACACTGAATGCAATGGCGACCATGGCCATCTTTGCTCATTTGTGCGAGAATTTTGATGGAGTCACCCCCAACGTCGATCTGCTAAGGCATTACTTTGTCCCACACGTGGAGAATAAAGCTCACTTCTCCGGGAACATCAGGTGGATGCCACGGGTGGCGAGGAAGTCCTGGGATCATATCCCTGGTCTGCAGCGCAAGAGTTGGGATGAGCCGAGAGGAGACTGGTGTTGGATTTAGGATGAGAAAGCCCCAGAGTTCTGTGAAGCACGAACAGTGTGTGACGAGCGTAGCAAGGAATGGAGCGCATTCGGCCTCCCCAACGATAGGCTTCAGGAGGCAATAAACAAGATCACCCGCTTGAAGGCTATCGGGCTTACCATCAAGCATGTGGGTGCTGATTTTCTCCTCCGCCCCATCTCGCCAGTTCATAAGAGGGATAGACCTGCCTGGTTGTACGCTGATGCTGGGGATAGGATGAGATTGCTCCCAGGATTGGCCAACAACCTGTAAGTTTATGGTCATGCCTGGTTATGTGATCAGTTGTTTGCCCGCTTTGTGCTTTTCAAGCTATCGGCAAACGTCATCCTCCTGAATTTCAATTCTGCCCAGGACCAGATCCTGAAGTGGATGCCGGACTACAATGCTCATGGGGTGCCAGGTGATTGGCAGCTGCCCACTCTTGACGAAGAACTTGAATGGTCCAGCGCCCTGGCGGAGAGGGTTGTTAGGGTTGAGACCAATGTGTACAAACGCACTCCTCCGTGGAGGCAGCGTTTATCAAGAGGAGGATTGAGGAGGACAAGGCTGCCCGAATTGCTACGATGGCAAGGGCCACAAAGGCCGGGAAGGGAAAATGGAAAGCTAAGGATGAGGGTTCCTCCCATGGTGGCAGTGAGGCGCAAGCCACGGAAGAGGTTGCCGGGGAAGATCTTGCCGGTACCGAGACTTCCGGGATCTAGGCTCTAGCTACCGCGGCAGCTGAGCTCCAAGAGGAGGAGGATGATGAGGCAATGGAGCCCGGAGCGGAGTGGCTCGCGGCTGGTCTTCAAGCCCCCGAGCCAGTTTTAGATCAGCGTCCCCGTAGGCGCGAAGCTAACCAGGGAACAGTGGCCCCAAATCCAGCGCCTGCCGCCAAGAGGGTGAATAAGACCACCACCAAAAATACCAAGATGGACATGGCGTGTCAAAAGTCTCCTCGCCTTGCCAGGATCAAAGTTTCTCCCGCCAAGCAATCGATGGACGTGGAAGGCGGCTCCAGCTCTCTTTCTGGCTTGAGCTCTTCATAGAACTCGTCTTCATTAGAGCCCCCAGCGCCTCAGCAAAGCTTGGAGCTGCCGGAAAGCTCCGCCCCTTCATGTCAGAAGAGATGCAGAGCATCCCCTCCGCCCATGAAATTCGATTGAGCTCCATGCTCATTGATGAGTAGTAAGGAAGATTTCCCTTTCCGTAATAGCCTCAGTATACTTGATTATGTTTGCTGACCGATCTTTTGTTTTGCTGCCACTCGCAGGAAGGAGGAGGCTTCGACGGTTGAAGAGGCTCAGACGCGCTGGGTTGCCGAAGATTGTGGAGAGCTCGGGCTTGGCGGGGAGCAATATGGAGGACCACCCACCGAGCCCCCAGGCCAGCCCCCGGCCTGAAAGTGGAGGGACGGTTCCTTCTACTGGAGGCGGCGGAGACGAGCTTGCCACCCCCAGCTGGAGGAGGTGGCGAGACGACAGAAGATGAGCCCTCCCAAGAAGGGCATGTTCCTCCTGTTAACCCAGGCGAAGAACCCCTGGCAATGCCCTCCATTGTCAAGCCTGCATAGAGTGTCGACGTGGCTGCCGCGATAGGGGGTGGAGTACATTGCCCGACAACTAATGCTGCCGGGAAAATGGAGGCCCCTGCCCGGCAGGCCTCTCTGGGTACTTAACTTCCGCTCTTATCCATCTTCTTATCATATATCACTTGTCCCTATATTCAGGCAATCTAAAACTTTTGCCTTTTTTCCATTCGCTCGTCCTCCCGTCTGCAGTCCTCCATGCCGAAGAGCAGAACTGCTGGAAGAGGTGGCCAACATAGGGAGAGCTGCCACGGATGAGGCCGCCAAGATTGCCACCGCGGAGGGATAGGGCCCTGCTGCCGGGAGTGTTCAGGATTCCTTGGCGGTGGTGGAACATACTCCCGAGAATGCCCCAGAAGTGGGAGTGGTGGTCAAGGGGAAGATTCCCCTTCAAACCCTGGATCCCCTTTCCTCCACTGGGCCCATGGTGGGGACCTCACCATCCCCCTCAAGCCAATTGGCACTGGTGTTGGCGCATCCTGGGACTGGAGTCCCCGGCCTATCAGTGGTGACCGGCGCGGAGCACGAGGAAGAGCTTCAGCGCATCCTGGCATCACTGCACCAAGGGATTGGAGAAGCGGATGATTCGGTTGCCATTGCAATGGACCTGTCTTTCCTAGAGTCCATGGCGACGGGTATCAAGGAAATGCGGGCACGACATGACCAGAAATGGCAGGCGCTCAAGGAGCCACGTGAGTCCGCTAACAAGGTGGACCATAAGCTGAAGGACAAGTGCCTGGAGCTGCGCGAATGGCATGGCAAGCAGTTCCAAGTACTTATGATGCAGCAAGAGGCGATCCTGATGACGAGGGAAGACGTCATAGCCTGTGAAGCATGCCTCGCGGATCGCAAGGCACGTCTGGACGCCAGAGAGAAAGAGATTTCTCTCTGGGAGGTGAAGCTTAAGGCCACCCTTTGTTCCAAAGATAATGATCTGGAAGCTTTCGTATAGCAGTGCACTGAGGAGCTGGAGGACAATCACAAAGCTGACATGGACGCCCGCACAACTGATTCCACTGTGCAATCAAAGAAACTCGCTGATGATCTTGCCGCCGCATCTGCCGCCAATACCGACCTCGACCAAAAAGTGACCAAGCTGACTAAGGAGCTTGCCGGGAGCACCAAGGAGGTCGAGGCCCTCAGGGAGGAGGCACGAAAGGCAGAGACCTTCCTGAACGATGTGCAGTCGCGGCCTTCCTCGAGGATCCAAATTCTAGAAATCGCCAACAGCACCATCACGAATCTGAAGGCCAGGATCAGCACCTTCTAATGCGCGGCAGAGTCCAATGGAACCCGCCGACAGCAGCTGTCCAAAGTTCTGGACACTGCCCAACGTCTCCGGAAGGATGCAAAAGACAAGCTGGCGAATCAATCTGAGCGGCTTAACCTCTGGATCGGGAGCTTGGTTGATATCACCATGCATCTTGCTGCCTAGACCGTAGCGATGGGCATGGATGAGCCAACCTTTTTAGTCAGCACACATGAATTCCCCAGCATCAAGCTGGGAGTTTTCTTCAATGAGCTAATCGACAAGCTGAAGGTGCATGAAGAGGGGAGGGCCAAGCGCTTCGTTATTAAATCCCGGAAGCTCACCCACGACGCCCTCCTCATGGTCTTGAGCAACAGCGTCTGCCGTCATCCGGATCTTGACCTCGCTGACGATTTCAGGAAGCCGCCGGCGGGTGCCGATGTCTCAGCTGCCAAAGAGAAAGTCGCCCCTTTGGCTGCCAAGGCCCTCTGCATCCCAACGGCTTCACAAAGCCGCCAGGCTAAGCGTTGAGCCATTGTCGTTCTCGTGCTATCTTGCAACAAAACAGTATGTATGCTTTGTATTTAGGTATCGTACTGTTTTATGCTTGCGTGGAACTGACGTCGTCTGCTTAATCTTAAATGCACTTTCATCCCTCTAAGCTTATGTGCTTGTGTTCGTACGATTGGTCCTTATGTATGTTCTCGTTGCTTGTTGGTATCATATTGCCACAATTGTTGTAAGGGTCTAGCCCTTAACACTCATCTTGGCGTGGATGCGTCCCGGCAAGATTTCCCCTGGTAGCTCTCGACGCAGCCGCTCATTCTGTGAGCAAGGCTCATGATAGAACGAGGGTGCAGAGAAAGAACTAGCCATGGTACCATCACACGAAAAATTTCATAATACGAAAACTTACTAAAGCCAAGGGATAAACGAATGAAAAAATCTAGAATTCATCAAGAGGAAATGATTGCGTGGACTTAGCTTTTGTCCATGTTCCTTCCCATCCTTTCCAGCTGTGTATGTTTGGTGTGCTCGCGATATCCAGAAAGATGGAGGCCAGGCGAATAATTCTCTGTTTCCCGGGAGGGACCAATACACGTCATGCATGTCTGGCAGCCTGCAGGAGATGGTGCCGGGCTTTCCCGGTCCCACTTCCTCCCCTCCACTCCTTTCGAACAATCCGACGACGGCTGGCACAATAGGCACGCTAGTGTGGACGGCCTTGCCGGGGCATCAATCAGTGGATTCATATCGGCATTTTACTCAGGATCTCCTTAAGTAGGGTAAATGTTGAACTGAGTATCGTGCGGTACTCATCGACATTCATGATGCCAGGGCCAGAGAAGCTCGATTACCGAAGAGGGAGAGAGATGGAAAGAGGAACCTCATTCTGACGCACCTTGCCCCTTCTCCCAGAACGGTGCTTGAGCGGCGGTCACACCACCCAGGCCGCCTGGGAGGAGCATATCACCGCCAACACTAATCTTCACCGCGGGTGCGACCACGATGGGATGAGATGACAAACAAAGCAGGTGTAGGGATGGCCCGCTCCCCTGCTTTGTCTCCATATGTCCACGGGTGCCACATAGGCCAAAAGCTTTGGCTGGGCTGCAATGGAGACGACGCGCTGCTGACGCTCTCGGGTTCGTGCAAGTGACCCCCCTACCTGGCATGCCAAAGTTGTCGTGGGAAACCACGGACACCTAAGGGACAAGTAGAGATCACGCGGGCAGTTTTAACCCAGGTTTAGGCCGCTGTGAGGCATAAAACCATACTCCTGCTTTGGTGGATTGACGGTGGTGAGCGAAGCATGTTTGACTGGCAGCGTTGCCTCGGGGCGAGAACGGCTATGCGCATTTCTGTGTGAGGGTATGAATCAGCCAACCTACTAACCAACCCCTTCTACGATAGCCATGGGCCTCCTTTTTTAGATCAAGGGGTCACCAAAGTGGTGAATCAGTCATTACACACTAGATAGAAAACAATGCTATCATACCTAACTCTGCAGTCTGACAGAGCGCATTAAATGCGCCGCTCCACGTCACATCACAGCTCACCCGGCAGGCCCTGCCTAGCTGTTTTGCCAGCTTCGCGTGTGCTTGCTTGACACGTCCTAGGACAAGTGTTATATGGAGGTTTTTGTTGTAGGAAGTGGCGTCCATGTGGCAAATAGGAGCCACTTATTCTCTTTGCAGGTAGACACTGCAGTGATTGACGACTTGGGTTGGTTGCGAGGTGGAGCGGTGGCGTGGCTTGCCTCCACTAGCCCCGGCAGGCTTGCCGGGACAACCTGGAAGCTTGTTTACGGGGTAAACCTAACCTTGCCGGCCTCGCCTGCCCGACAAGGCAGGTTCTTTCCTTAGCGATAACTTGCTCTTATGGCTCTTCTTGGTCTTCCTGATCTGTACTTGGATCCTTCAAAGGACTGGTCTCTTATGCTTCAATCTGATCTTGGGGATGTAATCTTGTTCTTGTGACCCTAGGCTTCACTATCCGTGCACGAGTCAGGGGAAAATATACACCCCCGTTTGTGTTCCCCGATAGTTTGCTTCCTCATCTTATACTTGACGGGCCCTGCATGGGGACAGACAACAAGGTGTTGCTCAATTACTTCCCTATGAACACGAGGGATGTAAGATGGTTTCCATGCAAACACATTGACATTCGCTCGCAGGAAAGCAATTAGCGTGCTTTCCTATTTGTTGTCAAGGGTGGAACTTATGGTGAAAGTTTCCCCCATGCCTTCCTCCTTGGTGGTCACCTTCTTGGTTGCTGGTGGAGCTGCCTTGAATTTCCTGCTCTTGTCGGCAAACCTCTCACGCGCGTCCTCTATAGGAGCGCAGAACTCCGAAGAGGTGCGCTTGCCAGAGTCCTTGTCATAGGTCTTTCTGGTCTTCTTCCTCTTCTTCCCCTGGGAGCTTTATCGACAGGAGAAAGTGCCTTGCCGGTAGATGTTGCCACTGCCTCCCAGTAGAGTTGATCAACAAAGATCAACGCATCATGCTTGTCAGAATGGATGGTGATGACGCTCATCGTCCATGGAATCTTCACTGTGTTGTAAGCATAGTGAGATGCCTCCATGAATTTTGCCAGTGCCGGGCGACCCAGGATTCCATTGTATAACAATGGAATCTTGGCGACATCGAAGACAATCTTCTCTGTCATGTAATTGAGCTCACTGACAAATGCCAACGACAACGTGATCTTGCCCTTCGGCTGATTCCTTCCTGGATTGATCCCCTAAAATGTGCCTGTCTTCTTCAGATCTTCGTCAGAAATTTGCAGCCTCTTGTTCACATCTGGTGAGATCAAGTTCAGACCAGCCCCACCGTCTGCCAATGTCTTTGTGACCTTGAGGTTGCATATTGTTGGTGAAACCAACAACAGCAAGCACCCGACCGCAGTTGTGCAATCAGGGTTGTCCTCGGCGTAAGAAATGATGGGCGTGTTGGACCACTTCAATGGCTTTTGGGCATCAGCTGTCAGATCTGCTACAGTGACCTCACGCACCCACTACTTGAGTTGGCTGTGAGAGGAGTGCAAAGATGCGCCTCCGTCAATGCGCATTTCTTCAATGTCCTTCTAGAACTCGTGCTCACTAGACTCGTCGTCATCCTCATCGTCCTCATCATCACCCTCTTCCTTCTTGTCATGGCCCCTAGCAGGCTTCTCCTTCTGCTGCTTGGCCTTGCCGCGGTGACATCCTCGGCCATGATGTTTCTTGCCGGAACACCCATCACCATCTTGAGCCTTCTTCTTGTCTCTCTTCTGGTACTCTGCTTTCTGCTTCTCGACAAGCTGCTCAACTTGCCGACAGTCCTAGAGATCATGGCTCTTGGTATGGCGGATCTTACAATATTGCTTGTCGTAGCTCCCATTCTTGGACTTCTTGGCGGTGTCACCGTTGTCGGATCCCTCAAAAGCAAGCACTGCTTTGCCCTTGCGCTTCCTATTGCGCTTGCGGCCCTTCTTCTTCGGGGGTGGTGGTGGCGCCATCGTCCTCAGAGTCGACCTCTGTGCCAGCATCCTCCCTGGGAATTATCCTCCCCTCTTACGCATGTCTGCACTTATCAGCAAGGCCATAAGCTCGACGATATCTTTCACTGGATTCTTGGCCATCTCCTCCTGCATCTTGCGATTATGCACATTCATATGTAATGAAGTAATCATAGCAGCAGGGTGTATGTTAGGGATGTTGTAGTGAACACGACTGAATCTCTGAATATACTCGCAAATCACTGGGCAGACTAGGGACCTTGTGGCCCCCAGTAAAAGCACCAACGAAATGATGACATAAATCTGACCACAAGGAAATGGAGTTCTCCAACAAGTCCGTCAACCACGATCTGATGTTGGGCTTGAGCACCAATCGAAATTTGTTGGTGAGGATCTTGTCGTCATGTCCTCCAGTGGCTTGCACGCAATGGTGTAGATGTCAAGGAACTCTGACGGGTGAGTCTTGCCGTTGTACTTCTCTGGCACTTCTGGCTTGAAGTTCCAGGAATTGGGCAACTGGACTTGCCGTAGCTCATGAGTAAACGCCAAGCAGCCTACCTTGTAAGGTAAGTCGTGAGGGTACCCTGGAGCAGGCTCATCAATAGTGTCCCCTACGTGCCTGTCAGATTGACGGCACACTTCCCATCGCTATTCGATGGTAGTACGAGCATCCTCTCTGCATCGTTCTTGAAGAACTTGGCACCGATCCCGGTGAGCTCATGGATCAGACGACGCCATGGATATGTCATCATGGGTGTTGACCTGCTGGCTTTGCCGCTTGTGTTGTTGTCATGGAGGGGACTGCACTATGGGCACACCTCCTCTAGTCCTCTCAGCGGCACCGCGCACTGGGCAATGGGCTGCTACTGCGAGGGCCCTGCTTGTTGTGGCTAGTCATTTTTGGCAAAGCTGAGAAGGCTCTGGATAGTAGCTCTGCACTCCTCCATCTTTTCCATAGCAGGAGGGAAGTTCAGGAGCAACTGTGCATGAGCAACAACTTTTGATGGTGTTGACTGTATGGAAAGATGCGAGGAACAAGAGGTGTTCTTTCTTCCAACAGACTTGGAAGGAGCTTCGTCTCGAACCTACAACTGTGGCCTGTTTTCACCAACATGTTGGCCCTGCACAACCTAAGAGTGAAGCACAGGGGCTTTGCCATGTGGATGCTCGGAGCCGCCGATGTCATGGTGCTGCTCGTCGCGCGTGACTTGAGATGGTTGGAGTGTGAGCACCGGCATGGGTGACTTGGAAGGCGTCGTACTGTCCTTGGAGTTTGCCACGCCGCCCGCAGGCAGCACATCTCCATCCCTGGACCTGGTGGCATGTGTTGGGGAACGTAGTAATTTCAAAAATTTCCTACGCACACGCAAGATCATGGTGATGCATAGCAATGAGAGGAGAGTATGATCTACGTACCCTTGTAGATCGCAACGGAAGCGTTTGACACAACGTAGAGGAAGTAGTCGTACGTCTTCTTCCCGGTCCAACCGATCCAAGCACCGTTACTCTGGCACCTCTGAGTTCTTAGCACACGTTCAGCTCGATGACGATCCCCGGGCTCCGATCCAGCAAAGCGTCGGGGAAGAGTTCCGTCAGCACGACGGCGTGATGACGATCTTGATGTACTACTGACGCAGGGCTTCGCCTAAGCACTGCGACAATATGACCGAGGTGGAATTTGGTGGAAGGGGGCACCGCACACGGCTAAGGAACGATCTCAAGGATCAACTTGTGTGTCATGGGGTGCCCCCTGCCCCCGTATATAAAGGAGCAAGGGAGGGGGTGGCCGGCCTAGGGTTTGGCGCGCCAGGGTGTGGAGTCCTACTAGGTCTCCAAGTCCTAGTAGGAGTCCACCAAGAGGGGAGGAAGGGAGAAGGAATAGGAGGAGAAGGAAAGGTGGCCGGCCCCTTTTTCCCTAGTCCAATTCGGACTAGAGGAGAGGGGGGGCGCATCAGCCTTTTTCCTCTTCCCACTAAAGCCCATCAAGGCCCATTACTTCTCCCGTAATCCCGTAACTCCCCGATACTCCCGAAAATATCCGGATCACTCAGAACCTTTCCGATGTCCGAATATAGTCGTCCAATATATCGATCTTTACATCTCGACCATTTCGAGACTCCTCGTCATGTCCCCGATCTCATCCGGGACTCCGAACTCCTTCGGTACATCAAAACTCATAAACTCATAATATAACTGTCATCGAAACCTTAAGCGTGCGGACCCTACGGTTCGAGAACAATGTAGACATGACCGAGATACGTCTCCTGTCAATAACCAATAGCGGGACCTGGATGCCCATATTGGCTCCTACATATTCTGCGAAGATCTTTATCGGTCAGACCGCATAACAACATACGTTGTTCCATTTGTCCATCGGTATGTTACTTTCCCGAGATTCGATCGTCGGTATCCAATACCTAGTTCAATCTCGTTACCGGCAAGTCTCTTTACTCGTTCCGTAATACATCATCCCGCAACTAACTCATTAGTTGCAATGCTTGCAAGGCTTTAAGTGATGTGCATTACCGAGAGGGCCCAGAGATACCTCTCCGACAATCGGAGTGACAAATCCTAATCTTGAAATACGCCAACCCAACATCTACCTTTGGAGACACCTGTAGTACTCCTTTATAATCACCCAGTTACGTTGTGACGTTTGGTAGTACCCAAAGTGTTCCTCCGGCAAACGGGAGTTGCATAATCTCATAGTCAAAGGAACATGTATAAGTCATGGATAAAAGCAACAGCAACATACTAAACGATCGGGTGCTATGCTAATGGAATGGGTCATGTCAATCAGATCATTCAACTAATGATGTGACCTTGTTAATCAAATGACAACTCCTTTGTCTATGGTTAGGAAACTTAACCATCTTTGATTAACAAGCTAGTCAAGTAGAGGCATACTAGTGACACTCTGTTTGTCTATATATCCACACATGTATTATGTTTCTGGTTAATACAATTCTAGCATGAATAATAAACATTTATCATGATATGTAAGGAAATAAATAATAACTTTATTATTGCCTCTAGGGCATATTTCCTTCAGTCTCCCACTTGCAATAGAGTCAATAATCTAGTTCACATCGCCATGTGATTTACCAGCAATAGTTCACATCACCATGTGATTAACACCCATAGTTCACATCGATATGTGACCAACACCCAAAGGGTTTACTAGAGTCAGTAATCTAGTTCACATCGCTATGTGATTAACACCCAAAGAGTACTAAGGTGTGATCATGTTTTGCTTGTGAGATAATTTTAGTCAACGGGTCTGTCACATACAGATCCGTAAGTATTTTGCGAATTCTATGTCTACAATACTCCGCACAGAGCTACTCTAGCTAATTGCTCCCACTTTCAATATGTATCTAGATCGAGACTTAGAGTCATCCAGATCAGTGTCAAAACTTGCATCGACGTAACCCTTTACGGCGAACCTTTCTGTCACGTCCATAATCGAGAAACATATCCTTATTCCACTAAGGATAATTTTGACCGCTGTCCAGTGATCTACTCCTAGATCACTATTGTACTCCCTTGCCAAACTCAGTGGTAGGGTATGCAATAGATCTGGTACACAGCATGGCATACTTTATAGAACCTATGGCTGAGGCATAGGGAATGACTTTCATTCTCTTTCTATCTTCTGCCGTGGTCGGGCTTTGAGTCTTACTCAATTTCACACCTTGTAACACAGGCAAGAACTCTTTCTTTGACTGTTCCATTTTGAACTACTTCAAAATCTTGTCAAGGTATGTACTCATTGAAAACTTATCAAGCGATTTGATCTATCTCTATAGATCTTGATGCTCAATATGTAAGCAGCTTCACTGAGGTCTTTCTTCGAAAAACTCCTTTCAAATACTCGTTTATGCTTTGCAGAATAATTCTACACTATTTCCGATCAACAATATGTCATTTACATATACTTATCAGAAATGTTGTAGTGCTCCCACTCACTTTCTTGAAAATACAGGCTTCACCGCAAGTCTGTATAAAACTATATGCTTTGATCAACTTATCAAAGTGTATATTCCAACTCCGAGATGCTTGCACCAGTCCATAGATGGATCGCTGGAGCTTGCATATTTTGTTAGCACCTTTAGGATTGACAAAACCTTCTGGTTGCATCATATACAACTCTTCTTTAATAAATCTATTAAGGAATGCAGTTTTGTTTATCCATTTGCCAGATTTCATAAAATGCGGCAATTGCTAACATGATTCGGACAGACTTAAGCATAGACACGAGTGAGAAACTCTCATCGTAGTCAACGCCTTGAACTTGTCGAAAACCTTTTGCGACAATTCTAGCTTTGTAGATAGTAACGCTACTATCAGCGTCCGTCTTCCTCTTGAGGATCCATTTATTTTCTATGGCTTGCCGATCATCGGGCAAATCCATCAAAGTCCATACTTTGTTTTATACATGGATCATATCTCAGATTTCATGGCCTCAAACCATTTCGCGGAATCTGGGCTCATCATCGCTTCCTCATAGTTCGTAAGTTCGTCATGTTCTAGTAACATGACTTCCAGAACAGGATTACCGTACCACTCTGGTGCGGATCTCACTCTGGTTTACCTACGAGATTCGGTAGTAACTTGATCTGACGTTACATGATCATCATCATTAACTTCCTCACTAATTGGTGTAGTAGTCACAGGAATAGATTTCTGTGATGAACTACTTTCCAATAAGGGAGAAGGTACAATTACCTCATCAAGTTTTCTACTTTCCTCCCACTCACTTCTTTCAAGAGAAACTTCTTCTCTAGAAAGTATCCATTCTCAGCAACGAATGTCTTGCCTTTTGGATCTGTGATAGAAGGTGTACCCAACTGTCTCCTTTGGGTATCCTATGAAGACACATTTCTCCGGTTTGGGTTTGAGCTTATCATGATGAAACCTTTTCTTATAAGCATCGCAACCCCAAACTTTAAGAAACGACAACTTTGGTTTCTTGACAAACCATAGTTCATATTGTGTCGTCTCAACGGACTTAGATGATGCCCCTTTTAAACGTGAATGCAGCTGTCTCTAATGCATGATCCCAAAACGATATTGGTAAATCGGTAAGAAACATCATAGATTGTACTATATCCAATAAAGTACGGTTATGACGTTTGGATACACCATTACACTGTGGTGTTCCAGTTGGCGTGAGTAGTGAAACTATTTCATATTGTTTTAGCTCAAGGCCAAACTCGTAACTTAAATATTTTACTTCTGCGATCATATCGTAGAAACTTTTATTTCTTGTTACGATGATTCTCCACTTCATTCTGAAATTCTTTGAACTTTTCAAACGTTTCAGACTTATGTTTCATCAAGTAGATATACCCATATCTTCTCAAATCATCTGTGAAGGTCAGAAAATAATGATACCTGCTGCAAGCCTTAATATTCATCGGACCACATACATTAGTATGTATGATTTCCAATAAATCTGTTGCTTGTTTCATTGTTCCGGAGAACGGTGTTTTTAGTCATCTTGCCCTTAAGGCATGGATCGCAAGCATCAAGTGATTCATTATCAAGAGATTCCAAAATTCCATCAGCATGGAGTTTCTTCATGCGCTTTACACCAATATGACCTAAACGGCAGTGCCACAAATAAGTTGCACTATCATTATTAACTTCGCATCTTTTGGCTTCAATATTATGAATATGTGTATCACTACGATCGAGATCCAACAAACCATTTTCGTTGGTGTGTATGACCATAGAAGGTTTTATTCATGTAAACAGAACAACAATTGTTCTCTAACTTAAATGAATAACTGTATTGCAATTAACATGATCAAATCATATTCATGCTCAACACAAACACCAAATAACACTTATTTAGTTTCAACACTAATCCCGAAAGTATAGGGAGTGTGTGATGATGATCATATCAATCTTGGAACCACTTCCAACACACATCGTCACCTTGCCCTTTAACTAGTCTTTGTTCATTCCGCAACTCCTGTTTCGAGTTACTAATCTTAGCAACTTGAACTAGTACCAAATACTGAGGGGTTGCTATGAACACTAGTAAAGTACACATCAATTACATGTATATCAAATATACTTATGTTCACTTTGCCATCCTTCTTATCCGCCAATCACTTGGGGTAGTTCCGCTTCCAGTGACCAGTCCCTTTGCAGTAGAAGCACTTAGTCTCAGGCTTAGGACCAGACTTGGGCTTTTTCACTTGAGCAGCAACTTGCTTGCCGTTCTTCTTGAAGTTCCCCTTCTTTCCTTTTGCCCTTTTCTTGAAACTAGTGATCTTGTCAACCATCAACACTTTGATGTTTTTCTTTGATTTCTACCTTCGCCGATTTTAGCATCGCGAAGAGCTTGGGAATATTTTCCATTATCCCTTGCATATTATAGTTCATCACGAAGTTCTACTAACTTGGTGATGGTGACTAGAGAATTCTGTCAATCACTATCTTATCTGGAAGATTAACTCCCACTTGATTCAAGCGATTGTAGTACCCAGACAATCTGAGCACATGCTCACTAGTTGAGCGATTCTCCTCCATCTTTTAGCTATAGAACTTGTTGGAGACTTCATATCTCTCAACTCGGGTATTTGCTTGAAATATTAACTTCAACTCCTGGAACATCTCGTATGGTCCATGACGTTCAAAACGTCTTTGAAGTCCCGATTCTAAGCCGTTAAGCATGGTGCACTAAACTATTAAGTAGTCATCATATTGAGCTAGCAAAACGTTCATAACGTCTGCATCTGCTCCTGCAATAGGTCCGTCACCCAGCGGTGCATCAAGGACATAATTCTTCTGTGCAGCAATGAGGATAAACCTCAGATCACGGATCCAATCCGCATCATTGCTACTAACATCTTTTCAACACAATTTTCTCTAGGAACATATCGAAATAAACACAGGGAAGCAACAATGCGAGCTATTGATCTACAACATAGATATGCTAATACTACCAGGACTAAGTTCATGATAGATTAAAGTTCAATTAATCATATTACTTAAGAACTCCCACTTAGATAGACATCCCTCTAATCTTCTAAGTGATCACGTGATCCAAATCAACTAAACCATAACCGATCATCACGTGAAATGGCTTAGTCTTCAATGGTGAACATCATTATGTTGATCATATCTACTATATGATTCACGCTCGACCTTTCGGTCTCCGTGTTCCGAGGTCATATCTTATATGCATAGCTCGTCAAGTATAACCTGAGTATTCCGCGTGTGCAACTGTTTTGCACCCATTGTATTTGAACGTAGAGCCTATCACACCCGATCATCATGTGGTGTCTCAGCACGAAGAACTTTCGCAACGGTGCATACTCAGGGAGAACACTTCTTGATAATTTAGTGAGAGATCATCTTATAATGCTACCATCAATCAAAGAAAGATAAGATGCATAAAAAGATAAACATCACATGCAATCAAAATAAGTGATATGATATGGTCATCATCATCTTGTGCTTGTGATCTCCATCTCCGAAGCACCGTCATGATCACCATCGTCACCGGCGCGACACCTTGATCTCCATCGTAGCATCGTTGTCGTCTCGCCAATCTTATGCTTCCACGACTATCACTACCGCTTAGTAATAAAGTAAAGCATTACATCGCGATTGCATTGCATACAATAAAGCGACAACCATATGGCTCCTGCCAGTTGCCGATAACTCGGTTACAAAACATGATCATCTCATACAATAAAATTTAGCATCATGTCTTGACCATATCACATCACAACATGCCCTGCAAAAACAAGTTAGACGTCCTCTACTTTGTTTGTTGCAAGTTTTACGTGGCTGCTACGGGCTTAAGCAAGAACTCATCTTACCTACGCATCAAAACCACAACGATAATTTGTGAAATAGACTCCGTTTTAACCTTCTCAAGGACCGGGCGTAGCCACACTCGGTTCAACTAAAGTTGGAGAGACAGTCTTCCGCAAGCCATCTATGTGCAAAGCACGTCGAGGGAACTGGTCTCGCGTAAGCGTACGCGTAAGGTTGGTCCGGATCGTCTCGTCCAACAATACCGCTGAACCAAAGTATGACATGTTGGTAGGCAGTATGACTTGTATCGTCCACAACTCACTTGTGTTCTACTCGTGCAAATAACATCAAACCATAAAAACCTAGGCTCGGATGCCACTGTTGGGGAACGTAGTAATTTCAAAAATTTCCTACACACACGCAAGATCATGGTGATGCATAGCAACGAGAGGAGAGTATGATCTACGTACCCTTGTAGATCGCAACGGAAGCGTTTGACACAACGTAGAGGAAGTAGTCGTACGTCTTCTTCCCGGTCCAACCGATCCAAGCATCGTTACTCCGGCACCTCCGAGTTCTTAGCACACGTTCAGCTCGATGACGATCCCCGGGCTCCGATCCAGCAAAGCGTCGGGGAAGAGTTCCGTCAGCACGACGGCGTGATGACGATCTTGATGTACTACTAACGCAGGGCTTCGCCTAAGCACTGCGACAATATGACCGAGGTGGAATTTGGTGGAAGGGGGCACCGCACACGGCTAAGGAATGATCTCAAGGATCAACTTGTGTGTCATGGGGTGCCCCCTGCCCCCGTATATAAAGGAGCAAGGGAGGGGGTGGCCGGCCTAGGGTTTGGCGCGCCAGGGTGTGCAGTCCTACTAGGTCTCCAAGTCCTAGTAGGAGTCCACCAAGAGGGGAGGAAGGGAGAAGGAATAGGAGGAGAAGGAAAGGTGGCCGACCCCTTTTTCCCTAGTCCAATTCGGACTAGAGGAGAGGGGGGGCGCAGCAGCCTTTTTCCTCTTCCCACTAAAGCCCATCAAGGCCCATTACTTCTCCCGTAATCCCGTAACTCCCCGATACTCCCGAAAATACCCGGATCACTCAGAACCTTTCTGATGTCCGAATATAGTCGTCCAATATATCGATCTTTACGTCTCGACCATTTCGAGACTCCTCGTCATGTCCCCGATCTCATCCGGGACACCGAACTCCTTCAGTACATCAAAATTCATAAACTCATAATATAACTGTCATCGAAACCTTAAGCGTGCGGACCCTACGGTTCGAGAACAATGTAGACATGACCGAGATACGTCTCCTGTCAATAACCAATAGCGGGACCTGGATGCCCATATTGGCTCCTACATATTCTGCGAAGATCTTTATCGGTCAGACCGCATAACAACATACGTTGTTCCATTTGTCCATCGGTATGTTACTTGCCCGAGATTCGATCGTCGGTATCCAATACCTAGTTCAATCTCGTTACCGGCAAGTCTCTTTACTCGTTCCGTAATACATCATCCCGCAACTAACTCATTAGTTGCAATGCTTGCAAGGCTTTAAGTGATGTGCATTACCGAGAGGGCCCAGAGATACCTCTCCGACAATCGGAGTGACAAATCCTAATCTCGAAATACGCCAACCCAACATCTACCTTTGGAGACACCTGTAGTACTCCTTTATAATCACCCAGTTATGTTGTGATGTTTGGTAGTACCCAAAGTGTTCCTCCGGCAAACGGGAGTTGCATAATCTCGTAGTCAAAGGAACATGTATAAGTCATGGATAAAAGCAACAGCAACATACTAAACGATCGGGTGCTATGCTAATGGAATGGGTCATGTCAATCAGATCATTCAAATAATGATGTGACCTTGTTAATCAAATGACAACTCCTTTGTCTATGGTTAGGAAACTTAACCATCTTTGATTAACAAGCTAGTCAAGTAGAGGCATACTAGTGACACTCTGTTTGTCTATATATCCACACATGTATTATGTTTCCGGTTAATACAATTCTAGCATGAATAATAAACATTTATCATGATATGTAAGGAAATAAATAATAACTTTATTATTGCCTCTAGGGCATATTTCCTTCAGCATGTGGGTTGTCACGGACGATGCTGCTTGCCTGACTCAGATTGCCAGAACGTCATGGAAGCTGCTCGTGGCCTCCGCCTCCTCCTCCGCCGCCTGTGCCGTCGCTTGTTAGCATGTGTGTGGACAACTTGGACGTAGACAGACCAACCACCATGGCACCCTTCTTCTTGGGAGCCATGGCGAAGAAGATGATGAAGCTGGCACACTGACTGCTAGATTAGGTTCGTGTAAGAGATCCCCCTGCCTGGCACGCCAAAGATGTCGTGTCTACGACAATATATGGGACCAACAAAGGCCCCTTTGCAGTTTGACTGGGGAGACCAGCAAGCACAAAGTGCAGAACTATCAGGACGCATGAAGTTTACCCAGGTTTGGGCCGCTGTGAAGTTCTCCTACTTTGTTGAATTGAGTTAATGTGCACAAGTCCAAGGATCGCTACTTGCCGGCAAGGTTGCGCGGGAAGTGCAGCTACGTGTATAATTGAGCAAAGTTTCTACCTTTGTAAAGGTAGCCATGGGCCTCCTTTTATAGAGAAAGGGGTCACCACAATGGCAAAATAGTAAATACACATAATAAATAGTGGCTACAGTGCTAAATACCTAACTCTGATGAGTCAGGTCAAACGCATTAAATGCGCCATGAGGTGTCACGTTGATGGAGCTCCCCGGCAAGAGTTGTCTCTCCTTCTATGCCATTCGCCCATCTAACCTGATATTTCCTCAACACGATCCTAGGCCGGGTGTCAGTAAAGTTGTCTCTTCAGTGGCGAGCTGCCACGTGCCCAGACAAAGCTCGCCTAACTTCCTGCCCACTCGACACCTATATGACAAGTGACAAGCTGGTCATTGAGGTGGAGCGGTGGTGAATAAGTGGAAACTTGCTGGGTCCGAAGCTTCCTGGGTCTTCACTAACTTTCCGCAAGGACTTGCCGGCAACCACAAGCTTGATCTTCTATACTTTTGATCACTAGCTTGGATGTGTTCTTCACATCTCGTCAACTGCTCTTGATCTGGTCTGTAGTTACTCTCCGGCAAGCCTTGATGTCGGGAAGGCTTGATTGTGCACAAGTTTGGGGGGGGGGGGTACTAAGGACCCAAATTTTGGTACACCACCTCTCTCTCTCTCTCTTGCGTGCACACGCACACATACCACCTCTCTTCCTTTTTGTGCATGTCACACATAATCGATCTCTTAATGTATCGGGATTGTATCTCGCTCATAAGGTTGCTCTTTGACACATGCCTAGGTCACTCTACCATGCATTAGTAGTAACCAGGCCTTTCATCTATATATTTAAGCATACATTCGTATTTCTCTCCGCTCCTCTCTAGATCAGTCAATCGATCCCCGAACCCAACTTGGTCCTCTTTCACTTGATCGATAGCTAGAGGGTACATGACCGACTTGCGCACACACAAACACCCCCACCCTTATCTCCACCCAAAACGATACTTCCTATAATATACACACACCAAACCTTTATTTCCTTGCACGACACGCGCTCGATCTCTCAACATTTATTGATTTCGTCAGGATGTGTTGGCTCATGAACCGAAGGGGTTGTTACTACTAAGATGGGAAGCGACACATAGTTGAGGCAACACGAAACTTTAAATGAACCTTTTGTATGTATGCATGCCGGACAACAAATTACAACTTTTGAAATACAAGGTCTAGGCCCACATGTGAATGAAACTTAGCGGAATGTTCAGACGAGGCTTGCGGGAGGATGTAGTTGATCGGAGGGCGGCATGATCGGTAGAGAAGAGGGTTGAATAGGAATGAGAAAGAAACAAGATGCATGATTATATTTGGACGGCCCAAAAAACAGACCTAGGTAACTACTATTTTTCCAAGCAACTTACATACTCCCTCCGTACCAATGCATAAGGTATCTTACGAAAGCGAAATAATCCCAAAATATGTAGGCGAGGTGCATTAACTCCCACACTTTGTTTCTTGTGTCTTGACATGAATACAGGACTCAACCACTAAGAGACATGAGGCGTCTATGTTTTTAATGACTTGAGACTACCTAGCACAACATGTAGTGGTCAGTTCATTGCACCTAATGATATTAATTATCAAATAAATATTAAGTTCTCTCGTTTTCCCCTCCGCCTTGGTCACAAAGTAAGATGACTTTTATGCACTGGTACGGAAGGGGTAGTACAGTTACTATACACGGAACATAGTACGTTGGGCCCCTAAATACGGGCATGAACCGGGCACACCTTAATTGTTCCTTAAAATAACCAGACACCTCAATTAGCACACCTCAAAGCCATACAAAGCCAGTCAACACACATCTTAGGGCTACTTAATCAAGTGTTATGCTTCACGAGTTGAAAATGTAAGGGTGGTACACTTATTATAATGGTACTTATGCTAGTAAGAATAAATATTGGTCATGTGGCCTGCTAGGATGGCTATAGGTGTGGTGCCAACTTCATATATGCTTACGCTCTAGTACAAATGTTACTATTTACAAGTATGAAATGAAAAGGCAGTACGCTGACAACACCCTTATCGCGTTCAAGTTGCATACCTAGACGGTCGGTCCGTAATGATGCTGACCCAAGGGAACATGGGTTATCTTGCTTTTTCACTAACATGTGGGATCACATGTGAGCAAAGGGCATCTTCAATGTTGCCACACCCGCAAATGACTACCCTGGCCCACAAAAAACCCACGTCCCTCGCCCACGTGTGTTCCCGCCCGGCGCCAGCTACCTGCATTCATGCCGTCCATCCTAATGAGCCATTAAGCAGGCTCGCCGCCCAAGGAACCAACTCCGAAAACTCATTGACGCACCCGAACGCTTGGCCTCACCAAACTGCACAACTTAAAGGCGGTAACATTCAGCTAAACTACACACCAGAGCACGCCCTCCTCCCTGGCACCACATCCACCATGACCACAAGCAGAAAATGCTCTTCGGGAGAGCTTGTCTTTGGGGATGAAGCTCGAGGTCGCCACCCTTTCTCAACGCGCCGCTCGCAATGCAACGCCGACGTTGCAGGACGCGGACGCGGTGGCACAAGCACCGGCCGCGCTGGAGGCTGAGGCCAAGAACACCGCCAACCGCATGTCCTACGCGCCGATGTACAATGTTTGGGGGTGCATGAGGCAGGTGAACAACGACAGACCGTCCACGTCCATCATCGACCTCATGTCCACCGGCACTGCCGAGGTCGAGGACTGCTCCGAGGTTGAGTGCAGCATGGGAGGCGGCAGGGCATCGTGTCCCAAGTGGGTCGGTCCGTCTCCCGTGTTCTACTCTTCTCCACTGGAGACCGCACCTTCACTTCACGGGTCTGGAACCTCACCGCTGTTCATGTAGACAACAGATGGAGAATGTGGTCGCCGATGCGGAATACAAGGAAAAGTGGATGTCGGCCACCGCCGTTGGATAGGTTTAGGTCGGGTTTCTTTCTTTTTTTGTCCTAAAAGTTCGAAATGTAATGAAACTCTGCCGTGTTTGCATGAATCTCGTCCAGTGTATATGTACTTTCACAATAATAACATATATTGTATGACAATATATTGAATGATGATTCTAATTGTATTTACATGGTATTGTGGTTGTCATTGTTTTTGTATGTATAAACTTGGTCAAAGTTTAGATGGTTTGACCCAAAACAAAGCTAATATGCAAACTAAAAAACAGAGGGTTTACATACACAGGTTCTCTTAGGCCCTCCAGTAGTACATCCACTACACATTCACACATTTCACATCTTTCTCTCGCTCTGTCTAGCAAACCAACTATTCCAAACTCCCAGCATATCACGCCGGAAAAGACCCGCCCACGTCATTTTAGTCGGGATTTGTATTGATGGATCACACGAAGAGCCAAATCCAAGTGTTACGCTCTACAATTTTAAAAGGAAAAGGCGGTACACTTATAGCATGCCTGTCATGGTCGCATTGCACCACTCACATGGTTGGTTCTCCACACCGCTCACTCTAAGGGAACATGTTTCGACTTGCCTCTTCACTGACACATGGGACCACATTTGGAGAAACCGACCATGCGCCAAACGCTCACTGCGCGAAAATTCCCCTCAAATCCTAAATTCAACTCCCCTTCGGCCAACTAGCCAATAATATTCCCCAAACCCCCTACCCCCTTCACTCCATTCTCTCTACCCAAGCCGTCAGGCCCACTGTGCCGATATGTCAGCGCCACGGTTCTTCGAGGGGAAGCACGGTGATCCCCTAGCTTGCACAGTATGCTGCTATAAACTGCCATCCTCCAGTCGTGCCGCCACCACTGGCGACGATCTTGTGGAGATGCACGATGGTCATCTTCTCCCGCGGTACATGCATTCTAGATTGAAGCCCTGTGGATGTCGGAGTAGCGCTGAATGTTTGCTGATAGATGATGTTAATCTCACTGCTTGCCGAAATACCTTACAGTCAATATGCTCTGCTTAAAAATCTATTTTTCCCTGTTCTGCACTCAATCTACTTTGCTTAGATGGCATACCAAGCTTGATTAGTTGCTAAAATATCCTGCCATATTTTAGGACCATGTATGTATTGTGAAGTAGATTGCCATGGTCTAGTAGCGAATCTGTTAGGTGAAATAGCTCGACACCGTTTTACACTCAATCACTGTTGCTGAGATGGCCTTCGATGGCTGTGTACTTGGCCTCATTGATTGCTGAAATAGCCTGCCATAATTTAGCACTCAATCTATTTGCTGAATTAGCTTTACATATATTTTGCTACTTTGGTCAGCTTGTCAAAATGTGTTGCCATAGCTATAAACATCGACCAAGGTATTTTTTTGGACTTAATAAAAATATATATGTTTTCTTGTAATATCTAGTAGAAGAGCTAATTTGTATGTCTAATAGATGGGCAGGACTTGGATAACTTATAATCAATGATTCTTCCCTCCATATGTTGAGGGCTTGAGAACTTCATGAACTTTATCAGAGCTCACTACGGTGGTCTGAAAGCAGATGTGCGTTGACCACGTAGTAGTTGTATAAATTTAGTTTCAAGAACTAGTCAACTTTGCAAAATCATCTACACTTGTATGGTATGTCAGTCACATATACTAGTTGGGTTCATCATGGTGAAGTTGTGCACGTCAATGTTACTGACTATGTGGGAGCAGAAGATCACCATCTTGATCTGCCTGATAATCAAGAGGAAGAGGATGAGGAGGTGGTGGCGGAGCGAGTGATTTTGACCAACATTGAAACAATGCTATGAAATGCTCGTGCATTTCGAGAACTTACACCTGCACAAGAAAAATGGTGGTCCCGCATGTTGGAACAATGTAGCGTGGCAGTCACTTCAGGTTGTAAGCTGTCAGTATTCTCATCTATGGTCAACTTTCTTCCGGTGAAGACATCTCAGCAGATGACCAACAACTCATTTGATGCGAAGATGGCTGCTTTTCGCAATTCTTACCCAGTCGTGTTTGAGCTTCCACACACCTATAGTAAAATGAAGAATTTCCTCCGTGCGGTTGGAAGTGGATATGATATGATCCATGTTTGCGAGAATAATAGTGTTCTGCTCCGGAAGGATTTTGCCAACTTAAGTGAATGCCCAAAATGTGAATCATCATAAGGTTCTCAAACATTTTCCAATTATACCAAGATTGCAGCGGGTGTTTCATGATGCTCAAACAAGAGAGAACATACTTCGGCATTCTAGGAACCAAGAGTATAGAGATCGAAATGGAATGAGCTATCCATCCCATGGTAGTGACTGGACAAGCTTCAATCTGAAACACAAAGAGTTTGTTGCTGAGCCGAGAAACATTAGACTTGGCTTAACTATAGACGGATTCAACCCATTTGGGCACCAGAGCACCACATATATCATGTGTCAGTTCTTGCTATCCCTTACAACATGCTGCCAAATGTCTGCACCAAAGAAACAAAATACATCACGGCCTTGCTCATCCCAGGTCCAAAAAGTCCTCGAAAGGATTTTGATTTATTCATGGAGCCTCTTGTGGAGGAACTTCAAAAGCTATGGAGGGGTGTTCTCACTCAAGACCTATATAGCAGCCCACCATCTGATTTCTTTCTGCGTGCTGTTATAATTTGGTGCATTCATGATTATCCGGCTTTGGGCACTATGTAAGGGGAAACGACACATGGTTAAAATGCATCAATTCGCTATGACAAGAGTCCATTGTCATACCCAAGACTTAGCAAGATCTGTTACATTGGACACCATCATTTCCTTGCCAAGGACAAGCCGCGTCTAAAAAATACCGATGACCTTTGTTTGATGCAGCTCATGAAAACCGTGATGCACCAAAGAGGCTTAGTAGCGATGAGTTGCACGAGGAATTACTGAAGGTCTGGCATATTCCACAAGGAAACCAACCTGATAATGGTAGCGGAAAAAGAAAGCATGGCAGGGCAGAAGAGAGATTATTGTTTACCCACAGGTCCACTTTGCGGGCTTGGAGTATTGGAAAGATTTGGATCTGCAGGATAATCTAGATGTGATGCACATCAATAAAAACATATGTGACAACATTCACTACAAAAAAAGTACACTTCCGTGATGATACGTGTTTGTCATAGTTGGTCACGTTTTCTGTCATGCATGTATATCCATGATGATTTTATGACAGAATCAAGATAATCATACCTGTGCTGTCGTAGAAGTGTTCGATGACATTACCAAAGTTATCATCATGGAAGTGTCCACTTCCATGACGATAAATCTCACGTCACAGAAGTGCTTTCGTCAAGGGTGACCGACACGTGGCATCCACCGTAACGGGTCGCCAGGAAGCTATCGGGTTCCGGTTTGGATCCGATAGCCCGTTAGCAGCCCGGACCAATGGGTATTTCCACATGTAAAATCATCATTGGCTGGTGGAAACACGTGTCGGCTCACCACTGGGACAGATGTCATCCACTCATTGGACCGAAGGCGCCTATGATTCATCAACACGTGGCACAGCCCAACAGAGGCCCATTCACGTAAAAGGCCGGCCTGTTTTACTTGGTCAAAAGGTAGCAGGCCGGCCCACTGAAAGCCTGTTAATGAAATGTTCACACATAGCCCATTTACATCCCGCTAACTCACGGCCTATCTGAATTTTCCAATATGATACCAGCCCATTGTAACCTTCGACCCATGTATGGCCCATGACGTCTTTCGGCCCATAGGAGGCCCTTTGTAACTCTGGGCATATTAAAGGCCCGAGCTGAAACTGGCCCATAATGAACAGTGTATCGCTTTATACCCATTAACGGACCATTATTCCGTCGGCCGTTTCTAGCCCGTGTTAACTTTCGGCCTTCTAAGGGCCCATTTATTCTTGGGCTCATTTCTAGAATTGGGTTAGTTATGGTCCGTTACTGGCCTTTTCTGTTTGTGGGCCAAATTTAGCCTGTGGTTACATTCGTCCTGTTTGTGGCCCATTAACCCATTGGGCTGTTTTCATAGAGTTATCAAATACGGCCTATTAACGGCCCGTTATGGTCCACAAATAGTACGACGCATGATTGGAGAAATGATTAGACGCCCCGTAGAAAGCCCATGGATGCTACGGCCCGTAGAAGGCCCATGGATCTTACGGCCCGTAGAAGGCCCATGGATCTTACGGCCCGTAGAAGGCTAGTTGATCCTACGGCCCGTAGAAGGTCCATGGATCCTACGGCCCGCAGGAGGCCCATGGTCACAACAGTCCGTGTGTTGCCATGGTTATTGTGGCCTAGTTACCAAAAATAGGTTATTGTGGACACTAGAAAAATGTGGAAAAAGAACTTCAGTGACTACAAGCAAACAACTAAACAAGACTATAAGGAAATAAATAAGCAAGCAACTAACACTAGGCTATTACGGCTATTAAACATATTACATCCACTGGGCATGGAAGTTCGCCACTAGTGCAAATATAGGGAACAAAGCAGCATATTACATACACTGGCCGTCTAAATTGGCCACCAGTGCAAATAAACGCGGTAGCAAAACAAGTCCATAACTAAAACAACTTCACAAGAGCTCAAGAAACGTTATCCTGGGTATCCACCATGCAGGCAATAAGCTTAGCAAGCTTATTAGCTTTGTCCTATTTGGCGCTAAAATCCTCTAAAGCTTGATGTTGCACCACAAAGTATGCATCTGAATGCTCCAGGGACTTCCGCAGTCCTCCCGCTTCTTGTCGCAGCACAACTGATCAATGTCTTTCAGCTTGTAGTTGAGACTCACGAAACCAATTTGATTCAGACAGTGAGTTTGAATGTCTTGTGCCAGCGGTAGCGGCCAGTAACTCGAACACTAAACCAAGATAGGACTTTGGGGTTGTCCCATTGAGGGAGTCCTGGATTAGCGGGTGTCCGGACAGCCGGACTATGACCTTTGGCCGGACAGTTGGACTATGAAGATACAAGATTAAAGACTTCGTCCCGTATCCGGATGGGACTTTCCTTGGCGTGGAAGGCAAGCTTGGCAATACGGATATTTAGATCTCCTCCCATTGTAACCGATAACCCTATCCCCTCCGGTGTCTATATAAACCGGAGGGTTTAGTCCGTAGGACACAACAAAAACAACAACAATCATACCATAGGCTAGCTTCTAGGGTTTAGCCTCTCTGATCTCGTGGTAGATCTACTCTTGTACTATCCATATCATCAATATTAATCAAGCATGAGTAGGGTTTTACCTCCATCGAGAGGGCCCGAACCTGGGTAAAAACATCGTGTCCCTTGTCTCCTATTACCATCCGCCTTGACGCACAGTTCGGGACCCCCTACCCGAGATCCGCCGGTTTTGACACCGACAATGGTGCTTTCATTAAGAGTTCCTCTGTGTCGTTGTCATCAGGATTGATGGCTCCTTCTATCATCGTTGGCGATGCAGTCCAGGGTGAGACTTTTCTCCCCGGACAGATCTTTGTATTCGGCGACTTTGCACTGCTGGCCAATTCGCTTGGCCATCTGGAGCAGATTGAAATCTACGCCCCTGGCCATCAGGTCAGGTTTGGAAGCCTAAACTACACGGACAATATCCACGGAGACTTGATCTTTGACGGGTTCGAGCCCTTGCCGAGTGCGCCGCACTATCACGATGGGCATGATTTAGCTCTGCCGCCGAACAGTGCCCCGGAGGCCGCACCCGCATCCGCTCCGACCTTCAATTCGGAGCCAACTGCGCTGACCGAGAGCGGGTGGCTAGACCCCGCCGTGGAGGCTGCAGTCTCAACGGCGATCGAGCCGAACACCAGCCTTATCCTTTGCGAGGCCCGTGACTCCACATTGCCGGACTCTTCTATGGACTCTGAACCCTCCGCGCCCTTGCCAATCGAATCTGATTGGGCGCCGATCATGGAGTTCACCGCCGCGGATATTTTTCAGCACTCGCCCTTTGGCGACATACTGAATTCACTAAGGTCTCTCTCTTTGTCAGGAGAGTCTTGGCCGGATTATGACCGGCAGGATTGGGATGCAGACGACGAAGGAATTTGACACCCACCCACCACCCACTTCATAGCCACTATCGATGATTTAACCGACATTCTCGACTTCGACTCCGAAGACATCGACGGTATGGACGACGATATCGGAGACGAATAGGAACCAGTGCCCACAGGGCACTAGATAACCACCTCACCCCATGATGTATGCATGTTGGAGACACCCAAAGGAAACGACGGCGAGGAACGGGAGGATGCAACGAAGGATCGTTCCTCCGAAAAGCAGTCAAAGCGGCGGCGTAAGCGCCGCTCCAAACCCCGCCTCGACAGAGACAACGGTCATGCAGACCCAGCCACAGAGCAGGGCGAGCCGGCGGACGATGAACTTGGCATCGCGCAACCATCCGAACAAGGCAACTTGGATAACCAAACCGAAAAACTCGTCCCCAGCGAAGATGACAGTCTGGATATCCTCACGCCGGACAAGTTCATGGAGCAGAAGAACCTCCATAAAAGGCTCGTCGCCACTGCACGTAGCCTAAAAAAGCAGAAGCGGAAGCTCAAGACGGCGGAAGATGCACTCAAAATCAGATGGAGCAAGGTACTGAACACCGCAGACAAATATGGCCGCAGTCGCCACACAAAGAGCTACCCGAAGCGAAAGCTATTGCCCGAATTTGATGAGGAGGCCTTAGAGTCCCCGCAATCAAAAAACAAAACGGCCATCTGGTCGGATAGACGACCGCATGGCCAACATGGAGCAGCAAACGACGCCGCACACAAGCCAACACGCGGTCCACACGAGGATTCGCATCAAAAAGATGGCCTAGCCAGATCTATCTACGGGCCAAGAAAGCAAGCTCTAGCAAGCAACGCAACACAACAAATATCTGAACACCACGACACACCTAAATACAGGGGTGCCGCACACCGCCTATGTTTCACCAATGATGTGCTGGACCATGAATTCCCAGCGGGATTCAAACCCGTAAACATAGAGGCATATGACGGAACTATAGACCCGGGGGTCTGGATTGAGGATTATATCCTCCACATCCACATGGCTCGAGGAGATGACCTCCACGCCATCAAGTACTTACCCCTCAAGCTCAAAGGGCCAGCCCAACATTGGCTTAAAGGCCTCCACGAAAACACCATTGGAAGTTGGGACGAGCTCGAGGACGCTTTTCGGGTAAATTTTTAAGGGACCTATGTACGATCACCGGATGCTGACGATTTAAGTCACATAACCCAACAACCCGGAGAGTCAGCCCGGAAGCTCTGGAACAAATTTCTTACTAAAAAGAACCAAATAGTCGACTGTCCGAACGCCGAAGCCTTAGCAGCTTTCAAACATAGTGTTCGAGACGAATGGCTCGCCAGACACCTCGGTCAAGAAAAGCCAAGAACAATGGCCGCATTAACAAGCCTCATGACCCGCTGTTGCGCGGGTGAGGACAGCTGGTTGGCAGGATGCAGCACCAGCGACCCAAGTACATCTGAAGTAAGGGATGGGAACGGGAAGCCACCACACAGCAAAGACCAGCGCCGGAATAAGGGAAACAACCCAAAGAGCATGACAATTAACGCCAGATTCAAAAGCTCCCGGCAGGGTCAGCAAAAGCTGCCCCTCAAAGATAACAGGGACGAACTGTCTAATCTAAACAAAATCCTGGACAAGATATGTCAAATCCACAGCACCCCTGGGAAGCCTGCAAATCATACCCACAGAGAATGTTGGGTCTTCAAGCAATCCGGCAAACTCAACGCCGAACACAAGGGGCTGGATACACCAAGTGAAGACGACGATGAACCACACAAACAAATCAGTGGGGAACAAAAGAAATTCCCACAAGAAGTCAAAATAGTGAACGTACTACACGTGACAAAAGGGAACAACGAGGTGGCGTCCACAGAGATACGCGCCATGCGGCCTATCACAAAGGAGTTTCGCCACTGCTTGTCAAAACCGATCTCCTTCGACCATCGGGATTACTCTGAAAGTATCCGGCACGTAGGCTGGGATGCCTTGGTATTAGACCCAATAATCGACGGATACCACTTCACGCGAGTCCTGATGGACGGCGGCAGCAGTTTAAACCTGATATATCAGGACACAATCCGCAAAATGGGGATAGACCCAACAAAAATCAGCCATAGCAATACTTCCTTTAAAGGAGTTATGCCAGGCCGAGGGGCTCGTTGCACGGGCTCCCTCCTGCTAGAAGTTACATTTTGTTCACCCGATAACTTCCGTAGCGAAAAGCTGACCTTCCATATTGCTCCATTTAACAATGGTTGTCAAGCACTATTGGTACGCGAAGCGTTCACTTGCTTTAACGCAATACCGCACTATGCGTCTATCACGCTTAAGATGCCCGGTCCACAAGGCATCATTTCAATAAAGGGAAACATTGAGAGCTTCTTGTGCGCGGAAGATTGTGTGATTGCCTTGACAGCCGCACACTAAACTACCCCACCAACTAGAGCGTACAATGGGTCGTTAAGACCACGGACACGGTTTGACGAGTCCGGCGAAACTACATAATTGCTAACTGTTTGATGGTTATACATCCCTATACAAGGGGCTCCGCACATGTAAACAAGCAGCAACAAAACTCAATTCCTCCCACCTCGAATCATACTTCGTTTATGTATTATAACATGCATTTTGCACGATTACTTTTTCAACTAAGTTCCTCTCTTTTACAGATCAACATCGTGCTACACCCGTCCAGGACACGGCACAACGGAGACACACGCGCAGATGTGCAGTAGGGACCCGTTCCAAGGATTCTCTTTAGATTAAGACCCTGCGTAAACCTTTTTTACCGTCTCTTGTTGATACATACCCCCCGGATTCTCCATACAACCGACAAGGGGGCTGACGTCTTGGCATGTGGCCACGTCAGAATATTGCACGTACCCGGACACTATGGGCTTATTCCAAAGGGCACTGATCAGCCCGTTTACAATCATAAAGACCGAATACCTTAGGGAGTGTTCGGCGTTGCGAGTTTGGCCTTATATGCATCAGCTCCGAATCATGTCTTTGGTCAAATGTTGGGTTTGCCCGGCTCCTTTGTTTTTCTGCCTTACGTTCCGCTCTATCGGCTCAGGCGGCACCAGGAGAACTACTACGATTGTGCCCCGGTTCAGCCAGGTGAGCACCTCAGTAGAGAAAACCGAAAACTGACTGTCATGATGTAGCACGATACTGGTCAACCACTCGATGACCTATCGGAATCTTTGGGATTCCTCCGTATTAACGAAGGGCCGTTTCCCGGCCAGGCACACACGCGCCCTGAATGTGGGCGAGCGCGGCGCCACCAGGGGCTATATAGTAGCCCCACTGTCAAACTCCTATGGCTAAGTGAAAGAGATAAAGCATTATAGTCTGGTTGCCTAGTTCGCTGCGCTACCACCTCCTTAATGGACCAAGACGTTGGATCAAGTGTGATGATGCGCCTTCCGCGAACACACCCGCATTATATGCGTGGGGGCTGAAGCCGACGACTACCATCTTTCAGGTTATATATACATATAGGTAAACGGCCACACATGAGGTATTATAATTCTTGCAGGCACAAGTATAAAAAGCTTCTTCATTTCAGCAAAATATTGTTCTCAATATGAATACATGTTATTTGAACATAATATCCTTCGAGCACTGCGTCTCTATTAAATGAGCGCCCTTCAGGACTTCTTGAAAGTAGTGCTCGGCAGGTACTCGACTTTCGTCCGAATCTTGGGTTGCAAAGGTGGTGGCCTCCATCTCCGCCCAGTATGTCTTGACACGGGCAAGGGCCATCCGCACACCCTCCATGCATGCCGACCACTTCATTGCGTTGATATACGACACTACACCAAGGAACTACTGCACCAAGCTAAAATAACTGTTCTGCTTTGGCCTTTCCGGCCACAGATGATCCATGGCATACCTCATGGCAAGACCGGACAACCTGTTGAGCTCGGCCCATTCGGCCGAACGATCGGTCAAGGGAAGCGGACGCTCTGGTTTGTGGAACTGTGACCAGAATAGCTTTTCCACTTCACGATCCTTATGATCTCGAAAGTGTTCGGTCGCATCAGCAGCACTCGCCGATGAATCCAGATACGCGTCCGCCGAACTCCACATCCGGTCCAATGGAGCATATTTAGGATCTCCGAACTTCATCCGCAGCATAAAGGGCTTCCCAGCCGCGATATCTCTGGCTTGACGCAGCTCCTCCTTCATCGCTCTCATCGCAGAACGAGCATCCTTGGCTACCGTACTAGCCTTCTCCAGGTCTGTCTGCTCCGCCCGGTCTTCCTTTTCAAGAAGCTTATAGCAGTCCGCAGCGTTCTTCAACTTCACAACCATATCGACCATTTCCTCCTTGCTTCGGCAGTGAGCAGCCTGTTCGGCCTTTAGCTCCTCAACCGCCTTTAAGGCAGCCGCGTCGCTTTTCCTGGCTTGTTCTTTAGCTCGGGCAAGCTCTGCCCGAAGCTTCTCCATAGCGATAGCCCCATCTATGTTAAGCACACACGTTATAAGATACTGGCGTCAAGCCCCTCTTAAGAGGCGTCGCCGGAGAAATCACATACCTTGTGACTCATCAAGCCGCTTTTTGACAAGCGCGATGTCGGCATCAGCCAAGTCAAATTGTCGCTTTAGTTTGAAAAATTCATCAGTCCGGCTGGCCACCGGACACTTCGCCACCTGCATATCAAGGCGGCAAAATTAAAAACACAGGACTATGATCCTCTGCGCGTCGTTGCCCGCGACGACACCCAGAGTCTCAGGGGCTACTATCTACACAGGGCGCATCATAAAGTATGCGGTACTGTTAAAAAGGTGCATCATTCCACGTACCTCAAAGCCCATCAATAGACTCATGGCAGCTTCATGCAACCCGCTTTCCGCGGACGAAATCCTCTAGATTACCGCACCCATCAAAACACGGTGCTCTTCTAAGATAGACGCCCGCCCTAACATATCCTTCAGTACCTCCGACCGTGCACCAGGCGGTGCCGGACTCATTCGATTGCCTCTCCCAGAGGCCGGACACGGAGAGCTTCGGGCGGCCATATTACTACCTTCCGGCCTTACCGGATCAGGAGAAACCCTCCGCGACGACACCTTGGGGTCGCCCGCCTCATAAGGCGGTATGGCAGGTGGAGGCGTTCCGCTCTCCATCATCTCCGGAAGAAGGTCCCCCAAAGACGAGCTCCGAACTACAAGGTAAATTTTTTAGTTAGTCTCCTTAGAAGCGAAGCAAGGATTTCTCTCATTATTAAACACCCTTTCTACTTACGGCTCGGTGGAGGGCTGATCCCCTTGAGAGCACAGTACGACCGGGGTATCCCCCGGCACAGGACCCTCTGGCGAAGACTTCTTCCCCCGCTTTGAGATTATTGTCTCCGAGTCTTCACAAGCGGTCCTCTTCTTCCCCTGAGGAGAGGAATTTTTAATTTCTTCCTTTCGGACAACCTCCTCTGCGGAGGCAGCAGCTTCCTTGTTCCCCCCTTCGTTTCCTTCTGAAGGCGCTATCTCCAACATCCTGGTTAACACGGGATCTGGTGAGGTCTCAGGAAGGGGGGCCGGACACCTGATCAGCTTCGCCTTTGCTATCCACTCCAGGTTCAAGAACGGCTCCATTTTAAAGGAAATATTGCGATAAATAGATAGCGTGTCCGGGAACAGGGCTACTTACTTGAGTATCCAGACGATTGCAGCTCAGGCCCGCGTCCTCAGTCAAATCCGGACACACTGCTTGTCGTCCGAAGAACAACTTGTACATCTCCACGGACGTCATGCCAAGAAAATGTTGGAGAGCTCGCGTTCCCTCCGGATTGAACTCCCACAGGCGTAGGGGCCGACGTTTGCAGGGTAGGACTCGGGGAATCAACATGACCTGCGTCACCGCGACCAGACTGGCATCTCTCTCCAGAAGATCTCAGATGTGGCTCTGCAATAGGGGCACATCCTTTGCTGGCCCCCAGTCCAGCCCCTTATTTACCCATGACGTTAGTCGGGGCGGGGGACCCGAGCGAAAAGCAGGTGGCGTCACCCACTTGGTACCCCTGGGAGCTGTGATATAAAACCACTCTTGTTGCCATAAGCTGAACTCCTCTTGAAGAAGGCCCTCGGGCCACGGAGCGTCAGCCGCACCTTGCTTATTATGGCACCTACGCACTCTGCGTGCTTTCCCTCGAGCATCTTCGTCTCCACTTTGAAGGTCTTAAGCCACAGTACGAAGTGAGGAGTAATGCGGAGGAAAGCTTCGCACACGATGATGAACAATGAGATGTGGAGGATAGACTCCAGAGCTAAGTTGTGGAATTCCAACCCATAATAGAACATGAGCCCCCTCACGAAGGGATCCGTCGCGAAGCCTAGCCCTCGGAGGAAGTGAGACACGAACACAATGCTCTCACCAGACTTGGGAATGGGAATAACCTGCCCTTGAGTAGGCAGCCTATGTAGGATTTCGCCGGTCAAATACCTGGCCTCCCTCAGCTTTAGTACATCTTCCTCCGTGACGGAGGAAGGCATCCATCGACCTTGAAGGTCGGAGCCGGACATCGTCGAAGGTCCGAAGCGCCTAAAAGTGGAGCCTTGGGTGCTGGAACTCGAGGCGGAAGGCAGATTCGATTGAGATCGAAAGAAAGGAGTAAAGCCTTGGTCTCTTTATAAGAGGTTGAACACCAAGGCCCTCCCTATGACCGTTTGGGACTTGCCTTTTATCAAGGGGATATACCAACGGACACGACTGGGTTACCCACGTCCGTAATGATGAGGATCCCGTAAATAAAGGGGAAATGATCACTGCTTCGACAGGACGTGCCAAGGAAACCACCTCGCAAAACGCGCTGAGGTGGGACAACAAAAAATGATTCGAATACAAACTTGGTTGTGGTGTGATGTCACGCTACGGAATACGTCAGCAGATTAGATTTGTGGAAATATTACTCTCTCTCTCTCTACGGTGGTATGTGGAACTTGTTTTGCAGAGCCGGACACGATCGTTGTGTTCAAAATTTTCTATGAAGTATTCGGAGGAGGAACCCGCCTTGCAATGCCGAAGACAATCTGCGCACCGGACTCCTCGTCATTGAAGCCTGGTTCAGGGGCTACTAAGGGAGTCCTGGATTAGGGGGTGTCCGTACAGCCGGACTATGACCTTTGGCCGGACTGTTGGACTATCAACATACAAGATTAAAGACTTTGTCCCGTATCCGAACGGGACTTTCCTTGGCGTGGAAGGAAAGCTTGGCAATACAGATATTTAGATCTCCTCCCATTGTAATCGACTCTGTGTAACCCTGGCCCCTCCAATGTCTATATAAACCGGAGGGTTTAGTCCGTAGGACACAACAAAAACAACAACAATCATACCATAGGCTAGCTTCTAGGGTTTAGCCTCTCTGATCTTGTGGTAGATCTACTCTTGTACTACCCATATCATCAATATTAATCAAGCAGGAGTAGGGTTTTACCTCCATCGAGAGGGCTCGAACCTGGGTAAAAACATTGTGTCCCTTGTCTCCTGTTACCATCCGCCCTGACGCACAGTTCGGGACCCCCTACCTGAGATCCGCCGGTTTTGACACCGACACCCATTGTATTCAAGATAGTTTTCCTTACCTGTTTTATCAGCTTCGTTGGAGACCAACAAGGATATCTCACTATCCTGAACCTTATCTGCATTACTTCCTTTACCATTGCTTAATAAGTCGATCTTTCCCAATATTCTATGAGCATTCTAAAAGAAGAAACTAGCAGACACATAACAGGTTTAGCATGTACTAGTATATGAAACTCATTTCGGTGAACCAGTTCGTTAGTAAGGTGGACAAGATTAAACTACCAACTCTTCTATTGCCAAATAGTGCAATATAAAAGCATCAAAAAAAACATATATCTATGTCCTATGGTCACTGCATTGTCTTCCAAAATCAAAATAGAGACACAGTACAAATCATATCAGTTCAAGAGAAAGCAGCACTAAAAGAATACAAAGCGTGGGAAACTACGCGACACAACAAGATTTCAGATGGGTACCACAGGTCTACATGTACAACAACACTGTTGGCTCTGCTGTGATGCTAGTAATGTGCATGATATGAGAAGTCAACTATATACACAATTGAAATTGAAATCAATAGAGCTATTTATAAGAGGAAACCTGTTCAAGAAACATGCGTAAACATACCTGTTGTGCCATTGGAGTTTCGATTGGATCCTTCAATTTAAAAGTAAGTTTGTATGAGTAAATACAGTGATACAAGAGCAAAGCAGTATGCACGATAGCAATGGAATCTTAAATGAGAATAGTTGTTCTTTAGGTTTAAGCAGTTGTTCTACATGAACAGAGTATAGTAAGACACAAGCATATAGTACTTAAAAATGAGCTCACAGACCTTACCACGTTCTTGGTTCGGGACCAGTACAGAACAAGGAATTCCCAGTCATTGTCCAGTAAATGTGTGTCAAGAGAACGTAAGGGAATTTGATGAGTTTCTTTGCGAGTGAAGTACGTTTTCTTCAGGTAATTCTGATACTGCCACCAAGCATTCTTGAAGATGGCATAGGTATTAGCACAGGTTACCTCATCCTGAGTTTCCAAATCGGTCCATCTCTATAGAGAAAAATTGAAAAAATTGTCATATTATAACCATCATGGAGGTAGAATGTACGGGTCAAAGCAAAGTAATTGCCATGAATAACATTACTTACACATAAATCCTGGACAAACACCTGCAACTGGTATTTTCCTTCATCTTCAGTATAATATTTCCATGATGGGAAGATACGCACATAGGATTTAACAACATCAAATGCGATAGATGCTAAACTATGAATGGCTGGTTGTGCTTCCTCCACGGGAATAGGCGTACTAACTGGTGGAATTGGGGTTCGCCTTGGTAGTACTGGCGCTTTGGGCACTGGAGCTGCCTTACTAACTGCTCTTGTTTGGGAGATCTGTGGTGGAGATGGTGTTATGTCAACAGGAACTGGGTTACTATCTGCTGGGGTTGGGGTTAGATTGGGTGAAGCTGGTTTTCTGTCCATCACAGTAGGGGTAAAATCAACGAGAGTCTGGGTTATGTGTGGTAGGGCTGGTTCTCGTGCATGTCCAACCGGGGTGCTATCTCCACCAAGAGAGAGCACTGTTTTATTTGAAGACCATGTTTTTACTCCGCTAGATACTACCATCACCCGCTCCAATTCAAATGGCTGATAAACAGGAAACATAGTTGAATGTACAGACATTGTATCAGAGAAAAATGCAATAGATAGTGTAGAAAAAAGAGGGCATGCAATAGTTGACATGTATATTGTTTAACCAAAATGGATAGCATGACATAATTTCACATATATGATGTCTATCTAAACTGGATAGCGTAGCATAACATAATTGAAAGATATGATGACTAACTAAACATGATCGCATGACATAATTCACATACATGTTATCTAAGTAATCATGATCGCATGATTTAATTCACATATGTGATTTATATGCTAAGCAGAGGGCATTCACATATATGTTGTTTGAACTAAGAACATGGTGTTGAATATTGTGTATATGATGTCTAAACTATGCAATGCAAGACATCATATGCATGATATGAGCAGTATAACCGTGCCAGGTTAGAGCATACACCTCGGTGGGGGAATAGGATTGGTCATCTGTCTCTCAATCCATCTCTGAGCAGTTATCATGACCCAGCAAGAGATCTACTTCGACACGTCGCACTGTCTGCTCTGAAGGACTTGTTTTCACTCCAGATTTTTCCATCACCCACTCGGCTGATTCACATGAAGAGTAGTTTAATGTACAAACATTGTCGACAAATGGAAATGTAATGAAGAAAAGGATGAGCAAGATATCATTCAAATATATGATGCCTGGTTAAACAGAATGGCATTGCACATTTCACATATATTATGGCTGGCTAAAAGACATGAGACTGCATAATTCCCATATATGATATTGAAACTAAACAGGTGGCATTAGAGAACATGTCTAAACTAAGCAGATGACATATATGATGTCGAAAGTAGGCACTACAAGGCAACATATGCATGCTATGACTAACATCATCATGCCAAGTTAGAGCAAACACCATGGGGGGTAAATAGGAGTGGTCAGCTGCGTCTGAATCCTCCTCAGAACAGATATCTTCCCCTGGATTACAATCTGGAGAGGAGGGAGGGTTTTCCATTGAACCCACCATGGAGCGATATGTCTACATGACATTGTATTGCCACACAAAACTATTCTCTTTTTCCCTACATGTTCATCATGACTGTGTTTAATATCTGACATGCATACAAAAATATAGTGAGATTATGTAAGGAGAGCATGCAAAAATCTAGAATAATGGTAACAACTAGTGGATGGATCCAAAAATAATGATAGCAGGCTGATGATTGCTTTAATTTAATAAAAAACATATGATGATTGCTTTACTATTTGTTTCCCACCCAAGATGAACAACATAGGCATACCCTAGGTGAACCAGATATTAGACAGAGATACTATTCATTGCTGCCTTGATATGTGCCCCACAACTAATTTAGAACTCAAGTTTGAACATCAGTTTGGCCATGACTTGGAGTCTAAGAGGTGAACATGACAATAAAGTAGCAGGTAATGTTAAGCAATGCATAACATAAGCAGAAACAAAAGAGTGCGACCTCTCTTGTGGACCAGTGTACTCCTCAGGTTTATCTGCTGAGTCGATGATGGTGATGCCATTGTGGTAGGTGCCGACAGCAGGGAAGAAGATCTGAGGCGGCGAAACACGGTCATGAGTCATGATGTCTGGTTTGGTGGATGCTTCTGTCGATGGAGCAGCTCAGGTGAGGTCGACGACGTCGCGACAGGAGCAGGACAAACCACACAAAGTTTTCTTCGACACCTACTTGTAACTGAAGTAATTCTATAAGGGCTCCTTTGGCTTGCATGATTCTAAAAACACGAGGATAGTAAAAACACCGGAATAGGATAGTAATGCACATGGGAAACCGAGCATTTGTGAACACATGATTTCTGTCAACTTTGGTGTTCGGATCACAGGAATTGGAAGAGCCGGGGGATGCAAAGAAACAATGCCAAATTAAAGTGAAACCATATGAAAGCGTGTACAGTTAGAATGTTATTCTGCCACTAATGCACCTGGTCTTGTTTTCATGCATAGGATTTTGAAAAGTAGGTCCAGGTGGCTGTGTTGCCCCATTTCTTTCAACAAAATGCATGAATAATTGAATAGTAGAGTGCCATAGGAAAATTCCTCTTGCTATGTTTTTCCGTTGAACCAAAATAGCCCTAATGGATCGACATGAATGTAGAGTAATAAGTGATGCGAGAAGTGTACAACATCTTTGCTGTAATTGTGCCGACCTTAGCATCATTGGGTTGGTCCCTAAAGAAGTTGAGGTAGAGGTGGCTGTCGGAGGTGTGGAGGAAGATCTGAGGAATCTATAGACGACGTCGAGGGCACTGCTCTATTGTGATGGATGGTTCCGTCATTGGAGCAGCTCCGGCGAGCCGTAAGACATCGTTAATCTCAAGTGGGATTCTAATAGCATCTCCAATAGATGATGTAAAATACATTACCAAAAAGTGATAGATGTAAAATTTACATCACCAAAAAACACCTGACTACAACAGATAGGGTAAAAACTGTTGACTCTAAACTTAACTGTCGAAACTGAAATTTACAATGGAATATGAATGTTACTGTCGAAACTGAATGTAATGGTAGTAGAGAGGCACTTCACATGTCGTTTGGGGAGGGCCTCCAGTTCTTCTTCAACCTACACCCCCCTAAGCTGCCAGCCACCACTTGCCGAGCAGCCAACCCTCGCCACCCGCGGCCGTCGGTGCTCCTACACCGCCTTGCCGCCCCGAAACCACACCCAACCGTCAGTCCGCCGCCGCCCCGGCTAGCCCTCTAGCCCACCTATGCCGAGCTTTTTCTCCAGCGACCCCCACGCCACCGCCCCACCACTGCGCCCCCACCGCCGGCGACCACCGCGCCCACCCTGAAACCTAAGATAGATAGTGGGGTACCTCTCCGGCGAGCCCCCCTCCCCGCTGCGGGTGGTTCTTCCTTAACTCTGGGAAGCTCCCCCACCCACTAAAAATCGACTGACCCAAAAGTAGATTTAGTCGGCTCAAGAGGAGCTAAATCAGAGCAGAGCAGAAGTACGAGCGAGGGGGAGAGCAGCAGCAGCGTGAGCGAGCAAGCGAGAGCTAGAGCAGCAGTAGCAGATCCGGCTGGTATGGACGCCGCCGCCGAAGGGGCCTCGCACTGGGGAGAGCCGCCATGGAGATGTCGCCCGGGGAGCCGCCCTCGAGGTAGCCGCGCCATGGGGGTGCGGGATGTAGCACCATCGGTGCCGGGAGGTCAAGTTAAGGATAAGGTGTGATGCGATGAGTGTACAACCTCTTTGGTGGTGCTGAGTAGGCCTCGGCTTTGTCCGAGGAGTCGGTGAGGATGCTGCCGTTCCTGTGGAGTTGGTTAAGGAGGCGTTGTGGGGATGGAACATCTGCGATAGACGAGGCGATCGTCGGAGCAGCTCCTTCGAGGTGGAGGACGGGGCAGCTAAACCGGCGGGACGACGAGGGAGATCAAGCTATTGTGGTGGACGATGTCATCGGGGAAGAGGCTGCTGCTGGGCAACCGTGAGGTGGCGGATGGAGGAGGGTGGGGTTTCACGGTTGGAGCAGAGAGGTTATGGCGGCCTGGGATTTCGAATGGCGAAAAGGAGGCGATGGGAGCAGGGGAACCATGACTTAGGGACGCGCTTGTCCAAAATGTAGGGTGTGTTACAAAAGTACCCCCACCGAATTGAACAAGCGGCCCTTTCGGCTCAGGGTTAGAAGAGGGATTTCGTGTGTCGGGATTTGGCAGTTGGAGGGAGTTTTCGCGCGTGTTGTAATTTTGGGATAACAAGGTGTGAGTTTTGGGAGCACGATATCTGAATTTTCGGGATATAACTAGGCGCGGGTTGAATTTTAGGGACAAGTCTAATGTGTAATATTGTACTTGTACGTACCAAACCAATTCGCACATCCCTCAACGAAAAAACAAAAAAAAATAAGACTATTCACACCACACAAAGAGATAGTCTTGTCCCGTTTTACTATACAAATGCTATTCAAATATATGAATCCATGTTATGTCCAATTAATTTTTTTTGCTGGCTGTATAATGCATGTAACCTACTCATACCAACATTTTAGTGCATTCCAAATGTCTATACTACCGCTGCAATTCGAGGAAAATCTGAATTTGTTTCTCTATTTGAATAAGAATCTACAATCATGATTGTTGCCAACTTCAACCATCATTCATGTATTACCTTAACAACACACCACATGATTACTATAGATATAGATCTGAACTATGTGTACTATATGAAGTGGAATTCAATTTTTGAATACACTTGATGTTGATTCCAAATAATAGTGCATTTGATGTACTAACAAGATATGCATAATCTAAATCATGTTCCATACATACACCGCTTTTATCACACAAACTATAGTGCCCCGCCCCCTACATTATGACAAGTATTTAGCCCTGAGCTGCAAAATCCACACATTATCCCAAATTATAATCAACGTTCTATATATTATATGTAGTACTACTAAGATGCCCATGCGTTGCACGGAACATCAGGATGATCGAGAGGAGGCCTTATTTGCAAACGTGGAGAGGGGTGTGGGTATCTTTTTTCAAAATTGCCATAGTTTCCTTCCAATCCGTCAGATATAAATCAGACGGCCTATACTGCAGGATGGCAAGCACACCATCATCACCAACTCTGTTTTTATATATCGAATATATTATATGTAGTATAACATGTCCATAACCACACCATGTGTATCATCGTTATATATATTCATGCATGCGTCGATTTAAAACACTATGATAAATTCTTCAAATATCAGAATTCACTTTTTAAAATGAATTATGATCTCTATTCATCTTTTACACCCACACAATCCTCTTATGTTTGTAGTTAGCGCTAACTTTCTGTCGTGCATGCACATGCCCGCATCCCTCTCACCCTCCCTCAGCATTCTCTAGCTCCATCGTGCAAATTTGTCTTTTCACTTTAGGTCCTGTTCACACACGAACACGTCACCGTGTACCCTCGATGCCGGGGGTGATGCAACACAGCTCACATCGAAGGAGACACGGCCGGAAGCGCGGTACGCAGGCAATCCGGGGGTGCTTCTGACACTACAGGAATCAACTACTTTGCCATCTGCCACGGCGGACGGCAAAGGCATGAATGGCGGACGGCAAAGGTCTTTGCCGTCTGCCGCGGACGGCAAAAGTGGACGGCAAAGAAAGGTCCGGTAAAGAGCTACTTTGCCGTCTGCTTTTGGTGGCTGACGGCAAAGGGGCCTTTGCCATCAGCAGCTGATGGCAAAGAAAGCAGACGGCAATAATTATGCTGCTAGTCCGTTAGGTGGCTAACGGCAGCCTTTGCCGTCCGCTGCTGACGGCAAAATTTGTCCGGCCTTTGCCGTCCATCGAATGATGTCAGCTGGACGTCACTACACGGACGGCAAATCTCCTTCTTTGCCATCTCTGTCATTGATTTACAGTATGTTCAGCAATTCATATTCATATGTATAGCCCATGCATATATCACAAATATCTAACACATACCACAGGAGAAAAAGAACATCACAAGATCATCCATAAAAACATATATATCGTATAACTTGTATCACAAAGTAAGACGAGATCACACAAGTGTCGACAAATAAGATCAGAAAGGTTGGCCTCCACATAACACAAAACTTAGGTGAGCACCATGGGATCTAGCAGCAACAACACCTAACCTACTGGATGGACACTGCAGTCCAGACCCAACTCCACAAGCACACTACATACTGATTTGCGACCGCGACGGTGATGCAACCACCACAACCAAAATTAAAAAGGCAAGGGAGGTGGGTGGTCCAGGTTGTTGTCTCCACGCCGCCTGTGTTTGCCATCTCTAAATGCCAAAAGGTCCAGGTTGTGGTCATCAGCCTTCTTCATGCCATCAACATGATCACCATTGCCTTCCGCACCCCGTCATCATCAGGTTGATTTGCTGCTGCTGCTCGTCCTCCTACCCCATCTGCATGGACAAGAGCAAGTTAGTTGAATGGCATGCACGATAAAACTGCAAGGCATATATATTCATCTACATTAATTGTACTACAGTACAGATTTTGCATGGATGGGTTTGACTTCAACAGAGACTGAAGGAAGAGCATTTTCCCCTCCCAATCCAAAACCTGCTGTACAAGTACAGCTCTAAGAGAAGGAACTGTGGTACAACAAGAGGCGCTCCAAATCAATCTAAATCTCAGTTTCTCTATTTACCTAAGAAACAGCACAACCATAACTTCTGCCAAGCAAGCAGTTATCATACTATCAGCTAAAAGAAAAACAAAGGAAGATCACGTGTCACTTTCATGGAAAACATCAGAAGTACTCCCTCCGTTCCGAAATAATTGTTGTTGGGAGTTCCTCTTCGACCAGGTGAAAACGCACAAAAGTACAGAAATACCCCTCGTTTGAAAACAGATCGTCTTCCTCCTCCATCCGCGAGGCAGCACCCCTAATGTAAGAGAAGAGAAAAAGGAGTGAGAAGCAAGAATTCAGTTAATTTTAATTAACTGGAAAAGGATTTAGTTAATTTTTACTCCTACACTAAATCTGGAATACTCCTATAGATCAGTACATTATTTAACAATGGAGAATGAAAACTGAACTCAGTCATTACTCATTAATACAACTTTTTGGTAGCAAAGTAGATTGACAGCTTAACTACTCAAGCAGCGATACAAATGGGAAAATGGGGCTAAGGGATGAACATGATGGAGTATATATTGATTATATGGCTACTGGAGATGAGAAGACTTCAAGCAGAGGAACAAATGCCTCTAAATATAGCACTAGTAAGAAAAGCCTGACTGGTGTCACACTGGAACTAGTAATGTGAGAAAGTAAAGGTCTAGCTAGTGGTTTGTATGAACTACTCCATTTAGATTTGTGTAGATTCATTTAGTTGAACAACATAAAAGCAAAATGGAGTAGTTCGACTACACAAAATGAAATACGCAGCAAGAACGCAGCTCACTTCCACTAAACTAAACTGAACTTATTTAGCTACTGAAGAAATAAGCAGCGACTGAAGCAACTAAACTGCAGTTATAAGGAGGAGTAGCAAGCAGTGACTGAAACTGCAGATACGTCGAGGTTAACATTGACAAACTACTGCAACTTTTCCTTATTACTCCAGCAAAACTACTGGAAAACTAACTGAATCTTTTCACTTGAATCAACTACTGCAACCAAATTCAGTGAATTAAGTATGCAGAGATACAAGTACTACCATCAGAGAGAAACTACTGCAACCAAACTGAATTAAGTATGCAGAGATACATGAGTACAACTAACTGACTCTTTTCACTGAATTAAGTGTGGGCGAGGAACATCTCCTGCACCCTCCGGGGAACAAGAAGAGGCGAGTGCAGTTGGCTCCTCCCTCGTGCACCAGCCCCGCACGAACGCCGCACCAGCCCAAGACGCTCATCTGCCATTGCAGCCAGCAAGATCAAAAACATGTTGTTGTCAGAAAAAAAGAGGTATCTCAATCCAATGGGAATATGGGATCACTTACTCTGTTGACATAGTGCGTGTTCCTTGTACTCCTTGCTTCTTTTCCCTGACACAAGCAAACCAAATGAAATGATCTTATTTATTTACAATCAAATCAAAACAAGGAAGCAAGGAAAGGTGAAGATGGGCTGCACTTTAGTTTACTTCATTTCATTTCAGACAAGCAAACCAAAAGTAAGTTTAGTTTTGTCATTGGATTGATGAATTGCAGCAACAGGGGTCCTCTCGTGTAAATTAACATGAAGAGAAGATGAAACTAACTGGATTATTATCCTGGAGTACCAATTTCCTGACCATACTAGTCTTCCACATATTTAAACAAGCTAGGTAATTTGACTCGACGGTGTATACAAACAACGAGGAAGTGTTCATATAGCAGATTTAGGTGGAAACAAAATCACAGTTAAGCTTAAAGCTAGCCACCATGGTACCTCTCTCTCACACACACAGCAGAGCAAACTCCAAACTGAAATGCAGTTCTCACAAAAGAAAAAGAGAGGGAGGATGGCAAGTTAGGCTCACCATTGCATTGCAGTTGAAGTAGGACTCCCTAGTGATTTTGAATCGGCGCCCACACCACATGGTGCTCAGTCTCCTACTGCCACCGTATGGTCTCGAGCTGGGTGAGCTCGGCCTCCACCGCCCCCGTGTCACGCCGTGGTCTGCTGCCGGACGGCAAGCACCCGACAGCCCAGGAAGTTCACACCAGCGTACGGGCTTGGCGGTCTGACAAAAAGTCACGAGAACAGAAGCAAATTCATAGCCTGGCAGCTCCCAGCGAGTTTAGATAGCTGAATTTATTCAGTTACCTGTAGAGGAAGCTCTTGTCGTGGAGGCTGATGAGGAGCGTGGACGACCGGAGCTGCCCCGCCGCCACCGTCTCGCCGAGCTCCCGCTCCCGCACCACGATCTCCACCCTGGCCTCCTCCTCCCGCTGCTCCAGCATGGATTGAGCACTTCTGCCCATGGATCGAGCACAGCCACCCACGAATCAAGCACCGCCGCCCACAAATCGAGCACCCCGGCTGCTAAAAATGTCACCTTTGACCGACGAGAGGGAGGAGCGGCCGGCCGGAGGAGGGGATTGGGACGGGGAGAGCTGGAAGCTCGGTGGTGGTGCGGCGGCATCCTAGTGGCGCTGGGTGGCATGGTTGCTGGAGGAAGGAGGCGATTGGGACGGGGAGAGCTAGAAGCTCGGTGGTGGTGCGGCGGCGTCCTGGTGGCGCTTGGTGGCGTGGTCGCCGGAGGAAGAGGCGTCCTGGCGCACGTGGGTGGCGTCGATGTCAGCGCGGGCGGCGAGGGCGCGGGAGGCGAGGTCTGCGGCGCGACGCTCGAGGAGGAGGCGGCGCCGCTCGAGGCGGCGGGCGGCGGCGGCCTTGGCGGCGAGGAGACGGGACTCTCCTGGGCGAGGAGAGAAACCGGTCAGTGGAGATAGTGAGCAGGGAGAGGTGACCTCGGGGAGGAGAGCTGGGCGGTGGGGAACGGCGGGGATCGCCGAAATCTGGCGCCGGCATGGGGTGGAGAAAGGGGATCGAGGAAGACGAGAGAGATGGGATCCAACGTGGGTGTGTGTGCGCATGGGTTGGGTGTGTGTGCGCGTGGGTTGGGTGTGTGTGCATCTTGGGTGGGGCCCGAGGCTGTGTGGGTCGTGGGTGGGTGTGTGCCGGGGGCGGCCGTTAGATACGTTAGGTTATTTTCTTTGCCGTCTGCTTTCGGGCTCTTTGCCGTCCGCTAGCAGACGACAAAGAAAGTATCCGTTAGTTTTTTCATTAGTGGGTGCCACCTTCCTCTTTGCCGTCAGCCAGCGGACGGCAAAGATTCTTTGCCGTCAGCCGGCGGACGACAAAGAAATGGCAGATGGCAAAGACCTTCTTTGCCGTCTGCCATTTGTTTGTCATCAGCTTCTTGGTAGTTGATGGCAAAGACCTTCTTTGCCGTCCGCTAGCTGACGGCAAAGAATTGGCGGACGGCAAATTCCATGATTCCAGTAGTGTGAGGACCCGAAACCCCACACGCCCGGGAGGGACCCCGTTTGGACACGCGGCGGCTATGGGCAGCCCTAGGTCGACCTGATCGCCCCTAGGGCCTCGAGTTTCACCGCCCTGCAAAGAGGAAGAATGAGAAGAAAGATACAAGGGTGGGGGATAGATGCACACGAAAAAGTAGTAGATTTGTTTGTTCGATTGTGTGTTGTTCAATCGGCCATAACCCCTTAGGTATATAAGAGGTGGCTGGACTTCCTGTGCAAGGGAAAGGCTTGGATTCACATCCAAAACCCTAGTCAAATCGGATTGGTTTTGTCCGAACTTTCCAAAACTGTTCAGTTTAAACTGGCTGCACCTAGTGGGTCTCTTTTGTGGCAGTAAACCACCTCGGATAGAAATGCGCCCAAGAGTAGATTTACTCGCTTCGACGAGCCGTACAACTTTAATTTTGAACGTTTTTCGATTAGAAGCCATCTTCCGGGTTAGAACATCTGTTTGCTCGCACTACCCATCAGACATGGCGTCTTCTGGGGCGCGCCATATTTCGCCTCCTGACAGGGCTGCACTCCGATACCTCTATCTCCTGTATACGAACTCGGATTGCGACGATTGTTATATGAAAATCAATCATTTTTACGAGACGAAGACAATTTGTGTAGATCATTTTTCCATACGAGGCCATCTTGAGGGCGTAATCAGCTGAATAGTGTTCTGAATACAAAATCTCAGTATTTGAAACACAATTTCGGCCTTCGAGATGAGATCGGATGGCTATGGCCCAAATATCAAAGTTTCTCCTTTTGACGATATAGAACTTTCTAGGTTTGAGCACTTTTTCATTTGAGGCCATCATAATTATGTTTTTGACCATGCCAAAATCTGGTGTCAACACATGCCACCCTGTTTTTCGAGAAAACTTGCATGCCGAAAAATAATTATCAATGTATTTGTTCTAAGGATGATGTCAACACTCAATCGGCCATTTATATTTCTCAGGGCGATAATTATGTATCGGCCATGTTATGCAAAGGGCGATAGTTATTTATCGTCCATGTCTCTGCTTAGGACGATAGTCATATATCGGTCGTTGCCTATCTAGGCTTCTTGCCACACACTCGGGTGATACTTCTTTAAATATTTGCCATTGAGAGCTCGAGGTAACAATGTGCCTTGTATGGACTCCACCAAATATGAGTTTTCGGGAACTATTCTTCAATCTCAAAGGGACCTTCCCAACTTGGAGACCACTTCCCAAATTTTCTATCTTATGAACCAATTGGTAGAATCACCTTCCACATGAGATCGCCAACTTGAAAAATCTTCAACTTGACCTTCTTATTATAAGCTCTTTCCACCCTCAACTAATCTCTCTCTACGGCCTTCAAAGCAGCCAAATGTTTATCCGTGACTTCATCAATATTGTCCAGCATCATGTTATAGAAGTCCACCGCCGATAAATTATTTTGTTTGACTATTCTCAAAGCATTCAAATTCACTTCAAATGGTAAAATGGCCTCTTGACCATATACGACCTCATATGAAGTTACCTTTGTAGCACCATGCCTTGAGATTCTGTGTGGCAACAAAACTTCGGACAATAGCTCATGCCATCTCCTTGGATTATCCCCAATCTTCTTCTTGATAAGCTTGATTAATATCTTATTACTAGACTCAGCTTTTCCATTAGCTTGGGCTTAATATGGAGGGAAATTGAGAAACTTTATCTGATATGATTCGGCAAATTCTCTAACTTGATGTGACATAAAGGATGAACATTGGTCTGTAGTTATTGTTTGAGGAATGCCGAATCTATGAATAATACGCTCAGTTGTGAATTAAATTACCTCTATATGCGTCATATTTTGAGTGGTATTGCTTCAGACCATTTAGTGAAATAATAAGTTGCCACCAAGTCGAACCGACGCCCCTTTGAAGAAGAAGGATGAATCTCTCCAATAAATTCTAATCCCCAACCTTTAAAAGGCCACAGTTTGATAATAGTATGTAACATAGCAGAGGGGGCCAGCTGAATATCACCAAACTTTTGACAAGCTTCACATCCTTTATAATACCGGAAGCAATCATTAACCATCGTCGACCAATAAAACCCGGCACGTTGTAATAACCATTTCATCTTGGGAGCCGACTGATGAGTGCCACAAATACCTTCAGGGACCTCTCCCATAGCAACTCTCACTTGGTCCTCGTCCAAGCACTTTAAAAGAACATCATCAACCATTCGGCGATATAGATGATCATCTCTTATTGTGTGTTTGAAAGCCATATGCCGAATATCTCTGTCCACCCTTTTACTAGGATCACACAAACAAATCAATAATGGGTTTCCTCCTGTCTTGATCTTCTCCTGCATTAAATATTTCATTAGTGGCCGAAACGGTGGGTTTTGGTTCGGCCTCCCCTATGTTGGCAACACTAAACATCGGCCTTTGAGAAATATGAAACATGCCATGATCAACATGATAGCCGGATGCTTGTTATGCCAACTCATTTGCTCTCCAATTGTCATGTCTAGATATATGAGCAATGCTAAAATAATCCAAATTAGAAATTATATCTATACATTTATCAAGATAAACATTAAGTGATTCATCAAACCATTGAAATACTTTGGATATTTGTTGCACTACTAATAACGAATCACCAAAAACCTCAATATGCGTAGCACCTTTGGCAAGCAACATCTCTAAGTCGAATAACAATGCTTCATATTCGGCTTGATTATTTGTGCAAAAATATTCTAAGCGGCACGGGGCTTCACAAAATAGCACCATAAGGAGATATAAACAACACCCACACCTTAGCCATTGCTACAAATTTAACCATCAAAAATAATCTCCATTGTACTAATAAGACAAGGGTAATATCAATGAACATGTACCTTGTTTTGGTCTCCAATTGAACTAAGGACAATGTTAGGATACTACATCGGCCATGCTTTGTCATATTCTTAGGGCGATAGATAAATATCAACCATTACCGCGAGGTTCATGTAGAATTCATCCACCAAAGCATGTATAGCCGAAATAAACAAATGAAAAAGCAATAAAATATTTTGGACCCTTTGTATTAGCAACAAAAAAGTAACTAACCAAATGTATAGTGATTTGGTAATACCCTCTCATGATATAAAAAATTATGTTGCATCCATGGATCAAAATAAATCGATGGAGGGTAATTGATCATACCTAGGGATGAATTCCATGGCAAAGTTATAAATGGCATCGTTGAAGAAAATGGATGATGTGCTAACCAAAGATTTTGATGTTGTGATGCACACCTTCGGCTTAATTGTTTGTTACTTCCATTCTTCTCTTTGTTCACTTTTATTATACTTGTTGCAATAGAATCATGTACATCATTTTTGTTATGATTGATCCTCTTGGGAACCCATGCCATTTTCTTCTGTCTCAACTCTTGCACACTAAGATTTTGTAATTCCCTCTTTTTCCAATACAATAAACCGAGTGGGCATCTTGGCTGTGATTCTGTTTTGACCAATGGAAATTCCTTTTTGGCCTTTTGCACTCTCAACTTCTTATCTTCAGATTTGGCACTTTGACTCTCAATAATTGGTTGCTTCGTCTCATTGCCTTTAGTAGACAATGTCAACACTTTAATCTGCTCTTTTTTATGTGAGATCAAATCTGAAGTTGCACTCTTCCGACCATCTCTTTTAACACGGTAAACTTGCTTGACCACCTCTTTCTTCTTCCTTGAGTCCTGAACAGATTCCTTATGATTGAAATGGTCTTTAAGATGTGATTGTTCAAATATTGATCTTCTTGGAGATGCATAATATTGATGAGATGGTCTAAAATAAGATGGAGAATGTGCCCTTGTATCATACCTATCCCCTGATGGATATGGATCTATATGAGCATATGGAGGCATCCACGGCATTGGCATTGGCGGCCCAAAGTATTGAATATGTTGCATTAAAATTCTCACTTTGGCAATACCAATCCTCATATTTGCGCCTTGGGGGTGATCTTGGCTTCTTTGCATGATTTGGCCGATAAGCATTCTTGTCTTCACTCTTCTTTTGATATTTATCCAATAGTTCAGTGAAGGTGAGTTTTGATCTCTTACACTTGCGCTTATTTCAGCCTTTGCTTTCTTTTGGTTTGCTTTCATCGATCATCGGAGTTGCTTGCTTCCCCCCAATCCTTGGCGTCTCCATTGTAGCTTCGATGGAATTCTTGCCCTCAAGATTATGTTCATTATGCTCTTCAATAACTTATTTACTTGAAAGTTTGATCCCATGACCTGCATTTTTTACCTTCCCTTCAAATGGATCGCCTTGAAGCAACCGATGCGAAAACTTTTTGTCATCGGGACCAATCAGAATAGACTGGTCATCTCAAGGGCAGGAAGTAGGTTCCATTAACTTCAGAAAAATCAAGCACGACTATTTTCCTATGCTTGCCATGCCCTTTCTCAATGATGCTTGCCTCTTTGGATTTGATGGATTCGAAATATATACTACTTGTTTCGGCTTTTCCAATGAAGAACTTTTAGTTTCCGAATCATCATGCTTTTCACCGGTTTCAATTGGCAAGGCTTCTTTTATATCAATTGGCAAGGCTTCTTTTATTAGATCCAATTCCCTATCAATTCTCTCTTGGCGAAGTACTTGCACCCTATCGTGCAAAGCTGTAACTCCCCTCTCAATTTCAGCCTGCTCTATGTCAGTTTCCCCCAATGCTTTTAGGATCTTTCGGCAATGAATTGTTAGTGTTGCCAAAATTTTGGAATTGTGTAGGGAGTGTATAATATGTTGCGGTACAAGGTGGAGGTGTATGCACTGTTGTATAACCATATGTTCTTTCGCCAATTTTATCAATGGATGAAGTTTCATCTTCTTGTAAAACTCTATCCTTCATTGCAGCCTAGTCAGGAAACAACCCCTTTTTATATTGTTCAAGGGAAAGAGCACTAATCCTCTTGCTTTGTGCCAAGCTCATTTTTAGCGCAGCCACAACCGCTTCTGGAAGGGATTGCTCCGAAATACTTTCAGATTCTTTCGGCAATGATTCATGAGTGTTGTCGAAATTGTTGATTTGCATAGAGCATGCATTATATGCTACAATATTAGATGATGACACGTGTGTTCCTACCAAATTTTCAATTATTCGGCTATGACCATGAAGTTGCGGGGCCGAATTATGAACATGTACAGTTGCAGACGGTGCTGAAAATTTACTAACATGAGGTGTAGCATATGATGGTTGAGAGTAACTGGCCGAACATCCACCGGCAAGGTTGGATTCACATATTGCAAACTAGTTGCCGATTAATAAAAGGGTGAAACACTTTGTCATATGCTATTGGAAACTTTAACATGAGGTGTTTCAAATTGATTAACCAAACCCATCGTGTTGTTCATCGGCATATGGATTTGTGGGGTCGCTGATGCATTAGAGTTTGGATACATATGTTGTACGTTGCTAAAATCATAAGAATTTGAAGCATGAAGATGGTTTTGCATCGGCCCTTGCACATAATTAGTGCATGATTGATAAAACTAGGGTTAGCCGATACATTCTGCTCATTAGGTGATCTAGCAACAACATATGGATTATTTACATCTACAAAGGGGAATTGGGTATTCATATTACCATTGTAGATTGCGGCAACTTGACGACGATCTCTTTGTAGCAAGAACGGGCTCGAAACCATTCAAAGCTTCATCACCAGCGGAGTCGCCAAAAAGTGTGTTCGCACACGAACATGTCAACGTGTACCCTCGATACCGGGGGTGATGCACCGCAGCTCATGTCGAAGGAGACCCGGCCGGAAGCGCGGTACACAGGCAATCCGGCGGGTGCTTTTGAGGACCCGAAACCCCACTCGCCCGAGAGGGGCCCCTTCTGGACGCGCGGCAGCTATGGGTTGTCCTAGGTCGACCTAATCGCCCCTAGGGCCTCGAGGTTCGCTGCCTTGCAAAGAAGAAGAACGAATGAAGAACGAGAAGAAATATACAAGGGTGGGGGATAGATGAACATGAAAAAGGCGGCTGGACTTTCCATGCAAGGAAAAGTCTTAGATTCATGTCCAAAACCCTCGTCAAATTCGGATTGGTTTTGTCTGAACTTTCCAAAACTGTTCGGTTTAAACTAGCTGCACCTTGCAGGTCTCTTTTGTGACAGTAAACCACCTCCGATGAAAACGCGCCCAAAAGCATATTTACTCGTTTCAACAAGATGAACAACTTCATGTTGAAAGTTTTTCGATCCGAAGCCATCTTCTGTATCAAAATGGTCACGCAAAACATCTGTTTGCTCCCGCTACCCATCAGACATGGCGTTTGGTGGGGCGCGCCATATTCCGCCTCCTGACAGGGCTGCACTCCGATAGCTCTAACTCTTGCATACAAACTCCGATTGGGACGATTGTTATATCGAAATCAATCATTTCGACAAGACGAAGACAATTTGTGTAGATCATGTTTCCATACGAGGCCGTCTTGGGGGCGTAATCAGCCGAATAGTGTTCTGAATACCAAATCTCAGTACTTCAGACACAACTTCGTCCTTAGAGATGAGATCAGATGGCTATGGCCCAAATATCAAAGTTTCTCCTTTTGACGATACATAACTTTCTCGCTTTGAACATTTTTCATTTGAGTCCATCTTAATTGTGTTTTGGACCATGCCAAAATCTGGTGTCAACAGGTCGTTCACCCACGGTGTGTGTAGGCCCCAGCTCCTTCTTTATGGCACACATCGATCGATATGCCTCTCTAGCCAGGTGTTCCTACCACAAACACAAGCTTTCCCTCTTCTCTTCTCACCGTCAATTCCTCACTCCGACCCCTCTTTTCATCAATCTCGTACTCGCACACTCCTCCCCCCTCGATATAGTATGCCTCTCGCACCACCTCCTAGCTGCATCAATCTCTCTCTATCCTTTTCTCCGGGCCTTATTTGCTTCTAACACATACATGCATGTATACCGAGAGAGCGCAACAACGACTCTCCCGTCACTAATAATGCGGGCTCCAAGCTAGTATCGGCCTAGGTAATCGATAATGCCCTTTCCCATATAAGGGTAGAGTGGTTGCGCATGTAAGGTTGGGACAGTCGACAAATCTTAAATCTAATCCGTTTACGAAAACAACACACACACTTGCCTCGGTAAACCACTTCGTCATCAAGTGGTTACCCATCTCATTATCTCCCTCGGGCATAAGTGGCACCCGACGGGGTTTTCAAAAAAGTCTTTTGAAAATACTTTGTCTCCATCACCATGCATATACTCGTCCCATTTGCGTAGCATCTACTTTAGCAATCTACTCCCACCTGCATAACCCTCATAGGAAGGTAGGGTCATGCACAATTCCAGTATCAACAATTAGGAAATGAAGGCAACCCACCAAAGTGGGTACCATCTCATCATGATTCCGATGCAACAATAATAAAGTGCTATATGAAATGCATAAAAAGGGTTTCATAGACATGGTCAAAGGGCTGTTTGCCTGGCTCAACAAAGTCTTCTGGGTCTTCAAAGTCTTCTGGTCCAACTCCTTCGTCAGCAACACAATCTATCGTCGCAAAATAATAACGACAAAAAATAAGGCAATAATAAAACAGAAAAACCAAAGTGCTCAGAAAAATGACAACTCATTTTTGTTAAATAGTAGGGTGAAAACTAAGAAGGGGAAAATTCCTAGTTTTGGACTTGGATTTTCAGAGGGGTTTAAATATATTAAAATTTGAATTTGAATATGAATAGTACATAAAAGTTGGTTGGACATGAATGAAAGTAATACCATTAAATAGGTGGGATTTTTAGAAAAATATGGGAGTTTGAATTATTGCATTTGGATGAATATTTAATCCTGTGGATTTTTTACAAGTTTGGCTGAAAAGAAAAAGGAGAAGGGCTCTGTGCCTGCTGGGCCAGAACAACCGCAGTGCAGCAGGCCCAGCTAGAGAGGCAGCCTAGCGCACTTGTGCACGCGCGCGCACCAGGTTTATACCCGACGGGCGGGGCCCATGCTTCAGCAAGAGAGAGAGGGGCGATGGAGAGGAGAGGCTGACAGGCGGGGCCCGCCTGTCATCCCTAACCCTACGACAGAGGGCCGTCGAGCTCACCGGCGTTGATGCAGGGCATGGCGAGGTCGAGCGAGGGTACGACTGGACTCAGCGTCAAGTCGCCGTTCGGGTGGAGGTGGTTGCGATCGCCGAGGTGGCCTGGTTCGCCGGTGATGAGGTCATGCGGCGGAGGAGCTTCGGGCGTCGATGGTTCCGGCCATTTCCGACTGCAAAAGAAGCGAAGAAGAAATAGGAAATGATCAGGGGTGCTCGGGGGTTCCAGATCGAGGCAGAGGAGGAGCGGGGGAGGCATGTACCTCGCGAACTCCGGCGAGCCGAAGCGGCGGAGCTCGAGCTCGGGCGGCTCTGGAGAGGAACTGGGGGTGCAGGAGGATTATTTGTTGGTGCAGAGGGGAAGTGGTGAGGAGAGGAGAGCTCGGGGAGGTCTTATATAGCCGGGGCAGGGCTTGTCATGGACCCATGCGCCGGCGAGGTCGTCGCCGTTGCTGTGGGTCACGGGGGCGCGCGTGGGCGTGTCTGGGGTGCTTGTGTTGGGGAACGTAGTAATTTCAAAATTTTCCTACGCACACGCAAGATCATGGTGATGCATAGCAACGAGAGGGGAGAGTGTTGTCTACGTACCCTCGTAGACCGAAGCGGAAGCGTTGACACAACGTAGAGGAAGTAGTCGTACGTTCTCCTCGCGATCCAACCGATCACATCACCGTTACTCCGGCACCTCCGAGTTCTTGGCACACGTTCAACTCGATGACGATCCCCGGGCTCCGATCCAGCAAAGCGTCGGGGAAGAGTTCCGTCAGCACGACGGCATGGTGACGATCTTGATGTGTTACCGGCGCAGGGCTTCGCCTAAGCACTGCAACGATATGACCGAGGTGGAATTTGGTGGAAGGGGGCACCGCACACGGCTAAGGAAAGATCTCAATGATCAATTGTGTGTATGGGGTGCCCCCTGCCCCCATATATAAAGGAGCCAAGGGGGAGGGGCTGGCCGGCCAAGCCTGGCGCGCCAGGAGAGTCCTACTCCCTCTGGGAGTAGGATCCCCCCCCCCCAATCCTAGTTGGACTAGGATTCTCCAAGGGGGAGAGAGAGAGAGAGGGGGCCGGCCACCTCTCCTAGTCCTAATAGGACTAGGGGAAGGGGGAAGGCGCGCAGCCCATGAGGGCAGCCCTCTCACCTCTCCACCAAGGCCCATGTTGGCCCATTATGCTCCCGGGGGGTTCCGGTAACCCTCCCGGTATTCCGGTAAAATCCTGATTTCACCTGGAACACATCCGATGTCCAAACATAGGCTTCCAATATATCATTCTTTACGTCTCGATCATTTCGAGACTCCTCGTCATGTCCGTGATCACATCCGGGACTCCGAACTCCTTCGGTACATCAAAATGCATAAACTCATAATAACTGTCATCGTAACGTTAAGCGTGCGGACCCTACGGTTCGAGAACAATGTAGACATGACCGAGACACGTCTCCGGTCAATAACCAATAGCGGGACCTGGATGCCCATATTGGCTCCTACATATTCTACGAAGATCTTTATCGGTCAGACCGCATAACAACATACGTTGTTCCCTTTGTCATCGGTATGTTACTTGCCCGAGATTCGATCGTCGGTATCCAATACATAGTTCAATCTCGTTACCGGCAAGTCTCTTTACTCATTCCGTAATACATCATCTCGCAACTAACTCATTGGTTGCAATGCTTGCAAGGCTTATGTGATGTGCATTACCGAGAAGGCCCTGAGATACCTCTCCGACATTCGGAGTGACAAATCCTAATCTCGAAATACGCCAACCCAACAAATACTTTCGGAGACACCTGTAGAGCACCTTTATAATCACTCAGTTACGTTGTGACGTTTGGTAGCACACAAAGTGTTCCTACGGTAAACGGGAGTTGCATAATCTCATAGTTAAAGGAACATGTATAAGTCATGGATAAAAGCAATAGCAACATACTAAACGATCGGGTGCTATGCTAATGGAATGGGTCATGTCAATCAGATCATTCAACTAATGATGTGATCTCGTTAATGAAATAACAACTCTTTGTTCATGGTTAGGAAACATAACCATCTTTGATTAATGAGCTAGTCAAGTAGAGGCATACTAGTGACACTCTGTTTGCCTATGTATTCACACATGTATTATGTTTCCAGTTAATACAATTCTAGCATGAATAATAAACATTTATCATGATATGTAAGGAAATAAATAATAACTTTATTATTGCCTCTAGGGCATATTTCCTTCAGTCTCCCACTTGCACTAGAGTCAATAATCTAGATTACAAAGTAATGATTCTAACACCCATGGAGTCTTGGTGCTGATCATGTTTTGCTCGTGGAAGAGGCTTAGTCAACGGGTCTGCAACATTCAGATCCGTATGTATCTTGCATATCTCTATGTCTCCCACCTTGACTAAATCCCGGATGGAGTTGAAGCGTCTTTTGATGTGTTTGGTTCTTTTGTGAAATCTGGATTCCTTTGCCAAGGCAATTGCACCAGTATTGTCACAAAAGATTTTCATTGGACCCGATACGCTAGGTACAACACCTAGATCGGATATGAACTCCTTCATCCAGACTCCTTCATTAGCTGCTTCCGAAGCAGCTATGTACTCAGCTTCACATGTAGATCCCGCCACGACGCTTTGTTTAGAACTGCACCAACTGACAGCTCCACCGTTTAATGTAAATACGTATCCGGTTTGCGATTTAGAATCGTCCGGATCAGTGTCAAAGCTTGCATCGACGTAACCGTTTACGACGAGCTCTTTGTCACCTCCATAAATGAGAAACATATCTTTAGTCCTTCTCAAGTACTTAAGGATGTTCTTGACCGCTGTCCAGTGATCCACTCCTGGATTACTTTGGTACCTGCCTGCTAAACTTACAGCAAGGCACACATTAGGTCTGGTACACAGCATTGCATACATGATAGAGCCTATGGCTGAAGCATAGGGAACATTTTTCATTTTCTCTCTATCTTCTGCGGTGGTCGGGCATTGAGTCTTACTCAACTTCACACCTTGTAACACAGGCAAGAACCCTTTCTTTGCCTGATCCATTTTGAACTTCTTCAAAACTTTGTCAAGGTATGTGCTTTGTGAAAGTCCTATTAAGCGTCTTGATCTATCTCTATAGATCTTAATGCCCAATATGTAAGCAGCTTCACCGAGGTCTTTCATCGAAAAACTCTTATTCAAGTATCCCTTTATGCTATCCAGAAATTCTATATTATTTCCGATCAGTAATATGTCATCCACATATAATATCAGAAATGCTACAGAGCTCCCACTCACTTTCTTGTAAATACAGGCTTCTCCAAAAGTCTGTATAAAACCAAATGCTTTGATCACACTATCAAAGCGTTTATTCCAACTCCGAGAGGCTTGCACCAGTCCATAAATGGATCGCTGGAGCTTGCACACTTTGTTAGCTCCCTTTGGATCGACAAAACCTTCTGGTTGCATCACATACAACTCTTCTTCCAGAAATCCATTCAGGAATGCAGTTTTGACATCCATTTGCCAAATTTCATAATCATGAAATGCGGCAACTGCTAACATGATTCGGACAGACTTAAGCATCGCTACGGGTGAGAAAGTCTCATCGTAGTCAATACCTTGAACTTGTCGAAAACCTTTTGCAACAAGTCGAGCTTTATAGATAGTAACATTACCATCAGCGTCAGTCTTCTTCTTAAAAATCCATTTATTCTCAATTGCTTGCCGATCATCGGGCAAGTCAACCAAAGTCCACACTTTGTTCTCATACATGGATCCCATCTCAGATTTCATGGCCTCAAGCCACTTTGCGGAATCTGGGCTCACCATCGCTTCTTCATAGTTCGTAGGTTCATCATGGTCTAGTTACATGACTTCCAAAATAGGATTACCGTACCACTCTGGTGCGGATCTTACTCTGGTTGATCTACGAGGTTCAGTAGAAACTTGATCTGAAGTTTCATGATCATTATCATTAGCTTCCTCCCTATTTGGTGTAGGCGTCACAGAAACTGATTTCTGTGACGTACTACTTCTCAATAAGGGAGTAGATAAAGTTATCTCATCAAGTTCTACTTTCCTCCCACTCACTTCTTTCGAGAGAAACTCCTTCTCTAGAAAGTTTCCGATTTTAGCAACAAAAATCTTGCCTTCGGATCTGTGATAGAAGGTGTACCCAACAGTCTCCTTTGGGTATCCTATGAAGACACATTTTTCCGATTTGGGTTCGAGCTTATCAGGTTGAAGCTTTTTCACATAAGCATCGCAGCCCCAAACTTTAAGAAACGACAACTTTGGTTTCTTGCCAAACCATAGTTCATAAGGCGTCGTCTCAACGGATTTCGATGATGCCCTATTTAACGTGAATGCGGCCGTCTCTAAAGCATAACCCCAAAACGATAGCGGTAAATCGGTAAGAGACATCATAGATCGCACCATATCCAGTAAAGTACGATTACGACGTTCGGACACACCATTACGTTGTGGTGTTCCGGGTGGCGTGAGTTGCGAAACTATTCCGCATTGTTTCAAATGTAGACCAAAATCGTAACTCAAATATTCTCCTCCACGATCAGATCGTAGAAACTTTATTTTCTTGTTACGATGATTTTCCACTTCACTCTGAAATTCTTTGAACTTTTCAAATGTTTCAGACTTGTGTTTCATTAAGTAGATATACCCATATCTGCTTAGATCATCAGTGAAGGTGAGAAAATAACGATATCCGCCACGAGCCTCAACATTCATTGGACCACATACATCAGTATGTATGATTTCCAATAAATCTGTTGCTCTCTCCATAGTACCGGAGAACGGTGTTTTAGTCATCTTGCCCATAAGGCACGGTTCGCAAGTGCCAAGTGATTCATAATCAAGTGACTCCAAAAGTCCATCAGTATGGAGTTTCTTCATGCGTTTTACACCGATATGACCTAAACGGCAGTGCCACAAATAAGTTGCACTATCATTATCAACTCTGCATCTTTTGGCCTCAACATTATGAATATGTGTATCACTACTATCGAGATTAAGTAAGAACAAACCATTCTTTAATGGTGCATGACCATAAAAGATATTACTCATATAAATAGAACAACCATTATTCTCTGATTTAAATGAATAACCGTCTCGCATCAAACAAGATCCAGATATAATGTTCATGCTCAACGCTGGTACTAAATAACAATTATTTAGATCTAATATTAATCCCGAAGGTAGATGTAGAGGTAGTGTGCCGACCGCGATCACATCGACTTTGGAACCATTTCCTACGCGCATCGTCACCTCGTCCTTAGCCAATCTTCGCTTAATCCGTAGCCCCTGTTTTGAGTTGCAAATATTAGCAACAGAACCAGTATCAAATACCCAGGTGCTACTGCGAGAATTAGTAAGGTATACATCAATAACATGTATATAATATATACCTTTGTTAACCTTGCCATCCTTCTTATCCGCCAAATACTTGGGGCAGTTCCGCTTCCAGTGACCAGTCTGCTTGCAATAGAAGCACTCAGTTTCAGGCTTAGGTCCAGACTTGGGTTTCTTCTCTTGATTAGCAACTTGCTTGCTGTTCTTTTTGAAGTTCCCCTTTTTCTTCCCTTTGCCCTTTTTCTTGAAACTAGTGGTTTTGTTAACCATCAACACTTGATGCTCCTTTTTGATTTCTACCTCCGCGGCTTTCAGCATCGCGAAGAGCTCGGGCATAGTTTTGGTCATCCCTTGCATATTATAGTTCATCACGAAGCTCTTGTAGCTTGGTGGCAGTGATTGGAGAATTCTGTCAATGACGCAATCATCCGGAAGATTAACTCCCAGTTGAATCAAGTGATTGTTATACCCAGACATTCTGAGTATATGCTCACTGACAGAACCGTTCTCCTCCATCTTACAGCTATAGAACTTATTGGAGACTTCATATCTCTCAATCCGGGCATTTGCTTGAAATATTAACTTCAACTCCTGGAACATCTCATATGCTCCATGGTGTTCAAAACGTCGTTGAAGTCCCGGTTCTAAGCCGTAAAGCATGGCACACTGAACTATAGAGTAGTCATCAGCTTTGCTTTGCCAGACGTTCACAACATCTGGCGTAGCTCTTGCACCAGGCCTGGCACCTAGCGGTGCTTCCAGGACGTAATTATTCTGTGCAGCAATGAGGATAATCCTCAAGTTACGGACCCAATCCGTGTAATTGCTACCATCATCTTTCAACTTTGCTTTCTCAAGGAATGCATTAAAATTCAATGGAACAACAACACGAGCCATCTATCTACACAACATAGACAAGCAAGATACTATCAGGTACTAAGTTCATGATAAATTTAAGTTCAATTAATCATATTACTTAAGAACTCCCACTTAGATAGACATCCCTCTAATCCTCTAAGTGATCACGTGATCCAAATCAACTAAACCATGTCCGATCATCACGTGAGATGGAGTAGTTTCAATGGTGAACATCACTATGTTGATCATATCTACTATATGATTCACGCTCGACCTTTCGGTCTCTGTGTTCCGAGGCCATATCTGTTATATGCTAGGCTCGTCAAGTTAAACCTGAGTATTCCGCGTGTGCAACTGTTTTGCACCCGTTGTATTTGAACGTAGAGCCTATCACACCCGATCATCACGTGGTGTCTCAGCACGAAGAACTTTCGCAACGGTGCATACTCAGGGAGAACACTTCTTGATAATTAGTGAGCGATCATCTTATAATGCTACCGTCAATCAAAGCAAGATAAGATGCATAAAAGATAAACATCACATGCAATCAATATAAGTGATATGATATGGCCATCATCATCTCGTGCTTGTGATCTCCATCTTCGAAGCACCGTCATGATCACCATCGTCATCGGCGCGACACCTTGATCTCCATCGTAGCATCGTTGTCGTCTCGCCAATCTTATGCTTCCATGACTATCACTACCGCTTAGTAATAAAGTAAAGCATTACATCGCGATTGCATTGCATACAATAAAGCGACAACCATATGGCTCCTGCCAGTTGCCGATAACTCGGTTACAAAACATGATCATCTCATACAATAAAATTTAGCATCATGTCTTGACCATATCACAGCACAACATGCCCTGCAAAAACAAGTTAGACGTCCTCTACTTTGTTGTTGCAAGTTTTACGTGGCTGCTACGGGCTTAAGCAAGATCTCATCTTACCTACGCATCAAAACCACAACGATAGTTTGTCAAATAGACTCCGTTTTAACCTTCTCAAGGACCGGGCGTAGCCACACTCGGTTCAACTAAAGTTGGAGAGACAGTCTTCCGCAAGCCATCTATGTGCAAAGCACGTCGAGGGAACCGGTCTCGCGTAAGAGTACGCGTAAGGTTGGTCCGGATCGTCTCGTCCAACAATACCGCTGAACCAAAGTATGACATGCTGGTAGGCAGTATGACTTGTATCATCCACAACTCACTTGTGTTCTACTCGTGCAAATAACATCAAACCATAAAAACCTAGGCTCGGATGCCACTGTTGGGGAACGTAGTAATTTCAAAATTTTCCTACGCACACGCAAGATCATGGTGATGCATAGCAACGAGAGGGGAGAGTGTTGTCTACGTACCCTCGTAGACCGAAGCGGAAGCGTTGACACAACATAGAGGAAGTAGTCGTACGTTCTCCTCGCGATCCAACCGATCACAGCACCGTTACTCCGGCACCTCCGAGTTCTTGGCACACGTTCAGCTCGATGACGATCCCCGGGCTCCGATCCAGCAAAGCGTCGGGGAAGAGTTCCGTCAGCACGATGGCATGGTGACGATCTTGATGTGTTACCGGCGCAGGGCTTCGCCTAAGCACTGCAACGATATGACCGAGGTGGAATTTGGTGGAAGGGGGCACCGCACACGGCTAAGGAAAGATCTCAATGATCAATTGTGTGTATGGGGTGCCCCCTGCCCCCGTATATAAAGGAGCCAAGGGGGAGGGGCTGGCCGGCCAAGCCTGGCGCGCCAGGAGAGTCCTACTCCCTCTGGGAGTAGGATTCCCCCCCCCCAATCCTAGTTGGACTAGGATTCTCCAAGGGGGAGAGAGAGAGAGGGGCCCGGCCACCTCTCCTAGTCCTAATAGGACTAGGGGAAGGGGGAAGGCGCGCAGCCCATGAGGGCAGCCCTCTCACCTCTCCACCAAGGCCCATGTTGGCCCATTATGCTCCCGGGGGGTTCCGGTAACCCTCCCGGTATTCCGGTAAAATCCTGATTTCACCTGGAACACATCCGATGTCCAAACATAGGCTTCCAATATATCATTCTTTACGTCTCGACCATTTCGAGACTCCTCGTCATGTCCGTGATCACATCCGGGACTCCGAACTCCTTCGGTACATCAAAATGCATAAACTCATAATAACTGTCATCGTAACGTTAAGCGTGCGGACCCTACGGTTCGAGAACAATGTAGACATGACCGAGACACGTCTCCGGTCAATAACCAATAGCGGGACCTGGATGCCCATATTGGCTCCTACATATTCTACGAAGATCTTTATCGGTCAGACTGCATAACAACATACGTTGTTCCCTTTGTCATCGGTATGTTACTTGCCCGAGATTCGATCGTCGGTATCCAATACCTAGTTCAATCTCGTTACCGGCAAGTCTCTTTACTCGTTCCGTAATACATCATCTCGCAACTAACTCATTGGTTGCAATGCTTGCAAGGCTTATGTGATGTGCATTACCGAGAAGGCCCTGAGATACCTCTCCGACATTCGGAGTGACAAATCCTAATCTCGAAATACGCCAACCCAACAAATACTTTCGAAGACACCTGTAGAGCACCTTTATAATCACTCAGTTACGTTGTGACGTTTGGTAGCACACAAAGTGTTCCTACGGTAAACGGGAGTTGCATAATCTCATAGTTAAAGGAACATGTATAAGTCATGGATAAAAGCAATAGCAACATACTAAACGATCGGGTGCTATGCTAATGGAATGGGTCATGTCAATCAGATCATTCAACTAATGATGTGATCTCGTTAATCAAATAACAACTCTTTGTTCATGGTTAGGAAACATAACCATCTTTGATTAATGAGCTAGTCAAGTAGAGGCATACTAGTGACACTCTGTTTGCCTATGTATTCACACATGTATTATGTTTCCAGTTAATACAATTCTAGCATGAATAATAAACATTTATCATGATATGTAAGGAAATAAATAATAACTTTATTATTGCCTCTAGGGCATATTTCCTTCAGCTTGTGGGGTTGGTCTAGGGCGAGGGGAGAGAAGAGGTGGAAAGCAGGGGGGCCAGGGCACCGCGCGTGTGAGCGCGCTCACTGGTGCGCTCGGGCGGCCGGCGCGCGTGCAAGATGGGGCGAGAAGAGGGAGAGGGAGGAGGGGGACAGAGGCGTGGTGTGACGCAGACGTCGAGGCGCACCGTCGGGTGCGCCGGGGAGGCCCGAGGTGGCCGGGAGTGGTTGGCAGGGGGGAGGGTACAGTGCCTCACCGCACTGGAGCATGCAAATGGCATGCCATGGCATTTTTTAGGCCAGATGGGCACGGCCAAATATGTCTGGTGGCTCTAGGGTGTAGTAAAGAAAGGGGAGGGGCTTTGGACGCCCTGGGTGGCCACTGGAGTGAGGAGGGAGGTTGAGGGAGAGAGGGGAATGGGCTGTCTAGAGAGAGAAAGTGGGGTTTTACCCCTCCAATAATTGAGCTCTGGATTTGCCATTGTTACTGGAGCTGCAAGGGGACTAGGAGGGGCTGTGGTAATACTTTGAGCCCATGGAGATTAGTGGAAGGGGTCAGAATGGTGTTTTTGGAAATGTGGCAGAAGGTGTTTGTTGCTTGTTTGGGTGAGCAAATGAACTCCATTTGGCATAAGACTCCACAGGGTGAAATGACACATATAATTAGGGCCCTCCACCAATTTTGAGCTCATTTGAGCAAAGTTGCCAATGCAACTTTTGTAAACCCTAGAAATCAATAGAAATGCATTCACCAAGATCTAGTCATGCAAAACCATTCCCCTTGATGCACCACTTGGTGTAGTGTCATCATTTGGGCTTTTGAGCATGACCACAAAGTTTGGTGTCATTTGGAATAAGTTGGCAATGTAGAGCTGTTCAAACTTGGTTCTGGATAGAGAGGGGTGTGGGGAACTTTTGTGAACCAAAACAGTTTGGATTGAGCTGAAACTGTGCAGTATCATCATATTATGCATATGTGACTTGATAGAATTTTCCTGGATTTATTAGAAAATATTTCTTGTAGAAATATGTCAAATCCTTGAAATGGGAAAAAATGGTTTTGGGAGGTTTTGTCCAATATTTTGATCATGACCATGTGTTGAAACTTATATATATGGAAAATATATGTCCACTAAGTTTCCCTGATTTTTCTCAAATATTTGTGAATCTTTTAAATAATTTTAACCTATTAAAGACCATTTCTGGCCTAAAGAAAAAGCTTTTAAATAAAATAGGAAAATTACTTTTAAAATTATATTTTTGTGGTTTATGGGAGTCCTATATCTAATAAGTTTCAAATATACTCTTTGAAATATTTTTCATACCCCAAATCAAGTACTTGTAGTGCAAACCTCAATTCAGGGGTTTTTGGAAAACTAATTTTTGAAAATACTATTTGTCCAAATTATTTTTGTAAGAAAATACTATTCTGTTCTATACACATGGCATGATCATTGGAATAAGTATGGGGCAAGGATATGAAGTATATAAGGTGGAGTTGTGTTGACTTTAAAGAGCACTTGAAAATCATAGAGAAAAAACCAACTCCAAATAAAAAGCCAAATAATGCAAAAGTTTTTGTTGATCCAAATTTTCATGATTTATTAATGCAAATGACATGTTACAAAATGCAGGGTGTGACAGATCTACCCCCCTTACAAGAATCTCGTCCCCGAGATTACCAAACTAGGCTTTAAAGAGATACGAAAACTCGGATCTAAGATAGTCTTCACGTTCCCAAGTCGCTTCTGCTTCAGTGTGGTCGCTCCACTGGACCATGAAGTACTTGATGGCGCAGCTTCAATTGCATCACTCAGCCTCATCCAAAATGCAGATGGGCCTCTCACGCTAGGTCAAATCAGGCTGAAGGTCAATGGCTTGGTGATCGACATCCTTGTAAAAATCAGGCTTGTCTGGAACTTGGAGACACTTCCGGAGTTGTGACACGTGGAATACGTTGTGCACATCGGATAGTTCAGGTGGTAGTTCCAACTGGTAAGCCACTTCTCCGCGTCGTGCGGTGATCTCGAAGGGGTCGAGAAATCTTGGTGCGAGTTTTCCTTTGACATGGAAGCGTTGGGTTCCCTAGAGAGGAGTTACTCGCAGGTATACATGGTCTTCGACTTGGAAGTCTACTTGTCGGCGACGAGTGTCAGCATAGTGATACGTCTCCGTCGTATCTATAATTTTTGATTGTTCCATGCCAATATTCTACAACTTTCATATACTTTTTGGCAACTTTTTATACTATTTTTGGGACTAACATATTGATCCAGTGCCCAGTGCCAGTTCCTGTCTGTTGCATGTTTTTGGTTTCGCAGAATATCCATATCAAACAGGGTCCAAATGGGATAAAAACGAACGGAGCTTATTTTCAGAATATATGGAAAATATTGGAGGAAAATCAACGCGAACCAGTGTCCGAGGTGGGCACGAGGTAGGGGGGCGCGTCTGACCCCCTGGGCACGCCCCCTACCCTCGTGAGCCACCCGTAAGGCGGTTGACGCTCTTCTTTTGCCGCAAGAAAGCTAATATTCGGAAAGAAATCACGGCGAAGGTTTCAGGACAATCAGAGTTACAGATCTCCATATATACACGAAACGGTGAAATAGAGCCAGGAGAGAACGCAAAACCAGAGAGAAACAGAGAGATAGATCTGATATCGGAAGGGCTCTCGCCCCTCCCACGCCATGGGAGCCAAGGACCAGAGGGGAAACCCTTCTCCCATCTAGGGAGGAGGTCAAGGAAGAAGAAGAAGAAGAAGGGGGGCCCTCTCCTCCTTGCTTTCGGTGGCGCCGGAGCACTGCCGGGGCCATCACCATCACCGCCATCTTCACCAACAACTTCACCTCCATCATCACCAACTCTTCCCCCCTCTATGCAGCGGTCTAACCTCTCTCTACCCGCTGTAATCTCTACTTAAACATGGTGCTCAACGCTATATATTATTTCCCAATGATGTATGGCTATCCTATGATGTTTGAGTAGATCTGTTTTGTCCTAATGGCTATTTGATGATCAAGATTGGTTTGAGTTGCATGTTTTATTATTGGTGCTTTCCTATGGTGCTCTCCGTGTCGCGCAAGCGTGAGGGATTCCTGCTGTAGGGTTTGCAATATGTTTATGATTTTCTTATAGTGGGTGGCGTGCGTGAACAGAAGCACATACCCGAGTAAGTAGGTTGTTTGCGTATGGGATAAAGGGGACTTGGGTTTTACCTTAATAAATCTTTAGTAGTTGCGGATGCTTGCTAGAGTTCCAATCATAAGTGCATATGATCCAAGTAGAGAAACTATGTTAGCTTATGTCTCTCCCTCAAATAAAATTGCAATAGTGATTAACGGTCTAGTTATCGATTGCCTAGGGACAAATAACTTTGTTGTTGACAAAAGCTCTCCACTAAAACTAATTTAGTTGTGTCTTCATATAAACAACCCCTAGCTTTTATTTACGTGCTCTTTACTTTCTTGCAAGCTTACCCAAAAACACCTACAAAGTACTTCTAGTTTCATACTTGTTCTAAGTAAAGTAAACATTAAGCGTGCGTAGAGTTGTATCGATGGTCGATAGAACTTGAGGGAATATTTGTTCTACCTTTAGCTCCTCGTTGGGTTCGACACTCTTACTTATCGAAAACTGTTGCGATACCCTATACTTGTGGGTTATCACATAGCTCTTCTGTCTTGACTTGGCAGTCTTTAGTCACTCTCTGACAAGTTGGACTTGCTCTTCTACTTCACGGAGGATATCGGACCCAAATATTAGTCCTTCTCCGGTTTCTGACCAATTGAGGGGTGTGCGACACTTCCGTCCGTACAACTCCTCAAATGGTGCCATCTGAAGGCTTGACTGATAACTGTTGTTATAGGAGAACTCGGCAAAAGGAAGGCAATCTTCCCACTTAGCTCCATATGCTAAGACACAGGCTCGGAGCATGTCTTCGAGTATCTGATTCAGTCATTCTGTCTGACCTCCGGTCTGTGGGTGGAAAGCAGTGCTGAAGGACAACTTGGTTCCCATAGCCTCTTGGAACTTCTTCTAGAACCTTGAGGTAAACTGGGTCCCTCAGTCTGACACAATCTCCTTAGGAACACCATGAAGGCTTACAATTCTGTTGATGTAAAGGGTTGCCAGCTGGTTGCCATCATATGTAGTCTTGACAGGAATGAAATGGGCTACTTTGGTCGAATGATTGATATGACCCAGATGGAGTCATGTCCCTTGTTTGACCTAGGTAGTCCAGTGATGAAATCCATTCCGACTTTATCCCATTTCCACTCGGGAACCTTGAGTTGTTGCAGCAATCTAGTAGGTCGCTGATATTCAGCCTTGACCCTTTGGCATATATCACACTTAGCGACGAAAGTGGCTATCTCTCTCTTCATGCCATGCCACCAAAATCTTTCCTTTAGGTCTTGATACATCTTGGTTCCTCCAGGGTGGATGGAATACGAGGTGTCATGAGATTCTTGTAAGATCAAATTCTTGAGCTCAATCTGGTTGGGTACGCAAATGCGATTCCCAAACCACACAATTCCTTGCTCATCATCTGAGAATCCTGGGGCCTTGCCAGCCTTGATCTTCCTCTTGATGCCTTCGATACTCTCGTGTCCTTTCTGACCTTCCTTAACATCATCCATCAAGGTAGGCTTGACTTCGAGGTTGGCCAAGAATCCTGGTGCAACCAGTTCCAACCCGAAGCTTTCAAGTTCCTCATACAAGGTGGGTAGCCTTTCCTTAAGCATAGCATTCAAGGAACAAGCCTTTATGCTTAATGCATCTGCTACCACATTAGCCTTTCCGGGGTGGTATTGAACACTGAGGTCATAATCCTTGATCAACTCTAGCCATCTCCTCTGCCTCATGTTCAATTCCTTTTGAGTGAAAATATACTTCAGACTTTTGTGATCCGTGTATATCTCACACCGCTTCCCTAGGAGGTAATGTCGCCATGTCTTCAGGGCATGAACCGCTGCTGCTAACTCAAGATCATGAGTAGCATAGTTCTCTTCATGAGGCTGTAGCTGTCTTGAAAGGTAAGCTACGACTCTGCCCTCTTGCATCAAAACACTTCCAAGTCCGGTTCGTGAGGCATCCCAATATATCACAAATTCCTTGTGAATATCAGGTGTGGCCAGAACTGGGGCGGTGGTCAATCTCTTCTTCAGCTCCTTGACGCTTTCTTTGCACTTCAGCATCCACTCAAAGTTCTTGTCCTTCTTCAAGAGCCGGGTCATGGGTCGGCCAATGCTGGAGAATCCTTCCACGAACTTGCGGTAATATCCCACGAGTCCGAGGAAGCTTCTGACTTCCTTCACATTGCTCGGGGTTTGCCATTCAGTCACGGCTTGAATCTTGACGGGATCTACTGACAATCCTTCAGCAGTCAATTTATGACCCAAGAATCCAACTTCACGCAGCCAAAATTCGCACTTGCTAAACTTTGCGTACAGTTGGTGCTCTCGAAGCTTGTCTAGAACCATCCTCAAGTGTTGCTCGTGCTCTTCTTCCGTCTTTGAGAAGACAAGAAGGTCATCAATGAAGACGACAACAAACTTGTCCAAATATTCCATGAAGACCTTATTCATGTGATACATATGAAGTAAGCTCGGGCATTGATCAATCCAAAGGACATGACCGTGCACTCATACATGCCATATCTGGTTACAAATGCCGTCTTCGGAATGTCTTGGGGGTATGATTTTCAGCTGGTAGTACCCGATCTTGGAGAACACCTTGGCCCCATTGAGTTGATCAAACAGATCTTCAATCTTGGGAAGTGGATACTTGTTCTTGATTGTAACTTCATTGAGGGAGCGGTAGTCAATGCAAAAGGGGATGGTGCCGTCCTTCTTTGCCACAAACAGAACAGGTGATCCCCAAGGGGAGGCACTAGGGCGGATATATCCCTTCCTCAACTGCTCTTCTAGTTGCTTCTTTAATTCTGCTAACTCCTCCGATCCCATTATATTAGGCTTCTTATAGATGGGTCCTGCTCCGGGTATGAGCTCGATGATGAACTCAATGTCTCGGTTAGGAGGCATTCCCGGTAGCTCATCAGGAAAGACATCAGGGTATTCGCATACTACCGGCACTTGCTCCAATCCAACTTCAGTCAGACAGTTGACTTGGTTGGCTTGAGCAGAGGAGGGGTTGGAGGCAAATTTAACATCGACTCCTTGGTCATTGGTCAGAGTGACAGTCCAGTTGGCACAATCTAACAAGCCTTGGTGATTAATGAGACAATCAATTCCTAAGATCACATCCAAGCCTTGCGATCTTAAGATGATAAGGTCTGCTAGGAAGTCTACCCCATTAATGACAATCCTGACTCCTTTACATCCTATCTTGGCTCTCATCTCTGCTCTGGGGGTTTGTTCCACCATAGGGTTATTCAGGAGTGTAGGGTTCATGCCACTTTTTAATGCAAACTTTTGGGTGACAAATGAATGCGTGGCTCCAGAATCAAACAAGACAGTTGCAGGTGCTGAGCTGACAAGGAACGTACCCAGCACGACGTCCGGGTCTTCCTGGGCTTCTTCTGCAGTTACATGATTCACACGACCCTCTCCATTGTTGGGCAGGTTGCGGGGAGCTTGGTTCCTTGGTGGCATCCCACGGCCTTGTCCTGGGTTCTGTGCATTGCGGCGCCGAGCATCGGGCTTCTTGTTGGGGCAATACTTGGAGTAGTGTCCTGGCTGACCACATCCAAAGCAAGTGACTTGATTGGGGTTGCTACTCTTTCCGGCATTGTTATTGGGGTTGTTGCAAGCTAGCCTGGGGTTGGCGTATTGCTGAGGCAAATAGTTCGTGTGGGGTGCAGCCGACTAGTTCCAGCTGATCCTCAATGGTGCGGACCCAGTCGTCTGCATCCAGGGGTTCAGCAGTCTCGATGAAGGTGGCTGGTGCATGCTTCTTGAACTCCGCCAACGTGGAGCGTCCATTGTCGTTCCCCGCCGGCTGGCGGTTGATAGCCTGAGCAATCATCTGGAGGGCTGCAGTGTTGGCTTGGCGTTCCTCTCGGAAGGCCTGGAGAAGCTGAGCCATGTCCATGTTTGGAGGTGGTGGTGGCGGTGGAGCTTGTCCTTGGGTTTGGTCCTGACTGGCTCTTGCTCCGGCTTCTTCCTGCTGGGTAGAGGTACCAGTACGTCTTACAACAGGCATCCTGTTGGAGCGGTCAAGGTCTCATGATTGGGAAAGATGAGGGCAAGCAATATAGATGGGATGCCTAGTAAGGGGGTCGGTATGACACCAATTGTTTTCATGCTAGGGCTAAAAGGCCAAACACATTCATTAAAATCCAAATGGGAGATGTAGTCGCTTACAAGTTCCCGAAGGAAAGCACGACATCCATCAAACACATCAAAAACAAACACAACACTACATGGTTTCATATGAACCATTACAAGGACTCGACTTCGCATAGGGGGTACACAATCTATCCTACCGTAGGGGTTATGAACTGGCATATTCGGGTTCAGTTGATGCCTAAGTGGTGGAATGCTCGGTCGCGTAGTCTGGCTCTTCTGGGTCTTCCTCCTCATCATCAGCATCCTGTATTTCCTCTTCACTTGAAGGGGTGGGGGAGTGGAGGAGATCAACACGGTGTTTCTTTGCCGGTGGTGCGAAGAGCTTGCGGTATTCCCTTGCACTCATGCGGTGTTGCTGTGGGGGTCCTCCATCCTTTGCGGGTCTTCCGCCTCGGTATGCGATTGCAGGCTGTCCAGGGGGAGCACCTTCCTTCTTGATCCTATCTGTCTTCCCTTGTGCTTGGAGAAGAAGTGCCTTGCTCTCATGAAGTTCCTTTCGGAGCTCCATTGATTCTGAGGCCAAGTGTTGTGCCAAGCTATCGGCACAGAGGCTGAAGTAGGTTTGCAATCGGAGTGGAGGTCCTTCCTCCCATGGTGGAGCTGGTGCACTGCTCTCATCTTCACCCTCCTTTCGATAAGGCAAGAAGCGGGTTGCCAACTCGCCCGCCATCTCGGGGAGAAGGTCTCAGAGGCGAGTGAGTGCCTTGAGGGTTGCCGCCTCGACGGCAAGAACTAGTGTTGCCATCTGGGGGCCCTCGAAGAACCTGCTTGTTGGAGAGTCATTAGCCTTCACTATCACTTCCACATGATACTCCGTCTCGGTGTCGTTGATCCAATGCTCAAGGTAGGTGAAAATGGGTGTTCGGTAAAACTGATAATTCTTGAGGCTATCCTCGAGAATTACGGGAAATCCGGTGGTCAGGAAGTCTTATGGTACGACAGACATCTACAAAGGTTGAATGGGAGAGGTCAATATGGAAATATATCTTGGGTTTGGTAAGCTTAGAAAAGAAGAGGAGTATAGATGGTTTTGCAAAACAGGTTTTATGCTAACTAACGCCCATGCTAACTAAGGCTTCCTACAGTCAGGATGGCTCTGATACCAGCTCTGGTGGGACCCCGACTCGTAAGTCGTGGTCGCCGAATGTATGTGTACAGTGATCCCAGAGATCAATGCTCACTGAACACATAGAAGCTGAATAACAAGATTCTTACATCCATACATACCGTCTAACACAAATTATGACCATTATGGTCAAGTCTTACATAGATAAAGCCATAAGGGATGAATACCAAATAAACTTAAGAAGTGGAAATCTTTGTCGATAAGTAGGACCCATGCCATCTGCCTTAACCCTACATGCATTCTGACTGGGAACCATCCTAGTTCACATGTTCGTCTCCAAAGAATTCTTCTTCGAACTCCTGTTCTTCCATGCCTGGCCAATTAAATAACCAGTGGCAAGCCAATGAGTACTTTGAATGTACTCGCAAGCAACCCATGATTGGAACAAGGCACAATAATGCAATGATATAGCACTAAGTAGGTAGTTTGCAGAAAGCTAGTTTTTAGTGCAATGACATGATCTATCAACATGTAAAGTATGCATCATGAGAGTACAGATATCTGTATGAACAAGTTACAGATATCAACAAAAGCGGAGTTGGACACCAATCCAACTTGATCATCGTGTCAAGCCATCTGACTTAACCCAAATAGTTTTATCAACACACACACACGGTTTGTAAAACTCTAGATGTAGTTTCAGCAACACCGCCAACTGTCCTTGACCGTGGACACGGCTATTCAAATAGTTTTACACTCTCCAGAGGTTGCACACTTTACCTACAAGATCCGGGGAACTTCCGTGTCATCCACGACCCACAGTACCTCAAGTACTCGGGGTAAGCACCCGATCACTATCTTTCCCTAGACGACACTAACATAGAGTCCACTCGATTGGTAGTAACCCCCGTGCCCAACATTTCACATCTTAAAATTGTGGAGCCTTGCTCCCATATTCATCACATACCACAAGCACGGGGTAGTAACGGTGTGTCTGGTGCCCTGTGAAAACAGTCATGGCCGCCCTACCTGGCACGACCCCGTCCCGAGAGAGCGCACCAACGACTCTCCCGTCACTAGTAATGCGGGCTCCAAGGTAGTATCGGCCTAGGTTATTGATAATGCCCTTTCACATATAAGGGTAGAGTGGTTGCGCATGTAACGTTGGGACAGTCGACTAATCTTAAATGTAATCCGTTTTCGAAAACAACACACACACTTGCCTCGGTACACCACTTCGTCATCAAGTGGTTACCCATCTCATTATATCCCTCAGGCATAAGTGGCACCTGACGGGGTTTTCGAAAAAGTCTTTTGAAAATACTTTGTCTCCATCACCATGCATATACCTGTCTGTCACGCCGAAGATGCGACCCTATCCTAAAGGAACTCGAAGGTCCCACCAAGGATAGAAGCGCATCTTGAAGACGCTTTTGCAAGGTGGATATCATTACATCAACATTGCATAATAGATGGGGATACATACAAGGCATACAAATGCCGCAATAATACATCAACATACATGAGAATAACATCTGACTACGGATGAAACATAAACAGAAACTCAAACAATATCCACCCTGCTGTCCTAGGCTGCTGACCTGGAACCTATCCCCTGATCGAAGAAGAAGCAGAAGAAGAACTCCAAAACACGTAAACATCACTCTCGCGACATGAGCATCTCATAACATGTACCTGCAACTATTGTTGTAGTAATCTGTGAGCCACGAGGACTCAGCAATCCCATTACCATGGTTATCAAGACTAGCAAAGCTTAATGGGTAAGGAAGGTAAAGTGGTGAGGTTGCAGCAGCGACTAAGCATGTATGGTGGCTAACTTATGAAACAAGAGCGATAAGAGGAGCTGAACAAGCGGACGTCAACTAGTAATGATCAAGAAGTGATCCTGAACTCCTACTTACGTCAAACATAACCCAGAAACCGTGTTCTCCTCTCGAACAACCCCGAAAAGAGACAATCATGGTTACGCACACGGTTGGTGTATTGTAGAAGAGTTTACTTCAAGTTTACTACAACCAGATATCAACAAATTCCCATCTGCCACATAACCGCGGGCACGACTTTCGAAAGTTCAAACCCTGCAGGGGTGTCCCAACTTAGCCCATGATAAGCTCTCACGATCAACACAGGATATTCCTTCTCCCGTGAAGACCCGACCAGTCTCAGAATCCCGGTTAAAAGACATTTCGACAATGGTAAAACAAGTCCAGCAAAGCCGCCCGATGTGCCGACAAATCCCGATAGGAGTCGGACGTACCTCATTCTCAGGGCACACCGGATAAGTCAAGCTACGAGTAAAACCAGGCCTCGAGTTTCCCCGTGGTGGCCCCACAGGCTGCTCGGTTCGGACCAACACTCACGACGAGCACTGGCCCGGGGGGGGGGATAAAATAAGATGACCCTCGGGACCGCGAGGAAAAAAAAGTCTTAGGTGAGGCAAATGTAAAACCAAGGTTGGGCCTTGCTGGAGGAGTTTTATTCAAAGCGAACTGTTACAGGGGTCCCATAAATCACCCAACCGCGTTAAGGACGCAAAATCTGGGAACATAATACCGATATGAAGGAAACTAGGGCGACAAGAGTGGAACAAAACACCAGGCATAAGGCCGAGCCTTCCACCCTTTACCAAGTATATAGATGCATTAATAATATAAGAGATATTGTGATATCCCAACATAAACATAACCCAACATGGAGCAAACTTCATCTTCACCTACAACTAGCAACACTATAGGAGGGGCTGAGCAAAAGCGATAACATAGCCAAACAACAGTTTGCTAGGGAGGGTGACAAAGGTCAGAGGTTCATGGCAATTTGGGAGGCTTGATAGCAAGTGGTAGATAACGCGGCAAAGCGATAGAACGAAGCAACTAGCATAGCAATGATAGTAGTGAGATCCAAGGTGACGGTCATCTTACCTGAAATCCCGCAAGGAATAATAACGAATCCATGAAGAACATGAAGCCATGAAGACTAACCAAGCGTAGACGAACGAATCCTCACGATCGGAATGCAACGGGAACTATCGAAAAGAAGCACACAACATGGTAAACACACCACACATGAACAAGGCATGATGCTCAACCAAGTATGATGCAAGACCAGGCTACATGAAGCTACTCATGGCAAGAGATGATGCATACAAGAACAACACGTCAAAGCAAGTTTAAATAAGGCCGGAAACAACATATAACAATTCCGGTAAGTCCCCATATCCAAATTTCGAAGTTGTACCAGATCTGAATAAAACTTATGTTCAATTTGTTAAACAGCAAGTTAAGATGCACCACGATGATCTACACGAAATTCTAGTCAAGTTACATATAAAGTACATTAAATTCGGAGCTACGGCCTAGAAGATATGAGGAAAACAAGTTAAACATGGCATTGATGCAAAATGCATTCAAACATCAAGCAAACACACTAAAAACATGGAGGCGACAAGGTAACATGAAACTACATGCCAAACTAATCAAGTTTCATGTAGATCACACTCAAAACGGAGCAACGGTTCAACCACATACACGTGAAACAAGTCTAAAGGACAAGCTGCCCAAAACAGCAACTAGGCAACTTGCAAGCATCAAAACAATATGCTACAACCACTCAACATGAAAACAAAAGGCATGTACGTGATGTATAGGTAAAGCATTACAACCCATTAACACTAATCTATCTCCATAAATCACAAGATCATGCTCAAAAGGACATGGCAAGTTGCAAATAATAAAAGATTCATAGACTTAGCAGAATTCACAGGACATGGCAGAAATAACATCAGGTTGCAATGTTTAGAGCTATCAAGCAACATACTACAAGAAATTATCATGGCAACCAAAGGCATTCCATGAATGCACTAATTTCATAGAACAAAAGTCCCTTACTGACCATGAGCCAAAAAGGACCAGAAGATATGATGGAACCCATGTAAACGTAGCAAGTTTCGTAAAAAGATTCAGATTTCGCGGAAAAACTGAGCATGGCATAAACAGAATTATGAAGGCATCTTTGCGAGCTCGAATCAGTCATCACAAAGCATTGCATGACAAGAAAAACATACCTACAACAGGATAACATGTTCACGAAGCTACCCATGGCAAGACCAAGTTCATAGCATGCTTGGATCACTAAAAACAACCATGACAAAATTGATCAACATGTAAACAATCTGCCAGGAACATTTTATAGCAAAAGTAGAGCAAGATTAAGACATGCTAGAGCACCGTATAAATGCAAAAAAGGGGGATGATGGATAGAGCATAACATGTGTAGCAAAACATCCTTATTATGCATGGAACTCATGGTATCAACAGGTTTATATAGCATCACAATATATAAGTTTCAGACAAATAGAATTATGAAGACATCTTCGCGAGCTCGAATCACTCATCACAAAGCATTGCATGACAAGAAAAACATACCTACAGCAGGATAACATGTTCATGAAGCTAGCCATGGCAAGCCAAGTTCATAGCATGCTTGCATCACTAACTACAACCATGGCAAAATTGATTAACATGTAAACAATCTGGTAGGAACATTTTATAGCAAAAGTAGAGCAAGATTAAGACATGCTAGAGCACTATATAAATGCAAAAAAGGGCATGATGGATAGAGCATAACATGTGTAACAAAACATCCTTATTGAACATCTCCAGATTATGCATGGAACTCATGGTATCAACAGGTTTACACAGCATCACAATATATCAGTTTCAGACAAACAGAATTATGAAGGCATCTTTGCGAGCTCGAATCATCATCACAAAGCATTGCATGACAAGAAAAACATACCTACAGCAAGATAACATGTTCATGAAGCTAACCATGGCAAGACCAAGTTCATAGCATGCTTGGATCACTAACAACAACCATGTCAAAATTGATTAACATGTAAACAATCTGCCAGGAACATTTTATAGCAAAAGTAGAGCAAGATTAAGACATTCTAGAGCACTCTATAAATGCAAAAAGGGGCATGATGGATAGAGCATAACATGTGTAAGAAAACATCCTTATTGAACATCTCCAGATTATGCATGGAACTCATGGTATCAACAGGTTTACATAGCATCGCAATATATCAGTTTCAGACATAAACAGAATTATGAAGGCATCTTTGCGAGCTCGAATCACTCATCACAAAGCATTGCATGAAAAGAAAAACATACCTACAGCAGGATAACATGTTCATGAAGCTAACCATGGCAATACCAAGTTCATAACATGCTTGGGTCAGTAACAACAACCATGGCAAAATTGATTAACATGTAAACAATCTGCCAGGAACATTTTATTGCAAAAGTAGAGCAAGATTAAGACATGCTAGAGCACTCTATAAATGCAAAAATGGGCATGATGGATAGAGCATAACATGTGTAACAAAACATCCTTATTGAACATCTCCAAATTATGCATGGAACTCATGGTATCTACAGGTTTACACATCATCACAATATATCAGTTTCAGACAAACAGAATTATGAACACATCTTTGCGAGCTCGAATCATCATCACAAAGCATTGCATGACAAGGAAAACATACCTACAGTAGGATAACATGTTCATGAAGCTAACCATGGCAAGACCAAGTTCATAGCATGCTTGGATCACTAACAACAACCATGTCAAAATTGATTAACATGTAAACAATCTGCCAGGAACATTTTATAGCAAAAGTAGAGCAAGATTAAGACATTCTAGAGCACTCTATAAATGCAAAAAGGGGCATGATGGATAGAGCATAACATGTGTAAGAAAAGATCCTTATTGAACATCTCCAGATTATGCATGGAACTCATGGTATCAACAGGTTTACATAGCATCGCAATATATCAGTTTCAGACATAAACAGAATTATGAAGGCATCTTTGCGAGCTCGAATCACTCATCACAAAGCATTGCATGACAAGAAAAACATACCTACAGCAGGATAACATGTTCATGAAGCTAACCATGGCAATACCAAGTTCATAGCATGCTTGGGTGAGTAACAACAACCATGGCAAAATTGATTAACATGTAAACAATCTGCCAGGAACATTTAATTGCAAAAGTAGAGCAAGATTAAGACATGCTGGAGCACTCTATAAATGCAAAAAGGGGCATGATGGATATCGCATAACATGTGTAACAAAACATCCTTATTGAACATCTCCAGATTATGCATGGAACTCATGGTATCTACAGGTTTACACATCATCACAATATATCAGTTTCAGACAAACAGAATTATGAACACATCTTTGCGAGCTCGAATCATCATCACAAAGCATTGCATGACAAGGAAAACATACCTACAGCAGGATAACATGTTCATGAAGCTAACCATGGCAAGACCAAGTTCATAGCATGCTTGGATCACTAACAACAACCATGTCAAAATTGATTAACATGTAAACAATCTGCCAGGAACATTTTATAGCAAAAGTAGAGCAAGATTAAGACATTCTAGAGCACTCTATAAATGCAAAAAGGGGCATGATGGATAGAGCATAACATGTGTAAGAAAAGATCCTTATTGAACATCTCCAGATTATGCATGGAACTCATGGTATCAACAGGTTTACATAGCATCGCAATATATCAGTTTCAGACATAAACAGAATTATGAAGGCATCTTTGCGAGCTCGAATCACTCATCACAAAGCATTGCATGACAAGAAAAACATACCTACAGCAGGATAACATGTTCATGAAGCTAACCATGGCAATACCAAGTTCATAGCATGCTTGGGTGAGTAACAACAACCATGGCAAAATTGATTAACATGTAAACAATCTGCCAGGAACATTTAATTGCAAAAGAAGAGCAAGATTAAGACATGCTGGAGCACTCTATAAATGCAAAAAGGGGCATGATGGATATCGCATAACATGTGTAACAAAACATCCTTATTGAACATCTCCAGATTATGCATGGAACTGATGGTATCAATAGGTTTACATAGCATCACAATATATCAGTTTCAGACAAACATAATTATGAAGGCATCTTTGCGAGCTGGAATCACTCATCACAAAGCATTGCATGACAAGAAAAACACACCTACAACAGGATAACATGTTCATGAAGCTAACCATGGCAAGACCAAGTTCATAGCATGCTTGGATCACTAACAACAACCATGGCAAAATCGATTAACATGGAAGCAATCTGCAAGGAACATCTTATATCAAAAGTAGAGAAAGATTAAGACATGCTAGAGCACTCTATAAATGCAAAAAGGGGGCATGATGAATAGATCATAACATGTGTAACAAAACATCCTTATTGAACATCTCTAGATTATACATGGAACTCATGGTATCAACAGGTTTACATAGCATCACAATATATCAGTTTCAGACATGAACAGAATTATGAAGACATCTTCGCGAGCTCGAATCACTCATCACAAAGCATTGCATGACAAGAAAAACATACCTACAGCTGTATAACATGTTCATCAAGCTAACCATGGCAAGACCAAGTTCATAGCACGCTTGCATCACTAACAACAACCATGACAAAATTGATTAACATGTAAACAATCTGCTAGGAACATTTTATAGCAAAAGTTGAACAAGATTAAGACATGCTAGAGCATTCTATAAATGCAAAAAGGGGCATGATGGATAGAGCATAACATGTGTAATAAAACATCCTTATTGAACACCTCCAGATTATGCATGGAACTCATGGTATCAACAGGTTTACACAGCATCACGATATATCAGTTTCAGACATAAACAAAATTATGAAGGCATCTTTGCGAGCTCGAATCACTCATCACAAAGCATTGCATGACAAGAAAAACATACCTACAGCAGGATAACATGTTCATGAAGCTAACCATGGTAATACCAAGTTCGTAGCATGCTTGGATCACTAACAACAACCATGGCAAAATTGATTAACATGTAAACAATCTGCCAGGAACATTTTATTCCAAAAGTAGAGCAAGATTAAGACATGCTAAAGCACTCTATAAATGCAAAAAGGGGCATGATGGATAGAGCACAACACGTGTAACAAAACATCCATATTGAACATCTCCAGATTATGCATGGAACTCATGGTATCCACAGGTTTACACAGCATCACAATATATCAATTTCAGACAAACAGAATTATGAAGACATCTTCGCGAGCTCGAATCACTTATCACAAAGCATTGCATGACAAGAAAAACATACCTACAACATGATAGCATGTTCATGAAGCTAACCATGGCAAGACCAAGTTCATAGCATGCTTGCATCACTAACAACAGCCATAGCAAAATTGATAAACATGCAAACAATCTGCCAGGAACATTTTGTAGCAAAAGTATAGCGAGATTAATACATGCTAGAGCACTCTATAAATGCAAAAATGGGCATGATGGATAGAGCATAACATGTGTAACAAAACATCCTTATTGAACATCTCCAGATTATGCATGGAACTCATGGTATCAACAGGTTTACACAGCATCACAATATATCAGTTTCAGCCAAACAAAATTATGAAGGCATCTTTGCGAGCTCGAATCAGTCATTACAAAGCATTGCATGACGATAAAAACATACCTACGGCAGGATAACATGTTCATTAAGCTAACCATGGCAAGACCAAGTTCATAGCATGCTTGGATCACTTACAACAACCATGGCAAAATTGATTAAGATGTAAACAATCTGCCAGGAACATTTTATAGCAAAAGTAGAGCTAGATTAATACATGCTAGAGCACTCTATAAATGCAAAAAGGAGCATGATGGATAGAGCATAACATGTGTAAGAAAACATCATTATTGAACATCTCCAGATTATGCATGGAACTCATGGTATCAACAGGTTTAAATAACATCACAATATATGAGTTTCAGACATAAACAGAATTATGAAGGCATCTTTGCGAGCTCGAATCACTCATCACAAAGCATTGCATGACAGGAAAAACATACCTACAGTAGGATAACATGTTCATGAAGCTAACCATGGCAATACCAAGTTCATAGCATGCTTGGATCACTAACAACAACCATGGCAAAATTGATTAACATGTAAACAATCTGCCAGGAACATTTTATAGAAAAAGTAGAGCCAGATTAATACATGCTAGAGCACTCTATAAATGCAAAAAGGAGCATGATGGATAGATCATAACATGTGTAAGAAAACATCATTATTGAGCATCTCCAGATTATGCATGGAACTCATGGTATCAACAGGTTTACATAACATCGCAATATATCAGTTTCAGACATAAACAGAATTATGAAGGCATCTTTGCGAGCTCGAATCACTCATCACAAAGCATTGCATGACAGGAAAAACATACCTACAGCAGGATAACATGTTCATGAAGCTAACCATGGCAATACCAAGTTCATAGCATGCTTGGATCACTAACAACAACCATGACAAAATTGATTAACATGTAACAATCTACCAGGAACATTTTATTGCAAAAGTAGAGCAAAATTAAGACATGCTAGAGCACTCTATAAATGCAAAAAGGGGCATGATGGATATCGCATAACATGTGTAACAAAACATCCTTATTGAACATCTCCAAATTATGCATGGAACTCATGGTATCAACAGGTTTACATAGCATCACAATATATCAGTTTCAGACAAACAGAATTATGAAGGCATCTTTGCGAGCTCGAATCAGTCATCACAAAGCATTGCATGGCAACAAAAACATACCTACAACAAGATAACATGTTCATGAAGCTAACCATGGCAAGACCAAGTTCATAGCATGCTTGGATCACTAACAACAACCATGGCAAAATTGATTAACATGTAAACAATCTGCCAGGAACATTTTATAGCAAAAGTAGAGCCAGATTAAGACATGCTAGAGCAGTCTATATATGCAAAAGGGGCATGATGGATAGAGCATAACATGTGTAAGAAAACATGCTTATTGAACATCTCCAGGTTATGCATGAAACTCATAGTATCAACAGGTTTACATAGCATCGCAATATATCAGTTTTAGACATAAACAGAATTATGAAGGCATCTTTGCGAGCTCGATTCACTCATCACAAAGCATTGCATGACAAGAAAAACATACCTACAGCAGGATAACATGTTCATGAAGCTAACCATGGCAATACCAAGTTCATAGCATGCTTGGACCACTAACAACAACCATGGCAAAATTGATTAACATGTAAACAATCTGCCAGGAACATTTTATTCCAAAAGTAGAGCAAGATTAAGACATGCTAGAGCACTCTATAAATGCAAAAAGGGGCATGATGGATAGAGCACAACATGTGTAACAAAACATACTTATTGAACATCTCCAGATTATGCATGGAACTCATGGTATCCACAGGTTTACACAGCATCACAATATATCAGTTTCAGACAAACAGAATTATGAAGACATCTTCGCGAGCTCGAATCACTTATCGCAAAGCATTGCATGAAAAGAAAAACATACCTACAACATGATAACATGTTCCTGAAGCTAACCATGGCAAGACCAAGTTCATAGCATGCTTGCATCACTAACAACAGCCATGGCAAAATTGATTAACATGCAAACAATCTGCCAGGAACATTTTATAGCAAAAGTATAGCAAGATTAATACATGATAGATCACTCTATAAATGCAAAAATGGGCATGATGGATAGAGCATAACATGTGTAACAAAACATCCTTATTGAACATCTCCAGATTATGCATGGAACTCATGGTATCAACAGGTTTACACAACATCACAATATATCAGTTTCAGACAAACAGAATTATGAAGGCATCTTTGCGAGCTCGAATAACTCATTACAAAGCATTGCATGACAATAAAAACATATCTACCGCAGGATAACATGTTCATTAAGCTAACCATGGCAAGACCAAGTTCATAGCATGCTTGGATCACTTACAACAACCATAGCAAAATTGATTAACATGTAAACAATCTGCCAGGAACATTTTATAGCAAAAGTAGAGCTAGATTAAAACATGCTAGAGCACTCTATAAATGCAAAAAGGGGCATGATGGATAGAGCATAACATGTGTAACAAAACATCCTGATTGAACATCTCCAGATTATGCATGGAACTCATGGTATCAACAGGTTTACACAGCATCACTATATATCAGCTTCAGACATAAACAAAATTATGAAGGCATCTTTGCGAGCTCGAATCACTCATCACAAAGCATTGCAAGACAAGAAAAACATACCTACAGCAGGATAACATGTTGATGAAGCTAACCATGGCAATACCAAGTTCGTAGCATGCTTGGATCACTAACAACAACCATGGCAAAATTGATTAACATGTAAACAATCTGCCAGGAACATTTTATTCCAAAAGTAGAGCAAGATTAAGACATGCTAAAGCACTCTATAAATGCAGAAAGGGGCATGATGGATAGAGCACAACATGTGTAACAAAACATCCTTATTGAACATCTCCAGATTATGCATGGAACTCATGGTATCCACAGGTTTACACAGCATCACAATATATCAGTTTCAGACAAACAGAATTATGAAGACATCTTCGCGAGCTCGAATCACTTATCACAAAGCATTGCATGACAAGAAAAACATACCTACAATAGGATAACATGTTCATGAAGCTAACCATGGCAAGACCAAGTTCATAGCATGCTTGCATCACTAACAACAGCCATGGCAAAATTGATTAACATGCAAACAATCTGCCAGGAACATTTTATAGCAAAAGTATAGCAAGATTAATACATGCTAGAGCACTCTATGAATGCAAAAATGGGCATGATGGATAGAGCATAACATGTGTAACAAAACATCCTTATTGAACATCTCCAGATTATGCATGGAACTCATGGTATCAACAGGTTTACACAGCATCACAATATATCAGTTTCATACAAACAAAATTATGAAGGCATCTTTGCGAGCTCGAATCACTCATTACAAAGCATTGCATGACAGTAAAAACATACCTACAGCAGGATAACATGTTCATTAAGCTAACCATGGCAAGACCAAGTTCATAGCATGCTTGGATCACTTACAACAACCATGGCAAAATTGATTAACATGTAAACAATCTGCCAGGAACATTTTATAGCATAAGTAGAGCTAGATTAAGACATGCTAGAGCACTCTATAAATGCAAAAAGGAGCATGATGGATAGAGCATAACATGTGTAAGAAAACATCATTATTGAACATCTCAAGATTATGCATGGAACTCATGGTATCAGCATGTTTACATAACATCGCAATATATCAGTTTCAGACAAACAAAATTATGAAGGCATCTTTGCGAGCTCGAATCACTCATCACAAAGCATTGCATGACAAGAAAAACATACCTACAGTAGGATAACATGTTCATGAAGCTAACCATGGCAATACCAAGTTCATAGCATGCTTGGATCACTAACAACAACCATGGCAAAATTGATTAACATGTAAACAATCTGCCAGGAACATTTTATAGCAAAAGGAGAGCCAGATTAAGACATGTAGAGCACTCTATAAATGCAAAAAGGAGCATGATGGATAGAGCATAACATGTGTAAGAAAACATCATTATTGAACATCTCCAGATTATGCATGGAACTCATGGTATCAACAGGTTTACATAACATCGCAATATATCAGTTTCAGACATAAACAGAATTATGAAGGCATCTTTGCGAGCTCGAATCACTCATCACAAAGCATTGCATGACAGGAAAAACATACCTACAGCAGGATAACATGTTCATGAAGCTAACCATGGCAATACCAAGTTCATAGCATGCTTGGATCACTAACAACAACCATGGCAAAATTGATTAACATGTAAACAATCTGCCAGGAACATTTATAGCAAAAGTAGAGCCAGATTAAGACATGTTAGGGCACTCTATAAATGCAAAAAGGAGCATGATGGATAGAGCATAACATGTGTAAGAAAACATCATTATTGAACATCTCCAGATTATGCATGGAACTCATGGTATCAACAGGTTTACATAACATCGCAATATATCAGTTTCAGACATAAACAGAATTATGAAGGCATCTTTGCGAGCTCGAATCACTCATCACAAAGCATTGCATGACAGGAAAAACATACCTACAGCAGGATAACATGTTCATGAAGCTAACCATGGCAATACCAAGTTCATAGCATGCTTGGATCAGTAAGAACAACCATGACAAAATTGATTAACATGTAACAATCTGCCAGGAACATTTTATTGCAAAAGTAGAGCAAAATTAAGACATGCTAGAGCACTCTATAAATGCAAAAAGGGGCATGATGGATATCGCATAACATGTGTAACAAAACATCCTTATTGAACATCTCCAGATTATGCATGGAACTCATGGTATCAACAGGTTTACATAGCATCACAATATATCAGTTTCAGACAAACAGAATTATGAAGGCATCTTTGCAAGCTCAAATCATTCATCAATAAGCATTGCATGGCAACAAAAACATACCTACAATAGGATAACATGTTCATGAAGCTAACCATGGCAAGACCAAGTTCATAGCATGCTTGGATCACTAACAACAACCATGGCAAAATTGATTAACATGTAAACAATCTGCCAGGAACATTTTATAGCAAAAGTAGAGCCAGATTATGACATGCTAGAGCAGTCTATATATGCAAAAAGGGGCATGATGGATCGAGCATAACATGTGTAACAAAACATCCTTATTGAACATCTCCAGATTATGCATGGAACTCATGGTATCAACAGGTTTACATAGCATCACAATATATCAGTTTCAGACAAACAGAATTATGAAGGCATCTTTGCGAGCTCGAATCAGTCATCACAAAGAATTGCATGGCAAAAAAACATACCTACAATAGAATAACATGTTCAAGAAGCTAACCATGGCAAGACCAAGTTCATAGCATGCTTGGATCACTAACAACAACCATGGCCAAATTGATTAACATGTAAACAATCTGCCATGAACATTTTATTCCAAAAGTAGAGCTAGATTAAGACATGCTAGAGCACTCTATAAATGCAAAAAGGGGCATGATGGATAGAGCACAACATGTATAACAAAACATCCTTATTGAACATCTCCATATTATGCATGGAACTCATGGTATCCACAGGTTTACACAGCATCACAATATATCAGTTTCAGACAAACAGAATTATGAAGACATCTTCGCGAGCTCGAATCACTTATCGCAGAGCATTGCATGACAAGAAAAACATACCTACAACATGATAACATGTTCCTGAAGCTAACCATGGCAAGACCAAGTTCATAGCATGCTTGCATCACTAACAACAGCCATGGCAAAATTGATTAACATGTAAACAATCTGCCAGGAACATTTTATAGCAACAGTATAGCAAGATTAATACATGCTAGAGCAATCTATAAATGCAAAAATGGGCATGATGGATAGAGCATAACATGTGTAACAAAACATCCTTATTGAACATCTCCAGATTATGCATGGAACTCAAGGTATCAACAGGTTTACACAGCATCACAATATACCAGTTTCAGACAAACAAAATTATGAAGGCATCTTTGCGAGCTCGAATCACTCATTACAAAGCATTGCATGACAGTAAAAACATACCTACAGCAGGATAACATGTTCATTAAGCTAACCATGGCAAGACCAAGTTCATAGCATGCTTGGATCACTTACAACAACCATGGCAAAATTGATTAACATGTAAACAATCTGCCAGGAACATTTTATAGCATAAGTAGAGCTAGATTAAGACATGCTAGAGCACTCTATAAATGCAAAAAGGAGCATGATGGATAGAGCATAACATGTGTAAGAAAACATCATTATTGAACATCTCAAGATTATGCATGGAACTCATGGTATCAGCATGTTTACATAACATCGCAATATATCAGTTTCAGACAAACAAAATTATGAAGGCATCTTTGCGAGCTCGAATCACTCATCACAAAGCATTGCATGACAAGAAAAACATACCTACAGTAGGATAACATGTTCATGAAGCTAACCATGGCAATACCAAGTTCATAGCATGCTTGGATCACTAACAACAACCATGGCAAAATTGATTAACATGTAAACAATCTGCCAGGAACATTTTATAGCAAAAGGAGAGCCAGATTAAGACATGTAGAGCACTCTATAAATGCAAAAAGGAGCATGATGGATAGAGCATAACATGTGTAAGAAAACATCATTATTGAACATCTCCAGATTATGCATGGAACTCATGGTATCAACAGGTTTACATAACATCGCAATATATCAGTTTCAGACATAAACAGAATTATGAAGGCATCTTTGCGAGCTCGAATCACTCATCACAAAGCATTGCATGACAGGAAAAACATACCTACAGCAGGATAACATGTTCATGAAGCTAACCATGGCAATACCAAGTTCATAGCATGCTTGGATCACTAACAACAACCATGGCAAAATTGATTAACATGTAAACAATCTGCCAGGAACATTTATAGCAAAAGTAGAGCCAGATTAAGACATGTTAGGGCACTCTATAAATGCAAAAAGGAGCATGATGGATAGAGCATAACATGTGTAAGAAAACATCATTATTGAACATCTCCAGATTATGCATGGAACTCATGGTATCAACAGGTTTACATAACATCGCAATATATCAGTTTCAGACATAAACAGAATTATGAAGGCATCTTTGCGAGCTCGAATCACTCATCACAAAGCATTGCATGACAGGAAAAACATACCTACAGCAGGATAACATGTTCATGAAGCTAACCATGGCAATACCAAGTTCATAGCATGCTTGGATCAGTAAGAACAACCATGACAAAATTGATTAACAAGTAACAATCTGCCAGGAACATTTTATTGCAAAAGTAGAGCAAAATTAAGACATGCTAGAGCACTCTATAAATGCAAAAAGGGGCATGATGGATATCGCATAACATGTGTAACAAAACATCCTTATTGAACATCTCCAGATTATGCATGGAACTCATGGTATCAACAGGTTTACATAGCATCACAATATATCAGTTTCAGACAAACAGAATTATGAAGGCATCTTTGCAAGCTCAAATCATTCATCAATAAGCATTGCATGGCAACAAAAACATACCTACAATAGGATAACATGTTCATGAAGCTAACCATGGCAAGACCAAGTTCATAGCATGCTTGGATCACTAACAACAACCATGGCAAAATTGATTAACATGTAAACAATCTGCCAGGAACATTTTATAGCAAAAGTAGAGCCAGATTATGACATGCTAGAGCAGTCTATATATGCAAAAAGGGGCATGATGGATCGAGCATAACATGTGTAACAAAACATCCTTATTGAACATCTCCAGATTATGCATGGAACTCATGGTATCAACAGGTTTACATAGCATCACAATATATCAGTTTCAGACAAACAGAATTATGAAGGCATCTTTGCGAGCTCGAATCAGTCATCACAAAGAATTGCATGGCAAAAAAACATACCTACAATAGAATAACATGTTCAAGAAGCTAACCATGGCAAGACCAAGTTCATAGCATGCTTGGATCACTAACAACAACGATGGCCAAATTGATTAACATGTAAACAATCTGCCATGAACATTTTATTCCAAAAGTAGAGCTAGATTAAGACATGCTAGAGCACTCTATAAATGCAAAAAGGGGCATGATGGATAGAGCACAACATGTATAACAAAACATCCTTATTGAACATCTCCATATTATGCATGGAACTCATGGTATCCACAGGTTTACACAGCATCACAATATATCAGTTTCAGACAAACAGAATTATGAAGACATCTTCGCGAGCTCGAATCACTTATCGCAGAGCATTGCATGACAAGAAAAACATACCTACAACATGATAACATGTTCCTGAAGCTAACCATGGCAAGACCAAGTTCATAGCATGCTTGCATCACTAACAACAGCCATGGCAAAATTGATTAACATGTAAACAATCTGCCAGGAACATTTTATAGCAACAGTATAGCAAGATTAATACATGCTAGAGCAATCTATAAATGCAAAAATGGGCATGATGGATAGAGCATAACATGTGTAACAAAACATCCTTATTGAACATCTCCAGATTATGCATGGAACTCAAGGTATCAACAGGTTTACACAGCATCAAAATATATCAGTTTCAGACAAACAAAATTATGAAGGCATCTTTGCGAGCTCGAATCACTCATTACAAAGCATTGCATGACAATAAAAACATACCTACAGCAGGATAACATGTTCATTAAGCTAACCATGGCAAGACCAAGTTCATAGCATGCTTGGATCACTTACAACAACCATGGCAAAATTGATTAACATGTAAACAATCTGCCAGGAACATTTTATAGCAAATGTAGAGCTAGATTAAGACATGCTAGAGCACTCTATAAATGCAAAAAGGAGCATGATGGATAGAGCATAACATGTGTAAGAAAACATCATTATTGAACATCTCCAGATTATGCATGGAACTCATGGTATCAACAGGTTTACATGACATCGCAATATATCGGTTTCAGACATAAACAGAATTATGAAGGCATCTTTGCGAGCTTGAATCACTCATCACAAAGCATTGCATGACAGGAAAAACATACCTACAGCAGGATAACATGTTCATGAAGCTAACCATGGCAATACCAAGTTCATAGCATGCTTGGATCGCTAACAACAACCATGGCAAAATTGATTAACATGATAACAATCTGCCAGGAACATTATATAGCAAAAGTAGAGCTAGATTAAGACATGCTAGAGCACTCTATAAATGCAAAAAGGAGCATGATGGATAGATCATAACATGTGTAAGAAAACATCATTATTGAACATCTCCAGATTATGCACGGAACTCATGGTATCAACAGGTTTACATAGCATCACAATATATCAGTTTCAGACAAACAGAATTATGAAGGCATCTTTGCGAGCTGGAATCACTCATCACAAAGCATTGGATGAGAAGAAAAACATAACTACAGCAGGATAACATGTTCATGAAGCTAACCATGGCAAGACCAAGTTCATAGCATGCTTGGACCACTTACAACAACCATGGCAAAATTGATTAACATGTAAACAATCTGCCAGGAACATTTTATAGCAAAAGTAGAGCTAGATTAAGACATGCTAGAGCACTCTATAAATGCAAAAAGGAGCATGATGGATAGAGCATAACATGTGTAAGAAAACATCATTATTGAACATCTCCATATTATGCATGGAACTCATGGTATCAACAGGTTTACATAACATCGCAATATATCGGTTTCAGACATAAACAGAATTATGAAGGCATCTTTGCGAGCTCGAATCACTCATCACAAAGCATTGCATGACAGGAAAAACATACCTACAGCAGGATAACATGTTCATGAAGCTAACCATGGCAATACCAAGTTCATAGCATGCTTGGATCACTAACAACAACCATGGCAAAATTGATTAACATGTAAACAATCTGCCAGGAACATTATATAGCAAAAGTAGAGCTAGATTAAGACATGCTAGAGCACTCAATAAATGCAAAAAGGAGCATGATGGATAGAGCATAACATGTGCATTATTGAACATCTCCAGATTATGCATGGAACTCATGGTATCAACAGGTTTACATAACATCGCAATATATCAGTTTCAGACATAAACATAATTATGAAGGCATCTTTGCGAGCTCGAATCACTCATCACAAAGCATTGCATGACAGGAAAAACATACCTACAGCAGGATAACATGTTCATGAAGCTAACCATGGCAATACCAAGTTCATAGCATGCTTGGATCACTAACAACAACCATGACAAAATTGATTAACATGTAACAATCTGCCAGGAACATTTTATTGCAAAAGTAGAGCAAAATTAAGACATGCTAGAGCACTCTATAAATGCAAAAAGGGGCATGATGGATATCACATAACATGTTTAACAAAACATCCTTATTGAACATCTCCAGATTATGCATGGAACTCATGGTATCAACAGGTTTACATAGCATCACAATATATCAGTTTCAGACATAAACAGAATTATGAAGGCATCTTTGCGAGCTCGAATCAGTCATCACAAAGCATTGCATGGCAACAAAAACATACCTACAACAGGATAACATGTTCATGAAGCTAACCATGGCAAGACCAAGTTCATAGCATGCTTGGATCACTAACAACAACCATGGCAAAATTGATTAACATGCAAACAATCTGCCAGGAACATTTTATAGCAAAAGTAGAGCAAGATTAAGACATGCTAGAGCAGTCTATATATGCAAAAAGGGGCATGATGGATAAAGCATAACATGTTTAACAAAACATCCTTATTGATATCTCCAGATTATGCATGGAACTCATGGTATCAACAGGTTTACATAGCATCACAATATATCAGTTTCAGACAAACAGAATTATGAAGGCATCTTTGCGAGTTCGAATCATTCATCACAAAGCATTGCATGCTAACAAAAACATACCTACAATAGAATAACATGTTCATGAAGCTAACCATGGCAAGACCAAGTTCATAGCAAGCTTGGATCACTAACAACAACCATGGCAAAATTGATTAACATGTAAACAATCTCCCAGGAACATTTTATAGCAAAAGTAGAGCCAGATTAAGACATGGTAGACCACTCTATAAATGCAAAAGGGGCATGATGGATAGAGCATAACATGAGTAAGAAAACATCCTTATTGAACACCTCCAGATTATGCATGGAACTCATGGTATCAACAGGTTTACATAGCATCGCCATATATCAGTTTCAGACATAAACAGAATTATGAAGGCATCTTTGCGAGCTCGGATCACTCATCACAAAGCATTGCATGATGAGAAAAACATACCTACAGCAGGATAACATGTTCATGAAGCTAACCATGGCAATACCAAGTTCATAGCATGCTTGGATCACTAACAACAACCATGGCAAAATTGATTAACATGTAAACAATCTGCCAGGAACATTTTATTCCAAAAGTAGAGCAAGATTAATACATGCTAGAGCACTCTATAAATGCAACGAGAGGCATGATGGATAGATCACAGCATGTGTAACAAAACATCCTTATTGAACATCTCCAGATTATGCATGGAACTCATGCTATCCACAGGTTTACACAGCATCACAATATATCAATTTCAGACAAACAGAATTATGAAGACATATTCGCGAGCTCGAATCACTTATCACAAAGCATTGCATGACAAGAAAAACATACCTACAACATGATAACATGTTCCTGAAGCTAACCATGGCAAGACCAAGTTCATAGCATGCTTGCATCACTAACAACAGCCATGGCAAAATTGATTAACATGCAAACAATCTGCCAGGAACATTTTATTGCAAAAGTATAGCAAGATTAAGACATGCTAGAGCACTCTATAATTTCAAAAATGGGCATGATGGATAGAGCATAACATGTGTAACAAACCATCCTTATTGAACATCTCCAGATTATGCATGGAACTCATGGTATCAACAGGTTTACACAGCATCACAATATATCAGTTTCAGACAAACAAAATTATGAAGACATCTTTGCGAGCTCGAATCACTCATTACAAAGCATTGCATGACAATAAAAACATACCTACAACAGGATAACATGCTCATTAAGCTAACCATGGCAAGACCAAGTTCATAGCATGCTTGGATCACTTACAACAACCATGGCAAAATTGATTAACATGTAAACAATCTGCCAGGAACATTTTATGGAAAAAGTAGAGCTAGATTAAGACATGCTAGAGCACTCTATAAATGCAAAAAGGATCATGACGGATAGAGCATAACATGTGTAAGAAAACATCCTTATTGAACATCTCCAGATTATGCATGGAACTCATGGTATCAACAGGTTTACGTAACATCGCAATATATCAGTTTCAGACATAAACAGAATTATGAAGGCTTCTTTGCGAGCTCGAATCACTCATCACAAAGCACTGCATGACAGGAAGAACATACCTACAGCAGGAACATGTTCATGAAGCTAACCATGGCAATACCAAGTTCATAACATGCTTGGATCACTAACAACAACCATGACAAAATTGATTAACATGTAACAATCTGTCAGGAACATTTTATTGCAAAAGTAGAGCAAAATTAAGACATGCTAGAGCACTCTATAAATGCAAAAAGGGGCATGATGGATATCGCATAACATGTGTAACAAAACATCCTTATTTAACATCTCCAGATTATGCATGGAACTGATGGTATCAACAGGTTTACATAGCATCACAATATATCAGTTTTAGACAAACAGAATTATGAAGGCATGTTTGCGAGCTCGAATCAGTCATCACAAAGCATTGCATGGCAACAAAAACATACCTAAAACAGGATAACATGTTCATGAAGCTAACCATGGCAAGACCAAGTTCATAGCATGCTTGGATCACTAACAACAACCATGGCAAAATTGATTAACATGTAAACAATCTGCCAGGAACATTTTATAGCAAAAGTGGAGCCATATTAAGACATGCTAGAGCACTCTATAAATGCAAAAAGGGGCATGATGGATAGAGCATAACATGTGTATGAAAACATCCTTATTGAACATCTCCAGATTATGCATGGAACTCATGGTATCAACAAGTTTCCATAACATCGCAATATATCAGTTTCAGACTTTAACAGAATTATGAAGGCATCTTTGCGAGCTCGAATGTTTCATCACAAAGCATTGCATGACAGGAAAAACATACCTACAGCAGGATAACATGTTTATGAAGCTAACCATGGCAATACCAAGTTCATAGCATGCTTGGATCACTAACAACAACCATGGCAAAATTGATTAATATGTAAACAATCTGCTAGGAACATCTAACATATAAAGCCTCCTAGAGTACCCGCCGATCCAGCACCATCCCTCGCGCACGACGTCGTGGTCCACCCGATCGATCTCCTATAGTTGTTTTTTGGCTGCTGGCGGCTGGTCAGCTGTCCGCTTTTTTTCACTTTCATTCCTGATTCTGGAGAGGTTGGCAGGTGGGGCTCGATAGATGTGGGGCCGCGGAGTCAACGTGAGTTTACTTCATCTTTTGGTACGTGATGTTTGCATCGCCTGCTCGCCAATGCGATCTGGGTAAAAGCAAACCCTATCCCACGAGCCAATCCCGCAGCAGCCCCCCCCCCCGCCTCCTCCGCACCTCGCCCCGTGAGCCTCACTCCCCTCCGCCGCCTCCTCTCCTTCACTTTTCTCTCCAGCAGCGCCAGCAAAGGAGACGCGCATGGGCGGTGGATTCGTGCCAGAGAAGAGCAGAGGGGCCGAACTGCGCTCCGGTAGCGATGGGGTGCAGCCGCGGGGAAGACCGCGCCGCCGCCCTTTCCTTCCTCCATGCCCACCCCTGCCGCGAGCCCCTTCTCTTCCCCTTCCATACTGGCCTCTGGCTCTCCTCGTTGGGCATCGCTCCAGGGTGCGGAGGACGGTTTGTATCCTGTGCAGTTGAGGTGAGGAACGGAGGTGGGGAAGGAGCAGCGATGGGGACGAGGTTGTGTGCATTGTGGGAAGCAGCTTGTTGAAGAGCGCTGACTGGACAGGGGATAAGAGCAGGAGGTAAAAACCCTAGATGCCATCCTCTCATCCGGGCTGCATCCCCATGTTTCCTGTTGCCCTTTCTCCTCCCCATTGCTCTGCTTATTCCCCTGATTTTTCTTTTCCATTTTCCCCCTTTGTGGTTTGACTAGGCTGTTTATAGGGTGATCCAATTTTTATTTGCAGGTGCTAATCTTGCTGCAAGTTGTTGGCTGGTCTCTTTCTCCCTAGGGAAGGCATAGTAGACCTCGGGGCAATCAAGGATCTTGCGGTGGCTATAGCAATGCCCCCGTCATCTCATCCCTCTTTCTATGTGCTTCTCTCCATGGACAACATCGCCATGGCCAGATCGATGGTTAAAGCCATAGGTGAAATATATTTCTCTCTTTATTACTCATTTGTGACAAGCACACTCTTCCTTGATTCGATTTTCTTCATGATGTGATTATTTACTGTTTTTCTCTTGATGCAGCATTTTCCCTTGATTAAGTTCAGAAGATGGCGCTTGTTGCTGGCGGGATCTTGAGGAACATGTGACCTCCATGGCGTTCGCTGCCGGACGGTTTGGCAGGGAGGGGTAGCTTCTACGGCGGTGTTTCTTGGGGAACCCTGGGCAGCCGGCATTCAGGTCTCCTACTAAAGCTCCTCCTCACTGCCACGGGTGCACGCCATGTCTTCCACCCTGACCTGTAAGTTCTGTTCCACCCATCCCCATCTCTCTCTCTTGTTTATGTTGTCTGATTGAATGATTATGGTGATCTCATGATTGTGGAAGATTTCTTGCTCTTCTGGGCTTGTGGAAGTGGCTGCTTATGGAGCTTGATTGATTTGGTTGGTTCGATAGGATCCCAACCTGAGGAGAGTGATGGTTTGGAGATGGCTAGGTATTATGTGATAGATTCAGACATCTTATTTGTGGTATGTGTATTTCTTTTTAAATAGGCAATATGTTCTTGTTTGATTGCTCTACAAGATCTCAAATAGTCAACTACCATCATTCTTAAATCAAAGGAAAGATTACCGCACTTGCTGTTATGATATGTGTTAATAATGAATTGAAAACATGAAAATTGTAACCTGAAGGTTTGAGCGTTGTCACCTGACCTTTTCTGTTTATAATGAACACCAGGGTATAAATCTTCAAGTACCTTTCTTGTTTAAGCTTGTGGCCGATTAGCTTGCAGCCCTTGGTAGCACTAAGGCTTCACTAGAATCATTTACAACCCTATTGGCTCTCTTTGCAGGGGCCTGTGGGGCTTCGACCAGACTGGCAGCAACCCCGATGGAGGGGAAGGGCCCGACAGGCGCGTCCAGGTAGGGCAGGCTTGGGGAGATGGTGGCCACCCGGGTTTCTCCGATCAATCTGCGATCTCGACAGGGCCATGGCAACGCGAGCGAGGGGCGTAGGCAAGCGACCCTCTGCAGCCCACGCGTTGACAGGTAGAAGGCGTATCACTCCTCCCACCTTTGCTTTTGCTGATATGTGCTAGGTCCACTAATTTAGCTCATTAACTTTTTTTGCGGGTGAATTTAGCTCATTAACTTGCTTCACTGTTGTGTAGATGCAAAACTTGTTTTTCCTTTTGCTGAATTTGCCACTATTTTTCATTTCTGCTCACTATGATCTAACCAAAGTGACTCGATGGATTTGAGGCTCTCGTGCATGTCTGGTTTGGACATGCCCTTATTTTTTACCAAATCACTAAACTAAATTGTATAAATAAAATAGACTCCCTCCTTTCCAACTCCTTATATATTATTAGAGCGGGCAACAACATGTTATCATATTCGGTTTCTTGTGAGCAGCACTTCAGTTTAGATTGCCATGTACTCTTTGGTATATAGCATTTTTGCTCACACCTATTGCCTATTTCGCATATAAAGATGGTTTGCTTTGGAGAGGAATTAGATAAGCCCCATATAGTCGAGAAGCAAGCGCAAGGATCATAGGGAAAATAAAGGTACAATGCTCCCAATATATTTTACTTTTTTGGCAAAGTTTTGGTGCTTGCGCAAGAAAATAACACCATCATTATACCTACTATTCATTTTTTATTCAGGCAATTAGCCATCAGTAGGAAAAGCCAACTAATTGTACTTTCTCTCTTGCAGAGGTGAAATTACTACTACTTTTCGAAAGCTTTTTTTGATGCATGTTCCCCTTTCTTAATCTTCTAATTTTTCAAATGTACATACTTGTGCTTATAATCATTATTACACTTGGTTCTACTGCAAGAGCATACTTTATCTTTCCATTTCCATCAATCCATCTTGATGTGTGGTTGGGTTGTTGTGTGATGCTGTTAGCTATTGATATGGTGTCTGCTTACGTCTGTTCATAAGTACACCCTTTGCCTATTGTTCGTTTGAGACATATAGCTAGCACAAGAAAAATCTGTTCATGAGTCCTTAGCTAGCTTTTGATATTTTAGTCATCTGGCCTTGTTCACACAGAGCTCCAGAATTAGGGAACTAGAAATAACTGATTCTTGTCCCCAAAAAACAACTAGGTTTTCGTAGACCTTCATTATTATATGCTTTTGCATTTGCTACATTCGTTCTTTCAGGTTGTTTCATTATTTTTCCATGTTAGCTTTAGGATGCCCAGTGTATTTCAGTTCATATGTACATGTATTGTGTATGGTTTATTTGTCCTATCTGCCAGTGTCTGAGCATGACAAGCAACAAAGAGGGAGGGGGATTTTTCAAATACAAAGCAAAATGTGCACACAATAGATGTGGCTCACAATGTCATAGCATAGACTGGAACAAAATATACATTGTATATATATCATTACTACTATTATCCAGTGCTCACGATTCATGTTCACATAGATACATGGTAACAACAACATACCTGGTATTGTGGATAATGACTACTCCAGTGCCACAACTTTAGAATACACCAGGCTGGTCAAAAGTGCTCCATTGCCTCAATTGTAGAATACACCGGACTGGCCAAAAGTTGTCCATAGCCACAACTGTAGAATACATGTCGCAGTTTGACCTTCATACTCTCAATTTGAAGCTTCAGATCATCCTGTTGAGCCAAAAAATATCATAAATTGCACATTCATTTGGGTAAACATGTATGCTTTCATGTAGTGATATTTTGCTTTGGTAGTGCGCATCGTATGATGCTGAGGCCTAGAGATGAACCCTTCCATCATCTTAAAAGAAAAAAAGTTTGCACCCAATAGAATGAAATGTTTTTGCCCAGGGTGAAATGGCTACTTGGTCGTGAGAATGCCCAAGGTCTGTTGCAGTTTCTGAAACTGCTGCCTGTAGATCAGAGATATCTCGGAAGCTATCTCCCTGGAAGCTCCTATAAACTGAATCCCCACTGCTGCTGCTACTGAGCTGTGCTACTGATGTGATTGATTGTGAATTTGTCTTCAGGGTTGTATCAGCATGGTAAGAGATCTCGCTGCCAGCACTACCTGAAGGGCTAGCTTCAGGATTGACCTGTTTATATTTACGAGTGTGTGATCACGCTGCGATGGCAGAGATGACTGGCGGAATAATACAGCTGACGTTCCATTTCTGTCAGCCCACTCTGTTGTAGACAGAATAGTTAGTAACACTCTAATACACTTATTGTTTGTATTTAGTTGATAGGTGTAATCAACAATTTTCAGAAACCAAAATCAAATGCAGACTTCAGTATTACCTGAGGGCGCAGTGGAAAGGCTTCCGGAGCTAGGAGAAGAAACAGTTGAAGAAGATATGGTCTTGGGTGTTTCGCAGGCATCAGGTGTAGAGTGCACGAATGACAGTTTGCCCTTTGAAATGACGTATGCCTTACAGAAGCTTGGAATGCATTCAGAGATTTTTATTGAAGTCTTGCTTCCTTTGAGATTCCTGCAAACAATCAACAATGGTAACCACATGATTAGGATTGCACTAGGCATTTCTTACCCTATGCTACACTTGGTTTTAGTTTTTTATAAAAATTGTTCAGCCTAAATTTTCTACAAATTTCCATATTGAACTTGGAACCAAGTAGTTGCAGTGCAACCTTCAATGTTAGGCCGGTAGTTGGGGAATTAAATGAGAAGACAATGATAATCCTACCAAATGCTTTTCTCACTATGACTCTTTGCTATATAGAATTTTTTCCTACCTCTTGCCTATTTCGAATAGATAGATGGTTTGCTTTGGAAAGGGATTAGATAAGGCCTATGAGTCAAGTGTGATAAGCAAGCCCTGTGCTTCTATTTATTATTAAGCTCTAACTGAATTTGTGATAATGGCGTTTCAGGGATAATACAATCAATCCAACACTTATTTTTGGTGTTCTTTTTGGATGGACTAATCTGAAGATGCTAGCTAGCTTGCACCATCATCATATAGTCTAGAAGGAAGGGCAAGGATTATAGTGAAAATAAAGGTACGATGATCCTAATATATTTTACTTTCTTGGTGAAGTTTTGGTGGTTGCACAAGAAAGTAACACCCATCATTATACCTACTGCTCTCTTTTCAGGCAATTCTCCATACAGAGGAAATGCCTACTAATCCATTTTTGTACTTCGTTTCTTACTATTGACTGTTTGAACTGCTGTGGTAGGACTCAGGCTTTCAAAGTTATTTGGCATGTGGACATGTTTTTATTTTCGTTTGTACAGTTTTGTGTTCTTTTGGCTTCAGGTTGCTACTGCACAGAAAGTGCAGTGAGCTCAGGTGATGCATGAAAAAAACTGCAAACCTAGCATAGTTTTTGTATTGGATTTTGTAACTAATTGTGTGATGCCCTTATGTTAAAATGCTAATTTGTTCTCCAAGTAGGCCAACGGTGGGTGCTAACCATGATACATACGTATCAACAATTCTAAGGAAGTGCATATGTCAGATGCATAGCATATGCGTGACCCTGCGACTAGAGGAAATCCAGGAATATATGAACTCAAATCGTCCGTGATTTAATTGGAAAAATACTCTTCAGCATCTAAGCGATCACTCAAAAGTATTTTGTACAACATAACCATCTTGATGATTGGAGCAGTCCCAGCAGCTAATTAGTCCTACTAATTAGTACTCTAGTGTTGAATCACTCAGCGAAGTATCCATACTGCGCTTCAAACTTGGCTATTAACATAGTAGGAACGGGCTCACAAAAAGTTCTAATTTAGTTTTTACCTTATCAGAAACGGTGGCCGCCGTGCTGCATGACCCTCCTACGGCATCACGGGCGAAGCGGCGCTTCACCCAGCCGGCCGTATACCCTGCAGTTCCCCACCTTCTCCCAGGGATCTGGTCGGTCCAGGAGGGGAACGGCCTTGGCCGGGGCTTGGGCGCGTCAGAGTCAGGCAGCGCTGGCCGCGGCTGCTCCCTCATGTCGCTGGCCACGACCACGCACCCTCACGGCGGACCTCACCTTGTGGAATCATCTCTCATGGAGCTCAGTTCAGTGGAATAATGGCACCTTGGAGCGTCCGCCGTGGATAAGGCAAGGGAAAGCCATTCTTTAGTAAATGGACAATATAGGAAATGTGTTATTAAGTGGTGGGGTCCAAGAGGACAGGTGTTTGCACATGTCATGCCACTTGTTGGTTTGTAAGTCACGGCATCTTTCGCCAATTTGGTTCGTCATCTGTCCGCGGTAAGAACCAATCCACATACACTGATGCCGGAAGCGGCCATCCAATACTATCATGTATATGTCGCAGGTAAGAGCAACTCTTACACGCCGATCCATTTTATCCGCGCGTGTTCGTTCGGGTCGCTGCCACGGACAGAAAAGTCGGCCCAATGCGTCGATCCAAACGGATGCGCGTACGCTTTTCGTCCATCTACTGACCCATCATTGGCCCAAATTTGGGCCTCATTTGCGTCGGTGCGGACACGAAACGGACGCGCGTGACACACGCCTACTGCTCCCCCTGGCCCGCCAGTCAGTGGCCATTCTCTTCCACACCTATTGACAACAAGCCCTCGCCTTCCCCACCCCATCGCCGCCCAATTCCAGTGCCCTTGCTAGCAGTCCGCCCCCACACACCTCCTCTGCATGCCGCTGCCTCCCATGTCACCGCCGGGCCACCGCAGTTTCCCACCCCCACCCAGACATGAAGTCGCCACCGCGGCCTCGGCCAACTCCTTCGTCTGAAACTATGATATATTTTATTTGGGTTGTGGAACTATGCTATATTTGTTTGCTTGTGAAACTATGCAAAATGTGTGTGTATTTGTTGAAAACCGACAAATATGGCTCATCGCTTGGGCGCACTGCCGACCCAAATCAAGAACAGGGCGGCCGACCCAAACAAACAAAAGCGGACAACGCGCACGCCCGTTTGGGCCGTGGTGTTGGAGTTTCTCTAAAGGGCAATTTCAAATTGAAATAGAGTCCAATCCATAGCCCCCGCCGGATCACAACCAAAAAGAGGCAAGTATGTTTAAAAAAATTACATGCCCGATCACAAAAGGTATCAGTCTGGCAATCCACGCAAGAAACTCTGCCCTGTTGGACCAGTAATCTGAGCCTCCACGCTCACACTCAAGGTGTCGTGACATTGTACATGGCGATGTCTGGACGGCGGGCGACCCCATCGGAGCTCCGCGGCCCTTGCCGCGACCTCCACCATGTCCACGATAAGCACGCCCACTGCCACGGAAGCCATTCGCACGCCCCTCTGTTGGCTTTTCGCTCGAGCTTCTCCTCCTTTGCGTCCTTCGCTTTGACGCGATGATTTTGCCGCATCGCCGAGATGATCTTCCAAGCGAGGGTGTTGCTGGGATCCTCCTGCACCTCTGCCACCTCCAACTCTGACATCCTCTCATCCCGTTCCATGCGTCAGCGGCGGGAGGGAGGAAGAGAGTGGGAGAAAAGGACGGGAATTGGGTGGAGAGCGGCGAAAGAGAGTGGGGATTTTGTCGTGGAAACAGGGTGGACAGGTACAAAAATGCGGGCTCCGCCTTCCTTTTGGATGGGCCATGGGTGTAAGAGTCATACATGTCTGTGTCAGGTATCCCGCAAAACCCCCACATTTGGTTATGATTTACGGGGAAAACATGGTCCGAACCGCTCAACGGACCGATACAAGACCGTGCTGGACGACACACCACGTCCGGACCGTGCGGTCCAAACATACGCGAGCGGTTTGAGGTTCCGTGTTGGAGATGCCCTTAGTTCTATGGCCCGTGCCTATATAACAGTAGTATGGCCGGACCTATTTTCTCCATAGGCTCACCCATTTGAGTGCATTAGATTGAACTTTTGGGACATTATCACCATTTTTGCTTTGTTCATAGTCAAGTTCTTATTTAGTTTAGAGGTTATGCTGCCACTAACGTATGTTCATCTTAGGTTAATAGATTTTGTAGCTGAATAAATGCGATATGGGAAATCCGGCATCCCAAAGGTTCTTCCCTATTGGTTTCAAGATTAATAATTTGGTCATTGTAATCTGTTTCTGGTTTATTGGTTTTGTCCTTTCATTCCCTCCTACATCGAAAGTAGAAAGGAAACTAATTGCTGACAATGGCGATTTAGACTTTTGCTTTTCTATAATCTGTTTGTCGATAAGTAGATGAACACGCAAGGCAAGAATGGTTGGCCGGGAGGCACCATTGAGTTCTATCCATCTGAGTACCAACTAAAGAATGGACTTCCAAAAGAATCAATATTCACATATGTCTACTGAGAACTAGAAGAAGCTAAAGATCGGCTTGAAACCAAAGCTCTTAAATACATGGAAGCCTCTTACAACAAAATACTTCAAGACTTCATTGCAATTAGTTTAACTAAAAATAAGACAATGATATGAACCATACTCTCTCGCAAGTAAGATATGTCGCAGAGCACCTTGACGATACAACTGTACAATCAGAAGACATTCTAAAGAAAATAAACAAGTATTGTTGGGATTAGACGATGAATTCAATGATATGAAAAACATTTGTGCTTTCACCAATGACAGCCCACCGAACACACCTACCATAAAGAGCTGCTTAGGTGATGAGGTCATTTCCAGTACCGACGATAACATGCAACGATGACTTTGCTTATTGTCAACGACTGCATGTCTTGGTCTTGCCTACCAACAAGAGATAAAAAAACCAACCACGAGCTAGAATAAAAGGGGTATCTATATGATGTATGTCTGCCTGTATTGCTTGCTTTCTAAAACCAATGTAGATAAGCTATCATGAATTGACCTCATAACTTTGTTTTGGGCTATCATGCTACCAGGCAATGTACTAATATATAGTGCTATGTATGGAGTATCTATTTCCTGCTTGAAGGATCTTATTATCGATCTCTAAACACTCTCACTTGCATGGTTTGAATGATTGGTTCGCTCTTGCTTTGTGCGCTAGGGGCGCAACAGAACTATCAACCGAGTTCTACAACCCAGCTGTAATAGAAGACACCCTAGGCCTTATTGCATTCTAGAGAATAACAACTACCGTATTGGTGATTCCCTTGATACTTGGTTCTACAAGTGTGCCATATGGACCAATGAATGCAAAGATATTCCGGAGATAATAACTATATGGGCTGCTCCAGATGGTTTAGCTGTGGAACTAGCACCTTTTAGAGGCCTTCAAGTGCCTATGGAAGTGTACCATGCAAGCATTATCCAACATTAACACTGCTTATTCATACTTTCACACCCTCTGAACACCAATTTACTAAGAAGATGCCTAAATAAGTTGTGAGGCTGACCATATATGTATTTCTGTACACCAATCCAAGTCATTCTACTATCTGTATTACAATCCATATCGCATTATATTTCCAGCTATATCTCCCGTGTACTCCCTACTAACATTGCTTCTAACTGGCTTCTTGCGCCATTGGCGCAACCGGGTCATCTAGTTTTATAGAAAAAGTAGAGCAAGATTAAGACATGCTAGAGCACTCTATAAATGCAAAAAGGGGCATGATGGATAGATCATAACATGTGTAACAAAACATCCTTATTGAACATCTCCAGATTATGCATGGAACTCATGGTATCAACAGGTTTACACAGCATCACAATATATCACATTCAGACATAAACAGAATTATGAAGGCATCTTTGCGAGCTCGAATCACTCATCACAAAGCATTGCATGACAAGAAAAACATACCTACAGTAGGATAACATGTTCATGAAGCTAACTATGGCAAGACCAAGTTCATAGCATGCTTCGATCACTAACAACAACCATGGCAAAATTGATTAACATGTAAACAATCTGCGGGGAACATTTTATTGCAAAAGTAGAGCAAGATTAAGACATGCTAGAGCACTCTATAAATGCAAAAATTGGCATGATGGATAGAGCATAACATGTGTAACAAAACATCCTTATTGAACATCTCCAGATTATGCATGGAACTCATGGTATCAACAGGTTTACATAGCATCACAATATATCAGTTTCAGACAAACAGAATTATGAAGGCATCTTTGCGAGCTCGAATCACTCATCACAAAGAATTGGATGAGAAGAAAAACATAACTACAGCAGGATAACATGTTCATGAAGCTAACCATGGCAAGACCAAGTTCGTAGCATGCTTGTATCACTAACAACAACCATGGCAAAATTGATTAACATGTAAACAATCTGCCAGGAACATTTTATAGCAAATGTAGAGCTAGATTAAGACATGCTAGAGCAGTCTATAAATGCAAAAAGGGGCATGATGGATAGAGCATAACATGTGTAGGAAAACATCCTTTTTGAACATCTCCACATTATGCATGGAACTCATGGTATCAACACATTTACATAGCATCGCAATATATCAGTTTCAGACGTAAACAGAATTATGAAGGCATCTTTGCGAGCTCGAATCACTCATCACAAAGCATTGCATGACAAGCAAAGCATACCTACATCAGGATAACATGTTCATGAAGCTAACCATGGCAATACCAAGTTCATAGCATGCTTGGATCACTAACAACAACCATGGCAAAATTGATTAACAAGTAAACAATCTGCCAGGAACATTTTATTCCAAAAGTAGAGCAAGATTAAGACATGCTAGAGCACTCTATAAACGAAAAAAGGGGCATGATGGATAGATCATAACATGTGTAAGAAAACATCCTTATTGAACATCTTCAGATTATGCATGGAACTCATGATATCCACAGGTTTACACAACATCACAATATATCAGTTTCAGACAAACAGAATTATGAAGACATCTTCGCGAGCTCGAATCACTCATCACAAAGCATTGCATGACAAGAAAAACATACCTACAACATGATAACATGTTCATGAAGCTAACCATGGCAAGACCAAGTTCATAGCATGCTTACATCAATAACAACAACCATGGAAAAATTGATTAACATGTAAACAATCAGCCAGGAACATTTTATAGCAAAAGTAGAGCGACATTAAGACATGGTAGAGCACTCTATAAATAAAAAAAGGGGCATGATGGATAGAGCATAACATGTGTGACAAAACATCCTTATTGAACATCTCCAGATTATGCACGGAACTCATGGTATCAACAGGTTCACACATCATCACAATATATCAGTTCCAGACATAAACAAAATTATGAAGGCATCTTTGCGAGCTCGAGTCACTCATCAAAAAGCATTGCATGACAATAAAAACATACCTATAGCAGGATAACATGTTCATGAAGCTAACCAAGGCAAGACCAAGTTCATAGCATGCTTGGATCACTTACAACAACCATGGCAAAATTGATTAACATGTAAACAATCTGCGAGGAACATTTGATAGCAAAAGTAGAGCCAGATTAGGACATGCTAGGGCACTCTATAAATGCAAAAAGGGGCATGATGGATAGAGCATAACATGTGTAAGAAAACATCCTTATTGAACATCTCCAGATTATGCATGGAACTCATGGTATCAACAGGTTTACATAACATCGCAATATATCAGTTTCACACATAAACAGAATTATGAAGGCATCTTTGCGAGCCCGAATCACTCATCACAAAGCATTGCATGACAGGAAAAACATACCTACAGTAGGATAAAATGTTCATGAAGCTAAAAATGGCAATACCAATTTCATAGCATGCTTGGATCACTAACAACAACCATGGCAAAATTGATTAACATGTAAACAATCTGCCAGGAACATTTTATTGCAAAAGTAGAACAAAATTAAGACATGATAGAGCACTCTATAAATGCAAAAAGGGGCATGATGAATATCGCATAACAAGTGTAACAAAACATCCTTATTGAACATCTCCAGAATATGCATGGAACTCACGGTATCAACAAGTTTACATAGCATCACAATATATTAGTTTCAGACAAACAGAATTATGAAGGCATCTTTGCGAGCTTGAATCAGTCATCACAAAGCATTGCATGGAAACAAAAACATATCTACAACAGGATAACATGTTCATGAAGCTAAGCATGGCAAGACCAAGTTCATAGCATGCTTGGATCACTAACAATAACCATTGCAAAAATGATTAACATGTAAACAATTTGCCAAGAACATTTTATAGAAAAAGTAGAGCCAGATTAAGAAATGTTAGAGCACTTTATAAATGCAAAAAGGGGCATGATGGATAGAGCATAACATGTGTAACAAAACATCCTTATTGAACATCTCCAGATTATGCTTGGTACTCATGGTATCAACAGGTTTACACAGCATCACAATATATCAGTTTTAGACATAAACAGAATTATGAAGGCATCTTTGCGAGCTCGAATCACTCATCACAAAGCATTGCATGAAAAGAAAAACATACCTACAGCAGGATAACATGTTCATGAAGCTAACCATGGCAAGACCAAGTTCATAGCATGCTTGCATCACTAACAACAACCATGGCAAAATTGATTAACATGTAAACAATCTGCAAGGAACATTTTATAGCAAAAGTAGAGAAAGATTAAGACATGCTAGAGCACTATATAAAATCAAAAAGGGGCATGATGGATAGAGCATAACATGTGTAACAAAACATCCTTATTCAACATCTCCAGATTTTGCATGGAACTCATGGTATCAACAGGTTTACACAGCATCACAATATATCAGTTTCAGACAAATAGAATTATGAAGACATCTTCGCGAGCTCGAATCACTCATCATGAGGGAGTCCTGGATTAGGGGGTGTCCGGATAGCCGGACTATACTTTCAGCCGGACTCCTGGACCATGAAGATACAAGATTGAAGACTTTGTCCCGTGTCCAGAAGGGACTTTCCTTGGCGTGGAAGGCAAGCTTGGCGATAAGGATATGTAGATCTCCTACCATTGTAACCGACTCTGTGTAACCCTAACCCTCTCCGGTATCTATATAAACCGAAGGGTTTGAGTCCGTAGGAGAGATCAACAATCATACCATAGGCTAGCTTCTAGGGTTTAGCCTCCTCGATCTCGTGGTAGATCTACTCTTGTACTACCTATATCATCAATATTAATCAAGCAGGACGTAGGGTTTTACCTCCGTCAAGAGGGCCCGAACCTTGGTAAAACATTGTGTCCCTTGTCTCCTATTACCATCCGCCTAGACGCACAGTTCAGGACCCCCTACCCGAGATCCGCCGGTTTTGACACCGACATTGGTGCTTTCATTGAGAGTTCCTCCGTGTCGTCACTTTTAGGCCCGATGGCTCCTCCGATCATCAACAAGTGATACAGTCCAGGGTGAGACCTTTCTCCCTGGACAGATCTTCGTCTTCGGCGGTTTCGCACTGCAGACCAATTCGCTTGGCCATCTGGAGCAGATCGAAAGCTGTGCCCCTGGCCATCAGGTCAGATTTGGAAGCTTAAACTACACGGCTGACATCCGCGGGGACTTGATCTTCGACGGATTCGTGCCACTACCGAGCGCGCCACACTGTCACGTTGGGCATGATCTAGCTCTGCCGCCGAACAGTGCCCTGGAGGCCGCACATGTGTCCACTCCGACCCTTAACTCGGAGCCGACCATACCGATCGAGGGCAGGTGGTTAGACACCGCCCCGGGGGCTGCAATCTCTACGGCGATCAAGCCGAACACCAGCCCCGCCCTCCGCGAGGCTCGTGACTCCAAGGAGCCGGACTCATCTTTGGACTCCGAGCCCTCCGCGCCCCTGCAGATCGAATCCGATTGGGCGCCGATCATGGAGTTCACCGCCGCGGACATCTTTCAGCACTCGCCCTTCGGCAATATTCTAAAATCACTAAAGTCTCTCTCTCTTTATCAGGCGAGTCCTGGCCGGATTACGACCGGCAGGATTAGGATGTGGACGGCGAAGCAATTCGAAGCCCACCCACCACCCACTTGGTAGCCACTGTCGATAATCTAAACGACATGCTCGACTTCGACTCCGAAGACATCGACGGTATGGACGACGATGTAGGAGACGAACATGAACCAACGCCTATAGGGCACTGGATAGCCACCTCATCTCATGATGTGTACATGGTGGACACACCCAAAGTAAGCGACGACGAGGAACATAGGGATGCAACGAGGGATCGCTCTATCGAAAAGCAATCAAAGCGGCGACGTAAACGCCGCTCCAAGCCCCGCCTTGACAGAGACAGCAGCCATACAGACCCAGCCATAGAGCAGGATGAGCCGGCGGACGACGAACAGGGCAACTTGAATAAACAAACCGAACAACCTGCCCCCGGCGAGAATAGCATTCCGGACGACCTTACGCCGGACAAGCTAATGGAGCAGAAGAACCTCCATTGAAGGCTCGTTGCCACGGCGCGTAGCCTAAAAAAGCAGAAGTGGAAGCTGAAAACTGCGCAAGATGCACTTAGAATCAGATGGAGCAAAGTACTCAACACCACAGACAAATACAGCGGCAGTCGCCACATCAAAAGCTATCCGTATCAAGCTATTGCGGGAATTTGACGAGGAGGCCTTAGAGCCCCCGCAATCAAAAAATAAGAAAGCCACCCGATCAGATAGACGACCCCATGGCCAGCATAAAGCGGCATGCGGCGCCACATACAAGCCGGCACGCGACCCACTCAAGGGTTCGCATCAAAAAGATGGCCCAGCTAGATCTATCTATGGGCCAAGAAAGCAAGCTCTCGTAAGCAATGCAACACAACCAATATCCGAACATCACGGCACACCCAAATACAGGGGTGCCGCACACCCCCTATGTTTCTGTAGCGACCCGACCTCAGATGGTCAAGTCTCTGTGCTCAGGTGTCATCCCTGGATCAGTAATGCTGACACCACACAGTACTTCGAAGGATTTATAACAGAGTAGCAATCACACACTTATTACATCGATGTCTCAAAGAGAACTTATTACAATAAATATGGCTTAAGGCCATCTAATATCGATAACAGCGGAAGGCTTGGAAGATAAGTGAGTCCATCAACTCCAACGGCATCACTGAGTATAGAACCACGACCTAAAGGCACCTTACTCGTCGTCCGAAAAGTCTGCAACATGAAAGTTGCAGCCCGAAAACGGGTCAGCACATGGAATATGCTGGCAATGTAACACATAGAGAGTAATGAACAGTAATGAGCTATACTATATGCATGTATGGCTGGTGGAAAGCTCTATGGTTACAGTTTTGCGTAAAGCCAATTTTTCCCTACTGCAAAGGAATAAATTTATTTAACTATCATGGTGGTTGTTAAACATTGAGAATGGTTGACAGCATCCTCAATCCCAATTAAAAGTAATCATCAATAACCCAACAATTTTAATTTAGAAGTAACATGATGATATTCACATGATATCCAAGTACTAGATACTCAAAACGTCTATAACCGGGGACACAGCTAATCATGATTAGTTTTTACACTCTGCAGAGGTTTGCGCACTTTTCCCCACAAGACTCGATCGCCTCCGTTTGGTTTCTCGCACTACAGGGTATTTGAGAAACGGATGACCGAGACATAGTCTTTCAGAAGCGCTAGCACCTTACGTTGTGATAAACCGTACCAACCTACAACCCCTACATCAGCTAGTCTACCACTGTAAGAGTTCGCACGACTTAGTCAACTATGCCAGAGCCCATAATGGCTTGCGGTTGCACATGGAAGTTTCTAGCATGAATAATCTTATGATCCCTTTGAGCCTGGGTGGCGGTCCAAAAGAAAAACAGGCAAGTCCTGATAGAAACCAGGTGCCTCAATCCACCCAGATGTGTCTTTAAGTTGCCACCTTAAGTAAACCATTAAAATTAACGAACTCACATCTGTCATGGATATCACTCACCCAATCCACGTCTACTAGCATAGCATGGTATAATAAGCAACGTAGAGTAACTCCCAAGGGTTTCATAATAAAACAGGTATAGGTACTACCTCAACTACTTCACATCCCACAGTTTAATTAGATCCTAATCATGCAGTGTTTGAGGATTGATCTAATGCAATAAAACTGGGTATTAGAAAAAGTATGATCAAAGTGTTACTTGCCTTGCTGATGATCCGCGAAACCTAGAGATTCGAAGTAACAGGCGGCGCACTCCGGGTATTCTATCGCAGACAAACAAACAAGCATACAATAAGTACTCATCTAATGCATAGGTAAAACTCAAATAGAGATCTAACCAGAAAGTTCAACTTAAGAACCCTCGTTTGCAAAAAGAATTGAATCGAACAAAGCAAAGAAAATCAAACGGTGAAGAATTCAACTTCGTTCTAGTAATCTGGATATAAGTCAAATTTTACAGTAGCAAAAAGTTGTTTAAGTTGAATATTCGGAAAGAGGGTTTCGAGACAAAACTCCAGGCGCTTGAATCGCCTGATTCCGATAAACGAGCGAAAAGTTATGCTAAAACGATAATCGGATCAGAAATCGCGATCAGAAAATAACCGCGGAAAATCCGACGAAAAAGAAAAACGACGAACAGATTAATCGTTAATTAACTTAATCTGAAAATAATTTTAAAAAAATAAAAAAAATAAATTAATTAATAATAAAAAATAAAAAAAATTAAAAAAAATTTAAAAAAAGTAATTAAAATAATAAAATAATAATAAAAAGTAATAAAAAATCGAAAATAATTTCGATGAAAAAAAAAATATATTTTTTTAAAAAAATAATTTTTTTGGCACGGAATTCGATGCGGCGGCGAACCTCGGCGGCGGCGGCGGCTCCGACAGCGGCTCCGGCGGCGACGGCGGGCGGCGACGGCGGCGGGCTCGGGTGGGCTGGGGTGCTCTGGGGGCTCGGGCGCTCAGTATATAAAGGCGCCCCCCGGGCGGAGTCCCGCTCGGGTACGGCCCAAGGTCGGTTCCGTTTTTTTTAAATACGCTCGGGAAAAAAATGAAAAAAAGTACCAAACAGACTCCAAAAATCGTGAAATAAATTTTCCCGGGTTTCTAAAATCGAGCCCGATAAAGTGGACATTTATTTGGGCCCAAAATACAATTTTGAAAAACGCGTATTTTTCCTAAATTCAGTTAAAAATACTGAAAAACTCTGAAATAAATCTTATTTGATTTTCTTATTAAATCCTCAATATTTCTATATTTTGGGAAAGTCATTTTATTCCCTCTCTCATATTTTTGTAATAGAAATAATTGACGATAAAATAAATAAAATCACGTGATCCTATTTTCAAAATTTGAGAAAAACTCAAATATGAAAATAACGAAATCCCCAGCTCTCTCCGTGGGTCCTTGAGTTGCTTAGGATTTTCTAGGATCAAAACCAAAAGAAAAATAAAATATGATATGCATGATGATCTAATGTATAAGATTCCAAATTGAAAATTTAGGATGTTACAGTTTCACCGATGAGGTTCTGGACCATGAATTTCCAGCGGGATTCAAGCCTGTAAACATAGAGGCGTACGACAGAACAACAGACCCTGGAATCTGGATTGAGGATTATATCCTCCACATACACATGGCAAGAGGAGATGACCTCCACGCCATAAAATACTTACCCCTCAAGCTCAAAGGGCCAGCTTGGCATTGGCTCAAAAGCCTTCCTGAAAACACCATTGGAAGTTGGGGAGAGCTCGAAGACGCTTTCCGGGTAAATTTTCAAGGGACCTATGTCTGCCCTCCGGATGCAGATGATCTAAGTCACATAACTCAACATCCCGGAGAGTCATCCCGGAAATTCTGGAACAAATTCCTTACTAAAAAGAATCAGATAGTCGACTGTCCGGACGCCGAAGCCCTAGCAGCTTTTAGGCATAACGTTCGAGACGAATGGCTCGCCAGACACCTCGGCCAAGAAAAGCCAAGAACAATGGCCGCATTAACAAGCCTCATGACCCGCTTTTGCGCAGGAGAGGATAGCTGGTTGGCAAGATGTAGCACCAGCGACCGAAGTACATCCGAAACTTGGGATGAAAACGGAAAACCACGACGCAACAAGGACCAGCGTCGGACTAAGGAAAGCAGTCCGAAGAGCACGACAGTCAATGCCGGATTCAAAAACTCTCGACAAAATCAGAAAAAGCAGCCCCTCAAGGATAACAGGGACGAGCTATCCAACTTAAACCAAATCTTGGACAAGATATGTCAAATACACAGTAATCCCGGGAAGCCTGCAAACCACACCCACAGAGATTGTTGGGTTTTCAAGCAATCCGGCAAACTCAACGCCGAACACAAGGGGCTCGACACACCAAGTGAAGACGATGACGAACCCCAAAAGCAGAGCACCAGGAAACAAATGAACTTTCCACTAAAAGTCAAAACAGTAAACTTACTTCACATAACAAAACAAGCGGCCCCCATAGAGGTACGCACCATACGGCCTATCCCAAAGGAGTCTCGCCACTGGTTGTTAAAACAGATCACCTTCAATTATCTAGATTACTCCGGAAGTATCCGGAACACAGGCTGGACTGCCTTGGTATTAGATCCAATAATCGGCGGACTCCACTCTACACATGTCCTGATGGATGACGGAAGTGGTCTAAACCTGATATATCAAGACACAATCTGCCACATGGGGATAGACCCAGCAAAAATTCACCATAGCGAAACCTACTTTAAAGGGGTAACACCAGGCCCGGACGCCCATTGCACGGGTTCTCTCCGGCTAGAAGTTAAATTCGGCTTCCCCGACAACTTCCGTCGCGAAAGGCTAACCTTCCATATCGCCCCATTCTCAAGCAGCTATCAAGCACTAATGGGACGCGAAGCTTTCGCCCGCTTTAACGCTATTCCGCATTATGCATCTCTTACACTTAAGATGCCCGGTCCACGCGGCATCATCTCATTAAAGGTAAAGCATTGAGTACGCCTCCCGCGCGGAAGATTGTGCGGTTGCCTTAACAACCCCACAATAAAATGGCTTCACCAGCTAAAACATCTAAACCGGTCATTAAGACCACGAACACGGCTAGACGAGTCCGGCATAAAAATACAATGGATAAAGGCTCAATAGCCATACACCCCTGTACTTGGGGTTCCGCGCATATAAGGAAAGAGATAATCAAGCTCAATTTTACCGATTTCAATTTATTCTTCGTTTATTTAGTATAACTTCTGTTCGGCACAACCTTTCTTCAACTAAGTTCCTCTCTTTTACAGATGAACACCGTGTTGCGCCCGTCCAGGATACTGCACAACGGAGACACAGGCGCAGACGTGCAGCAGGGACCCGTTCCAAGGATTCTTTTCAGATTAAGACCCTGCGTAAACCTTTTTTACTGTATCTTGTTGATACACATCCCCTAGTTTTTGGTATAACCAAGGAGGAGGCTGACGTCTTGTCATGTGGCCACGTCAGAATTTTGCGCGTACCTGGACACCAGGGGCTTATAACTAAGGGTGTTGTCTTGCCCGCCTTTATGAAGACCGAATACCTTAGGGAGTGTTCGGCGTCGTGAGTTTGGCCTTATATGCATCAGTTCCGAATCATGTCTTTGGTCAAATGTTGGGTTGCCCGGCTCCTGTGTTTTGTTGCCTTACTTTCCGCTCTATCGGCTAAGGTGGCACCAGGAGAACTACTGCGATTGTGCCCCGGTTCGGCCAGGCGAGCACCTAAGTAGAGAAAGCCGAAAACTGACTGACATGATATCGCGAGAGATTGGTCAACCACTTGATGATTCACCGGAATCTTTAGGATTCCTCCGCCTTAACGAAGGGCCGTTTCCCGGCCAGGCACATACGCGCCCCGAGTTTGGGCGAGCGCTGGCGCCACCAGGGGCTATATAAGTAGCCTCCCTATGGCTAAGTGAAAGTGTTAAAGCATTATAGTCCGATTGCCTAGTTCGCTGCGCTATCACCTCCTTTGTAGGACCAAGACGTTGGATTAAGTGTGAAAACGCGCCTTCTGCGAACAACCCCGCAATATTTGCGTGGGGTCTGAAGCCGACGACTGCCATCTTTCAGATTACATATACATATATATTCTAAGCGGCCGCACAGGAGGTGTTACAATACTTGTAGGCGCAAGTATAAAAAGCTTCTACAATTTATCAAAAATTATTTTACAATAACATATGCTATTTAGACATAACATCCTTCGAGCACTTCGTCTCTATCACACGAGCGCCTTGAAGAACTTCCTGAAAATAGTGCTCGGCAGGTATTCGGCTTTCGTCCGAATCTCTGGATGCAACAACGATGATCTCCATTTCCGCCCAGTAGGTTTTGACATGGGCAAGAGCCATCAGTGCACCCTCTATGCATGCTGACCTCTTCATCGCATTAATATGCGGCACCGCACCAAGGAACTGCTGCACCAAGTTGAAATAACTTTTCGGCTCCGGCCTCGCCGGCCACAGGTGGCTCATGACACACTTCATGGCGAGTCCGGACAACCTATTCAGGTCAGCCCATTCGGCCAGACGATCGCCTACGGACAGCGGACGCTCCGGATTATGGAACTGCGACCAGAAGAGCTTCTCCACTTCGCGATCTTCTTGATCTCAAAAGTGTTCGGTCGCATCCGCAACACTCGCTGCCAAATCCACATAGGTGTCCGCCGCACTCCACATTCGGTCCAACGGAGCATATTTAGGATCACAGAACTTCCTCCGCAGCATAAAGGGCTTCCCAGCCGCGATCTCTCCGGCCTGACGCAGCTCCTCCTTCATAGCTCTCATCGAAGAGCGAGCATCCTTGGCAATGTCAACGGCCTTCTCCAGGTCCGTCTGTTTCGCCCGGTCTTCCTTTTCAAGAAGCTTGCAACGGTCAGCAGTGCTCTTCATCTTCACGGCCATCTCGGCCATTTCCTTCTTGCTTTGGCAGTGAGTAGCCTGTTCGGCTTTCATCTCTTCAATTGCCTTTCCGGCAGCCGCATCACATTTTCTGGCTTGCTCCTTGGCCCGGGCAAGTTCCGCCGGAAGATTCTCCATGGCAGCAGCACCATCTGGATTACGCACACACATTGTAAGATACTGGCATAAAGCTCCTCTTACTAGGTGCCATCGGAGGAACTACATACCTTGTGCCTCGTCAAGCCGCCTGTTAACAAGCGTGATGTCGGCATCTGCCACGTCAAGTTGCCGCTTTAGCTCGGCAAATTCATCAGTCCGGCTGGCCGCCGGACACTTTGCCACCTACACATGAAGGCGGCATTTTAGACCTGGGGTTATGATCCTCTGGACGCCATCACTTTTTGACAACGCACATAGTCTCAGGGGCTACTATCTACACAGGGCGCATCTTGTTCATGCGCAACTGTATACCTCAAAACCTGTCAGTAAACTCCTGACGGCCTCATGCAATCCGCTCTCCGCGGACGAAATCCTCTCAACCACCGTACCCATCAAGGCACGGTGCTCCTCTGAGATAGACGCTCACCTTAGTAGATCTTTCAGCTCCTCCGACCGCACACCGGACGGTGCCGGACTCGTTCGATGGCCCTCTTCGAAGGCAGGACACGGAGGGCTTTGGGGGCCCAGATGACTACCGTCCAGCCCTGCCGGATTCGAAGAAACCCTCCACGACGATACCTCAGGGTCGCCCGCCTCACTAGGCGGTACGGCAGGGGAAGGCGTTCCGCTCTCCATCATCTCCGGAAGAAGGTCCCCCGAAGATGAGCCCTGCTGAGAAGGGCTGAGGTCCGAGCTACAAGGTAAAATTTCGGTTACTTTTCTTAGATATAAAGCAAGGATTTCTCTTACCTGTTAAAAATTAAACCTCTCTCTACTTACAGCTCGATGAAGGGCTGGTCCCCTTGAGGGCAAAATTCGGCCGAGGTATCCCCCGGCGCAGGACCCTCTAATGAAGATTTCTTCCCCCGCTTTGAGGCCATGGTCTCCAGGTCTTCGGAGGCGGTCCTCTTCTTCCCCTGAGGAGAGGAATCTTTGATTCCTCCCTTCCGAACAACCTCCTTCGAGGAGGCCGTTGTTTCCTTGTCCCCTCCCTTGCTTTCCTCCAAAGGCACAATCTTCAACATCCTGACCAGCACGGGATCCGGCGTGGTCTCGGGGAGGGGAGCCGGACACCTGATAAGCTTTGCTTTCGCTATCCACTCCTGTTTAAAGGACAACTCTTTTAGGGGCAAGTTTATGACAAATATACTGATAGCGAGTCCGGGCACAAGGCTACTTACTTGAGTATCCGGGCGATTGCAGCTCAAACCTGCGTCCTCGGTCAAGTCCGAACACATTGCTTGTGATCCGAAGAACAATGCATACATCTCCGCAGGCGTTGCGCCCATGAAATGCTGGAGAGCTCACGGTCCCTCCAGATTAAACTCCCACAAGCGAAGGGGGCGACGTTTGCCAGGAAGGGTTCGGCGGATCAGCATGACCTGTGTCACTTTGACCAGGCTGAGGTCTCTCTCTAAGAGATCCCTGACGCGGCCCTGCAACAAGGGCACGTCCTTGGATGGCCCCCAATCTAGTCCTTTATTGACCCATGACGCTAGCTGTGGTGGGGGACCCAAGCGAAAGGCAGGTGGGGCCACCCACTTGGTGCCCCTGGGAGCGGTGATATAGAACCACTCTCGTTGCCATAAGCCGAGCTCCTCTTGAAAAGAGCCCTCGGTACATGGAGCATCAACATTCTTGCTTATAACAGCGCCTCCGCACTCCGCGTGTCGTCCCTCGATCATCTTCGGTTCAACTTTGAAGGTCTTGAGCCATAGTCCGAAGTGAGGAGTAACACGGAGGAAGGCTTCACACACGACAATGAATGAGGAAATGTGGAGGATGGACTCCGGAGCTAAGTCGTGAAATTCCAACCCGTAATAAAACATGAGCCCCCGACGGAAGTGAGACATGAACACTATGCTCTCACCAGGCTTGGGAGTGGGAATGGCCTGCCCTTGAGCAGACAACCTATGTGAGAATTTGCCGGTCGAAAACCTGGCCTCTCTCAGCTTTAGCACGTCCTCCTCCGTAACGGAGGAGGGCATCCATCGGCCTCGAAGGTCGGAACCGGACATTGTCGAAGATCCAAAGCGCCTGAAATCTGGGGCCTTGGGTGTTGGAACTCGAGGCGATGTGCGAACTCGTTTGAGATTGAAAAGAAGGAGCAAGGCCTTGATCTCTTTATAAGGGGTTGAATACCAAGGGCCCTACCTGTAACCGTTTGGGACTCGCCTTTAATCGAGAAAACATGCCAACGGGCATGATTGGGTTACCCACGTTCGTATTGATGAGGATCCCGTAAATAAAGGGGACATGATCTCTGCTTTGACAAGACGTGCTAAGGAAACCGCCTCGCGAAACGCGCTGAGGTGGGGGAGTAAAAACAATTCGAATAAAGGCTTGGCCGTAGTGTGATGTCATGCTACGGAATACGTCAGTAGATTAGATTTCTGTAAATATTATTCTCTCTATGGCAATATGTGAAACTTATGTTGCTGAGCCGGACACTATCCTTTGTGTTCAAAATCTTCTATGATACTTGGAGGAGGAACCCGCCTTGCAATGCCGAAGACAATCTGCGCGCCGGACTCGTCGTCATTGAAGCCTGGTTCAGGGGCTACTGTGGGAGTCCTGGATTAGGGGGTGTCCGGATAGCCGGACTATACCTTCAGTCGCACTCTTGGACCAAGAAGATACAAGATTGAAGACTTCGTCTCGTGTCCGGAAGGGACTTTCCTTTGCGTGGAAGGCAAGCTTGGCTATACGGATATGTAGATCTCCTACCATGGTAACCAACTCTGTGTAACCCTAACCCTCTCCGGTATCTATATAAACCGGAGGGTTTTAGTCCGTAGGAGAGAACAACAATCATACCATAGGCTAGCTTCTAGGGTTTAGCCTCCTCGATCTCATGGTAGATCTACTCTTGTACGACCCATATCATCAATATTAATCAAGCAGGACGTAGGGTTTTACCTCCATCGAGAGGGCCCGAACCTGGGTAAAACATCGTGTCCCTTGCCTCCTGTTACCATCCGCCTAGATGCACAGTTCGGGACCCCCTACCCGAGATCCGCCGGTTTTGACACCGACACATCACAAAGCTTTGCATGACAAGAAAAACATACCTACAGCAGGATAACATGTTCATGTAGCTAACCATGGCAAGACCAAGTTCATAGCATGCTTGCATCACTAACAACAACTATGGCAAAATTGATTAACATGTAAACAATCTGCCAGGATCATTTTATAGCAAAAGTAGAGCAAGATTAAGACATGCTAGAGCACTCTATAAATGCAAAAAGGGGCATGATGGATAGAGCATATGTAACAAAACATCCTTATTGAACATCTCCAGATTATGCATGGAACTCGTGGTATCAACAGGTTTACACAGCATCACAATATATCAGTTTCAGACAAACAAAATTATGAAGGCATCTTTGCGAGCTCGAATCACTCATCGCAAAGCATTGCATGACAAGAAAAACATACCTATAGCAGGATAACATGTTCATGAAGCTAACCATGGCAATACCAAGTTCATAGCATGCTTGGATCACTAACAACAACCATGGAAAAATTGATTAACATGTAAACAATCTGCAAGGAATATTTTATTGCAAAAGTAGAGCAAGATTAAGACATGCTAGAGCACTCTATAAATGCAAAAAGGGGCATGATGGATAGAGCATAACATTTGTAACAAAACATCCTTATTGAACATCTCCAGATTATGCGTGGAACTCATGGTATCAACAGGTTTACATAGCATCACAATATATCAGTTTCAGACAGAAACAGAATTATGAAGGCATCTTTACGAGCTCGAATCACTCATCAGAAAGCATTGCATGACAAGAAAAACATACCTACAGCAGGATAACATGTTCATGAAGCTAACCATGGCAAGACCAAGTTCATAGCATGCTTGGATCACTAACAACAGCCATGGCAAAATTGATTAACATGTAAACAATCTGCCAGGAACATTTTATAGCAAAAGTAGAGCAACATTAAGACATGCTAGAGCACTCTATAAAGGCAAAAAGGGTCATGATGGATAGAGCATAACATGTGTAACAAAACATCCTTATTGAACATCTCCAGATTATGCATGGAAGTCATGGTATCAACAGGTTTACATAGCATCACAATATATCAGTTTAAGATATAAACAGAATTATGAAGGCAGCTTCGCGAGCTCGAATCACTCATCACAAAGCATTGCATGACAAGAAAAACATACCTACAGCAGGATAACATGTTCATGAAGCTAACCATGGCAAGACCAAGTTCATAGCATGCTTGGATCACTAACAACAACCATGGCAAAATTGATTAACACTAGATGACCAGTTGCGCCAAATGGCGCAAAGACCCGTTTAAAACTATGCTCGTGTTGAAAATATTTGCATTTCTTCAACAACTGTATATTTGAGTACATTTGGTAAGAACTTATACCCCTATATATAAAGGAAATTAAATGAAAATATTTTCTTAAGGTAATAATGCCACAAATTAGATCATCGGTAGGTCAAGATAGTTGAGTCTGCAATTAAAAACTCCGAGTAGCTGTAAACTTGCATTAAAAAAGGATTCTAGTGGAAAAATATGTTGATCGAACCATGACTTCTACTGGCAAATGCTACTTTATCTAAAATATACAGATTTCAGTGCTCAGAAAGTGCAAACAATTTGTACATTGAGAAATCTATCTTGGCATTCAGTTTATAACATAACAAGGAATGAGAGCTTTGACAAGCTTTCACACTTGGTTAGATTTTGCATGCATGATTTGTCAGATTGTAATGTCATGATTTGTCAATAACTGAATGTTTTCAGTAGGCTAATGTACAAAACCTGAAAAATAAATTCAGTTAAAGCAGAATTGCAGAGTGCATGTAACAGAAAATTCAGCTATTCAAGAAGCGCAGAGTGTATGTAACAAAAAATTCAGTTATACTAAAACCTGAATGTTTTCAATATGCTGATGTACAGTGTATGCATATTTGAAGAGTACTCAAATGTTCCGAAAATAAGATGTGAGACCAATGCATAGATAGACCAATGCCGAGACCAATAAAATTTAGCTAACACTGGACAGAGATGTCTCCTTGCAACAATCTCTACAGAAAATTCTTGTACTCATCTTAGCTCTTAGCTAACACTGGACACTGGAGTAGTTTCAATTTCTAAAAAAATGGGGTGTAGTACAAGAACTAAGAAACCTCTGCACACCATCCAGAAGCATTAATTTTTAAGTCTGCCGCCATCAGGCTGCCGTCATCAGTCTGCCTTCATGGGAAATGTCTTACTTGCTTACAATGTCTTACTTTCTCTCGGAAGGCTAAGCTGTTGCTTCATAGCATCCAGAAGCACTTTTTTTGGGATCCCGACTTTTCCCATGATGGCAGACTGATGACAGAAAGTAAGACATTGTAAGCAAGTGTTGGAAGCTTTACAATGTATGATTGTACATGTGTCTGTATATCTATCAATTTTGGTGACAAAAACATCGCTCATAAATATCCGTGATAGTGGTTGAATTTGCATTTTATTTGTACAAACTTAAACTCCTATGTTTAAGACAGGGCATGTATGCTAGTTAGGTAAGATATGTGTTAAATTTTACTTTGACGTTAGTTTTAGGATGCCCGGTGTAGTTCAGTTGATACATGCATATATGTGTTGTGTAGGTTTCTGGTTAACCCTTTTATTCTAATAACAGGTCATCCACTTTAAAAGTAATTTCCTTGGTAGCTTCAGTTCAGTTCTGTACATACATGAGTGTTTCTTCCATCAATTTACATGAGAACAAAATAATCCATGCGAAAAGAAACTGAGAACAACAAGGTTTAGCTTGCTGCAATTGTAGATTATATATGCATGTACGTACTATCTCTAATGCACCAAGAAAATAGCATATTAACATGTATGAGGATGTACAAATTGATTATTCATGTGTTGATTAGGAAGCATGCACACAGTAAGGACTAATAACTCGATGAAGGAAGAAACATCATTTCTTTAATAGCATTTGGCAGATTAAGCCATAGAATAAAAAATGAAGTACCATCAGGCTGATCTCTAATTTTCACTGAACTAACACAAACACATTTTACACTACACACGCACTATTACTGTCCATTTGGAGTACTATTTGTAAGTGAATCTTTATCTACTGCTGTACAGAAGCTAACTTGAATTAGGTCGGATGAATTAGATACCTCTGCCATTGCCATGAACAGATCAATATGGCATGCGTAGTATACTGCCACTTCTGCTTCAGAAGTAAAACTTTTCTATCTTTGATCATGTCTCTAAGAAAAGTATTAAGGGAAACCAGCTATGAGGAAAAATAAATGACCAAATTCAGAAGTTTGTGCTTCAGGTACCTTTCGGCAACGACATCACCTGGTCTCTGAAGAACACATCCAACTCATCCTGCTATATCCTGGTACCTGTGGCCACCCCAAGCCTGAAATCCTCAATGCTCCATCCAACGTCTACATGGCAGTAAGGCAAAACCAAGATCGATGTCATGATAAAGCTTTCCAAAAAAAATCAGTGTTCTTAACTAATGAATTACAAAAAATAGGTGCAAGCCTATATGAACAATTTAGCATCAAACCCTTAAGCATTTGAACTAACATGTCCATCCCATAAAACTAAAATGCGTTGAACCTTGGCGCTGGCAGAACCTATTTCATGACAAAACAATCATGAAATTGTATCAGGTGATTGCAGGAGATTGTAAATAACCACAAGAATGAAAAGATGATATTCTATTGTATCCAACTAACCGAATAATCGAGCAGACTAATGGGATGGAGAGGCATACACGGCATCAGGTACATTGACGGTCACAGCTAGCGACGCTTGTGTGGAAAGTTGTGGTCGCTGTTACCAGTACAGCAGCTGTGTTGTCGGAGGAACTGGTGGTGCGCTATACACGTCATTCTGCGGCTCAAATCTTCTTGAGATAGGTCAGAGGCATCTAGGTAATAAGAGAAAAGTAGGGAAAAATAAGATAGTGATTTGGTTAATTAAAAGGAACCATAGTTTGCAGGGAAGGGAGACGCGTTTGCAACTCGGCGCTCACCCTCACCATAGCCGTCAGGTAGCAAGAATTTGTGCACACGCCTGGATCCTCTTATTCCCATGTCATCTACTCCCTATGCCCCATACTGCCGCATCCACGAGCTATAGATATTTGGGGGAGCAGACCACTACTGCTTCTATGCCGAAGGTAGTACAACTGGTAAAACGACATCATGAATTAAATTTTATGAAGAAAAGTAACCTTCAGCAAAAGAAGGTATTTAGTCTATGCAGAAATGATACTACTGTAAAATACATGATAAATATATGATAATGCCTAGTCGAACTGATGCATCTGGGAGCTACAAATGGCAATAGGATAGTACCAAAAGGACCTACTATTCAATTCCAGTCTCTAGAGAACAAAATCACATTGCTCCTATTTTTTCTTAAAATAATAAAACAATACTAAAGAGCCGATATTCAGAATCTGGGCGCTCACCATTTAAATGAGAATTCTAAGCAAAAAATGGGAGTGCATGGAGGTCACCATTTAAGTCAAGTAGGTAAAATCAACCTTCATAACAATGAAATAGAAATTCTATTTGGAAAGGGTGTTCCGGGAGCTTCCCACCACTCTGCTCAATGAACAGGACGATATTGTCCTGAATCATCAGCTAAAACATTGTTAACTGGTCATTATTGCAAACTCAAGAGAGAACTGAAGTAAATATAGTGTATTCAGCAAACCCAAATTATAAGGGTGCAGTACAAAAAAAATTGTATGCCAAACGGATTAGAAGTTATATGCAAATATTAAGATAATTACACTTGTCGGGGTCGAATGGAGAGTCAGCAAGAGGTAGCAGCGCATTTGTTGACTTCGATGCACCGAGGCATGTATGTCAGCTCCAAGAATGAAGTACACCACCTGCAAACCTAACGGCGCCACTCTTCCAAGGTTGGTGTTTCCATGCCGATAGTCATCATATCTCTAATACTTGCTGGATAACATAAAGCAAATGCCTACAATCACAACTTGTACTAAATCATAGGAAACAAATTAAAGAGAATTAAGAATATGTTCATTTTCTCTCAACTATCAAAGATGGCAAGATTGCATTCAGCAACACGAGCCACATTTAAATTACATTTAAAGGTTTTCCTGCTTAATGGCAAATAACATGCCAACATTAGTTTAAACGTATGCATAAGGAATCAACAAGAGCCAGCACTGCAAGTATTTCACATGAAGAGTAAAATAGAAGGGCTAGTGTGAAAGTAGAGTACTCACCCAAATGGATATCTGGCCTTGCAGCAGTTGTTGCATTAATAAGGATCATAACTTTCTCATAGTCCAATGCCACAATGTTGTAAACAGTCTGCCGGATGCAATTTTTCTATCTTGACAGGGGTTGAGAAAAGATAATCAAGAAACTAAAGCTGCTAACTGAGAACACAACAACAAATCATTATATTCCCTGAAATCCCTGAAAATACCTTCCTTCACAGACATATAAAAAATTCCATAGGGTTGTCATATGGATCATTCATGGTTCCAACAATTATTTAATTATGATGAGGATAACTTAGCTATATCATTTGTGCTGCCAACCTAAAGAACATGGTCTCCTTAGTAAGAGATCCATTAATAAAAAAGGAGGAGGAAGCAGAGCACATCACACAAGCTTGCATATATATAGACAGAGGGATTGTGCGGAGCTCACCTTGGCATGTTTGCATCAGACGTGTTTATTGTTGCTTCGCAGGTGCGCCGTTAGCCGCCTCTCCAGGCTGCTGCACCATGCAAGCTCACCAGTATCACAACAATAGAATAGGGCTTTGACCATCTACCCTGAGCATGCAAGCCTCCATCTTAACCCATGTACAGAGGGGATTTTTTTCGGAGCAGGTGTACAAAGGGATGAATAACGGAAATATGGGAGCTTACCAGCAAAATTGTTTGCGCCTGCAGTTGCATCCTTCAAACGAATATACTGTAGAATCAAAATTGAATCAAGTCAATCAGAAATCAAGGTTGGGGGATGAAAAACAAGCTTCAGATGTGAATGTTTTCAGGTTTGAGGAGCTCACGTTTGGCCCTCTGCTGATGCTGACCATGTGCATGGACAGAAGAGTTCAACGACCGGGAAGCAGAGGAGGTCCTCGAGAGGCGGAGTGAGCTCCTAGGGGCGGCGCCCGTCGCCTCGAGTTCGTGAGGCGGCAAAGCTCAGGGCGAAGGCCGGAATCGAAGTTGGTGCCATCTACTCCTCCCTGGACCACCAAGGCTTGGAGGGGCGACGGTGCGCCGGGGACATGGGGTGAGGGACAGGCGCACCTCCCTCTCCCCTTTCTTCTCTCTCTCCCTCTCATCTTCTCTGTACTGCTGACCGAATCGAGCGCCGCCGCCATCTCCCTTTTCCTGCACGTCGTCTTGTCCGTGCTAGTTGGGTAAGGAGGCAGTGGAGGTGGAGGCAGAGGAGATGAGGCAGCCGAGAGGGAGGAGGGAAGCGGCGGCGGCGGCCTGGAGAACAGGAGTAGGATGAAGAAGAGATGAGGGAGAGAGAGGGCCTGACGAGGTAGATATTTCTGCCTCAATCCGCCCACCCAATCCCACGCTCGCCGCATCCCCCTCTTTTCTCACCCAAGACGTACTCGAGACACACCATAGAGCTAGGCCCGCGGGCAAAGGAGACCCACTTGTCATACACTGAAGCACGAAAGCCTAGTGTGTAAAGAAACCAACGAGCGGATTTTTGATAGCACGGTAGAAACATACGACAGTGGTAGATCGTGTGAAGGAAGATCATCGCCCGACGCCGTTGCCTCGGCTATGCGGGTAGCATAGCCGGGTTTATATGTTCAATGTAAACAATCTGTCAGGAACATTTTATAGCAAGAGTAGAGCAAGATTAAGACATGCTAGAGCATTCTATAAATGCAAAAGAGGCATGATGGATAGAGCATAACATGTGTAACAAAACATCCTTATTGAACATCTCCAGATTATGCATGGAACTCATGGTATCAACAGGTTTACAAAGCATCGCAATATATCAGTTTCAGACAAACAGAATTATGAAGGCATCTTTGCGAGCTCGAATCACTCATCACAAAACATTGCATGACAATAAAAACATACCTACAGCAGGATAACATGTTAATGAAGCTAACCATGGCAATACCAAGTTCATAGCATGCTGGGATCACAAACAACAACCATGGCAAAATTGATTAACGTGTAAACAATCTGCCAGGAACATTTTATAGCAAAAGTAGAGCAAGATTAAGACATGCTAGATCACTCTATAAATGCAAAAAGGGGCATGATGGATAGAGCATAACATGTGTAACAAAACATCCTTATTGAACATCTCCAGATTATGCATGGAACTCATGGTATCAACAGGTTTACACAACATCACAATATATCAGTTTCAGACAAACAAAATTATGAAGGCATCTTTGCGAGCTCGAATCACTCATCACAAAGCATTGCATGACAAGAAAAACATACCTACACCAGGACAACATGTTCATGAAGCTAACCATGGCAATACCAAGTTCATAGCATGCTTAGATCACTAACAACAACCATGGACAAATTGATTAACATGTAAACAATCTGGCAGGAACATTTTATTGCGAAAGTAGAGCAAGATTAAGACATGCTAGAGCACTCTATAAATGCAGAAAGGGGCATGATGGATAGAGCATAACATTTGTAACAAAACATCCTTATTGAACATCTCCAGATTATGCATGGAACTCATGGTATCAACAGGTTTACATAGCATCACAATATATCAGTTTCAGACAGAAACAGAATTATGAAGGCATCTTTGCGAGCTCGAATCACTCATCAGAAAGCATTGCATGAAAAGAAAAACATACCTACAGCAGGATAACATGTTCATGAAGCTAACCATGGCAAGACCAAGTTCATAGCATGCTTGGATCACTAACAACAACCATGGCAAAATTGATTAACATGTAAACAATCTGCCAGGAACATTTTATAGCAAAATTAGAGCAACATTAAGACATGCTAGAGCACTCTATAAAGGCAAAAAGGGTCATGGTGGATAGAGCATAACATGTGTAACAAAACATCCTTATTGAACATCTCCAGATTATGCATGGAAGTCATGGTATCAACAGGTTTACATAGCATCACAATATATCAGTTTAACATATAAACAGAATTATGAAGGCATCTTCGCGAGATCGAATCACTCATCACGAAGCATTGCATGACAAGAAAAACATACCTACAGCAGGATAACATGTTCATGAGCTAACCATGGCAAGACCAAGTTCATAGCATGCTTCAATCACTAACAACAACCATGGCAAAATTGATTAACATGTAAACAATCTCCCAGGAACATTTTATAGCAAGAGTAGAGCAAGATTAAGACATGCTAGAGCATTCTATAAATCCAAAAAGAGGCATGTTGGATAGAGCATAACATGTGTAACAAAACATCCTTATTGAACATCTCCAGATTATGCATGGAACTCATGGTATCAACAGGTTTACATAGCATCGCAATATATCAGTTTCAGACAAACAGAATTATGAAGGCATCTTTGCGAGCTCGAATCACTCATCACAAAGCATTGCATGACAAGAAAAACATACCTACAGCAGAATAACATGTTAATGAAGCTAACCATGGCAATACCAAGTTCATAGCATGCTTGGATCACTAACAACAACCATGGCAAAATTGATTAACGTGTAAACAATCTGCCAGGAACATTTTATAGCAAAAGTATAGCAAGATTAAGATATGCTAGAGCACTCTATAAATGCAAAAGTAGGCATGATGGATAGGGCATAACATGTGTAACAAAAAATCCTTATTGAACATCTCCAGATTATGCATGGAACTCATGGTATCAACAGGTTTACATAGCATCACAATATATCACTTTCAGACAAACAGAATTATGAAGGCATCTTTGCGAGCTCGAATCACTCATCACAAAGCATTGCATGACAAGAAAAACATACCTACAGCAGGATAAAATGTTAATGAAGCTAACAATGGCAATACCAAGTTCATAGCATGCTTGGATCACTAGCAACAACCATGGCAAAATTGATTAACGTGTAAACAATCTGCCAGGAACATTTTATAGCAAAAGTAGAGCAAGATTAAGACATGCTAGATCACTCTATAAATGCAAAAAGGGGCATGATGGATAGAGCATAACATGTGTAACAAAACATCCTTATTGAACATCTCCAGATTATGCATGGAACTCATGGTATCAACAGGTTTACACAGCATCACAATATATCAGTTTCAGACAAACAAAATTATGAAGGCATCTTTGCGAGCTCGAATCACTCATCACAAAGCATTGCATGACAAGAAAAACATACCTACACCAGGATAACACGTTCATGAAGATAACCATGGCAATACCAAGTTCATAGCATGCTTGGATCACTAACAACAACCATGGAAAAATTGAATAACATGTAAACAATCTGCCAGGAACATTTTTTTGCGAAAGTAGAGCAAGATTAAGACATGCTAGAGCACTCTATAAATGCAGAAAGGGGCATGATGGATAGAGCATAACATTTGTAACAAAACATCCTTATTGAACATCTCCAGATTATGCATGGAACTCATGGTATCAACAGGTTTACATAGCATCACAATATATCAGTTTCAGACAGAAACAGAATTATGAAGGCATCTTTGCGAGCTCGAATCACTCATCAAAAAGCATTGCATGAAAAGAAAAACATACCTACAGCAGGATAACATGTTCATGAAGCTAACCATGGCACGACCAAGTTCATAGCATGCTTGGATCACTAACAACAACCATGGCAAAATTGATTAACATGTAAACAATCTGCCAGGAACATTTTATAGCAAAAGTAGAGCAACATTAAGACATGCTAGAGCACTCTATAAAGGAAAAAGGGTCATGATGGATAGAGCATAACATGTGTAACAAAACATCCTTATTGAACATCTCCAGATTATGCATGGAAGTCATGGTATCAACAGGTTTACATAGCATCACAATATATCAATTTAAGATTTAAACAGAATTATGAAGGCATCTTCGCGAGCTCGAATCATCATCACGAAGCATTGCATGACAAGAAAAACATACCTACAGCAGGATAACATGTTCATGAGCTAACCATGAATAGACCAAGTTCATAGCATGCTTCAATCACTAACAACAACCGTGGCAAAATTGATTAACATGTAAACAATCTCCCAGGAACATTTTATAGCAAAAGTAGATCAAGATTAAGACATGTTAGAGCACTCTATAAATGCAAAAAGAGGCATGATGGATAGAGCATGACATGTGTAACAAAACATCCTTATTGAACATCTCCAGATGATGCATGGAACTCATGGTATCAACAGGTTTACATAGCATCGCAATATATCAGTTTTAGACAAACAGAATTATGAAGGCATCTTTGCGAGCTCGAATCACTCATCACAAAACATTGCATGACAAGAAAAACATACCTACAGTAGGATAACATGTTAATGAAGCTAACCATGGCAATACCAAGTTCATAGCATGCTTGGATCACTAACAACAACCATGGCAAAATTGATTAACGTGTAAACAATCTGCCAGGAACATTTTATAGCAAAAGTAGAGCAAGATTAAGACATGCTAGAGCACTCTATAAATGTAAAAGTAGGCATGATGGATAGGGCATAACATGTGTAACAAAACATCATTATTGAACATCTACAGATTATGCATGGAACTCATGGTATCAACAGGTTTACATAGCATCACAATATATCAGTTTCAGACCTAAACAAAATTATGAAGGCATCTTTGCGAGCTCGAATCACTCATCACAAAGCATTGCATGACAAGAAAAACATGCCTACAGCAGGATAACATGTTCATGAAGCTAACCATGGCAAGACCAAGTTCAAAGAATGCTTGGATCACTACAACAACCATGGCAAAATTGATTAACATGTAAACCATTTACCAGGAACATTTTATAGCAAAAGTAGAGCAAGATTAAGACATGATAGAGCACTCTATGAATGCAAAAAGTGGCATGACGGATAGAGCATAACATGTGTAACAAAACATCCTTATTGAACATCTCCAGATTATGCATGGAACTTAGGGTATCAACAGGTTTACATAGCATCACAAAATATATCAGTTTCAGACATAAACAGAATTATGAAGGCATCTTTGCGAGCTCGAATCACTCATCACAAAGCATTGCATGACAAGGAAAACATACCTACAGCAGGATAACATGCTCATGAAGCTAACCATGGCAAAATTGATTGACAAGTAAACAATCTACCAGGAACATTTTATTGCAAAAGTAGAGCAAGATTAAGACATGCTAGAGCACTCTATAAATGTAAAAGTAGGCATGATGGATAGAGCATAACATGTGTAACAAAACATCATTATTGAACATCTACAGATTATGCATGGAAGTCATGGTATCAACATGTTTACATAGCATCGCAATATATATGTTTCACACAAACAGAATTATGAAGGCATCTTTGCGAGCTCGAATCACTCATCACAAAGCATTGCATGACAAGAAAAACATACCTACAGCAGGATAACATGTTCATGAAGCTAACCATGGCAATACCAAGTTCATAGCATGCTTGGATCACTAACAACAACCATGGCAAAATTGATTAATGTGTAAACAATCTGCCAGGAATATTTTATACAAAAGTAGAGAGAGATCAAGACATGCTAGAGCACTCTATAAATGCACAAGTAGGCATGATGGATAGAGCATAACATGTGTAACAAAACATCCTTATTGAACATCTCCAGATTATGCATGGAACTCATGGTATCAACAGGTTTACATAGCATCACAATATATCAGTTTCAGACAAACAGAATTATGAAGGCATCTTTGCGAGCTCGAATCACTGATCACAAAGCATTGCATGACAAGAAAAACATACCTACAGCAGGATAACATGTTAATGAAGCTAACCAGGGCAATACCAAGTTCATAGCATGCTTGGATCACTAACAACAACCATGGCAAAATTGATCAACGTGTAAACAATCTGCCAGGAACATTTTATAGCAGAAGTAGAGCAAGATTAAGACATGCTAGATCAATCTATAAATGCAAAAGTAGGCATGATGGATAGAGCATAACATGTGTAACAAAACAGCCTTATTGAACATCTCTAGATTATGCATGGAACTCATGGTATCAACAGGTTTACATAGCATCACAATATATCAGTTTCAGACAAACAGAATTATGAAGGCATCTTTGCGAGCTCGAATCACTCATCACAAAGCATTGCATGACAAGAAAAACATACCTACAGCAGGATAACATGTTCATGAAGCTAACCATGGCAATACCAAGTTCATAGCATGCCTAGATCACTAACAACAACCATGGCAAAATTGATTAACATGTAAACCATTTACCAGGAACATTTTATAGCAAAAGTAGAGCAAGATTAAGACATTCTAGAGCACTCTATAAATGCAAAAAGGGGCATGACGGATAGAGCATAACATGTGTAACAAAACATCCTTATTGAACATCTCCAGATTATGCATGGAACTTAGGGTATCAACAGGTTTACATAGCATCACAATATATCAGTTTCAGACATCAACAGAATTATGAAGGCATCTTTGCGAGCTCGAATCACTCATCACAAAGCATTGCATGACAAGAAAAACATACCTACAACAGGCTAACAATTTCATGAAGCTAACCATGGCAAAATTGATTAACATGTAAACAATCCACCAGGAACATTTTATTGCAAAAGTAGAGCAAGATTAATACATGCTAGAGCACTCTATAAATGTAAAATTAGGCATGATGGATAGAGCATAACATGTGTAACAAAACATCATTATTGAACATCTACAGATTATGCATGGAACTCATGGTATCAACAGGTTTACATAGCATCGCAATATATATGTTTCACACAAACAGAATTATGAAGGCATCTTTGCGAGCTCGAATCACTCATCACAAAGCATTGCATGACAAGAAAAACATACCTACATCAGGATAACATGTGAATGAAGCTAACCATGGCAATACCAAGTTCATAGCATGCTTGGATCACTAACAAAAACCATGGCAAAATTGATTAACGTGTAAACAATCTGCCAGGAATATTTTATACAAAAGTAGATAGAGATCAAGACATGCTAGAGCACTCTATAAATGCAAAAGTAGGCATGATGGATAGAGCATAACATGTGTAACAAAACATCCTTATTGAACATCTCCAGATTATGCATGGAACTCATGGTATCAACAGGTTTACATAGCATCACAATATATCAGTTTCAGACAAACAGAATTATGAAGGCATCTTTGCGAGCTCGAATCACTGATCACAAAGCATTGCATGACAAGAAAAACATACCTACAGCAGGATAACATGTTAATGAAGCTAACCATGGCAATACCAAGTTCATAGCATGCTTGGATCACTAACAACAACCATGCCAAAATTGATCAACGTGTAAACAATCTGAAAGGAACATTTTATAGCAGAAGTAGAGCAAGATTAAGACATGCTAGATCAATCAATAAATGCAAAAGTAGGCATGATGGATAGAGCATAACATGTGTAACAAAACAGCCTTATTGAACATCTCCAGATTATGCATGGAACTCATGGTATCAACAGGTTTACATAGCATCACAATATACCAGTTTCAGACAAACAGAATTATGAGGGCATCTTTGCGAGCTCGAATCACTCATCACAAAGCATTGCATGACAAGAAAAACATACCTACAGCAGGATAACATGTTCATGAAGCTAACCATGGCAATACCAAGTTCATAGCATGCCTAGATCACTAACAACAACCATGGCAAAATTGATTAACATGTAAACAATCTGCTAGGAACATTTTATTGCAAAAGTAGAGCAATATTAAGACATGATAGAGCACTCTATAAATGCAAAAGTAGGCATGATGGATAGAGCATAACATGTGTAACAAAACATCCTTATTGAACAACTCCAGATTATGCATGGAAATCATGGTATCAACAGGTTTACATAGCATCACAATATATCAGTTTCAGACAAACAGAATTATGAAGGCATCTTTGCGAGCTCGAATCGCTGATCACAAAGCATTGCATGACAAGAAAAACATACCTACAACAGGATAACATGTTAATGAAGCTAACCATGGCAATACCAAGTTCATAGCATGCTTGGATCACTAACAACAACCATGGCAAAATTGATTAACATGTAAACAATCTGCCAGGAATATTTTATACAAAAGTAGATAGAGATCAAGACATGCTAGAGCACTCTATAAATGCAAAAGTAGGCATGATGGATAGAGCATAACATGTGTAACAAAACATCCTTATTGAACATCTCCAGATTATGCATGGAACTCATGGTATCAACAGGTTTACATAGCATCACAATATATCAGTTTCAGACAAACAGAATTATGAAGGCATCTTTGCGAGCTCGAATCACTCATCACAAAGCATTGCATGACAAGAAAAACATACCTACATCAGGATAACATGTGAATGAAGCTAACCATGGCAATACCAAGTTCATAGCATGCTTGGATCACTAACAACAACCATGCCAAAATTGATCAACGTGTAAACAATCTGAAAGGAACATTTTATAGCAGAAGTAGAGCAAGATTAAGACATGCTAGATCAATCAATAAATGCAAAAGTAGGCATGATGGATAGAGCATAACATGTGTAACAAAACAGCCTTATTGAACATCTCCAGATTATGCATGGAACTCATGGTATCAACAGGTTTACATAGCATCACAATATACCAGTTTCAGACAAACAGAATTATGAGGGCATCTTTGCGAGCTCGAATCACTCATCACAAAGCATTGCATGACAAGAAAAACATACCTACAGCAGGATAACATGTTCATGAAGCTAACCATGGCAATACCAAGTTCATAGCATGCCTAGATCACTAACAACAACCATGGCAAAATTGATTAACATGTAAACAATCTGCTAGGAACATTTTATTGCAAAAGTAGAGCAATATTAAGACATGATAGAGCACTCTATAAATGCAAAAGTAGGCATGATGGATAGAGCATAACATGTGTAACAAAACATCCTTATTGAACAACTCCAGATTATGCATGGAAATCATGGTATCAACAGGTTTACATAGCATCACAATATATCAGTTTCAGACAAACAGAATTATGAAGGCATCTTTGCGAGCTCGAATCGCTGATCACAAAGCATTGCATGACAAGAAAAACATACCTACAACAGGACAACATGTTAATGAAGCTAACCATGGCAATACCAAGTTCATAGCATGCTTGGATCACTAACAAAAACCATGGCAAAATTGATTAACGTGTAAACAATCTGCCAGGAATATTTTATACAAAAGTAGATAGAGATCAAGACATGCTAGAGCACTCTATAAATGCAAAAGTAGGCATGATGGATAGAGCATAACATGTGTAACAAAACATCCTTATTGAACATCTCCAGATTATGCATGGAACTCATGGTATCAACAGGTTTACATAGCATCACAATATATCAGTTTCAGACAAACAGAATTATGAAGGCATCTTTGCGAGCTCGAATCACTGATCACAAAGCATTGCATGACAAGAAAAACATACCTACAGCAGGATAACATGTTAATGAAGCTAACCATGGCAATACCAAGTTCATAGCATGCTTGGATCACTAACAACAACCATGCCAAAATTGATCAACGTGTAAACAATCTGAAAGGAACATTTTATAGCAGAAGTAGAGCAAGATTAAGACATGCTAGATCAATCAATAAATGCAAAAGTAGGCATGATGGATAGAGCATAACATGTGTAACAAAACAGCCTTATTGAACATCTCCAGATTATGCATGGAACTCATGGTATCAACAGGTTTACATAGCATCACAATATACCAGTTTCAGACAAACAGAATTATGAGGGCATCTTTGCGAGCTCGAATCACTCATCACAAAGCATTGCATGACAAGAAAAACATACCTACAGCAGGATAACATGTTCATGAAGCTAACCATGGCAATACCAAGTTCATAGCATGCCTAGATCACTAACAACAACCATGGCAAAATTGATTAACATGTAAACAATCTGCTAGGAACATTTTATTGCAAAAGTAGAGCAATATTAAGACATGATAGAGCACTCTATAAATGCAAAAGTAGGCATGATGGATAGAGCATAACATGTGTAACAAAACATCCTTATTGAACAACTCCAGATTATGCATGGAAATCATGGTATCAACAGGTTTACATAGCATCACAATATATCAGTTTCAGACAAACAGAATTATGAAGGCATCTTTGCGAGCTCGAATCGCTGATCACAAAGCATTGCATGACAAGAAAAACATACCTACAACAGGATAACATGTTAATGAAGCTAACCATGGCAATACCAAGTTCATAGCATGCTTGGATCACTAACAACAACCATGGCAAAATTGATTAACATGTAAACAATCTGCCAGGAATATTTTATACAAAAGTAGATAGAGATCAAGACATGCTAGAGCACTCTATAAATGCAAAAGTAGGCATGATGGATAGAGCATAACATGTGTAACAAAACATCCTTATTGAACATCTCCAGATTATGCATGGAACTCATGGTATCAACAGGTTTACATAGCATCACAATATATCAGTTTCAGACAAACAGAATTATGAAGGCATCTTTGCGAGCTCGAATCACTCATCACAAAGCATTGCATGACAAGAAAAACATACCTACATCAGGATAACATGTGAATGAAGCTAACCATGGCAATACCAAGTTCATAGCATGCTTGGATCACTAACAACAACCATGCCAAAATTGATCAACGTGTAAACAATCTGAAAGGAACATTTTATAGCAGAAGTAGAGCAAGATTAAGACATGCTAGATCAATCAATAAATGCAAAAGTAGGCATGATGGATAGAGCATAACATGTGTAACAAAACAGCCTTATTGAACATCTCCAGATTATGCATGGAACTCATGGTATCAACAGGTTTACATAGCATCACAATATACCAGTTTCAGACAAACAGAATTATGAGGGCATCTTTGCGAGCTCGAATCACTCATCACAAAGCATTGCATGACAAGAAAAACATACCTACAGCAGGATAACATGTTCATGAAGCTAACCATGGCAATACCAAGTTCATAGCATGCCTAGATCACTAACAACAACCATGGCAAAATTGATTAACATGTAAACAATCTGCTAGGAACATTTTATTGCAAAAGTAGAGCAATATTAAGACATGATAGAGCACTCTATAAATGCAAAAGTAGGCATGATGGATAGAGCATAACATGTGTAACAAAACATCCTTATTGAACAACTCCAGATTATGCATGGAAATCATGGTATCAACAGGTTTACATAGCATCACAATATATCAGTTTCAGACAAACAGAATTATGAAGGCATCTTTGCGAGCTCGAATCGCTGATCACAAAGCATTGCATGACAAGAAAAACATACCTACAACAGGATAACATGTTAATGAAGCTAACCATGGCAATACCAAGTTCATAGCATGCTTGGATCACTAACAACAACCATGGCAAAATTGATCAACGTGTAAACAATCTGCCAGGAACATTTTATAGCAGAAGTAGAGCAAGATTAAGACATGCTAGAGCAATCTATAAATGCAAAAGTAGGCATGATGGATAGAGCATAACATGTGTAACAAAACAGCCTTATTGAACATCTCCAGATTATGCATGGAACTCATGGTATCAACAGGTTTACATAGCATCACAATATATCAGTTTCAGACAAACAGAATTATGAAGGCATCTTTACGAGCTCGAATCACTCATCACAAAGCATTGCATCACAAGAAAAACATACCTACAACAGGATAACATGTTCATGAAGCTAACCATGGCAATACCAAGTTCATAGCATGCCTAGATCACTTACAACAACCATGGCAAAATTGATTAACATGTAAACAATCTGCTAGGAAAATTTTATTGCAAAAGTAGAGCAAGATTAAGACATGCTAGAGCACTCTATAAATGCAAAAAGGGGCATGATGGATAGAGCATAACATGTGTAACAAAACATCCTTATTGAACATCTCCAGATTATGCATGGAACTCGTGGTATCAAGAGGTTTACATAGCATCACAATATATCAGTTTCAGACATAAACAGAATTATGAAGGCATCTTCGCGAGCTCGAATCACTCATCACAAAGCATTGCATGACAAGAAAAACATACCTACAGCAGGATAACATGTTCATGAAGCTAACCATGGCAATACCAAGTTCATAGCATGCTTGGATCACTAACAACAACCATGGCAAAACTGATCAACGTGTAAACAATCTGCCAGGAACATTTTATAGCAAAAGTAGAGCAAGATTAAGACATGCTAGATCACTCTATAAATGCGAAAAGGGGCATGATGGATAGAGCATAACATGTGTAACAAAACATCCTTATTGAACATCTCCAGATTATGCATGGAACTCATGGTATCAACAGGTTTACATAGCATCACAATATATCAGTTTCAGACTAACAGAATTATGAAGGCATCTTTGCGAGCTCGAATCACTGATCACAAAGCAGTGCATGATAAGAAAAACATACCTACAGCAGGATAACATGTTCATGAAGCTAACCATGGCAATACCAAGTTCATAGCATGCTTGGATCACTAACAACAACCATGGCAAAATTGATCAACGTGTAAACAATCTGCCAGGAACATTTTATAGCAAAAGTAGAGCAAGATTAAGACATGCTAGATCACTCTATAAATGCAAAAAGGGGCATGATGGATAGAGCAAAACATGTGTAACAAAACATCCTTATTGAACATCTCCAGATTATGCATGGAACTCATGGTATCAACAGGTTTACATAGCATCACAATATATCAGTTTCAGACAAACAGAATTATGAAGGCATCTTTGCGAGCTCGAATCACTGATCACAAAGCATTGCATGACAAGAAAAACATACCTACAGCAGGATAACATGTTAATGAAGCTAACCAAGGCAATACCAAGTTCATAGCATGCTTGGATCACTAACAACAACCACGGCAAAATTGATCAACGTGTAAACAATCTGGCAGGAACATTTTATAGCAGAAGTAGAGCAAGATTAAGACATGCTAGATCAATCAATAAATGCAAAAGTAGGCATGATGGATAGAGCATAACATGTGTAACAAAACAGCCTTATTGAACATCTCCAGATTATGCATGGAACTCATGGTATCAACAGGTTTACATAGCATCACAATATATCAGTTTCAGACAAACAGAATTATGAAGGCATCTTTGCGAGCTCGAATCACTCATCACAAAGCATTGCATGACAAGAAAAACATACCTACAGCAGGATAACATGTTCATGAAGCTAACCATGGCAATACCAAGTTCATAGCATGCCTAGATCACTAACAACAACCATGGCAAAATTGATTGACATGTAAACAATCTGCTAGGAACATTTTATTGCAAAAGTAGAGCAAGATTAAGACATGCTAGAGCACTCTATAACTGCAAAAGTAGGCATGATGGATAGAGCATAACATGTGTAACAAAACATCCTTATTGAACATCTCCAGATTATGCATGGAACTCATGGTATCAACAGGTTTACATAGCATCACAATATATCAGTTTTAGACAAAAAGAATTATGAAGGCATATTTGCGAGCTCGAATCACTCATCACAAAGCATTGCGTGACAAGAAAAACATACCTACAGCAGGATAACATGTTCATGAAGCTAACCATGGCAATACCAAGTTCATAGCATGCCTAGATCACTAACAACAACCATGGCCAAATTGAAAAACATGTAAACAATCTGCCAGGAACATTTTATAGCAGAAGTAGAGCAAGATTAAGACATGCTAGAGCAATCTATAAATGCAAAAGTAGGCATGATGGATAGAGCATAACATGTGTAACAAAACAGCCTTATTGAACATCTCCAGATTATGCATGGAACTCATGGTATCAACAGGTTTACATAGCATCACAATATATCAGTTTCAGACAAACAGAATTATGAAGGCATCTTTGCGAGCTCGAATCACTCATCACAAAGCATTGCATGACAAGAAAAACATACCTACAGCAGGATAACATGTTCATGAAGCTAACCATGGCAATACCAAGTTCATAGCATGCCTAGATCACTAACAACAACCATGGCAGAATTGATTAACATGTAAACAATCTGCTAGGAAAATTTTATTGCAAAAGTAGAGCAAGATTAAGACATGCTAGAGCACTCTATAAATGCAAAAAGGGGCATGATGGATAGATCATAACATGTGTAACAAAACATCCTTATTGAACATCTCCAGATTATGCATGGAACTCGTGGTATCAACAGGTTTACATAGCATCACAATATATCAGTTTCAGACAAACAGAATTATGAAGGCATCTTCGCGAGCTGGAATCACTCATCACAAAGCATTGCATGACAAGAAAAACATACCTACAGCAGGATTACATGTTCATGAAGCTAACCATGGCAATACCAAGTTCATAGCATGCTTGGATCACTAACAACAACCATGGCAAAATTGATCAACGTGTAAACAACCTGCCAGGAACATTTTATAGCAAAAGTAGAGAGAGATCAAGACATGCTAGAGCACTCTATAAATGCAAAATTAGTCATGATGGATAGAGCATAACATGTGTAACAAAACAGCCTTATTGAACATCTCCAGATTATGCATGGAACTCATGGTATCAAAAGGCTTACATAGCATCACAATATATCAGTTTTAGACAAAAAGAATTATGAAGGCATATTTGCGAGCTCGAATCACTCATCACAAAGCATTGCATGACAAGAAAAACATACCTACAGCAGCATAACATGTTCATGAAGCTAACCATGTCAATACCAAGTTCATAGCATGCCTAGATCACTAACAACAACCATGGCAAAATTGAAAAACATGTAAACAATCTGCCAGGAACATTTTATAGCAGAAGTAGAGCAAGATTAAGACATGCTAGAGCAATCTATAAGTGCAAAAGTAGGCATGATGGATAGAGCATAACATGTGTAACAAAACAGCCTTATTGAACAGCTCCAGATTATGCATGGAACTCATGGTATCAACAGGTTTACATACCATCACAATATATCAGTTTCAGACAAACAGAATTATGAAGGCATCTTTGCGAGCTCGAATCACTCATCACAAAGCATTGCATGACAAGAAAAACATACCTACAGCAGGATAACATGTTCATGAAGCTAACCATGGCAATACCAAGTTCATAGCATGCCTAGATCACTAACAACAACCATGGCAGAATTGATTAACATGTAAACAATCTGCCAGGAACATTTTATAGCAAAAGTAGAGCAAGATTAAGACATGCTAGAGCACTCTATAAATGTAAAAGTAGGCATGATGGATAAAGCATAACATGTGTAACAAAACATCCTTATTGAACATCTACAGATTATGCATGGTACTCATGGTATCAACATGTTTACATAGCATCGCAATATATATGTTTCACACAAACAGAATTATGAAGTCATCTTCACGAGCTGGAATCACTCATCACAAAGCATTGCATGACAAGAAAAACATACCTACAGCAGGATTACATGTTCATGAAGCTAACCATGGCAATACCAAGTTCATAGCATGCTTGGATCACTAACAACAACCATGGCAAAATTGATCAACGTGTAAACAATCTGCCAGGAACATTTTATAGCAAAAGTAGAGAGAGATCAAGACATGCTAGAGCACTCTATAAATGCAAAATTAGTCATGATGGATAGAGCATAACATGTGTAACAAAACAGCCTTATTGAACATCTCCAGATTATGCATGGAACTCATGGTATCAAAAGGCTTACATAGCATCACAATACATCAGTTTCAGACAAACAGAATTATGAAGGCATCTTTGCGAGCTCGAATCACTCATCACAAAGCATTGCATGACAAGAAAAACATACCTACAGCAGCATAACATGTTCATGAAGCTAACCATGTCAATACCAAGTTCATAGCATGCCTAGATCACTAACAACAACCATGGCAAAATTGATTAACATGTAAACAATCTGCTAGGAACATTTTATTGCAAAAGTAGAGCAAGATTAAGACATGCTAGAGCACTCTATAAATGCAAAAAGGGCTATGATGGATAGGGCATAACATGTGTAACAAAACATCCTTATTGAACATCTCCAGATTATGCATGGAACTCATGGTATCAACAGGTTTACATAGCATCACAATATATCAGTTTCAGACATAAACAGAATTATGAAGGCATCTTCGCGAGCTCGAATCACTCATCACAAAGCATTGCATGACAAGAAAAACATACCTACAGCAGGATAACATGTTAATGAAGCTAACCATGGCAATAGCAAGTTTATAGCATGCTTGGATCACTAACAACAACCATGGCAAAATTGATCAACGTGTAAACAATCTGCCAGGAACATTTTATAGCAGAAGTAGAGCAAGATCAAGACATGCTGGAGCAATCTATAAATGCAAAAGTAGGCATGATGGATAGAGCATAACATGTGTAACAAAACAGCCTTATTGAACATCTCCAGATTATGCATGGAACTCATGGTATCAACAGGTTTACATAGCATCACAATATATCAGTTTCAGACAAACAGAATTATGAAGGCATCTTTGCGAGCTCGAATCACTCATCACAAATCATTGCATGACAAGAAAAACATACCTACAGCAGGATAACATGTTCATGAAGCTAACCATGGCAATACCAAGTTCATAGCATGCCTAGATCACTAACAACAACCATGGCAGAATTGATTAACATGTAAACAATCTGCTAGGAAAATTTTATTGCAAAAGTAGAGCAAGATTAAGACATGCTAGAGCACTCTATAAATGCAAAAAGGGGCATGATGGATAGAGCATAACATGTGTAACAAAACATCCTTATTGAACATCTCCAGATTATGCATGGAACTCGTGGTATCAACAGGTTTACATAGCATCACAATATATCAGTTTCAGACCTAAACAGAATTATGAAGGCATCTTCGCGAGCTCGAATCGCTCATCACAAAGCATTGCATGACAAGAAAAACATGCCTACAGCAGGAGAACATGTTCATGAAGCTAACCATGGCAAGACCAAGTTCATAGCATGCTTCGATCACTAACAACAACCATGGCAAAATTGATTAACATGTAAACAATCTGCCAGAACATTTTATAGAAAAAGTAGAGCAAGATTAAGACAAGCTACAACACTCTATAAATGCAAAAAGGGGCATGATAGATAGAGCATAACATGTGTAACAAAACATCCTTATTAAACATCTCCAGATTATGCATGGAACTCATGGTATCAACAGGTTTACATAGCATCATAATATATCCGTTTCATACAAACAGAATTATGAAGGCATCTTTGCGAGCTCGAATCACTCATCACAAAGCATTGCAGGACAAGAGAAACAGACCTACAGCAGGATAACATGTTCATGAAGCTAACCATCGCAAGACCAAGTTCATAGAATGCTTGGATCACTAACAACAACCATGGCAAAATTGATTAACATGTAAACAATCTGCTAGGAACATTTTATTGCAAAAGTAGAGCAAGATTAAGACATGCTAGAGCACTCTATAAATGCAAAAAGGGCCATGATGGATAGAGCATAACATGTGTAACAAAACATCCTTATTGAACATCTTTAGATTATGCATGGAACTCATGGTATCAACAGGTTTACATAGCATCACAATATATCAGTTTCAGACATAAACAGAATTATGAAGGCATCTTCGCGAGCTCGAATCACTCATCACAAAGCATTGCATGACAAGAAAAACATACCTACAGCAGGATAACATGTTAAAGAAGCTAACCATGGCAATACCAAGTTCATAGCATGCTTCGATCACTAACAACAACCATGGCAAAATTGATTAACGTGTAAACAATCTGCCAGGAACATTTTATAGCAAAAGTAGAGCAAGATTAAGACATGCTAGAGCACTCTATAAATGTAAAAGTAGGCATGATGGATAAAGCATAACATGTGTAACAATACATCCTTATTGAACATCTACAGATTATGCATGGTACTCATGGTATCAACATGTTTACATAGCATCGCAATATATATGTTTCACACAAACAGAATTATGAAGTCATCTTTGCGAGCTCGAGTCATTCATCACAAAGCATTGCATGACAAGAAAAACATACCTACAGCAGGATAACATGTTCATGAAGCTAACCATGGCAATACCAAGTTCATAGCATGCTTGGATCACTAACAACAACCATGGCAAAATTGATCAACGTGTAAACAATCTGCCAGGAACATTTTATAGCAAAAGTAGAGCAATATTAAGACATGCTAGAGCACTCTATAAATGCAAAAGTAGGCATGATGGATAGAGCATAACATGTGTAACAAAACAGCCTTATTGAACATCTCCAGATTATGCATGGAACTCATGGTATCAACAGGTTTACATAGCATCACAATATATCAGTTTCAGACAAAAAGAATTATGAAGGCATCTTTGCGAGCTCGAATCACTCATCACAAAGCATTGCATGACAAGAAAAACATACCTACAGCAGGATAACATGTTCATGAAGCTAACCATTGCAATACCAAGTTCATAGCATGCCTAGATCACTAACAACAACCGTGGTAAAATTGATTAACATGTAAACAATCTGCTAGGAACATTTTATTGCAAAAGTAGAGCAAGATTAAGACATGCTAGAGCACTCTATAAATGCAAAAAGGGGCATGATGGATAGAGCATAACATGTGTAACAAAACATCCTTATTGAACATCACCAGATTATGCATGGAACTCATGGTATCAACAGGTTTACATAGCATCACAATATATCAGTTTCAGACATAAACAGAATTATGAAGGCATCTTCGCGAGCTCGAATCACTCATCACAAAGCATTGCATGACAAGAAAAACATACCTACAGCAGGATAACATGTGATTGAAGCTAACCATGGCAATACCAAGTTCATAGCATGCTTGGATCACTAACAACAACCATGGCAAAATTGATTAACGTGTAAACAATCTGCCAGGAATATTTTATAGCAAAAGTAGAGCAAGATCAAGACATTCTGGAGCACTCTATAAATGCAAAAGTAGGCATGATGGATAGAGTATAACATGTGTAAAAAAACATCCTTATTGAACATCTCCAGATTATGCATGGAACTCATGGTATCAACAGGTTTACATAGCATCACAATATATCAGTTTCAGACAAACAGAATTATGAAGGCATCTTTGCGAGCTCGAATCACTCAGCACAAAGCATTGCATGACAAGAAAAACATACCTACAGAAGTATAACATGTTCATGAAGCTAACCATGGCAATACCAAGTTCATAACATATCTAGATCACTAACAACAACCATGGCAAAATTGATCAACATATAAACAATCTGCTAGGAACACTTTATTGCAAAAGTAGAGCAAGATTAAGACATGCTAGAGCACTCTATAAATGCAAAAAGGGGCATGACGGATAGAGCATAACATGTGTAACAAAACATCCTTATTGAACATCTCCAGATTATGCATGGAACTCAGGGTATCAACAGGTTTACATAGCATCACAATATATCAGTTTCAGACATAAAAAGAATTAAGAAGGCATCTTTGCGAGCTCGAATCACTCATCACAAAGCATTGCATGACAAGAAAAACATACCTACAACAGGATAACATGTTCATGAAGCTAACCATGGCAAAATTGATTAACATCTAAACAATCTACCAGGAACATTTTATTGCAAAAGTAGAGCAAGATTAAGACATGCTAGAGCACTCTATAAATGCAAAAAGGGGCATGATGGATAGAGCATAACATGTGTAACAAAACATCCTTATTGAACATCTCCAAATTATGCATGGAACTCATGGTATCAACAGGTTTACATAGCATCACAATATATCAGTTTCAGACATAAACAGAATTATGAAGGCATCTTCGCGAGCTCGAATCACTCATCACAAAGCATTGCATGACAAGAAAAACATACCTACAGTAGGATAACATGTTCATGAAGCTAACCATGGCAATTCCAATTTCATAGCATGCTGGGATCACTAACAACAACCACGGCAAAATTGATTAACATGTAAACAATCTACCAGGAACATTTTATTGCAAAAGTAGAGCAAGATTAAGACATGCTAGAGCACTCTATAAATGCAAAAAGGGGCATGATGGATAGAGCATAACATGTGTAACAAAACATCCTTATTGAACATCTACAGATTATGCATGGAACTCATGGTATCAACAGGTTTACATAGCATCGCAATATATCAGTTTCAGACAAACAGAATTATGAAGGCATCTTTGCGAGCTCGAATCACTCATCACAAAGCATTGAATGACAAGAAAAACATACCTACAGCAGGATAACATGTGAATGAAGCTAACCATGGCAATACCAAGTTCATAGCATGCTTGGATCGCTAACAACAACCATGGCAAAATTGATCAACGTGTAAACAATCTGCCAGGAACATTTTATAGCAAAAGTAGAGCAAGATTAAGACATGCTAGAGCACTCTATAAATGAAAAAGTAGGCATGATGGATAGAGCATAACATGTGTAGCAAAACAGCCTTATTGAACATCTCCAGATTATGCATGGAACTCATGGTATCAACAGGTTTACATAGCGTCACAATATATCAGTTTCAGACAAAAAGAATTATGAAGGCATATTTGCGAGCTCGAATCACTCATCACAAAGCATTGCGTGACAAGAAAAACATACCTACAGCAGGATAACATGTTCATGAAGCTAACCATGGCAATACCAAGTTCATAGCATGCCTAGATCACTAACAACAACCATGGCAAAATTGAAAAACATGTAAACAATCTGCTAGGAACATTTTACTGCAAAAGTAGAGCAAGATTAAGACATGCTAGAGCACTCTATAAATGAAAAAGTAGGCATGATGGATAGAGCATAACATGTGTAACAAAACAGCCTTATTGAACATCTCCAGATTATGCATAGAACTCATGGTATCAACAGGTTTACATAACATCACAATATATCAGTTTAAGACAAAAAGAATTATGAAGGCATATTTGCGAGCTCGAATCACTCATCACAAAGCATTGCATGACAAGAAAAACATACCTACAGCAGGATAACATGTTCATGAAGCTAACCATGGCAATACCAAGTTCATAGCATGCCTAGATCACTAACAACAAACATGGCAAAATTGATTAACATGTAAACAATCTGCTAGGAACATTTTATTGCAAAAGTAGAGCAAGATTAAGACATGCTAGAGCACTCTATAAATGCAAAAAGGGGCATGATGGATAGAGCATAACATGTATAACAAAACATCCTTATTGAACATCTCCAGATTATGCATGGAACTCAGGGTATCAACAGGTTTACATAGCATCACAATATATCAGTTTCAGACATAAAAAGAATTAAGAAGGCATCTTTGCGAGCTCGAATCACTCATCACAAAGCATTGCATGACAAGAAAAACATACCTACAACAGGATAACATGTTCATGAAGCTAACCATGGCAAAATTGGTTAACATCTAAACAATCTACCAGGAACATTTTATTGCAAAAGTAGAGCAAGATTAAGACATGCTAGAGCACTCTATAAATGCAAAAAGGGGCATGATGGATAGAGCATAACATGTGTAACAAACATCCTTATTGAACATCTCCAGATTATGCATGGAACTCATGGTATCAACAGGTTTACATAGCATCACAATATATCAGTTTCAGACATAAACAGAATTATGAAGGCATCCTCGCGAGCTCGAATCACTCATCACAAAGCATTGCCTGACAAGAAAAACATACCTACAGTAGGATAACATGTTCATGAAGCTAACCATGGCAATACCAATTTCATAGCATGCTGGGATCACTAACAACAACCACGGCAAAATTGATTAACATGTAAACAATCTACCAGGAACATTTTATTGCAAAAGTAGAGCAAGATTAAGACATGCTAGAGCACTCTATAAATGCAAAAAGGGACATGATGGATAGAGCATAACATGTGTAACAAAACATCCTTATTGAACATCTACAGATTATGCATGGAACTCATGGTATCAACAGGTTTACATAGCATCGCAATATATCAGTTTCAGACAAACAGAATTATGAAGGCATCTTTGCGAGCTCGAATCACTCATCACAAAGCATTGCATGACAAGAAAAACATACCTACAGCAGGATAACATGTGAATGAAGCTAACCATGGCAATACCAAGTTCATAGCATGCTTGGATCACTAACAACAACCATGGCAAAATTGATCAACGTGTAAACAATCTGCCAGGAACATTTTATAGCAAAAGTAGAGCAAGACTAAGACATGCTAGAGCACTCTATAAATGCAAAAGTAGGCATGATGGATAGACCATAACATGTGTAGCAAAACAGCCTTATTGAACATCTCCAGATTATGCATGGAACTCATGGTATCAACAGGTTTACATAGCATCACAATATATCAGTTTCAGACAAAAAGAATTATGAAGGCATATTTGCGAGCTCGAAGCACTCATCACAAAGCATTGCATGACAAGAAAAACATACCTACAGCAGGATAACATGTTCATGAAGCTAACCATGGCAATACCAAGTTCATAGCATGCCTAGATCACTAACAACAACCATGGCAAAATTGAAAAACATGTAAACAATCTGCTAGGAACATTTTATTGCAAAAGTAGAGCAAGATTAAGACATGCTAGAGCACTCTATAAATGCAAAAGTAGGCATGATGGATAGAGCATAACATGTGTAACAAAACAGCCTTATTGAACATCTCCAGATTATGCATGGAACTCATGGTATCAACAGGTTTACATAGCATCACAATATATCAGTTTTAGACAAAAAGAATTATGAAGGCATATTTGCGAGCTCGAATCACTCATCACAAAGCATTGCATGACAAGAAAAACATACCTACAGCAGGATAACATGTTCATGAAGCTAACCATGGCAATACCAAGTTCATAGCATGCCTAGATCACTAACAACAACCATGGCAAAATTGATTAACATGTAAACAATCTGCTAGGAACATTTTATTGCAAAAGTAGAGCAAGATTAAGACATGCTAGAGCACTCTATAAATGCAAAAAGGGGCATGATGGATAGAGCATAACATGAGTAACAAAACATCCTTATTGAACATCTCCAGATTTTGCATGGAACTCATGGTATCAACAGGTTTACATAGCATCACAACATATCAGTTTCAGACATAAACAGAATTATGAAGGCATCTTCGCGAGCTCGAATCACTCATCACAAAGCATTGCATGACAAGAAAAACATACCTACAGCAGGATAACATGTTCATGAAGCTAACCATGGCAATACCAATTTCATAGCATGCTGGGATCACTAACAACAACCATGGCAAAATTGATTAACATGTAAACAATCTACAGGAACATTTTATTGCAAAAGTAGAGCAAGATTAAGACATGCTAGAGCACTCTATAAATGCAAAAAGGGGCATGATGGATAGAGCATAACATGTGTAACAAAACATCCTTATTGAACATCTCCAGATTTTGCATGGAACTCATGGTATCAACAGGTTTACATAGCATCACAATATATCAGTTTCAGACATAAACAGAATTATGAAGGCATCTTCGCGAGCTCGAATCACTCATCACAAAGCATTGCATGACAAGAAAAACATACCTACAGCAGGATAACATGTTCATGAAGCTAACCATGGCAATACCAATTTCATAGCATGCTGGGATCACTAACAACAACCATGGCAAAATTGATTAACATGTAAACAATCTACCAGGAACATTTTATTGCAAAAGTAGAGCAAGATTAAGACATGCTAGAGCACTCTATAAATGCAAAAAGGGGCATGATGGATAGAGCATAACATGTGTAACAAAACATCCTTATTGAACATCTACAGATTATGCATGGAACTCATGGTATCAACAGGTTTACATAGTATCGCAATATATCAGTTTCAGACAAACAGAATTATGAAGGCATCTTTGCGAGCTCGAATCACTAATCACAAAGCATTGCATGACAAGAAAAACATACCTACAGCAGGATAACATGTTAATGAAGCTAACCATGGCAATACCAAGTTCATACCATGCTTGGATCACTAACAACAACCATGGCAAAATTGATTAACGTGTAAACAATCTGCTAGGAATATTTTATAGCAAAAGTAGAGCAAGATCAAGACATGCTGGAGCACTCTATAAATGCAAAAGTAGGCATGATGGATAGAGTATAACATGTGTAACAAAACATCCTTATTGAACATCTCCGGATTATGCATGGAACTCATGGTATCAACAGGTTTACATAGCATCACAATATATCAGTTTCAGACAAACAGAATTATGCAGGCATCTTTGCGAGCTCTAATCACTCAGCACAAAGCATTGCATGACAAGAAAAACATACCTACAAAAGCATGACATGTTCATGAAGCTTACCATGGCAATACCAAGTTCATAACATATCTAGATCACTAACAACAACCATGGCAAAATTGATCAACATATAAACAATCTGCTAGGAACACTTTATTGCAAAAGTAGAGCAAGATTAAGACATGCTAGAGCACTCTATAAATGCAAAAAGGGGCATGATAGATAGAGCATAACATGTGTAACAAAACAACCCTATTGAACATCTCCAGATTATGCGTGGAACTTATGGTATCAACAGGTTTACATAGCATCAAAATATATCAGTTTCAGACCTAAACAGAATTATGAAGGCATCTTCGCGAGCTCGAATCACTCATCACAAAGCATTGCATGACAAGAAAAACATGCCTACAGCAGGATAACATGTTCATGAAGCTAACCATGGCAAGACCAAGTTCATAGCATGCTTCGATCACTAATAACAACCATGGCAAAATTGATTAACATGTAAACAATCTGCCAGAACATTTTATAGAAAAAGTAGAGCAAGATTAAGACAAGCTACAACACTCTATAAATGCAAAAAGGGGCATGATAGATAGAGCATAACATGTGTAACAAAACATCCTTATTAAACATCTCCAGATTATGCATGGAACTCATGGTATCAACAGGTTTACATAGCATCACAATATATCCGTTTCATACAAACAGAATTATGAAGGCATCTTTGCGAGCTCGAATCACTCATCACAAAGGATTGCAGGACAAGAGAAACAGACCTACAGCAGGATAACATGTTCATGAAGCTAACCATCGCAAGACCAAGTTCATAGAATGCTTGGATCACTAACAACAACCATGGCAAAATTGATTAACATGTAAACAATTTACCAGGAACATTTTATAGCAAAAGTAGAGCAAGATTAAGGCATGCTAGAGCACTCTGTAAATGCAAAAAGGGGCATGACGGATAGAGCATAACACGTGTAACAAAAAATCCTTATTGAACATCTCCAGATTATGCATGGAACTCAGGGTATCAACAGGTTTACATAGCATCACAATATATCAGTTTCAGACATAAACAGAATTATGAAGGCATCTTTGCGAGCTCGAATCACTCATCACAAAGCATTGCATGACAAGAAAAACATACCTACAACAGGATAACATGTTCATGAAGCTAACCATGGCAAAATTGATTAACATGTAAATAATCTACCAGGAACATTTTATTGCAAAAGTAGAGCAAGATTAAGACATGCTAGAGCACTAGATAAATGCAAAAAGGGGCATGATGGATAGAGAATAACATGTGTAACAAATCATCCTTATCGAACATCTACAGATTATGCATGGAACTCATGGTATCAACAGGTTTACATAGCATCGCAATATATCAGTTTCAGACAAACAGAATTATGAAGGCATCTTTGAGAGCTCGAATCACTCATCACAAAGCATTGCATGACAAGAAAAACATACCTACAGCAGGATAACATGTTAATGAAGCTAACCATGGCAATACCAAGTTCATAGCATGCTTGGATCGCTAACAACAACCATGGCAAAATTGATTAACGTGTAAACAATCTGCCAGGAATATTTTATAGCAAAAGTAGAGCAAGATCAAGACATGCTGGAGCACTCTATAAATGCAAAAGTAGGCATGATGGATAGAGCATAACATGTGTAACAAAACATCCTTATTGAACATCTCCAGATTATGCATGGAACTCATGGTATCAACAGGTTTACATAGCATCACAATATATCAGTTTCAGACAAACAGAATTATGAAGGCATCTTTGCGAGCTCGAATCACTCAGCACAAAGCATTGCATGACAAGAAAAACATACCTACAGAAGCACAACATGTTCATGAAGCTAAGCATGGCAATACCAAGTTCATAACATATCTAGATCACTAACAACAACCATGGCAAAATTGATCAACATGTAATCAATCTGCTAGGAACACTTTATTGCAAAAGTAGAGCAAGATTAAGACATGCTAGAGCACTCTATAAATGCAAAAAGGGGCATGATAGATAGAGCATAACATGTGTAACAAAACATCCTTATTGAACTTCTCCAGATTATGCGTGGAACTTATGGTATGAACAGGTTTACATAGCATCACAATATATCAGTTTCAGACCTAAACAGAATTATGAAGGCATCTTCGCGAGCTGGAATCACTCATCACAAAGCATTGCATGACAAGAAAAACAAGCCTACAGCAGGATAACATGTTCATGAAGCTAACCATGGCAAGACCAAGTTCATAGCATGCTTCGATCACTGACAACAACCATGGCAAAATTGATTAACATGTAAACAATCTGCCAGAACATTTTATAGAAAAAGTAGAGCAAGATTAAGACAAACTACAACACTCTATAAATGCAAAAAGGGGCATGATAGATAGAGCATAACATGTGTAACAAAACATCCTTATTAAACATCTCCAGACTATGCATGGAACTCATGGTATCAACAGGTTTACATAGCATCACAATATATCCGTTTCATACAAACAGAATTATGAAGGCATCTTTGCGAGCTCGAATCACTCATCACAAAGCATTGCAGGACAAGAGAAACAGACCTACAGCAGGATAACATGTTCATGAAGCTAACCATCCCAAGACCAAGTTCATAGAATGCTTGGATCACTAACAACAACCATGGCAAAATTGATTAACATGTAAACAATTTACCAGGAATATTTTATAGCAAAAGTAGAGCAAGATTAAGGCATGCTAGAGCACTCTATAAATGCAAAAAGGGGCATGACGGATAGAGCATAACATGTGTAACAAAACATCCTTATTGAACATCTCCAGATTATGCATGGAACTCAGGGTATCAACAGGTTTACATAGCATCACAATATATCAGTTTCAGACATAAACAGAATTATGAAGGCATCTTTGCGAGCTCAAATCACTCATCACAAAGCATTGCATGACAAGAAAAACATACCTACAACAGGATAACATGTTCATGAAGCTAACCATGGCAAAATTGATTAACATGTAAACAATCTACCAGGAACATTTTATTGCAAAAGTAGAGCAAGATTAAGACATGACAGAGCACTCTATAAATGCAAAAAGGGGCATGATGGATAGAGCATAACATGTGTAACAAAACATCCTTATTGAACATCTCCAGATTATGCATGGAACTCATGGTAACAACAGGTTTACATAGCATCACAATATATTAGTTTCAGACAAACAGAATTATGAAGGCATCTTTGCGAGCTTGAATCACTCATCACAAAGCATTGCATGACAAGAAAAACATACCTACAGCAAGATAACATGTTCATGAAGCTAACCATGGCAATACCAAGTTCATAGCATGCCTAGATCACTAACAACAACCATGGCAAAATTGATTAACATGTAAACAATCTACCAGGAACATTTTATTGCAAAAGTAGAGCAAGATTAAGACATGCTAGAGCACTCTATAAGTGCAAAAAGGGGCATTATGGACAGAGCATAACATGTGTAACAAAACAACCTTATTGAACATCTCCAGATTATGCATGGAACTCATGGTATCAACAGGTTTACATAGCATCACAATATATCAGTTTCAGACATAAACAGAATTATGAAGGCATCTTCGCGAGCTCGAACCACTCATCACAAAGAATTCCATGAAAAGAAAAACATACCTACAGCAGGATAACATGTTCATGAAGCTAACCATGGCAATACACAGTTCATAGCATGCTTGGATCACTAACAACAACCATGGCAAAATTGACTAACATGTAAACAATCTACCAGGAACATTTTATTGCAAAATTAGAGCAAGATTAAGACATGCTAGAGCACTCTATAAATGCAAAAAGGGGCATGATGGATGTAGCATAACATGTGTAACAAAACATCCTTATTGAACATCTCCAGATTATGCACGGAACTCAGGGTATCAACAGGTTTACATAGCATCATAATATATAAAATTCAGGCATAAACAGAATTATGAAGGCATCTTTGCGAGCTCGAATCACTCATCACAAAGAATTGCATGACAAGAAAAACATACCGAAAGTAGGATAACATGTTCATGAAGCTAACCATGGCAATACCAAGTTCATAGCATGCTTGGATCACTAACAACAACCATGGCAAAATTGATTAACATGTAAACAATCTACCAGGAACATTTTATTTTAAAAGTATTGCAAGATTAAGACATGCTAGAGCACGCTATAAATGCAAAAAGGGGCATGATGGATAGAGCATAACATGTGTAACAAAACATCCTTATTGAACATCTCCAGATTATGCATGGAACTCCTGGTATCAACAGGTTTACATAGCATCACAATATATCAGTTTCAGACATAAACAAAATTATGAAGGCATCTTCGCGAGCTCGAATCACTCATCACAAAGCATTGCATGACAAGAAAAACATACCTACAACAGGATAACATATTCATGAAGCTAACCACGGCAATACCAAGTTCATAGCATCCTTGGATCACTAACAACAACCATGGCAAAATTGATTAACATGTAAACAATCTACGAGGAACATTTTATTGCAAAAGTAGAGCAAGATTAAGAAATGCTAGAGCACTCTATAAATGCAAAAAGGGGCATGATGTATAGAGCATAACATTTGTAACAAAACATCCTTATTGAACATCTCCAGATTATGCATGGAACTCAGGGTATCAACAGGTTTACATAGCATCACAATATATCAGTTTCAGGCATAAACAGAATTATGAAGGCATCTTTGCGAGCTCGAATCACTGATCACAAAGCATTGCATTAAAATAAAAACATACCTACAGCAGGATAACATGTTCATGAAGCTAACCATGGCAATACCAAGTTCATAGCATGCTTGGATCACTAACAACAGGCATGGCAAAATTGATTAACATGTAAACAATCTACCAGGAACATTTTATTGCAAAAGTAGAGCAAGATTAAAACATGCTAGAGCACTCTATAAATGCAAAAAGGGGCATGATGGATAGAGCATAACATGTGTAACAAAACATCCTTATTGAACATCTCCAGATTATGCATGGAACTCATGGTATCAACAGGTTTACATAGCATCACAATATATCAGTTTCAGACAAACAGAATTATGAAGGCATCTTCGCGAGCTCGAATCACTCATCACAAAGCATTGCATGACAAGAAAGACATACCTACAACAGGATAACATATTCATGAAGCTAACCACGGCAATACCAAGTTCATAGCATCCTTGGATCACTAACAACAACCATGGCAAAATTGATTAACATGTAAACAATCTACGAGGAACATTTTATTGCAAAAGTAGAGCAAGATTAAGAAATGCTAGAGCACTCTATAAATGCAAAAAGGGGCATGATGGATAGAGCATAACATTTGTAAGAAAACATCCTTATTGAACATCTCCAGATTATGCATGGAACTCAGGGTATCAACAGGTTTACATAGCATCACAATATATCAGTTTCAGGCATAAACAGAATTATGAAGGCATCTTTGCGAGCTCGGATCACTGATCACAAAGCATTGCATGAAAATAAAAACATACCTACAGCAGGATAACATGTTCATGAAGCTAACCATGGCAATACCAAGTTCATAGCATGCTTGGATCACTAACAACAAGCATGGCAAAATTGATTAACATGTAAACAATCTACCAGGAACATTTTATTGCAAAAGTAGAGCAAGATTAAAACATGCTAGAGCACTCTATAAATGCAAAAAGGGGCATGATGGATAGAGCATAACATGTGTAACAAAACATCCTTATTGAACATCTCCAGATTATGCATGGAACTCATGGTATCAACAGGTTTACATAGCATCACAATATATTAGTTTCAGACAAACAGAATTATGAAGGCATCTTCGCGAGCTCGAATCACTCATCACAAAGCATTGCATGACAAGAAAAACATACCTACAGCAGGATAACATGTTCATGAAGCTAACCACGGCAATACCAAGTTCATAGCATGCTTGGATCACTAACAACAACCATGGCAAAATTGATTAACATGTAAACAATCTACCAGGAACATTTTATTGCAAAAGTAGAGCAAGATTAAGACATGCTAGAGCACTCTATAAATGCAAAAAGGGGCTTTATGGATAGAGCATAACATGTGTAACAAAACATCCTTATTGAACATCTCCAGATTATGCATGGAACTCAGGGTATCAACAGGTTTACATAGCATCACAATATATCAGTTTCAGACATAAACAGAATTATGAAGGCATCTTTGCGAGCTCGAATCACTCATCACAAAGCATTGCATGACAAGAAAAACATACCTACAGCAGGATAACATGTTCATGAAGCTAACCATGGGAATACCAAGTTCATAGCATGCTTGGATCACTAACAACAACCATGGCAAAATTGATTAACATGTAAACAATCTATCAGGAACATTTTATTTCAAAAGTAGAGCAAGATTAAGACATGCTAGAGCACTCTATAAATGCAAAGAGGGGCATGATGGATAGAGCATAACATGTGTAACAAAACATCCTTATTGAACATCTCCAGATTATGCATGGAACTCATGGTATCAACAGGTTTACATAGCATCACAATATATCAGTTTCAGACAAACAAAATTATGAAGGCATCTTTGCGAGCTCGAATCACTCATCACAAAGCATTGCATGACAAGCAAATCATACTTACAGAAGGATAATATGTTAATGAAGCTAACCATGGCAATACCAAGTTCATAGCATGCTTGGATCACTAACAACAACCATGGCAAAATTGATTAACGTGTAAACAATCTGCCAGGAACATTTTATAGCAAAATTAGAGCAAGATTAAGACATGCTAGAGCACTATATAAATGCAAAAAAGGGGCTTGATGGATAGAGCATAACATGTGTAACAAAACATCCTTATTGAACATCTCCAGATTATGCATGGAACTCATGGTATCAACAGGTTTACATAGCATCACAATATATCAGTTTCAGGCATAAACAGAATTATGAAGGCATCTTTGCGAGCTCGAATCACTGATCACAAAGCATTGCATGAAAAGAAAAACATACCTACAGCAGGATAACATGTTCATGAGCCTAACCATGGCAATACCAAGTTCATAGCATGCTTGGATCACTAACAACAAGCATGGCAAAATTGATTAACATGTAAACAATCTACCAGGAACATTTTATTGCAAAAGTAGAGCAATATTAAAACATGCTAGAGCACTCTATAAATGCAAAAAGGGGCATGATGGATAGAGCATAACATGTGTAACAAAACATCCTTATTGAACATCTCCAGATTATGCATGGAACTCATGGTATCAACAGGTTTACACAGCATCACAATATATCAGTTTCAGACAAACAAAATTATGAAGGCATCTTCGCGAGCTCGAATCACTCATCACAAAGCATTGCATGACAAGAAAAACATACCTACAGCAGGATAACATGTTCATGAAGCTAACCACGGCAATACCAAGTTCATAGCATGCTTGGATCACTAACAACAACCATGGCAAAATTGATTAACATGTAAACAATCTACGAGGAACATTTTATTGCAAAAGTAGAGCAAGATTAAGAAATGCTAGAGCACTCTATAAATGCAAAAAGGGGCATGATGGATAGAGCATAACATTTGTAACAAAACATCCTTATTGAACATCTCCAGATTATGCATGGAACTCAGGGTATCAACAGGTTTACATAGCATCACAATATATCAGTTTCAGGCATAAACAGAATTATGAAGGCATCTTTGCGAGCTCGAATCACTGATCACAAAGCATTGCATTAAAATAAAAACATACCTACAGCAGGATAACATGTTCATGAAGCTAACCATGGCAATACCAAGTTCATAGCATGCTTGGATCACTAACAACAAGCATGGCAAAATTGATTAACATGTAAACAATCTACCAGGAACATTTTATTGCAAAAGTAGAGCAAGATTAAAACATGCTAGAGCACTCTATAAATGCAAAAAGGGGCATGATGGATAGAGCATAACATGTGTAACAAAACATCCTTATTGAACATCTCCAGATTATGCATGGAACTCATGGTATCAACAGGTTTACATAGCATCACAATATATCAGTTTCAGACAAACAGAATTATGAAGGCATCTTCGCGAGCTCGAATCACTCATCACAAAGCATTGCATGACAAGAAAGACATACCTACAACAGGATAACATATTCATGAAGCTAACCACGGCAATACCAAGTTCATAGCATCCTTGGATCACTAACAACAACCATGGCAAAATTGATTAACATGTAAACAATCTACGAGGAACATTTTATTGCAAAAGTAGAGCAAGATTAAGAAATGCTAGAGCACTCTATAAATGCAAAAAGGGGCATGACGGATAGAGCATAACATGTGTAACAAAACATCCTTATTGAACATCTCCAGATTATGCATGGAACTCAGGGTATCAACAGGTTTACATAGCATCACAATATATCAGTTTCAGACATAAACAGAATTATGAAGGCATCTTTGCGAGCTCAAATCACTCATCACAAAGCATTGCATGACAAGAAAAACATACCTACAACAGGATAACATGTTCATGAAGCTAACCATGGCAAAATTGATTAACATGTAAACAATCTACCAGGAACATTTTATTGCAAAAGTAGAGCAAGATTAAGACATGACAGAGCACTCTATAAATGCAAAAAGGGGCATGATGGATAGAGCATAACATGTGTAACAAAACATCCTTATTGAACATCTCCAGATTATGCATGGAACTCATGGTAACAACAGGTTTACATAGCATCACAATATATTAGTTTCAGACAAACAGAATTATGAAGGCATCTTTGCGAGCTTGAATCACTCATCACAAAGCATTGCATGACAAGAAAAACATACCTACAGCAAGATAACATGTTCATGAAGCTAACCATGGCAATACCAAGTTCATAGCATGCCTAGATCACTAACAACAACCATGGCAAAATTGATTAACATGTAAACAATCTACCAGGAACATTTTATTGCAAAAGTAGAGCAAGATTAAGACATGCTAGAGCACTCTATAAGTGCAAAAAGGGGCATTATGGACAGAGCATAACATGTGTAACAAAACAACCTTATTGAACATCTCCAGATTATGCATGGAACTCATGGTATCAACAGGTTTACATAGCATCACAATATATCAGTTTCAGACATAAACAGAATTATGAAGGCATCTTCGCGAGCTCGAACCACTCATCACAAAGAATTCCATGAAAAGAAAAACATACCTACAGCAGGATAACATGTTCATGAAGCTAACCATGGCAATACACAGTTCATAGCATGCTTGGATCACTAACAACAACCATGGCAAAATTGACTAACATGTAAACAATCTACCAGGAACATTTTATTGCAAAATTAGAGCAAGATTAAGACATGCTAGAGCACTCTATAAATGCAAAAAGGGGCATGATGGATGTAGCATAACATGTGTAACAAAACATCCTTATTGAACATCTCCAGATTATGCACGGAACTCAGGGTATCAACAGGTTTACATAGCATCATAATATATAAAATTCAGGCATAAACAGAATTATGAAGGCATCTTTGCGAGCTCGAATCACTCATCACAAAGAATTGCATGACAAGAAAAACATACCGAAAGTAGGATAACATGTTCATGAAGCTAACCATGGCAATACCAAGTTCATAGCATGCTTGGATCACTAACAACAACCATGGCAAAATTGATTAACATGTAAACAATCTACCAGGAACATTTTATTTTAAAAGTATTGCAAGATTAAGACATGCTAGAGCACGCTATAAATGCAAAAAGGGGCATGATGGATAGAGCATAACATGTGTAACAAAACATCCTTATTGAACATCTCCAGATTATGCATGGAACTCCTGGTATCAACAGGTTTACATAGCATCACAATATATCAGTTTCAGACATAAACAAAATTATGAAGGCATCTTCGCGAGCTCGAATCACTCATCACAAAGCATTGCATGACAAGAAAAACATACCTACAACAGGATAACATATTCATGAAGCTAACCACGGCAATACCAAGTTCATAGCATCCTTGGATCACTAACAACAACCATGGCAAAATTGATTAACATGTAAACAATCTACGAGGAACATTTTATTGCAAAAGTAGAGCAAGATTAAGAAATGCTAGAGCACTCTATAAATGCAAAAAGGGGCATGATGTATAGAGCATAACATTTGTAACAAAACATCCTTATTGAACATCTCCAGATTATGCATGGAACTCAGGGTATCAACAGGTTTACATAGCATCACAATATATCAGTTTCAGGCATAAACAGAATTATGAAGGCATCTTTGCGAGCTCGAATCACTGATCACAAAGCATTGCATTAAAATAAAAACATACCTACAGCAGGATAACATGTTCATGAAGCTAACCATGGCAATACCAAGTTCATAGCATGCTTGGATCACTAACAACAGGCATGGCAAAATTGATTAACATGTAAACAATCTACCAGGAACATTTTATTGCAAAAGTAGAGCAAGATTAAAACATGCTAGAGCACTCTATAAATGCAAAAAGGGGCATGATGGATAGAGCATAACATGTGTAACAAAACATCCTTATTGAACATCTCCAGATTATGCATGGAACTCATGGTATCAACAGGTTTACATAGCATCACAATATATCAGTTTCAGACAAACAGAATTATGAAGGCATCTTCGCGAGCTCGAATCACTCATCACAAAGCATTGCATGACAAGAAAGACATACCTACAACAGGATAACATATTCATGAAGCTAACCACGGCAATACCAAGTTCATAGCATCCTTGGATCACTAACAACAACCATGGCAAAATTGATTAACATGTAAACAATCTACGAGGAACATTTTATTGCAAAAGTAGAGCAAGATTAAGAAATGCTAGAGCACTCTATAAATGCAAAAAGGGGCATGATGGATAGAGCATAACATTTGTAAGAAAACATCCTTATTGAACATCTCCAGATTATGCATGGAACTCAGGGTATCAACAGGTTTACATAGCATCACAATATATCAGTTTCAGGCATAAACAGAATTATGAAGGCATCTTTGCGAGCTCGGATCACTGATCACAAAGCATTGCATGAAAATAAAAACATACCTACAGCAGGATAACATGTTCATGAAGCTAACCATGGCAATACCAAGTTCATAGCATGCTTGGATCACTAACAACAAGCATGGCAAAATTGATTAACATGTAAACAATCTACCAGGAACATTTTATTGCAAAAGTAGAGCAAGATTAAAACATGCTAGAGCACTCTATAAATGCAAAAAGGGGCATGATGGATAGAGCATAACATGTGTAACAAAACATCCTTATTGAACATCTCCAGATTATGCATGGAACTCATGGTATCAACAGGTTTACATAGCATCACAATATATTAGTTTCAGACAAACAGAATTATGAAGGCATCTTCGCGAGCTCGAATCACTCATCACAAAGCATTGCATGACAAGAAAAACATACCTACAGCAGGATAACATGTTCATGAAGCTAACCACGGCAATACCAAGTTCATAGCATGCTTGGATCACTAACAACAACCATGGCAAAATTGATTAACATGTAAACAATCTACCAGGAACATTTTATTGCAAAAGTAGAGCAAGATTAAGACATGCTAGAGCACTCTATAAATGCAAAAAGGGGCTTTATGGATAGAGCATAACATGTGTAACAAAACATCCTTATTGAACATCTCCAGATTATGCATGGAACTCAGGGTATCAACAGGTTTACATAGCATCACAATATATCAGTTTCAGACATAAACAGAATTATGAAGGCATCTTTGCGAGCTCGAATCACTCATCACAAAGCATTGCATGACAAGAAAAACATACCTACAGCAGGATAACATGTTCATGAAGCTAACCATGGGAATACCAAGTTCATAGCATGCTTGGATCACTAACAACAACCATGGCAAAATTGATTAACATGTAAACAATCTATCAGGAACATTTTATTTCAAAAGTAGAGCAAGATTAAGACATGCTAGAGCACTCTATAAATGCAAAGAGGGGCATGATGGATAGAGCATAACATGTGTAACAAAACATCCTTATTGAACATCTCCAGATTATGCATGGAACTCATGGTATCAACAGGTTTACATAGCATCACAATATATCAGTTTCAGACAAACAAAATTATGAAGGCATCTTTGCGAGCTCGAATCACTCATCACAAAGCATTGCATGACAAGCAAATCATACTTACAGAAGGATAATATGTTAATGAAGCTAACCATGGCAATACCAAGTTCATAGCATGCTTGGATCACTAACAACAACCATGGCAAAATTGATTAACGTGTAAACAATCTGCCAGGAACATTTTATAGCAAAATTAGAGCAAGATTAAGACATGCTAGAGCACTATATAAATGCAAAAAAGGGGCTTGATGGATAGAGCATAACATGTGTAACAAAACATCCTTATTGAACATCTCCAGATTATGCATGGAACTCATGGTATCAACAGGTTTACATAGCATCACAATATATCAGTTTCAGGCATAAACAGAATTATGAAGGCATCTTTGCGAGCTCGAATCACTGATCACAAAGCATTGCATGAAAAGAAAAACATACCTACAGCAGGATAACATGTTCATGAGCCTAACCATGGCAATACCAAGTTCATAGCATGCTTGGATCACTAACAACAAGCATGGCAAAATTGATTAACATGTAAACAATCTACCAGGAACATTTTATTGCAAAAGTAGAGCAATATTAAAACATGCTAGAGCACTCTATAAATGCAAAAAGGGGCATGATGGATAGAGCATAACATGTGTAACAAAACATCCTTATTGAACATCTCCAGATTATGCATGGAACTCATGGTATCAACAGGTTTACACAGCATCACAATATATCAGTTTCAGACAAACAAAATTATGAAGGCATCTTCGCGAGCTCGAATCACTCATCACAAAGCATTGCATGACAAGAAAAACATACCTACAGCAGGATAACATGTTCATGAAGCTAACCACGGCAATACCAAGTTCATAGCATGCTTGGATCACTAACAACAACCATGGCAAAATTGATTAACATGTAAACAATCTACGAGGAACATTTTATTGCAAAAGTAGAGCAAGATTAAGAAATGCTAGAGCACTCTATAAATGCAAAAAGGGGCATGATGGATAGAGCATAACATTTGTAACAAAACATCCTTATTGAACATCTCCAGATTATGCATGGAACTCAGGGTATCAACAGGTTTACATAGCATCACAATATATCAGTTTCAGGCATAAACAGAATTATGAAGGCATCTTTGCGAGCTCGAATCACTGATCACAAAGCATTGCATTAAAATAAAAACATACCTACAGCAGGATAACATGTTCATGAAGCTAACCATGGCAATACCAAGTTCATAGCATGCTTGGATCACTAACAACAAGCATGGCAAAATTGATTAACATGTAAACAATCTACCAGGAACATTTTATTGCAAAAGTAGAGCAAGATTAAAACATGCTAGAGCACTCTATAAATGCAAAAAGGGGCATGATGGATAGAGCATAACATGTGTAACAAAACATCCTTATTGAACATCTCCAGATTATGCATGGAACTCATGGTATCAACAGGTTTACATAGCATCACAATATATCAGTTTCAGACAAACAGAATTATGAAGGCATCTTCGCGAGCTCGAATCACTCATCACAAAGCATTGCATGACAAGAAAGACATACCTACAACAGGATAACATATTCATGAAGCTAACCACGGCAATACCAAGTTCATAGCATCCTTGGATCACTAACAACAACCATGGCAAAATTGATTAACATGTAAACAATCTACGAGGAACATTTTATTGCAAAAGTAGAGCAAGATTAAGAAATGCTAGAGCACTCTATAAATGCAAAAAGGGGCATGATGGATAGAGCATAACATTTGTAAGAAAACATCCTTATTGAACATCTCCAGATTATGCATGGAACTCAGGGTATCAACAGGTTTACATAGCATCACAATATATCAGTTTCAGGCATAAACAGAATTATGAAGGCATCTTTGCGAGCTCGAATCACTGATCACAAAGCATTGCATGAAAATAAAAACATACCTACAGCAGGATAACATGTTCATGAAGCTAACCATGGCAATACCAAGTTCATAGCATGCTTGGATCACTAACAACAAGCATGGCAAAATTGATTAACATGTAAACAATCTACCAGGAACATTTTATTGCAAAAGTAGAGCAAGATTAAAACATGCTAGAGCACTCTATAAATGCAAAAAGGGGCATGATGGATAGAGCATAACATGTGTAACAAAACATCCTTATTGAACATCTCCAGATTATGCATGGAACTCATGGTATCAACAGGTTTACATAGCATCACAATATATCAGTTTCAGACAAACAGAATTATGAAGGCATCTTCGCGAGCTCGAATCACTCATCACAAAGCATTGCATGACAAGAAAAACATACCTACAGCAGGATAACATGTTCATGAAGCTAACCACGGCAATACCAAGTTCATAGCATGCTTGGATCACTAACAACAACCATGGCAAAATTGATTAACATGTAAACAATCTACCAGGAACATTTTATTGCAAAAGTAGAGCAAGATTAAGACATGCTAGAGCACTCTATAAATGCAAAAAGGGGCTTTATGGATAGAGCATAACATGTGTAACAAAACATCCTTATTGAACATCTCCAGATTATGCATGGAACTCAGGGTATCAACAGGTTTACATAGCATCACAATATATCAGTTTCAGACATAAACAGAATTATGAAGGCATCTTTGCGAGCTCGAATCACTCATCACAAAGCATTGCATGACAAGAAAAACATACCTACAGCAGGATAACATGTTCATGAAGCTAACCATGGGAATACCAAGTTCATAGCATGCTTGGATCACTAACAACAACCATGGCAAAATTGATTAACATGTAAACAATCTATCAGGAACATTTTATTTCAAAAGTAGAGCAAGATTAAGACATGCTAGAGCACTCTATAAATGCAAAAAGGGGCATGATGGATAGAGCATAACATGTGTAACAAAACATCCTTATTGAACATCTCCAGATTATGCATGGAACTCATGGTATCAACAGGTTTACATAGCATCACAATATATCAGTTTCAGACAAACAAAATTATGAAGGCATCTTTGCGAGCTCGAATCACTCATCACAAAGCATTGCATGACAAGCAAATCATACTTACAGAAGGATAATATGTTAATGAAGCTAACCATGGCAATACCAAGTTCATAGCATGCTTGGATCACTAACAACAACCATGGCAAAATTGATTAACGTGTAAACAATCTGCCAGGAACATTTTATAGCAAAATTAGAGCAAGATTAAGACATGCTAGAGCACTATATAAATGCAAAAAAGGGGCTTGATGGATAGAGCATAACATGTGTAACAAAACATCCTTATTGAACATCTCCAGATTATGCATGGAACTCATGGTATCAACAGGTTTACATAGCATCACAATATATCAGTTTCAGGCATAAACAGAATTATGAAGGCATCTTTGCGAGCTCGAATCACTGATCACAAAGCATTGCATGAAAAGAAAAACATACCTACAGCAGGATAACATGTTCATGAGCCTAACCATGGCAATACCAAGTTCATAGCATGCTTGGATCACTAACAACAAGCATGGCAAAATTGATTAACATGTAAACAATCTACCAGGAACATTTTATTGCAAAAGTAGAGCAATATTAAAACATGCTAGAGCACTCTATAAATGCAAAAAGGGGCATGATGGATAGAGCATAACATGTGTAACAAAACATCCTTATTGAACATCTCCAGATTATGCATGGAACTCATGGTATCAACAGGTTTACACAGCATCACAATATATCAGTTTCAGACAAACAAAATTATGAAGGCATCTTCGCGAGCTCGAATCACTCATCACAAAGCATTGCATGACAAGAAAAACATACCTACAGCAGGATAACATGTTCATGAAGCTAACCACGGCAATACCAAGTTCATAGCATGCTTGGATCACTAACAACAACCATGGCAAAATTGATTAACATGTAAACAATCTACCAGGAACATTTTATTGCAAAAGTAGAGCAAGATTAAGACATGCTAGAGCACTATATAAATGCAAAAAAGGGGCTTGATGGATAGAGCATAAAATGTGTAACAAAACATCCTTATTGAACATCTCCAGATTATGCACGGAACTCATGGTATCAACAGGTTTACATAGCATCACAATATATCAGTTTTAGACATAAACATAATTATGAAGGCATCTTCGCGAGCTCGAATCACTCATCACAAAGCATTGCATGACAAGAAAAACATACCTACAGCAGGATAACATGTTCATGAAGCTAACCACGGCAATACCAAGTTCATAGCATGCTTGGATCACTAACAACAACCATGGCAAAATTGATTAACATGTAAACAATCTACCAGGAACATTTTATTGCAAAAGTAGAGCAAGATTAAGACATGCTAGAGCACTCTATAAATGCAAAAAGGGGCTTGATGGATAGAGCATAACATGTGTAACAAAACATCCATATTGAACATCTCCAGATTATGCATGGAACTCAGGGTATCAACAGGTTTACATAGCATCACAATATATCAGTTTCAGACATAAACAAAACTATGAAGGCATCTTTGCGAGCTCGAATCACTCATCACAAAGCATTGCGTGACAAGAAAAACATACCTACAGCAGGATAACATGTTCATGAAGCTAACCATGGGAATACCAAGTTCATAGCATGCTTGGATCACTAACAACAACCATGGCAAAATAGATTAACATGTAAACAATCTACCAGGAACATTTTATTGCAAAAGTAGAGCAAGATTAAGACATGCTAGAGCACTCTATAAATGCAAAAAGGGGCATGATGGATAGAGCATAACATGTGTAACAAAACATCCTTATTGAACATCTCCAGATTATGCATGGAACTCATGGTATCAACAGGTTTACATAGCATCACAATATATCAGTTTCAGACAAACAAAATTATGAAGGCATCTTTGCGAGCTCGAATCACTCATCACAAAGCATTGCATGACAAGCAAATCATACTTACAGAAGGATAATATGTTAATGAAGCTAACCATGGCAATACCAAGTTCATAGCATGCTTGGATCACTAACAACAACCATGGCAAAATTGATTAACGTGTAAACAATCTGCCAGGAACATTTTATAGCAAAATTAGAGCAAGATTAAGACATGCTAGAGCACTCTATAAATGCAAAAAGGGGCATGATGGATAGAGCATAACATGTGTAACAAAACATCCTTATTGAACATCTCCAGATTATGCATGGAACTCATGGTATCAACAGGTTTACATAGCATCACAATATATCAGTTTCAGGCATAAACAGAATTATGAAGGCATCTTTGCGAGCTCGAATCACTGATCACAAAGCATTGCATGAAAAGAAAAACATACCTACAGCAGGATAACATGTTCATGAGCCTAACCATGGCAATACCAAGTTCATAGCATGCTTGGATCACTAACAACAAGCATGGCAAAATTGATTAACATGTAAACAATCTACAAGGAACATTTTATTGCAAAAGTAGAGCAATATTAAAACATGCTAGAGCACTCTATAAATGCAAAAAGGGGCATGATGGATAGAGCATAACATGTGTAACAAAACATCCTTATTGAACATCTCCAGATTATGCATGGAACTCATGGTATCAACAGGTTTACACAGCATCACAATATATCAGTTTCAGACAAACAAAATTATGAAGGCATCTTCGCGAGCTCGAATCACTCATCACAAAGCATTGCATGACAAGAAAAACATACCTACAGCAGGATAACATGTTCATGAAGCTAACCACGGCAATACCAAGTTCATAGCATGCTTGGATCACTAACAACAACCATGGCAAAATTGATTAACATGTAAACAATCTACCAGGAACATTTTATTGCAAAAGTAGAGCAAGATTAAGACATGCTAGAGCACTATATAAATGCAAAAAAGGGGCTTGATGGATAGAGCATAAAATGTGTAACAAAACATCCTTATTGAACATCTCCAGATTATGCATGGAACTCATGGTATCAACAGGTTTACATAGCATCACAATATATCAGTTTCAGACATAAACATAATTATGAAGGAATCTTCGCGAGCTCGAATCACTCATCACAAAGCATTGCATGACAAGAAAAACATACCTACAGCAGGATAACATCTTCATGAAGCTAACCACGGCAATACCAAGTTCATAGCATGCTTGGATCACTAACAACAACCATGGCAAAATTGATTAACATGTAAACAATCTACCAGGAACATTTTATTGCAAAAGTAGAGCAAGATTAAGACATGCTAGAGCACTCTATAAATGCAAAAAGGGGCTTGATGGATAGAGCATAACATGTGTAACAAAACATCCATATTGAACATCTCCAGATTATGCATGGAACTCAGGGTATCAACAGGTTTACATAGCATCACAATATATCAGTTTCAGACATAAACAAAATTATGAAGGCATCTTTGCGAGCTCGAATCACTCATCACAAAGCATTGCGTGACAAGAAAAACATACCTACAGCAAGATAACATGTTCATGAAGCTAACCATGGCAATACCAAGTTCATAGCATGCCTAGATCACTAACAACAACCATGGCAAAATTGATTAACATGTAAACAATCTGCTAGGAACATTTTATTGCAAAAGTAGAGTAAGATTAAGACATGCTAGAGCACTCTATAAGTGCAAAAAGGGGCATGATGGATAGAGCATAACATGTGTAACAAAACAACCTTATTGAACATCTCCAGATTATGCATGGAACTCATGGTATCAACAGGTTTACATAGCATCACAATATATCAGTTTCAGACAAACAAAATTATGAAGGCATCTTTGCGAGCTCGAATCACTCATCACAAAGCATTGCATGACAAGCAAATCATACTTACAGAAGGATAATATGTTAATGAAGCTAACCATGGCAATACCAAGTTCATAGCATGCTTGGATCACTAACAACAACCATGGCAAAATTGATTAACGTGTAAACAATGTGCCAGGAACATTTTATAGCAAAATTAGAGCAAGATTAAGACATGCTAGAGCACTCTATAAATGCAAAAGTAGGCATGATGGATAGAGCATAACATGTGTAACAAAACATCCTTATTAAACATCTACAAATTATGCATGGAACTCATGGTATCAACAGGTTTACATAGCATCGCAATATATCAGTTTCAGTCAAACAGAATTATGAAGGCATCTTTGCGAGCTCGAATCACTCATCACAAAGCATTGCATGACAAGAAAAACATACCTATAGCAGGATAACATGTTAATGAAGCTAACCATGGGAATACCAAGTTCATAGCATGCTTGGATCACTAACAACAACCATGGTGTCGTGGGTTTGTCACGGCAGATGTCCTAGCGAAAGGACTTAGTCGTGGAGCCATCGCAACGTGTTAACTCGAAGGGGTTAAAGCGGACAGGGGACACAGGGAGTTTATACTAGTTCGGCCCCTTCGATGAAGGTAATAGCCTACATCTAGTTTGTGATGGGATTGATGGGGTTTCGATGACTAGGGAGGAAACAAGCTTCGCCTAGACCTCGAGTTATGGTTGTCTGTCCTTGAACTGCTATCGGGTTGTCCCCTTATATACACGGGTGACACCCGTCGGTTCATAGAGTCCCAATCTCCTGTTTATATTCGTATCCGGGTTGGTCTCTCCCTATTCCTAACTTATGATACAAGTTTATATACACGCCGGTTTACGGCTACAATACTGAACCGACTATAGCCTTGGGCCTTTACCTAGCCTCTGGGCTTTAGCACCTTAGGACTACTGATGAAGTCAACCCGGCCCAGTTAGGCCGGTTTACGCCCAGTAGTAATATCCCCAACATTAGGCCCCAGATTGATTTGAACGGGTTCATGTCAATCCTTAGCAAAAATCTTTGTCTTCATCATCTTCCTGTATTTGTTGAACCTTCGTGTCGTCATCTTCTTTGGTTGCAGTAAACTGGCATGACGTCATCATGAAGCTAGCTCTTATGATGCCTTCTTTGTTTAACAGATCCACAATAATCGAGGCGACAACTCCGAAATTTGTGGCTCCTGGATTCGCGCGCCTGACACCTGTCCTTTGCCTCATAAATAGGGCCTAAGGGTCATTTCCTTTTCTCCCCTTCATCCCCTTTCTCTTCGTCTTCTTCGCGCCGCCAGCCTCGGAGCTGCGCCGCCGCTGCTGACCTCTGCATCATCTTGGGCCGCTGCATCGACCTGACCGTACCAGAAAACCGTGGCGTCCTTCGACGTCTCTCCCAGCTCCGGTAAGATCTCTGTTTTTATCAACCTGGATCCATACTAGGGTTTCCTGTTCTTGTCGTGTTCTTGCTCACTGTTCATATTCCTGCTCATACCTCTGGATAGATCCAAGAAAAACCCTACTGTGATTACCAATGGGCCTTTAGCAGTCGTCTTGTAGATTCATGCTTAAGTTCATAGATCCCAATATCCTTTCTGCTCTTTGAATCAATATTGTTCAGCCTTAAGCTTTTAAATATTTTCCTTTTCCTGAACTGGCTTTAGATCCATCGTTGTAGAGAAGTCTTGTGAAATCTGTTTCTGTATTTGTACACCCTCAATTGCTTTCAATGTTCAGATCCGGCGGTTTAACTTTGGCGTAGAGAATGTAAAGGACCAGTATATATCATTAGTCCCCTCGTTTGAACCGCCAGACGTCGCCACCTTGCATAGCTCTGGTTTAGATAGGACTGCCTTCGGTTTAAATAGATATGCATCCAGTTTAATCAAACATATACTTGAACCGGAACCACCTGTCCTGTAGATTTTCAAATGGCCAAGCAAATATATGAGTGCAACTGGGTTCCTTCCCGTGTTACGGAAACACAGCTGAACAACTTAGGTCTCACCGGCGCTTTAAGCAGTAAAAACACCATCGACTGGCGAGTTCCAGGCACAGAATGTCCCCACCCCTGAAGAGGGAGAGGTTGTTGTTTTTGCGGATCACCTGGCCCGGGGCTTTAGTCCGCCCGGTTCAAAGTTTTATCGGGATGTCTTAGCCAATTTCCAATTGCGCCCACAAGATATCGGTCCCAACTCTGTTACTAATATATGCCACTTCCAAGTGCTTTGCGAAGTGTACTTCCAAGAGGAACCCACAGTGGAATTGTTCCGAGACTTCTTTCACTTGAACCGTCGCACAGAGTTTACTGATGGCCCTAATATGGAACTGGGTGGTATGGCGATTCAAAAAAGGAAAGAACTCACTTATCCTCATGCGAAACTGCACAGTCATCCCCAGGAGTGGAATAATTCCTGGTTCTATTGCAAAGACACCTCCCCTGCCGAAGAGAATCCATTGCCTGGTCTCCGTCCGGAACGGCTTAGCAACACTCACCCCTTTCCTCAGAGGTTAACTGGCAAAGAGAGGAGTAAGTACGCTCCCCAATTGTCCAAGCTCAGAGCTTTCCTAGCCAACGGTTTAACTGGAGTTGATCTTGCCCGTTGTTGGATATCCTGGAGTATACTGCCCCTCAGTCGACGCTCCAGTTTGATGTGTGAATATACGGGCAGTGTTGACAATCCGCTGCGGCATGTAAACATCCAACTTACTGATGAAGAAGTCACAGAAGCTGTAAAGAAAATTTTGAACGAACCGGAGCACGTCTGCGCTCGTACCGGCCTGCTTCCTTTTTGCGCCACCAACAAACCGCCAGCCGTAAGTCTGCATTTTTCCTTCGTACTAGCTTTGATGCTATTGTACTTGTCTATTATTGATGCCGACATCTTTTTGATGCAGGGTAATGATCCGTTTTGGAGCAAGAAAATCACACAAGAGAAAACCGATAAACCGGACAGACCAAGGTCGTTAAGAAGTCTGCTCATAAAAGGAGAACCACCGCTTCCTCTAATCCGCCCGCTGATGACGATGTGGGTAATCCGGACCTTGAGGTAGAACTTGATTCCTTCGGTTTACTTTTTATACACCTTATTGATGATGATATTTGTCAGGATGATGCCGAAGCTAGCCATGCTGACGATGTAGAGGTAATTGTTCTTTCCTCTGACTCAAGCCTTCCGCCTTCACATAAAATCCGTCAGGCAAACCGCAAAGTTAAATTTTCTCATCCTCTTGCTTATTTGGATCCCAACTTTCTTATGAAGACCCACCAGCATGAGGTGCGCCGCACAACTCGACACAGTGGTCAGGTAGTTACCTCCGCCGGTTTACCGAACAATCCGGTTCGGAGACGTCGTTCAGAGGTCTCTAATTTGCTTGTCAAATTTTGTCCTAAAGCGGGTTGTTTTCGTCAACCGCTTAATCCGTCTGACTCCGATTATCAGGTCACCTCGCACTCATCTTCTGGCGAGTCAACTGGTACCCAGCTGACTCCACTTAAAACCGTGCTTGGGTAAGCTTGCACTTATCATAACGTTGTTGATTTTTGTAGCCTTCAATATGTACTGTCTTTGATTTTGCTGCTTCTTTTAGGTTCAAACCGAGGCCAAGTAAAAAATCTCGTCTGGATAAGGAAGCTGAGGAAGACGCTGCTCCCGAACCGGATGCTACCCCAAATGTTGAAGCTGTCATCTATGAAGATGTGGTTAATGACCCGCTAGTGCAAAATGAAGTTGTTTCTGCTGAAGAGGGTTTTGTTAACACCTCCGGTCCTGCTGACCAGCCAGCCAGTCCCATATGGATTGAGAAAACTACCAGTCCCTCCAAACCTGCCGATAAACCGACTGCGCCAGTTCAAACCAGCGAGTCTAAGGATGATGAAGTCATAATCACTGGCATTGGTCGTTCTGAACCGGGGAATCCCGTCGCTTTAGCCAAGCATACTGCCAAAGAAGAATTTTCTGCCATGAGCAAAGGCAAATGGGATGTTGATCTGGCAACATATACTACTCTCAGCGCCCAAGATATTCATTCTGGTTATTTAAACTGGCTATATACTAGCCGTGATTATGAAGCCAATCTGGTAAAGATGAGGAAGGAAAAATTTTAGGTAATCTCCATGTACTTGTTCTTGTTTATCACCACTGTAGCCCCCAAGGGCCGGTCCAACTTTAGTATAATTGAATCAGGTCTTGTCATAAAACTCAATACTTCAAAGTTCGCTGATGTAGCCCCCAAGGGTCGGTTCAACTTAATATAGTTAGAACCGAGACATTAATCTTCAAACAGTAGCATCCGAAATATCATCAGAGCGAATGACCATTAGCCCCCAAGTGCCAAGTTGAATACTTGTTTTGAACTTGGGACTTTGATAATTAATTCATAGCTGTAAATCAAATAGGCATTAGCCCCCAAGTACAAAGCGCATAACTTGTTATGTGGTTGGTACTTCATTGGTTAAACCGTATAACTGTCGGATTGCAGGCTGAACTGAAGGTCAAAGAGAACCAAGCCGCCGACCTTCAAGAGAACTTGAAGTCCCAGCAAGCTGAAACCTCCAAGGCCAAGAAGGAGTTAACCAGCGCTTTAGGCACCATGGAGCAGCTGAAAGAGGGCTTCAAGAAGGAACGGGCTGACTGGTCCACAGAAAAGGCCGCTTTAACCAAGAAGATTGAAGATGCGGAGGCTGCCCTTAAACCGGTAACTGATGAATTAACCGGCGTAGAGAGACAAGTGCACGCATGTGACGCCCTCGATGCGGCTATATCTCCCACGTGTCGAAGCACGACTTAGAGGCATAACCGCATAAAAAGCAATGTCGCAAGTGAGGTAATCTTCACACAACCCATTTAATACATAAGGGAAAGAGATACATAGTTGGCTTACAATCGCAACTTCACACAATACATGAGTAAAGCATTACATCATGCAGATACAATCAAGGTCCGACTACGGAGCCAAAATAAAAGAAGACTACCCCAAATGCTACACAGATCCCCGATCGTCCCGGCTGGGCTCCACTACTGATCAACTGAAACGAAACAACACAATGAGCAAGATCTTCATCGAGCTCCTCCTTGAGCTCGGATGCGTCACCAGCACGGTTTCATCGGCACCTGCAAACTGGTTTTGGAAGTATCTGTGAGTCACGGGGACTCAGCAATCTCACACCCGCGAGATCAAGTCTATTTAAGCTTAAAGGTAGGACAGGATAGTGAGGTGGAGCTGCAGCAAGCGACTAGCATATCTGGTGTCTAGCATACGCAAATGAGAGCGAGAAGAGAAGGCAAAAGCACGGTCGAACAACTATGATCAAGAAGTGATCCTAGAACAACCTACGTCAAGCATAACTCCAACACCGTGTTCACTTCCCGGACTCCGTCGAGAAGAGACCATCATGGTTACACACGCGGTTGGTGTATTTTAATTAAGATCAACTTCGGGTTTTCTACAACCGGACATTAACAAATTCCCTTCTGCCACATAACCGCGGGCACGGCTTTCGAAAGTTCAAACCCTGCAGGGGTGTTCCAACTTAGCCCATTATAAGCTCTCGCGATCAACGAAGGATATTCCTTCTCCCCGGGAAGACCCGATCAGTCACGGAATCCCGGCTACAAGACATTTCGACAGTAATAAAACAAGACCAGCAAAGCCGCCCGGATGTGCCGACAAATCCCGATAGGAGCTGCACATATCTCGTTCTCAGGGTACACCGGATGAGCCAGACGTCGGGTTGGCATAGACCGTGATTGCCCAGGGGGCGCCGGACATCGCTCGGTTTGGACCAGCACTCGAAGGAGAACTGGCCCGGGGGGCTAAAATAAAGATGACCCTCGGGCTCCGGAAACCCAAGGGAAATAAAAGGGCATAGGTGAGGCAAATGGTAAAACCAATGTTGGGCCTTGCTGGAGGAGTCTTATTCAAAGCAAACTGTCAAGGGGGTCCCATAAATAACCCAACCGCGTTAGGGACGCAAAATCCGAGAACATAACACTGGTATGACGGAAACTAGGGCGGCAAGAGTGGAACAAAACACCAGGCATAAGGCCGAGCCTTCCACCCTTTACCAAGTATATAGATGCATTAATAATATAAGAGATATTGTGATATCCCAACAAGTAAACATGTTCCAATCAAGGAACAACATCTCCATGTTCCAACAAGGAACAAACTTCATCTTCACCTGCAACTAAGAACGCTATAAGAGGGGCTGAGCAAAGCGGTAACATAGCCGAACAACGGTTTGCTAGGACAAGGTGGGTTAGAGGCTTGGTTTAACAATATGGGAGGCATGATAAGCAAGTGGTAGGTATCGCAGCATAGGCATAGCAAAAGAGCGAGCAATCTAGCAAGCCAAGATAGAAGTGATTTCGAGGGTATGGTCATCTTGCCTGCAAAGTTCTCAGAGTTGTCGAAGGGTTGATCCTCGTAAGCGTTCTCAACAGGTTCCTCGGTCACGTACTCGTCTCCCGGCTCTACCCAAAATGAGAACACAAGCATAGGAACAACTATTAACCACGATGCACTGCGCAAGCAACATGATGCAAAACATGGCATGATATGCGAGATGTGGTATGCAATGCATATGCGTGCTCCGGAAGGAAAAGATGAAAAAGGGTATAATCTTGGGAAACCAAGTATGCCACTGGAAAGGTGAGGTGATTTCGGATCAAATCGATATAAAGATCACCGGAACCGGATGCACGGTTTGCAAATGAGAAGCAAAACAAGAATGACATATTTCTGCGTTTAACAGCATGATGCCACATAGCATGCAACAAGAAATTAAGCTACTGCAACCAAGCATATCAGCAAAGCATATAGCAGAGATCTACTCAAGATGCTCGACAAAAGATGAACACTGAGCTACGGCTAAATCACAATATAACAGGTTCAAACAAGCATGGCAAAAGTGCAATAGATAACAGGTTCACATACTTGGTTTGCAAATAACAACATGCCAGAAATTAACATCAGGATGACATGTTTAGAGCAAGGAAACAACATGCTACAGGAACACAATATAGCAAAAGAAGGCATGACATGAATCAACTCAAAACATTGAACAAAAGTACCTTACTGACCATGAGCCGAAAATGACCAGAAAATATACTAGCACCCATGTAAATAAGGAAGTTTCGCTACAGTTTTCAGACAGCAGAAAACTGGACATGTCAAAAACAGATAACAAGTAGGCATGTTTACGAGCTCGATGCACTCACTACAGAGCATTTCGTGATAAACTACGCATACACCCACCAAGAAGACATGGCATAAAAGCTATACATGACAAGAACAACAACACAGCATTCACGGATCAACAACAACAAGCTTGGCAAAATCGAATAACATGTAAACAATCTGCCAGTAATGTTTTATAGAAAAGTTAGAGCTCAATTGACTCAAGCTATGGCACTCCATAATTACAAACAAAGCCATGGATGGATATAGAAAATCCATATGTTAAAAACAACCTTACTGATCATGCTCAAAATAGGCATAGATATCTCCGTAACAACGAGAACACATGGGATAAAAATAACAGCAGGACATGACTTAGTGAAAATACTAAGTCCCTGAAATCAGCAACAATATGATCCCTAGTTTGCACGCTTGTGCTAGTCACCACAAAGATCACAAAAATTCATGGCATACACCCCTGTAAAGATGGCATGGCATATTCAAAACACCTGTAGGACTCAACTTCATAGGGTGCACACATCAATCATGGCAAAAATGACAAAAGTGCATCTACTGAAACAGATCTGAAACTAACATCACATAGCCCTCTTCCAACAGCATTTCGGGCATCAAGATGTGCTCAAATGAAAATGATGCAATGAGAGGATATGGTGTACTCATCGAGGCGAACAATTTGACATATTACACGCATGAAACGGAGCAGCACACATGGAGATATGATGCGATGACCATCGCATGAAAAAGTAGCAGATCCGGGGACTTAGCAGATTTTTACCCTCGCAGAAACTGGACGAGGACGTGCAGCGGGACGGAGTGGTACGGGTCGGGGACGTCTTGTTTGGTTCCCGGGGCCAGCGGATCTCGTCCACCTCTCCCGGATCCGGCGGAGGCGGAGCTCCGGCGAGAGCGGCGCGCAGCTCCGACGACTGGTGGTGAGCGGGGACGGCGAGGAGGTAGTCGGGGGCGCGGATCCGGTCGCTCCCGACCCGATCCGGCCGGATCCGGCGGCGGTAGGCGGCGGGGAGGCGAGTTCGGCGGGTAGCGGCGCAACGGACGAGTCCGGCGGCGGCGGCGAGGCCCTGACCAGCGAGCTCGGCGCGGGGGCTCGGGCACCGCGGGACGAGCGGGCGGCGGAGCCGCGGGGCTGAGGCGCGGACGCCTGCGGGCGATGCGGTGGCGGAGGCAGCGACTTGCGGCGGGGCGGCGCGCGGAGGGCGCGGCGGCGGCGAAGGCCGGCGCGAGCGGGCGAGCTCGCCGGCGGGAGGCGGCGCAGGGCGAGCGGGCGGACGGCGGCGGGGGCGCACGGGCGGCGCGCGGACGGGCCGGGCGGGCCCGATCCGGGCCCTGGCGGGCTTCGGCGGGTCGCAGCGCGGTGGGAGGGGAGAGAGGGACAGGTGGCGGCGCGCGGTTGGAGGAGAGCGCCGGCGGAGTGACGTGGCGAGTTCTGATTGGACGGAGCAACGTGGCTCGTGGTGGTGGACGCGTCCGTCCGCCGGGCGGACATGTCCGGCGGCGCGAGAAGGGAGAGGGCTAGGGTTGGACTGCGCGAAAAATCCGGGAGGGACACATATTTATAGGTAGGAGGAGCTAGGAAGCTCCAAATGAGGAGCGGTTTGCGGCCACGCGATCGTGATCCGACGACCGAGATGATGGAGGGGGTTAGGATGGGTTATTGGCCCACTTAGGAGGGGTGTTGGGCTGCAACACAAAGAGGGCTTTTGGAGCTACCCGGTTAACCGTTGGAGTATCAGACGACCTCCGAATGACCCGAAACTTGACGAGCGGTCTACCGGTGCTATACCAAGGCCGCTTGGCAAACCTCGGTCCATTCCGAGAAAGTTTAATACCCACACACGAAAAAAAGGAAAAAGGGGGCGCCGGGGGACATAGGAGCGCCGGATTGCAAAACGGACAACGGGGAAAAAGCTCGGATACAAGAGACGAACACGTATGCAAATGCGATGCACATAATGACATGATATGAAATGCATGACAAGGGCAAAATGCAAAAGTAGGAAAACCCAACCACGGAGGGAATATCATATCACATTGCCGAAAATGGCAAGAGTTGGAGTTACAAATATGGCAAGTCACATCCAGGGTGTTACAACACTCCACCACTACGAGAGGATCTCGTCCCGAGATCTAGAATGGCACCGGAGAAAAGCGGAAGAGGAAGAGGTAAAACAAAGTTGCTTCTTTGACAAACGAGTGAAACCGACAAACCTTGAGAGGTTGAACAAATTGAAAGAAAGAATACAACAAAGATGAACACAGTTGAAAACACTCCATTAGAAAAGAGGAACATGGGATACGACGAGAACCAAGAGGTTTAGTGATAAGGTAGATATTGAAACCACTCCGGTTAAAACAAGATAGAGAAGGAATAAGAATGACATGATTTGGGCAGCACTCCGACTGAAAATGGAAGGGATTTGAACATGATCTTGGCAAGATGAGAGGATACTTGCTGAAATTAACAACACACTTCCTCCGGAACTATTAAAAGAATGGCACAAGGGGTAAGAAAGATTTCAGACAGCACTCCGGTAGAAAAACGAAGGAAAACTTGATAAGATGAAAAGAAATTGAAGCGATGACACAACACTCCGGTTAAACGGATAAGCAAGGAAAAGGACATGATATTTACAAAATGAGATGATGGGTCGAAGAGAGCAACATCAGAAAACCTCCGGAAGAAATAATAGAAGATAGTTGGAATGAATAGAACGAAGAATGAAACCAACATCTCCTACCATAAATGAATTTGAAAGAGCATACTTACAAAGTAGGATTGAACGGAGTTGTTCCACAAAAAAACAACAATGGTACGAATAAGCTTGTTGTGGGCTTATGGAAACAACTCAAAACTTAGAGGTGAATACATGCCACTATGGAAAACAATTGATTGCTTGAGAGCAACACGGAGATGAAAACTCTTTCACCGAGAAGAGAAGGAGAAACTTGGATCATTAATAAGCACCATAATTAGCAACATTCCTTAGGGAAGGCTTTAGGTGAAATCTTTACCAAGATAACCCCAATGGAGGGATTGATAGGTTGAAAAGATGTCTTGATCGAAGAGAAAATGATGGATTTAGATATGTCACTCTTGAAAACTTGTGAATCATAAAACATGAAGGGAAATTATCAACAATGACATAACACCACCTCAAAAGATAAGGTAGAAAGAATTGCCCTTCGGAATGCAAGATGAAGAATGCTTGAACTCCTCAAGACAAAACATGTGTTGAGCACCATGTTTATTTTGAAGTATGGCTTGACGGATCATAACTTCGAGAGAAAACTTGAAGAACAATTGAAGAATGAAAAGAATCCTTGACGAACCACCATGTAGAGCCTCCATGAAGAACTCCGGTAATAAAAGGATGATAGAAAGAAAGAGAAGTTGAAAACACAAGGCGGAGCCTTGCAATGATTTAGATGGAGCTTCAGGATGATGTAACCGAGAAAACTTTGAACTCCGGAAAGAAAAGATGAAGCATCTCGAACCGAGAATGTGATATGATGAACAAACTCCGGAAAGAAGAGATGAACAACTTAGAACTGAGAAATTGATTCCATTACGAACTCCGGAAGAAGGAATTAATCACTTGGAAGAAACAAGAATAAGAATTATGTTATGCGTATCCTTCACCAATTTAGATTGATGACAAGCAACGTATTAGGCATACTACTTATTCTCGTTGAAAAAGGATTGAAGAGAGATATTGCTCAACTTGGGAAGGTCTTCAACGAACCACCGGTAGGATTGGAAAGAACGAATGAATCTATATGATAATGAATGAAGAGAACTCTTGAACGAACCACCATAAGAATTGGAAATGAAAGTAGTAAAGGCACAATTCACCGGGAAGAATTAGAAAACGAATAAAGATACTTGACAGAATTTAGATACATGAGAACGAAGAGATCATGAACTGATTAGAGGATATTTGAGCGATGCACCGGTAAGATTTGGAGAATGAACGAAGAGACATCAATTTAGAATAATTGGAGAACGAAGCTGAAAACTTAGAACTAATAAATCTGAGATGATGGGCTCCGAAGAATCAAACTGAAAAGAATCTTGAAATGCTCCGGATGGGTGAAAAGAATTCTCACAATTGAAAACAATTATGAGAGGATGGCATCAAGCTAGAACCCTGAATCTTGAAGAGAATGGAGCAAGATTTAAGAGAAACTCTTCTTCGGTCTTCAAATGTTGAGAATGACGATGAGAAACACCACCAAGAATTGTTGAGGCACTCCGGAATGAAAATTAGAAAGGTTGAACCAACGATGAAAAGAATTTGAAAGCGATCTTGGAGAAGGAATATGACTGATGATACTTCATTCTTACGTCAAACTTCGAAAAGAATTCGGGAAGTTCCGGGAAAATTAGAAGAGTCAGGTAAGATCCTGGGAAAAGACCTGTGGGTTAGGGCCCACTCAAAAGAAACACCGTTGAAAGAATTGCTTGAAAAGAGAGATTACACCGGTTGAATTAAATGGCTTGAATGAGATAGCATCCTCAAAAGAACTTGAGTGAATTGAGAATGGAAACTTGAATCTTCTGAGATATCTTCATCACTCTGGAACAATTGAATAGCGAGAAGTGGATGATTAAGAGGTGCACCGGTATGAGAAAGCACTTGAAACGAGGAAGGGGATAAGATCAACACCTAAAACTTGAATTGAATCCGCCGGATAAGAAAGAGAATGATGAATGATGAACTTGAAACTCCGTTAGTATCTTCAAGGGAAATCACCGGATAAAAACATGGAGGAAAAGAATGAAGAGACTTCACATCAATAAAATGGATGCTTGATTAAGATATATGAGTCCTTGAAGAAAGAGGGTGGGAGGGCGGGAAAAACAAAGACAACTTGGGACGAATGAAACAAACACCGTTGATAATACTTAGAGTTGATCTTGCGGATGTTGAAAATGATCAGATCCACTTGAAGAGAAAACATCGGTTGAAAAGGATTGACATGACAATCTTGATTATCATGAAGGATTAGTATTCACATCGAAGTATGGGAACACCGGTTAGAAAAGGTATGGAATCAACACTTGACTTTGAAGCAACTCGAATACCACAAACCAAAACAAAAACAAAGGATTGGCTTACAGAATAAGCCCGAAACAAACATATGATAGATCCCATATCGTATCATGCGTCTGTTGGAAAGATATTCTAGGAGCTACTTGAATTCCCACTTATAAAGTCCCGAAACTTTCTGGTTATGCAATCTGGTGTTGGGGATACAGGGGGCACAAAATATATCACCCAAACTAACAATACCTAGATCCAGCTGTATCCATCCTTCAACACATAACCAAGAAAACCAGCGAAAATCATGTACCTCAACCTTCGAAAAGCATCCATTATACGAGTTATGGCAATACTCCCGCACTCGCCTCAGTACTGGGCTATCAGGGTAATCTCACCAACAACTGTGCAAAAGAGATTTTCGATGTCGGCGTACTAAACTCAGGTATTCCAGAACTGCAACGATAAAATTATGACGACAACACCTCAGAGCTCAACTCCCCGGGACACTTCCACTAAACCCCTGCTGACAGGAGGCACCAAGACAATGTTGTCATCACAAAACCATCGGAACGATTCTAAGATACCCGCGTGATCCTAAAAAAAATTTAGTGAAATTTGAGAAGAGAAGAGTCAAAACTCTATGTCAGGATGCCTTACCAGAGCGATGAGGAGACTGGGAAGTAAAAAGAATTCCTAAACTCTCCGATACATAATTCCTAAATGACTCAAAACATTTTTCTAGACACAACTCGGCCACTAAAAAGGATCAATCAGTGGGGGCTCCTAAGGTCGGGGAAGGCTCTGATACCAACTTGTAAAGCCCTCGATGCGGCTATATCTCCCACGTGTCGAAGCACGAGTTAGAGGCATAACCGCATTGAAAGCAATGTCGCAAGTGAGGTAATCTTCACACAACCCATTTAATACATAAGGGAAAGAGATACATAGTTGGCTTACAATCGCCACTTCACACAATACATGAGTAAAGCATTACATCATACAGATACAATCAAGGTCCGACTACGGAGCCAAAATAAAAGAAGACTACCCCAAATGCTACACAGATCCCCGATCGTCCCGACTGGGCTCCACTACTGATCAACTGAAACGAAACAACACAATGAGCAAGATCTTCACCGAGCTCCTCCTTGAGCTCGGATGCGTCACCTGCACGGTTTCATCGGCACCTGCAAACTGGTTTTGGAAGTATCTGTGAGTCACGGGGACTCAGCAAAATCACACCCGCGAGATCAAGTCTATTTAAGCTTAAAGGTAGGACAGGATAGTGAGGTGGAGCTGCAGCAAGCGACTAGCATATCTGGTGTCTAGCATATGCAAATGAGAGCGAGAAGAGAAGGCAAAAGCACAGTCGAACAACTATGATCAAGAAGTGATCCTAGAACAACCTACGTCAAGCATAACTCCAACACCGTGTTCACTTCCCAGACTCCGCCGAGAAGAGACCATCACGGTTACACACGCGGTTGGTGTATTTTAATTAAGATCAACTTCGGGTTTTCTACAACCGGACATTAACAAATTCCCATCTGCCACATAACCGCGGGCACGGCTTTCGAAAGTTCAAACCCTGTAGGGTTGTCCCAACTTAGCCCATTATAAGCTCTCGCGATCAACGAAGGATATTCCTTCTCCCCGGGAAGATCCGGTCAGTCTCGGAATCCCGGCTACAAGACATTTCGATAGTAATAAAACAAGACCAGCAAAGCCTCCCGGATGTGCCGACAAATCCCGATAGGAGCTGCACATATCTCGTTTTCAGGGCACACCGGATGAGCCAGACGTCGGGTTGGCATAGACCCTGATTGCCCAGGGGGCGCCGGACATCGCTCGGTTTGGACCAGCACTCGAAGGAGAACTGGACCGGGGGGCTAAAATAAAGATGACCCTCGGGCTCCGGAAACCCAAGGGAAATAAAAGGGCATAGGTGAGGCAAATGGTAAAACCAATGTTGTGCCTTGCTGGAGGAGTCTTATTCAAAGCGAACTGTCAAGGGGGTCCCATAGATCACCCAACCGCGTTAGGGACGCAAAATCCGGGAACATAACACCGGTATGACAGAAACTAGGGTGGCAAGAGTGGAACAAAACACCAGGCATAAGGTCGAGCCTTCCACCCTTTACCAAGTATATAGGTGCATTAATAATATAAGAGATATTGTGATATCCCAACAAGTAAACATGTTCCAATCAAGGAACAACATCTCCATGTTCCAATCAAGGAACAACATCTCCATGTTCCAACAAGGAACAAACTTCATCTTCACCTGCAACTAAGAACGCTATAAGAGGGGCTGAGCAAAGCGGTAACATAGCCGAACAACGGTTTGCTAGGACAAGGTGGGTTAGAGGCTTGGTTTAACAATATGGGAGGCATGATAAGCAAGTGGTAGGTATCGCAGCATAGGCATAGCAAAAGAGCGAGCAATCTAGCAAGCCAAGATAGAAGTGATTTCGAGGGTATGGTCATCTTGCCTGCAAAGTTCTCAGAGTTGTCGAAGGGTTGATCCTCGTAAGCGTTCTCAACAGGTTCCTCGGTCACGTACTCGTCTCCCGGCTCTACCCAAAATGAGAACACAAGCATAGGAACAACTATTAACCACGATGCACTGCGCAAGCAACATGATGCAAAACATGGCATGATATGCGAGATGTGGTATGCAATGCATATGCGTGCTCCGGAAGGAAAAGATGAAAAAGGGTATAATCTTGGGAAACCAAGTATGCCACTGGAAAGGTGAGGTGATTTCGGATCAAATCGATATAAAGATCACCGGAACCGGATGCACGGTTTGCAAATGAGAAGCAAAACAAGAATGACATATTTCTGCGTTTAACAGCATGATGCCACATAGCATGCAACAAGAAATTAAGCTACTGCAACCAAGCATATCAGCAAAGCATATAGCAGAGATCTACTCAAGATGCTCGACAAAAGATGAACACTGAGCTACGGCTAAATCACAATATAACAGGTTCAAACAAGCATGGCAAAAGTGCAATAGATAACAGGTTCACATACTTGGTTTGCAAATAACAACATGCCAGAAATTAACATCAGGATGACATGTTTAGAGCAAGGAAACAACATGCTACAGGAACACAATATAGCAAAAGAAGGCATGACATGAATCAACTCAAAACATTGAACAAAAGTACCTTACTGACCATGAGCCGAAAATGACCAGAAAATATACTAGCACCCATGTAAATAAGGAAGTTTCGCTACAGTTTTCAGACAGCAGAAAACTGGACATGTCAAAAACAGATAACAAGTAGGCATGTTTACGAGCTCGATGCACTCACTACAGAGCATTTCGTGATAAACTACGCATACACCCACCAAGAAGACATGGCATAAAAGCTATACATGACAAGAACAACAACACAGCATTCACGGATCAACAACAACAAGCTTGGCAAAATCGAATAACATGTAAACAATCTGCCAGTAATGTTTTATAGAAAAGTTAGAGCTCAATTGACTCAAGCTATGGCACTCCATAATTACAAACAAAGCCATGGATGGATATAGAAAATCCATATGTTAAAAACAACCTTACTGATCATGCTCAAAATAGGCATAGATATCTCCGTAACAACGAGAACACATGGGATAAAAATAACAGCAGGACATGACTTAGTGAAAATACTAAGTCCCTGAAATCAGCAACAATATGATCCCTAGTTTGCACGCTTGTGCTAGTCACCACAAAGATCACAAAAATTCATGGCATACACCCCTGTAAAGATGGCATGGCATATTCAAAACACCTGTAGGACTCAACTTCATAGGGTGCACACATCAATCATGGCAAAAATGACAAAAGTGCATCTACTGAAACAGATCTGAAACTAACATCACATAGCCCTCTTCCAACAGCATTTCGGGCATCAAGATGAGATCAAATGAAAATGATGCAATGATATTAAATGATGTACTCATCGAGGCGAACAATTTGACATATTACACGCATGAAACGGAGCAGCACACATGGAGATATGATGCGATGACCATCGCATGAAAAAGTAGCAGATCCGGGGACTTAGCAGATTTTTACCCTCGCAGAAACTGGACGAGGACGTGCAGCGGGACGGAGTGGTACGGGTCGGGGACGTCTTGTTTGGTTCCCGGGGCCAGCGGATCTCGTCCACCTCTCCCGGATCCGGCGGAGGCGGAGCTCCGGCGAGAGCGGCGCGCAGCTCCGACGACTGGTGGTGAGCGGGGACGGCGAGGAGGTAGTCGGGGGCGCGGATCCGGTCGCTCCCGACCCGATCCGGCCGGATCCGGCGGCGGTAGGCGGCGGGGAGGCGAGTTCGGCGGGTAGCGGCGCAACGGACGAGTCCGGCGGCGGCGGCGAGGCCCTGACCAGCGAGCTCGGCGCGGGGGCTCGGGCACCGCGGGACGAGCGGGCGGCGGAGCCGCGGGGCTGAGGCGCGGACGTCTGCGGGCGATGCGGTGGCGGAGGCAGCGACTTGCGGCGGGGCGGCGCGCGGAGGGCGCGGCGGCGGCGAAGGCCGGCGCGAGCGGGCGAGCTCGCCGGCGGGAGGCGGCGCAGGGCGAGCGGGCGGACGGCGGCGGGGGCGCACGGGCGGCGCGCGGACGGGCCGGGCGGGCCCGATCCGGGCCCTGGCGGGCTTCGGCGGGTCGCAGCGCGGTGGGAGGGGAGAGAGGGACAGGTGGCGGCGCGCGGTTGGAGGAGAGCGCCGGCGGAGTGACGTGGCGAGTTCTGATTGGACGGAGCAACGTGGCTCGTGGTGGTGGACGCGTCCGTCCGCCGGGCGGACATGTCCGGCGGCGCGAGAAGGGAGAGGGCTAGGGTTGGACTGCGCGAAAAATCCGGGAGGGACACATATTTATAGGTAGGAGGAGCTAGGAAGCTCCAAATGAGGAGCGGTTTGCGGCCACGCGATCGTGATCCGACGACCGAGATGATGGAGGGGGTTAGGATGGGTTATTGGCCCACTTAGGAGGGGTGTTGGGCTGCAACACAAAGAGGGCTTTTGGAGCTACCCGGTTAACCGTTGGAGTATCAGACGACCTCCGAATGACCCGAAACTTGACGAGCGGTCTACCGGTGCTATACCAAGGCCGCTTGGCAAACCTCGGTCCATTCCGAGAAAGTTTAATACCCACACACGAAAAAAAGGAAAAAGGGGGCGCCGGGGGACATAGGAGCGCCGGATTGCAAAACGGACAACGGGGAAAAAGCTCGGATACAAGAGACGAACACGTATGCAAATGCGATGCACATAATGACATGATATGAAATGCATGACAAGGGCAAAATGCAAAAGTAGGAAAACCCAACCACGGAGGGAATATCATATCACATTGCCGAAAATGGCAAGAGTTGGAGTTACAAATATGGCAAGTCACATCCAGGGTGTTACAACACTCCACCACTACGAGAGGATCTCGTCCCGAGATCTAGAATGGCACCGGAGAAAAGCGGAAGAGGAAGAGGTAAAACAAAGTTGCTTCTTTGACAAACGAGTGAAACCGACAAACCTTGAGAGGTTGAACAAATTGAAAGAAAGAATACAACAAAGATGAACACAGTTGAAAACACTCCATTAGAAAAGAGGAACATGGGATACGACGAGAACCAAGAGGTTTAGTGATAAGGTAGATATTGAAACCACTCCGGTTAAAACAAGATAGAGAAGGAATAAGAATGACATGATTTGGGCAGCACTCCGACTGAAAATGGAAGGGATTTGAACATGATCTTGGCAAGATGAGAGGATACTTGCTGAAATTAACAACACACTTCCTCCGGAACTATTAAAAGAATGGCACAAGGGGTAAGAAAGATTTCAGACAGCACTCCGGTAGAAAAACGAAGGAAAACTTGATAAGATGAAAAGAAATTGAAGCGATGACACAACACTCCGGTTAAACGGATAAGCAAGGAAAAGGACATGATATTTACAAAATGAGATGATGGGTCGAAGAGAGCAACATCAGAAAACCTCCGGAAGAAATAATAGAAGATAGTTGGAATGAATAGAACGAAGAATGAAACCAACATCTCCTACCATAAATGAATTTGAAAGAGCATACTTACAAAGTAGGATTGAACGGAGTTGTTCCACAAAAAAACAACAATGGTACGAATAAGCTTGTTGTGGGCTTATGGAAACAACTCAAAACTTAGAGGTGAATACATGCCACTATGGAAAACAATTGATTGCTTGAGAGCAACACGGAGATGAAAACTCTTTCACCGAGAAGAGAAGGAGAAACTTGGATCATTAATAAGCACCATAATTAGCAACATTCCTTAGGGAAGGCTTTAGGTGAAATCTTTACCAAGATAACCCCAATGGAGGGATTGATAGGTTGAAAAGATGTCTTGATCGAAGAGAAAATGATGGATTTAGATATGTCACTCTTGAAAACTTGTGAATCATAAAACATGAAGGGAAATTATCAACAATGACATAACACCACCTCAAAAGATAAGGTAGAAAGAATTGCCCTTCGGAATGCAAGATGAAGAATGCTTGAACTCCTCAAGACAAAACATGTGTTGAGCACCATGTTTATTTTGAAGTATGGCTTGACGGATCATAACTTCGAGAGAAAACTTGAAGAACAATTGAAGAATGAAAAGAATCCTTGACGAACCACCATGTAGAGCCTCCATGAAGAACTCCGGTAATAAAAGGATGATAGAAAGAAAGAGAAGTTGAAAACACAAGGCGGAGCCTTGCAATGATTTAGATGGAGCTTCAGGATGATGTAACCGAGAAAACTTTGAACTCCGGAAAGAAAAGATGAAGCATCTCGAACCGAGAATGTGATATGATGAACAAACTCCGGAAAGAAGAGATGAACAACTTAGAACTGAGAAATTGATTCCATTACGAACTCCGGAAGAAGGAATTAATCACTTGGAAGAAACAAGAATAAGAATTATGTTATGCGTATCCTTCACCAATTTAGATTGATGACAAGCAACGTATTAGGCATACTACTTATTCTCGTTGAAAAAGGATTGAAGAGAGATATTGCTCAACTTGGGAAGGTCTTCAACGAACCACCGGTAGGATTGGAAAGAACGAATGAATCTATATGATAATGAATGAAGAGAACTCTTGAACGAACCACCATAAGAATTGGAAATGAAAGTAGTAAAGGCACAATTCACCGGGAAGAATTAGAAAACGAATAAAGATACTTGACAGAATTTAGATACATGAGAACGAAGAGATCATGAACTGATTAGAGGATATTTGAGCGATGCACCGGTAAGATTTGGAGAATGAACGAAGAGACATCAATTTAGAATAATTGGAGAACGAAGCTGAAAACTTAGAACTAATAAATCTGAGATGATGGGCTCCGAAGAATCAAACTGAAAAGAATCTTGAAATGCTCCGGATGGGTGAAAAGAATTCTCACAATTGAAAACAATTATGAGAGGATGGCATCAAGCTAGAACCCTGAATCTTGAAGAGAATGGAGCAAGATTTAAGAGAAACTCTTCTTCGGTCTTCAAATGTTGAGAATGACGATGAGAAACACCACCAAGAATTGTTGAGGCACTCCGGAATGAAAATTAGAAAGGTTGAACCAACGATGAAAAGAATTTGAAAGCGATCTTGGAGAAGGAATATGACTGATGATACTTCATTCTTACGTCAAACTTCGAAAAGAATTCGGGAAGTTCCGGGAAAATTAGAAGAGTCAGGTAAGATCCTGGGAAAAGACCTGTGGGTTAGGGCCCACTCAAAAGAAACACCGTTGAAAGAATTGCTTGAAAAGAGAGATTACACCGGTTGAATTAAATGGCTTGAATGAGATAGCATCCTCAAAAGAACTTGAGTGAATTGAGAATGGAAACTTGAATCTTCTGAGATATCTTCATCACTCTGGAACAATTGAATAGCGAGAAGTGGATGATTAAGAGGTGCACCGGTATGAGAAAGCACTTGAAACGAGGAAGGGGATAAGATCAACACCTAAAACTTGAATTGAATCCGCCGGATAAGAAAGAGAATGATGAATGATGAACTTGAAACTCCGTTAGTATCTTCAAGGGAAATCACCGGATAAAAACATGGAGGAAAAGAATGAAGAGACTTCACATCAATAAAATGGATGCTTGATTAAGATATATGAGTCCTTGAAGAAAGAGGGTGGGAGGGCGGGAAAAACAAAGACAACTTGGGACGAATGAAACAAACACCGTTGATAATACTTAGAGTTGATCTTGCGGATGTTGAAAATGATCAGATCCACTTGAAGAGAAAACATCGGTTGAAAAGGATTGACATGACAATCTTGATTATCATGAAGGATTAGTATTCACATCGAAGTATGGGAACACCGGTTAGAAAAGGTATGGAATCAACACTTGACTTCGAAGCAACTCGAATACCACAAACCAAAACAAAAACAAAGGATTGGCTTACAGAATAAGCCCGAAACAAACATATGATAGATCCCATATCGTATCATGCGTCTGTTGGAAAGATATTCTAGGAGCTACTTGAATTCCCACTTATAAAGTCCCGAAACTTTCTGGTTATGCAATCTGGTGTTGGGGATACAGGGGGCACAAAATATATCACCCAAACTAACAATACCTAGATCCAGCTGTATCCATCCTTCAACACATAACCAAGAAAACCAGCGAAAATCATGTACCTCAACCTTCGAAAAGCATCCATTATACGAGTTATGGCAATACTCCCGCACTCGCCTCAGTACTGGGCTATTAGGGTAATCTCACCAACAACTGTGCAAAAGAGATTTTCGATGTCGGCGTACTAAACTCAGGTATTCCAGAACTGCAACGATAAAATTATGACGACAACACCTCAGAGCTCAACTCCCCGGGACACTTCCACTAAACCCCTGCTGACAGGAGGCACCAAGACAATGTTGTCATCACAAAACCATCGGAACGATTCTAAGATACCCGCGTGATCCTAAAAAAAATTTAGTGAAATTTGAGAAGAGAAGAGTCAAAACTCTATGTCAGGATGCCTTACCAGAGCGATGAGGAGACTGGGAAGTAAAAAGAATTCCTAAACTCTCCGATACATAATTCCTAAATGACTCAAAACATTTTTCTAGACACAACTCGGCCACTAAAAAGGATCAATCAGTGGGGGCTCCTAAGGTCGGGGAAGGCTCTGATACCAACTTGTAAAGCCCTCGATGCGGCTATATCTCCCACGTGTCGAAGCACGAGTTAGAGGCATAACCGCATTGAAAGCAATGTCGCAAGTGAGGTAATCTTCACACAACCCATTTAATACATAAGGGAAAGAGATACATAGTTGGCTTACAATCGCCACTTCACACAATACATGAGTAAATCATTACATCATACAGATACAATCAAGGTCCGACTACGGAGCCAAAATAAAAGAAGACTACCCCAAATGCTACACAGATCCCCGATCGTCCCGACTGGGCTCCACTACTGATCAACTGAAACGAAACAACACAATGAGCAAGATCTTCACCGAGCTCCTCCTTGAGCTCGGATGCGTCACCTGCACGGTTTCATCGGCACCTGCAAACTGGTTTTGGAAGTATTTGTGAGTCACGGGGACTCAGCAAAATCACACCCGCGAGATCAAGTCTATTTAAGCTTAAAGGTAGGACAGGATAGTGAGGTGGAGCTGCAGCAAGCGACTAGCATATCTGGTGTCTAGCATATGCAAATGAGAGCGAGAAGAGAAGGCAAAAGCACAGTCGAACAACTATGATCAAGAAGTGATCCTAGAACAACCTACGTCAAGCATAACTCCAACACCGTGTTCACTTCCCAGACTCCGCCGAGAAGAGACCATCACGGTTACACACGCGGTTGGTGTATTTTAATTAAGATCAACTTCGGGTTTTCTACAACCGGACATTAACAAATTCCCATCTGCCACATAACCGCGGGCACGGCTTTCGAAAGTTCAAACCCTGTAGGGTTGTCCCAACTTAGCCCATTATAAGCTCTCGCGATCAACGAAGGATATTCCTTCTCCCCGGGAAGATCCGGTCAGTCTCGGAATCCCGGCTACAAGACATTTCGATAGTAATAAAACAAGACCAGCAAAGCCTCCCGGATGTGCCGACAAATCCCGATAGGAGCTGCACATATCTCGTTTTCAGGGCACACCGGATGAGCCAGACGTCGGGTTGGCATAGACCCTGATTGCCCAGGGGGCGCCGGACATCGCTCGGTTTGGACCAGCACTCGAAGGAGAACTGGACCGGGGGGCTAAAATAAAGATGACCCTCGGGCTCCGGAAACCCAAGGGAAATAAAAGGGCATAGGTGAGGCAAATGGTAAAACCAATGTTGTGCCTTGCTGGAGGAGTCTTATTCAAAGCGAACTGTCAAGGGGGTCCCATAGATCACCCAACCGCGTTAGGGACGCAAAATCCGGGAACATAACACCGGTATGACAGAAACTAGGGTGGCAAGAGTGGAACAAAACACCAGGCATAAGGTCGAGCCTTCCACCCTTTACCAAGTATATAGGTGCATTAATAATATAAGAGATATTGTGATATCCCAACAAGTAAACATGTTCCAATCAAGGAACAACATCTCCATGTTCCAATCAAGGAACAACATCTCCATGTTCCAACAAGGAACAAACTTCATCTTCACCTGCAACTAAGAACGCTATAAGAGGGGCTGAGCAAAGCGGTAACATAGCCGAACAACGGTTTGCTAGGACAAGGTGGGTTAGAGGCTTGGTTTAACAATATGGGAGGCATGATAAGCAAGTGGTAGGTATCGCAGCATAGGCATAGCAAAAGAGCGAGCAATCTAGCAAGCCAAGATAGAAGTGATTTCGAGGGTATGGTCATCTTGCCTGCAAAGTTCTCAGAGTTGTCGAAGGGTTGATCCTCGTAAGCGTTCTCAACAGGTTCCTCGGTCACGTACTCGTCTCCCGGCTCTACCCAAAATGAGAACACAAGCATAGGAACAACTATTAACCACGATGCACTGCGCAAGCAACATGATGCAAAACATGGCATGATATGCGAGATGTGGTATGCAATGCATATGCGTGCTCCGGAAGGAAAAGATGAAAAAGGGTATAATCTTGGGAAACCAAGTATGCCACTGGAAAGGTGAGGTGATTTCGGATCAAATCGATATAAAGATCACCGGAACCGGATGCACGGTTTGCAAATGAGAAGCAAAACAAGAATGACATATTTCTGCGTTTAACAGCATGATGCCACATAGCATGCAACAAGAAATTAAGCTACTGCAACCAAGCATATCAGCAAAGCATATAGCAGAGATCTACTCAAGATGCTCGACAAAAGATGAACACTGAGCTACGGCTAAATCACAATATAACAGGTTCAAACAAGCATGGCAAAAGTGCAATAGATAACAGGTTCACATACTTGGTTTGCAAATAACAACATGCCAGAAATTAACATCAGGATGACATGTTTAGAGCAAGGAAACAACATGCTACAGGAACACAATATAGCAAAAGAAGGCATGACATGAATCAACTCAAAACATTGAACAAAAGTACCTTACTGACCATGAGCCGAAAATGACCAGAAAATATACTAGCACCCATGTAAATAAGGAAGTTTCGCTACAGTTTTCAGACAGCAGAAAACTGGACATGTCAAAAACAGATAACAAGTAGGCATGTTTACGAGCTCGATGCACTCACTACAGAGCATTTCGTGATAAACTACGCATACACCCACCAAGAAGACATGGCATAAAAGCTATACATGACAAGAACAACAACACAGCATTCACGGATCAACAACAACAAGCTTGGCAAAATCGAATAACATGTAAACAATCTGCCAGTAATGTTTTATAGAAAAGTTAGAGCTCAATTGACTCAAGCTATGGCACTCCATAATTACAAACAAAGCCATGGATGGATATAGAAAATCCATATGTTAAAAACAACCTTACTGATCATGCTCAAAATAGGCATAGATATCTCCGTAACAACGAGAACACATGGGATAAAAATAACAGCAGGACATGACTTAGTGAAAATACTAAGTCCCTGAAATCAGCAACAATATGATCCCTAGTTTGCACGCTTGTGCTAGTCACCACAAAGATCACAAAAATTCATGGCATACACCCCTGTAAAGATGGCATGGCATATTCAAAACACCTGTAGGACTCAACTTCATAGGGTGCACACATCAATCATGGCAAAAATGACAAAAGTGCATCTACTGAAACAGATCTGAAACTAACATCACATAGCCCTCTTCCAACAGCATTTCGGGCATCAAGATGAGATCAAATGAAAATGATGCAATGATATTAAATGATGTACTCATCGAGGCGAACAATTTGACATATTACATGCACGAAACGGAGCAGCACACATGGAGATATGATGCGATGAACATGGCATGAAAAAGTAGCAGATCCGGGGACTTAGCAGATTTTTACCCTCGCAGAAACTGGACGAGGACGTGCAGCGGGACGGAGTGGTAAGGGTCGGGGACGGCGTGTTTGGTTCCCGGGGCCGGTGGATCTCGTCCACCTCTCTCGGATCCAGCGGAGGCGGAGCTCCGGCAAGGGCGGCGCGCAGCTCCGGCGACTGGTGGTGAGCGGGGACGGCGAGGAGGTAGTCGGGGGCGCGGATCCGGTCGCTCCCGACCCGATCCGGCTGGATCCAGCGGCGGTAGGCGGCGGGGCGGCGAGCTCGGCGGGTGGCGGCGCAACGGACGAGTCCGGCGGCGGCGGCGAGGCCCTGGCCAGCGAGCTCGACGCGGGGGCTCGGGCACCGCGGGACGAGCGGGCGGCGGAGCCGCGGGGCTCAGGCGCGGACGCCTGCGGGCGATGCGGCGGCGGAGGCGGCGACTTGCAGCGGGGCGGCGCGCGGAGGGCGCGGCGGCGGCGAAGGACGGCGCGAGCGGGCGAGCTCGCCGGCGGGAGGCGACGCGGAGCGAGCGGGCGGACGGCGGCGGGGGCGCACGGGCGGCGCGCGGACGGGCTGGGCGGGCCCGATCCTGGCCCCGGCTGGCTTCGGCGGGTCGCAGCGCGGTGGGAGGGGAGAGAGGGACAGGTGGCGGCGCGCGGTTGGAGGAGAGCGTCGGCGGAGTAACGTGGCGAGTTCTGATTGGACGGAGCGACGTGGCTGGTGGTGGTGGACTTGTCCGGCCGCCGGGCGGACATGTCCGGCGGCGCGAGAAGGGAGAGGGCTAGGGTTGGACTGCGCGAAAAATCCGGAAGGGACACATATTTATAGGTAGGAGGAGCTAGGAAGCTCCAAATGAGGAGCGGTTTGCAGCCACGCGATCGTGATCCGACGACCGAGATGATGGAGGGGGTTAGGATGGGTTATTGGGCCACTTAGGAGGGATGTTGGGCTGCAACACAAAGAGGGCTTTTGGAGCTACCCGGTTAACCGTTGGAGTATCAGACGACCTCCGAATGACCCGAAACTTGACGAGCGGTCTACCGGTGCTATACCAAGGCCGCTTGGCAAACCTCGGTCCATTCCGAGAAAGTTTAATACCCACACACGAAAAAAAAGGCAAAAAGGGGGCGCCGGGGGACATAGGAGCGCCGGATTGCAAAACGGACAACGGGGAAAAAGCTCAGATACAAGGGACGAACACGTATGCAAATGCGATGCACATGACGACATGATATGAAATGCATGAAAAGGGAAAAATGCAAAAGAAGGAAAACCCAACCACGGAGGGAATATCATATCACATTGCCGAAAATGGCAAGAGTTGGAGTTACAAATATGGCAAGTTACATCCTGGGTGTTACAACACTCCACCACTACGAGAGGATCTCGTCCCGAGATCTAGAATGGCACCGGAGAAAAGCGGAAGAGGAAGAGGTAAAACAAAGTTGCTTCTTTGACAAACGAGTGAAACCGACAAACCTTGAGAGGTTGAACAAATTGAAAGAAAGAATACAACAAAGATGAACACAGTTGAAAACACTCCATTAGAAAAGAGGAACATGGGATACGACGAGAACCAAGAGGTTTAGTGATAAGGTAGATATTGAAACCACTTCGGTTAAAACAAGATAGAGAAGGAATAAGAATGACATGATTTGGGCAGCACTCCGACTGAAAATGGAAGGGATTTGAACATGATCTTGACAAGATGAGAGGATACTTGCTGAAATTAACAACACACTTCCTACGGAACTATTAAAAGAATGGCACAAGGGGTAAGAAAGATTTCAGACAGCACTCCGGTAGAAAAACGAAGGAAAACTTGATAAGATGAAAAGAAATTGAAGCGATGACACAACACTCCGGTTAAACGGATAAGCAAGGAAAAGGACATGATATTTACAAAATGAGATGATGGGTCGAAGAGAGCAACATCAGAATACCTCCGGAAGAAATAATAGAAGATAGTTGGAATGAATAGAACGAAGAATGAAACCAACATCTCCTACCATAAATGAATTTGAAAGAGCATACTTACAAAGTAGGATTGAACGGAGTTGTTCAAAAAAAACAACAATGGTAGGAATAAGCTTGTTGAGGGCTTATGGAAACAACTCAAAACTTAGAGGTGAATACATGCCACTATGGAAAACAATTGATTGCTTGAGAGCAACACGGAGATGAAAACTCTTTCACCGAGAAGAGAAGGAGAAACTTGGATCATTAATAAGCACCATATTAGCAACATTCCTTAGGGAAGGCTTTAGGTGAAATCTTTACCAAGATAACCCCAATGGAGGGATTGATAGGTTGAAAAGATGTCTTGATCGAAGATAAAATGATGGATTTAGATATGTCACTCTTGAAAACTTGTGAATCATAAAACATGAAGGGAAATTATCAACAATGACATAACACCACCTCAAAAGATAAGGTAGAAAGAATTGCACTTCGGAATGCAAGATGAAGAATGCTTGAACTCCTCAAGACAAAACGTGTGTTGAGCACCATGTTTATTTTGAAGTATGGCTTGACGGATCATAACTTCGAGAGAAAACTTGAAGAACATTTGAAGAATGAAAAGAATCCTTGACGAACCACCATGTAGAGCCTCCATGAAGAACTCCGGTAATAAAAGGATGATAGAAAGAAAGAGAAGTTGAAAACACAAGGTGAAGCCTTGCAATGATTTAGATGGAGCTTCAGGATGATGTAACCGAGAAAACTTTGAACTCCGGAAAGAAAAGATGAAGCATCTTGAACAGAGAATGTGATATGATGAACAAACTCCGGAAAGAAGAGATGAACAACTTAGAACTGAGAAATTGATACCATTACGAACTCCGGAAGAAGGAATTAATCACTTGGAAGAAACAAGAATAAGAATTATGTTATGCGTATCCTTCACCAATTTAGATTGATGACAAGCAACGTATTAGGCATACTACTTATTCTCGTTGAAAAAGGATTGAAGAGAGATATTGCTCAACTTGGGAAGGTCTTCAACGAACCACCGGTAGGATTGGAAAGAACGAATGAATCTATATGATAATGAATGAAGAGAACTCTTGGACGAACCACCATAAGAATTGGAAATGAAAGTAGTAAAGGCACAATTCACCGGGAAGAATTAGAAAACGAATAAAGATACTTGACAGAATTTAGATACATGAGAACGAAGAGATCATGAACTGATTAGAGGATATTTGAACGATGCACCGGTAAGATTTGGAGAATGAACGAAGAGACATCAATTTAGAATAATTGGAGAACGAAGCTGAAAACTTAGAACTAATAAATCTGAGATGATGGGCTCCGAAGAATCAAACTGAAAAGAATCCTGAAATGCTCCGGATGGGTGAAAACAATTCTCACAATTGAAAACAATTATGAGAGGATGGCATCAAGCTAGAACCCTGAATCTTGAAGAGAATGGAGCAAGATTTAAGAGAAACTCTTCTTCGGTCTTCAAATGTTGAGAATGACGATGAGAAACACCACCAAGAATTGTTGAGGCACTCCGAAATGAAAATTAGAAAGGTTGAACCAACGATGAAAAGAATTTGAAAGCGATCTTGGAGAAGGAATATGACTGATGATACTTCATTCTTACGTCAAACTTCGAAAAGAATTCGGGAAGTTCCGGGAAAATTAGAAGAGTCAGGTAAGATCCTGGGAAAAGACCTGTGGGTTAGGGCCCACTCAAAAGAAACACCGTTGAAAGAATTGCTTGAAAAGAGAGATTACACCGGTTGAATTAAATGGCTTGAATGAGATAGCATCCTCAAAAGAACTTGAGTGAATTGAGAATGGAAACTTGAATCTTCTGAGATATCTTCATCACTTTGGAACAATTGAATAGCGAGAAGTGGATGATTAAGAGGTGCACCGGTATGAGAAAGCACTTGAAACGAGGAAGGGGATAAGATCAACACCTAAAACTTGAATTGAATCTGCCGGATAAGAAAGAGAATGATGAATGATGAACTTGAAACTCCGTTAGTATCTTCAAGGGAAATCACCGGATAAAAACATGGAGGAAAAGAATGAAGAGACTTCACATCAATAAAATGGATGCTTGATTAAGATATATGAGTCCTTGAAGAAAGAGGGTGGGAGGGCGGGAAAAACAAAGACAACTTGGGACGAATGAAACAAACACCGTTGAGAATACTTAGAGTTGATCTTGCGGATGTTGAAAATGATCAGATCCACTTGAAGAGAAAACATCGGTTGAAAAGGATTGACATGACAATCTTGATTATCATGAAGGATTAGTATTCACATCGAAGTATGGGAACACCGGTTAGAAAAGGTATGGAATCAACACTTGACTTCGAAGCAACTCAAATACCACAAACCAAAACAAAAACAAAGGATTGGCTTGCAGAATAAGCCCGAAACAAACATATGATAGATCCCATATCGTATCATGCGTCTGTTGGAAAGATATTCTAGGAGCTACTTGAATTCCCACTTATAAACTCCCGAAACTTTCTGGTTATGCAATCTGGTGTTGGGGATACAGGGGGCACAAAATATATCACCCAAACTAACAATACCTAGATCCAGCTGTATCCATCCTTCAACACATAACCAAGAAAACCCTCGGAAATCATGTACCTCAACCTTCGAAAAGCATCCGTTATACGAGTTATGGCAATACTCCCGCACTCGCCTCAGTACTGGGCTATCAGGGTAATCTCACCAACAACTGTACAAAAGAGATTTTCGATGTCGGCGTACTAAACTCAGGTATTCCAGAACTGCAACGATAAAATTATGACGACAACACCTCAGAGCTCAACTCCCCGGGACACTTCTACTAAACCCCTGCTGACAGGAGGCACCAAGACAATGTTGTCATCACAAAACCATCGGAACGATTCTAAGATACCCGCGTGATCCTAAAAAAATTTTAGTGAAATTTGAGAAGAGAAGAGTCAAAACTCTACGTCAGGATGCCTTACCAGAGCGATGAGGAGACTGGGAAGTAAAAAGAATTCCTAAACTCTCCGATACATAATTCCTAAATGACTCAAAACATTTTTCTAGACACAACTCGGCCACTAAAAACGATCAATCAGTGGGGGCTCCTAAGGTCGGGGAAGGCTCTGATACCAACTTGTAAAGCCCTCGATGCGGCTATATCTCCCACGTGTCGAAGCACGACTTAGAGGCATAACCGCATTGAAAGCAATGTCGCAAGTGAGGTAATCTTCACACAACCCATTTAATACATAAGGGAAAGAGATACATAGTTGGCTTACAATCGCCACTTCACACAATACATGAGTAAAGCATTACATCATACAGATACAATCAAGGTCTGACTACGGAGCCAAAATAAAAGAAGACTACCCCAAATGCTACACAGATCCCCGATCGTCCCGACTGGGCTCCACTACTGATCAACTGAAACGAAACAACACAATGAGCAAGATCTTCATCGAGCTCCTCCTTGAGCTCGGATGCGTCACCTGCACGGTTTCATCGGCACCTGCAAACTAGTGTTGGAAGTATCTGTGAGTCACGGGGACTCAGCAAAATCACACCCGCGAGATCAAGTCTATTTAAGCTTAAAGGTAGGACAGGATAGTGAGGTGGAGCTGCAGCAAGCGACTAGCATATCTGGTGTCTAGCATATGCAAATGAGAGCGAGAAGAGAAGGCAAAAGCACAGTCGAACAACTATGATCAAGAAGTGATCCTAGAACAACCTACGTCAAGCATAACTCCAACACCGTGTTCACTTCCCAGACTCCGCCGAGAAGAGACCATCACGGTTACACACGCGGTTGGTGTATTTTAATTAAGATCAACTTCGGGTTTTCTACAACCGGACATTAACAAATTCCCATCTGCCACATAACCGCGGGCACGGCTTTCGAAAGTTCAAACCCTGTAGGGTTGTCCCAACTTAGCCCATTATAAGCTCTCGCGATCAACGAAGGATATTCCTTCTCCCCGGGAAGATCCGATCAGTCTCGGAATCCCGGCTACAAGACATTTCGATAGTAATAAAACAAGACCAGCAAAGCCGCCCGGATGTGCCGACAAATCCCGATAGGAGCTGCACATATCTCGTTCTCAGGGCCCACCAGATGAGCCAGACGTCGGGTTGGCATAGACCCTGATTTCCCAGGGGGTGCCGGACATCGCTCGGTTTGGACCAGCACTCGAAGGAGAACTGGCCCGGGGGGCTAAAATAAAGATGACCCTCGGGCTCCGGAAACCCAAGGGAAATAAAAGGGCATAGGTGAGGCAAATGGTAAAACCAATGTTGGGCCTTGCTGGAGAAGTCTTATTCAAATCGAACTGTCAAGGGGGTCCCATAGATCACCCAACCGCGTTAAGGACGCAAAATCCGGGAACATAACACCGGTATGACAGAAACTAGGGCGGCAAGAGTGGAACAAAACACCAGGCATAAGGTCGAGCCTTCCACCCTTTACCAAGTATATAGGTGCATTAATAATATAAGAGATATTGTGATATCCCAACAAGTAAACATGTTCCAATCAAGGAACAACATCTGCATGTTCCAACAAGGAACAAACTTCATCTTCACCTGCAACTAAGAACGCTATAAGAGGGGCTGAGCAAAGCGGTAACATAGCCAAACAACGGTTTGCTAGGACAAGGTGGGTTAGAGGCTTGGTTTAACAATATGGGAGGCATGATAAGCAAGTGGTAGGTATCACAGCATAGGCACAGCAAAAGAGCGAGCAATCTAGCAAGCCAAGATAGAAGTGATTTTGAGGGTATGGTCATCTTGCCTGTAAAGTTCTCAGAGTTGTCGAAGGGTTGATCCTCGTAAGCGTTCTCAACAGGTTCCTCGGTCACGTAATCGTCTCCCGGCTCTACCCAAAACGAGAACACAAGCAAAGGAACAACTATCAACCACGATGCACTGCGCAAGCAACATGATGCAAAACATGGCATGATATGCGAGATGTGGTATGCAATGCATATGCGTGCTCCGGAAGGAAAAGATGAACAAGGCATAATTTTGGCAAACCAAGTATGCCACTGGAAAGGTGAGGTGATTTCGGATGAAATCGATATAAAGATCACCGGAATCGGATGCACGGTTTGCAAATGACAAGCAAAACAAGAATGACATATTTCTGCGTTTAACAGCATGATACCACTTAGCATGCAACAAGAAATTAAGCTACTGCACCCAAACATATCAGCAAAGCATATGGCAGTGATCTACTCAAGATGCTCGACAAAAGATGAACACTGAGCTATGGCTAAATCACACAATAACAGGTTCAAACAAGCATGGAAAAAGTGCAAAAGATAACAGGTTCACATACTTTGTGAAAATAACATGCCAGAAATTAACATCAGGATGACATGTTTAGAGCAAGGAAACAACATGCTACGGGCACACAATATAGTAAAGCAAGGCATGACTTGAATCTACTCAAAACATTGAACAAAAGTCCCTTACTGACCATGAGCCAAAAAGGACCAGAAAATATACTAGCACCCATGTAAATAAGCAAGTTTCGCTACAGTTTTCATACTTAGCAGAAAACTGTTCATGTCAAAAACAGATAACAAGTAGGCATGTTTACGAGCTCGATGCACTCACTACAGAGCATTTCATAATAAACTAAGCATACACCCACAAATAAAACATGGCATAGAAGCTATACCTGACAAGAACAACAACATAGCATTCACGGATCAACTACAACAAGCTTGGCAAAATCGAATAACATGTAAACAATCTGCCAGTAATATTTTATAGCAAAGTTAGAGCTCGATTGACTCAATCTATGGCACTCCATAATTACAAACAAAGCCATGTATGGATATACCAAATCCATATGTTCAAAACACCCTTACTTATCATGCTCAAAATAGGCATAGATCTCTCCGTAACAATGAGAACACATGGGATAAAATAACAGCAGGACATGACTTAGTGAAAATACTAAGTCCCTGAAATCAGCAACAATATGATCCCTAGTTTGCATGCTTGTGCTAGTCACCACAAAGATCATAAAAATTCATGGCATACACCCCTGTAAATATGGCATGGCATATTACAAAACACCTGTAGGAGTCAACTTCATAGGGTGCACACATCAATCATGGCAAAAATGACAAAAGTGCATCTACTGAAACAGATCTGAAACTAACATCACATAGCCCTCTTCCAACAGCATTTCGGGCATCAAGATGAGCTCAAATGAAAATGATGCAATGATATGAAATGATGTACTCATCGAGGCGAACAATTTGACATATTACACGCAAGAAACGGAGCAGCACACATGGAGATATGATGCGATGAACATGGCATGAAAAAGTAGCAGATCCGGGGACTTTGCAGATTTTTACCCTCGCAGAAACTGGACGAGGACGTGTAGCGGGACGGAGTGGTACGGGTCGGGGATGGCGTGTTTGGTTCCCGGGGCCGGTGGATGTCGTCCACCTCTCCCGGATCCAGCGGAGGCGGAGCTCCGGCGAGGGCGGCGCGCAGCTCCGGCGACTGGTGGTGAGCGGGGACGGCGAGGATGTAGTCGAGGGCGCGGATCCGGTCGCTCCCGACCCGATCCGGCCGGATCCGGCGGCGGTAGGCGGCGGGGCGGCGAGCTCGGCGGGTGGCGGCGCAACGGACGAGTTCGGCGGCGGCGGCAAGGCCCTGGCCAGCGAGCTCGGCGCGGGGGCTCGGGCACCGCGGGACGAGCGGGCGACGGAGCCACGGGGCTCAGGCGCGGACGCCTGCGGGCGATGCGGCGGCGGAGGCGGCGACTTGCGGCGGGGCGGCGCGCGGAGGGCGCGGCGGCGGCGAAGGCCGGCGCGAGCGGGCGAGCTCACCGGCGGGAGGCGGCGCGGGGCGAGCGGGCGGACGGCGGCGGGGGCGCACGGGCGGCGCGCGGACGGGCCGGGCGGGCCCGATCCGGGCCCCGGCGGGCTTCGGCGGGTCGCAGCGCGGTGGGAGGGGAGAGAGGGACAGGTGGCGGCGCGCGGTTGGAGGAGAGCGTCGGCGGAGTGATGTGGCGAGTTCTGATTGGACAGAGCGACGTGGCTGGTGGTGGTGGACGCGTCCGGCCGCCGGGCGGACATGTCCGGCGGCGTGAGAAGGGAGAGGGCTAGGGTTGGACTGCGCGAAAAATCCGAAAGGGACACATATTTATAGGTAGGAGGAGTTAGGAAGCTCCAAATGAGGAGCGGTTTGCGGCCACGCGATCGTGATCCGACGACCGGGATGATGGAGGGGGTTAGGATGGGTTATTGGGCCACTTAGGAGGGGTGTTGGGCTGCAACACAAAGAGGGCTTTTGGAGCTACCCGGTTAACCGTTGGAGTATCAAACGACCTCCGAATGACCCGAAACTTGACGAGCGGTCTACCGGTGCTATACCAAGGCCGCTTGGCAAACCTCGGTCCATTCCGAGAAAGTTTAATACCCACACACGAAAAAGGGCAAAAGGGGGCGCCGGGGGACATAGGAGCGCCGGATTGCAAAACGGACAACGGGGAAAAAGCTCGGATACAAGAGACGAACACGTATGCAAATGCGATGCACATGATGACATGATATGAAATGCATGACAAGGGCAAAATGCAAAAGAAGGAAAACCCTACCACGTAGGGAATATCATATCACATTGCCGAAAATGGCAAGATTTGGAGTTACAAATATGGCATGTTACATCCGGGGTGTTACAACGCAATGACTGCCGCCATCTTTGGTAAGCTTCTTGTGACTTGTATAATAATCGTGATCCTCTTATAAACAGCCCGGTTTGTAAACTGCTGATCATGTTACAGGCACTCGCATTAACCACTTGGGGTCGGATGTGCGGATGAAATTGAAAGCCGCCTACACCTTAATCGAGCAGCTGTACACTGGAGCGCAGCGGATTATCTCAACTGCGTCACACAATAATCCAGCACCTACTTTGATCCAAGATACACTTAAGAGACTGTCAATGCTCCCTGCTCGGATTGATGAGCTAAAAAAGTCTGCTGCTCGAACCGGAGCCATCAATGCCTTAATCCGGGCCAAAGCATGGGTGCCCGATTTTGATCCTGTTGAAGCGGCTCAAGGCTATCCCAGCTTGAAGGAGGATGGCTCAGAATTCAGCGAAGAGGATTTAAGAGAGATAAATCGGGCGGTGCGCCCTCTGGCCTGTCAATTGGTAGAGGAAGCAAATTTGTCGCATTATCAAGCTCAGTATAATGACCAGAACAAAAGAGTGGCTGCACCAATCCCTGAAGCGGAAAACCTGATTCCTCCAATCCGTAAGCATACTTACGCCCCTGATATTGAACCGTCTTCACTGATCCAAGAAGAGGCTGTCTTTCAAGCATTAATGGGAATCGACTGGACCACTGTTGACTTCCAGCCGCTGGGTAGAGACGAGGAAGCTGAAGCGGCGCAGGATGATCCAGAACAATCAAACCGGGGTGGCCAGCAGGCGTGAACCGAAGGCAGCTTTAACTAGCTTCCTTGTTATATCTTGTCAAGAAAACAATGATCTCATTTGGGCACCAAGCTGCCTTTTAATAGGACAGACAATACTTTTTGCTTCTTGAGATGCCTTCGTGCATCTGTGCTGATACCTTTATTTGGAAGGTCGATATTGCCAACTTATATCTCCTGCAATCATAAAATCTTAAACTACAAGGGCGGTTGTACCGCCATCCGGTTTTACGAATCTTTATGTAGATACGCAAGGAGACTTGCAAATATGATCAAATTTTGTGATACGAAATACCTGCCATTTATTGGGCACGAAGTAGGCGTGTAGCCAATCTTGAAACGGGGGTTTGATAACCCTAAACCGTCATGGGAGAAAACAGCTCCTGTATATATAACGCTGGCTTACTGTGTAAACCGTGCTTTGATCATAATAGCCTTTTGTTACTCCAACAAAGGATGTGGACAGAAAAAATCAAACCGGGTAAATAATCTTCGGTTTAAAAATGGACCGTGTTCCGCCAATTTGGCTGTTCGAACTGGTACAAAGCACTGTCGGTTTAAAAAACACAACTAAGATAAAATAGCAACTCCTTAAGAAAGGCTATTTAAAGCAAAAGCAATGATAAAACTTTTTGCAAAAAGAGAGGCTTTACTGAGCCGATCAGATGGTGTTACCATGGTCAGACGCAACCAAGCTCCCCAAAGGTGTCGCTATGGTGCCTGTCGGTGTCAAAACCGGCAGATCTCGGGTAGGGGGTCCCGATCTATGCGTCAAGGTCGTATGGTAACAGGAGACAAGGGACACTTTATTTTACCTAGGTTCGGGCAATCTCGATGGAGGTAAAACCCTACTCCTGCTAGATTAATATTGATGATATGGGTAGTACAAGAGTAGATCTACCACGAGATCATGGAGGCTAAACCCTAGAAGCTAGCCTATGGGTATGATGATGGTTATGATGTGTTCGTCCTACGGACTACAACCCTCCGGTTTATATAGGCACCGGATAGGGTTAGGGTTACACAGAGTCGGTTACATTGGTAGGAGATCTTGAATATCCGCACGCCTAGCTTGCCTTCCACGCCAAGGAAAGAACCTTCCGGACACGGGATGAAGTCTTCAATCTTGGATCTTCATAGTCCTGGAGTCCGGCTGAAGATGTAGTTCGGCTATCCGAACACCCCCTAATCCAGGACTCCCTCAGTAGCCCTTGAACCAGGCTTCAATGACGACGAGTCCGGCGCGCAAATTGTCTTCGGCATTGCAAGGCGGGTTCCTCCACCAAATTCTTCAAGAAGATAATAAACACCAAAAAATAGTGTCCGGCTCTGCAAAACAAGTTTCCACGTATTGCCATATAGAGAATAATACAAACACAAATCAAATCTGCTGACGTATTCCGCAGTGCGTCATAACACTGCGGCCAAGCCTTCTGTATGGATTATTTTTTGTTGTTCCACCGCAGCACGTTCAACGAGGCGGTTTCCTTGGCACGTCTTGTCGAAGCGGAGATCGTGTGCCCCTTTTAACGGGATTCTCATTAATGCGGACGTGGGTAACCCAACCGCGCCATTTACCATGGCGTGTGAGCGGCAAGCGAGTTTTATTAGGTAGGTGGGGACGCATAACGGCATCAGCCTATATAAGGGGATAAAGATCCACCTCTTTCACTTACGCCTTCTTCCTCCTTTGCCCATCCATCTCCTGCGCACTCAACCTCCAACGCCCAAGTTCGCTCTTTCTTACCCAGCCCGTTCCAGCGATGTCCGGAGCGGGTGGCAAGTGGATGGCTTCCTCCGTTACGGAGGGTCAAATAAAAAAGCTTAGGAAGGCCGGATATCTGTCCAAGGACATCCCGCACCGGCTTCCCGGGGCGGGGCAGCTTCCTCCCACCCCGAGGCCCCATGAGAGGGTAGTTTTTCTCCCCCATTTCCTCCGCGGACTGGGTTTTCCACTTCACCCTTTTGTCCGGGGGCTCATGTTCTACTATGGCCTGGACTTCCACGATCTGGCCCCGAACTTTATCCTCAATATGTCGGCGTTTATCATCGTGTGTGAGGCCTTTCTCCGCATCCGCCCCCACTTCGGCCTTTGGCTCCAGACCTTCAACGTCAACCCAAGGTGGTGTCCGGCACCCAGGCGGAGTGCGGAGGTGCTATGGCCGGCAAAATGGCCAACGCACTCTGGTTCGATGGCTCCTTTATGGAGTCCTTAAAGGGGTGGCAGGCAGGGTGGTTTTACATCATCGAGCCATGCGACTCAAAATGGGTCGCGGCCCCTGAGTTCCGATCCGGACCCCCCACGCGGCTCATGTCCTGGAAAGAGACGGGCTTATCGTGGGGCAACGAAGAAGAAGTGACCGGACTGCAAACTTGCATCCGGTCCCTGATGAACAAGCCCATCCGGCATGTCAACATCATCCAGGTCATGTTCGTTCGCCGGATCCTCCCGTGCCAAGAACGGGAGTTCACTTTGTGGGAATTCGACCCGGCACAGCACCAAACCCTCAATAGGCTCTTCGACACGAGGTATGAAGACGTCTGGAAGGTGCTAACCAAAGGCGCCGAGTGCCCCACATCTGCTTCCGAGGACCGCGGATACAGCTCGCAGCGCAACACTGGCGAGGTAGGCTATTTATACCTTTCACAGGTTCGTTAAGCTTTTCTACATAGATTAACTCTACGTGGGATCTAAAAACTCCCTTTGCCTTTGACAGGCGTGGCTGAAGATAGCCGGACCAATCAACTGTCCGGCTCCTCTGCCCGAAGACCCAGCCCCAGCTCTCTTAGAGAAGCTGCTGGCTCCGGTGCCCTATGTGGTGCCGGAGAAGAAGGTCAAGAAGAAGAAGACCACCGGGACTCGAAAGAGTGCCCGCAATGTGGTGGTGTCGAGCTCGTCATCTGGCGAGTCTGCGACGCCCTCCTCTCATGAAAACGAGGAGGAGGAACAAGGAAGCTCTCACCCTCCATTGAGGGGAGCGAAAAAGAAGAAGGCCACCCCAACAGGGTAGGCCGAGGGGTCGAGGAAAAGGAAGACCCCTCCACCGGACTACTCCCCCAAAGCCGAAGAGGGCGGAAAGGAGTGGCCGGACAGAACCAAGCGTCCGGCGACATCGTAAGTATTCACATACCAGAATGACTCATAGTATCTTCAAGTGCGCAGCTTACCCTAATGTCGAATGCTATTTGCGCAGCCCGCCCCGAGCCGCACTTGATGATTCATCGAGCGGCTCCCTGGATTAGTCGGACATGAACTCTGTCCCGCCCGGAGTCTCCCCCAGCAGGGCGGACGACGCCGAAGCGGCATCCCGCCGAACAGGGCAGGAGGAGGTGGTCCTGGAGGAGCCGCAAGGCAATCCTCAGGACCCCAGGAGTAAAGGGGATGAAACCCCCCAGGGCTCCCAGTCCGGCTTTGTACCGGACACCGCGCCGGACTCAACCGTCCTGGCTCGCGGTGGGCGAACTCCTTCCAAGAGGAGTAAGCCGTCTAAGCCGGCGACCTCTTTCCAACCAGAGGCGCCGGATAGTCTGTTGGAGGCGCTTGAAGGCGCCACCATCGACAAGGAGCACCGTACTGTTATGAGTGCGGTGGTCCAAAGGGTTCGGTCCGCCAAGAGCGGACTGAATGAAGCTTGCGCTAGCCTTCTAACAGGCTTCCAGGTAAGCAAAAAATATGCTAAATTCATTACCGCATAGACAGTAGCCCCTGATGCTCTGTTCGGTGTTCGGAAAGAAAAGCCGAATAGAGGATCCAACAATTTTCGCAAGAGTCTAATAAAAAGTCTAATATGCATATGCAGGCTTCCCTGCTGTCCACCGCCGCACTGACTGCGCAAGTGGAAGTCCTGAAAAAGGACCTCAAGCGGTCCGAGCAAGAGCTCGGTCTTGCCAAAAGGCAGCTCGTGGAAACGGAAGGTAAGCAATACCCCGTAGAAGAAAAAAAAGGTGCCTATAGAGAGGCTTCATTGCAAAAAGAAATAACAAGATTGTACTGCTTATTGTAGGGGCCACAACCGAGGTGGCAACCCTGAAGCAGGCGCTGGCTGAGGCCGAGAAGAAAGCGGCCGAGGAGTGCGCCGAGCGAGAAAAGCTTGGGGTCCAAGTCGGCGAGGTGCAGCAAGAGCTGCAAGCTCTCATGAAGAAGCATGAGGGTTTGGAGATTGAGGCAAAAATGCAAGCATCCGAGCTCGCGTCGGCTGTTGAGACCACCAAGAGTGCCAAGGCTGATGCCCAAAAGGCCCTCCAAGAGTTGGAGGATGTGAAAAAGATAGCAGCGGGTAAGGCATTCTTAATGCAAAGTAGGAATATAAAGGTGAAATACCTATTACTTACCCGAATCCGGAGTTCTCCAGGGGCGTTCTTCGATCTTCCCTGCAGCGCATCCGACGCCGCCGCATTCTACCGAGCTGAAGAGGACAGCTCGACGGAGAGTGTGTTCTGGTCTCAGTATTCTGAGTCCGGACACCCTGTGCCCTTAAGCGATCAGCTGAAGCAGCTGGACGAGCTCCACAAGGCGGCCGAACAGGCCATGAAGGGCTTACTAGTTCGGCTATGGCCTGGAGAGGCCCTGCCTGGGAGCTACTTCGGGCTGGTGCGGCGGCTGGTGGAGGCATGTCCACGGCTTGAGGTCATCAAGTGCTCCGTCTGCATAGAAGGTGCCAGGAGGGCCCTTGCCCGTGTAAGGGTACACTGGGGCAAGCTGGACGAAGAGAAGCTGGTGAAGGACGGGCCGCCGCAGGGGAAGGAGCATCGCAAGCCCGAGAACTACTACAAGGAAGTTCTCGCTGGAGCTCGCCTTGTCGCGGATGAGTGTGCCAAAGATGTAATATTTCAATGAACTCGCTCGTTTGTATCCTGTGCGCTGAAAACTTGTTCATATGCGCTTAAGCAATGCTTTCTGAATTTAAAATATTATTTTCTGTGCGGCCGTTTATCAATAACTGAGAGATGGCGAGTTGTCGGCTTCTGCCCCCATGCAACTAGTGCTGGGGTGTTCGGGATAAACCTGAAGGCTCATGTTCCCATAGTTGGGTCCTTCGAGGGAGGCGCTCAGCACAGCGAACCAGGCAATCGGACTATAATGCTTGAACGCTCTCACTTAGCCATAGAACGTTATAATTTTAAATTTCGGCGAAGCCCCTAGTTCGAAAGGCCGAATTCGGGGCACTATCCACGCCTTTAGCCGGACTTAACCAGCTCTTCGCTTGAAGCGGCATAAGCCTTTAGGGACTCGAAAAACCTCTCGAACAGCGACCGGTCTCGCGCCTTATCATGACAGTCTGTTTTAGCTTTCTCCGCTGAGGTGCTCACCCACCTGATCTGGGGCACAATCGCAGTGGTTCTCCTAGTGCTACCTTAGCCGATAGAGCGGAACGTAAGGCACCAAAACATAGGAGCCGGGCAAACCCAACATATGACCAAAATCATGACTCGGAGCCGATGCATATAATGCTATAAGTTCGGGGTGCCGCACTTGTGAAAGTGGACGGACTTCTCACACCAGATAGAAGGGTAATAAAGCCCCTGGCGTGGTTTGCCGTACCATGGTGTACGGTTGCGATCATGTTATTTGAGTAAACATATGTATATTAAAAGAAGATAATGCAAAAAATAGACGAAAAGCTATGCATTATTTATGAGGAGGCTGTTTATTCAAGCCGAACGATACAAGTAGTGCGAAAAAAAATTTAGACTATTTAACATGTCCTGACCAGGCGCAGGCCACGGAATTCAGAAACAGATATATCGCTCGAGATAGAGACCACCTGAGAGTTCCATGATGCGGCATTGTTTTGTCTGCTTTCCTGGGTCCTGTATCGTCTGTGCGGCAGCGAGGCCGAACACTGTATCCAGAGTATTGAGTCCTGAAAGAAAAGAAGAACCCGGCAGCCCCTAGTACGTTTGACGCCGTATTGTTGGATGCCGTTTTATCTGCCCCTTCCCCTATGCCCCTGGAATTGTAAGGGCGTAATTGTGTACTCGAGGTACTAGCTCCGCTATGTAGTGATGGCTGGGGTTGGGGCCGTATTGCTACGCGTGCTCTGAACGCGCCAGTCGGTCTTGCTGCGGGTTACTCCGGACGCGTTTTGCTTTGTCCTGCTTTGTAGCGGCCGGACTCGAGAGCTGCCTTAACAGGCTGCTTTGTACCTCTGCTGCGAGGGCCGCCGTGTGTTCCTCCATACGGATGGAGCATTCGGTGTTTCCGCTGACCGTGATTACACCTCGAGGGCCTGGCATCTTGAGCTTGAGATATGCCTAGTGCGGCACCGCATTGAATTTAGCGAATGCGGTTCGTCCAAGCAAAGCATGATAGCCACTACGGAACGGAACTATGTCGAAGATTAACTCTTCGCTTCGGAAGTTGTCCGGAGATCCGAAGACCACATCAAGTGTTATGGAGCCTATGCAATTGGCCTCTACACCTGGGATGACGCCTTTAAAGGTCGTCCTTGTGAGCTTGATCCTTGATGGATCTATGCCCATTTTCGCACTGTATCCTGGTAGAGCAGGTTCAGGCTACTGCCGCCGTCCATGAGGATTCTTGTAAGGTGAAATCTGTCAACGATTGGGTCAAGAACCAATGCGGCGAAACCGCCGTGACGGATGCTAGTGGGGTGGTCCCTTCGATCGAAGGTGATCGGGAAAGAGGACCATGGGTTGAACTTTGGGGCGACTGGCTCCATCGCGTATACGTCCCGTAGCGCATGCTTCCTCTCCCGCTTGGGAATATGAGTCGCGTATATCATGTTCACCATCCGCACTTGTGGGGGAAACCCCTTCTGTCCGTTGTTGTTCGGCGGCCTGGGCTCCTCTTCGTCATCGCTGTCTAGCCTCTTGTTTTTGTGTTCGGCTCTTAACTTGCCTGCCTGCTTGAACACCCAACAATACCTGTTGGTGTGATTGGCTGGCCTTTCGGGGGTGCCGTGAATCTGGCACGAGCGGTCGAGTATTCGGTCCAAATTGGACGGGCCCTGGGTATTCTTTTTGAATGGCTTTTTCCGCTGACCTGATTTATGGCCTCTGAATCCGGCATTTACTGCCGTATCTTCATTGCTGTCGCTGCTGACGCGGCGTTTCTATTTATTCCGTCGCGACCTGCCACTTTTGTCCTTGGTATCTGAATTACCTTGCTCTTCGATAAGTTGTTGCTGCGAGCTAGCCAGCTATCTTCGCCCGCACAAAAGCGGGTCATGAGTGTCGTGAGGGCTGCCATGGATTTCGGTTTTTCCTGTCCCAGGTGCCGGGCAAGCCACTCGTCACAAATGTTATGCTTGAAGGCTGCTAAGGCCTCTACATCCGGACAATCGACTATCTGATTTTTCTTTGTTAGGAACCGTGTCCAGAATTGCCTGGCCGATTCTTCTGGCTGCTGGATTATGTGGCTTAGGTCGTCGGCGTCCGGTGGCCGTACGTAGGTCCCCTGGAAGTTGTCGAGGAATGCGGCCTCCAGGTCCTCCCAAGAGCCGATCGAATCTGCGGGGAGGCTGTTAAGCCAGTGCCGGGCTGGTCCCTTAAGCTTAAGGGGTAAATATTTGATGGCGTGCAAATCATCGCCACGTGCCATGTGGATGTGGAGGAGATAGTCCTCAATCCATACTGCCGGATCTGTCGTACCATCGTACGACTCGATGTTAACGGGTTTAAAACCCTCTGGGATTCTATGATCCATTACTTCGTCTGTGAAGCATAGTGGGTGTGCGGCGCCCCTGTACTGGGCTATGTCTCGACGCAGTTCGGAGGAGTTGTGCCTGTTGTGTTCGGCCCAGCCGGATTTATTGTGTCTGGAGTTAAAACTATCACGTGCCGTCGGGCGTCCGCGCGATCCATAGATCGATCTTGTTTGCCTTGCTTTGTCCTCCAGGACGTCTCGCAGGTCTGGTTCGTGTTCCCGTGCCTTGGTAAAGCGGCTGCGGGGCATGGCTTGTTTGGATGTTCGACAGGCTTCTCTGTCGCGGCCGCGAGGTGGCCGATCTGCCATGTCTTGGGCTTCCTCCTCTGATTGGGGTAGCGGCCTGCGCTTAGGATAGTTTTTGGAGGGGCGTCCGAGCTCGTGCTCTTCGGCCGCAAGGACTTCAGTCCATCTGTCAGCTAGCAAATCTTGATCAGCTCTAAGCTGTTGCTGCTTTTTCTTTAGGCTGTTCACCGTGGCTAAAAGCCTGCATTGAAAGCGCTCTTGTTCGGCGGGGTCTGATGGTACGATGAATTCATCATCGCCGAGGCTTGCCTCGTCTTCGGAGGGAGGCATGTAGTTATTGTCCTCGACCTCTCGCTCTGCCGCTCTCTCATGAGGGAGGTCTTCTCCATCTTCCTGTGCCGAATCCTGCTAGTTTTGGTGTTCTTCGGCGCTGTCCGGGGTAGTATTATCTCCCGTGCCGGAATCACCGTTTCTGCTGTGGCGGGATTTGGAGTGGCGCCGCTGACGTCGGTGTTTTGGAGGCTTTTTCGAAGTGCCATCCTCCGTTGTTCCATCGCCATCTCCATCTTTTGGAGCATCCACCATGTATATGTCGTATGACGAGGTGGCGGTCAAGCGCCCTACAGGTGCTGGTTCTTGCTCGTCTCCTCCTTCGTCGTCCATACCGTCGAAGTCTTCGGAGCCTAAGTCGAGCATGTCGGATATATCGTCGACAGTGGCTATTAAGTGGACGGTGGGTGGGCTTTGAATTTCTTCGTCGTCCGAATCCCAACCTCGCCGGCCATAGTTCGGCCCGGGCTCTCCTGACAAAGAGAGAGACTTGAGAGAATTCAGAATATCACCAAAAGGTGAATACTGAAAGATGTCCGCGGCGGTGAACACCATTACAGACGCCCAATCTGATTCGATCGGCGGGGGCATGGACGACCCGAAGTTCGGAGAAGAGTCCGGCTCCTTGGAGTCGCAGGCCATGCGGAGCGCGGGGCTCGCGTTCGGCTCAATGCCCTTTAAGATCGCAGCCCCCGAGGTGACGTCCAACCGTTCATCTTCAAAGAACAGCGGGCTCCGAATCGAGGATCGGGGCCGGAGCATATGCGGCCTCCAGGACACTGTTCGAAGGCAGAGCTATATCATGCCCCTCGAGATAGTGCGGCGCGCTTGGCTGTGGCTCGAATCCATCGAAGATCAAGTCTCCGCGGATATCTGTCGTGTAGTTTAGGCTTCCGAACCTGACTTGATGGCCGGGGGCGTAGCTCTCGATCTGCTCCAGATGACCAAGCGTGTTGGCCCGCAGAGCGAAGCCGCCGAAGATGAAGATCTGTCCGGGGAGAAAAGTCTCACCCTGGACCTCATCGCTGTTGATGATCAAAGGAGCCATCGGGCCTAAAGGCGATGACACAGAGGAACTCTCAATGAAAGCACCAATGTCGGTGTCAAAACCGGCGGATCTCGGGTAGGGGGTCCCGATCTGTGCGTCAAGGTCGGATGGTAACAGGAGACAAGGGACACTTTATTTTACCCAGGTTCGGGCCCTCTCGATGGAGGTAAAACCCTACTCCTGCTAGATTAATATTGATGATATGGGTAGTACAAGAGTAGATCTACCACGAGATCAAGGAGGCTAAACCCTAGAAGCTAGCCTATGGGTATGATGATGGTTATGATGTGTTCGTCCTACGGACTACAACCCTCCGGTTTATATAGGCACCGGATAGGGTTAGGGTTACACAGAGTCGGTTACATTGGTAGGAGATCTTGAATATCCGCACGCCTAGCTTGCCTTCCACGCCAAGGAAAGAACCTTCCGGACACGGGACGAAGTCTTCAATCTTGTATCTTCATAGTCCTGGAGTCCGGCTGAAGATGTAGTTCGGCTATCCGAACACCCCCTAATCCAGGACTCCCTCAATGCCAGTCGGCCAGGTCCTCAAATGACTCGTGGCGTTACGCCGGCCAAGTGGCATGGCAAAGGTTCGGGTTCGACCAAGCCCCCAAGTGACTCTAAGGCCTGTAGGCCGACCAAGAGGCGTGACCGGTTCAGACTTGACCGCTTCTCCAAGTGATCTGGTGGCTTTCGCCGATCAAGTGGTGTTGCATCGGTTCGGACATGACCGAGCCCCCAAGTGATCTGGTGGCTTTCGCCTATCAAAAGGTGTTGCATCGGTTCAGACATGACCGAGCCCCCAAGTGATATTGATAATTTTTGCAAGGGGTAAACCGGAGGTCGTTTTAAAACAGAATAACTCCATGTAACCACACATGATAGAAACAAACAGATACCCCGCTTTAGCTAAGGATCCGGTTTATTATATTGATAATATATATATTGCCATAATATGTACATAAGCAGAGCCAATGGCTCAGGTGTAGTAAGGCCGAAGATGAGCTATGTTCCACGGCCTGCTGGTCTCCTCCTCTGACTTACGTGAGTCCTTATGCTCTCGAATATCAATCAGATAGTATGACCCGTTGTGCAGATTTTTGCTGACCACAAACGGTCCTTCCCAAGGTGGAGATAACTTATGCATATCGGTTTGATCTTGAATGAGTCGAAGCACCAAATCTCCTTCTTGAAAGGTTCTGGTTCTGACCCCACGACTGTGATAGCGACGAAGATCTTGTTGATAAATCGCCGAGCGGGCAGCTGCTATGTCTCGCTCTTCATCCAACCGGTCCAAAGCGTCTTGTCGGGCCGTCTCGTTGTCCGCTTCAACATAAGCCGCAACCCGAGGTGAATCGTGACGGATATCACTAGGGAGAACCGCCTCTGCTCCATAAATCATGAAGAACGGTGTGTATCCTGTCGATCTGTTGGGTGTAGTATTAATAGTCCATAACACGGATGGTAACTCTTCAACCCAACAACCCGGCCTCCTCTGCAAAGGGACCATAAGCCGGGGCTTGATGCCTCTCAAGATCTCCTGATTAGCCCTTTCTGCTTGACCATTGGACTGCGGGTGCGCTACTGAAGACACGTCAAGGTGGATGTGCTCTCGGTCGCAGAACTCTCTCATGGCACCCTTGGACAAATTGGTACCATTATCTGTGATGATACTGTGTGAAAAGCCAAACCGGAAAATCACCTTTTTGATGAACTGAACCGCGGTGGTTGCGTCACACTTACTAATAGGCTCTGCTTCCACCCACTTTGTAAATTTATCAACCGCCACCAGGAGGTGGGTCTTCTTGTCCTTGGACCTTTTGAAAGGCCCAACCATATCCAGCCCCCAGGTTGCAAACGGCCAAGTAATTGGAATCATCCTCAATTCTTGAGCCGAACATGAGCGCATCTTGAAAACTTTTGGCAACCATCACATCGTCGGACCAGATCCTCCGCATCGGCATGGGAAGTTAACCAATAGAAATCATGGCGGAATGCTTTAGCCACCAGAGATTTTGAACCAGCGTGGTGACCACAATCCCCTTCATGGATCTCATGCAAAATTTCACAGCCTTCCTCAGGAGACACACAGCGTTGAAATGCTCCTGATACACTGCAATGATGCAACTCGCCATTGATGATTGTCATGGACTTGGACCGCCGTATTATTTGTCTGGCCAGAGTCTCATCCTCTGGTAACTCGCCCCGGTTCATGTACGCCAGGTAGGGAAGTGTCCAATCCGGAATGACATGGAGTGCCGCCACCAACTGAGCCTCCGGATCAGGAACAGCCAAATCTGCTTCTCCAGGTAGCTGAACCGATGGGTTGTGTAGTATGTCGAGAAAGACATTGGGCGGGACCGGTTTAGGCTGTGAGCCTAGCCGGCTTAAAGCGTACGCCGCTTCATTCTTCCGACGGTCCACATAGTCCACCTGATAACCCTTGAAATGACCAGCAACAGCATCAACCTCACGACGATATGCAGCCATGAGTGGGTCTTTAGAATCCCAAGTACCAGACACCTATTGAGCTACCAGGTCTGAGTCACCGAAGCACTTAACCCGGCTTAAGTTCATCTCTTTAGCCATCCGGAGACCATGGAGCAAGGCTTCGTACTCAGCTGCATTGTTAGTACAAGGGAACATTAAGAGGAGAACATAACAAAACTTGTCACCTCATGGGGAAGTTAATACGACTCCAGCCCCCGAGCCCACCAATTGCCGTGATCCGTCAAAATGGATGGTCCAATATGTGTGATCCGGCTTCTCTTCAGGGGCCTGCAGCTCTGTCCAGTCATTGATGAAATCGACAAGTGCTTGGGACTTCACCGCCGTTCGAGGTACGTATTTCCAACCGTGTGGCCCAAGCTCTATAGCACACTTGGCAATCCAACCTGTTGCTTCCCGGTTTTGGATGATATCACCCAAAGGGGCAGAGCTGACCACTGTGATGGGATGCCCTTGGAAATACTGCTTCAGCTTCCGGCTTGCCATGAAAACTCCGTATACCAGCTTCTGCCAATGCGGATATCTTTGTTTGGACTCAATAAGCACTTCGCTGATATAATAAACCGGACGCTGAACCGGGTACTCTTTGCCCGCCTCCTTCCGCTCCACCACTATAGCTACACTGACCACACGAGCATTAGCAGCGACATACAACAATAATGGTTCTTTGTCAACGGGGGCGGCGAGTACAGGCGGATTGGCCAGTTGCCGCTTTAAATCCTCCAATGCCTGATCACCGGCAGAACTCCAGACGAACAAATCCGTTTTCTTCAACATCTGATACAACGGGATCGCTTTCTCACCAAGGCGGCTGATAAACCAGCTCAACGCGGTAATCCGTCCAGCTAAACGTTGAACATCATTAATACATTTCGGTTTAGCCAGAGAAGTGATAGCCGTGATCTTCTCCGGATTAGCCTCAATTCCCCTGTTGGACACCAGAAAACCCAATAACTTGCCTGCTGGTACACCAAAGACACATTTGGCCGGATTGAGCATCATCTTGTACGTCCTCAGGTTATCAAAGGTTTCCTTCAAGTCATCGACCAAAGTCTCCTTCTTCCTCGATTTAACAACGATATCATCCACATAAGCATGCACATTACGACCAATCTATTTGTGGAGACAATTTTGCACACACCGTTGATAGGTTGCCTGGGCACTCTTGAGCCCAAAAGGCATAGACACGTAGCAGAAGGCTCCAAAAGGATTTATGAACGCCGTCTTATCCTGGTCCTTAACTGCCATTTTGATCTGATGATAGCCGGAATACGCATCCAGGAAACATAAACGCTCGCAACCCGCCGTAGCATCAATAATTTGATCAATACGGGGGAGGGCAAAAGGATCTGCGGGACAGGCTTTATTAAGATCAGTATAATCCACACACATGCGCCAGGTGTCGTTCTTCTTAAGGACTAGCACCGGATTAGCAAGCCACTCAGGGTGAAAAACTTCAACAATGAAACCAGCTGCTAAGAGCCTGGCCACCTCTTCTCCAATAGCCTTTCTCCTCTCCTTGTTGAACCGACGGAGGAACTGTTTCACCGGTTTGTATTTAGGGTCCACGTTAAGAGTGTGCTCAGCGAGTCGCCTCGGTACACCAGGCATGTCAGAAGGCTTCCACGCAAAGATGTCCCGATTCTCACGGATGAACTTGATGAGCGCGCTTTCCTATTTCGGATCCAGATTGGCACTGATACTGAACTGCTTGGACGAATCACCAGGTACGAAGTCAACAAGCTTAGTCTCAGCGGCTGACGTAAACTTCAGGGCCGGATCATGCTCCGTAGTAAGCTTCTTTAAAGGATTCATATCCGTCAGATCAACATTGTCTTTGTAATACTTGAGTTCCTCGGTACTACAAACCGATTCTGCGTAAGCCGCATCTCCTTCTTCGCATTCCAAAGCAACCTTGCGGCTTCCGTGAACCGTGATGGTCCCCTTATGACCTGGCATCTTGAGTTGCAAGTATACATAACAGGGCCGTGCCATGAATTTCGCATAGGCTGGCCAACCGAACAGGGCGTGATACGGGCTTTGGATTTTTACCACCTCGAACGTCAGTGTCTTAGACCGGGAATCGTGATCATCTCCGAAGGCCACTTCCAATGCTATCTTCCCAACGGGGTATACTGACTTGCCAGGTACCACACCATGAAACACCGTATTCGAAGGCCGGAGTTCCTTATCTGTTAGCCCCATTCGATGGAAAGTCTCATAGTACAGGATGTTAATGCTGCTACCACCATCCATGAGTACCTTGGTGAACTTATAACCTCCCACCTTAGGTGCCACCACTAAAGCCAGCTGATCCAGATTGTCAACCCGGGGAGGGTGATCCTCTCTACTCCATATGATTGGTTGCTCTGACCAGCGTAGATACCGGGGCACGGCCGGTTCAACAGAATTAACTACCCGCTTCTGGACCTTCCGGTCCCGCTTGTCCAAGCTAGTGGTGAATACATGATACTGCCCACTATTTAGCTGCTTTGGATTGCTCTGGTAACCCGACTGCTGCTGTTGCTGATTGTTACCACCCTGGTTATTCTGATTATGCTGATTGTTATGCCCGCCGGGGTTACCATTAAATCCTGAACCGGAATTTCCTCCACCATGACTCGGTCCAGATCCAGAACCACCACCAGAGCCGGGGTCATACCGGAAGGCATTGGAGCTCTTGAACTCTTGCATAATATAGCAATCTTTCCAAAGGTGGTTTGCTAGTTCCTCCCTTGTCCCATGCTTTGGACAGGGCTGGTTCAACAGATATTTCAGGCGTTCCGGATTAGGACTAGGCGCTCCATTGCGGTTTTTACCCTTACGTCGCTGGCCCCCGTTCTGCACGTTAGTATTGGCCACAAAGTCCATGTTGCCATCCGCTTTACGCTTGCCTCCGCCACCGTTTCCTGCTGAGTGATGCTGATGACCTCTGAAGTTGTCGTTCTTCTTTCCCTTCCCTGTCTTCTCATCATCAGACTCGGGATCATTGGTACTATCAGAATCGGCGTACTTCACCAAAGCACCCATGAGGGTTCCCATGTCAGCACAATGGCGTTTTATTTGTCCTAACTTCAGCTTCAAAGGCCCAAACCGGCAATTACCTTCCAAGGTTATAACTGCGGTGTACGCATTGATGCGGTCTGAAGAATGCAGAACTCGTGAGACCCTGCGCACCCAATGAGTCGTTGATTCTCCTTCCTCCTGGACGCAGGCAGCTAAATCCACTATTCACATGGGCTGCTTACACGTGTCTTTGAAATTATTGATGAACCGGTCTCGCAACTGGGCCCATGAACTAATAGAATTGGGCGGCAGGCTTTTTAACCAAGTGCGGGCTGTCCCTTCAAGCATCATGGTAAAATATTTTGCACACGCCGCCTCATCAACGTGAAGCATCTCCATGGCCATCTCATAACTCTCCACCCACGTCTCTGGGGGTTGATCCGCCGTGTAGTTCGACACCTTGCGCGGGCCTTTAAAATCCTTGGGCAGGCGCACATTGCGTAAAGCGGGGACAAGACAAGGCACTCCCAAAGCGCTAGAAGTGAGCCCCGGTTCAACCGAAGTGGTGGGACGAACCGACGTGAACTGATGAGTCTAATACTGCGCTGCTAACTCAGCTTCCCTGCGCGCTCAGGCCCGGTCTACCACCTCCTGGGCATCGGGAGCCGGATTGTTGCAACGGGGTGCTTCACGCCGCGCGTTACTTGACATAGCTGGTTCCTCCATACGCCTGCTATAACTCTGGGCCGGACGTGGGCTAGAATGAATCCGGTCACGTCTGTATGAGTATGCTTCGTGTTGGATCAAGGCCGTCCTAAGGAGCTCCTTAACCCGGCGCGTTTCGATCGCCTATAATGAATCACCTTCAACCGGAATAGCCTCCAGCCATGCCGCAGCTGCAACGAGGTTATCCATCGGATTGAAGTAGTGACCCGGAGGTGTAGGCACGGTTTGCGGTACACCAGCATTATGACGAGGCAGATCTATTAAACGGGGCTGAACCGGTGCTCCTGTCGCAGGTGCCTCCGCCCGGTTTACTACCGGCGGATTATTGATTCCCGCTTCAGGCATGTTGAAAAGGTTCCTTCCTTCAAAAACTGAGGGCAAACGAGATCGGTATTTCCTCCTCATGACTTCCTGTGAGGCGTTCTGATCCAGCATGATTTGATAAGCTTGGGCGTCCAAAGCGGCCCGCTCCGCAGTCATCCTGACCTCTTCGGCTGCCAGATCCGCTTTGGCCTGGGTAATCTGCTCTCTCACCTTTGTGATCTCTGTGTTATGAGCATCCTGATCCATCGGATTAGCCTCCGCCATGAGTGCAGCCAATGTGTTGGGGATATTACTACTGGGCGTAAACCGGCCTAACTGGGCCGGGTTGACTTCATCAGTAGTCCAAAGGTGCTAAAGCCCAGAGGCTAGGTAAAGGCCCAAGGCTATAGTCGGTTCAGTATCTGTAGCCGTAAACCGGCGTGTGTATAAACTTGTATCATAAGTTAGGAATAGGGAGAGACCAACCCGGATACGAATATAAACCGGAGATTGGGACTCTATGAACCGACGGGTGTCACCCGTGTATACAAGGGGACAACCCGATAGCGGTTCAAGGACAGACAACCATAACTCGAGGTCTAGGCGAAGCTTGTTTGCTCCCTAGTTATCGAAACCCCATCAATCCCATCACAAACTAGACGTAGGCTTTTACCTTCATCGAAGGGGCCGAACTAGTATAAACTTACTGTGTCCCTTGTCTGCTTTAACCCCTTCGAGTTAACCCATTGCGATGGCTCCATGACTAAGTCCTTTCGCTCGGACATCTGCCGTGACAAACCCACGACAGTTGGCGCCCACCGTGGGGCTATCGCACGATGGTTTCAAGTTCTTGGAGGGCCGCTTTGAAGGACTCGAGGGATACGCCATGGGCCGGATGACTAAGAGTCGTCGCGGCAAGATCTACATCGACGACGCAGGCTGGGGCCCCGAGGCCGGCTCAATTGAGTACGGGTACCGCGTCCCCTTTGGTGGCATACATGTCTTCATCGGCAAGATCGGTGAACCGGGCCCTGAGCTGGACACCTGCACCGACCTCGTCGAGACAGCTCAGCATGCACGACCGGCCCGGGTTAAACCGGCCTTGAAACGTGCCTTCGTGGGAGTCATCCATGGAGGAAGCTATGAGGACGGATCAGGATCTGGTGGAGAAACCGTCGTTTACTCTGGCGACGAGTCATCGACCGGAGAAACTGAGTCGTACCGGAGAAACTGAGTCGTATCAGCTACAAGATGGCCGGATTGGGGGCTGTTCCGATGGCGACAGTATTCCGGACCCCTCCGATTTGCCCAACCGGGTTGGAATATTCATGGCCGGTACCCAAGCAGCACCTCACTCATCGACCGCCGCAGCGATGATTTCTGGTTCAGCGGCTGCAACGGCTGCCGGAGCAGGAGGCTCGGTGCCCCCATCGGCTCAAGTGTTATCTGACCTATTCGACGCATTGGCTGCACTCATGGCGGAGGCTAATCCGATGGATCAGGATGCTCATAACACAGAGATCACAAAGGTGAGAGAGCAGATTACCCAGGCCAAAGCGGATCTGGCAGCCGAAGAGGTCAGGATGACTGCGGAGCGGGCCGCTTTGGACGCCCAAGCTTATCAAATCATGCTGGATCAGAACGCCTCACAGGAAGTCATGAGGAGGAAATACCGATCTCGTTTGCCCTCAGTTTTTGAAGGAAGGAACCTTTTCAACATGCCTGAAGCGGGAATCAATAATCCGCCGGTAGTAAACTGGGCGGAGGCACCTGCGACAGGAGCGCCGATTCAGCCCCGTTTAATAGATCTGCCTCGTCATAATGCTGGTGTACCGCAAACCGTGCCTACACCTCTGGGTCACTACTCCAATCCGATGGATAACCTTGTTGCAGCTGCGGCACGGCTGGAGGCTATTCCGTTTGAAGGTGATTCATTACAGGCGATCAAAACGCGCCGGGTTAAGGAGCTTCTTAGGACGGCGTTGATCCAATAAGAAGCATACTCATACAGCCGTGACCGGATTCATTCTACCCCACGTCCGGCCCAGAGTTATAGTAGGCGTATGGAGGAACCAGCTGTGTCAAGTAACGCGCGGCGTGAAGCACCCCGTGGCAACAATCCGGCTCCCGATGCCCAGGAGGTGGTAGACCGGGCCCGAGCGCGCAGGGAAGCTGAGTTAGCAGCGCAGTATCAGACTCATCAGTTCACGCCGGTTCGTCCCACCACTTCGGTTGAACCGGGGTTCACTTCTAGCGCTTTGGGAGTGCCTTGTCTTGTCCCCGCTTTACGCAATGTGCGCTTGCCCAAGGATTTTAAAGGCCCGCGCAAGGTGCCGAACTACACAGCGGATCAACCCCCAGAGACGTGGGTGGAGAGTTATGAGATGGCCATGGAGATGCTTGACGTTGATGAGGCGGCATGTGCAAAATATTTTACCATGATGCTTGAAGGGACAACCCGCACTTGGTTAAAAAGCCTGCCGCCCAATTCTATCAGTTCATGGGCCCAGTTGCGAGACCAGTTCATCAATAATTTCAAAGACACGTGTAAGCAGCCCATGTCAATAGTGGATTTAGCTGCCTGCGTCCAGGAGGAAGGAGAATCAACGACTCATTGGGTGCGCAGGGTCTCACGAGTTCTGCATTCTTCAGACCACATCAATGCGGACACCGCAGTTATAACCTTGGAAGGCAATTGCCGGTTTGGGCCTTTGAAGCTGAAGTTAGGATGAATGAAACGCCATTGTACTGACATGGGAACCCTCATGGGCGCTTTGGTGAAGTTCGCCGATTCTGATAGTACCAAGGATCCCGAGTCTGATGATGAGAAGACAGGGAAGGGAAAGAAGAACGGCAACTTCAGAGGTCATCAGCATCACTCAGCAGGAAATGGTGGCGGAGGCAAGCGTAAAGCGGATGGAAACATGGACTTTGTGGCCAATACTAACATGCAGAACGGGGGCCAGCGACATAAGGGTAAAAACTGCAGTGGAGCGCCTAGTCCTAATCCGGAACGCCTGAACTATCTGTTGAACCAGCCCTGTCCAAAGCATGGGACGAGGGAGGAACCAGCAAACCACCTTTGGAAAGATTGCTATATTATGCAAGAGTTCAAGAGCTCCAATGCCTTCCGGTATGACCCCGGCTCTGGTGGTGGTTCTGGATCTGGACCGAGTCACGATGGAGGAAATTCCGGTTCAGGGTTTAATGGTAACCCGAGCGGGCATAACAATCAGCATAATAAGAATAACCAGGGTGGTAACAATCAGCAACAGTAGCAGTCGGGTTACCAGAGCAATCCAAAGCAGCTAAACAGTGGGCAGTATCATGTATTCACCACTAGCTTGGACAAGCGGGACCGGAAGGTCCAGAAGCGGGCAGTTAATTCTGTTGAACCGGCCGTACCCCGGTATCTGCGCTTGTCAGAGCAACCAATCATATGGAGTAGAGAGGATCACCCTCCCCGGGTTGACAATCCGGGTCAGCTGGCTTTAGTGGTCGCACCTCAGGTGGGAGGTTATAAGTTCACCAAGGTACTCATGGATGGAGGTAGCAGCATTAACATCCTGTACTATGAGACTTTCCGTCGAATGGGGCTAACAGATAAGGAACTCCGGCCTTCGAATACGGTGTTTCATGGTGTGGTACCTGGCCAGTCAGCGTACCCCGTTGGGAAGATAGCATTGGAAGTGGCCTTCGGAGATGATCACGATTCCCGGTCCGAGACACTGACGTTCGAGGTGGTAAAAATCCAAAGCTCGTATCACGCCCTGTTTGTGTGGGGACCCCGACACATAAGTCGTGATCACCGAATGCACGTGTACAGTGATCCCAGAGATCAATGCTCACTGAACACACAGAAGCTGAATAACAAGAGTCTTACATCCATACATACCGTCTTACACAAATAATGACCATTATGGTCAAGTCTTGAGTATTGCAGCGGAAATCTTCGTCGATAACTTGGACCCATGCCATCTGCCATAACCCTACAGGCATTCTGACTGGGAAGCGTCCTAGCTCGCATGTTCGTCACCGAAGTATTCTTCATCATATCCTGTTCTTTTATGCCTGGCCAATAAAATAACCAGTGGCAAGCCAATGAGTACTTTGAATGTACTCGCAAGCAACCCATGTTTTGGCTCAAGATACAACAATGCATGATATAGGTAAAATTTTGCGGAAAGCTAGTTTTGAGTGCAATGACATGTTCAAGAACTTGTAAGACATGCATTAGGAGCATTCGAGTAACCATGAGGACATGTTACAGATATCAACATAAATAGAGTGGGCACCAACCCAACTCAACCATGTCAAGTCCTTGACTTGACCTAAGTAGTTCTTCCCACTCACACTGGTTTGTAAACAAGTGGACGTAGCCCAAGAGCGGTTACCCAACTGTCCTTGACCGTGGACACGGCTATTCGAATAGTTTTACACTCTGCAGAGGTTACACACTTTACCCACAAGATCCGGGGAACTTCCGTGTCATCCATGACCCGCGATACCTCAAGTACCCGGGGTAAGCACCCGATCACTATCTTTCCCTAGACGACACTAACATGGAGTCCACTCGTTGTTCCGTATCCTCACGATGTACATCATACGAGACTCACTCGAGATCGTAACATCCGAGAGGGGACACAATGGTGTATCCGGTGCCCTGTGAAAACAGTCATGGCCGCCCTACCTGGCACGACCCCGTCCCGAGAGAGAGCACCAACTCCCCCCCGTCACTAGTAATGGGGGCTCGGCCTAGGTAATCAATAATGCCCTTTCCCATAAAGGGTAGAGTGGTTGCGCATGTAAGGTTGGAATAACGGTCGCAACTTAAACCAATCCGTTTTTGAAAGCAACACACACACACACACACTTGCCTCGGTACACCACTTCGTCATCAAGTGGTTACCCATCCCATTATCTCCCTCGGGCATAAGTCGCACCCGATGGGGTTTTCGAAAAGTCCTTTGAAAAATACTTTGTCTCCGTCACCATGCATATTCCTGTCCCTCTTTGCGTAGCAACTACTTTAGCATCCTATGTACTCCCACCGGCATAACCCTCATAAGGAGGTAGGGCCATGCATAATGCAAGTATCAACGAGGAAGTAACGAAGGCAACCCACCAAAGTGGTTACCATCTCATCATGATTTCGATGCAAGCAATAAAAGTGCCATATGACATGCATAAAAAGGGTTTCATAGACATGGTCAAAGGGCCGCTTGCCTTAGTCTTCAAGGTCTTCAAGTCCTTCTTCTTCTTCTTATCCAACTACCTCGTTAAATACGGGATCTATTCGTCGCAAGAAAATAACGAGAAAATAAGGCAATAGTAAAACAGCAATACAAAAGTGCTCAGAAAAATGTCAACTTGTTTTTGATAAATACTAGGGGAAAATCTAAGAAGGGGGAAAATTCTTAGTCTTGGATTTGGAGTTGTGGAATAGGAGGAATGGATTTTTAGAGGGGAGTTTAAATGCTCAAATTTGAATTTAAATTTGAACAGTACATAAAAGTTGGTTGGATTTGAATGGAAATTGCACCATTAAATAGGTTGCAATATTCTAGGAATTTCGGAATTGTAATTATTCCATTTGGACAAATATTTTACCCTGTGGAATTTTTACAAGACAGAAGGGAAAAGAAAAGAAAAAATGGCACTGTGCCACTGGGCCAGAGTAGCCGCAGGGCAGCAGGCCCAGCAAGCGGGCCGGCCCAGCCGAGCCAGCGCACAGCGCGCGCGCGCCCGTCCACCCGTTTCAAACCTGACGGGCGGGGCCCGCATGTCAGAGAGAGAGGGGCGCGGGGACGAGGGGGAGGATGATAGGCGGGGCCCGCCTGTCATCACTAACCCGTGGACAGGGGGGTCGCGGTGCTCACCGGTGACGATGCAGGCCACGGCGAGCTCCGGCGAGTGCGGGGATGGCTTCAGGGGACTGCCGCACGTCAGGGGGTGGTGGACTTGGCCGGCGGGGGTGCCTGGTTCGCCAGCGACGAGGTCCGCGGCGGAGGAGCTTCGGGAGTCGACGGCTCCGGCCGTTTTTGGCTGCAAAAGAGGCGGGGAAGGAGGGGGAAATGATCAGTGGGAGGAGGCGGTTCCAGATCGGGGCAGAGGAGGAGCGGGGGTGGCCTGTACCTCACGAACTCCGGAGAGCCGACGCGGCGGAGCTCCAGCTCGATCTCGAGCTCGGGCGGTTCTGGGAAGGAGCTGGGGGTGCAAGGGAAGGTTTTGGCGATGCAGAGAGCGAGTGGTGAGGGTGGAAGGGCTCGGGGAGGCCTTTATATAGGCGGACGGGGAGGTCCAGCAGACCCGTGCATCGGTGAGCTCACGCTCGTCGCTGCGGGGCTCGGGGGAGGAGAGCGCCGTGTCTGGGGCGTTTGTGGGCTCGGTCCAGAGCGAGGGAAAGAAGAGAGAGAGGGAGCAGGGGGCCAGAGGCAAAGCGTGTGAGCATGCTCACTGGTGCGCTCGGGCGGCCGCCGCGCGTGCGAGCTGGGGCGAGAGGAGGGAGAAGGAGGAGGGGGCCGGCACCGTGCCGTGTCCCAGACGTCGAGGCACCTCGGGGGACACGAGGGGGAGAGCCGAGGTGGCCGGATGTGGCTGGAAGGGGGGTGGCTACAGTGCGGGAGCGCACTGTAGCGCGCTCTAGAGCGTGCAAATGGCTGCCATGGCATTGTTTAAAAGGGCAGGGCGTGTCCACTAGTGTCTAGCAGGTCTAGGGGGGAGTAAAGAAGAGGAGAGGGGCATTGGATGCCCTGGATGGCCACTGGAGTGAGGAGGGAGGTGAAGAAGAGGGGGAAAGTTGCTGTCCAGAGAGAGGAGGAGGGGTTTTTTACCCCTCAACTATTGAGCAATGGCCAGGGGAGAGTTACTGGAGGTAGGAGAAGACTAGGAGGAGCTGTGGTAAAAAGTTGAGCTCAAGGAGATTAGTGGAAGAGGTCAAAATGATGATTTTGGAAAAATGGCAGAAGGTGTTTGATGTTTGTTTGGGTAAGCAAATGAACTCCATTTGGTATGAGGCTCCATAGGGTGAAATGGCACATGTAATTAGGGTCTTCCACCAATTTGGAGTTCATTTGGGCAAAGTGGCCAATGTAACTTTGGTAAACCCTAGAAATCAACAGAAATGGTTTTACCAAGATTTATTCATGCAAATCAATTCTCCTTGATGCACCACTTGGTGTAGTGTCATCATTTGAGGATTTGAACATGCTCAAAAAAGTTGGGGTCAAGGAGAAAAAGTTGGCAGTACAAACTTGTTCCAATTTGATTCTGGTCAGAGAGGGTTTTGGGGTACTTTGATCAATATAAAATTCTCTCCAACTTGTGCCATTTGGTCTTGATGCATTATTAAACCATTTGAGAGTGTGCACCAAGTTTGAGAGCATTTGGACATGTTTGACAGTGCAAAGCTGTTCAAACTTGAAAAAGGACACTAATGGTTTTGAGAGGGTTTGATGGGGTTATACTATTCTCCATGACATGATACTTGGCAAGACCATCCAACATGTCATATGTGACATGCTAGAATTTTCTTGGATTTTTATGAAAATATTTCCTGTAGAAATATTTCAAATCCTTCAAATGAGCAGAAATGGTTTTGGGAGGTTTTGTCCAATATTTTGATCATGACCATGTGTTGAAACTCATATATATGGAAAATATATGTCCACTGAGTTTCCCTGATTTTTCTCAAATATTTTTAAAGCTTAAAAATAATTTTAACCTATTTAAGACCATTTCTGGCCTTAAGAAAAAAAGCCTTTAGATAAAATAGGAAAATAACTTTTAAAATTATATTTTTTTGGTTTCTGGTTATCCTATATCTAATAGGTTTCAAATATACCTTTTGAAATATTTTTACTGCCCTTAATTAAGTATTGGTAGTGCAAACCTCAATCCAGGGGTTTTTGGAAAACTAATTTTTGAAAATACTTTTTGGCCAAATTATTTTTGTAAGAAAATACTATATTGCTCTATACACATGGCATGATCATTGGGAAAAAGGTTTTGGGATCAAGGAGAAGGAGTATAAGAGTTGGAGGATTTATTTGATTTTAGAGCACTTGCAAACAACACACAAAAATCAAATCAAGCAAAGTCCAAAACACTCAAAAGTTTTTGTCAAATCACATTTTATCATGATCTATTAGCTTAAGTGTTGTGGCATGAAAATCAGGGTGTGACAGTTCGGTAGGCCAGCCTATGCGAAATTCATGGCACGGCCCTGTTATGTATACTTGCAACTCAAGATGCCAGGTCATAAGGGGACCATCACGGTTCACGGAAGCCGCAAGGTCGCTTTGGAATGCGAAGAAGGAGATGCGGCTTACGTAGAATCGTTTTGTAGTACCGAGGAACTCAAGTATTACAAAGACAATGTTGATCCGACGGATATGACTCCTTTAAAGAATCCTACTACGGAGCGTGATCTAGCCCTGAACTTTACGTCAGCTGCTGAGACTAGGCTTGTTGACTTCGTACCTGGCGATTCGTCCAAGCAGTTCAGTATCAGTGCCAATCTGGATCCGAAATAGGAAAGCGCGCTCATCGAGTTCATCCGTGAGAATCGGGACATCTTTGTGTGGAAGCCTTCTGACATGCCTGGTGTACCGAGGCGCCTCGCTGAGCACACTCTTAACATGGATCCTAAATACAAACCAGTGAAATAGTTCTTCCGTCGGTTCAACGAGGAGAGGCGAAAGGCTATTGGAGAAGAGGTGGCCAGGCTCTTAGCAGCTGGTTTGATTGTTGAAGTTTTTCACCCTGAGTGGCTTGCTAATCCGGTGCTAATTCTTAAGAAGAACGGCACCTGGCGTATGTGTGTGGATTATACTGATCTTAATAAAGCCTGTCCTGCAGATCCTTTTGCCCTCCCTCGTATTGATCAGATTATTGATGCTACGGCGGGTTGCGAGCGTTTATGTTTCCTGGATGCGTATTCCGGCTATCATCAGATCAAAATGGCAGTTAAGGACCAGGAGAAGACGGCGTTCATAACTCCTTTTGGAGCCTTTTGCTATGTGTCTATGCCTTTTGGGCTCAAGAGTGCCCAGGCAACCTATCAACTGTGTGTGCAAAATTGTCTCCACAAACAGATTGGCCGTAATGTGCATGCTTATGTGGATGATATCGTTGTTAAATCGAGGAAGAAGGAGACTTTGGTCGATGACTTGAAGGAAACCTTTGATAACCTGAGGATGTACAAGATGATGCTCAATCCGGCCAAATGTGTCTTTGGTACCAGCAGGCAAGTTATTGGGTTTTCTGGTGTCCAACAGGGGAATTGAGGCTAATTCGGAGAAGATCACGGCTATCACTTCTCTGGCTAAACCAAAATGTATTAATGATGTTCAACGTTTAGCTGGCCGGATTGCCGCGTTGAGCCGGTTTATCAGCCGCCTTGGTGAGAAAGCGATCCCGTTGTATCAGATGTTGAAGAAAACGGATCAGTTCGTCTGGAGTTCTGCCGCTGATCAGGCCTTGGAGGATTTAAAGCGGCAATTGGCCAATCCGCCTGTACTCGCCGCCCCCGTTGACAAAGAACCATTTTTGCTGTATGTCGCTGCTAATGCTCGTGCAGTCAGTGTAGCTATAGTGGTGGAGCGGAAGGAGGCAGGCAAAGAGTACCCGATTCAGCGTCCGGTTTATTATATCAGCGAAGTGCTTATTGAGTCCAAACAAAGATATCCGCATTGGCAGAAGCTGGTATACGGAGTTTTCATGGCAAGCCGGAAGCTGAAGTAGTATTTCCAAGGGCATCCCATCACAGTGATCAGCGCTGCCCCTTTGGGTGATATCATCCAGAACCGGGAAGCGACACGTCGGATTGCCAAGTGGGCTATAGAGCTTGAGCCACATGGTTTGAAATACGTACCTCGGACGGCGGTGAAGTCCCAAGCACTTGTCGATTTCATCAATGACTGGACAGAGCTGCTGGCCCCTGAAGAGAAGCCGAATCACACATATTGGACCATCCATTTTGACGGATCACGGCAATTGGAGGGCTCGGGGGCTGGAGTCGTATTAACTTCCCCACGAGGTGACAAGTTTTGTTATGTTCTCCGCTTAATGTTCCCTTATACTAACAATGCAGTTGAGTACGAAGCCTTGCTCCATGGTCTCCGGATGGCTATAGAGATGAACTTAAGCCGGGTTAAGTGCTTCGGTGACTCAGACCTGGTAGCTCAACAGGTGTCTGGTACTTGGGATTCTAAAGACCCACTCATGGCTGCATATTGTCGTGAGGTTGATGCTGTTGCTGGTCATTTCAAGGGTTATCAGGTGGACCACATGGACCGTCAGAAGAATGAAGCGGCGGACGCTTTAAGCCGGCTAGGCTCACAGTGTAAACCGGTCCCGCCCAATGTCTTTCTCGACATACTACACAACCCATCGGTTCAGCTACCTGGAGAAGCAGATTTGGCTGTTCCTGATCCGGAGGCTCAGTTGGTGGCGGCACTCCATGTCATTCCAGATTGGACACTTCCCTACCTGGCGTACATGAACCGGGGCGAGTTACCAGAGGATGAGACTCTGGCCAGACAAATAATACGGCGGTCCAAGTCCATGACAATCATCAATGGCGAGTTGCATCATTGCAGTGTATCAGGAGCATTTCAACGTTGTGTGTCTCCTGAGGAAGGCTGTGAAATTTTGCGTGAGATCCATGAAGGGGATTGTGGTGACCACGCTGGTTCAAAATCTCTGGTGGCTAAAGCATTCTGCCATGGTTTCTATTGGTTAACTGCCCATGCCGATGCGGAGGATCTGGTCCGACGATGTGATGGTTGCCAAAAGTTTTGAAGACACGCTCATGTTCCGGCTCAAGAATTGAGGATGATTCCAATTACTTGGCCGTTTGCAACCTGGGGGCTGGATATGGTTGGGCCTTTCAAAAGGTCCAAGGAAAACATACCTACAGCAGGGTAACATGTTCATGAAGATAACCATGGCAAGACCAATTTCATAGCATGCTTGGATCACTAACAACAACCATGGCAAAATTGATTAACATGTAAACAATCTGCCAGGAATATTTTATAGCAAAAGTAGAGCAAGATTAAGTCATGCCAGAGCACTCCATAAATGCAAAAAGGGGCATGATGGATAGAGCATAACATGTGTAACAAAACAGCCTTATTGAACATCTCCAGATTATGCATGGAACTCATGGTATCAACAGGTTTACATAGCATCACAATATATCAGTTTCAGACAAACAGAATTATGAAGGCATTTTCGTGAGCTCGAGTCACTCATCACAAAGCATTGCATGACAAGAAAAACATACCTACAACAGGATAACATGTTCATGAAGCTAACCATGGCAAGACCAAATTCATAGCATGCTTGGGTCACTAACAACAACCATGGCAAAATTGATTAACATGTAAACAATCTGCCAGGAACATTTTATAGCAAAAGTAGAGAATAAATTACATAGAAGTACCACAATTGGGGCATTGGAAGCAGATTGGTACCAAGTTTGGTAATTTTTACGTGTCAGTACCAAGTTTGGGGCTATACGTTACAAAAAGGTCTAAATCATGTATAAACGCGTATTGACGGTGTATCTGACCGGCGGGGCCCGCATGTCAGCTGCCGATGTGGCATTTTTTTTGCAGAAAACCCCCCCCACCTCCTTCGTCCTCACGCGCGGCAGCGCTCGATCTGGATCGAGGGGAGGATCCCCTCGAGCCCGAGCTCCTCTCGCATCACCGCGGCCCCCACTTGCGCCGGAGCTGCCCCTGCTCGCGCCGCCGCGGCCTCTGCTCGTGCCGCCATGGCCTCTCCTCGCGTCGTGGCCTCTCCCCCCTCCATTGCAGCAGCTCCAGCGGGCAGAGCGCGTCCAGCCTGTGCAGGTGTTGGCCCGGCGGGTACCTGAGCTCCCCGACAACCATGAGCTCCAGCCGGAACACCCCCGCCGTGCTCTCCCTGACGAACTCGGCCACCCCTGCGTTCCCGAGCGGTACGCCTCTGTGTTTCCTGCCCGGACAACGGCCCCCGTGCCGGCCAGCGCGACGCGGGCGAAGTGCGCGCGGCGAAGAGCAGCTGTGTGTCGAGCGGCGTCGTGTGCTTGGCGCGCCTGAGCCAGTGGTGGTTGTGCAGGGCGACGGCGAGTGCGGTGGCCGTGGAGTTTCTGTCAGCGAGGGCAAGGCGGGCGAGGGCCGCGTCCTCGACGGTGATGCTGAGGGGCGGGCGGTAGATGTGACGACGGGCGAGTAGCGTGACCCCGGCGGCGAGGAGACGAAGGTGACAAGCACAGGCGACGCGGGTGAGCGCCTTGCCACCGATGGCGTCCAGGAAGAAGGAGGAAGAGAAGGAGAGAGGCAGAGTCCGGGGACGGCCTGGTCCTGGTCGCCGGTGGTGGTGCTCCGGTGGCCGGCCGGCGGCGAGGCGGGAAGGAGGCCGGGGCGGGGCGGGGGTTACGTGAGGCGAAGGAGCTCGGGCTCGAGGGGATCCTCCCCTCGATCCAGATCGAGCGCTGCCGCGCGTGAGGACGAAGGAGGTGCGGGGGGTTTTCTGCAAAAAAATGCCACATCGGCAGCTGACATGCGGGCCCCGCCGGTCAGATACACCGTCAATACGCGTTTATACGTGATTTAGACCTTTTTGTAACGTATAGCCCCAAACTTGGTACTGAGACGTAAAAATTACCAAACTTGGTACCAATCTGCTTCCAATGCCCCAATTGTGGTACTTCTATGTAATTTACTCAAAAGTAGAGCAAGATTAAGACATGTTAGAGCACTCTATAAATGCAAAAAGGGGCATGATTTATAGAGCATAACATGTGTAACAAAACATCCTTATTGAAAATCTCCAGATTATGCATGGAACTCATGGTATCAACAGTTTTACATAGCATAACAATATATCAGTTTCAGACAAACAAAATTATGAAGACATCTTCGCGAGCTCGAATCACTCATCAAAGAGCATTGCATGACAAGAAAAGCATACCTACAGCAGGATAACATGTTCATGAAGCTAATCATGGCGATACCAATTTCATAGCATGCTTGGATCACTAACAACAACCATGGCAAAATTGATTAACATGTAAACAATCTGCCAGGAACATTTTATTGCAAAAGTAGAGCAAGATAAAGACATGCTAGAGCACTCTATAAATGCAAAAAGGGGCATGATGGATAAAGCATAACATGTGTAACAAAACATCCTTGTTGAACATCTCCAGATTATGCATTGAACTCATGGTATCAACAGGTTTACATAGCATCACAATATATCAGTTTCAGACAAAGACAGTTATGAAGGCATCTTTACGAGCTCGAATCACTCATCACAAAGCATTGCATGACAAGAAAAACATACCTACAGCAGTACAACATGTTCATGAAGCTAACCATGGCAATACCAAGTTCATAGCATGCTTGGATCACTAACAGCAACCATGGCCAAATTGATTAACATGTCAACAATCTGCCAGGAACATTTTATTGCAAAAGTAGAGCAAGATTAATACATGCTAGAGCAATCTATAAATGCAAAAAGGGGCATGATGGATAGAGCATAACATGTGTACCAAAACATCCGTATTGAACATCTCCAGATTATGCATGAAACTCATGTTATCAACAGGTTTAAATAGCATCACAATATATCAGTTTCAGACAAACAGAATTATGAAGGGATCTTCGCGAGCTTGAATCACTCATCACAAAGCATTGCATGACAAGAAAAACATACCTACAGCAGGATAACATGTTCATGAAGCTAACCATGTCAAGACCAAGTTCCTAGCATGCTTGGATCACTAACAACAACCATGGCAAAATTGATTAACATGTAAACAATCTGCCAGGAACATTTTATAGCCAAAATAGAGCAAGATTAAGACATGCTAGAGCACTGTATAAATGCAAAAATGGGCATGATGGATAGAGAATAACATGTGTAACAAAACATCCTTATTGAACATCTCCAGATTATGCATGGAACTCATGGTATCAACAGTTTTACATAGCTTCACAATATATCAGTTTCAGACAAACACAGTTATGAAGGCATCTTTGCGAGCTCGAATCACCCATCACAAAGCATTGCATGACAAGAAAAATACACCTACAGCAGTATAACATGTTCATGAAGCTAACCATGGCAATACCAAGTTCATAGCATGCTTGGATCACTAACAACAACCATGGCAAAATTGATTAACATGTAAACAATCTGCCAGGAATATTTTATAGCAAAAGTAGAGCAAGATTAAGTCATGCCAGAGCACTCCATATATGCAAAAAGGGGCATGATGGATAGAGCATAACATGTGTAACAAAACAGCCTTATTGAACATCTCCAGATTATGCATGGAACTCATGGTATCAACAGGTTTACATAGCATCACAATATATCAGTTTCAGACAAACAGAATTATGAAGGCATTTTCGTGAGCTCGAGTCACTCATCACAAAGCATTGCATGACAAGAAAAACATACCTACAACAGGATAACATGTTCATGAAGCTAACCATGGCAAGACCAAATTCATAGCATGCTTGGGTCACTAACAACAACCATGGCAAAATTGATTAACATGTAAACAATCTGCCAGGAACATTTTATAGCAAAAGTAGAGAATAAATTACATAGAAGTACCACAATTGGGGCATTGGAAGCAGATTGGTACCAAGTTTGGTAATTTTTACGTGTCAGTACCAAGTTTGGGGCTATACGTTACAAAAAGGTCTAAATCATGTATAAACGCGTATTGACGGTGTATCTGACCGGCGGGGCTCGCATGTCAGCTGCCGATGTGGCATTTTTTTTGCAGAAAACCCCCCCACCTCCTTCGTCCTCACGCGCGGCAGCGCTCGATCTGGATCGAGGGGAGGATCCCCTCGAGCCCGAGCTCCTCTCGCATCACCGCGGCCCCCACTTGCGCCGGAGCTGCCCCTGCTCGCGCCGCCGCGGCCTCTGCTCGTGCCGCCATGGCCTCTCCTCGCGTCGTGGCCTCTCCCCCCTCCATTGCAGCAGCTCCAGCGGGCAGAGCGCGTCCAGCCTGTGCAGGTGTTGGCCCGGCGGGTACCTGAGCTCCCCGACAACCATGAGCTCCAGCCGGAACACCCCCGCCGTGCTCTCCCTGACGAACTCGGCCACCCCTGCGTTCCCGAGCGGTACGCCTCTGTGTTTCCTGCCCGGACAACGGCCCCCGTGCCGGCCAGCGCGACGCGGGCGAAGTGCGCGCGGCGAAGAGCAGCTGTGTGTCGAGCGGCGTCGTGTGCTTGGCGCGCCTGAGCCAGTGGTGGTTGTGCAGGGCGACGGCGAGTGCGGTGGCCGTGGAGTTTCTGTCAGCGAGGGCAAGGCGGGCGAGGGCCGCGTCCTCGACGGTGATGCTGAGGGGCGGGCGGTAGATGTGACGACGGGCGAGTAGCATGACCCCGGCGGCGAGGAGACGAAGGTGACAAGCACAGGCGACGCGGGTGAGCGCCTTGCCGCCGATGGCGTCCAGGAAGAAGGAGGAAGAGAAGGAGAGAGGCAGAGTCCGGGGACGGCCTGGTCCTGGTCGCCGGTGGTGGTGCTCCGGTGGCCGGACGGCGGCGAGGCGAGAAGGAGGCCGGGGCGGGGCGGGGGTTACGTGAGGCGAAGGAGCTCGGGCTCGAGGGGATCCTCCCCTCGATCCAGATCGAGCGCTGCCGCGCGTGAGGACGAAGGAGGTGCGGGGGGTTTTCTGCAAAAAAATGCCACATCGGCAGCTGACATGCGGGCCCCGCCGGTCAGATACACCGTCAATACGCGTTTATACGTGATTTAGACCTTTTTGTAACGTATAGCCCCAAACTTGGTACTGAGACGTAAAAATTACCAAACTTGGTACCAATCTGCTTCCAATGCCCCAATTGTGGTACTTCTATGTAATTTACTCAAAAGTAGAGCAAGATTAAGACATGTTAGAGCACTCTATAAATGCAAAAAGGGGCATGATTTATAGAGCATAACATGTGTAACAAAACATCCTTATTGAAAATCTCCAGATTATGCATGGAACTCATGGTATCAACAGTTTTACATAGCATAACAATATATCAGTTTCAGACAAACAAAATTATGAAGACATCTTCGCGAGCTCGAATCACTCATCAAAGAGCATTGCATGACAAGAAAAGCATACCTACAGCAGGATAACATGTTCATGAAGCTAATCATGGCGATACCAATTTCATAGCATGCTTGGATCACTAACAACAACCATGGCAAAATTGATTAACATGTAAACAATCTGCCAGGAACATTTTATTGCAAAAGTAGAGCAAGATAAAGACATGCTAGAGCACTCTATAAATGCAAAAAGGGGCATGATGGATAAAGCATAACATGTGTAACAAAACATCCTTGTTGAACATCTCCAGATTATGCATTGAACTCATGGTATCAACAGGTTTACATAGCATCACAATATATCAGTTTCAGACAAAGACAGTTATGAAGGCATCTTTACGAGCTCGAATCACTCATCACAAAGCATTGCATGACAAGAAAAACATACCTACAGCAGTACAACATGTTCATGAAGCTAACCATGGCAATACCAAGTTCATAGCATGCTTGGATCACTAACAGCAACCATGGCCAAATTGATTAACATGTCAACAATCTGCCAGGAACATTTTATTGCAAAAGTAGAGCAAGATTAATACATGCTAGAGCAATCTATAAATGCAAAAAGGGGCATGATGGATAGAGCATAACATGTGTACCAAAACATCCGTATTGAACATCTCCAGATTATGCATGAAACTCATGTTATCAACAGGTTTAAATAGCATCACAATATATCAGTTTCAGACAAACAGAATTATGAAGGGATCTTCGCGAGCTTGAATCACTCATCACAAAGCATTGCATGACAAGAAAAACATACCTACAGCAGGATAACATGTTCATGAAGCTAACCATGTCAAGACCAAGTTCCTAGCATGCTTGGATCACTAACAACAACCATGGCAAAATTGATTAACATGTAAACAATCTGCCAGGAACATTTTATAGCCAAAATAGAGCAAGATTAAGACATGCTAGAGCACTGTATAAATGCAAAAATGGGCATGATGGATAGAGAATAACATGTGTAACAAAACATCCTTATTGAACATCTCCAGATTATGCATGGAACTCATGGTATCAACAGTTTTACATAGCTTCACAATATATCAGTTTCAGACAAACACAGTTATGAAGGCATCTTTGCGAGCTCGAATCACCCATCACAAAGCATTGCATGACAAGAAAAACACACCTACAGCAGTATAACATGTTCATGAAGCTAACCATGGCAATACCAAGTTCATAGCATGCTTGGATCACTAACAACAACCATGGCAAAATTGATTAACATGTAAACAATCTGCCAGGAATATTTTATAGCAAAAGTAGAGCAAGATTAAGTCATGCCAGAGCACTCCATAAATGCAAAAAGGGGCATGATGGATAGAGCATAACATGTGTAACAAAACAGCCTTATTGAACATCTCCAGATTATGCATGGAACTCATGGTATCAACAGGTTTACATAGCATCACAATATATCAGTTTCAGACAAACAGAATTATGAAGGCATTTTCGTGAGCTCGAGTCACTCATCACAAAGCATTGCATGACAAGAAAAACATACCTACAACAGGATAACATGTTCATGAAGCTAACCATGGCAAGACCAAATTCATAGCATGCTTGGGTCACTAACAACAACCATGGCAAAATTGATTAACATGTAAACAATCTGCCAGGAACATTTTATAGCAAAAGTAGAGAATAAATTACATAGAAGTACCACAATTGGGGCATTGGAAGCAGATTGGTACCAAGTTTGGTAATTTTTACGTGTCAGTACCAAGTTTGGGGCTATACATTACAAAAAGGTCTAAATCATGTATAAACGCGTATTGACGGTGTATCTGACCGGCGGGGCTCGCATGTCAGCTGCCGATGTGGCATTTTTTTTGCAGAAAACCCCCCCACCTCCTTCGTCCTCACGCGCGGCAGCGCTCGATCTGGATCGAGGGGAGGATCCCCTCGAGCCCGAGCTCCTCTCGCATCACCGCGGCCCCCACTTGCGCCGGAGCTGCCCCTGCTCGCGCCGCCGCGGCCTCTGCTCGTGCCGCCATGGCCTCTCCTCGCGTCGTGGCCTCTCCCCCCTCCATTGCAGCAGCTCCAGCGGGCAAAGCGCGTCCAGCCTGTGCAGGTGTTGGCCCGGCGGGTACCTGAGCTCCCCGACAACCATGAGCTCCAGCCGGAACACCCCCGCCGTGCTCTCCCTGACGAACTCGGCCACCCCTGCGTTCCCGAGCGGTACGCCTCTGTGTTTCCTGCCCGGACAACGGCCCCCGTGCCGGCCAGCGCGACGCGGGCGAAGTGCGCGCGGCGAAGAGCAGCTGTGTGTCGAGCGGCGTCGTGTGCTTGGCGCGCCTGAGCCAGTGGTGGTTGTGCAGGGCGACGGCGAGTGCGGTGGCCGTGGAGTTTCTGTCAGCGAGGGCAAGGCGGGCGAGGGCCGCGTCCTCGACGGTGATGCTGAGGGGCGGGCGGTAGATGTGACGACGGGCGAGTAGCGTGACCCCGGCGGCGAGGAGACGAAGGTGACAAGCACAGGCGACGCGGGTGAGCGCCTTGCCGCCGATGGCGTCCAGGAAGAAGGAGGAAGAGAAGGAGAGAGGCAGAGTCCGGGGACGGCCTGGTCCTGGTCGCCGGTGGTGGTGCTCCGGTGGCCGGCCGGCGGCGAGGCGGGAAGGAGGCCGGGGCAGGGCGGGGGTTACGTGAGGCGAAGGAGCTCGGGCTCGAGGGGATCCTCCCCTCGATCCAGATCGAGCGCTGCCGCGCGTGAGGACGAAGGAGGTGCGGGGGGTTTTCTGCAAAAAAATGCCACATCGGCAGCTGACATGCGGGCCCCGCCGGTCAGATACACCGTCAATACGCGTTTATATGTGATTTACACCTTTTTGTAACGTATAGCCCCAAACTTGGTACTGAGACGTAAAAATTACCAAACTTGGTACCAATCTGCTTCCAATGCCCCAATTGTGGTACTTCTATGTAATTTACTCAAAAGTAGAGCAAGATTAAGACATGTTAGAGCACTCTATAAATGCAAAAAGGGGCATGATTTATAGAGCATAACATGTGTAACAAAACATCCTTATTGAAAATCTCCAGATTATGCATGGAACTCATGGTATCAACAGTTTTACATAGCATAACAATATATCAGTTTCAGACAAACAAAATTATGAAGACATCTTCGCGAGCTCGAATCACTCATCAAAGAGCATTGCATGACAAGAAAAGCATACCTACAGCAGGATAACATGTTCATGAAGCTAATCATGGCGATACCAATTTCATAGCATGCTTGGATCACTAACAACAACCATGGCAAAATTGATTAACATGTAAACAATCTGCCAGGAACATTTTATTGCAAAAGTAGAGCAAGATAAAGACATGCTAGAGCACTCTATAAATGCAAAAAGGGGCATGATGGATAAAGCATAACATGTGTAACAAAACATCCTTGTTGAACATCTCCAGATTATGCATTGAACTCATGGTATCAACAGGTTTACATAGCATCACAATATATCAGTTTCAGACAAAGACAGTTATGAAGGCATCTTTACGAGCTCGAATCACTCATCACAAAGCATTGCATGACAAGAAAAACATACCTACAGCAGTACAACATGTTCATGAAGCTAACCATGGCAATACCAAGTTCATAGCATGCTTGGATCACTAACAGCAACCATGGCCAAATTGATTAACATGTCAACAATCTGCCAGGAACATTTTATTGCAAAAGTAGAGCAAGATTAATACATGCTAGAGCAATCTATAAATGCAAAAAGGGGCATGATGGATAGAGCATAACATGTGTACCAAAACATCCGTATTGAACATCTCCAGATTATGCATGAAACTCATGTTATCAACAGGTTTACATAGCATCACAATATATCAGTTTCAGACAAACAGAATTATGAAGGGATCTTCGCGAGCTCGAATCACTCATCACAAAGCATTGCATGACAAGAAAAACATACCTACAGCAGGATAACATGTTCATGAAGCTAACCATGTCAAGACCAAGTTCCTAGCATGCTTGGATCACTAACAACAACCATGGCAAAATTGATTAACATGTAAACAATCTGCCAGGAACATTTTATAGCCAAAATAGAGCAAGATTAAAACATGCTAGAGCACTGTATAAATGCAAAAATGGGCATGATGGATAGAGAATAACATGTGTAACAAAACATCCTTATTGAACATCTCCAGATTATGCATGGAACTCATGGTATCAACAGTTTTACATAGCTTCACAATATATCAGTTTCAGACAAACACAGTTATGAAGGCATCTTTGCGAGCTCGAATCACCCATCACAAAGCATTGCATGACAAGAAAAACACACCTACAGCAGTATAACATGTTCATGAAGCTAACCATGGCAATACCAAGTTCATAGCATGCTTGGATCACTAACAACAACCATGGCAAAATTGATTAACATGTAAACAATCTCCCAGGAACATTTTATTGCAAAAGTAGAGCAAGATTAATACATGCTAGAGCAATCTATAAATGCAAAAAGGGGCATGATGGATAGAGCATAACATGTGTACAAAAACATCCATATTGAACATCTCCAGATTATGCATGAAACTCATGTTATCAACAGGTTTACATAGCATCACAATATATCAGTTTCAGACAAACAGAATTGTGAAGGGATCTTTGCGAGCTCGAATCACTCATCACAGAGCATTGCATGACAAGAAAAACATACCTACAGCAGGTTTACATGTTCATGAAGCTAACCATGTCAAGACCAAGTTCATAGCATGCTTGGATCACTAACAACAACCATGGCAAAATTGATTAACATCTAAACAATCTGCCAGGAACATTTTATAGCAAAAGTAGAGCAAGATTAAGAGATGTTAGAGCACTCTATAAATGCAAAAAGGGGCATGATGGATAGAGCATAACATGTGTAACAAAACATCCTTATTGAACATCTCCAGATTATGCATGGATCTCATGGTATCAACAGGTTTACGTAGCATCACAATATATCAGTTTCAGACGAACAGAATTATGAAGGCATCTTTGCGAGCTTGAATCACTCATCACAAAGCATTGCATGACAAGAAAATCATACCTACAGCAGGATAACATGTTCATGAAGCTAACAATGGCAAGACCAAGTTCATAGCATGCTTGGATCACTAACAACAACCATGGCAAAATTGATTAACATGTAAACAATCTCCCAGGAACATTTTATTGCAAAAGTAGAGCAAGATTAATACATGCTAGAGCACTCTATAAATGCAAAAAGGGGCATGATGGATAGAGCCTAACGTGTGTAACAAAACATCCTTATTGAACATCTCCAGATTATGCATGAAACTCATGGTATGAAAAGGTTTACATAGCATCACAATATATCAATTTCAGACATAAACAGAATTATGAAGGCATCTTCGCGAGCTCGAAGCACTCATCACAGAGCATTGCATGACAAGAAAAACATACCTACAACAGGATAACATGTTCATGAAGCTAACCATGGCAATACCAAGTTCATAGCATGCTTGGATCACTAACAACAACCGTGGCAAAATTGATAAACATGTAAGCAATTTGTGAGGAACATTTTATTGCAAAAGTAGAGAAAGATTAAGACATGCTAGAGCACTCTATAAATGCAAAAAGGGGCATGACGGATAGAGCATAACATGTGTAACAAAACATCCTTATTGAACATCTCCAGATTATGCATGAAACTCATGGTATGAACAGGTTTACATAGCATCACAATATATAAGTTTCATACATAAACAGAATTATGAAGGCATCTTCGCGTGCTCGAATAACTCATCACAGAGCATTGCATGACAAGAAAAACATACCTACAGCAGGATAACATGTTCATGAAGCTAACCATGGCAAGACCAATTTCATAACATGCTTGGATGACTAACAACAACCATGGCAAAATTGATTAACATGTAAACAATCTGCCAGGAACATTTTGTAGCAAAAGTAGAGCTAGATTAAGACATGCTAGAGCACTCTATAAATGCAAAAAGGGGCATGATGGATAGAGCCTAAGGTGTGTAACAAAACGTCCTTATTGAACATCTCCAGATTATGCATGAAACTCATGGTATCAAAAGGTTTACATAGCATCACAATATATCAATTTCAGACATAAACAGAATTATGAAGGCATCTTCGCGAGCTCGAAGCACTCATCACAGAGCATTGCATGACAAGAAAAACATACCTACAATAGGATAACATGTTCATGAAGCTAACCATGGCAATACCAAGTTCATAGCATGCTTGGATCACTAACAACAACCGTGGCAAAATTGATAAACATGTAAGCAATCTGTGAGGAACATTTTATTGCAAAAGTAGAGAAAGATTTAGACATGCTAGAGCACTCTATAAATGCAAAAAGGGGCATGACGGATAGAGCATAACATGTGTAACAAAACATCCTTATTGAACCTCTCGAGATTATGCATGAAACTCATGGTATGAACAGGTTTACATAGCATCACAATATATAAGTTTCATACATAAACAGAATTATGAAGGCATCTTCGCGAGCTCGAATCACTCATCATAGAGCATTGCATGACAAGAAAAACATACCAACAATAGGATAACATGTTCATGAAGCTAACCATGGCAAGATCAATTTCATAGCATGCTTGGATCACTAACAACAACCATGGCAAAATTGATTAACATGTCAACAATATGCCAGGAACATTTTATTGCAAAAGTAGAGCAAGATTAAGACATGCTAGAGCAATCTATAAATGCAAAAAGGGGCATGATGGATATAGCATAACATGTGTACCAATACATCCTTATTGAACATCTCCAGATTATGCATGAAACTCGTGGTATCAACAGGTTTACATAGCATCACAATATATAAGTTTCATACATAAACAGAATTATGAAGGCATCTTCGCGAGCTCGAATCACTCATCACAGAGCATTGCAAGACAAGAAAAACATACCTATAGCAGGATAACATGTTCATGAAGCTAACCATGGCAAGACCAATTTCATAGCATGCTTGGATCACTAACAACAACCATGGCAAAATTGATTAACAAGTAAACAATCTGCCAGGAACATTTTATAGTAAAAGTAGAGCAAGATTAAGACATGCTAGAGCACTCCATAAATGCAAAAAGGGGCATGATGGATATAGGATAACATGTGTAAGAAAACAACCTTATTGAACATTTCCAGATTATGCATGAAACTCATGGTATCAACAGGTTTACATAGCATCACAATATATCAGTTTCAGACAAACAGAATTATGAAGGCATTTTCGTGAGCTCGAATCACTCATCACAAAGCATTGCATGACAAGAAAAACATACCTACAGCAGGATAACATGTTCATGAAGCTAACCATGGCAAGACCAAGTTCATAGCATGCTTGGATCACTAACAACAACCATGGCAAAATTGATTAACATGTAAACAATCTGCCAAGAACATCTTATAGCAAAAGTAGAGCAATATTAAGACTTGTTTGAGCACTCTATAAATGCAAAAAGGGGCATGATGGATAGAGCATAACATGTGTAACAAAATATCCTTATTGAAAATCTCCAGATTATGCATGGAACTCATGGTATCAACAGTTTTACGTAGCATCACAATATATCAGTTTCAGACAAACAGAATTATGAAGGCATCTTCACGAGCTCGAATCACTCATCACAAGGCATTGCATGACAAGCAAAACATACCTACAGCAGGATAACGTGTTCATGAAGCTAACCATGGCGATACCAATTTCATAGCATGCTTGGATCACTAACAACAACCATGGCAAAATTGATAAACATGTAAGCAATCTGTGAGGAACATTTTATTGCAAAAGTAGAGAAAGATTAAGACATGCTAGAGCACTCTATAAATGCAAAAAGGGGCATGACGGATAGAGCATAACATGTGTAACAAAACATCCTTATTGAACCTCTCGAGATTATGCATGGAACTCATGGTATGAACAGGTTTACATAGCATCACAATATATAAGTTTCATACATAAACAGAATTATGAAGGCATCTTCGCGAGCTCGAATCACTCATCATAGAGCATTGCATGACAAGAAAAACATACCAACAACAGGATAACATGTTCATGAAGCTAACCATGGCAAGATCAATTTCATAGCATGCTTGGATCACTAACAACAACCATGGCAAAATTGATTAACATGTCAACAATATGCCAGGAACATTTTATTGCAAAAGTAGAGCAAGATTAAGACATGCTAGAGCAATCTATAAATGCAAAAAGGGGCATGATGGATATAGCATAACATGTGTACCAATACATCCTTATTGAACATCTCCAGATTATGCATGAAACTCGTGGTATCAACAGGTTTACATAGCATCACAATATATAAGTTTCATACATAAACAGAATTATGAAGGCATCTTCGCGAGCTCGAATCACTCATCACAGAGCATTGCAAGACAAGAAAAACATACCTATAGCAGGATAACATGTTCATGAAGCTAACCATGGCAAGACCAATTTCATAGCATGCTTGGATCACTAACAACAACCATGGCAAAATTGATTAACAAGTAAACAATCTGCCAGGAACATTTTATAGTAAAAGTAGAGCAAGATTAAGACATGCTAGAGCACTCCATAAATGCAAAAAGGGGCATGATGGATATAGTATAACATGTGTAAGAAAACAACCTTATTGAACATTTCCAGATTATGCATGGAACTCATGGTATCAACAGGTTTACATAGCATCACAATATATCAGTTTCAGACAAACAAAATTATGAAGGCATTTTCGTGAGCTCGAATCACTCATCACAAAGCATTGCATGACAAGAAAAACATACCTACAGCAGGATAACATGTTCATGAAGCTAACCATGGCAAGACCAAGTTCATAGCATGCTTGGATCACTAACAACAACCATGGCAAAATTGATTAACATGTAAACAATCTGCCAAGAACATTTTATAGCAAAAGTAGAGCAATATTAAGACTTGTTTGAGCACTCTATAAATGCAAAAAGGGGCATGATGGATAGAGCATAACATGTGTAACAAAATATCCTTATTGAAAATCTCCAGATTATGCATGGAACTCATGGTATCAACAGTTTTACGTAGCATCACAATATATCAGTTTCAGACAAACAGAATTATGAAGGCATCTTCACGAGCTCGAATCACTCATCACAAGGCATTGCATGACAAGCAAAACATACCTACAGCAGGATAACGTGTTCATGAAGCTAACCATGGCGATACCAATTTCATAGCATGCTTGGATCACTAACAACAACCATGGCAAAATTGATTAACATGTAAACTATCTGCCTGGAACATTTTATTGCAAAAGTAGAGCAACATTAAGACATGTTAGAGCACTCTATAAATGCAAAAAGGGGCATGATGGATAGAGCATAACATGTGTAACAAAACATCCTTATTGAACATCTCCAGATTATGCATGGAACTCATGGTATCAACATGTTTACATAGCATCACAATATATCAGTTTCAGACAAACAGAGTTATGAAGGCATCTTTGCGAGCTCGAATCTCTCATCACAAAGCATTGCATAGCAAGAAAAACATACCTACAGCAGTATAACATTTTCAAGAAGCTAACCATGGCGATACCAATTTCATAGCATGCTTGGATCACTAACAACAACCATGGCAAAATTGATTAACATTTAAACTATCTGCCTGGAACATTTTATTGCAAAAGTAGAGCAAGATTAAGACATGTTAGAGCACTCTATAAATGCAAAAAGGGGCATGATGGATAGAGCATAACATGTGTAACAAAACATCCTTATTGAACATCTCCAGATTATGCATGGAACTCATGGTATCAACAGGTTTACATAGCATCACAATATATCAGTTTCAGACGAACAAAATTATGAAGGCATCTTTGCGAGCTTGAATCAATCATCACAAAGCATTGCACGACAAGAAAATCATACCTACAGCAGGATAACATGTTCATGAAGCTAACAATGGCAAGACCAAGTTCATAGCATGCTTGGATCACAAACAATAACCGAGGCAAAATTGATTAACATGTAAACAATTTGCAAGGAACATTTTATAGCAAAAGTAGAGCAAGATTAAGACATGCTAGAGCACTCTATAAATGCAAAAAGGGGCATGATGGATAGAGCATAACGTGTGTAACAAAACATTTTTATTGAACATCTCCAGATTATGCATGGAACTCATGTTATCAGCAGGTTTACATAGCATCACAATATATCAATTTCAGACATAAACAGAATTATGAAGGCGTCTTTGCGAGCTCGAATCACTCATCACAAAGCAATGCATGACAAGAAAAACATACCTACAGCAGGATAACATGTTCATGAAGCTAACCATGGCAATACCAAGTTCATAGCATGCTTGGATCACTAACAACAACCGTGGCAAAATTGATAAACATGTAAGCAATCTGTTAGGAACATTTTATTGCAAAAGTAGAGCAAGATTAAGACATGCTAGAGCACTCTATAAATGCAAAAAGGGGCATAACGGATAGAGCATAACATGTGTAACAAAACATCCTTATTGAACATCTCCAGATTATGCATGAAACTCATGGTATGAACAGGTTTACATAGCATCACAATATGTAAGTTTCATACATAAACAGAATTATGAAGGCATCTTCGCGAGCTCGAATCACTCATCACAGAGCATTGCATGACAAGAAAAACATACCTATAACAGGATAACATGTTCATGAAGCTAACCATGGCAAGACCAATTTCATAGCATGCTTGGATCACTAACAACAACCATGGCAAAATTTATTAACATGTCAACAATCTCCCAGGAACATTTTATTACAAAAGTAGAGCAAGATTAAGACATGCTAGAGCAATCTATAAATGCAAAAAGGGGCACGATGGATAGAGCATAACATGTGTACCAAAACATCCTTATTGAACATCTCCAGATTATGCATGAAACTCATGTATCAACAGGTTTACATAGCATCACAATATATAAGTTTCATACATAAACAGAATTATGAAGGCATCTTCGCGAGCTCAAATCACTCATCACAGAGCATTGCATGACAAGAAAAACATACCTACAGCAGGATAACATGTTCATGAAGCTAACCATGGCAAGAACAATTTCATAACATGCTTGGATCACTAACAACAACCATGGCAAAATTGATTAACATGTAAATAATCTGCCAGGAACATTTTGTAGCAAAAGTAGAGATAGATTAAGGCATGCTAGAGCACTCTATAATGCAAAAAGGGGCATGATGGATAGAGCCTAACGTGTGTAAAAAAACATCCTTATTGAACATCTCCAGATTATGCATGAAACTCATGGTATCAAAAGGTTTACATAGCGTCACAATATATAAGTTTCATACATAAACAGAATTATGAAGGCATCTTCGCGAGCTCGAAGCACTCATCACAGAGCATTGCATGACAAGAAAAACATACCTACAACAGGATAACTTGTTCATGAAGCTAACCATGGCAAGATCAATTTCATAGCATGCTTGGATCACTAACAACAACCATGGCAAAATTGATTAACATGTCAACAATCTGCCAGGAACATTTTATTGCAAAAGTAGAGCAAGATTAAGACATGCTAGAGCAATCTATAAATGCAAAAAGGGGCATGATGGATATAGCATAACTTGTGTACCAAAACATCCTTATTGAACATCTCCAGATTATTCATGAAACCCATGGTATCAACAGGTTTACATAGCATCACAATATATAAGTTTCATACATAAACAGAATTATGAAGGCATCTTCGCGATCTCGAATCACTCATCATAGAGAATTGCAAGACAAGAAAAACATACCTACAGAAGGATAACATGTTCATGAAGCTAACCATGGCAAGACCAATTTCATAGCATGCTTGGATCACTAATAACAACCATGGCAAAATTGATTAACATGTAAACAATCTGCCAGGAACATTTTATAGCAAAAGTAGAGCAAGATTAAGACATGCTAGAGCACTCCATAAATGCAAAAAGGGGCATGATGGATAGAGTGTAACATGTGTGACAAAACAACCTTATTGAACATCTCCAGATTATGCATGGAACTCATGGTACCAACAGGTTTACATAGCATCACAATATATCAGTTTCAGACAAACAGAATTATGAAGGCATTTTCGTGAGCTCGAATCACTCATCACAAAGCATTGCATGACAAGAAAAACATACCTACAGCAGGATAACCTGTTCATGAAGCTAACCATGGCAAGACCAAGTTCATAGCATGCTTTGATCACTAACAACAACCATGGAAAAATTGATTAACATGTAAACAATCTGCCAGGAACAATTTATAGCAAAAGTAGAGCAATATTAAGACATGTTAGAGCACTCTATAAATGCAAAAAGGGGCATGATGGATAGAGCATAACATGTGTAGCAAAATATCCTTATTGAAAATCTCCAGATTATGCATGGAACTCATGGTATCAACAGTTTTACATAGCATCACAATATATCAGTTTCAGACAAACAGAATTATGAAGGCATCTTCACGAGCTCGAATCACTCATCACAGGGCATTGCATGACAAGCAAAACATACCTACAGCAGGATAACATGTTCATGAAGCTAACCATGGCGATACCAATTTCATAGCATGCTTGGATCACTAACAACAACCATGGCAAAATTGATTAACATGTAAACTACTGCCTGGAACATTTTATTGCAAAAGTAGAGCAAGATTAAGACATGCTAGAGCACTCTATAAATTCAAAAAGGGGCATGATGGATAGAGCATAACATGTGTAACAAAACATCCTTATTGAACATCTCCAGATTATGCATGGAACTCATGGTATCAACAGGTTTACATAGCATCACAATATATCAGTTTCAGACAAACAGAGTTATGAAGGCATCTTTGCGAGATCAAATCTCTCATCACAAAGCATTGCATGACAAGAAAAACATACCTACAGCAGTATAACATGTTCATGAAGCTAACCATGGCGATACCAATTTCATAGCATGCTTGGATCACTAACAACAACCATGGCAAAATTGATTAACATGTAAACTATCTGCCTGGAACATTTTATTGCAAAAGTAGAGCAAGATTAAGACATGTTAGAGCACTCTATAAATGCAAAAAGGGGCATGATGGATAGAGCATAACATGTGTAACAAAACATCCTTATTGAACATCTCCACATTATACACGGAACTCATGGTATCAACAGGTTTACATAGCATCACAATATATCAGTTTCAGAAGAACAGAATTATGAAGGCATCTTTGCGAGCTTGAATCACTCATCACAAAGCATTGCACGACAAGAAAATCACACCTACAGCAGGATAACATGTTCATGAAGCTAACAATGGCAAGACCAAGTTCATAGCATGCTTGGATCACAAACAATAACCGAGGCAAAATTGATTAACATGTAAACAATTTGCGACGAACATTTTATAGCAAAAGTAGAGCAAGATTAAGACATGCTAGAGCACTCTATAAATGCAAAAAGGGGCATGATGGATAGAGCATAACATGTGTAACAAAACATTTTTATTGAACATCTCCAGATTATGCATGGAACTCATGGTATCAGCAGGTTTACATAGCATCACAATATATCAATTTCAGACATAAACAGAATTATCAAGGCATCTTTCCGAGCTCGAATCACTCATCACAAAGCAATGCATGACAAGAAAAACATACCTACAGCAGGATACCATGTTCATGAAGCTAACCATGGCAATACCAAGTTCATAGCATGCTTGGATCACTAACAACAACCGTGGCAAAATTGATAAACATGTAAGCAATTTGTGAGGAACATTTTATTGCAAAAGTAGAACAAGATTAAGACATGCTAGAGCACTCTATAAATGCAAAAAGGGGCATGACGGATAGAGCATAACATGTGTAACAAAACATCCTTATTGAACATCTCCAGATTATGCATGAAACTCATGGTATGAACAGGTTTACATAGCATCACAATATATAAGTTTCATACATAAACAGAATTATGAAGGCATCTTCGCGAGCTCGAATCACTCATCACCGAGCATTGCATGACAAGAAAAACATACCTACAACAGGATAACATGTTCATGAAGCTAACCATGGCAAGACCAATTTCATAGCATTCTTGGATCACTAACAACAACCATGGCAAAATTTATTAACATGTCAACAATCTGCCAGGAACATTTTATTACAAAAGTAGAGCAAGATTAAGACATGCTAGAGCAATCTATAAATGCAAAAAGGGGCACGATGGATAGAGCATAACATGTGTACCAAAACATCCTTATTGAACATCTCCAGATTATGCATGAAACTCATGGTATCAACAGGTTTACATAGCATCACAATATATAAGTTTCATACATAAACATAATTATGAAGGCATCTTTGCGAGCTCGAATCACTCATCACAGAGCATTGCATGACAAGAAAAACATACCTACAGCAGGATAACATGTTCATGAAGCTAACCATGGCAAGACCAATTTCATAACATGCTTGGATCACTAACAACAACCATGGCAAAATTGATAAATATGTAAACAATCTGCCAGGAACATTTTGTAGCAAAAGTAGAGCTATATTAAGACATGCTAGAGCAATCTATAAATGCAAAACGGGGCATGATGGATAGAGCCTAACGTGTGTAACAAAACATCCTTATTGAACATCTCCAGATTATGCATGAAACTCATGGTATCAAAAGGTTTACATCGCATCACAATATATAAGTTTCATACATAAACAGAATTATGAAGGCATCTTCGCGAGCTCGAAGCACTCATCACAGAGCATTGCATGACAAGAAAAACATACCTACAACAGGATAACATGTTCATGAAGCTAACCATGGCAAGACGAAGTTCATAGCATTCTTGGATCACTAACAACAACCATGGCAAAATTGATTAACATGTGAACAATCTGCCAGGAACATTTTATAGCAAAAGTAGAGCAAGATTAAGACATGCTAGAGCACTCTATAAATGCAAAAAGGAGCATGATGGATAGAGCATAACATGTGTACCAAAACATCCTTATTGAACATCTCCAGATTATGCATTGAACTCTTGGTATCAACAGGTTTACATAGCATCACAATATATCAGTTTCAGACAAATAGAATTATGAAGGCATCTTTGCGAGCTCGAATCACTCATCACAAAGCATTGCATGACAAGAAAAACATACCTACAGCAGTATAACATGTTCTGGAAGCTAACCATGGCAAGACCAAGTTCATAGCATCCTTGGATCACTAACAAGAACCATGACAAAATTGATTAACATGTAAACAATCTGCCAGGAACATTTTATAGCAAGAGTAGAGCAATATTAAGACATGCTATAGCACTCTATAAATGCAAAAAGGGGCATGATGAATAGAGCATAACATGTGTAACAAAACATCCTTATTGAACATCTCCAGATTATGCATGAAACTCATGTTATCAACAGGTTTACATAGCATCACAATATATCAGTTTCAGACACAGAATTATGAAGGGATCTTTGCGAGCTAGAATCACTCATCACAAAGCATTGCATGACAAGAAAAACATACCTACAGCAGGATAACATGTTCATGAAGCTAACCATGGGAAGACCATGTTCATAGCATGCTTGGATCACTAACAACAACCATGACAAAATTGATTAACATGTAAACAATCTGCCAGGAACATTTTATAGCAAGAGTAGAGCAAGATTAAGACATGCTAGAGCACTCTATAAATGCAAAAAGGGGCATGATGGATAGATCATAACTTGTGTAACAAAACATCCTTATTGAACATCTCTAGATTATGCATGAAACTCATGGTATGAACAGGTTTACATAGCATCACAATATATAAGTTTCATACATAAACAGAATTATGAAGGGAACTTTGCGAGCTCGAATCACTCAAAACAAAGCATTGCATGACAAGAAAAACATACCTACAGCAGGATAACATGTTCATGAAGCTAACCATGGCAAGACAAAGTTCATAGCATGCTTGGATCACTAACAACAACCATGGCAAAATTGATTAACATGTAAACAATCTGCCAGGAACATTTTATAGCAAAAGTAGAGCAAGATTAAGACATGCTAGATCACTCTATAAATGCAAAAAGTGGCATGATGGATAGAGCATAACATGTGTAACAAAACATCCTTATTGAACATCTCCAGATTATGCATGGAACTCTTGGTATCAACAGGTTTACATAGCATCACAATATATCAGTTTTAGACATAGAATTATGAAGGCATCTTTGCGAGCTCGAATAACTCATCACAAAGCATTCCATGACAAGAAAAACATACCTACAGCAGGATAACATGTTCATGAAGCTAACCATGGCAAGACCAAGTTCATAGCATGCTTGGATCACTAACAACAACCATGGCAAAATTGATTAACATGTAAACAATCTGCTAGGAACATTTTATAGCCAAAATAGAGCAAGATTAAGACATGCTAGATCACTGTATAAATGCAAAAATGGGCACGATGGATAGAGCATAACAGGTGTAACCAAACATCCTTATTGAACATCTCCAGATTATGCATGGAACTCATGGTATCAACAGATTTACATAGCATCACAATATATCAGTTTCAGACAAACAGAATTATGAAGGTGTAACAACCTCGATGTGGCTATATCTCCCACGTGTCGAAGCACGACTTAGAACCAAAATGAAAGAAGACTACCCCGAATGCTACACAGATCCCCGATCACCCCAACTAGGCTCCACTACTGATCATCAGGAAAAGACACAAAGTAATGACCACGTTCCTCGTCGAACTCCCACGTGAGATCGGTTGCGTCATCTGCACTGGCATCGTTGGTACCTGAAACTGTATTGGTAGAATCTGTGAGTCACGGGGACTCAGCAACCGCACACCCGCGAGATCAAGACTATTTAAGCTTAAAGGTAGGATAGGGTTGTGAGGTGGAGCTGCAGCAAGCGACTAGCATATATGGTGGCTAACAACGCAAAAGAGAGCGAGAAGAGAAGCAAAGCACGGCCGTGAAGCTAGAAGTGATCAAGAAGTGATCCTAGAACAACCTATGTCAAACATAGCTCCAACACAGTGTTCACTTCCCGGACCCCACGAGAAGAGACCATCACGGTTACGCACGCGGTTGATGTGTTTTAATTAAGGTCAACTTCGGGTTTTCTACAACCGGACATTAACAAATTCCCATCTGCCTCATAACCGCGGGCACGGCTTTCGAAAGATAATACCCTGCAGGGGTGTCCCAACTTAGCCCATTATAAGCTCTCACGGTCAACGAAGGATATTCCTTCTATCGGCAAGACCCGATCAGTCTCGGAATCCCGGACTACAAGACATCTCGACAGTAATAAAACAAGTCCAGCAAAGCCGCCCAATTGTGCCGACAAATCCTGATAGGAGCTGCACATATCTCGGTCTCAGGGCACATCTGGATAAGTCAAGCTACGAGTAAAACCAGGCCTCGAGTTTCCCCGCGGTGGCCCCGCAGGCTGCTCGGTTCGGGCCAGCACCCAGAGGAGCACTGGTCCGGGTGGGCTAAAATAAAGCTGACCCTTAGGCTCGCGAAAACCCAAGGGAAAAAGGTGGTAGGTGGTCAAATGGTAAAACCAATGTTGGGCCTTGCTAGAGGAGTCTTATTCAAAGGGAACTGTCAAGGGGGTCCCATAAATCACCCAACCGTGTAAGGAACGCAAAATCAAGGAACATAACACCGGTATGACGGAAACTAGGGTGGCTAGAGTGGAACAAAACACCAGGCATAAGGCCGAGCCTTCCACCCTTTACCAAGTATATAGATGCATTAATTAAATAAGAGGTATTGTGATATCCCAACAAGTAAACATGTTCCAACAAGGAACAACAAGTCCATGTTCCAACACGGAACAAACGTCATCTTCACCTGCAACTAGCAATGCTATAAGAGGGGCTGAGCAAAGCGGTAACATAGCCAATCAACGGTTTGCTAGGACATGGATGGTTAGGGGCTGACATGGCAATATGGGTGGCATGATATAGCAAGTGGTAGGTATCGCAGCATAGGCATAGCAAAAGAGCGAGCATCTAGCAAGCAAAGATAGAAGTGATTTCGAGGGTATGGTCATCTTGCCTGCAAGGTTCTCAGAGTTGTCGAAAGCTTGGTCCTCGTAAGCGTTCTCAACAGGTTCCTCGTTCACGTACTCGTCTCCCGGCTCTACCCAAAGCAAGAACACAAGCAAAGGGGACAACATCAATCACGATGCGATGCGCAAGCAACATGATGCAAAATATGGCATGATATGCGAGATGTGATATGCAATGCATATGCGTGCTTCGGAAGGAAAAATATGAACAAGGCATAATCTTGGCAAACCAAGTATGCCACTAGATAGGTGAGGTGATTTCGGTTGAAATCGATATAAAGATCACCGGAATCGGATGCACGGTTTGCAAATGACAAGCAAAACAAGAATGACAAGAATCTGCCATTAACAGCATGATGCTACTTAGCAAGCAACAAGAAAATAAGCTACTGCACCCAAACATATCAAAAAAGCTTATGAAAGTAATCTACACAAGATGCTTGACAAAAGATGAACACTGAGCTACGGCTAAATCACACCACAACAGGATCAAACAAGCATGGCAAAAGTGCAAAAGATAACAAGTTCACAGACTTTGTGAAAATAACATGCCAGAAATTAACATCAGGATGACATATTTAGAGCAAAAAAACAACATGCTATAGGAGCAGGACATAGCAAGATGTGGCATGTCACGAATCTACTCAAAGCACTCAACAAAAGTCCCTTACTGACCATAAGCCAAAAAGGATCAGAAAATATAATAACACCCATGTCAATTAAGCAAGTTTCGTTACAGGTTTCAGACTTAGCAGAAAACTGGAGATGTCAAAAATAGATAACAAATAGGCATGTTCGTGAGCTCGATGCACTCACTACAGAGCATTACATGATATACTAAGCATACATACATCAAGAAGACATGGCATAAAAGCTATACATGGCAAGAACAACATCATAGCCTGCAAGGATCAACTACAACAAGCTTGGCAAAATCGAATAACATGTAAACAATCTGCCAGTAACATTTTATAGCAAAAGTAGAGCTCGATTGACTCAAGCTATGGCACTCCATAAATACAAACAAAGGCACTGATGGATAGAGTAAACCCATATGCTCAAAACACTCTTACTAATCATGCTCAAAAGAGGCATAGATCTCCCGGAAACAACATGAACACATGGCACAAAAATAACAGCAGGCATTAAGTCTCTGAAATCAGCAACATTAAGTACCATAGTTTGCATGCTTGTTCTAGTCACCACAAAGATCACAAAAATACATGGCATAAATCTCTGGAAAGATGACATGACATATTACAAAACTCATGTAGGACTCAACTTCATAGGATGCACACATCAATCGTGGCAAAAATGACAAAAGTGCATGTTCAGATAAGAATCAGAAACTAACATCACATAGCCCTTTTCTAACAGCATTTCGGGCATCAAGATGAGCTCAAATGAGAATGATGAAATGAGATTAAATGATGTACTCGTCGAGGCGAACAATTTGACATATTATACGCGCGAAACGGAGAAATATACAGCAAGTTATGATGCGAATAAGATGCAACAGTGATGCAATAATCCTGGGACTTGGAATATTTCGAGGGGGAAGAGAAGAAGTCAACCGTTGCGGATCCGATCCGATCGGGGGCGAGCTCGCCGGAGCTCGTCGCCGGAGAGGAGGGGCCGGCAAGAGGGGGTCGGGGCGGCGCTGGTGGAGGCGGATCCGGCCGCGGTCGGCGGCGGCGGCGCGGGGGCGGAACGGCGCGAGCGCGCGCCGGCGAAGGAGGCGCGGGGGCGCTGGTGGAGGCCGCGAGCTCCCTGGACAGCGGCGGCGGCGCGGGATCCGGGCCCGGCGGGCCGGATCTGGGCCCCGCGGGCCCGCGGCGGCGGGAGCGAGGTGCGAACAGGTTGCGGCGCGGGGTGTGGTGCGGGCGGCGGCGCGGACACGTCCGGTCCGGGACGGACACGTCCGGCTGCGGGAGGTGGAAGAAGACTAGGGTTGGACCCGAAATTTCGGAGGGGATCACATATTTATAGGTAGAAGGAGCTAGGAAGCTCCAAATGGGGTGCGGTTTTCGGCCACGCGATCGTGATCGAACGACGATGGACATGGGAGTGTCTTAGATGGGTTATTGGGCTGTTTTGGAGGGGTTTTGGGATGCGACACACAAGAGGCCTTCACGGTTACCTGGTTAACCGTTGGAGTATCAAACGACCTCCGAATGACCCGAAACTTGACAGGCGGTCTACCGGTGTTATACCAAGGCCGCTTGGCAAACCTCGGTCCAATCCGAGAAGGTTTAATACCCGCTCACGGAAAAAGGTAAAAGGGGACGCCGGGGAACATAGGAGCGCCGGATTGCAAAACGGACAACGGGGAAAATGCTCGGATTCATGAGACGAACACGTATGCGAATGCGGTGCACATGATGACATGATATGAAATGCATGACATGAACAAAAGCAAAGCGACGGGAAACCCAACCACGGAGGGAGTAACATATCACAATGCCAAAAATGGCAAGAGTTGGATTATAAATATGGCAAGTTACATCCGGGGTGTTACAACACTCCACCACTACAAGAGAATCTTGTCCCGAGATCTAGGACTGAAAGAACTCCGGATATTCGGAACGGAGGTGGTCCTCGCGCTCCCAGGTGGCTTCTCGGTCTGAATGGTGTGACCATTTCACTTTCAGGAATTTGATTGACTTGTTGCGAGTCTTGCGCTCAGTTTCTTCAAGAATAGCAACGGGATGCTCATGATAGGACATATCTTCTTGAAGATCAATCTCTTCAAAGTTGATGGTGCGCTCAGGCGTCTTGAAGCACTTGCGAAGCTGTGACACGTGGAAGACATCGTGCACATTTGCAAAGTTGGGGGGAAGCTCAAGTTGATAGGCGAGATCGCCTCGTTTGTCGATGATCTTGAAAGGACCGACGTATCTAGGGGCAAGTTTCCCCTTGATACCGAAGCGACGAGTTCCTTTCATTGGAGAGACGCGGAGGTAGACATGGTCTCCGATCTCGAATGCCAAATCACCATGTTTGCTATCATAATAGCTCTTCTGGCGCGATTGCGCGGCTTTGAGGTTCTCGCGAATGACCTTGCACATTGCCTCAGCCTCTGAGATCAAATCGTTGCCAAGCAGTTGGCGTTCGCCGGTTTCAGACCAATTGAGAGGAGTACGGCACTTTCTGCCATAGAGAATCTCGAATGGGGCTTTGCCCGAGCTGGCTTGAAAGCTGTTGTTGTAAGAGAACTCAGCATAAGGAAGACAATCCTCCCAATTCATGCCGAAAGAGATGATACAAGCTCTGAGCATATCTTCAAGAATTTGGTTGACACGCTCGACTTGTCCACTAGTTTGAGGGTGGAAAGCTGTGCTGAAGCGAATATTTGTGCCCGTGGCCTTCTGAAAAGAATCCCAAAACTTGGAGGTAAAGATGTTGCCACGGTCTGAAGAGATCAATTGTGGAATGCCATGCAAGGAGATAATTCTAGAGGTGTAGAGCTCTGCCAGCTGCGCTGCTGTGATAGACTCTTTGATAGGAAGAAAATGAGCCACTTTGGTGAGCTTGTCGATGACGACGAAAATAGCATCATTTTCCATGCTTGGACTTAGGAAATCCAGTCACGAATTCCATTTCGATATGATCAAACTTCCATTCTGGAATAGCAAGAGGTTGGAGAAGACCAGCTGGTCGTTGGTGTTCTGCTTTCACCCTTCTGCAGACATCACATTCATTCACGAATTGAGCAATCTCTCGCTTCATTCGAGTCCACCAATACGACTGCTTGAGGTCATGGTACATCTTCGTACTTCCAGGATGAATTGACAGAAGAGAATTGTGCGCCTCGTTCATAATGACTTTACGAAGATCACCCTTTGGAACCATGATCCGGTCCGCGAAGAAAAGAGTATCTCTGTCATCAACGCGATAGCACTTGTATTTGGAAATGCCCTTGTCAATACCACGTTTCACCTTCTTCACCATGGTATCCAACAGTTGTGCCTCACGAATTTGATCTTCCAAAGTAGGAGAGACGATGAGGTTGGCAAGAAAACCTTGAGGGACAACTTGGAGATTCAACTTGCGTAAAGCTTCATAGAGATCCGGTTGAAAGGGCTTGAGGATTAAGCTGTTGCAATAAGCCTTCCTGCTCAAAGCGTCTGCAATCACGTTAGCCTTGCCTGGAGTATATTCAATACTCAGATTATACTCTTGAATCATTTTGACCCATCGAGTTTGCCTGAGGTTGAGGTTGGGCTGAGTGAAGATGTACTTGAGACTCTGGTGATCGGTGAATATGTCCACTTTCCTTCCCAACAGGAGATGTCTCCATGTTATTAGTGCGTGGACAACTGCCGCCAACTCAAGATCGTGAGTGGGGTAGTTCTTTTCGTTGGGCTTCAACTGACGAGAGGTATAGGCCACAACCTTCTTCTCTTGCATTAAGACGCCACCGAGGCCTTGAAGAGAAGCATCACAGAAAACTTCATAAGGCTTGTCATCGTCCGGAGGAGTCAGAACTGGAGCAGTGACGAGTTTCTCTTTGATAGTGTTGAAAGCCACGTCATACTCAGGAGACCAGACATACTTCACATGCTTCTGGAGGAGGTTGGAAAGAGGCTTTGCAATCTTAGAGAAATTCTCAACGAATCTCCGGCAATAGCTTGCAAGTCCAAGAAAACTGCGAAGCTGCTTGACATTCTGAGGAGGTTCCCAATTCAAAACTGCAGACACCCTCTCTGGATTAATAGTGATGCCCTTGGCAGAGATGATATGCCCAAGGTAAAGAACTTCATCAAGCCAGAATTCACATTTGGAGAACTTCGCATATAATTGATACTCTCTGAGCTTGTCGAGCACCAATCGCAAATGTATGGCATGATCCTTCTTATTCTTGGAGAAGACCAAAATATCATCGAGATAGACCAAGACAAATTCATTGGTGTAGGGGTTGAAGATGAAGTTCATCAAACGAGTGAATGTTGGAGGAGCATTGACAAGGCCGAAAGACATGACAGTATATTCATAAGAACCAAAGCTTGTTCTGAATGTTGTCTTGGGAATATCTTCTTCACGAATGCGAAATTGATGATAACCCATACGAAGGTCAAGCTTGGAGAACACCTTAGCACCTTTAAGTTGCTCAAATAGCTCATTGATGTTGGGAAGTGGGTACTTGTTCTTGATAGTCTTCTTGTTCAATGGACGTTAATGGACGCAAAGTCGGTCCGTGCCATCCTTCTTCTAGAAAAAAAGAACACCACAACCCCAAGGAGAAGAACTCGGTCTGATCAGACCCGGACGCTCTTGTTCATCGAGTTGTTTCTTCAATTCCTTCAACTCCTTTGGCCCAAGCTTGTAAGGACGCTTGCAAACGGGTTCCATGCCAGGCTCAAGATCAATAACGAACTCAACTGGCCGGTGAGGAGGCATACCCGGAAGCTCTTCTGGAAAAACATCTTGGTACTCACAAACGACTGGAATCTGAGAGATAGGATCCAATTCACCCTTCTCATTGAGAGAAAACAACAGAATGGTATCATCACGAGCGGCATAAATGATCACATCGTCAGAAGAGTGAGTCAATTGAATTTCCCTGGCAGCACAATCAAGCTGAGCCTTGTGCTTAGAAAGCCAGTCCATCCCGAGAATAAGATCAATATCAGAGTCACCAAGAACAATTGGTTTAGCCAGAAATCTATAGTCACCCATCTTGATACCGACATTCGGAACCACCAAACAAGAGCTCAAACGCTTGCCCGGAGAAACGATATCCATGGGTTTACCCAAATTTGAAGAAGTGAACTCATGCTTGGCAAAAAATGGTCTTGACATGAAATAATGCGATGCAGCAGTATCAAATAAGACTTTTGCAGGAATATCATTAACAGGAAGGTTACCCATGATCACTTCAGAAGAATCTTCCGCTTGAGCTGCATTCATCATGTTCACCTTGGCATGCTTAGGATTATGCTTGACCACTGCATTGTTGGAAGATCTCACAGGAGGAGGTGGCGGAAGGCGCCTTTGGTTGAAGCACTTGTTCGCATAGTGACCCTTTTGCTGACATTTGTTACAAGTCACCTCTGAGAGCGGACAATGATAAGGAGCACTTGGCCTTGGAGCTTGATTCTGAGACTTGTTATGATAGCCAGGGTTGGGTGGGTGGGAAGATCCACGACCACCTGAGTTCTTCTGCTGATAAGGCTGACAGAACGGAGGAGGAGGAGGCAACCAGAACTTCTGTTGCTTAGCTGCCATAAGTGAGGAAGAAGAAGACTGAACTGCGTCTCTGACTCTCTTCTTAGATGCCTCACACTTGAGCTGAGCAGCTTCTTGTTTCAGCGCCATGTTGTAGAATTCGTCATACTTTAACAGCTCAAAAAGCACGAGAGCTAGTTGCAAATCTTCTCTGAGACCACGCCTGAATTGGTAGATCATACTCTTCTCATCAGGGATGTCCTGCTTAGCAAAGCGAGAGAGCTTCTGGAACTGAGTGTTGTATTGATAGACAGACATGTTGCCTTGCTTGAGATTGCGGAACTCCTCACACTTACTCTCAACAACACTTTCTGGAATGTGGTGAGCTTTGAAGTCACGGCGGAAATCATCCCAGGTAATCACACGACCTCCTCTGGAATCTTTGTATTGCTGGAACCATTCAGCAGCTTGATCCTTGAGTTGAAAAGAGGCAAACTTGACAAAGTCCTCAGGTCTGACATTGCTGCACTCGAAATGCTTGCTGATATCCACGAGCCAATCATCGACGTCTGTGGCCTCGACACAGTAGCTGAAGGTCTTTGGCTGATTTGCAAGGAACTGATTGAGGGTAGCGAAATGCGGCTGATTGTTGCCTTGGCCTTGATTTTCCTGATTAACTTGCCCTTGGTTGCGATCTTGCAAGAGCTGAATCAGAAATCTGAGCGTTGGCATTTGTGGAAGTCATCAAGGCTTGCCATGCCTCCGGAGGTAGAGGTGGTGGCGGAGGATTAGCCTGACTTCCTTCATTGCGTTCCGGATTCTGACGCGTTGGCGGAGCCATCCTGAAGAGTGTGACATCCATTAGCATCTTGAAAGACATATATTCAAGCTGAATCAAAGGATCAAAATTGCAACATATAGTCTTCACAATAAACATTCGAACAAGAATGACGAATGAATTCCAAAGTAAAGCATCACACTTCCAAAAGTTGAGAAGCCACTTAGAAAAAGGTATGGAATAAAATCAACAAGGTACGGATGTGAACAAATAATTGGTAAGGATTACCCAATCACGAACCAAATATCTGCGGGAAGAAATACTAGAGCTACATGAATTCCCACTTATAAACTTCCGAAACTTTCTGGTTATGCAATCAGGTGTTGGGGATACAGGGGACACAAAATATATCACCCAAACTAACAATACCTAGATACAGCTGTATCCATCCTTCAACACATAACCAAGAAATTCTCGTAAATCATCTACCTCAACCTTCGAAAAGCATGCATTATACGAGTCATGGCAATACTCCCGCACTCGCCTCAGTACTGGGCTATCAGGGTTATCTCACCAACAACTGTACAAAAGATATTTTCGATGTCGGCGTACTAAACTCAGGTATTCCAGAACTGCAGCGATAAAATTATGACGACAACACCTCGGAGCTCAACTCCACGGGACACTTCCACTAAAACCCCTGCTGACGGGAAGCAACCAAGACAATGTTGTCATCATAAAACATCGGAACGATTCTAAGATACCCGCGTGATCCTAAAAAAAATTTTAGTGAAATTTGAGAAAAGAAGAGTCAAAACTCTACGTCAGGATGCCTTACCAGAGCGATGAGGAGATTGGGAAGTAAAAAGAATTCCTAAACTCTCCGATATATAATTCCTAAATGACTCAAAACATTTTTCTAGACATAACTCCGCCACTAAAAACGATCAAACAGTGGGGGCTCCTAAGGTCGGGGAAGGCTCTGATTACCAACTTGTAACGCCCTCGATGCGGCTATATCTCCCAGGTGTCGAAGCACGACTTAGAGGCATAACCGCATTGAAAGCAATGTCGCAAGTGAGGTAATCTTCACACAACCCATGTAATACATAAAGGGAAAGAGATACATAGTTGGCTTACAGTCGCCACTTCACACAATACATAAATAAACATTCATCATCCAGATTACACTAAAGGTCCGACTACGGAACCAAAATGAAAGAAGACTACCCCAAATGCTACACAGATCCCCGATCACCCCAACTGGGCTCCACTACTGATCATCAGGAAAAGACACAAAGTAACGACCACGTTCCTCGTCGAACTCCCACGTGAGCTCGGTTGCGTCATCTGCACTAGCATCGTTGGTACCTGAAACTCTATTGGTAGAATCTGTGAGTCACTGGGACTCAGCAATCTCACACCCGCGAGATCAAGACTATTTAAGCTTAAAGGTAGGATAGGGTTGTGAGGTGGAGCTGCAGCAAGCGACTAGCATATATGGTGGCTAACTACATAAAAAGAGAGCGAGAAGAGAAGCAAAGCACGGTCATGAAGCTAGAAGTGATCCTAGAACAACCTATGTCAAACATAACTCCAACACCGTGTTCACTTCCCGGACCCCGCCGAGAAGAGACCATCACGGTTACGCACGCGGTTGATGTGTTTTAATTAAGGTCAACTTCGGGTTTTCTACAACCGGACATTAACAAATTCCCATCTGCCTCATAACCGCGGGCACGGCTTTCGAAAGATAATACCCTGCAGGGGTGTCCCAACTTAGCCCATTATAAGCTCTCACGGTCAACGAAGGATATTCCTTCTACCGGGAAGACCCGATCAGTCTCGGAATCCCGGACTACAAGACATCTCGACAGTAATAAAACAAGTCCAGCAAAGCCGCCCGATTGTGCCGACAAATCCTGATAGGAGCTGCACATATCTCGGTCTCAGGGCACATCCGGATAAGTCAAGCTACGAGTAAAACCAGGCCTCGAGTTTCCCCACGGTGGCCCCGCAGGCTGCTCGGTTCAGGCCAGCACCCAGAGGAGCACTGGTCCGGGGGCGCTAAAATAAAGATGACCCTTGGGCTCGCGAAAACCCAAGGGAAAAAGGTGGTAGGTGGTCAAATGGTAAAACCAATGTTGGGCCTTGCTGGAGGAGTCTTATTCAAAGCGAACTGTCAAGGGGTCCCATAAATCACCCAACCGTGTAAGGAACGCAAAATCAAGGAACATAACACCGGTATGACGGAAACTAGGGTGGCAAGAGTGGAACAAAACACCAGGCATAAGGCCGAGCCTTCCACCCTTTACCAAGTATATAGATGCATTAATTAAATAAGAGGTATTGTGATATCCCAACAAGTAAACATGTTCCAACAAGGAACAACAAGTCCATGTTCCAACAAGGAACAAACTTCATCTTCACTTGCAACTAGCAACGCTATAAGAGGGGCTGAGCAAAGCGGTAACATAGCCAATCAACGGTTTGCTAGGACATGGATGGTTAGGGGCTGACATGGCAATATGGGTGGCATGATATAGCAAGTGGTAGGTATCGCAGCATAGGCATAGCAAAAGAGCGAGCATCTAGCAAGCAAAGATAGAAGTGATTTCGAGGGTATGGTCATCTTGCCTGCAAGGTTCTCAGAGTTGTCGAAAGCTTGGTCCTCGTAAGCGTTCTCAACAGGTTCCTCATTCACGTACTCGTCTCCCGGCTCTACCCAAAGCAAGAACACAAGCAAAGGGGACAACATCAATCACGATGCGATGCGCAAGCAACATGATGCAAAACATGGCATGATATGCGAGATGTGATATGCAATGCATATGCGTGCTTCGGAAGGAAAAAGATGAACAAGGCATAATCTTGGCAAACCAAGTATGCCACTGGATAGGTTAGGTGATTTCGGTTGAAATCGATATAAAGATCACCGGAATCGGATGCACGGTTTGCAAATGACAAGCAAAACAAGAATGACAAGAATCTGCCATTAACAGCATGATGCTACATAGCAAGCAACAAGAAATTAAGCTACTGCACCCAAACATATCAACAAAGCTTATGAAAGTAATCTAAACAAGATGCTTGACAAAAGATGAACACTGAGCTACGGCTAAATCACACCACAACAGGATCAAACAAGCATGGCAAAAGTGCAAAAGATAACAGGTTCACAGACTTAGTGAAAATAACAACATGCCAGAAATTAACATCAGGATGACATGTTTAGAGCAATGAAACAACATGCTACAGGAGCAGGACATAGAAAAATAAGGCATGGCATGAATCTACTCAAAGCACTCAACAAAAGTCCCTTACTGACAATAAGCCAAAAAGGACCAGAAAATATAATAACATCCATGTCAATTAAGCAAGTTTCGTTACAGGTTTCAGACTTAGCAGAAAACTGGACATGTCAAAAACAGATAACAAGTAGGTATATTCGTGAGCTCGATGCACTCACTGCAGAGCATTAAATGATATACTAAGCATACATACATCAAGAAGACATGGCATAGAAGCTATACATGGCAAGAAAAACATCATAGCATTCAAGGATCAACTACAACAAGCTTGGCAAAATCGAATAACATGTAAACAATCTGCCAGTAACATTTTATAGCAAAAGTAGAGCTCGATTGAGTCAAGCTATGGCACTCCATAAATACAACCAAAGGCATGGACGGATAGAGCAAAACCATATGCTCAAAACACTCTTACTGATCATTCTCAAAAGAGGCATAGATCTCTCGGAAACAATATGAACACATGGCATAAAAATAACAGCAGGCAAGGACTTGGTGAAATTACTAAGTCTCTCAAATCAGCAACATTAAGTGCCCTAGTTTTCAGGCTTGTGCTATTCACCACACAGATCACAAAAATGCACGGAATAAATCTCTGGAAAGACGACATGGCATATTACAAAACTCATGTAGGACTCAACTTCATAGGATGCACACATCAATCATGGCAAAAATGACAAAAGTGCATGTTCAGATAAGAATCAGAAACTAACATCACATAGCCTTTTTCTAAAAGCCTTTCGGGCATCAAGATGAGCTCAAATGAAAATGATGCAATTAGATGAAATGATAAAATCATCGAGACGAACAATTTGACATATTACACGCACGAAACGGAGCAATAAACAGCAAGTTATGATGCGAATAAGATGCAACAGTGATGCAATAATCCTGGGACTTAGAATATTTCGAGGGGGAAGAGAAGAAGTCAACCGTCGCGGATCCGATCGGATCGGGGGCGAGCTCGCCGGAGCTCGTCGCCGGAGAGGAGGGGCCGGCGAGAGGGGGTCGGGGCGGCGCTGGTGGAGGCGGATCCGACCGCGGTCGGCGGCGGCGGCGCGGGGGCGGCACGGCGCGAGCACGCGCCGATGAAGGAGGCGCGGGGGCGCTGGTATCTTTGCGAGCTGGTATCTTTACATAACATCACAATATATCAGTTTCAGACAAACAGAATTATGAAGGGATCTTTGCGAGCTCGAATCACTCATCACAAATCATTGCATGACAACAAAAACATACCTACAGCAGGATAACATGTCAAGACCAAGTTCATAGCATGCTTGGATCACTAACAACAACCATGGAAAAATTGATTAACATGTGAACAATCTGCGAGAAACATTTTATAGCAAAAGTAGAGCAAGATTAAGACAAGCTAGAGCACTCTATAAATGCAAAAAGGGGCATGATGGATAGAGCATAACATGTGTAACAAAACATCCTTATTGAACATCTCCAGATTATGCATGAAACTCATGTTATCAACAAGTTTACATAGCATCACAATATATCAGTTTCGGACAAACAGAATTATGAAGGGATCTTTGCGAGCTCGAATCACTCATCACAAAGCATTGCATGACAAGAAAAACATACCTACAGCAGGATAACATGTTCATGAAGCTAACCATGGCAAGACCAAGTTCATAGCATGCTTGGATCACTAACAACAACCATGGCAAAATTGATTAACATGTAAACAATCTGCCAGGAACATTTTATAGCAAAAGTAGAGCAAGATTAAGACATGCTAGATCACTCTATAAACGCAAAACGTGGCATGATGGATAGAGCATAACATGTGTAACAAAACATCCTTATTGAACATCTCCAGATTATGCATGGAACTCTTGGTATCAACAGGTTTACATAGCATCACAATATATCAGTTTTAGACATAGAATTATGAAGGCATCTTTGCGAGCTCGAATCACTCATCACAAAGCATTCCATGACACGAAAAATATACCTACAGTAGGATAACATGTTCATGAAGCTAACCATGGCAAGACCAAGTTCATAGCATGCTTGGATCACTAAGAACAACCATGGCAAATTGATTAACATGTAAACAATCTGCCAGGAACATTTTATAGCCAAAATAGAGCAAGATTAAGACATGCTAGAGCACTGTATAAATGCAAAAATAGGCATGATGGATAGAGCATAACATGTGTAACAAAACATCCTTATTGAACATCTCCAGATTATGCATGGAACTCATGGTATCAACAGTTTTACATAGCATCACAATATATCTGTTTCAGACAAACAGAATTATGAAGGCATCTTTGCGAGCTCGAATCACTCATCATAAAGCATTGCATGACAAGAAAAACATACCTACAGCAGGATAACATGTTCATGAAGCTAACCATGGCAAGACCATGTTCATAGCATGCTTGGATCACTAACAACAAGCATGACAAAATTGATTAACATGTAAACAATCTGCCAGGAACATTTTATAGCAAGAGTAGAGCAAGATTAAGACATGCTAGAGCACTCTATAAATGCAAAAAGGGGCATGATGGATAGAGCATAACATTTGTAACAAAACATCCTTATTGAACATCTCCAGATTATGCATGGAACTCATGGTATCAACAGTTTTACATAGCATCACAATATATCAGTTTCAGACAAACAGAATTATGAAGGCATCTTTGCGAGCTCGAATCACTCATCACAAAGCATTGCATGACAAGAAAAACATACCTACAGCAGGATAACATGTTCATGAAGCTAACCATGGCAGGACCATGTTCATAGCATGCTTGGATCACTAACAACAAGCATGACAAAATCTAACTAGTAAAAGAGTCTAGGCAACTCGGCCATAGGAAGGCCCTTCGACCGCGCAGTGATTACTGGCCGTTTGATGAATCTACTGTTCATGGCTTTGACTGTCAGCCGTCCAAATGTTTCTCACCCGCGTGCTTGTTATCTCTGCGTAATGACCAGTGGGCCCGCGCATGGGTGGGCTGATCTGCAGTGACTGACAGGAGCTCCTGTCCGCGTTGCCGATTGGGGCCTCCTGCAGTGTGCGTGCCTCCTGTAGCATGCGTCTCCGCGTTGGCCGCTGAGTGGCCGAAGCTTTCGCGCAGGCCGATTGGGTGGGCGTGTGACGATTGGTGCGAGCTGACCGAGCGATGCGACGTGGGTGGGAGGGAGTGCTGCCGCTGTGTTGCGTGCGGCGCGGCATGGGCTGGGCAGGCTGGGGCCCGTGGGGTAGTTGAGTGGGGTGATTTTCTATTTCTACTCGCGCTTTGGCTGCTCAGCTGTATTGGTGGCCCCTGCTACAGATGGGGCCTGGCTGGTAGTTCCTTGGATGTGTGTGAGGGATGTGGTTTGTTGTCTTGGCCAGTGGATAAAGCGGTGTGGTTGGAGCTCCCGTTGGGTAAAAGAGAGGGTCCATCGCTGGTGTTGATTGCAGAGGCCAATTTGTATGTTCTCTGTCCGCCCACATGTGTTGCGTCGCTGCGCATGGGCCCTGCGCGCGATGGTTCCCACTTGTCGGCGAGCGGGTGAGTGTTTGTGTGGGTTGATTTGGTATTTACAACGGCTCAGTGCGTTGTTGTTCTGATGCCGTACGGTCCGGCTGTGCGCTTCTTGCGGAGAGTGTTTGTTTTACCTTGTTGTATTATGTTGCGCGATGGGCTAGGCTAGAGTCGCCTAGAATTCTGCTCTCCTTTCATGTTTGTGCCGCTGCCTGTGGGTCAGGGTGCCTGCGTGTCTATACTTGTATGGTGGGCTCGTGGCTTGCTCTGTGTTTAAAATAATATTACTGTTTCTTCCTCCTTGCCCCTTATCTTACCAAGACGAGCTGGTCGTCCTTCCCTCCCCGTCCTCCCTTCACTTTCACTCCCACTCCCACTCCCGTCTCTTCCCGCCTCGCTCGCTCTGCCTGCGGCTTGTTTGAGCCGTCTCCTTCCAGCGCGCATCGATCTTTAGTTCGATCTTCCTCATGGCCCTGCTTCCTTCGTCTTTCGCGTACGGTTGAGGTTCGAGTTCTTCTCCATCCCAATGGTGCCTTGCGCCGGTTTTCCTTCCTCTTTCCTCCTGCTCTTACATTTCCTTGTTCTCACTTCTCTTCGTCTTCATGTTGCAGCCTTGCAGGGTTCACTTCTCTTATATTTACGATACATGAAACTGGGCCGCTGATTCCATTGAGGCAATTGATATACAGTAGTTCATGATCCTACCTATGGTCATTGCAAGCATGTTTTACCTGTTATCTATGTAGGTGCTTTATACATGCTCTTTTCATCTGCGTTCCCCACTCCTAAGCCATTTATTCTGTTTACCGCAGGTTGCTTGCTGTCCTATCATCTTCTACTTGTTGTTTGTCTGGTGCTCTGCTAACTCTGGTGATCTACTGCCTCGTCATCTTCTTACTGTTCGGTCAAGGTCTGTGCTGCGTTTGTGAAATTGCTTTCTTTTGTTTTCTACATTACTTACTGCTTTGTCCTGCTTACTAACCTGCTGTTGACTGCGTTACGTTTGTGTATTATGGTTATTTATGCCCATGTTCCCTGCGTCTCTTGTGGTCCTCTGAGCTCACACGTTCTTTCTTGCTTCTTTCCCTTGTTGGCCAGGTTTCCTGACTTCCGTGTGGTTCTCTGGCAAGGTTAGACGTGTTTCCGTTGCTGTACTTGATTGTCCGTTTGTGCATGCTCTATTAACCTGTGAAAAAAATGTCTCCTTCTTTACCTTGTTCCATGCCTTGCCTACTGTTCTTTCCTGCTGAGACCATGTTGACATGGCGCACCCTTTCTTTTGCAATTATATGCATGGGCTCGCGTGCAAGCAGATTAGTCAGGAAACGTCCATGTATTGCCAGCTAATAGGGGCTCTACAGAAAAAGCAATAGTCTGATCCGGTTGGTTTTCTTAGGTATTCCATTATTGTTTCCAGTAGAACTGTAACTTCCGAGCCCTGCGAAGTATTATGCTTATTCATAGAAGGTTTGTCGGAAGATTTGCTGTAGGCTGTGTTATTTAGCAAACATGATGTTTTAATCTCAAGGTCAGTCTATTTGGTGGCTTCCCTTGCTGTGAAAACATGCGGTTTTGCCTCTTATTTTCTCTTCTTGGATTGTCTCGCCTTAACTATATGTATAAGTGATCTAGGAAGATATATGTTCCTTGGTTTCATAACTAAACCTACGTGGTTAGTTAATTTGATTATTGTGTTAGTTTACTCCTTGGCTTCGCGGAAGTCTCTAGATTTCCATTTTGGTTTAGAAAATCTTATGGCTAATGCATTTACTGCTTGTTGATGTTTTACAATATCTTCTTGTTAATATGCCGGCTGCTGGAAATAATTCCTTGGGTAAGGTTGTCGGTCTTGATTTATTTGAAAGGTTTTTCATCTTGGGAATTGATTGCGGTGACCATACTAAAATAATGTTCAAACCTGTGGTGAATTGGTCTCTTTTGTCCTGATTGTCTATATATTCTACATCTGCTAGATCAACCCCTGGGTTGTCATTTGATTTTCTTAGGGCTGCTTCATGTTCTTTCTCTGCCCCTAGGTTGGAGAATTGTATTTCTGATGCTACGAAAATAAAATACTAAAGGATAGTTCCTAACTAATTGTATATTGATAGACAGTAGTTCATGATGCGAAAGGAGGGCCTTTAGTTATATTTACGATACATGAAACTGGGCCACTGATTCCATTGAGGCAATTGATAGACAGTAGTTCATGATCCTACCTATGGTGATTGCAAGCATGTTTTACCTGTTATCTATGTAGGTGCTTTATACATGCTCTTTTCATCTGCGTTCCCCACTCCTAAGCCATTTATTCTGTTTACCGCAGGTTGCTTGCTGTCCTATCATCTTCTACTTGTTGTTTGTCTGGTGCTCTGCTAACTCTGGTGATCTACTGCCTCGTCATCTTCTTGCTGTTCGGTCAAGGTCTGTGCTGCATTTGTGAAATTGCTTTCTTTTGTTTTCTACATTACTTACTGCTTTGTCCTGCTTACTAACCTGCTGTTGAATGCGTTACATTTGTGTATTATGGTTATTTATGCCCATGTTCCCTGCATCTCTTGTGGTCTATACTGGGTTTCATTTTCTTATGCTCGTGAAGATTACGCTGAGGGCTTGTTCTATTGTGTTTTCTGAATCCTTTGAACCGCTGTTGTGTGATGGGGATTCTCTCGTTTTCGTTTTCCTAAGGGTCGTTGTCTGCACAGTCGCAATATGCCGCCGCGCCGTGCACCGCCTCCCAGGTTTCCTTTGCCTGTGTTGGGAGTTAGGCCTCGACGGCGAGCTGCCCCTCGCAGGGTTCTTGAGCCTGTGTTGCCGGTTAGGCCTCAGAGGCCTACATCCCCTTCCTGGGTTCCTATGCCTCTGTTGTCAGTGAGGCCCTTTCCTTTGATCATCCGAAAGAGAAAGTGTATGTTGCCTTTTCCTTATGATGATCCTGCGTTTCCTTTAGGATCTTGTCTTCCCTACATTAAAAATGGTTTTGCTTTGCCTGTGTATAGGGGATGGCTTCTTCCCACTTCTTCCTCCTGATGTTACTACACGAAACCGCAAAAGATGTAGGTTCTTTTTGGATAGGTTGCGAGCCCATAACAAGCGTGGTTAGTGCAGATGGACCTTTGTTTTCGTTACCCTTAGCCCTTTGCTTCTTTACCCTTGGTCGAATGAGCTCTCTGCTTCTTTTTTAAACACAGAGGATTTGCCGGCGTCACCGCTTGTGTCTGGTTGGGTTGTTTTTTCGCCCGAAGAGGTTGAAATATTAAAAGGTATAGTGTTGTGTCGTTATACAGCATCGTGTTTGCCGTCTGCCACAATTTTTTTCTTCTGATTTGGGATGCCTCCCTGTAGCGTTCCATCGGAAGAGATCATACTACGGAGGCCCAGACTACAAGTGTGCCCGCTGCCATGCTGTCTTCTGGTGGCATGAGAGAGTGCAGTCAATGTCAGCTTACAAAAAGGCGTGTTGTTTACAACCTATGTTGTAAAGGAGGGAAAGTGCTCATCCCTCCATTTAAGAAACCCCCTGCCTTTTTAAATGACTTGCTTGATTATACAGGTCCTCCACAGACTCTACAGTTCATTAAGAAGATACGACAATACAACTGTTTGTTTGCTTTCACTTCCATGGGAGCAAAAATTGACCGTTCAATAAATAATGGTGGGGGGCCAAACATTTTTAAGATCAATGGTCAGGTTTGCCATCGTATAGGATCCCTTTTGCCAGAAGAGGGGGATACTCCGAAATATGCTGAATTATATATCTACGATACACAAAATGAGGTGGAAAATAGAATCAAGGCTTTAAACAATGACGATGAACCTGAGAGTGGGCTTAGAAGGCCTATAGTTACAGGCCTCATGCATATGTTGGATGCCACTAATTCATTTGTCAAGAAGTTTCGTATGGCTCGAGAAATTTTAAAAGAAAATAAACATGTTGTTGTTTCAGTTCGCATAATAGCGCCCGGTGAAAATGACAGCCCACAATTTAGTCTTCCTACAACCGATGAACTTGCGGGTTTATTTGTTGGCGAGTTAACCGTGGAGGCTCCTTGCCGGGACTTAATAGTGCATTGTCGAGGTCCAGGACTGCAGCGCATTTCTTCTTTGGACCCTTCGTATATGCCTTTGCAATACCCTCTGCTTTTTCCATATGGTGAGCGTGGATTCCAGCTAGGTGTGCGTTACATTGGTGTTGATAGCAGTGATATGAGTAAAAGGGTTAAGATGACCATGCAAGACTACTATTGCTTTTGCTCACACTATAAAGCTGAACAACATAACCCGTATTTGTGTTGTGGTTTGCTGTCTTCACAAGCTAGAGTTGATACACGGGCTTGCATAGATGATTGTAGGTTGCGTTATCTTATAAAGGTTCAGGACGACATGCGAGCTGAAAAGCTCTAGCTTGTTGTTGATGCTGTTGGACTTGGTAAGCTTGATGGAGCCGAGGTCGGTAAGAAGAATATAATGCCATCAGCTTATACTGGTGGGCGTCGCTATATGACCGAAAATTTCCACGATGCAGTGGCTGTTTCGCGTGTCCATGGCTCTCCTGATATATTCACGACCTTCACATGTAATCCAAAATGGCCTGAGATAACTGAGAGTCTTGAACCTGGCCAAAAAGCAATCGATAGGGCTGATATTACCGTTAGAATGTATCACATGAAGCTCCTTGAGTACCTTCGGAAGATCAGGAATGGGAAGGCTTTTGGGGCTGTGGTTGCTGGTACTGTGCCCAGTGCCTTTTCTTCCCTTTCTTCATTTTTCTTAGCCATGTGTCTTAGTTTTCCTGTTTTTCATTTGCCCTCTTGTTTTCCAGTTCTCCACACCGTGGAGTTCCAGAAGAGGGGTCTGCCACATGCACACATCCTTGTTTGGCAGGAGAAGGATGATGACCACGTGGTCACATCAACCTTGATAAATTCCTTTATTTCGGCTAAAATCCCTGATCCTGTTGAGGACCCACTGGGATATGCCCTTGTCGCAGAGTTCATGATGCATGGACCCCGTGTCATAGATGGACCAAAATTCCCTTGCAAGAAAAAAGGTGTTTGTTCAAAAAAATTCCAAAAAAATTTCAGGATGAAACTTCCATTGATGAGAGTGGGTTCCCTTTATACAGGCATCGTGATAATGGTAGATTTGTAATGAAAAACAACATAAGGCTTGATAATAGACATGTTGTGCCATACAATATGAAACAACTCAAAAGATTTCAGGCCCATATTAATGTTGAGTGGTGTAACAAGGCATATGTCATCAAATACCTTTACAAATACGTTACCAAGGGTCCTGATAATTCAAAGACTTTATTCCAGAGTGTAAGACAGAAAGGGGACAATGAGGTTGATGAGATTGAAGAATATAGAGAGTGTCGTTACATATGTGATCATAGTTCTGACTGGAGAGTTTATGGCTTTGAGATACATAGTAAAACACCCTCGGTCGAGAGGCTTCCTGTCCATTTGCACAACATGCACATCATACGCTTTCGTACACAGTCTGCCCTCTCTTCGGTGGCTAATAACACTTGGTTGCAAAAAACCATGTTAACACAGTGGTTTGTTGCAAATAGGCAACATCCTTCAGCTAGGCACTTAACTTACTGTGATTTCCCTACTAGGTGGTCCTGGAAGGCAGATACTAAAACATGGGTAACTAGGACGCGGAGCGATAGAATTGGTAGGATTTATTATGTGCACCCTTCCACCGGAGAGTTGTTCTACTTTAGAATGCTATTGATGATTGTGAAGGGTGCGACGTGCTATGCAGATGTTAGGACTTATAATGGTATCGTCTATTCAACCTTTAAAGAGGCTTGTGCAGCCAGGGGTTTACTTGGGGATGACATGGAATGGTACACTGCCTTTGATGAAGCTTTAAAATGGGGAACGGGAAACCAATTGCGTCAGTTATTTGTCACCATGGTCGTTCATTGTGGCATTAATGATGAAAATGCTTTCTTTGAAAAATATTGTGCTTACCTAAGTGATGATATCCAGTATAGAATGTAGTCTGCTCGGCAAGGTTCTAATTATGTGGTTCCTCCTGTTAGATTAAGGGATATGTTGCTTGATGAACTAGCTACTCTGTTTGCTAAAAATGGTTCCTCTATTTTAGACTACAACTTGCCTGCAAAATCTACTTATGATGGTGTGCCACTGCAAGGTGACATGGTTACCGATGCATTAGATGTTGATGTTGTTTTTCTTCTTGCAAAAGCAGAGGCAATGTATCACAAGTTAAACAAAGACTAGTTATATGCTTATGAGTCTATTCTTGAGCAAATTAGGTCAGACAAGCCTGGTTTCTTCTTTGTGTCAGGTTATGGTGGTACTGGAAAAACCTTTCTTTGGAATGCTCTTGATGCTTACCTTAGAGGTCATGAGAGGGTGGTATTGGTTGTTGCATCTTCAGGGGTTGCTGCTTTGCTTTTGCCAATGGGTAGAACTGCCCACTCTAGATTCAAAATACCGATTGACCTGGCTGATAATGGGACTTGTGATATTAAAAGGTCCACAATGTTGTCTAATTTGATTGAGTCAGCTTCACTTATTATATGGGATGAGGCTTTGATGTCGCACCGGAAGTGCTTTGAGGCATTAGATCGATCCTTTCGCGATGTCCTGTCTGCCACTGATTCTTCCTTGGCTGACATTCCTTTTGGTGGTAAAGTTGTTGTTTTAGGTGGTGATCTTAGACAGATTTTGCCTGTCATTGAGGGCGGGACCCGGGATTAGATTGTAGGCGCTGCAGTCACAAACTCACCTTTTTGGAATTGCATAGAGGTCCTGCATCTCACTGTTAACATGCGCCTAGCAGTGCAGACATCTGATCCTGTCATGCAAGCTGAGGTTGCTGCTTTTGCACAATGGATTCTTAGCATAGGCGATGGTACAGCGCATGCTGTCACACGAGAAGGGGAATCGAGTCCATCTTGGATAACCATTCCTGATGAGCTTCTGATCCATGCAGTTGGTAATAAAATCGATGCTATTGTTCAAGCTGTGTATGTGGATTTGCTTGCTAGGTATTCTAATCCTGCCTATGTGCAAGAGAGGGCTATTCTAACGCCAACAAATGAGACGGCGGAAAAAATAAATGACCATGTCCTTTCCTTACTGCCTTTAGTTGAGAGAGAATATTTAAGCTACGATTCTCTGGGTAACAGTTCAGACGAGGGAAGTAAAATGGATGCTTTCTTTCCTGTTGAAGTTCTAAACAAAATTAAGATCAACAACTTCCCATACCATAGATTGGTTCTCAAAGTGGGTGTTCCAATTATGCTTCTTAGAAATTTAAGCCAATCAACTGGTCTATGCAATGGCACTCGCCTTATAGTCACAAAGCTAGCTAACAAGGTCATTGAAGCAGTTGTTACTGGTTCTAATGAAGGTGATGTCGTCTACATTCCAATAATATGTTTAGCATCCAAGCAGGCTAAATGGCCATTTACTTTGCATCGTCGTCAATTCCCAGTTAGAGTCTCATATGCCATGACCATTAACAAAAGTCAAGGCCAGACCCTTAGCAGTGTTGGTATGTACTTAAATGCACCTGTATTCACGCATGGCCAGCTTTATGTGGCGGTGTCGCGTGTGACATCAAAAAAGTCTTTGAAAATACTGATTGAAAATGAAGATGGCAGTACTGGTTCTCAGACTAGGAACATTGTGTTTCCTGAGATCCTCCAATCCATTTCTTAAAATCGATGTTGCTGGTGTCTTTTATAGTATGTACATTATTAGATTTGCCATGTTCAGTGCATCCTACCAGTTTCTTCTTCCTATCTCCAATAGTCATTAGATATGTGTGTGCAAGCTGTCAATAGTCTTTTGGCTCATACATATTATTACCTTATATATGAATGCTCTTTCTAGGTTCTTAAATTCCGTTTGTGCCTATGTTTTGGTGACTACATTGGTCATATGCCTGTTCTATAGTGATGTTGTTTCTTTACACTGGTCCTATGTAGCACATATTAAGATCTACTGCCTGTTTACTGCTCATTGTGGAGAAGCTTTTGGTCATTGTAGATGATTGCCTGCTGAATAAAATTTGCTTCTAGGCTTTTGTGTTTTGTTGTTTCTGTTTTGCCCATGTCTACATCAACATGCTTTCTTGGTCTCCTTTTTTACTTCACGTTTTCTGGGTATGCCACTTCTTTGATGAGTGTGTGCATCTCTCCTTTGTTGGATCATCCTATATTTTCTTGCTGAGCATTTTTTTGTTCTGCTTACAGATGTCAAAAACCAAGATTAGCTTGCTTTCTGAGTTACATGATAAAGAATTCCACTGGAATGTGTGTGTGCTCGTTTCTCGTCTGTGGCACTACCGTGGGGCAACTGATGATGGGCCAATCATTCATACTGACCTTGTGGTGATTGATAAAGAGGTTGGTTTCAATACCATTCTGTTATTTGGCTTAGTATGCTTCTGCTCCCATGCTTTCTTTGATTCGCCTGTACTTACCTTAATTACAAATGGTTTGCAGGGAACCCACATGTACGCCCAGATACCTGCTGATGCATCACCACGCTTGATGCAAGACCTAGAAGAGGGGAAGGTCTTTCTTTTCAGGAAGTTCCTACGTAACCCATCAAGGCCAACTTTCAAAGCTGTTGACAGCCCTTTCATGATTCAATGCACTCGATACACCACTGTTGTGCCTCAGGAAGATTTGGAGGATGCATCTCCATACTGTACCTACAACCTTGTGCCCTTTCCGGAAATCCCAAGGCCAGGTGGCAAGGCCCCTTATTTCCTTGGTTCGTCCTCGTGTCCACATCCTATCTATGCGTTGTGTTATTGTTGTTTTCTTATTGTCTCACGCTTCTCGTTGTTTGATTGCTTGCAGATGTGATTGGGCAAATCACAACAGTGTCTGATGTCATCGTTGTGCAATCTATGTATCAGACGCAACCCTCGGACACAAGGACTATTGTTCTACAGGATCAGCTGTCAGTTTTCTGTCTGGATTTTCTTTCTTTGGAAGTTGATATGTTCAATACAATCTACTTATGCATTTAGTGATCAATTGCAGTGGCAATGAAATGAAGCTCACTCTTTGGGGTGCTCGTGCACGCGAATTCGAGGCTGAAGAGGTTTATGCTGCAGGCGAAACAGACGCTGTCATAGCCATCTTTGTAGGAGTGCTGCCAAAAATGTTACAAGGTTGTTATATCTTAGTGCCATGTAGCATCAGCTTTGCTTCCTTTGTTTCCTGTTTCTATATCCTGGCTGATCCTATCTTTATATATTCTGTTTTTTAGGTGTTAAATCACTGAGTGGTAGTTCTGGATGCCGTTGGTACATAGACGAAGATTTGCCGGATATTAACTCCTTCCGTGTTAGGTCTTTGTTCTTTTTGATAGATTTTGTTTGTTTATCTTGGCTCGTCCCGCGTTTTACTGATCTTCCTTTATTTTGCTTTGTAGCCTTGGAGAAGAGATTGCTCCTATTGCTATTTACACATCCATGAATCAAGGTCTGGATGCAACCCGTGTTCGTGAGGCTCCGGTTGAGCTAAATGTTCAGCAGCTCCTTAGTCTTGACCCGTTTGAAAACAGGGTCTGTTTTTCGCTCCTCTAGGTTTTCTGTTTCAGGATTAGTTCTCCATAAATTATTATTGCTAATCCTATGTGTCCTTATTAATGCAGAACAAACCCTTCATCTGTACTGCCTCTATTGGGCGGTTAGGCTCTGACCAACGTTGGTGGTTTCTCTCATGTGAAGGCTGCCGTAAAACTGCTTATGTTAATGGACACCAATTCCGTTGCTCAGACCGTACTTGTGCTTCTATTGCGGCAGAACCGACGTAAGTTTTCCGCCCGCATTTATTGTCCTGTTATGCATTAGGAATAATGAATTAGTATACTGGACATTGAGGTCACTTTGTTAGGTTCTCTACCCAATTGGTCTACTGATATTGTCTTGTGTTAGTTTGCTTCCCGTTTGAGTTCCAATGTTGTTTGGTCAACAAATTAAGTTATTATTACTTTGCCAAAATAGTGCATGTAGATTTCCTTGGGTATATATTGCTCCTTCCGATCATGATAAGTGTCGACTTATTATGGATCAAAGGGCCTTATGTTTTTATAGGTGTGGTGTGCCCTATAAAGCATGTTTAAACTCATTATATTCTATTTGCTAGGTACTGTATCTGCACCTTCCAAAATGATGGCACGGCTGAAGCTGAGTTCATGTTCTTTGAGAAAGTTGCTAGGGCGGCAGTAGGGAAACCACTCTTGACCCTGCTGAGTCAGAGATACCCTGGGAATTCAGAAGTACATGAATTCGCACAGATGGCAGTATCTGACCAAGGAGTTCCTGTGGAGGTTTCTCGCATGGTGACCAAGAAATATCGCCTGGTGGTTACTATCTCACGCAAGAGCATTGCGCCTACAAGCCACCAACTCTCCTTCCAGGTTAGTAGGATTGAGCATACCTTCAAACCTGAACTTGGTCCATTGGGCTTTGGTCATGGTGCTGGAACTTCCGGACCATCATCGTTTGGTGGGAGCTCAGTTGGAGGTTCCCTTGCCACACAATCTTCATCACCGCTTCCACCATACACGCCTTCATCAAAGGATGTGCATGGTTCTGGAGGCACCGCTTTAACCCAGTTGGCTATCGACGAGGTATGCTCATTGTTGTTGTATATTGGATAACTGCTCCTCTTTTGTTTGGCTAACCATTACATGCAAAACAGCTCAACACTCCTATTGTTGCGATGAAAGGCAAAAGTGCTTCCCTTTCTCCAACAGGGTTAGTACATTGTTCTTCTTGCCCCAGTTACATATTTCTTGTGTGCATTGTTAGTAACACTGATTCTGTTTTCCTGTTCCGATACAGGAAATCACCATGCCCCAAAAGTTCTAGGCGTAAGCTCCCGTTTGTCTCCCCGGTGAAGGGCAATCAAAATGACAAAATTCAAGGCATAGTTGATCCTCCTCTCAGCACTACAGATGTGATCACCACTAAGGTTACAACCACTGTTAGTATTTCTATCGGATCTAGCTTCCTCTTTGTTTTTTATGTTTGTTTCCTCTTGCACGGTTCCTAATGATCAACTATGCCCTGTCATAGGGATCTAAACTAACTGATGTTGATGTTGATGCTCCTGCCACCGCACCTGCTAAGACCATGGAAACTGCGGTTACTGAGCCACATAAGCTTAAGAGGTAAGCCCTCTCTATACAATGAATCATAAAACACTATTATCTACCTACCCAAGCTGGAAATCATAAAGAATTTAGCACTGGAAAACCCCATACAATCAAGCTTCTGTTACTATAGCAATTGCAGTTTTGATGCTTGTGTTTCTTTACTTTACTTCATGGATTTCTGTTTCTGTTTATATAGCATATGAATATGTGTTTTTGATGTAATCCTTTCGCTGGAAACTTGCTGATATTAGGGCTGCTGCTACTGCTGCAAAGGTCGTTTCATCAAAAAAGCTAAAGTAGTGCATGATTCACGCTTTGGGATGAGCGTGCGTGTCTGGTATGTCCATTCCTGCAACCCATGGTCCCTTTGCTGGTTTGTTCATGCCTTCTTTTGGTTATTGTTGTTATTTTTTTAGAAAATTGGTTAGTGTTTGATGATGCCTATAGTCGCTTCATTGATTTATCACTGCCTTCTGCCTTTCATATGAACTGATACATTTTTTCATATCTACGACAATGTTATTAAGTTATTTTTAGAAAATTAGTTAGTGTTTCGATGATGCCTGTAGTACCTTCATTGATTCACCCTTGCCTTCTGCCTCCCATATCCACTGGTATACTTGTTCATGTCTACGCCTTCTATCAATAATTGATGGACTGCGTATATAATGGCCTTTATTATGATGGCAATTTAAACCTTATAAACTTGTCGATGCCTTGTCTTACGAAATGTCCTGTCCTTTGCATCGGGTTGTTTTGTATATAGAAGCTCGCCACTTTAGCCCTCGCTGCTTTGTCCCTTGCTACTAAAGCCTCCGTCCACAAGGAGAAGTGAAGACTGGTTCGCCGTTGCTGTCTTCATGCACCTGTCTTTGCACCCTTTTGAACACGCTTCTACTACGTTTCTAGCGTGTTTGCAAACCCAGTCTTTGGCTCTCATAGAGCCATGTCAAAGTTCTGTTGATACACTTCCCTATTTAAGATCGGAACTAAGCTACTTTCATGTCTGTAAATATCATTGTTGGCCTTTCCTGCTATCCCCTCTGCCTCCTCAATGACTATTTCTATCCATTGTAAATATTCGTTCGACCATGCTACCTAATATATCTATTACTACCAGTGCAATGTTAGCTGTTCTGAAGATTATGTCTGTATGCTCCCGCTTGTCCCTAAGATTTGCTCACTTATGGTTGTGCCTTCTTGCCAATGGTTATACCCATAACAGATCACTTGCCTTTTTTTATCCTGTTTTTCTATTCAGGTTATGCCATCTCGAGAGATCTCTTATCTACATACAAGTTCACTGAAGATAATGATCCTAGGTACTGTATTTCATCAGATCCATGCATTACAACAACAAAGTGAGCCAAACCAGACGCCATTTAGACAAGGAATGATGTTTAATATAGCTACCTATAAATGGTTTAGTCCTGTGCTTCATCTAAGCAGTGTAAATAAGTTGTATTGAACTAATTCCACACCTTCTTTCATTATTAGATAATCCCTTGACTTTATGTCATGCTACATTCTCTATGATAATGCGTTACCACTCTGTACAAGCCCCTGCTACTGTAACCCTATGTAAATTATGTATGGATTTGTAATCTGTATTGTCCAAGTATATTCTATTGGTGTTTACAATCTAACCTAAATAAGTATATTCTACTTTGCCTATATATGTGTTTTTGTAATACAATCCACATTAGGTTATATTTTCAACTACATCTCCTACTTACTCAGTACTAACATTACTTCTAACTGGCTTCTTGCGCCATCGGCGCAACCGGGTCATCTAGTTGATTAACATGTAAACAATCTGCCAGGAACATTTTATAGCAAGAGTAGAGCAAGATTAAGACATGCTAGAGCACTCTATAAATGCAAAAAGGGGCATGATGGATAGAGCTTAACATGTGTAACAAAACATCCTTATTGAACATCTCCAGATTATGCATGAAACTCATGTTATCAACAGGTTCACATAGCATCACAATATATCAGTTTCAGACAAACAGAATTATGAAGGCATCTTCGTGAGCTCGAATCACTCATCACTAAGCATTGCATGACAAGAAAAACATACCTACAGCAGGATAACATGTTCATGAAGCTAACCATGGCAAGACCAAGTTCGCATCCTTGGATCACTAACAACAACCATGACAAAATTGATTAACATGTAAACAATCTGCCAGGAACATTTTATAGCAAGAGTAGAGCAAGATTAAGACATGCTAGAGCACTCTATAACTGCAAAAGGGCATGATGGATAGAGCATAACATGTGTAACAAAACATCCTTATTGAACATCTCCAGATTATGCATGAAACTCATGTTATCAACAGGTTACGTAGCATCATTATATATCAGTTTCAGACAAACAGAATTATGAAGGGATCTTTGCGAGCTCGAATCACTCATCACAAAGCTTGCATGACAAGAAAAACATACCTACAGAAGGATAACATGTTCATGAAGCTAACCATGGCAAGACCATGTTCATAGCATGCTTGGATCACTAACAACAACCATGACAAAATTGATTAACATGTAAACAATCTGCCAGGAACATTTTATAGCAAGAGTAGGGAAAAATTAAGACATGCTAGAGAACTCTATAAATGCAAAAAGGGGCATGATGGATAGAGCATAACATGTGTAACAAAACATCCTTATTGAACATCTCCAGATTATGCATGAAACTTATGTTATTAACAGGTTTACATAGCATCACAATATATCAGCTTCAGACAAACAGAACTATGAAGGGATCTTTGCGAGCTCGAATTACTCATCACAAAGCATTGCATGACAATAAAAACATACCTACAGCAGGATAACATCTTCATGAAGCTAACCATGGCAAGACCAAGTTCATAGCATGCTTGGATCACTAACAACAGCCATGGCAAAATTGATTAACATGTAAACAATCTGCCAGGAACATTTTATAGAAAAAGTAGAGCAAGATTAAGACATGCTAGATCACTCTATAAATGCAAAAAGGGGCATGAAGGATAGAGCATAACATGTGTAACAAAACATCCATATTGAACATCTCCAGATTATGCATGGAACTCTTGGTATCAACAGGTTTACATAGCATCACAATATATCAGTTTCAGACAAATAGAATTATGAAGGCATCTTTGCGCGCTCGAATCACTCATCACAAAGCATTCCATGACAAGAAAAACATACCTACAGCAGGATAACATGTTCATGAAGCTAACCATGGCAAGACCAAATTCATAGCATGCTTGGATCACTAACAACAACCATGACAAAATTGATTAACATGTAAACAATCTGCCAGGAACATTTTATAGCAAGAGTAGAGCAAGATTAAGACATGCTAGAGCACTCTATAAATGCAAAAGGGCATGATGGATAGAGCATAACATGTGTAACAAAACATCCTTATTGAACATCTCCAGATTATGCATGAAACTCATGTTATCAACAGGTTACATAGCATCACAATATATCAGTTTCAGACAAACAGAATTATGAAGGCATCTTTGCGAGCTCGAATCACTCATCACAAAGCTTGCATGACAAGAAAAACATACCTACAGAAGGATAACATGTTCATGAAGCTAACCATGGCAAGACCATGTTCATAGCATGCTTGGATCACTAACAACAAGCATGACAAAATTGATTAACATGTAAACAATCTGCCAGGAACATTTTATAGCAAGAGTAGAGCAAAATTAAGACATGCTAGAGCACTCTATAAATTCAAAAAGGGGCATGATGGATAGAGCATAACATGTGTAACAAAACATCCTTATTGAACATCTCCAGATTATGCATGAAACTTAAGTTATCAACAGGTTTACATAGCATCACAATATATCAGTTTCAGACAAACAGAACTATGAAGGGATCTTTGCGAGCTCGAATTACTCATCACAAAGCATTGCATGACAATAAAAACATACCTACAGCAGGATAACATGTTCATGAAGCTAACCATGGCAAGACCAAGTTCATAGCATGCTTGGATCACTAACAACAGCCATGGCAAAATTGATTAACATGTAAACAATCTGCCAGGAACATTTTATAGAAAAAGTAGAGCAAGATTAAGACATGCTAGATCACTCTATAAATGCAAAAAGGGGCATGAAGGATAGAGCATAACATGTGTAACAAAACATCCATATTGAACATCTCCAGATTATGCATGGAACTCATGGTATCAACATGTTTACATAGCATCACAATATATCAGTTTCAGACAAATAGAATTATGAAGGCATCTTTGCGAGCTCGAATCACTCATCACAAAGCATTCCATGACAAGAAAAACATACCTACAGCAGGATAACATTTTCATGAAGCTAACCATGGCAAGACCAAGTTCATAGCATGCTTGGATCACTAACAACAACCATGGCAAAATTGATTAACATGTAAACAATCTGCCAGGAACATTTTATAGCCAAAATAGAGCAAGATTAAGACATGCTAGAGCACTGTATAAATGCAAAAATGGGCATGATGGATAGAGAATAACATGTGTAACAAAACATCCTTATTGAACATCTCCAGATTATGCATGGAACTCATGGTATCAACAGTTTTACATAGCTTCACAATATATGAGTTTCAGACAAACAGAATTATGAAGGCATCTTTGCGAGCTCGAATCACTCATCACAAAGCATTGCATGACAAGAAAAACATACCTACAGCAGGATAACATGTTCATGAAGCTAACCATGGCAAGACCAAGTTCATAGCATGCTTGGATCACTAACAACAACCATGGCAAAATTGATTAACATGTAAACAATCTGCCAGGAACATTTTATAGAAAAAGTAGAGCAAGATTAAGACATGCTAGATCACTGTATAAATGCAAAAAGGGGCATGATGGATAGAGCATAACATGTGTAACAAAACATCCTTATTGAACATCTCCAGATTATGCATGGAACTCATGGTATCAACAGTTTTACATAGCATCACAAAATATCAGTTTCAGACAAACATAATTATGAAGGCATCTTTGCGAGCTCGAATCACTCATCACAAAGCATTCCATGACAAGAAAAACATACATACATCAGGATAACATGTTCATGAAGCTAACAATGGCAAGACCAAGTTCATAGCATGTTTGGATCACTAACAACAACCATGGCAAAATTGATTAACATGTAAACAATCTGCCAGGAACATTTTATAGCCAAAATAGAGCAAGATTAAGACACGCTAGAGCACTGTATAAATGCAAAAATGGGCATGACGGATAGATCATAACATGTGTAACAAAACATCCTTATTGAACATCTCCAGATTATGCATGGAACTCATGGTATCAACAGTTTTACATAGCATCACAATATATCAGTTTCTGACAAACAGAATTATGAAGGCATCTTTGCGATCTCGAATCACTCATCACAAAGCATTGCATGACAAGAAAAACATACTTACAGCAGGATAACACGTTCATGAAGCTAACCATGGCAAGACCATGCTCATAGCATGCTTGGATCACTAACAACAAGCATGACAAAATTGATTAACATGTAAACAATCTGCCAGGAACATTTTATAGCAAGAGTAGAGCAAGATTAAGACATGCTAGAGCACTCTATAAATGCAAAAAGGGGCATGATGGATAGAGCATAACATGTGCAACAAAACAACCTTATTGAACATCTCCATATTATGCATGGAACTCATGGTATCAACAGGTTTACATAGCATCACAATATATCAGTTTCAGACAAACTGAATTATGAAGGCATCTTCGTGAGCTCGAATCACTCATCACAAAGCATTGCATGACAAGAAAAACATACCTACAGCAGGATAACATGTTCATGAAGCTAACCATGGCAAGACCAAGTTCATAGCATCCTTGGATCACTAACAACAACCATGATAAAATTGATTAACATGTAAGCAATCTGCCAGGAACATTTTATAGCAAGAGTAGAGCAAGATTAAGACATGCTAGAGCACTCTATAAATGCAAAAGGGCATGATGGATAGAGCATAACATGTGTAACAAAACATCCTTATTGAACATCTCCAGATTATGCATGAAACTCATGTTATCAACAGGTTACAGAGCATCACAATATATCAGTTTCAGACAAATAGAATTATGAAGGCATCTTTGCGAGCTCGAATCACTCATCACAAAGCATTCCATGACAAGAAAAACATACCTACAGCAGGATAACATTTTCATGAAGCTAACCATGGCAAGACCAAGTTCATAGCATGCTTGGATCACTAACAACAACCATGGCAAAATTGATTAACATGTAAACAATCTGCCAGGAACATTTTATAGCCAAAATAGAGCAAGATTAAGACATGCTAGAGCACTGTATAAATGCAAAAATGGGCATGATGGATAGAGAATAACATGTGTAACAAAACATCCTTATTGAACATCTCCAGATTATGCATGGAACTCATGGTATCAACAGTTTTACATAGCTTCACAATATATGAGTTTCAGACAAACAGAAATATGAAGGCATCTTTGCGAGCTCGAATCACTCATCACAAAGCATTGCATGACAAGAAAAACATACCTACAGCAGGATAACATGTTCATGAAGCTAACCATGGCAAGACCAAGTTCATAGCATGCTTGGATCACTAACAACAACCATGGCAAAATTGATTAACATGTAAACAATCTGCCAGGAACATTTTATAGAAAAAGTAGAGCAAGATTAAGACATGCTAGATCACTGTATAAATGCAAAAAGGGGCATGATGGATAGAGCATAACATGTGTAACAAAACATCCTTATTGAACATCTCCAGATTATGCATGGAACTCATGGTATCAACAGTTTTACATAGCATCACAAAATATCAGTTTCAGACAAACATAATTATGAAGGCATCTTTGCGAGCTCGAATCACTCATCACAAAGCATTCCATGACAAGAAAAACATACATACATCAGGATAACATGTTCATGAAGCTAACAATGGCAAGACCAAGTTCATAGCATGTTTGGATCACTAACAACAACCATGGCAAAATTGATTAACATGTAAACAATCTGCCAGGAACATTTTATAGCCAAAATAGAGCAAGATTAAGACACGCTAGAGCACTGTATAAATGCAAAAATGGGCATGACGGATAGATCATAACATGTGTAACAAAACATCCTTATTGAACATCTCCAGATTATGCATGGAACTCATGGTATCAACAGTTTTACATAGCATCACAATATATCAGTTTCTGACAAACAGAATTATGAAGGCATCTTTGCGATCTCGAATCACTCATCACAAAGCATTGCATGACAAGAAAAACATACTTACAGCAGGATAACACGTTCATGAAGCTAACCATGGCAAGACCATGCTCATAGCATGCTTGGATCACTAACAACAAGCATGACAAAATTGATTAACATGTAAACAATCTGCCAGGAACATTTTATAGCAAGAGTAGAGCAAGATTAAGACATGCTAGAGCACTCTATAAATGCAAAAAGGGGCATGATGGATAGAGCATAACATGTGCAACAAAACAACCTTATTGAACATCTCCATATTATGCATGGAACTCATGGTATCAACAGGTTTACATAGCATCACAATATATCAGTTTCAGACAAACTGAATTATGAAGGCATCTTCGTGAGCTCGAATCACTCATCACAAAGCATTGCATGACAAGAAAAACATACCTACAGCAGGATAACATGTTCATGAAGCTAACCAAGGCAAGACCAAGTTCATAGCATCCTTGGATCACTAACAACAACCATGATAAAATTGATTAACATGTAAGCAATCTGCCAGGAACATTTTATAGCAAGAGTAGAGCAAGATTAAGACATGCTAGAGCACTCTATAAATGCAAAAGGGCATGATGGATAGAGCATAACATGTGTAACAAAACATCCTTATTGAACATCTCCAGATTATGCATGAAACTCATGTTATCAACAGGTTACAGAGCATCACAATATATCAGTTTCAGACAAACAGAATTATGAAGGGATCTTTGCGAGCTCGAATCACTCATCACAAAGCATTGCATGACAAGAAAAACATACCTACAGAAGGATAACATGTTCATGAAGCTAACCATGGCAAGACCAAGTTCATAGCATGCTTGGATCACTAACAACAGCCATGGCAAAATTGATTAACATGTAGACAATCTGCCAGGAACATTTTATAGCCAAAATAGAGCAAGACTAAGACATGCTACAGCAACCTATAAATGCAAAAAGGGGCATGATGGATCGAGCATAACATGTGTAACAAAACATCCTTATTAAACATCTCCAGATTATGCATGAAACTCATGTTATCAATAGGTTTACATAGCATCACAATATATCAGTTTCAGACAAACAGAATTATGAAGGGATCTTTGCGAGCTCGAATCACTCATCACAAAGCATTGCATGACAAGAAAAACATGCCTACAGCAGTATAACATGTTCATGAAGCTAACCATGGCAAGACAAAGTTCATAGCATGCTTGGATTACTAACAACAACCATGGCAAAATTGATTAACATGTAAACAATCTGCGAGGAACATTTTATAGCAAAAGTAGAGCAAGATTAAGACATGCTAGATCACTCTATAAATACAAAAAGGGGCATGATGGATAGAGCATAAAATGTGTAACAAAACATCCTTATTTAACATCTCCAGATTATGCATGAAACTTATGTTATCAACAGGTTTACATAGCATCACAATATATCAGTTTCAGACACAGAATTATGAAGGGATCTTTGGGAGCTGGAATCACTCATAATAAAGCATTGCATGACAAGAAAAACATACCTACAGCAGGATAACATGCTCATGAAGCTAACCATGGCAAGACCAAGTTCATAGCATGCTTGGATCACTAACAACAACCATGGCAAAATTGATTAACATGTAAACAATCTACCAGGAACATTTTACAGAAAAAGTAGAGCAAGATTAAGACATGCTAGATCACTCTATAAATGCAAAAAGGGGCATGATGGCTAGAGCATAACATGTGTAACAAAACATCCTTATTGAACATCCCCAGATTATGCATGGAACTCTTGGTATCAACAGGTTTACATAGCATCACAATATATCAGTTTCAGACAAATAGAATTATGAAGGGATCTTTGCGAGCTCGAATCACTCATCACAAAGCATTACATGACAAGAAAAACATACCTACAGCAGGATAACATGTTCATGAAGCTAACCATGGCAAGACCAAGTTCATAGCATGCTTGAATCACTAACAACAACCATGGCAAAATTGATTAACATGTAAACAATCTGCGAGGAACATTTTATAGACAAAATAGAGCAAGATAAATACATGCTAGAGCACTGTATAAATGCAAAAATGGGCATGATGGATAGAGCATAACATGTGTAACAAAACATCCTTATTGAACATCTCCAGATTATGCATGGAACTCATGGTATCAACAGTTTTACATAGCATCACAATATATAAGTTTCAGACAAACATAATTATGAAGGCATCTTTGCGAGCTCCAATCATTTATCACAAAGCATTGCATGACAAGAAAAACATACCTACAGCAGGATAACATGTTCATGAAGCTAACCATGGCAAGACCAAGTTCATAGCATGCTTGGATCACTAACAACAACCATGGCAAAATTGATTAACATGTAAACAATCTGCCAGGAACATTTTATAGCAAAAGTAGAGCAAGATTAAGACATGCTAGAGCACTATATAAATGCAAAGGGGGCATGATGGATAGAGCATAAAATGTGTAACGAAACATCCTTATTGAACATCTCCAAATTATGCATGGAACTCATGGTATCAACAGTTTTACATAGCATCACAAAATATCAGTTTCAGACAAACATAATTATGAAGGTATCTTTGCGAGCTCGAATCACTCATCACAAAGCATTCCATGACAAGAAAAACATACCTACAGCAGGATAACATGTTCATGTAGCTAACCATGGCAAGACCAAGTTCATAGCATGTTTGGATCACTAACAACAACCATGACAAAATTGATTAACATGTAAACAATCTGCCAGGAACATTTTATAGCCAAAATAGAGCAAGATTAAGACATGCTAGAGCACTGTATAAATGCAAAAATGGGCATGATGGATAGACCATAACTTGTGTAAAAAAACATCCTTATTGAACATATCCAGATTATGCATGGAACTCATGGTATCAACAGTTTTACATAGCATCACAATATATCACTTTCTGACAAACAGAATTATGAAGGCATCTTTGCGAGCTCGAATCACTCATCTCAAAGCATTGCATGACAAGAAAAACATACCTACAGCAGGATAACATGTTCATGAAGCTAACCATGGCAAGACCATGTTCATAGCATGCTTGGATCACTAACAACAAGCATGACAAAATTGATTAACATGTAAACAATCCGCCAGGAACATTTTATAGCAAGAGTAGAGCAAGATTAAGACATGCTAGAGCACTCTATAAATGCAAAAAGGGGCATGATGGATAGATCATAACATGTGCAACAAAACAACCTTATTGAACATCTCCATATTATGCATGGAACTCATGGTATCAACAGGTTTACATAGCATCACAATATATCAGTTTCAGACAAACAGAATTATGAAGGCATCTTCGTGAGCTCGGATCACTCATCACAAAGCATTGCATGACAAGAAAAACATACCTACAGCAGGATAACATGTTCATGAAGCTAACCATGGCAAGACCAAGTTCATAGCATCCTTGGATCACTAACAACAATCATGGCAAAATTGATAAACATGTAAACAATCTGCCAGGAATATTTTATAGCAAAAGTAGAGAAGGATTAACACATGCTAGGACACTCTATAAATGCAAAAGGGGGCACGATGGATAAAGCATAACATGTGTAACAAAACATCCTTATTGAACATCTCCAGATTATGCATGGAACTCATGGTATCAACAGTTTTACATAGCATCACAAAATATCAGTTTCAGACAAACATAATTATGAAGGTATCTTTGCGAGCTCGAATCACTCATCACAAAGCATTCCATGACAAGAAAAACATACCTACAGCAGGATAACATGTTCATGTAGCTAACCATGGCAAGACCAAGTTCATAGCATGTTTGGATCACTAACAACAACCATGACAAAATTGATTAACATGTAAACAATCTGCCAGGAACATTTTATAGCCAAAATAGAGCAAGATTAAGACATGCTAGAGCACTGTATAAATGCAAAAATGGGCATGATGGATAGACCATAACTTGTGTAAAAAAACATCCTTATTGAACATATCCAGATTATGCATGGAACTCATTGTATCAACAGTTTTACATAGCATCACAATATATCACTTTCTGACAAACAGAATTATGAAGGCATCTTTGCGAGCTCGAATCACTCATCTCAAAGCATTGCATGACAAGAAAAACATACCTACAGCAGGATAACATGTTCATGAAGCTAACCATGGCAAGACCATGTTCATAGCATGCTTGGATCAGTAACAACAAGCATGACAAAATTGATTAACATGTAAACAATCTGCCAGGAACATTTTATAGCAAGAGTAGAGCAAGATTAAGACATGCTAGAGCACTCTATAAATGCAAAAATGGGCATGATGGATAGAGCATAACATGTGCAACAAAACAACCTTATTGAACATCTCCATATTATGCATGGAACTCATGGTATCAACAGGTTTACATAGCATCACAATATATCAGTTTCAGACAAACAGAATTATGAAGGCATCTTCGTGAGCTCGAATCACTCATCACAAAGCATTGCATGACAAGAAAAACATACCTACAGCAGGATAACATGTTCATGAAGCTAACCATGGCAAGACCAAGTTCATAGCATCCTTGGATCACTAACAACAATCATGGCAAAATTGATAAACATGTAAACAATCTGCCAGGAATATTTTATAGCAAAAGTAGAGAAGAATTAAGACATGCTAGGACACTCTATAAATGCAAAAGGGGGCACGATGGATAAAGCATAACATGTGTAACAAAACATCCTTATTGAACATCTCCAGATTATGCATGGAACTCATGGTATCAACAGTTTTACATAACATCACAAAATATCAGTTTCAGACAAACATAATTATGAAGGCATCTTTGCGAGATCGAATCACTCATCACAAAGCATTCCATGACAAGAAAAACATACCTACAGCAGGATAACATGTTCATGTAGCTAACCATGGCAAGACCAAGTTCATAGCATGTTTGGATCACTAACAACAACCATGACAAAATTGATTAACATGTAAACGATCTGCCAGGAACATTTTATAGCCAAAATAGAGCAAGATTAAGACATGCTAGAGCACTGTATAAATGCAAAAATGGGCATGATGGATAGACCATAACTTGTGTAAAAAAACATCCTTATTGAACATATCCAGATTATGCATGGAACTCATGGTATCAACAGTTTTACATAGCATCACAATATATCACTTTCTGACAAACAGAATTATGAAGGCATCTTTGCGAGCTCGAATCACTCATCTCAAAGCATTGCAAGACAAGAAAAACATACCTACAGCAGGATAACATGTTCATGAAGCTAACCATGGCAAGACCATGTTCATAGCATGCTTGGATCACTGACAACAAGCATGACAAAATTGATTAACATGTAAACAATCTGCCAGGAACATTTTATAGCAAGAGTAGAGCAAGATTAAGACATGCTAGAGCACTCTATAAATGCAAAAAGGGGCATGATGGATAGAGCATAACATGTGCAACAAAACAACCTTATTGAACATCTCCATATTATGCATGGAACTCATGGTATCAACAGGTTTACATAGCATCACAATATATCAGTTTCAGACAAACAGAATTATGAAGGCATCTTCGTGAGCTCGAATCACTCATCACAAAGCATTGCATGACAAGAAAAACATACCTACAGCAGGATAACATGTTCATGAAGCTAACCATGGCAAGACCAAGTTCATATCATCCTTGGATCACTGATAACAATCATGGCAAAATTGATAAACATGTAAACAATCTGCCAGGAATATTTTATAGCAAAAGTAGAGAAGGATTAAGACATGCTAGGACACTCTATAAATGCAAAAGGGGGCACGATGGATAAAGCATAACATGTGTAACAAAACATCCTTATTGAACATCTCCAGATTATGCATGGAACTCATGGTATTAACAGTTTTACATAACATCACAAAATATCAGTTTCAGACAAACATAATTATGAAGGCATCTTTGCGAGATCGAATCACTCATCACAAAGCATTCCATGACAAGAAAAACATACCTACAGCAGGATAACATGTTCATGTAGCTAACCATGGCAAGACCAAGTTCATAGCATGTTTGGATCACTAACAACAACCATGACAAAATTGATTAACATGTAAACAATCTGCCAGGAACATTTTATAGCCAAAATAGAGCAAGATTAAGACATGCTGGAGCACTGTATAAATGCAAAAATGGGCATGATGGATAGAGCATAACTTGTGTAAAAAAACATCCTTATTGAACATATCCAGATTATGCATGGAACTCATGGTATCAACAGTTTTACATAGCATCACAATATATCACTTTCTGACAAACAGAATTATGAAGGCATCTTTGCGAGATCGAATCACTCATCTCAAAGCATTGCATGACAAGAAAAACATACCTACAGCAGGATAACATGTTCATGAAGCTAACCATGGCAAGACCATGTTCATAGCATGCTTGGATCACTGACAACAAGCATGACAAAATTGATTAACATGTAAACAATCTGCCAGGAACATTTTATAGCAAGAGTAGAGTAAGATTAAGACATGCTAGAGCACTCTATAAATGCAAAAAGGGGCATGATGGATAGAGCATAACATGTGCAACAAAACAACCTTATTGAACATCTCCATATTATGCATGGAACTCATGGTATCAACAGGTTTACATAGCATCACAATATATCAGTTTCAGACAAACAGAATTATGAAGGCATCTTCGTGAGCTCGAATCACTCATCACAAAGCATTGCATGACAAGAAAAACATACCTACAGCAGGATAACATGTTCATGAAGCTAACCATGGCAAGACCAAGTTCATATCATCCTTGGATCACTAACAACAATCATGGCAAAATTGATAAACATGTAAACAATCTGCCAGGAATATTTTATAGCAAAAGTAGAGAAGGATTAAGACATGCTAGGACACTCTATAAATGCAAAAGGGGGCACGATGGATAAAGCATAACATGTGTAACAAAACATCCTTGTTGAACATCTCCAGATTATGCATGGAACTCATGGTATCAACAGTTTTACATAACATCACAAAATATCAGTTTCAGACAAACATAATTATGAAGGCATCTTTGCGAGATCGAATCATTCATCACAAAGCATTCCATGACAAGAAAAACATACCTACAACAGGATAACATGTTAATGTAGCTAACCATGGCAAGACCAAGTTCATAGCATGTTTGGATCACTAACAACAACCATGACAAAATTGATTAACATGTAAACAATCTGCCAGGAACATTTTATAGCCAAAATAGAGCAAGATTAAGACATGCTGGAGCACTGTATAAAAGCAAAAATGGGCATGATGGATAGAGCATAACTTGTGTAAAAAAACATCCTTATTGAACATATCCAGATTATGCATGGAACTCATGGTATCAACAGTTTTACATAGCATCACAATATATCACTTTCTGACAAACAGAATTATGAAGGCATCTTTGCGAGATCGAATCACTCATCTCAAAGCATTGCATGACAAGAAAAACATACCTACAGCAGGATAACATGTTCATGAAGCTAACCATGGCAAGACCAAGTTCATATCATCCTTGGATCACTGATAACAATCATGGCAAAATTGATAAACATGTAAACAATCTCCCAGGAATATTTTATAGCAAAAGTAGAGAAGGATTAAGACATGCTAGGACACTCTATAAATGCAAAAGGGGGCACGATGGATAAAGCATAACATGTGTAACAAAACATCCTTATTGAACATCTCCAGATTATGCATGGAACTCATGGTATCAACAGTTTTACATAGCATCACAATATATCACTTTCTGACAAACAGAATTATGAAGGCATCTTTGCGAGCTCGAATCACTCATCTCAAAGCATTGCATGACAAGAAAAACATACCTACAGCAGGATAACATGTTCATGAAGCTAACCATGGCAAGACCATGTTCATAGCATGCTTGGATCAGTAACAACAAGCATGACAAAATTGATTAACATGTAAACAATCTGCCAGGAACATTTTATAGCAAGAGTAGAGCAAGATTAAGACATGCTAGAGCACTCTATAAATGCAAAAATGGGCATGATGGATAGAGCATAACATGTGCAACAAAACAACCTTATTGAACATCTCCATATTATGCATGGAACTCATGGTATCAACAGGTTTACATAGCATCACAATATATCAGTTTCAGACAAACAGAATTATGAAGGCATCTTCGTGAGCTCGAATCACTCATCACAAAGCATTGCATGACAAGAAAAACATACCTACAGCAGGATAACATGTTCATGAAGCTAACCATGGCAAGACCAAGTTCATAGCATCCTTGGATCACTAACAACAATCATGGCAAAATTGATAAACATGTAAACAATCTGCCAGGAATATTTTATAGCAAAAGTAGAGAAGAATTAAGACATGCTAGGACACTCTATAAATGCAAAAGGGGGCACGATGGATAAAGCATAACATGTGTAACAAAACATCCTTATTGAACATCTCCAGATTATGCATGGAACTCATGGTATCAACAGTTTTACATAACATCACAAAATATCAGTTTCAGACAAACATAATTATGAAGGCATCTTTGCGAGATCGAATCACTCATCACAAAGCATTCCATGACAAGAAAAACATACCTACAGCAGGATAACATGTTCATGTAGCTAACCATGGCAAGACCAAGTTCATAGCATGTTTGGATCACTAACAACAACCATGACAAAATTGATTAACATGTAAACGATCTGCCAGGAACATTTTATAGCCAAAATAGAGCAAGATTAAGACATGCTAGAGCACTGTATAAATGCAAAAATGGGCATGATGGATAGACCATAACTTGTGTAAAAAAACATCCTTATTGAACATATCCAGATTATGCATGGAACTCATGGTATCAACAGTTTTACATAGCATCACAATATATCACTTTCTGACAAACAGAATTATGAAGGCATCTTTGCGAGCTTGAATCACTCATCTCAAAGCATTGCAAGACAAGAAAAACATACCTACAGCAGGATAACATGTTCATGAAGCTAACCATGGCAAGACCATGTTCATAGCATGCTTGGATCACTGACAACAAGCATGACAAAATTGATTAACATGTAAACAATCTGCCAGGAACATTTTATAGCAAGAGTAGAGCAAGATTAAGACATGCTAGAGCACTCTATAAATGCAAAAAGGGGCATGATGGATAGAGCATAACATGTGCAACAAAACAACCTTATTGAACATCTCCATATTATGCATGGAACTCATGGTATCAACAGGTTTACATAGCATCACAATATATCAGTTTCAGACAAACAGAATTATGAAGGCATCTTCGTGAGCTCGAATCACTCATCACAAAGCATTGCATGACAAGAAAAACATACCTACAGCAGGATAACATGTTCATGAAGCTAACCATGGCAAGACCAAGTTCATATCATCCTTGGATCACTGATAACAATCATGGCAAAATTGATAAACATGTAAACAATCTGCCAGGAATATTTTATAGCAAAAGTAGAGTAGGATTAAGACATGCTAGGACACTCTATAAATGCAAAAGGGGGCACGATGGATAAAGCATAACATGTGTAACAAAACATCCTTATTGAACATCTCCAGATTATGCATGGAACTCATGGTATTAACAGTTTTACATAACATCACAAAATATCAGTTTCAGACAAACATAATTATGAAGGCATCTTTGCGAGATCGAATCACTCATCACAAAGCATTCCATGACAAGAAAAACATACCTACAGCAGGATAACATGTTCATGTAGCTAACCATGGCAAGACCAAGTTCATAGCATGTTTGGATCACTAACAACAACCATGACAAAATTGATTAACATGTAAACAATCTGCCAGGAACATTTTATAGCCAAAATAGAGCAAGATTAAGACATGCTGGAGCACTGTATAAATGCAAAAATGGGCATGATGGATAGAGCATAACTTGTGTAAAAAAACATCCTTATTGAACATATCCAGATTATGCATGGAACTCATGGTATCAACAGTTTTACATAGCATCACAATATATCACTTTCTGACAAACAGAATTATGAAGGCATCTTTGCGAGATCGAATCACTCATCTCAAAGCATTGCATGACAAGAAAAACATACCTACAGCAGGATAACATGTTCATGAAGCTAACCATGGCAAGACCATGTTCATAGCATGCTTGGATCACTGACAACAAGCATGACAAAATTGATTAACATGTAAACAATCTGCCAGGAACATTTTATAGCAAGAGTAGAGTAAGATTAAGACATGCTAGAGCACTCTATAAATGCAAAAAGGGGCATGATGGATAGAGCATAACATGTGCAACAAAACAACCTTATTGAACATCTCCATATTATGCATGGAACTCATGGTATCAACAGGTTTACATAGCATCACAATATATCAGTTTCAGACAAACAGAATTATGAAGGCATCTTCGTGAGCTCGAATCACTCATCACAAAGCATTGCATGACAAGAAAAACATACCTACAGCAGGATAACATGTTCATGAAGCTAACCATGGCAAGACCAAGTTCATATCATCCTTGGATCACTAACAACAATCATGGCAAAATTGATAAACATGTAAACAATCTGCCAGGAATATTTTATAGCAAAAGTAGAGAAGGATTAAGACATGCTAGGACACTCTATAAATGCAAAAGGGGGCACGATGGATAAAGCATAACATGTGTAACAAAACATCCTTGTTGAACATCTCCAGATTATGCATGGAACTCATGGTATCAACAGTTTTACATAACATCACAAAATATCAGTTTCAGACAAACATAATTATGAAGGCATCTTTGCGAGATCGAATCATTCATCACAAAGCATTCCATGACAAGAAAAACATACCTACAACAGGATAACATGTTAATGTAGCTAACCATGGCAAGACCAAGTTCATAGCATGTTTGGATCACTAACAACAACCATGACAAAATTGATTAACATGTAAACAATCTGCCAGGAACATTTTATAGCCAAAATAGAGCAAGATTAAGACATGCTGGAGCACTGTATAAAAGCAAAAATGGGCATGATGGATAGAGCATAACTTGTGTAAAAAAACATCCTTATTGAACATATCCAGATTATGCATGGAACTCATGGTATCAACAGTTTTACATAGCATCACAATATATCACTTTCTGACAAACAGAATTATGAAGGCATCTTTGCGAGATCGAATCACTCATCTCAAAGCATTGCATGACAAGAAAAACATACCTACAGCAGGATAACATGTTCATGAAGCTAACCATGGCAAGACCAAGTTCATATCATCCTTGGATCACTGATAACAATCATGGCAAAATTGATAAACATGTAAACAATCTGCCAGGAATATTTTATAGCAAAAGTAGAGAAGGATTAAGACATGCTAGGACACTCTATAAATGCAAAAGGGGGCACGATGGATAAAGCATAACATGTGTAACAAAACATCCTTATTGAACATCTCCAGATTATGCATGGAACTCATGGTATCAACAGTTTTACATAGCATCACAATATATCACTTTCTGACAAACAGAATTATGAAGGCATCTTTGCGAGCTCGAATCACTCATCTCAAAGCATTGCATGACAAGAAAAACATACCTACAGCAGGATAACATGTTCATGAAGCTAACCATGGCAAGACCATGTTCATAGCATGCTTGGATCAGTAACAACAAGCATGACAAAATTGATTAACATGTAAACAATCTGCCAGGAACATTTTATAGCAAGAGTAGAGCAAGATTAAGACATGCTAGAGCACTCTATAAATGCAAAAATGGGCATGATGGATAGAGCATAACATGTGCAACAAAACAACCTTATTGAACATCTCCATATTATGCATGGAACTCATGGTATCAACAGGTTTACATAGCATCACAATATATCAGTTTCAGACAAACAGAATTATGAAGGAATCTTCGTGAGCTCGAATCACTCATCACAAAGCATTGCATGACAAGAAAAACATACCTACAGCAGGATAACATGTTCATGAAGCTAACCATGGCAAGACCAAGTTCATAGCATCCTTGGATCACTAACAACAATCATGGCAAAATTGATAAACATGTAAACAATTTGCCAGGAATATTTTATAGCAAAAGTAGAGAAGAATTAAGACATGCTAGGACACTCTATAAATGCAAAAGGGGGCACGATGGATAAAGCATAACATGTGTAACAAAACATCCTTATTGAACATCTCCAGATTATGCATGGAACTCATGGTATCAACAGTTTTACATAACATCACAAAATATCAGTTTCAGACAAACATAATTATGAAGGCATCTTTGCGAGATCGAATCACTCATCACAAAGCATTCCATGACAAGAAAAACATACCTACAGCAGGATAACATGTTCATGTAGCTAACCATGGCAAGACCAAGTTCATAGCATGTTTGGATCACTAACAACAACCATGACAAAATTGATTAACATGTAAACGATCTGCCAGGAACATTTTATAGCCAAAATAGAGCAAGATTAAGACATGCTAGAGCACTGTATAAATGCAAAAATGGGCATGATGGATAGACCATAACTTGTGTAAAAAAACATCCTTATTGAACATATCCAGATTATGCATGGAACTCATGGTATCAACAGTTTTACATAGCATCACAATATATCACTTTCTGACAAACAGAATTATGAAGGCATCTTTGCGAGCTTGAATCACTCATCTCAAAGCATTGCAAGACAAGAAAAACATACCTACAGCAGGATAACATGTTCATGAAGCTAACCATGGCAAGACCATGTTCATAGCATGCTTGGATCACTGACAACAAGCATGACAAAATTGATTAACATGTAAACAATCTGCCAGGAACATTTTATAGCAAGAGTAGAGCAAGATTAAGACATGCTAGAGCACTCTATAAATGCAAAAAGGGGCATGATGGATAGAGCATAACATGTGCAACAAAACAACCTTATTGAACATCTCCATATTATGCATGGAACTCATGGTATCAACAGGTTTACATAGCATCACAATATATCAGTTTCAGACAAACAGAATTATGAAGGCATCTTCGTGAGCTCGAATCACTCATCACAAAGCATTGCATGACAAGAAAAACATACCTACAGCAGGATAACATGTTCATGAAGCTAACCATGGCAAGACCAAGTTCATATCATCCTTGGATCACTGATAACAATCATGGCAAAATTGATAAACATGTAAACAATCTGCCAGGAATATTTTATAGCAAAAGTAGAGTAGGATTAAGACATGCTAGGACACTCTATAAATGCAAAAGGGGGCACGATGGATAAAGCATAACATGTGTAACAAAACATCCTTATTGAACATCTCCAGATTATGCATGGAACTCATGGTATTAACAGTTTTACATAACATCACAAAATATCAGTTTCAGACAAACATAATTATGAAGGCATCTTTGCGAGATCGAATCACTCATCACAAAGCATTCCATGACAAGAAAAACATACCTACAGCAGGATAACATGTTCATGTAGCTAACCATGGCAAGACCAAGTTCATAGCATGTTTGGATCACTAACAACAACCATGACAAAATTGATTAACATGTAAACAATCTGCCAGGAACATTTTATAGCCAAAATAGAGCAAGATTAAGACATGCTGGAGCACTGTATAAATGCAAAAATGGGCATGATGGATAGAGCATAACTTGTGTAAAAAAACATCCTTATTGAACATATCCAGATTATGCATGGAACTCATGGTATCAACAGTTTTACATAGCATCACAATATATCACTTTCTGACAAACAGAATTATGAAGGCATCTTTGCGAGATCGAATCACTCATCTCAAAGCATTGCATGACAAGAAAAACATACCTACAGCAGGATAACATGTTCATGAAGCTAACCATGGCAAGACCATGTTCATAGCATGCTTCGATCACTGACAACAAGCATGACAAAATTGATTAACATGTAAACAATCTGCCAGGAACATTTTATAGCAAGAGTAGAGTAAGATTAAGACATGCTAGAGCACTCTATAAATGCAAAAAGGGGCATGATGGATAGAGCATAACATGTGCAACAAAACAACCTTATTGAACATCTCCATATTATGCATGGAACTCATGGTATCAACAGGTTTACATAGCATCACAATATATCAGTTTCAGACAAACAGAATTATGAAGGCATCTTCGTGAGCTCGAATCACTCATCACAAAGCATTGCATGACAAGAAAAACATACCTACAGCAGGATAACATGTTCATGAAGCTAACCATGGCAAGACCAAGTTCATATCATCCTTGGATCACTAACAACAATCATGGCAAAATTGATAAACATGTAAACAATCTGCCAGGAATATTTTATAGCAAAAGTAGAGAAGGATTAAGACATGCTAGGACACTCTATAAATGCAAAAGGGGGCACGATGGATAAAGCATAACATGTGTAACAAAACATCCTTGTTGAACATCTCCAGATTATGCATGGAACTCATGGTATCAACAGTTTTACATAACATCACAAAATATCAGTTTCAGACAAACATAATTATGAAGGCATCTTTGCGAGATCGAATCATTCATCACAAAGCATTCCATGACAAGAAAAACATACCTACAACAGGATAACATGTTAATGTAGCTAACCATGGCAAGACCAAGTTCATAGCATGTTTGGATCACTAACAACAACCATGACAAAATTGATTAACATGTAAACAATCTGCCAGGAACATTTTATAGCCAAAATAGAGCAAGATTAAGACATGCTGGAGCACTGTATAAAAGCAAAAATGGGCATGATGGATAGAGCATAACTTGTGTAAAAAAACATCCTTATTGAACATATCCAGATTATGCATGGAACTCATGGTATCAACAGTTTTACATAGCATCACAATATATCACTTTCTGACAAACAGAATTATGAAGGCATCTTTGCGAGATCGAATCACTCATCTCAAAGCATTGCATGACAAGAAAAACATACCTACAGCAGGATAACATGTTCATGAAGCTAACCATGGCAAGACCATGTTCATAGCATGCTTGGATCACTGACAACAAGCATGACAAAATTGATTAACATGTAAACAATCTGCCAGGAACATTTTATAGCAAGAGTAGAGCAAGATTAAGACATGCTAGAGCACTCTATAAATGCAAAAAGGGGCATGATGGATAGAGCATAACATGTGCAACAAAACAACCTTATTGAACATCTCCATATTATGCATGGAACTCATGGTATCAACAGGTTTACATAGCATCACAATATATCAGTTTCAGACAAACAGAATTATGAAGGAATCTTCGTGAGCTCGAATCACTCATCACAAAGCATTGCATGACAAGAAAAACATACCTACAGCAGGATAACATGTTCATGAAGCTAACCATGGCAAGACCAAGTTCATAGCATCCTTGGATCACTAACAACAATCATGGCAAAATTGATAAACATGTAAGCAATCTGCCAGGAATATTTTATAGCAAAAGTAGAGAAGGATTAAGACATGCTAGGACACTCTATAAATGCAAAAGGGGGCACGATGGATAAAGCATAACATGTGTAACAAAACATCCTTATTGAACATCTCCAGATTATGCATGGAACTCATGGTATCAACAGTTTTACATAACATCACAAAATATCAGTTTCAGACAAACATAATTATGAAGGCATCTTTGCGAGATCGAATCACTCATCACAAAGCATTCCATGACAAGAAAAACATACCTACAGCAGGATAACATGTTCATGTAGCTAACCATGGCAAGTGTCGGTGTACTAAAGTAGGGGTACCTTAGTACCCCAGACTTGTGCACGGGCAGTTGTAGCACCCCGCGGCGAGGCCCGCCCAGGAAGCGCCAAGAGAAGACCAAGCATTCAAGACAAGGCCCCCGGCAAGAGGAGCTTGCCGGGCCAAGAAGACAAGGCCCCCGGCAAGAGGAGCTTGCCGGGCCAAGAAGACAAGACCCCGGCAAGAGGAGCTTGCCGGGACGACTAAGCCCATGTAATACCATCCAAGAACAAAGTATACGAGACAAAAGATCAAGACCCCGACAAGAGGAGCTTGTCGGGAAGGCCGAACCCAGGCACCACGAGAGAAGCCCGCCACGGCGCGCCATGCGCCCCGGCAAGGCCTGATAGCCGGCAAGCTATCAGGCACAGGAAGACGACCCCCGCGGCAAGCCACTTGCCGCGGCAAATCGCCACCTCAGGACTGCGCTCCAGCTCGCCCGCCCACGCGTCGCTCCGGGGCATCCCCCAAGGGCACGTGGCGGGGCACCGCGCAGCCTGGGGCATGCGGAGGCATGCAGCCACCATCGTGGCGAGCGGTGGCGCACCTAACGGTCCGCCTCGGTGCTGTCCAGGCGACCGTGACGGGCATTTAATGCCCTTGTCCCCTACCGTCAGAAGTAGGAGGCCCGTGTGCAACGTATGGGGGGGTTCGGTTCCGGAGGGGCTCGGTTCGGAGATTGGGAATCCAGACAGCCATACGCTCGGTGTAGCTAGCTCTCCAAGCTCCCGAGCTCTCCAGTTCAATACAACCAAGCAGGAGTAGGGTTTTACGCGTCCATCGCGGCCCGAACCTGGGTAAACCGCTCGTGTACTCGCCTCGATCTGCTCTCTGTGCTCCCTCCGCCCCCCTCACCGGACAACGAAAGGGGCTCCGGCCCCATAGGTGCTCGCGGGGGATGCCGTCCACCCCGACATCTTTGGCGCGCCAGGTAGGGGGCTTGCGTCGAGGTTGTGCGGATCTGATTCAGGCGGACACTGGTAAGTTCAGGTAAGAACAGGTACCTTTCCGCCCCGCTCCGCGGGGCGGAGGCATTCCTCCCTACGGAATCGTGCACGGCCCTCCTCGAGTACCCACTCACGCAGAGTTCGGGCAAGAAGCAGCTGCTCCTTGAGGAGGATCGCCTTCCGGCCGCTGGGCGAACCGCTCGCTTCCAGCGAATCCTGCGCCGCTCCTGTAGCCGCAGCGGTTAGCACCGGAAGCCGCGAAAAAGGCGACCTCGTTCTTCGGCGCGCTTCGCCCGCCAAGATCCAAACGAGTCGACGCCAACCGTGGGAGGAGTTTCGCCAGCGCGGTTGCCGGAACCCGTTCCGTCAACCGACCTCCCTGCCCAAGTCTTGCCGCAGTTGCATGTGATCCTTGGCGCAGGGGCGGGCGCAGACCCCGCGCATCAGTGAAAGCTCCTATGCTTTGCGCTTTTTGCCTTTTACATGCTCCTCTCCGTTATTTGCATGTATTATTTGGCATCCTGCGTAACATGCATGCCCAGCAAGCATCAACACGCCGAAAGGCCATGTGCTTGCTTCCCTCTTTATTTTCCTTGCCTCTTAGACAGAGGGAGCGTTCCTCGCGCACAAAGTTTGCCGGGGGAAGGAGATGGGAGAGGAACCAAGTGCTGGAACCAAGTGCTGTCCGAGAAAAAGAAGCCTCGTCGAGGAACGAGCGTTATGCATAAGCTAAGTTATTAGAATTTGAGCAGTTCAGATTCTTAATTTTCGGTTGTCTTCCTTGAACAGTCACACTTTGTATGGGAAACCTGTGCGCGGAGGAACCTACCCGCGGCTAGCCGCACCCTCACCTTGTTTCGAGTACGCTCAACGATTTAAGTGAGCTGCGATGAGCGTCGCGCCCTTGTTTCGTTTCCGAGCTCACTCAACAAGCTGAGCACGATTGCGACTGGCTGCGGCGAGGTTGCTTCCCGGTGAGGCCTTGGCCGGCAGGCTGCTATAAGCCCAAGGGCTCCTTGCCGGGAAGTTCCCCGGGAGCGTAGGGTGAAAAGCATACAAAGTAAAGGGCCCGGACAAGGAAGATAACAATGCACTGATTGGTTCAGATAAGGTAAAAACCTTACGTAACTTATCACAGTGACTAATGAGCTCATAACGCCGTGTGCAGCGACAAAAAGAGATAAGATAAAGGAGGCCTAGTCTACGCGGTCGCCCTCAATCCTGGAAATCTTGCCCACTCTGGCGATGATGTCGGCGACCTGCTCCTTCAGTGCCTCCATATCAGCGTCGGCCGGCAGGCTGCGAAGAACGTTGATGAGATTTATACCGGGATTGCGGTATACAATCTTCGTCAGCACACGCTCCAAGGTTCCCGTGCAGGCCCGGCGCGTCTCCTCGGCCAGTTGCGCGGGGATCTTCTTCCGAAGATCCGCAAGAGCCGGCGCGACCCCTCTGAAGAAGAGGCTGAGCTTGGCGCTGTGAGGGAGGTCCGGGTCCGGAGAGTAGATGAGGTGTTCCAACTTCAACGCCAGCAACTCCTGGTCGATGTTGGATGCAGAAGACACCAGGTCCTCGGTCCACACCGCGACGGTCCGACGGAAGTCCTCGGCCGCAGTGTTGGCGCTCTCCGCCAAGCTTCGCTCCTTGCGGAGCCCCTCCTCCAGCGCGGAGACTTTCAGCTCCAGGGCCTCGATGGAGTCCTTGGCGGCCTTCAGCTCGTCGCCCTGCTTGGAGAGACGAGCCCGGAGTTCGGAGTTGGCGTGGGCGTCCTTCTCCCGCTCCGCATTGAGCGCGCCGACCCTCTCCGCGCTCGCCCCGCCCCCACGGCGCCGCGATAAGCGCGCGCCGCCTGGGGAAGGTGCGACGGATGCGGAGTTAAGGAGCAGCGCGACCAAGGCCACGCGTGCCCGTGCACTGTTAGGGCCCGGCCCAACGACGCTCGGCACCGTGTGTGGCCCAGGCCCGGGGGCTCCTGTCGGCGTACTAAAGTAGGGGTACCTTAGTACCCCAGACTTGTGCACGGGCAGTTGTAGCACCCCGCGGCGGGGCAGTTGTAGCACCCCGCGGCGAGGCCCGCCCAGGAAGCGCCAAGAGAAGACCAAGCATTCAAGACAAGGCCCCCGGCAAGAGGAGCTTGCCGGGCCAAGAAGACAAGGCCCCCGGCAAGAGGAGCTTGCCGGGCCAAGAAGACAAGACCCCGGCAAGAGGAGCTTGCCGGGACGACTAAGCCCATGTAATACCATCCAAGAACAAAGTACACGAGACAGAAGATCGAGACCCCGACAAGAGGAGCTTGTCGGGAAGGCCGAACCCAGGCACCACGAGAGAAGCCCGCCACGGCGCGCCATGCGCCCCGGCAAGGCCTGATAGCCGGCAAGCTATCAGGCATAGGAAGACGACCCCCGCGGCAAGCCACTTGCCGCGGCAAATCGCCACCTCAGGACTGCGCTCCAGCTCGCCCGCCCACGCGTCGCTCCGGGGCATCCCCCAAGGGCACGTGGCGGGGCACCGCGCAGCCTGGGGCATGCGGAGGCATGCAGCCACCATCGTGGCGAGCGGTGGCGCACCTAACGGTCCGCCTCGGTGCTGTCCAGGCGACCGTGACGGGCATTTAATGCCCTTGTCCCCTACCGTCAGAAGTAGGAGGCCCGTGTGCAACGTAGGGGGGGGTTCGGTTCCGGAGGGGCTCGGTTCGGAGATTGGGAATCCAGACAGCCATACGCTCGGTGTAGCTAGCTCTCCAAGCTCCCGAGCTCTCCAGTTCAATACAACCAAGCAGGAGTAGGGTTTTACGCGTCCATCGCGGCCCGAACCTGGGTAAACCGCTCGTGTACTCGCCTCGATCTGCTCTCTGTGCTCCCTCCGCCCCCTCACCGGACAACGAAAGGGGCTCCGGCCCCATAGGTGCTCGCGGGGGATGCCGTCCACCCCGACATCTTTGGCGCGCCAGGTAGGGGGCTTGCGTCGAGGTTGTGCGGATCTGATTCAGGCGGACACTGGTAAGTTCAGGTAAGAACAGGTACCTTTCCGCCCCGCTCCGCGGGGCGGAGGCATTCCTCCCTACGGAATCGTGCACGGCCCTCCTCAAGTACCCACTCACGCAGAGTTCGGGCAAGAAGCAGCTGCTCCTTGAGGAGGACCGCCTTCCGGCCGCTGGGCGAACCGCTCGCTTCCAGCGAATCCTGCGCCGCTCCTGTAGCCGCAGCGGTTAGCGCCGGAAGCCGCGAAAAAGGCGACCTCGTTCTTCGGCGCGCTTCGCCCGCCAAGATCCAAACGAGTCGACGCCAACCGTGGGAGGAGTTTCGCCAGCGCGGTTGCCGGAACCCGTTCCGTCAACCGACCTCCCTGCCCAAGTCTTGCCGCAGTTGCATGTGATCCTTGGCGCAGGGGCGGGCGCAGACCCCGCGCATCAGTGAAAGCTCCTATGCTTTGCGCTTTTTGCCTTTTACATGCTCCTCTCCGTTATTTGCATGTATTATTTGGCATCCTGCGTAACATGCATGCCCAGCAAGCATCAGCACGCCGAAAGGCCATGTGCTTGCTTCCCTCTTTATTTTCCTTGCCTCTTAGACAGAGGGAGCGTTCCTCGCGCACAAAGTTTGCCGGGGGAAGGAGATGGGAGAGGAACCAAGTGCTGGAACCAAGTGCTGTCCGAGAAAAAGAAGCCTCGTCGAGGAACGAGCGTTATGCATAAGCTAAGTTATTAGAATTTGAGCAGTTCAGATTCTTAATTTTCGGTTGTCTTCCTTGAACAGTCACACTTTGTATGGGAAACCTGTGCACGGAGGAACCTACCCGCGGCTAGCCGCACCCTCACCTTGTTTCGAGTACGCTCAACGATTTAAGTGAGCTGCGATGAGCGTCGCGCCCTTGTTTCGTTTCCGAGCTCACTCAACAAGCTGAGCACGATTGCGACTGGCTGCGGCGAGGTTGCTTCCCGGTGAGGCCTTGGCCGGCAGGCTGCTATAAGCCCAAGGGCTCCTTGCCGGGAAGTTCCCCGGGAGCGTAGGCTGAAAAGCATACAAAGTAAAGGGCCCGGACAAGGAAGATAACAATGCACTGATTGGTTCAGATAAGGTAAAAACCTTACGTAACTTATCACAGTGACTAATGAGCTCATAACGCCGTGTGCAGCGACAAAAAGAGATAAGATAAAGGAGGCCTAGTCTACGCGGTCGCCCTCAATCCTGGAAATCTTGCCCACTCTGGCGATGATGTCGGCGACCTGCTCCTTCAGCGCCTCCATATCAGCGTCGGCCGGCAGGCTGCGAAGAACGTTGATGAGATTTATACCGGGATTGCGGTATACAATCTTCGTCAGCACACGCTCCAAGGTTCCCGTGCAGGCCCGGCGCGTCTCCTCGGCCAGTTGCGCGGGGATCTTCTTCCGAAGATCCGCAAGAGCCGGCGCGACCCCTCTGAAGAAGAGGCTGAGCTTGGCGCTGTGAGGGAGGTCCGGGTCCGGAGAGTAGATGAGGTGTTCCAACTTCAACGCCAGCAACTCCTGGTCGATGTTGGATGCAGAAGACACCAGGTCCTCGGTCCACACCGCGACGGTCCGACGGAAGTCCTCGGCCGCAGTGTTGGCGCTCTCCGCCAAGCTTCGCTCCTTGCGGAGCCCCTCCTCCAGCGCGGAGACTTTCAGCTCCAGGGCCTCGATGGAGTCCTTGGCGGCCTTCAGCTCGTCGCCCTGCTTGGAGAGACGCGCCCGGAGTTCGGAGTTGGCGTGGGCGTCCTTCTCCCGCTCCGCATTGAGCGCGCCGACCCTCTCCGCGCTCGCCCCGCCCCCACGGCGCCGCGATAAGCGCGCGCCGCCTGGGGAAGGTGCGACGGATGCGGAGTTAAGGAGCAGCGCGACCAAGGCCACGCGTGCCCGTGCACTGTTAGGGCCCGGCCCAACGACGCTCGGCACCGTGTGTGGCCCAGGCCCGGGGGCTCCTGTCGGCGTACTAAAGTAGGGGTACCTTAGTACCCCAGACTTGTGCACGGGCAGTTGTAGCACCCCGCGGCGGGGCAGTTGTAGCACCCCGCGGCGAGGCCCGCCCAGGAAGCGCCAAGAGAAGACCAAGCATTCAAGACAAGGCCCCCGGCAAGAGGAGCTTGCCGGGCCAAGAAGACAAGGCCCCCGGCAAGAGGAGCTTGCCGGGCCAAGAAGACAAGACCCCGGCAAGAGGAGCTTGCCGGGACGACTAAGCCCATGTAATACCATCCAAGAACAAAGTACACGAGACAGAAGATCGAGACCCCGACAAGAGGAGCTTGTCGGGAAGGCCGAACCCAGGCACCACGAGAGAAGCCCGCCACGGCGCGCCATGCGCCCCGGCAAGGCCTGATAGCCGGCAAGCTATCAGGCACAGGAAGACGACCCCCGCGGCAAGCCACTTGCCGCGGCAAATCGCCACCTCAGGACTGCGCTCCAGCTCGCCCGCCCACGCGTCGCTCCGGGGCATCCCCCAAGGGCACGTGGCGGGGCACCGCGCAGCCTGGGGCATGCGGAGGCATGCAGCCACCATCGTGGCGAGCGGTGGCGCACCTAACGGTCCGCCTCGGTGCTGTCCAGGCGACCGTGACGGGCATTTAATGCCCTTGTCCCCTACCGTCAGAAGTAGGAGGCCCGTGTGCAACGTAGGGGGGGTTCGGTTCCGGAGGGGCTCGGTTCGGAGATTGGGAATCCAGACAGCCATACGCTCGGTGTAGCTAGCTCTCCAAGCTCCCGAGCTCTCCAGTTCAATACAACCAAGCAGGAGTAGGGTTTTACGCGTCCATCGCGGCCCGAACCTGGGTAAACCGCTCGTGTACTCGCCTCGATCTGCTCTCTGTGCTCCCTCCGCCCCCCTCACCGGACAACGAAAGGGGCTCCGGCCCCATAGGTGCTCGCGGGGGACGCCGTCCACCCCGACAGCAAGACCAAGTTCATAGCATGTTTGGATCACTAACAACAACCATGACAAAATTGATTAACATGTAAACAATCTGCCAGGAACATTTTATAGCCAAAATAGAGCAAGATTAAGACATGCTAGAGCACTGTATAAATGCAAAAATGGGCATGATGGATAGAGCATAACTTGTGTAAAAAAACATCCTTATTGAACATATCCAGATTATGCATGGAACTCATGGTATCAACAGTTTTACATAGCATCACAATATATCACTTTCTGACAAACAGAATTATGAAGGCATCTTTGCGAGCTCGAATCACTCATCTCAAAGCATTGCATGACAAGAAAAACATACCTACAGCAGGATAACATGTTCATGAAGCTAACCATGGCAAGACCATGTTCATAGCATGCTTGGATCACTGACAACAAGCATGACAAAATTGATTAACATGTAAACAATCTGCCAGGAACATTTTATAGCAAGAGTAGAGCAAGATTAAGACATGCTAGAGCACTCTATAAATGCAAAAAGGGGCATGATGGATAGAGCATAACATGTGCAACAAAACAACCTTATTGAACATCTCCATATTATGCATGGAACTCATGGTATCAACAGGTTTACATAGCATCACAATATATCAGTTTCAGAGAAACAGAATTATGAAGGCATCTTCGTGAGCTCGAATCACTCATCACAAAGCATCGCATGACAAGAAAAACATACCTACAGCAGGATAACATGTTCATGAAGCTAACCATGGCAAGACCAAGTTCATAGCATCCTTGGATCACTAACAACAATCATGGCAAAATTGATAAACATGTAAACAATCTGCCAGGAATATTTTATAGCAAAAGTAGAGAAGGATTAAGACATGCTAGGACACTCTATAAATGCAAAAGGGGGCACGATGGATAAAGCATAACATGTGTAAGAAAACATCCTTATTGAACATCTCCAGATTATGCATGGAACTCATGGTATCAACAGTTTTACATAACATCACAAAATATCAGTTTCAGACAAACATAATTATGAAGGCATCTTTGCGAGATCGAATCACTCATCACAAAGCATTCCATGACAAGAAAAACATACCTACAGCAGGATAACATGTTCATGTAGCTAACCATGGCAAGACCAAGTTCATAGCATGTTTGGATCACTAACAACAACCATGACAAAATTGATTAACATGTAAACAATCTGCCAGGAACATTTTATAGCCAAAATAGAGCAAGATTAAGACATGCTAGAGCACTGTATAAATGCAAAAATGGGCATGACGGATAGAGCATAACTTGTGTAAAAAAACATCCTTATTGAACATATCCAGATTATGCATAGAACTCATGGTATCAACAGTTTTACATAGCATCACAATATATCACTTTCTGACAAACAGAATTATGAAGGCATCTTTGCGAGCTCGAATCACTCATCTCAAAGCATTGCATGACAAGAAAAACATACCTACAGCAGGATAACATGTTCATGAAGCTAACCATGGCAAGACCATGTTCATAGCATGCTTGGATCACTGACAACAAGCATGACAAAATTGATTAACATGTAAACAATCTGCCAGGAACATTTTATAGCAAGAGTAGAGCAAGATTAAGACATGCTAGAGCACTCTATAAATGCAAAAAGGGGCATGATGGATAGAGCATAACATGTGCAACAAAACAACCTTATTGAACATCTCCATATTATGCATGGAACTCATGGTATCAACAGGTTTACATAGCATCACAATATATCAGTTTCAGACAAACAGAATTATGAAGGCATCTTCGTGAGCTCGAATCACTCATCACAAAGCATCGCATGACAAGAAAAACATACCTACAGCAGGATAACATGTTCATGAAGCTAACCATGGCAAGACCAAGTTCATAGCATCCTTGGATCACTAACAACAATCATGGCAAAATTGATAAACATGTAAACAATCTGCCAGGAATATTTTATAGCAAAAGTAGAGAAGGATTAAGACATGCTCGGACACTCTATAAATGCAAAAGGGGGCACGATGGATAAAGCATAACATGTGTAAGAAAACGTCCTTATTGAACATCTCCAGATTATGCATGGAACTCATGGTATCAACAGTTTTACATAGCATCACAATATATCAGTTCCGGACAAACAGAATTATGAAGGCAGCTTTGCGAGCTCGAATCACTCATCACAATGTATGGCATGACAAGAAAAACATACCTACAGCAGGACAACATGTTCATGAAGCTAACCTTGGCAAGACCAAATTCATAGCATGCTTGGATCACTAACAACAACCATGGGAAAATTGATTAACATCTCAACAATCTGCCAGGAAAATTTTATTGCAAAAGTAGAGCAAGATTAAGACATGCTAGAGCGACCTAAAAATGCAAAAAGGGGCATGATGGATCGAACATAACATGTGTAACAAACATCCTTATTGAACATGTCCAGATTATGCTTGAAACTCATGTTATCAACAGGTTTACATAGCATCACAATATATCAGTTTCAAACAAACAGAATTATGACGGGATCTTTGCGAGCTCGAACCACTCATCACAAAGCATTGCATGACAAGAAAATCATACCTACAGCAGGATAACATGTTCATGAAGCTAACCATGGCAAGACAAGGTTCATAACATGCTTGGATCACTAACAACAACTATGGCAAAATTGATTAACATGTAAACAATCTGCCAGTAACATTTTATAGCAAAAGTAGAGCAAGATCAAGACATGCTAGATCACTCTATAAATACAAAAAGGGGCATGATGGATAGAGCATAACATGTGTAACAAAACATCCTTATTGAACATCTCCAGATTATGCATGGAACTCTTGGTATCAACAGTTTTACACAGCATCACAATATATCAGTTTCAGACAAACAGAATTATGAAGGCATCTTTGCGAGCTCGAATCACTCATCACAAAGCATTGCATGACAAGAAAAACATACCTACAGCAGGATAACATGTTCATGAAGCTAACCATGGCAAGACCATGTTCATAGCATGCTTGGATCACTAACAACAACCATGAAAAAATTGATTAACATGTAAACAATCTACCAGGAATAGTTTATAGCAAGAGTAGAGCAAGATTAAGACATGCTAGAGCACTCTACAAATGCAAAAAGGGGCACGATGGATAGAGCATAACATGTGCAACAAAACTACCTTATTGAACATCTCCATATTATGCATGGAACTCATAGTATCAACAGGTTTACATAGCATCACAATATATTAGTTTCAGACAAACAGAATTATGAAGGCATCTTCGTGATCTCGAATCACTCATCACAAAGCATTGCATGACAAGAAAAATATACCTACAGCTGGATAACATGTTCATGAAGCTAACCATGGCATGACCAAGTTCATAGCATCCTTGGATCACTAACAACAATCATGGCAAAATTGATAAACATGTAAACAATCTGCCAGGAATATTTTATAACAAAATTAGAGAAGGATTAAGACATGCTAGGACACTCTATAAATGCAGAAGGGGGCACGATGGATAAAGCATAACATGTGTAACAAAACATCCTTATTGAACATCTCCAGATTATGCATGGAACTCATGGTATCAACAGTTTTACATAGCATCACAATATATCAGTTTCGGACAAACAGAATTTTGAAGGCAGCTTTGCGAGCTCGAATCACTCATCACAATGTATGGCATGACAAGAAAAACATACCTACAGCAGGACAACATGTTCATGAAGCTAACCATGGCAAGACCAAATTCATAGCATGCTTGGATCACTAACAACAACCATGGCAAAATTGATTAACATGTCAACAATCTGCCAGGAAAATTTTATTGCAAAAGTAGAGCAAGATTAAGACATGCTAGAGCAACCTAAAAATGCAAAAAGGGGCATGATGGATCGAACATAACATGTGTAACAAACATCCTTATTGAACATGTCCAGATTATGCATGAAACTCATGTTATCAACAGGTTTACATACCATCACAATATATCAGTTTCAAACAAACAGAATTATGAAGGGATCTTTGCGAGCTCGAATCACTCATCACAAAGGATTGCATTACAAGAAAATCATACCTACAGCAGGATAACATGTTCATGAAGCTAACCATGGCAAGACAAGGTTCATAACATGCTTGGATCACTAACAACAACTATGGCAAAATTGATTAACATCTAAACAATTTGCCAGTAACATTTTATAGCAAAAGTAGAGCAAGATCAAGACATGCTAGATCACTCTATAAATACAAAAAGGGGCATGATGGATAGAGCATAACATGTGTAACAAAACATCCTTATTGAACATCTCCAGATTATGCATGGAACTCTTGGTATCAACAGTTTTACACAGCATCACAATATATCAGTTTCAGACAAACAGAATTCTGAAGGCATCTTTGCGAGCTCGAATCACTCATCACAAAGCATTGCATGACAAGAAAAACATACCTACAGCAGGATAACATGTTCATGAAGCTAACCATGGCAAGACCATGTTCATAGCATGCTTGGATCACTAACAACAACCATGGCAAAATTGATTAACATGTAAACAATCTGTCAGGAACATTTTATAGCAAAAGTAGAGCAAGATTAAGACATGCTAGAGCACTCTATAAATGCAAAAGGGGCATGATGGATAGAGCATAACATGTGTAACAAAACATCCTTATTGAACATCTCCAGATTATGCATGGAACTCATGGTATCAACAGTTTTACATAGCATCACAATATATCACTTTCTGACAAACAGAATTATGAAGGCATCTTTGCGAGCTCGAATCACTCATCTCAAAGCATTGCATGACAAGAAAAACATACCTACAGCAGGATAACATGTTCATGAAGCTAACCATGGCAAGACCATGTTCATAGCATGCTTGGATCACTAACAACAAGCATGACAAAATTGATTAACATGTAAACAATCTGCCAGGAACATTTTATAGCAAGAGTAGAGCAAGATTAAGACATGCTAGAGCACTCTATAAATGCAAAAAGGGGCATGATGGATAGAGCATAACATGTGCAACAAAACAACCTTATTGAACATCTCCATATTATGCATGGAACTCATGGTATCAACAGGTTTACATAGCATCACAATATATCAGTTTCAGACAAACAGAATTATGAAGGCATCTTCGTGAGCTCGAATCACTCCTCACAAAGCATTGCATGACAAGAAAAACATACCTACAGCAGGATAACATGTTCATGAAGCTAACCATGGCAAGACCAAGTTCATAGCATCCTTGGATCACTAACAACAATGATGGCAAAATTGATAAACATGTAAACAATCTGCCAGGAATATTTTATAGCAAAAGTAGAGCAGGATTAAGACATGCTAGGACACTCTATAAATGCAAAAGGGGGCATGATGGATAAAGCATAACATGTGTAACAAAACATCCTTATTGAACATCTCCAGATTATGCATGGAACTCATGGTATCAACAGTTTTACATAGCATCACAATATAGCAGTTTCGGACAAACAGAATTATGAAGGCAGCTTTCCGAGCTCGAATCACTCATCACAATGTATGGCATGACAAGAAAAACATACCTACAACAGGATAACATGTTCATGAAGCTAACCATGGCAAGACCACATTCATAGCATGCTTGGATCACTAACAACAACCATGGCAAAATTCATTAACACGTCAACAATCTGCCAGGAAAAATTTATTGCAAATGTAGAGCAAGATTAAGACACGCTAGAGTAACCTATAAATGCAAAAAGGGGCATGATGGATCGAGCATAACATGTGTAACAAACATCCTTATTGAACATCTCCAGATTATGCATGAAACTCATGTTATCAACAGGTTTACATACCATCACAATATATCAGTTTCAAACAAACAGAATTATGAAGGGATCTTTGCGAGCTCGAATCACTCATCACAAAGCATTGCATGACAAGAAATCATACCTACAGCAGGATAACATGTTCATGAAGCTAACCATGGCAAGACAAGGTTCATAACATGCTTGGATCACTAACAACAACTATGGCAAAATTGATTAACATGTAAACAATCTTCCAGGAACATTTTATAGCAAAAGTAGAGCAAGATCAAGACATGCTAGATCACTCTATAAATACAAAAAGGGGCATGATGGATAGAGCATAACATGTGTAACAAAACATCCTTATTGAACATCTCCAGATTATGCATGGCACTCTTGGTATCAACAGTTTTACACAGCATCACAATATATCAGTTTCAGACAAACAGAATTATGAAGGCATCTTTGCGAGCTCGAATCACTCATCACAAAGCATTGCATGACAAGAAAAACATACCTACAGCAGGATAACATGTTCATGAAGCTAACCATGGCAAGACCATGTTCATAGCATGCTTGGATCACTAACAACAACCATGACAAAATTGATTAACATGTAAACAATCTGCCAGGAATAGTTTATAGCAAGAGTAGAGCAAGATTAAGACATGCTAGAGCACTCTACAAATGCAAAAAGGGGCACGATGGATAGAGCATAACATGTGCAACAAAACTACCTTATTGAACATCTCCATATTATGCATGGAACTCATGGTATCAACAGGTTTACATAGCATCGCAATATATCAGTTTCAGACAAATAGAATTATGAAGGCATCTTCGTGATCTCGAATCACTCATCACAAAGCATTGCATGACAAGAAAAATATACTTACAGCTGGATAACATGTTCATGAAGCTAACCATGGCAAGACCAAGTTCATAGCATCCTTGGATCACTAACAACAACCATGGCAAAATTAATAAACATGTAAACAATCTGCCAGGAATATTTTATAGCAAAAGTAGAGCAGGATTAAGACATGCTAGGACACTCTATAAATGCAAAAAGGGGCATGATGGATAAAGCATAACATGTGTAACAAAACATCTTTATTGAACATCTCTGGATTATGCATGGAACTCACGGTATCAACAGTTTTACATAGCATCACAATATATCAGTTTCGGATAAACAGAATTATGAAGGCAGCTTTGCGAGCTCGAATCACTCATCACAAAGCATGGCATGACAAGAAAAACATACCTACAGCACGATAACATGTTCATGAAGCTAACCATGGCAAGACCAAGTTCATAGCATGCTTGGATCACTAACAACAACCATGGCAAAATTGATTAACATGTCAACAATCTGCCAGAAAAATTTTATTGCAAAAGTAGAGCAAGATTAAGACATGCCAGAGCAACCTATAAATGCAAAAAGGGCATGATTGATCGAGCATAACATTTGTAACAAAACATCCTTATTGAACATATCCAGATTATGCATGAAACTCATGTTATCAACAGGTTTACATAGCATCACAATATATCAGTTTCAGACAAACAGAATTATGAAGGGATCTTTGCGAGCTCGAATCACTCATCACAAAGCATTGCATGACAAGAAAAACATACCTACAGCAGGATAACATGTTCATGAAGCTAACCATGGCAAGACAAAGTTCATAGCATGCTTGGATCACTAACAATAACCATGGCAAAAATGATTAACATGTAAACAATCTGCCAGGAACATTTTATAGCAAAAGTAGAGCAAGATTAAGACATGCTAGATCACTTTATAAATACAAAAAGGGGCATGATGGATAGTGCATAGCATGTGTAACAAAACATCCTTATTGAACATCTCCAGATTATGCATGGAACTCTTGGTATCAACAGTTTTACACAGCATCACAATATATCAGTCTCAGACAAATAGAATTATGAAGGCATCTTTGCGAGCTCGAATCACTCATCACAAAGCATTGCATGACAAGAAAAACATACCTACAGCAGGATAACATGTTCATGAAGCTAACCATGGCAAGACCATGTTCATAGCTTGTTTGGATCACTAACAACAACCATGACAAAATTGATTAACATGTAAACAATCTGCCAGGAACAGTTTATAGCAAGAGTAGAGGAAGATTAAGACATGCTAGAGCACTCTATAAATGCAAAAAGGGGCACGATGGATAGAACATAACATGTCCAACAAAACTACCTTATTGAACATCTCCATAGTATGCATGGAACTCATGGTATCAACAGGTTTACATAGCATCACAATATATCAGTTTCAGACAAACAGAATTATGAAGGCATCTTCGTGAGCTCGAATCACTCATCACAAAGCATTGCATGACAAGAAAAATATACCTATAGCAGGATAACATGTTCATGAAGCTAACCATGGCAAGACCAAGTTCATAGCATCCTTGGATCATTAACAACAATCATGGCAAAAATGATAAACATGTAAACAATCTACCAGGAATATTTTATAGCAAAAGTAGAGCAGGATTAAGACATGCTAGGACACTCTATAAATGCAAAAAGGGGCATGATGGATAAAGCATAACATGTGTAACAAAACATCTTTATTGAACATCTCCAGATTATGCATGGAACTCATGGTATCAACAGTTTTACATAGCATCACAATATATCAGTTTCGGACAAATAGAATTATGAAGGCATATTTGCGAGCTCGAATCACTCATCACAAAGCATTCCATGACAAGAAAAACATACCTACAGCAGGATAACATGTTCATGAAGCTAACCATGGCAAGACCAAGTTCATAGCATGCTTGGATCACTAACAATAACCATGGAAAAATTGATTAACATGTAAACAATCTGCGAGGAACATTTTATAGCCAAAGTAGAGCAAGATTAAGACATGCTAGAGCACTCTATAAATGCAAAAATGGGCATGATGGATAGAGCATAACATGTGTAACAAAACATCCTTATTGAACATCTCTAGATTATGCATGGAACTCATGGTATCAGCAGTTTTACATAGCATCACAATATATCAGTTTCAGACAAACAGAATTATGAAGGCATCTTTGCGAGCTCGAATCACTCATCACAAAGCATTGAATGACAAGAAAAACATACCTACAGCAGGATAACATGTGCATGAAGCTAACCATGGCAAGACAATGTTCATAGCATGCTTGGATCACTAACAACAGCCATGGCAAAATTGATTAACATGTAAACAATCTGCCAGGAACATTTTATAGCAAGAGTAGAGAAAGATTAAGACATGCTAGAGCACTCTATAAATGCAAAAAGGGGCATGATGGATAGAGCATAACATGTGTAACAAAACATCCTTATTGAACATCTCAAGATTATGCATGAAACTCATGTTATCAATAGGTTTACATAGCATCACAATATATCAGTTTCAGACAAACAGAATTATGAAGGGATATTTGCGAGCTCGAATCACTCATCACAAAGCATTGCAAGACAAGAAAAACATACCTACAGTAGGATAACGTGTTCATGAAGCTAACCATGGCAATACCAAGTTCATAGCATGCTTGGATCACTAACAACAACCATGGCAAAATTGATCAACATGTCAACAATCTGCCAGGAACATTTTAATGCAAAAGTAGAGCAAGATTAAGACTTGCTAGAGCAATCTATAAATGCAAAAAGGGGCATGATGGATAGAGCATAACATGTGTAACAAAACATCCTTATTGAACATCTCGAGATTATGCATGGAACTCACGGTATCAACAGGTTTACATAGCATCACTATATATCAGTTTCAGACAAATAGAATTATGAAGGCATCTTTGCGAGCTCAAATCAGTCATCACAAAGCATTGCATGACAAGAAAAACATACCTACAGCAGGATAACATGTTCATGAAGCTAACCATGGCAAGACCATGTTCATAGCATGCTTTGATCACTAACAACAATCATGGCAAAATTGATTAACATGTCAACAATCTGCCAGGAAAATTTTATTGCAAAAGTAGAGCAAGATTAAGACATGCTAGAGCAACTTATAAATTCAAAAAGGGGCATGATGGATAGAGCATAACATGTGTAGCAAAACATCCTTATTGAACATCTCCAGATTATGCATGAAACTCATGTTATCAACAGGTTTACATAGCATCGCAATATATCAGTTTCAGATAAACATAATTATGAAGGGATCTTTGCGAGCTCGAATCACTCATCACAAAGCATTGCATGACAAGAAAAACATACCTATAGCAGGATAACATGTTCATGAAGCTAACCATGGCAAGACCAAGTTCATAGCATGCTTGGATCACTAACAACAACCATGGCAAAATTGATTAACATGTCAACAATCTGCCAGGAACATTTTATTGCAAAAGTAGAGCAAGATTAAGACTTGCTAGATCAATCTATAAATGCAAAAAGGGGCATGATGGATAGAGCATAACATGTGTAACAAAACATCCGTATTGAACATCTCCAGATTATGCATGAAACTCGTGTTATCAACATGTTTACATAGCATCACAATATATCAGTTTCTGACAAACAGAATTATGAAGGCATCTTCGTGAGCTCGAATCACTCATCACAAAGCATTGCATGACAAGAAAAATATACCTATAGCAGGATAACATGTTCATGAAGCTAACCATGGCAAGACCAAGTTCATAGCATCCTTGGATCATTAACAACAATCATGGCAAAAATGATAAACATGTAAACAATCTACCAGGAATATTTTATAGCAAAAGTAGAGCAGGATTAAGACATGCTAGGACACTCTATAAATGCAAACAGGGGCATGATGGATAAAGCATAACATGTGTAACAAAACATCTTTATTGAACATCTCCAGATTATGCATGGAACTCATGGCATCAACAATTTTACATAGCATCACAATATATCAGTTTCGGACAAATAGAATTATGAAGGCATATTTGCGAGCTCGAATCACTCATCACAAAGCATTCCATGACAAGAAAAACATACCTACAGCAGGATAACATGTTCATGAAGCTAACCATGGCAAGACCAAGTTCATAGCATGCTTGGATCACTAACAATAACCATGGAAAAATTGATTAACATGTAAACAATCTGCGAGGAACATTTTATAGCCAAAGTAGAGCAAGATTAAGACATGCTAGAGCACTCTATAAATGCAAAAATGGGCATGATGGATAGAGCATAACATGTGTAACAAAACATCCTTATTGAACATCTCTAGATTATGCATGGAACTCACGGTATCAGCAGTTTTACATAGCATCACAATATATCAGTTTCAGACAAACAGAATTATGAAGGCATCTTTGCGAGCTCGAATCACTCATCACAAAGCATTGAATGACAAGAAAAACATACCTACAGCAGGATAACATGTGCATGAAGCTAACCATGGCAAGACAATGTTCATAGCATGCTTGGATCACTAACAACAGCCATGGCAAAATTGATTAACATGTAAACAATCTGCCAGGAACATTTTATAGCAAGAGTAGAGCAAGATTAAGACATGCAAGAGCACTCTATAAATGCAAAAAGGGGCATGATGGATAGAGCATAACATGTGTAACAAAACATCCTTATTGAACATCTCAAGATTATGCATGAAACTCATGTTATCAACAGGTTTACATAGCATCACAATATATCAGTTTCAGACAAACAGAATTATGAAGGGATATTTGCGAGCTCGAATCACTCATCACAAAGCATTGCAAGACAAGAAAAACATACCTACAGTAGGATAACGTGTTCATGAAGCTAACCATGGCAATACCAAGTTCATAGCATGCTTGGATCACTAACAACAACCATGGCAAAATTGATCAACATGTCAACAATCTGCCAGGAACATTTTATTGCAAAAGTAGAGCAAGATTAAGACTTGCTAGAGCAATCTATAAATGCAAAAAGGGGCATGATGGATAGAGCATAACATGTGTAACAAAACATCCTTATTGAACATCTCGAGATTATGCATGGAACTCACGGTATCAACAGGTTTACATAGCATCACTATATATCAGTTTCAGACAAATAGAATTATGAAGGCATCTTTGCGAGCTCAAATCAGTCATCACAAAGCATTGCATGACAAGAAAAACATACCTACAGCAGCATAACATGTTCATGAAGCTAACCATGGCAAGACCATGTTCATAGCATGCTTGGATCACTAACAACAATCATGGCAAAATTGATTAACATGTCAACAATCTGCCAGGAAAATTTTATTGCAAAAGTAGAGCAAGATTAAGACATGCTAGAGCAACTTATAAATTCAAAAAGGGGCATGATGGATAGAGCATAACATGTGTAGCAAAACATCCTTATTGAACATCTCCAGATTATGCATGAAACTCATGTTATCAACGGGTTTACATAGCATCGCAATATATCAGTTTCAGACAAACATAATTATGAAGGGATCTTTGCGAGCTCGAATCACTCATCACAAAGCATTGCGTGACAAGAAAAACATACCTACAGGAGGATAACATGTTCATGAAGCTAACCATGGCAAGACCAAGTTCATAGCATGCTTGGATCACTAACAACAACCATGGAAAAATTGATTAACATGTAAACAATCTGCCAGGAACATTTTATAGCAAAAGTAGAGCAAGATAAAGACATGCTAGAGCACTCTATAAATGCAAAAGGGGCATGATGGATAGATCATAACATGTGTAACAAAACATCCTTATTGAACATCTCCAGATTATGCATGGAACTCATGGTATCAACAGTTTTACATAGCACCACAATATATCAGTTTCAGACAAACAAAATTATGAAGGGATCTTTGCGAGCTCGAATCACTCAACACAAAGCATTGCATGACAACAAAACATACCTACAGCAGGATAATATGTTCATGAAGCTAAACATGGCAAGACCAAGTTCATAGCATGCTTGGATCACTAAAAACAACCATGGCAAAATTGATTAACATGTAAACAATCTGCAAGGAACATTTTATTACAAAAGTAGAGCAAGATTATGACATGCTAGAGCACTCTATAAATGCAAAAGGGGGCATGATGTATAGAGCATAACATGTGTAACAAAACATCCTTATTGAACATCTCCAGATTATGCATGGAACTCACGGTATCAACAGGTTTACATAGCATCACTATATATCAGTTTCAGACAAATAGAATTATGAAGGCATCTTTGCGAGCTCAAATCAGTCATCACAAAGCATTGCATGACAAGAAAAACATACCTACAGCAGGATAACATGTTCATGAAGCTAACCATGGCAATACCAAGTTCATAGCATGCTTGGATCACTAACAACAGCCATGGCAAAATTGATTAACATGTCAACAATCTGCCAGGAACATTTTGTTGCAAAAGGAGAGCAATATTAAGACATGCTAGAGCAATCTATAAACTCAAAAGGGCATGATGGATAGAGCATAACATGTGTAACAAAACATCCTTATTGAACATCTCCAGATTATGTATGAAACTCATGTTATCAACAGGTTTACATAGCATCACAATATATCAGTTTCAGACAAACAGAATTATGAAGGGTTATTTGCGAGCTCGAATCACTCATCACAAAGCATTGCATGACAAGAAAAACATACCTACAGTAGGATAACATGTTCATGAAGCTAACCATGGCAATACCAAGTTCATACCATGCTTGGATCACTAACAACAACCATGGCAAAATTGATTAACATGTCAACAATCTGCCAAGAACGTTTTATTGCAAAAGTAGAGCAAGATTAAGATTTGCTAGAGCAATCTATAAATGCAAAAAGGGGCATGATGGATAGAGCATAACATGTGTAAGAAAACATCCTTATTGAACATCTCCAGATTATGCATGAAACTCATGTTATCAACAGGTTACGTAGCATCACAATATATCAGTTTCAGACAAACATAATTATGAAGGGATCTTTGCGAGCTCGAATCACTCATCACAAAGCATTGCATGACAAGAAAAACATACCTACAACAGGATAACATGTTCATGAAGCTAACCATGGCAAGACCAAGTTCATAGCATGCTTGGATCACTAACAACAACCATGGAAAAATTGATTAACATGTAAACAATCTGCCAGGAACATTTTATAGCAAAAGTAGAGCAAGATAAAGACATGCTAGAGCACTCTATAAATGCAAAAGGGGCATGATGGATAGAGCATAACATGTGTAACAAAACATCCTTATTGAACATCTCCATATTATGCATGGAACTCATGGTATCAACAGTTTTACATAGCACCACAATATATCAGTTTCAGACAAACAAAATTATGAAGGGATCTTTGCGAGCTCGAATCACTCATCACAAAGCATGGCATGACAACAAAACATACCTACAGCAGGATAACATGTTCATGAAGCTAACCATCGCAAGACCAAGTTCATAGCATGCTTGGATCACTAACAACAACCATGGCAAAATTGATTAACATGTAAATAATCTGCAAGGAACATTTTATTACAAAAGTAGAGCAAGATTATGACATGCTAGAGCACTCTGTAAATGCAAAAGGGGGCATGATGTATAGAGCATAACATGTGTAACAAAACATCCTTATTGAACATCTCCAGATTATGCATGGAACTCACGGTATCAACAGGTTTACATAGCATCACTATATATCAGTTTCAGACAAATAGAATTATGAAGGCATCTTTGCGAGCTCAAATCAGTCATCACAAAGCATTGCATGACAAGAAAAACATACCTATAGCAGGATAACATGTTCATGAAGCTAACCATGGCAATACCAAGTTCATAGCATGCTTGGATCACTAACAACAGCCATGGCAAAATTGATTAACATGTCAACAATCTGCCAGGAACATTTTGTTGCAAAAGGAGAGCAATATTAAGACATGCTAGAGCAATCTATAAACGCAAAAGGGCATGATGGATAGAGCATAACATGTGTAACAACACATCCTTATTGAACATCTCCAGATTATGTATGAAACTCATGTTATCAACAGGTTTACATAGCATCACAATATATCAGTTTCAGACAAACAGAATTATGAAGGGTTATTTGCGACCTCGAATCACTCATCACAAAGCATTGCATGACAAGAAAAACATACCTACAGTAGGATAACATGTTCATGAAGCTAACCATGGCAAGACCAAGTTCATAGCATGCTTGGATTACTAACAACAACCATGGCAAAATTGATTAACATGTAAACAATCTGCCAGGAACATTTTATAGCAAAAGTAGAGCAAGATTAAGACATGCTAGAGCACTCTATAAATGAAAAAGGGGCATGATGGATAGAGCATAACATGTGTAACAAAACATCCTTATTGAAGATCTCCAGATTATGCATGGAACTCATGGTATCAACAGTTTTACATAGCATCACAATATATCTGTTTTAGACATAAACAGAATTATGAAGGCATCTTTGTGAGCTCGAATCACTCATCACAAAGCATTGCATGACAAGAAAAACATACCTACAGCAGGATAACATGTTCATGAAGCTAACCATGGCAAGACCATGTTCATAGCATGCTTGGATCACTAACAACAACCATGGCAAAATTGATCAACATGTCAACAATCTGCCAGGAAAATTTTATTGCAAAAGTAGAGCAAGATTAAGACATCCTAGAGCAACCTATAAATGCAAAAAGGGGAATGATGGATAGAGCATAACATGTGTAACAAAACATCCTTATTGAACATCTCCATATTATGCAAGAAACTCATGTTATCAACAGGTTTACATAGCATCACAATATATCAGTTTCAGACAAACATAATTATGAAGGGATCTTTGCGAGCTCGAATCACTCATCACAAAGCTTGCATGACAAGAAAAACATACCTACAGAAGGATAACATGTTCATGAAGCTAACCATGGCAAGACCATGTTCATAGCATGCTTGGATCACTAACGACAACCATGACAAAATTGATTAAAATGTAAACAATCTGCCAGGAACATTTTATAGCAAGAGTAGAGCAAGATTAAGACATGCTAGAGCACTCTATAAATGCAAAAAGGGGCACGATGGATAGAGCATAACATGTGTAACAAAACATCCTTATTGAACATCTCCAGATTATGCATGAAACTCATGTTATCAACAGGTTTACATAGCATCACAATATATCAGTTTCAGACAAACAGAATTATGAAGGGATATTTGCGAGCTCGAATCACTCATCACAAAGCATTGCATGACAAGAAAAACATACCTACAGTAGGATAACATGTTCATGAAGCTAACCATGGCAATACCAAGTTCATACCATGCTTGGATCACTAACAACAACCATGGCAAAGTTGTTTAACATGTCAACAATCTGCCAGGAACATTTTATTGCAAAAGTAGAGCAAGATTAAGATTTGTAGAGCAATCTATATATGCAAAAAGGGGCATGATGGATAGAGCATAACATGTGTAAGAAAACATCCTTATTGAACATCTCCAGATTATGCATGAAACTCATGTTATCAACAGGTTACGTAGCATCACAATATATCAGTTTCAGACAAACATAATTATGAAGGGATCTTTGCGAGCTCGAATCACTCATCACAAAGCATTGCATGACAAGAAAAACATACCTACAGCAGGATAAAATTTTCATGAAGCTAACCATGGCAAGACCAAGTTCATAGAATGCTTGGATCACTAACAACAACCATGGCAAAATTGATTAACATGTAAACAATCTGCCAGGAACATTTTATAGCAAAAGTAGAGCAAGATTAAGACATGCTAGAGCACTCTATAAATGCAAAAGGGGCATGATGGATAGAGCATAACATGTGTAACAAAACATCCTTATTGAACATCTCCAGATTATGCATGGAACTCATGCTATCAACAGTTTTACATAGCATCACAATATATCTGTTTCAGACAAACATAATTATGAAGGCATCTTTGCGAGCTCGAATCACTCATCACAAAGCATTGCATGACAAGAAAAACATAACTACAGCAGGATAACATGTTCATGAAGCTAACCATGGCAAGACCATGTTCATAGAATGCTTGGATCACTAACAACAACCATGGCAAAATTGGTCAACATGTCAACAATCTGCCAGGAAAATTTTATTGCAAAAGTAGAGCAAGATTAAGACATGCTAGAGCAACATATAAATGCAAAAAGGGGCATGATGGATAGAGCATAACATGTGTAACAAAACATCCTTATTAAACATCTCCAGATTATGCATGAAACTCATGTTATCAACAGGTTTACATAGCATCACAATATATCAGTTTCAGACAAACAGAATTATGAAGAGATCTTTGCGAGCTCGAATCACTCATCACAAAGCTTGCATGACAAGAAAAACATACCTACAGAAGGATAACATGTTCATGAAGCTAACCATGGCAAGACCATGTTCATAGCATGCTTGGATCACTAACAACAACCATGACAAAATTGATTAACATGTAAACAATCTGTCAGGAACATTTTATAGCAAGAGTGGAGCAAGATTAAAACATGCTAGAGCACTCTATAAATGCAAGAAGGGGCACGATGGATAGAGCATAACATGTGTAACAAAACATCCTTATTGAACATCTCCAGATTATGCATGGAACTCATGGTATCAGCAGGTTTACATAGCATCACAATATATCAGTTTCGGACATAAACAGAATTATGAAGGCATCTTCGCGAGCTCGAATCACTCATCACACAGCATTGCATGACAAGAAAAATATGCCTACAGCAGGATAACATGTTCATGAAGCTAACCATGGCAAGACTAAGGTCATAGCATGCTTGGATCACTAACAACAACCATGGCAAAATTGATTAACATGTAAACAATGCGCCAGGAACATTTGATAGCAAAATTAGAGCCAAATTAAGACATTCTAGAGCACTCTATAAATGCAAAAAGGGGCATGATGGATAGAGAATAACATGTGTAACAAAACATCCTTATTGAACATCTCCAGATTATGCATGAAACTCGTGTTATCAACATGTTTACATAGCATCACAATATATCAGTTTCAGACAAACAGAATTATGAAGGGATATTTGCGAGCTCGAATCACTCATCACAAAGCATTGCATGACAAGAAAAACATACCTACAGCAGGATAACATGTTCGTGAAGCTAACCATGGCAAGACCAAGTTCATAGCATGCTTGGATCACTAACAACAACCATGGCAAAATTGATTAACATGTAAACAATCTGCCAGGGAGATTTTATAGCAAAAGTAGAGCAAGATTAAGACATGCTAGAGCACTCTATAAATGCAAAAAGGGGCATGATGGATAGAGCATAACATGTGTAACAAAACATCCTTATTGAACATCTCCAGATTATGCATGGAACTCATGGTATCAACAGTTTTACATAGCATCACAATATATCTGTTTCAGACATAAACAGAATTATGAAGGCATCTTTGCGAGCTGGAATCACTCATCACAAAGCATTGCATGACAAGAAAAACATACCTACAGCAGGATAACATGTTCATGAAGCTAACCATGGCAAGACCATGTTCATAGCATGCTTGGATCACTAACAACAACCATGGCAAAATTGATTAACATGTCAACAATCTGCCAGGAAAATTTTATTGCAAAAGTAGAGCAAGATTAAGACATGCTAGAGCAACTTATAAATTCAAAAAGGGGCATGATGGATAGAGCATAACATGTGTAACAAAACATCCTTATTGAACATCTCCAGATTATGCATGAAATTCATGTTATCAACAGGTTTACATAGCATCACAGTATATCAGTTTCAGACAAACATAATTATGAAGGGATCTTTGCGAGCTCGAATCACTCATCACAAAGCATTGCATGACAAGAAAAACATACCTACAGCAGGATAACATGTTCATGAAGCTAACCATGGCAATACCAAGTTCATAGCATGCTTGGATCACTAACAACAACCATGGCAAAATTGATTAACATGTAAACAATCTCCCAGGAACATTTATAGAGTGCTCTAGCAAAACTATGTAAAACTGTTGATAGCATGAGTTCCATGCATAATCTGGAGATGTTCAATAAGGATGTTTTGTTACACATGTTATGCTCTATCCATCATGCCCCTTTTGCATTTATAGAGTGCTCTAGCATGTCTTAATCTTGCTCTACTTTTGCTATAAAATGTTCCTGGCAGATTGTTTACATGTTAATCAATTTTGCCATGGTTGTTGTTAGTAATCCAAGCATGCTATGAACTTCGTCTTGCCATGGTTAGCTTCATGAACATGTTATCCTGTTGTAGGTATGTTTTTCTTGTCATGCAACGCTTTGTGATGAGTGATTCGAGCTCGCAAAGATCCCTTCATAATTATGTTTGTCTGAAACTGATATATTGTGATGCTACGTAACCTGTTGATAACATGAGTTTCATGCATAATCTGGAGATGTTCAATAAGGATGTTTTCTTACACATGTTATGCTCTATCCATCATGCCCCTTTTTGCATTTATAGATTGCTCTAGCAAATCTTAATCTTGCTCTACTTTTGCAATAAACCGTTCTTGGCAGATTGTTGACATGTTAATCAATTTTGCCATGGTTGTTGTTAGTGTTCCAAGCATGGTATGAACTTGGTATTGCGATGGTTAGCTTCATGAACATGTTATCCTACTGTAGGTATGTTTTTCTTGTCATGCAATGCTTTGTGATGAGTGATTCGAGCTCGCAAATAACCCTTCATAATTCTGTTTGTCTGAAACTGATATATTGTGATGCTATGTAAACCTGTTGATAACATGAGTTTCATGCATAATCTGGAGATGTTCAATAAGGATGTTTTGTTACACATGTTATGCTCTATCCATCATGCCCTTTTGCATTTATAGATCGCTCTAGCATGTCTTAATATTGCTCTCCTTTTGCAACAAAATGTTCCTGGCAGATTGTTGACATGTTAATCAATTTTGCCATGGCTGTTGTTAGTGATCCAAGCATGCTATGAACTTGCTATTGCCATGGTTAGCTTCATGATCATGTTATCCTGCTGTAGGTATGTTTTTCTTGTCATGCAATGCTTTGTGAAGACTGATTTGAGCTCGCAAAGATGCCTTCATAATTCTATTTGTCTGAAACTGATATATAGTGATGCTATGTAAACATGTTGATACCATGAGTTCCATGCATAATCTGGAGATGTTCAATAAGGATGTTTTGTTACACATGTTATGCTCTATACATCATGCCACTTTTTGCATTTATAGGGTGCTCTAGCATGTCTTAATCTTGCTCTACTTTTGTAATAAAATGTTCCTTGCAGTTTGTTTACATGTTAATCAATTTTGCCATGGTTGTTGTTAGTGATCCAAGCATGCTATGAACTTGGTCTTGCCATGGTTAGCTTCATGAACATGTTATCCTGCTGTAGGTATGTTTTGTTGTCATGCAATGCTTTGTGATGAGTGATTCGAGCTCGCAAAGATCCCTTCATAATTCTGTTTGTCTGAAACTAATATATTGTGATGCTATGTAAAACTGTTGATACCATGAGTTCCATGCATAATCTGGAGATGTTCAATAAGGATGTTTTCTTACACATGTTATGCTCTATCCATCATGCCCCTTTTGCATTTATAGAGTGCTCTAGCATGTCTTAATCTTGCTCTACTTTTGCTATAAAATGTTCCTGGCAGATTGTTTACATGTTAATCAATTTTGCCGTGGTTGTTGTTAGTGATCCAAGCATGCTATGAACTTGGTCTTGCCATGGTTAGCTTCATGAACATGTTATCCTGCTGTAGGTATGTTTTTCTTGTCATGCAATGCTTTGTGATGAGTGATTCGAGCTCGCAAAGTTCCCTTCATAATTATGTTTGTCTGAAACTGATATATTGTGATGCTATGTAAACCTGTTGATAACATGAGTTTCATGCATAATTTGGAGATGCTCAATAAGCATGTTTTGTTACACATGTTATACTCTATCCATCATGCCCCTTTTTGAATTGATAGGTTGCTCTAGCATGTCTTAATATTGCTCTCCTTTTGCAACAAAATGTTCCTGGCAGATTGTTGACATGTTAATCAATTTTGCCATGGCTGTTGTTAGTGATCCAAGCATGCTATGAACTTGGTATTGCCATGGTTAGCTTCATGAACATGTTATCCTGCTGTAGGTATGTTTTTCTTGTCATGCAATGCTTTGTGAAGACTGATTTGAGCTCGCAAAGATGCCTTCATAATTCTATTTGTCTGAAACTGATATATAGTGATGCTATGTAAACATGTTGATACCATGAGTTCCATGCATAATCTGGAGATGTTCAATAAGGATGTTTTGTTACACATGTTATCCTCTATACATCATGCCCCTTTTTGCATTTATAGAGTGCTCTAGCATGTCTTAATCTTGCTCTACTTGTGTAATAAAATGTTCCTTGCAGATTGTTTACATGTTAATCAATTTTGCCATGGTTGTTGTTAGTGATCCAAGCATGCTATGAACTTGGTCTTGCCATGGTTAGCTTCATGAACATGTTATCCTGCTGTAGGTAGGTTTGGTTGTCATGCAATGCTTTGTGATGAGTGATTCGAGCTCGCAAAGATCCCTTCATAATTCTGTTTGTCTGAAACTGATATATTGTGATGCTATGTAAAACTGTTGATACCATGAGTTCCATGCATAATCAGGAGATGTTCAATAAGGATGTTTTCTTACACATGTTATGCTCTATCCATCATGCCCCTTTTGCATTTATAGAGTGCTCTAGCATGTCTTAATCATGCTCTACTTTTGCTATAAAATGTTCCTGGCAGATTGTTTACATGTTAATCAATTTTGCCGTGGTTGTTGTTAGTGATCCAAGCATGCTATGAACTTGGTCTTGCCATGGTTAGCTTCATGAACATGTTATCCTGCTGTAGGTATGTTTTTCTTGTCATGCAATGCTTTGTGATGAGTGATTCGAGCTCGCAAAGATCCCTTCATAATTATGTTTGTCTGAAACTGATATATTGTGATGCTATGTAAACCTGTTGATAACATGAGTTTCATGCATAATTTGGAGATGTTCAATAAGGATGTTTTGTTACACATGTTATGCTCTATCCATCATGCACCTTTTTGAATTTATAAGTTGCTCTAGCATGTCTTAATCTTGCTCTACTTTTGCAATAAAATTTTCCTGGCAGATTGTTGACATGTTAATCAATTTTGCCATGATTGTTGTTAGTGATCCAAGCATGCTATGAACATGGTCATGCCACGGTTAGCTTCATGAACATGTTATCCTGCTGTAGGTATGTTTTTCTTGTCATGTAATGCTTTGTGATGAGTGATTCCAGCTCGCAAGATGCCTTCATAATTCTGTTTATGTCTGAAACAGAAATATTGTGATGCTATGTAAAACTGTTGATACCATGAGTTCCATGCATAATCTGGAGATGTTCAATAAAGATGTTTTGTTACACATGTTATGCTCTATCCATCATGCCCCTTTTTGCATTTATAGAGTGCTCTAGCATGTCTTAATCTTGCTCTACTTGTGCTATAAAATATTCCTGGCAGATTGTTTACATGTTAATCAATTTTGCCATGGTTGTTGTTAGTGATCCAAGCATGCTATGAACTTGGTCTTGCCATGGTTAGCTTCACGAACATGTTATCCTACTGTAGGTATGTTTTTCTTGTCATGCAATGCTTTGTGATGAGTGATTCGAGCTCGCAAATATCCCTTCATAATTCTGTTTTTCTGAAACTGATATATTGTGATGCTATGTAAACATGTTGATAACGTGAGTTTCATGCATAATCTGGAGATGTTCAATAAGGATGTTTTGTTACACATGTTATTCTCTATCCATCATGCCCCTTTTTGCATTTATAGAGTGCTCTAGCATGTCTTAATTTGGCTCTAATTTTGCTATAAAATGTTCCTGGCGCATTGTTTACATGTTAATCAATTTTGCCATGGTTGTTGTTAGTGATCCAAGCATGCTATGAACTTAGTCTTGCCATGGTTAGCTTCATGAACATGTTATCCTGCTGTAGGTATGTTTTTCTTGTCATGCAATGCTTTGTTATGAGTGATTCGAGCTCGCGAAGATGCCTTCATAATTCTGTTTATGTCCGAAACTGATATATTGTGGTGCTATGTAAACCTGTTGATACCATGAGTTCCATGCATAATCTGGAGATGTTCAATAAGGCTGTTTTGTTACACATGTTATGCTCTATCCATCGTGCCCCTTTTTGCATTTATAGAGTGCTCTAGCATGTCTTAATCTTGCTCTACTCTTGCTATAAAATGTTGCTGGCAGATTGTTTACATTTTAATCAATTTTGTCATGGTTGTTGTTAGTGATCCAAGCATGCTATGAACATGGTCTTGCCATGGTTAGCTTCATGAACATGTTATCCTTCTGTAGGTATGTTTTTCTTGTCATGCAAGCTTTGCGATGAGTGATTCGAGCTCGCAAAGATCCCGTCATAATTATGTTTGTCTGAAACTGATATATTGTGATGCTATGTAAACCTGTTGATAACATGAGTTTCATGCATAATATGGAGATGTTCAATAAGGATGTTTTGTTACACATGTTATGCTCTATTCATCATTCCCCTTTTTGCATTTATAGGTTTCTCTAGCATGTCTTAATCTTGCTCTACTTTTGCAATAAAATTTTCCTGGCAGATTGTTGACATGTTGATCAATTTTGCCATGGTTGTTGTTAGTGATCCAAGCATGCTATGAACATGGTCTTGCCATGGTTAGCTTCATGAACATGTTATCGTACTGTAGGTATGTTTTTCTTGTCATGCAAGCTTTGCGATGAGTGATTCGAGCTCGCAAAGATCCCGTCATAATTATGTTTGTCTGAAACTGATATATTGTGATGCTATGTAAACCTGTTGATAACATGAGTTTCATGCATAATATGGAGATGTTCAATAAGGATGTTTTGTTACACATGTTATGCTCTATTCATCATTCCCCTTTTTGCATTTATAGGTTTCTCTAGCATGTCTTAATCTTGCTCGACTATTGCAATAAAATTTTCCTGGCAGATTGTTGACATGTTGATCAATTTTGCCATGGTTGTTGTTAGTGATCCAAGCATGCTATGAACATGGTCTTGCCATGGTTAGCTTCATGAACAAGTTATCGTACTGTAGGTATGTTTTTCTTGTCATGCAAGCGTTGCGATGAGTGATTCGAGCTCGCAAAGATCCCGTCATAATTATGTTTGTCTGAAACTGATATATTGTGATGCTATGTAAACCTGTTGATACCATGAGTTCCATGCATAATCTGGAGATGTTCAATAAGGATGTTTTGTTACACATGTTATGCTCTATCCATCATGCCCCTTTTGCATTTATAGAGTGCTCTAGCATGTCTTAATCTTGCTCTACTTTTGCTATAAAATGTTCCTGGCAGATTGTTTACATGTTAATCAATTTTGCCATGGTTGTTGTTAGTAATCCAAGCATGCTATGAACTTAGTCTTGCCATGGTTAGCTTCATGAACATGTTATCCTGCTGTAGGTATGTTTTTCTTGTCATGCAATGCTTTGTGATGAGTGATTCGTGCTCGCGAAGATGCCTTCATAATTCTGTTTATGTCCGAAACTGATATATTGTGATGCTATGTAAACCTGTTGATAGCATGAGTTCCATGCATAATCTGGAGATGTTCAATAAGGCTGTTTTGTTACACATGTTATGCTCTATCCATCGTGCCCCTTTTTGCATTTATAGAGTGCTCTAGCATGTCTTAATCTTGCTCTATTCTTGCTATAAAATGTTCCTGGCAGATTGTTTACATTTTAATCAATTTTGTCATGGTTGTCGTTAGTGATCCAAGCATGCTATGAACATGGTCTTGCCATGGTTAGCTTCATGAACATGTTATCCTTCTGTAGGTATGTTTTTCTTGTCATGCAAGCTTTGTGATGAGTGATTCGAGCTCGCAAAGATCCCTTCATAATTATGTTTGTCTGAAACTGATATATTGTGATGCTATGTAAACCTGTTGATAACATGAGTTTCTTGCATAATATGGAGATGTTCAATAAGGATGTTTTGTTACACATGTTATGCTCTATCCATCATTCCCCTTTTTGCATTTATAGTTTGCTCTAGGATGTCTTAATCTTGCTCTACTTTTGCAATAAAATTTTCCTGGCAGATTGTTGACATGTTGATCAATTTTGCCATGGTTGTTGTTAGTGATCCAAGCATGCTATGAACATGGTCTTGCCATGGTTAGCTTCATGAACATGTTATCCTGCTGTAGGTATGTTTTTCTTGTCATGCAATGCTTTGTGATGAGTGATTCGAGCTCACAAAGATGCCTTCATAATTCTGTTTATGTCTAAAACAGATATATTGTGATGCTATGTAAAACTGTTGATACCATGAGTTCCATGCATAATCTGGAGATCTTCAATAAGGATGTTTTGTTACACATGTTATGCTCTATCCATCATGCCCCTTTTGCATTTATAGAGTGCTCTAGCATGTCTTAATCTTGCTCTACTTTTGCTATAAAATGTTCCTGGCAGATTGTTTACATGTTAATCAATTTTGCCATGGTTGTTGTTAGTAATCCAAGCATGCTATGAACTTGGTCTTGCCATGGTTAGCTTCATGAACATGTTATCCTGTTGTAGGTATGTTTTTCTTGTCATGCAACGCTTTGTGATGAGTGATTCGAGCTCGCAAAGATCCCTTCATAGCAAAGCATTGCATGACAAGAAAAACAATCTGCCTACAACATGGCATAATTATGAAGGGATCTTTGCGAGCTCGAATCACTCATCACAAAGCGTTGCATGACAAGAAAAACATACCTACAACAGGATAACATGTTCATGAAGCTAACCATGGCAAGACCAAGTTCATAGCATGCTTGGATTACTAACAACAACCATGGCAAAATTGATTAACATGTAAACAATCTGCCAGGAACATTTTATAGCAAAAGTAGAGCAAGATTAAGACATGGCAAAATTATGAAGGCATCTTTGCGAGCTCAAATCAGTCATCACAAAGCATTGCATGACAAGAAAAACATACCTATAGCAGGATAACATGTTCATGAAGCTAACCATGGCAATACCAAGTTCATAGCATGCTTGGATCACTAACAACAGCCATGGCAAAATTGATTAACATGTCAACAATCTGCCAGGAACATTTTGTCGCAAAAGGAGAGCAATATTAAGACATGCTAGAGCAATCTATAAACGCAAAAGGGCATGATGGATAGAGCATAACATGTGTAACAAAACATCCTTATTGAACATCTCCAGATTATGTATGAAACTCATGTTATCAACAGGTTTACATAGCATCACAATATATCAGTTTCAGACAAACAGAATTATGAAGGGTTATTTGCGACCTCGAATCACTCATCACAAAGCATTGCATGACAAGAAAAACATACCTACAGTAGGATAACATGTTCATGAAGCTAACCATCGCAATACCAAGTTCATACCATGCTTGGATCACTAACAACAACCATGGCAAAATTGATTAACATGTCAACAATCTGCCAAGAACGGTTTATTGCAAAAGTAGAGCAAGATTAAGATTTGCTAGAGCAATCTATAAATGCAAAAAGGGGCATGATGGATAGAGCATAACATGTGTAAGAAAACATCCTTATTGAACATCTCCAGATTATGCCTGAAACTCATGTTATCAACAGGTTACGTAGCATCACAATATATCAGTTTCAGACAAACATAATTATGAAGGGATCTTTGCGAGCTCGAATCACTCATCACAAAGCGTTGCATGACAAGAAAAACATACCTACAACAGGATAACATGTTCATGAAGCTAACCATGGCAAGACCAAGTTCATAGCATGCTTGGATTACTAACAACAACCATGGCAAAATTGATTAACATGTAAACAATCTGCCAGGAACATTTTATAGCAAAAGTAGAGCAAGATTAAGACATGGCAAAATTATGAAGGCATCTTTGCGAGCTCAAATCAGTCATCACAAAGCATTGCATGACAAGAAAAACATACCTATAGCAGGATAACATGTTCATGAAGCTAACCATGGCAATACCAAGTTCATAGCATGCTTGGATCACTAACAACAGCCATGGCAAAATTGATTAACATGTCAACAATCTGCCAGGAACATTTTGTTGCAAAAGGAGAGCAATATTAAGACATGCTAGAGCAATCTATAAACGCAAAAGGGCATGATGGATAGAGCATAACATGTGTAACAAAACATCCTTATTGAACATCTCCAGATTATGTATGAAACTCATGTTATCAACAGGTTTACATAGCATCACAATATATCAGTTTCAGACAAACAGAATTATGAAGGGTTATTTGCGACCTCGAATCACTCATCACAAAGCATTGCATGACAAGAAAAACATACCTACAGTAGGATAACATGTTCATGAAGCTAACCATCGCAATACCAAGTTCATACCATGCTTGGATCACTAACAACAACCATGGCAAAATTGATTAACATGTCAACAATCTGCCAAGAACGGTTTATTGCAAAAGTAGAGCAAGATTAAGATTTGCTAGAGCAATCTATAAATGCAAAAAGGGGCATGATGGATAGTGCATAACATGTGTAAGAAAACATCCTTATTGAACATCTCCAGATTATGCCTGAAACTCATGTTATCAACAGGTTACGTAGCATCACAATATATCAGTTTCAGACAAACATAATTATGAAGGGATCTTTGCGAGCTCGAATCACTCATCACAAAGCGTTGCATGACAAGAAAAACATACCTACAACAGGATAACATGTTCATGAAGCTAACCATGGCAAGACCAAGTTCATAGCATGCTTGGATTACTAACAACAACCATGGCAAAATTGATTAACATGTAAACAATCTGCCAGGAACATTTTATAGCAAAAGTAGAGCAAGATTAAGACATGGCAAAATTATGAAGGCATCTTTGCGAGCTCAAATCAGTCATCACAAAGCATTGCATGACAAGAAAAACATACCTATAGCAGGATAACATGTTCATGAAGCTAACCATGGCAATACCAAGTTCATAGCATGCTTGGATCACTAACAACAGCCATGGCAAAATTGATTAACATGTCAACAATCTGCCAGGAACATTTTGTTGCAAAAGGAGAGCAATATTAAGACATGCTAGAGCAATCTATAAACGCAAAAGGGCATGATGGATAGAGCATAACATGTGTAACAAAACATCCTTATTGAACATCTCCAGATTATGCATGGAACTCATGGTATCAACAGTTTTAAATAGCATGTAACATCCCAAATTTTCAATTTGGAATGTTAAATATTAGATCATCATGCATATCATATTTTCTTGCATTTTAGTCGATCCTAGAAATTTCACGCAACTCAAGGACCCTCGGAGAGAGTTGGAGATTTCGTTATTTTTCATATTTGAGTTTCTCAAATTTTGAAAAGAGGATCAATTGATTTTATTTATTTCATCTTCAATTATTTTTCCAGTATAAAAAACATGAGAGAGGAATAATATGACTTTCCCAAATTTAGGAAAAATGAATATTTAATAAATAATTCAAATTTGGATTTTCCGGAGTTATTTTGCATTTTATTTGGATTAGGGAAAAATGCGAGTTTTAAAAATATTGAATTTAGGCCCCGAGTAAAAGTTCATTTTGTTCGACTCATTTTTAGGAGTCGGGGAAAATTTACTTCATAAATTTTGGAGCTTGTTAGATTTTATTTTTCTTCGTTTTTCTGCTCGCGAAATTATTTTAAAAAAATGCGTCACGCCCACCTGGCCCAGCCGGCCCAGCCGCCCGCGCCCTCCCCTCGCGCGCGCGCACCGCTCCATCGCCGCGCCTGCCGCCGCCGCCGTTGCCGAGTTCGACTCGGACTCCGTTTCTTGCCTCCTCCCCCAAGCCACCCCTCCCCCCCTTTATATACTCAGCACCCCCCCCTCTCCTCCACACCGCCGCCGCAGCCGCCAGCCCCGCCGCCCGCGCCGCTCCCGCGCCCCCGAGCCGCCACCGCCGCCTGCCGCAGCCGCCCCGCGCCGCGCTGCTGCCCCGCCGCCCCGCCGGAGCCGCCGCCCCTCGCCGAGGTAGCCGCCGCGCCGTGCCGCCCCTCGCCTGGTTCGTTTTTTTTAAATCGTTCCGGTTTATTTTTTTTAAGTTTCGGTTTTTTTCAAAACCCTAGATCGGTTTTTCGTATTTTTTCGGTTTATTTAATTAGCGAGCGTTCGCCGGACCGTTCGTTTTAACGAACGTGAACACCGGTTAATTCCGGTTAACGAACGTACGTTCGTCGTTTTTCTTTTTCGTCGGATTTATTCCACGATTTTTCTGATCGTGATTTCAGATCCGATCTTCGTTCTAGTTTATCTTCTCGCTCGTTTATCGGAATCAGGTGATTCAAGTGCCTGGAGTTTCATTTCGAAACCGCCGTTCCGATTAATCAACTTAAACAAGATTTTTCTACTGTAAAATTTGACCTAGTTTCAAATTGCTAGAACCGAGTTGTTTTCTTCCGCCGTTTGTTTTCCGTTGTTTTGTTCGGTTCGTTTTCTTTTGCAACCGGAGTTCTTAAGTTGAATTTTCTGGTTCGATCTTCTATTCGAGTTTTACCTATGCATTAGATGAGTACTTATTGTATGCTTGTTGTTTGTCTGCGATAGATCACCCGGAGTGCGCCGCCTGTTATTTCAAAGCTCTAGGTTTCGCGGATCCTCAGCAAGGCAAGTAACACTTTGATCATACCTTCTCATTACCCAGTTTTATTGCATTAGATCAATCATCACACAGTGCATGAGTAGGATCTAATTAAATTGTGGGATGGGAAGTAGTTGAGGTAGTACCTATTACCTGTTTTACTTATGAAACCTTTGGGAGTTACTTCTGCGTTTGCTTATTATGCTAAGCTATGCTAGTAGACGTGGATTGGGTGAGTGATATCCATGACAGATGTGAGTTATATTAATTAATGGTTTATCTAAGGTGGCAACTTAAATACACATCTGGGTGGATTGAGGCACCTGGTTTCTATCAGGACTTGCCTATTTTTCTTTTGGACCGCCACCCAGGCTCAAAGGGATCATAAGATCATTCATGCTAGTAACTTCCGTGTGCGGCCACAAGCCATTATGGGCTCTGGCATAGTTGACTAAGTCGTGCGAACTCTTACAGGGTAGACTAGCAGATGTAGGGGAAAGTAGGTGTACCGGTCTATCCAAACGTAAGGTGCTAGTGCTTCTGAAAGACTATGTCTCGGTCATCCGTTTCTCAAACATCATGTAGTGCGAGAAATCAGTGGAGGCGATCGAGTCTTGTGGGGAAAAGTGCGCAAACCTCTGCAGATTGTACAATCTGATCATGATTAGCCATGTCCCCGGTTATGGACATATTGAGTATCTAGTACTTGAATATCATGTGAATCTCATCATGTTACTTCTAATTAATATTGTTGGGTTTTAATTGTTCACTTAATTGGGATCGGAATGCTGTCAACCATTCTCGATGTTTCAACCACCATGATAGTTAAATAAAATCTATTCCTTTGTAGTAGGGAAAAATTGGCTTTATGCAAAACTCTAACCATAGAGCTTTTCCACCAGCCGTATATGCATGTAGTATAGGCTTATCATTCATTACTCTCTATGTGTTACATTGCCAGCATATTCCATGTGCTGACCCATTTTCGGGCTGCAACGTTTCATGTTGCAGACTTTTCAGACGACGAGTAAGGTGCTTTTAGGTCGTGGTTCTATACTCAGTGATGCCGTTGGAGTTGATGGACTCACTTATCTTCCAAGCCTTCCGCTGTTATTATTATTAGATGGCCTTAAGCCATACTTATTGTAATAAGTTCTCTTTGAGACACCGATGTAATAAGTGTGTGATTGCTACTCTGTTATAAATCCTTCAAAGTACTGTGTGGTGTCAGCATTACTGATCCAGGGATGACACCGGAGCACAGAGACTTGACCATCTGAGGTCGGGTCGCTACAGAGATGGTATCATAGCACACGCTGACTATAGGACACGACCACTAAGTTAAAGCCATAGATCATTATTCTCCTCTAATTTTCTAACTCCTCATCTTTTCTACTCTTTTAGGATGACGGACGCGAAGATCAAGTACGCACAACCGGATGAAGGCACACCTTTTGGATTTCACTTGAAGGAAGTCACCAAGTACCTGAACATTGGACTACCAAGCTTCACCGGGACCTTCAACGCCACTCTGCCTGAAGAGGAGCGCTGGAAGATTCAAGCTCATGTTCCGGGAAGGACATTCGCGCCAATCACGAAGCCCATAGATAGTGTTTTCAGTGCACCAACCTGGAGTCTGGGAAAGAGCATGGCAGCTCATATCACCATGGGACGCATTGGAGAAGTTTATCAAGAAGACCTCAAGGACACTATATACCAGATTTGCGGACGCCGAGATGAAGAATGGGAGATAGTCAGCATCAAGAAGGATAGATCCATTGCAGCTTTCATCCAGGAGTTAAACCAGCACATTCGACGCCAAGAGAATCAGATGTGCAATGATATGATAGAGTTGAAGAATGCGAAGGCAAGGATCATCGAGCTAGAAGGAGAACTGAAGGGTACACGCAAGGACTACATGGACGAGATCGTAGCTCTAGCAAGGCACAATGTCGATCTTAAGCAGGAGATTGAAGAACTCAAGGAGAGATTAGCATCCAAGAAGGAAGACAAGTACGTCGCATGTCCGGACAACTGCATCATCATCGACGACACCGATTCGGATCCAAGTGAACCTGACTTTGAAGACGAAGCTGGAGCAGACATCATGGAGTCTTCCACCGATTCAAATTTTTAGATGACCACCAAATATTAGTAGTATTTCCCCCCATGTATACATTATAGTTCGAGCACTTTTGCGATAGTTCTAGACCGTTTGTAAGAGCTTGTTTGAATTGAATGAAGTGAATTGTGTGCATTTGTCTCATGTGCATTTGGGTAGTGTTTTCTCTTTAGACCTCACTCTATTATTAATTCTCATCTTTTCTAAAACCCTCAGATGCCTCCGACACGTGACAATGGATTTCCACCGGAGCTCACCCAGTTGATCCAGCAGCAGAACCAATTGATGTAGTTGTTAGTCCAGAATCAACAGAACAACAACAACAACAACAACAACAACAACAACAACAACAACAACAACAACAACAACCCTCCGCCGCCACCACCTGTTGATCACCTAGCCCGTTTCCTTAGGCTGAATCCGCCGGTGTTTTCAAGTAGCACCGAGCCGATAGTAGCAGACGATTGGCTCCGCAAGATAGGAAGGGAGTTGACCACTGCAGGATGCACAGATGTTGAGAAAGTGAAGTTTGCCGCACATCAGCTTGACGGACCCGTGGCAGCATGGTGGGAGAATTTCACAGCCACTTACCCAGTTGACACTGTCACATGGGATCAGTTTCAGCAAGCGTTCCGCACTGCCCATGTCTCAGCAGGAGCTATGGCCATGAAGAAGCATGAGTTTCGCAACTTACGCCAAGGAGGAAGGACAGTTGGCCAGTACGTTGAGGACTTCAGCAAGTTAGCACGTTATGCCCCAGATGACGTTGCTACGGATGCGGCTAAGCTGGAGAAGTTTCTGGAAGGACTGAATGATGAGCTAAGCATGCAGTTGATGGTAGCCAGTTTCAACAACTACCAGGAGTTGGTAGATCGTGCCATCATGATTGAAGGGAAGCAACAGCAGATTGAGAACCGCAAGAGGAAGTATGGACAGGGGAAGTATAACTCTGGAGCCCAGCAGAAGCCCCGTTTTACCCCTAAATCGGGAGTTCAGTTTCAGCATACCCATGGAGGAGGTACTTCGCACAACCATAATGGCCACAAGAATGGTAATGGGAATGGAGGAAGCAACGGCCAGAACCGCACCACCCCATCGACCCCAGCCAAGAGAGATCTGAGTCAAGTCACCTGTTTGAAGTGTTCCAAGACCGGACATTATGCCAATGAATGTCCTGAAGGCCAAAATGGCAATGGAAGCTCTGGGAAGAAGCCAAACCCTTTCAACAGGGGACAAGTGAACCACCTTAGCGTGGAGGAGGTTGAAGATCAGCCAGACGCAATAATCGGTAAGTTTTTGGTTAAGACATTTACTGCACTCGTTCTTTTCGATACTAGTGCATCGCATTCATACATATCAAGGGGATTTGTGGAAAAGTATAACCTGCCCACTAAGATTCTTAAAACACCTATGCTAGTAAGCTCGCCAGGAGCAGAGTACATGGCCAAACAAGGATGTTTTCAAATGCCATTAAGTATAGGACGGCATGTTTTCCCAATGGATTTAATCATTCTGGAATCCCAAGGTCTGGATGTGATTCTCGGTATGGATTGGCTATCGATGTATGGAGGAAACATCGATTGCGCCAGTAAGACAATTTTGCTCACAACGCCAGAAGGAAGAAGGATCAAGTATGTATCCCGACATACGCCAAACAGGACACAAGTAAATTCTTTATTAGGAGTCGTACAGGAGGAAGTACTAGTGGTGAAGGATTTTCCTGATGTGTTTCCTGAAGAATTGCCCGGAATGCCACCTGATAGAGATATCGAGTTCTTAATTGAGCTTTTGCCAGGCACTGGGCCGATATCGAAGAGACCATACAGGATGCCAGCACAAGATTTGGTGGAAATTAAGAACCAGATTAAGGAATTATTGGATAAAGGTTACATTCGCCCAAGTTCTTCGCCTTGGGGATCACCAGTACTGCTAGTTGAGAAGAAGGATGGATCGTTAAGGATGGTTGTTGATTACCGTGGATTGAATGCAGTAACCATCAAGAACAAGTACCCACTGGCAATGATAAATGATCTGTTTGATCGTTTGCAAGGAGCTAAAGTGTTTTCCAAGATCGATTTGCGATCAGGGTACCATCAGTTGAAGATTCGAGAGCAGGACATACCCAAGACCGCTTTTACCACGAGATACAGATTGTATGAGTATACCGTTATGTCATTTGGACTGACTAACGCACCTGCCTATTTCATGAACCTGATAAACAAGGTATTTATGGAGTTCTTGGATAAGTTCGTCGTAGTGTTCATTGATGATATACTGATTTTCTCAAAGAATGAAGAGGAGCATAAGGAACATTTGCGTTTGGTTTTGGAGAAACTAAGGGAACATCAGTTATATGCCAAATTTAGCAAATGTGAGTTTTGGTTGAAGGAAGTAGGATTTCTTGGACATGTTATATCCAGAGAAGGGATAGCAGTTGACCCCACCAAGGTTGAGACCGTAACCGAATGGGAAGCACCCACGACAGTTGGAGAGATCCGAAGTTTTCTTGGACTCGCAGGATACTACCGGAGATTCATTGAGAATTTCTCAAATATTGCAAAGCCTATAACTGAATTGTTAAAGAAGGATACCAAGTTCAATTGGACTGAGGAATGTGAGGCCAGTTTTCAGGAGTTGAAGAAACAATTGGTTTCCTCACCAATGTTGATTTTGCCGGATCAGACCAAGGATTAGGAGGTGTATTGTGACGCTTCACGTCGAGGACTTGGAGCAGTGCTTATGCAGGAAGGAAGAGTTGTTTCGTATGCCTCTCGACAACTGAAACCTCACGAATTGAATTATGCTACGCATGATTTGGAGTTAGCAGCCGTAGTACATGCATTGAAGACGTGGAGACGTTTCCTCATTGGAAATCATTGTGAGGTGTACACGGATCACAAGAGTTTGAAGTACATTTTCACGCAGAAGGAGTTGAACCTCAGACAAAGGAGATGGTTGGAGCTCATCAAGGATTACGATATCAGATTGCATTACCATCCAGGAAAGGCTAATGTTGTAGCTGACGCATTGAGCCGTAAGAGTCATGTCAATACCCTAATGACGAGAGAAATACCAAGGGAGTTGGCAGAAAACCTTCATGAGCTATGTTTGGAAATAGTTCCGAAAGGCTATGTAGCAGCATTGGAAATTCAATCTACCTTGATGGATAAAATCAGAGAAGCACAAAAATCTGACAAGGAGATTGCTTCCATAAAGAAGAAAATGAGTGAAGGAAAAGCAAAGGGATTTCATGAGGATGAGCACGATACCCTATGGTTTGAGGACCGTGTTTATGTGCCCAATGACCCGGAGATCAGGAAGTTGATTCTACAAGAGGCACATGATTCACCCTATTCGATTCACCCAGGAAATACCAAGATGTATTTGGATTTGAAGGAAACATTCTGGTGGACCGGAATGAAGAGGGATATTGCAGCATATGTAGCAGTTTGTGATGTGTGTCATAGAGTGAAGGCAGAACATCAAAAGCCAGCCAGATTGTTACAACCATTGCCGGTACCCGAATGGAAGTGGGATAAGATAGGCATGGATTTTATCACAGGACTACCCAGGACGAAGGCAGGCTATGACTCGATATGGGTAGTAGTTGATCGTTTGACGAAGGTAGCACATTTCATCCCAGTTAAGACCACTTACACCAGTGCTAAGTTGGCAAAGATATACATGACCAGGATCATTTGTTTGCATGGAGTTCCGAGGAGTATCGTATCAGATAGAGGAACCCAATTTACCTCAAAGTTTTGGAATCAGTTGCAGAAACTTTAGGAACCAGACTAGAGTTCAGCACAGCTTTTCACCCACAGACGGATGGACAGACTGAGAGAGTCAATCAGATTTTGGAAGATATGCTGAGAGCCTGTGCACTAGATTATGGATCTAGTTGGGGCGGTAATTTGCCATATGCGGAGTTTTCTTACAACAACAGTTACCAAACCAGTTTGAAGATGGCACCTTTCGAAGCTTTATACGGAAGGAGGTGCAGGACACCGTTGTCATGGGACGAAGTTGGAGACCGTCAGTTCTTTGGACCAGATTTGATTAAGGAGTCTGAACGGAAAGTTAAGTTGTTTCGCGATACGCTCAAGGTAGCCCAATCAAGGCAGAAGAGCTACGCAGATTCTAAACGCAAGGAGACAATTTACAAAATTGGAGACAGAGTTTATCTTCGAGTATCCCCACTTCGAGGAGTTAAACGCTTTGGAGTTAAGGGAAAGTTAGCACCGTGTTTTGTTGGACCGTATAAGATTTTGCAACGCATGGGAGAAGTCGCGTATAAGTTGGAATTACCAGAGGGACTGTCAGGAGTTCATGATGTATTCCATGTTTCTTAGCTGAAGAAATGTCACGCCGAGATGGCGGAGGTACCGCTAAGAGATACAGTGCCGCTTGAAGCGATTCAGTTGAAGGATGACTTAACATATGAGGAGAAACCAGTCAAGATTCTCGAATATACCAGCAGAGTTACCCGCAGCAAGGTTATCAAGTTTTGCAAAGTTTAGTGGAACCACCACTCGGAGGATGAAGCCACCTGGGAGAGAGAAGAAGATTTGCTCAAGGACCACCCTCACCTATTTTCTAGCCAACCCGAATCTCGAAGGCGAGATTCCTCTTAAGGGGGGTAGGTTTGTAACATCCCAAATTTTCAATTTGATATGTTAAATATTAGATCATCATGCATATCATATTTTCTTGCATTTTGGTCGATCCTAGAAATTTCACGCAACTCAAGGACCCTCGGAGAGAGTTGGAGATTTCGTTATTTTTCATATTTGAGTTTCTCAAATTTTGAAAAGAGGATCAATTGATTTTATTTATTTCATCTTCAATTATTTTTCCAATATCAAAAACATGAGAGAGGAATAATATGACTTTCCCAAATTTAGGAAAAATGAAGATTTAATAAATAAATCAAATTTTGGATTTTCCAGAGTTTATTTGCATTTTATTTGGATTAGGGAAAAATGCGAGTTTTTAAAAATATTGCATTTAGGCCCCGAGTAAAAGTTCATTTTGTTCGACTCATTTTTAGGAGTCGGGCAAAATTTACTTCGTAAATTTTGGAGCTCGTTAGATTTTATTTTTCTTCGTTTTTCTGCTCGCGAAATTATTTTAAAAAATGCGTCGCGCCCACCTGCGCCAAAGGCCTAGCCGCCCGCGCCCTCCCGTCGCGCACGCGCGCACCGCGCCGTCGCCGCGCCTGCCGCCGCCGTCGCCGAGTCCGACTCTGACTCCGTTTCTTGCCCCCTCCCCCAAGCCACCCCTCCCCCCTTTATATATTCAGCACCCCCCACTCCTCCACACCACTGCCGCAGCAGCCAGCCCCGCCGCTCCCGCGCCCCCGAGCCGCCGCCACTGCCGCCAGCGCCCGCCGCCCGCCGCCGCCCCGCTCCGCGCTGCTGCCCCGCCGCCCCGTCGGAGCCGCCGCCCCTCGCCGAGGTAGCCGCCACGCCGCGCCGTCCCTCGCCTGGTTCGGTTTTTTTTAAATCGTTCCGGTTTAATTTTTTTAAGTTTCGGTTTTTTCAAAACCCTAGATCGGTTTTTCATATTTTTTCGGTTTATTTAATTAGCGAGCGTTTGCCGGACCGTTCGTTTTAACGAACGTGAACACCGGTTAATTCCGGTTAACGAACGTCCGTTCGTTTAACCGTTCGTCGTTTTTCTTTTTCGTCGGATTTATTCCGCGATTTTTCTGATCGCCATTTCAGATCCGATCTTCGTTCTAGTTTATCTTCTCGCTCGTTTATCGGAATCAGGTGATTCAAGAGCCTGGAGTTTCGTTTCGAAACCGCCGTTCCGATTAATCAACTTAAACAAGATTTTTCTACTATAAAATTTGACCTAGTTTCAAATTGCTAGAACCGAGTTGTTTTCATCCGCCGTTTGTTTTCCGTTGTTTTGTTCGGTTCGTTTTCTTTTGCAACCGAAGTTCTTAAGTTGAATTATCTGGTTCGATCTTCTGTACGAGTTTTACCTGTGCATTAGATGAGTACTTATTGTATGCTTGTTGTTTGTCTGCAATAGATCACCCGGAGTGCGCCGCCTGTTATTTGAAAGCTCTAGGTTTCGCGGATCCTCAGCAAGGCAAGTAACACTTTGATCATACCTTCTCATTGCCCAGTTTTATTGCATTAGATCAATCCTCACACATTGCATGAGTAGGATCTAATTAAATTGTGGGATGGGAAGTAGTTGAGGTAGTACCTATTACCTGTTTTACTTATGAAACCTTTGGGAGTTACTTCTACGTTTGCTTATTATGCTAAGCTATGCTAGTAGACGTGGATTGGGTGAGTGATATCCATGACAGATGTGAGTTATGTTAATTAATGGTTTATCTAAGGTGGCAACTTAAATACACATCTGGGTGGATTGAGGCACCTGGTTTCTATCAGGACTTGCCTGTTTTTCTTTTGGACCGCCACCCAGGCTCAAAGGGATCATAAGATCATTCATGCTAGTAACTTCCGTGTGCAGCCACAAGCCATTATGGGCTCTGGCATAGTTGACTAAGTCGTGCAAACTCTTACAGGGTAGACTAGCAGATGTAGGGGAAAGTAGGTGTACCGGTCTATCCAAACGTAAGGTGCTAGTGCTTCTGAAAGACTATGTCTCGGTCATCCGTTTGTCAAACATCATGTAGTGCGAGAAATCAGCGGAGGCGCTCGAGTCTTGTGGGGAAAAGTGCGCAAACCTCTGCAGAGTGTACAATCCGATCATGATTAGCCGTGTCCCCGGTTATGGACATCTTGAGTATCTAGTACTTGAATATCATGTGAATCTCATCATGTTACTTCTAATTAATATTGTTGGGTTTTAATTGTGCACTTAATTGGGATCGGAATGCTGTCAACCATTCTCTATGTTTCAACCACCATGATAGTTAAATAAAATCTATTCCTTTGCAGTAGGGAAAAATTGGCTTTATGCAAAACTGTAACCATAGAGCTTTTCCACCAGCCGTATATGCATGTTGTATAGGCTTATCATTCATTACTCTATATGTGTTACATTGCCAGCATATTCCATGTGCTGACCCGTTTTTAGGCTGCAACGTTTCATGTTGAAGACTTTTCAGACGACGAGTAAGGTGCTTTTAGGTCGTGGTTCTATACTCAGTGATGCCGTTGGAGTTGATGGACTCACTTATCTTCCAAGCCTTCCGCTGTTATTATTATTAGATGGCCTTAAGCCATACTTATTGTAATAAGTTCTCTTTGAGACACCGATGTAATAAGTGTGTGATTGCTACTCTGTTATAAATCCTTCGAAGTACTGTGTGGTGTCAACATTACTGATCCAGGTATGACACCGAAGCACAGAGACTTGACCATCTGAGGTCGGGTCGCTACATAGCATCACAATATATCTGTTTCCGACATAAACAGAATTATGAAGGCATCTTTGCAAGCTCGAATCACTCATCACAAAGCATTCCATGACAAGAAAAACATACCTACAATAGGATAACATGTTCATGAAGCTAACCATGGCAAGACCATGTTCATAGCATGCTTGGATCACTAACAACAACCATGGCAAAATTGATTAACATGTCAACAATCTGCGAGGAAAATTTTATTGCAAAAGTAGAGCAAGATTAAGACATGCTAGAGAAACCTATAAATGCAAAAAGGGGCATGATGGATAGAGCATAACATGTGTAACAAAACATCCTTATTGAACATCTCCAGATTATGCATGAAACTCATGTTATCAACAGGTTTACATAGCATCACAATATATCAGTTTCAGACAAACAGAATTATGAAGGGATCTTTGCGAGCTCGAATCACTCATCACAAAGCATTGCATGACAAGAAAAACATACCTACAGCAGGATAACATGTTCATGAAGCTAACCATGGCAATACAAAGTTCATAGCATGCTTGGATCACTAACAACAACCATGGAAAATTGATTAACATGTCAACAATCTGCCAGGAACATTTTATTGCAAAAGTAGAGCAAGATTAAGACATGGTAGAGCAACCTATAAACGCAAAAAGGGGCATGATGGATAGAGCATAACATGTGTAACAAAACATCCTTATTGAACATCTCCAGATTATGCATGAAACTCATGTTATCAACAGGATTACATAGCATCACAATATATCAGTTTCAGACAAACAGAATTATAAAGGGATCTTTGCGAGCTCGAATCACTCATCACAAATCATTGCATGACAAGAAAAACATACCTACAGTAGGATAACATGTTCATGAAGCTAAACATGGCAAGACAAAGTTCATAGCATGCTTGGATCACTAACAACCATGGCAAAATTGATTAACATGTAAACAATCTGCCAGGAACATTTTATAGCAAAATTAGAGCAAGATTAAGACATGCTAGAGCACTCTATAAATGCAAAAAGGGGCACGATGGATAGAGCATAACATGTGTAACAAAACATCTCCAGATTATGCATGGAACTCATGGTATCAACAGGTTTACATAGCATCACAATATATCAGTTTCGGACATAAACAGAATTATGAAGGCATCTTCGCGAGCTCGAATCACTCATCACAAAGCATTGCATGACAAGAGAAACATACCTACAGCAGGATAACATGTTCATGAAGCTAACCATGGCAAGACCATGTTCATAGCATGCTTGGATCACTAACAACAACCATGGCAAAATTGATTAACATGTCAACAATCTGCCAGGAAAATTTTATTGCAAAAGTAGAGCAAGATTAAGACATGCTAGATAAACCTATGAATGCAAAAAGGGGCATGATGGATCGAGCATAACATGTGTAACAAAACATCCTTATTGAACATCTCCAGATTATGCATGGAACTCATGGTATCAACATGTTTACATAGCATCACAATATATCAGTTTCAGACATAAACAGAATTATGAAGGCATCTTTGCGAGCTCGAATCACTCATCACAAAGCATTGCATGACAAGAAAAACATACCTACAGCAGGATAACATGTTCATGAAGATAACCATGGCAAGACCAAGTTCATAGCATGCTTGGATCACTAACAACAACCATGGCAAAACTGATTAACATGTAAACAATCTGCCAGGAACATTTCATAACAAAAGCAGAGCAATATTAAGACATGCTAGAGCACTCTATAAATACAAAAAGGGGCATGATGGATAGAGCATAACATGTGTAACAAAACATCCTTATTGAACATCTCCAGATTATGCATTGAACTCATGGTATCAACAGGTTTACATAGCATCACAATATATAAGTTTTAGAAAAACAGAATTATGAAGGCATCTTTGCGAGCTCGAATCACTCATCACAAAGCATTGCATGACAAGAAAAACATACCTACAGCAGGATAACATGTTCATGAAGCTAACCATGGCAATACAAAGTTCATAGCATGCTTGGATCACTAACAACAACCATGGAAAAATTGATTAACATGTCAACAATCTGCGAGGAACATTTTATTGCAAAAGTAGAGCAAGATTAAGACATGGTAGAGCAACCTATAAACGCAAAAAGGGGCATGATGGATAGAGCATAATATGTGTAACAAAACATCCTTATTGAACATCTCCAGATTATGCATGAAACTCATGTTATCAACAGGATTACATAGTATCACAATATATCAGTTTCAGACAAACAGAATTATAAAGGGATCTTTGCGAGCTCGAATTACTCATCACAAAGCATTGCATGACAAGAAAAACATACCTACAGTAGGATAACATGTTCATGAAGCTAAACGTGGCAAGACAAAGTTCATAGCATGCTTGGATCACTAACAACCATGGCAAAATTGACTAACATGTAAACAATCTGCCAGGAACATTTTATAGCAAAATTAGAGCAAGATTAAGACATGCTAGAGCACTCTATAAATGCAAAAAGGGGCACGATGGATAGAGCATAACATGTGTAACAAAACATCTCCAGATTATGCATGGAACTCATGGTATCAACAGGTTTACATAGCATCACAATATATCAGTTTCGGACATAAACAGAATTATGAAGGCATCTTCGCGAGCTCGAATCACTCATCACAAAGAATTGCATGACAAGAGAAACATACCTACAGCAGGATAACATGTTCATGAAGCTAACCATGGCAAGACCATGTTCATAGCATGCTTGGATCACTAACAACAACCATGGCAAAATTGATTAACATGTCAACAATCTGCCAGGAAAATTTTATTGCAAAAGTAGAGCAAGATTAAGACATGCTAGAGAAACCTATGAATGCAAAAAGGGGCATGATGGATCGAGCATAACATGTGTAACAAAACATCCTTATTGAACATCTCCAGATTATGCATGGAACTCATGGTATCAACATGTTTACATAGCATCACAATATATCAGTTTCAGACATAAACAGAATTATGAAGGCATCTTTGCGAGCTCGAATCACTCATCTCAAAGCATTGCATGACAAGAAAAACATACCTACAGCAGGATAACATGTTCATGAAGATAACCATGGCAAGACCAAGTTCATAGCATGCTTGGATCACTAACAACAACCATGGCAAAACTGATTAACATGTAAACAATCTGCCAGGAACATTTCATAACAAAGGCAGAGCAATATTAAGACATGCTAGAGCACTCTATAAATGCAAAAAGGGGCATGATGGATAGAGCATAACATGTGTAAAAAAACATCCTTATTGAACATCTCCAGATTATGCATTGAACTCATGGTATCAACAGGTTTACATAGCATCACAATATATAAGTTTTAGAAAAACAGAATTATGAAGGCATCTTTGCGAGCTCGAATCACTCATCACAAAGCATTGCATGACAAGAAAAACATACCTACAGCAGGATAACATGTTCATGAAGCTAACTGAGGGAGTCCTGGACTAGGGGGTGTCCGGATAGCCGGACTATATCTTCAGCCAGACTCCTGGACTATGAAGATGCAAGATTGAAGACTTCGTGCCGTGTCCGGATGGGACTTTCCTTGGCGTGGAAGGCAAGCTTGGCGATGCGGATATTTAGATCTCCTACCATTGTAACCGACTTGGTGTAACCCTAACCCTATCCGGTGTCTATATAAACCGTAGGGTTTTAGTCCGTAGGACAACACAACATACAACAATCATACCATAGGCTAGCTTCTAGGGTTTAGCCTCCTTGATCTCGTGGTAGATCTACTCTTGTACTACCCGTATCATCAATATTAATCAAGTAGGACGTAGGGTTTTACCTCCACCGAGAGGGCCCGAACCTGGGTAAAACTTTGTGTCCCTTGTCTCCTGTTACCATCCGCCTAGACGCACAGTTCGGGACCCCCTACCCGAGATCCGCCGGTTTTGACACCCACATTGGTGCTTTCATTGAGAGTTCCTATGTGTCGTCGCTTTTAGGCCCGATGGCTCCTTCGATCATCAACAACGATACAGTCCAGGGTGAGACTTTTCTCCCCGGATAGATCTTCGTTTTCGGCGGCTTCGCACTGCGGGCCAATTCGCTTGGCCATCTGGAGCTGATCGAAAGCTACGCCCCTGGCCATCAGGTCAGATTTGGAAGCTTAAACTACACGGCTGACATCCGCGGGGACTTGATCTTCGACGGATTCGAGCCACAGCCGAGCGCGCCGCACTGTCTCGATGGGCATGACCTAGCTCTGTCGCCGAACAGTGCCCTGGAGGCCGCACATGCTTCGGTTCCGACCCTTAATTCGGAGCCGGCTGCACCGATCAAGGATGAGCGGTTAGACGCCGCCTCGGGGGCTGCAATCTCAAGGGTGATTGAGCTGAACACCAGCCCCGCACTCTGCAAGGCCCGTGACTCCGAGGGGCCGGACTCCAAGCCCGCCGCGCGCCTGCCGATCGAATCTGATTGGGCGCTGATCATGGAGTTCACCGCTGCGGACATCTTCCAGCACTCGCCCTTCGGCGACATCCTGAAGTCACAAAAGTCTCTCTCTTTATCAGGAGAGCCCTGGCCGGACTACGGTCAGGAAGGTTGGGTTACTGACGATGAAGAAATTCAAAGCCCACCCACCACCCACTTAATAGCCACCGTCGATAATTTAAACGACGTGCTCAATTTCGACTCTGAAGACATCGACGATATGGACAACGATGCAGGAGACGCATATGAACCAACGCCTATAGAGCATTGGGCAGCCACCTCATCTCATGATGTGTACATGGTGGACACACCTGAAGGAAGCAACAATGAGGAACACGGGGATGCAACGAGGGATCAATCTCTCGATAAGCAATCAAAGCGGCGGCGTAAACGCCGCCCCAAGCCCCACCTCAACACAGACCCAGCCATAGAGCAGGACGAGCCGGCAGACGACGAGCATGCCTTAGAGCAACCGTCCGAACAGGGCAATTCGGATAAAGAAACCGAACAACCCGTCCCCGGCGAAAACAGCATTCCGGACGACCTTACGCCAGATAAGGCCACGGAGCAGAAGAACCTCCACAAAAGGCTCGTTGCAACCACACGTAGCCTGAAAAAGCAGAAGCGGAAGCTAAAAACTGCAGAAGATGCACTCAGAATCAGATGGAGCAAAGTAATCAATACCGCAGACAAATACGGCAACAGTTGCCGCACTAAAAGCTATCCAAAGCGAAAGCTACTGCCTGAATTCGACGAAGAGGCCTTAGAGCCCTCAAAAAGTAAGAAAGCCACCCGGTCAGATAGATGACTCGACGGCCAGCATAAAACGGCAAGCGGCGCCGCACTCAAGCCGCCATGCGACCCACTCAAGGGCTCACATCGAAAGGATGGCCCAGCCAGGTCTATTTATGGGCCAAGAAAGCAAGCTCTCGTAAGAAATGCAACAACGCCATTATCCGAACGCCACAGCACACCCAAATACAAGGGTGCCGCACACCCCCTATGTTTCACCAAACAGGTCCTGGATTGTGAATTTCCAGCGGGATTTAAACCCGTAAACATAGAGGCGTACGATGGAACAACAGACCCTGGAGTCTGGATCGAGGATTATATCCTCCACATACATATGGCCAGAGGAGATGACCTCCACGCCATAAAATACCTACCCCTCAAGCTTAAAGGGACAGCCCGGCATTGGCTTAAAAGCCTTCCTGAAAACACAATTGGAAGTTGGGAAGAGCTCGAGGACGCTTTCCGAGCAAATTTTCAAGGGACCTATGTCCGCCCTCCGGATGCAGACGATCTCAGTCACATAACTCAACAGCCTGGAGAGTCAGCTCGGCAATTCTGCAACATATTTCTTACTAAAAAGAATCAGATAGTCGACTGTCCGGACGCCGAAGCCCTAGCGGCTTTTAGGCATAACGTTCGAGACGAATGGCTAGCCAGACACATCGGCCAAGAAAAGCCAAGCACAATGGCCGCATTAACAAGCCTCATGACCCGCTTTTGCGCAGGAGAGGACAGCTGGTTGGCAAGATGTAGCACCAGCGACCCAAGTACATCCGAAACTAGGGATGGAAACGGAAAACCGCGACGCAACAAGGATCGTCGCCGGACTAAGGAAAACAGTCCGAAGAGCACAGCAGTCAACACTAGATTCAAAAGCTCACGACATAATCAGCAAAAGCCACCCCTTCATGATAACAGGGATGAGCTATCCAACCTAAACAAGATCTTGGGCAGGATATGCCAAATACACAGTATTCCCGGGAAGCCTACTAACCATACCCACAGATATTGTTGGGTCTTCAAACAATCCGGCAGACTCAACGCCGAACATAAGGGGCTCGGCACACCAAGCGAGGACGATGACGAACCCCAAGCAGAGCACCAGGAAACAAAAGAATTTTCCACAAGAAGTAAAAACAGTAAACTTACTTCACATAACAAAACGTACGGTGCCCATTAAGGTACGCGCCATACGACCTATTTCAAAGGAGTCCCGCCACTGGTTGACAAAACCAATCGTCTTCGATGATCGGAATTACTCTAGAAGTATCAGGAGCGCATGCTGGACTGCCTTGGTACTCGATCCAATAATCGGCAGACTCCAGTTTACAAATGTCCTGATGGACGGCGGAAGTGGTCTAAACCTGATATATCAGGACACAATCTGCCACATGGGGATAGACCCAACAAGAATACGCCACAGTAAAACCTCCTTTCAAGGGGTAGCGCCAGGTCCGGATACCCATTGTAGGGGCTTCCTCCGGCTTGAAGTCATATTCGTCTCCCCCGATAACTTCCGCCGCGAAAAGCTAACTTTCCACATTGTCCCATTCTCAAGTCGCTATCAAGCACTGCTGGGACGCGAAGCTTTCACCCGCTTTAACGCAATACTGCATTACGCATCTCTTACGCTCAAGATGCCCGGTCCATGAGGCATCATCTCTTTAAAGGGAAAACATTGAGTGCGCCCCCCGCGGAGGATCGTGTGGCTGCCTTAACAGCCCCACAATAATACGGCTTCATCAGCCAAAAACATCCAAACAGGTCGTTAAGACCACGGACACGGCTGGGCGAGTCCGGCGTAAACATATCATTAATAACGGCTTAATAACCGTATACCCCTGCGCTAGGGGCTCCGCGCATGTACAATATGATACAATCAAGCTCAATTTTACCCATTTCAATTTATACCTTGATTATTTATTATAACTTTTGTTCGGCACGCCCCTTTTTTCTTTCTCAACTAAGTTCCTCTCTTTTACAGATGAACATCGTGCTACACCCGTCCAGGATACGGCACAACGGAGACACAGGCGCAGACGTGCAGCAGGGACCCGTTCCAAGGATTCTCTTCAGATTAAGACCCTGCGTAAATCTTTTTTACTGTCTCTTGTTGATACACACCCTCCGGTTTTTTGTTAAAATCAAGGAGGGGACTGACGTCTTGGCATGTGGCCACGTCAGGAATTTTAAGCGTACCTGGACACTAGGGGCTTATAACCAAGGGTGTTGTCCCGCCCGCACTCATAAATACCGAATACCTTAGGGAGTGTTCGGCGTCACGAGTTTGGCCCTATATGCATCAGCTCCGAATCATGTCTTTGGTCAAATGTTGGGTTGCCCGGCTCCTGTGTTCGACTGCCTTACATTCCGCACTATCGGCAAAGGCAGCACTAGGAGAACTACTGCGATTGTGCCCCGGTTCGGCCAGGCGAGCACCTCACACTAGTAGAAAAGGGGGCAACGGTCCAGGGTGGGTTAGCCCATTAGTCCTGGTTCAATCTAGAACCGGGACCAATGGGGGCATTGGACCCGGTTCGTGAGCCCAGGGGGCCGGCCGGGCCACGTGGGCCATTGGTCCCGGTTCGTCTGGACCTGTTGGTCCCGGTTGGTGGGACGAACCAGGACCAATGTGCCTGGCTCCTGGCCCACCACCATTGGTCCCGGTTCGTGGCATGAACCGGGACCAAAGGCTCCCATTTAGTCCCGGTTCATGCCACGAACCGGGACCAGTGGTGCCGCCTATATATACCCCTCACGCCGGAGCAGAGCACTGAGTGCTCTGTTTTTCTGGGCCGACGAGAGGAGGGGCTTGTGGTGCTCTAGCTCACCTCCTATGCACATGAGGTGTTCGATGAAATGCCCGAGCCACACTAGTTAAGCTTTCTCCTCTCGAAGCTCGACCTCAAAGCTCCATTTTCCTCGAGATTTGTCTAGATTTAGCGGTCCGTCACGCCCCACCCCTGTCTTCACCGCCGTCGATCACCCGCGCCGATCTCATCACCGACACCACCGTGGTGAGCCTCTTGCTCTTATCTTCTTTCTGAAAGGGAAAATATTCTTACTTGTATGTTTAGATAGATACTTGTATCATTTTCTTACTTTTATTATTGCATCTTATATAGTGCGATGGTTTTGGTATCCGCCCCCGTCGGCCCTCGTCCTGTCTATGATTCGGATGTGGTATATATATTAATCTTTATAACTATTGGTTCATTTATTGTTTATGATAATTATGCGGACCAATGTGACATAGATTTTATTTATCTAGGATGTAAGTGAACCGGAAATTCCAACCGACCCTATTGTCGAGAGGTTAAATTTAGTTGAAGAAGAAAACAATTTCTTGAAGGAAAAAATAAAAAAATTGAGGAGGAGAAGATGATATTGGAGTTGCATGTTGTGGATGTCGTCGATGATCACAAGATAAAGATGGATGCAATGCGCTTGAAGATTAGAAAGATTAGAAAATATGCCATTCATACCGAGGCTTGGTATCATTATGCCGTTGGATCAATTGTTACCTTGGTTGCGATTATGATCGCCTTTGTTTTAATTAATGTATGGTTTAATTAATTAGATGCTCTGGAGAGCTATATGTTGTTAGATGAGAACTATGTATGTACTTTGGTTTTAATGTGATGATGAACTTCTATTAATTTGGACACTTAATTATATATAATGTACGCAGATGAACCGGCAATGGATGTACGGTGACAGACACACCTCCGAGTACATTAAGGGCGTGCATGAGTTTCTCAATGCGGCTGAGGCAAACAAGCAGAATGGTTTTATGTGTTGTCCATGCCCTGATTGTGGGAATACGATGTCTTACTCTAACCGGAAAATCCTTCACACTCACCTACTTTACAAGGGTTTCATGCCACGCTATAATGTTTGGACGAGGCACGGAGAAATAGGGGTTATGATGGAAGACGACGAAGAAGAAGAGTATGATGACAACTACGTTCCCCCTGAATACCGTGATGCTACAACGGGGGGAGCTGGTGAAGATCAAGAGGACCAGACGATGTGCCCAATGATGCTGCAACGGGTGAAGCTGCTGAAGATGAAGAGGAACCAGACGATGTGCCTGATGATGATGATCTCCGCCGGGTAATTGTCGATGCAAGGACGCAATGCGAAAGTCAAAAGGAGAAGCTGAAGTTCGATCGCATGTTAGAGGATCACAAAAAAGGGTTGTACCCCAATTGCGAAGATGGCAACACAAAGCTCGGTACCATACTGGAATTGCTACAGTGGAAGGCAGAGAATGCTGTGCCTGACAAAGGATTTGAGAAACTACTGAAAATACTAAAGAAGAAGCTTCCAAAGGATAACGAATTGCCCGATAGTACATACGCAGCCAAGAAGGTCGTATGCCCTCTAGGATTGGAGGTGGATAAGATACATGCATGCCCTAATGACTGCATCCTATACCGCGGTGCATACAGGGATCTGAATGCATGCCCGGTATGCGGTGCACTGCGGTATAAGATCAGACGAGATGACCCTGGTGATGTTCATGGCGAACCCCGCAAGAAGAGGGTTCCTGCGAAGGTGATGTGGTATGCTCCTATAATACCACGGTTGAAACGTCTGTTCAGAAACAGAGAGCATGCCAAGTCGATGTGATGGCACAGTGAGGACCGTAAGAAAGACGGGAAGTTGAGAGCACCCGCTGACGGGTCGCAGTGGAGAAAAATCGTGAGAAAGTATTGGGACGAGTTTGCAAAGGACCCAAGGAACGTATGGTTTGCTTTAAGCGCGGATGGCATTAATCCTTTCGGGGAGCAGAGCAGCAATCACAGCACCTGGCCGGTCACTCTATGTATGTATAACCTTCCTCCTTGGATGTGCATGAAGCGGAAGTTCATTATGATGCCAGTTCTCATCCAAGGCCCTAAGCAACCCGGCAACGACATTGATGTGTACCTAAGGCCATTAGTTGAAGAACTTTTACAGCTGTGGAATGGAAATGGTGTACGTACGTGGGATGAGCACAATAAAGAGGAATTTAACCTAAAGGCGTTGCTGTTCGTGACCATCAACGATTGGCCCGCTCTCAGTAACCTTTCAGGACAGACAAACAAAGGATACCACGCATGCACACACTGTTTAGATGACACTGAAAGTATATACCTGGACAAATGCAGGAAGAATGTGTACCTGGGCCATCGTCGATTTCTTCCGACCAACCATCAATGTTGAAAGAAAGGCAAGCATTTTAAAGGCGAGTTAGATCACCGGAGGAAGCCCGCCATGCGTACCGGTGATCACGTACTTGCTATGGTCAATGATTTACACGTAATCTTTGGAAAGGGTCCCGGCGCACTAGCTGTCCCGAATGACGCTGAGGGACACGCACCCATGTGGAAGAAGAAATCTATATTTTGGGACCTACCCTACTGGAAAGACCTAGGGGTCCGCTCTTCAATCGACGTGATGCACGTGACGAAGAACCTTTGCGTGAACCTGCTAGGCTTCTTGGGCGTGTATGGAAAGACAAAAGATACACCCGAGGCACGGGAGGACCTGCAACGTTTGCACGAAAAAGACGGCATGCCTCCGAAGCAGTATGAAGGTCCTGCCAGCTACGCTCTTACGAAAGAAGAGAAAGAAATCTCATTTGAATGCATGCTCAGTATAAAGGTCCCGACTGGCTTCTCGTCGAATATAAAGGGAATAATAAATATCCCAGAGAAAAAGTTCCAGAACCTAAAGTCTCATGACTGCCACGTGATCATGATGCAACTGCTTCCGGTTGCATTGAGGGGGCTTCTACCGGAAAACGTCCGATTAGCCATTGTGAAGCTATGTGCATTCCTCAATGCAATCTCTCAGAAGGTGATCAATCCAGAGATCGTACCAAGGCTAAGGAGTGATGTGGCGCAATGTCTTGTCAGTTTCGAGCTGGTGTTCCCACCATCCTTCTTCAATATCATGACGCGTGTCCTAGTTCATCTAGTCGACGAGATTGTCATTCTGGGGCCTGTATTTTTACACAATATGTTCCCCTTTGAGAGGTTCATGGGAGTCCTAAAGAAATATGTCCGTAATCGCGCAAGGTCAGAAGGAAGCATCTCCATGGGCCATCAAACAAAGGGTGTCATTGGGTTTTGTGTTGACTTCATTCCTGGCCTTAAGAAGATAGGTCTCCCTAAATCGCGGTATGAGGGGAGACTGACTGGAAAAGGCACGCTAGGAGCGGACTCAATAATATGCAGGGACAGGCATTCTTGGTCTCAAGCACACTACACAGTTCTATAGAACTCTACCTTGGTGACCCCGTATGTCGATGAACACAAGAACAGTCTGCGCTCCAAACACCCGGAGCAGTGCGACGACTGGATTACATGTGAACACATCAGGAATTTCAGCAGTTGGTTGGAAGCACGTATCAGAGGTGACAACACTGTTTGTGATGAGTTGTACTTGTTGTCCAGGGGACCATCTTTGACTGTATTGATTTGGAAAGGATACGAGATAAATGGGAATACATTTTACACGATTGACCAAGATCAGAAGAGCACCAACCAAAACAGCGGTGTCCGCTTTGATGCAACAACCGATAAGGGAAAGGACACATATTATGGTTACATAGTGGACATATGGGAACTTGACTACGGACAAGATTTTAAGGTCCCTTTGTTTAAGTGCAAATGGGTCAATCTGTCAGGAGGCGGGGTACATGTAGACCCACAGTACGGAATGACAACTATCGATCTGAAAAATCTTGGGTACACTGATGAACCGTTCGTCCTAGCCAATGATGTGGCACAGGTTATCTATGTGAAGGACATGTCTACCAGATCGAGGAAAAGAAAAGATAAGGAAACGAATACATCATACGATGAGCCAAAGCGCCACATAGTTCTTTCAGGAAAAAGGGACATCCTGGGAGTGGAGGGCAAGACAGACATGTCTGAAGATTATGAAAGGTTTCATGAAATTCCTCCCTTCAATGTCAAGGCTAACCCAAGCATCATGATAAACGATGAAGATTATCCATGGTTACGGCGCAATAAGCAAATGACACAAGCGAAGAAAAAGTGAAGACTTTCTCCCACAACTATTATGATGATACCATGCCAAATTTGTAACAGACGAGTATGTTATGCCAAGTATTTTAGAGTTCATTTGAAAACAGGCGAGTAGGTGCATCTATGTTAATTTTTTATTAAAGTTAATCACAAACTTGTGATTCACACAAATTTCAAAGAATTCAAATTTTAACTATTCAAATTTGAAAACTAATGGCACTAACAGAAAGTTCATAATTTTGCTGACCTAAAAGCAAAAAGAATTAAAAAATATAGCAAAAACAAAATAAAGCAACAAAGAAAACAAAAAAACTAAAAAAGTGTTTTCAAATTTGAAAACTAATGGCACTAATAGAAAGTTTATAATTTTTCTAATACTATAAAGCAAGAAAGTTTAAAAGTTTACAATTTTTCTAAAACTAAAAAAGTTTAAAAGCTAAAAGAATTAAAAAATAAAGCAAGACGAATAATGATAAAACACAGTAATATTAAATAGCAGGAATTTTTTATAGTAAAGTTATTCATAAACTAGTGATTCACACAAATTTTAAAAAATTCAAAGTTAAACTATTCAAATTTTAAAACTAATGGCACTAACAGAAAGTTTACAATTTTTGTGACCTAAAATAAAAAAGAAATCACTACAAAACTATAAGTATTTAGTTCTAAGTAGAAATAAAAAAACAAAAAAATGAAACCTACTGGGCCCCCGCGGCCTGAATACGACTAGAAACCCTACCATGGGCCAGGATTCAGGCCCGAGGGAGGCCCAGTAGGCCCATAGGCACAGATTGCAGTGTTAGGTCCGAAAGCCTGCTTTAGAGAGGAGCTCGAGAGGGATGGCGCACCGCACCTTACAAACAGGTGCGCCTCCCTCTCAACTAGCGAGGTGGGACTAAATATTTGGGTTCGAGGCAGCACAGGCCTTTGGTCCCGGTTGGAGGGACGAACCGGGACCAAAGGGGGCATTGGTCCCGGTTCATAGCACCAACCGGGACCAATGCCCCCTCTTTAGTCCCGGTTGGTGCCACCAACCCGGACCAACGGCCGCCGCTTCCCGCCCTTTGGGCTGCTCAAAAGAAGCCTTTGGTCCCGGTTGGTGGCACCAACCGGGACTAAAGGGGGCATTAGTCCCGGTTGGTTTCACGAACCGGGACTAAAGGCTTTGCTATATAAGCAGCACTTAGCAGTTTCTCCAAAATCCATCCCTTTCTTCTCCGCCCGACGCCCGCTGCTCTGCCTCGTCGTCGCCGCTGCCGAGCCGTCAGGCTGCTCCACCTCGTCGTCGCCGCCGCCTCCGACGCCGTCAGGGTGGTCCACCTCACCGTCGTCGCCGCCTCTGACGCCGTCAGGCTGCTCAACTTTGCCTCCGCCGCCGCCCTCGACGCCTTCTGCCCCGAGGCCGCTCCCCCCGCCCCAACGCCGCCTGCCGTCCTCCGCCACCCCTCTGTGAGCACCTGCCTCGCGCCCCTGCCTTGCCTCTCGCTCCCGCGCCCCTGCCCTGCCCTGCCCCGCCGGAGCCACCACTTTTTTTATTAGTTTAATTTTTTTCATATATATATATATAATGTATGTGTATGTATGTGGCTATATGTTTTTGTTCATATGTTGCAATACGTTTTGTTTTATTTTTATTAATTTATTTTTTTGTTCATATGTGATGTATATGTGTATGTGGCTATAATGTATACGTGTATGTGATGTATGTGGCTAGAATTTGCTATATACATATATATGTTAAAAATGTTTTTTTGTTCATAGAAAGTTTTTTGTTCATATATAGAAAGTTCCAATTTTAGAAAAGTTTTATATATGCAAAAGTTACAATTTTAGAAAAAGAAGGATAAGAAAGAAGAAAATAAGAAGAGGAAAGAAAGAAGAAGTGAAGAGGAAAAGAAGAGGAGAAATAAATAAGAAGAAGAAAAAAGAAGAAAAAGAAGAGGAGAAGAAGAAAGGAATAGTGGAGAGGAAGAGAAAGTAGAATATTATATTTTCTCTTCTTCTCCACTATTCCTTTCTTCTTCTCCTCTTTTTTTTCTTCTTTTTTTTCTTCGATCTTCTCCGCTAGCTATTCCTTTCTTCTTCTCCTCTTTTTTCTTCTTCTTCTTCTTCTTAATTTTTATCAGGAACGAGGGTGTCGAGGATCGCCGAGGGGTTGAGGGTCGGGAACTAGGGTAGAGGGTCGAGGGTCGTTAAGGGGTCAAGGGTCGAGGATTTCAGGGTCGAGGGTTCGAGGGTTCTAGGGTCGAGGGTTCCAGCAGGGTCGTCTAGGGGTCGAGGGTTCCAGGGGTCGAGGATCGCCGAGGGTTCTACGTTTGCCACTAATATATCCATTTGTCATGTTTGAATAATAATTGCCATGTTGTAAATATTTGTAGAAACTATGGACACTATCGCCCGAGACGAAGCAAGAGAAGCGTTGTTGAGGGACATAATCGTAGAAGGAAGTGATGCCGTCTCGTTGTATCTCAACGACACAGATGGTACTCTGGAAGGTGAGGGTGAAGAAGCTGGCTCTGGTGACCTAATGCCGGTGCAAGAAGAAGAACGTGAGGACGGGTCCGGTGGCCGAAACGAGTCCGGCGACCGTGCCGAGTCCGGCCAGGTATATATATTAGTTAAGCCTGTGCTGACTAGCTAATTGATGCATTCATTGTTTTGGTATGTACACATATTAATTAAGCCTTAGTTCTTTTTTCTAGCCCTCCGAATCGAGCACAACTGAGGTAAAGAGATGACGCCCGAAGAGAAAGTTGAGCTCGGATGAAAGGTTTGAGATCATAGCAATCGCGCCCGACGGCCAACCTATTGAACCCTTCCGAACAAAGAAGGCATTTGTTGCTCAGTGCGGGGTTTTGGTTAGGGGCAAGATCCCGATCAGCATCCAGCCATGGTATAAGCCTAAGAACGAAGACCCTGAGGTGTCTTATGTCAATGATCTGCAGAAAAATGATCTTTGGACTGAGCTGAAGTCAAATTTCACCCTACCGCCAAAGGATGATCTGGAGAAGCCAGTTCAAGAGCAATTAATCAAGTCTTTTGCTCTTAAGAGGATGGCAGACCTATTCAGGAGCTGGAAGAAAGACCTGAATAGGTTTGTCGAGAAAAAAGAGACACCAGAATTCAAGGGCATATATGAGAAGATCAGAGATGACTAGCCTGCATTTGTGGCCCACAAGACATCGGAAAAGAGTAAGAAGATGTCAGAGACAAACAAGATAAATTTTGCGAAGAAGAAGCTTCACCATCGCACGGGGTCAGGTGGCTACCTGGTAGCCTGGCCTAAGTGGGCCAAGGCTGAGAATGATATGGTTGAAAAAGGGATCGAACCAGAGACAATGAGCTGGCCAGACCGTTGCCGGACTTGGTTCTTCGGGGCTGGCGGAACCTTGGACCCTGTAACAGGGAAGTGCATTTGGACGGATGAGCAAGCTGACATACCCTTGAAAAAGCTTCGGTACTATATCGCTGCAGCGCAGAAAGGGACGTTCCTTCCCGATAGAGAGAACGACGAGCTCACAAAGGCCATCGGAAATCCTGAGCACCCTGGACGGACACGAGGCACGCCAGGCTCCATTCCATGGAAGGCTAGGTTTCCGGACGCAGGCGGTTACAAAAGCCAGGAGAGGAGGAAAAAGTGCAGCAGTCCGAACTGCAGGCGCTTAAAGAAAGGGTACTCGGGATAGAGGAACGAGAAGCAGACCAGGAGAAACGAACTGCCGAAGCTTCCTCTGAAGCTACCCCGCCATCTCAGCGGAGAAGCAGCGTGGCTTTCACCGAGCTGCTTCAGCCAGAGCTTGTCTTGACGGCTCCTACCAGCTATCCCGTGGATGCTATCACGGAGGCTCAAAATTGCCACCTTATGACGCAGTGGATGAATATGAAGGTCAAGGCGGCTGTTGTCTCTGTTTATCCTAATGAACCCGGCGCAACTTTTCACTGCCGGCCGATTCCAGAAGGATATGCTAAGGTGATGGTGGATGAAATAACGGAGGGATTTGAGGACCTCACGCTTCACCACCCTACCGGAGAAGGGGAGACTCGGCTGGGTTCTGCACTAAAGACTCCATGCCTATGGCAGAAGGAGCTCACCAACCTTCCAAACTGGACGCCTCCGCCGCCTCCTCCTCCTCCGGCGAGTCAGGGGACTCCGCCTCCTCCACCGCCTCCTCCTCCGGCGAGTGACGATCAGGGACCTCAGCCGGCTCCTTCTCCGGCGCGTGGCGGCACTCCGCCTCCTTCTCCGCCTGCGCCGGCGCGCCCGAGCAGCCAGCCTACTCCTTCTCCGCCTCGTCAGCAAGGCCGGAAGAGACCCGCTGCTCTGGCAGCTGCTCCTGCGCGTCGTAGTCCTTCTCCTCCGCCTCTCAAAAAGCAAGCAGTAAAGAAGACTGCCGCTCCGTCTGCTCTGCAGGCGTCTAGCAGTAAAGCCAGAGGCGGGAGAAAATACAAATTCGGCCCTTCTCTAAAGTCTCCAGAGAAGTTACCATACGATATGAGCCCGGAGGAGAACGCGAGGATCGCACGAACCGAGAAGGATGACTGGTTTCAAGGGTTGAAAGCACAGAGACATCCACCTCCGAAGGAGAAGGTAGATTCGGTGAAAGTGAAGCGCACTCTCGCTGCCCTGGCAAAACCACCCAAGTCTCCGCCGAAAGGAAACTATGAGCGCATTATTGCAAAGACATGGGTCAAAGCGTCGCGGTTGGGAAGTGGAGTCAGTGATCAAAGGCTGAAAGAACGACGAGTAGCTGGGAAACAAATTGCCCAGCTCGACGAACAAGCAAAGCAATCGTGCCCCCCGCTCAAGGTGCCTAGCGTCGATCCGAGGATGGCGCCCGGTTATACCAATCTTGACGATTACCTGCCCGACGATGTACCAGATTATGATTTTCTGGACGTGCAGATACACAGATACGAGTACGGGAAGCCTCTCGTCAAAGATGAAAGATCTCTAACAACGATGATGCGAAGATTGCGTGATTGGTACATGAAAACCTGCAGAGAGTCTGGGGGGAGGAATACTTTGTATGTGAGAGTTAAATCGGAGCATGACCTCATTGGAACTGAACTGTTGCATGTTCCATTTGAGGAGTTCTATCAGTTTTTCAATCAATTGGCCCTCGATAAAGCAACGGTCACCTGCTACTGTCTGTAAGTACTACTACTTCTGTCATTAAGTCTCTCTATATAGCTCAGCTCTATCATTGCATGTATTTATAATTATCCTCACTATATTATGCAGATTGAAGATCGCCGACTTGAAGAAAAGACAAATCGGTGATATTGGGTTCGTTAACACATATCTCATAGATGCAACTGAGGTTGAAAAAAGGCCCGAAGATACCGAGGTCAACTTGCTACGATCATTCGAAAGAAATGAACACAAAGATATAATACTCTTTCCTTACAACTTCAAGTGAGTGTTACTGTCTTGTGCATATTCGGTTTCCCTTATATATTAGTCTAGGTTATAGTAATGTAATTGATGAGTTATGCATGCATGCGCAGTTTCCACTATATTCTCCTGGAGATTAGTCTTGAGAAGGGAGTAGTAACTGTCTTGGACTCGAGACGAAAAGATCCCCAGGAGTATGCGGACATGACTGAAATCCTCAAGAAGTAAGTTAAATCGATCATTATCCACCATATCAGCAAATTTGTTCATTTCCTGATATCAACTAGTTGTTTTCTTTTGTCTGGCAGGGTTTGGAGAAAATTCAGCACAAAATCCCTGGGACTGCCGAAGGAGCTGGAATTTATATACCCGAAAGTAAGTACTATAGTACCATGTTCCGCGCGTCTCCTAACTATTGATTCAAGCGCTAGTTTCATCAATACCATTTGGCATTCTTGCTTATCTGTTTGATTGACCTCTATTTCTTGTAAAGTGGTTGTGGCAGGAACAAGGGAATGATTTTTGTGGATACTACATCTGCGAGTCCATACGCCACACGACCTGTGAGCGGGGCGGGTACTCTGAGAAACAATATGAAGTGCGTAAGAAAATTATTCACAATTTTTGTTTATTACCATCATTTGTGTTGAGTTTCATTCATTCGAGCAATTCAAGAGGAATTGGCGGCATTCTTTCTTGACCACGTGATCGCTGAAGACGGAGAATACTATGTGGACCATGCGTCCATAATTTAAGAGATTATATTTGTAAAAGATAATTATTGTATATATGTAGCCGGTAGTGTCGAACGATAAATATACGAGAACTTGTTGTTCGAGCAATCTCTCGGAGAAGGAGATGTGGTCGATATCACTTCTCTCTGTATGCATATATGTTCATGACGATCTTCTGTTTCCTTCGTTTGCTTACTAGCTAGTTAGCGTGCCTAGTCCTCTCTATACGTATGTATAGTACGTAGCGTCGACCAAGCACGGACATAAGAGAGGACACGTCTCGCTATTAATTAGCTATCTAACACAATATATGAAATACCTAAATTAACCCCCCAAAACCCCCAACCCCCCCCCCTTTCAAAAAAAACCAAATACCCCAGCCACAGAAATGCTGACGCGTGGAGGTCTATTGGTCCCGGTTGGTACCACCAACCGGGACCAAAGGCCCTCTTGCCTGGGCTCGGCGCACAGGCCACGTGGAGGCCCATCTGTCCCGGTTCTGGTTTGAACCGGGACTAAAGGGTGAGGGTATTAGTAACGACCCTTTAGTCCCGGTTCGGGAACCGGGACTAAAGGCCCTTACGAACCGGGACAAAAGGCCAGTTTTCTACTAGTGTCAGTAGAGAAAGCCGAAAACTAACTGTCATGATATAGCATGAGAGTGGTCAACCACTCGATGACTCAGCGGAATCTATAGGATTCCTCCGCATTAATGAAGGGTCGTTTCCCGGCCAGGCACATATGCGCCCCGACTTTGGGCGAGCGCAGGCGCCACCAGGGGCTATTTAAGTAGCCTCACTATCAAGCTCCTATGGCTAAGTGAAAGTGTTAAAGCGTTATAGTCCGGTTGCCTAGCCTGCTGCGCTATCACCTCCTTTGTAGGACCAAGACGTTGGATTAAGTGTGAAAATGCGCCTTCTGCGAGCACCCCCGCACTATGTGCGTGGGTGCTGAAGCCAACGACTGCCATCTTTCAGATTTTATATATATCTTAAAACGGCCGCACAGGAGGTGATTCAAATACTTGAAGGCACAAGTATAAAAGGCTACTACAATTTATCAAAATATCGCTTTACAATTAAAATATGCTATTAGAACATAGCATCCTTCGAGCACTGCGTCTCTATTACACGAGCGCCTTCAAGGACTTCCTGAAAATAGTGCTCGGAGGGTACTCGGCTTTTGTCCGAATCTCGGGATGCAACAACGGTGGTCTCCATCTCCGCCCAGTATGTCTTGACATGGGCAAGAGCCATCCGTGCGCCCTCTATGCATGCTGACCTCTTCATTGCATTGATACGTGGTACCGCACCAAGGAATTGCTGCACCAAGCTAAAATAACTCTTCGGCTCCGATCTCCCCGGCCACCGATGACTCATGACGCCCTTCATGGTGAGTCCAGACAACCTATTCAGCTCGGCCCATTCGGCCAGACGATCGGCCACTGGTAGTGGACGCTCTGGATTATGGAACTACGACCAAAAGAGTCTCTCCACTTCGCGATCTCCTTGATCTCGAAAGTGTTCGGTCGCATCAGCAGCACTCGCCGCCAAATCCAGATAGGTGTCCGTCGCACTCCACAGCCGGTCCAACGAAGCATGCTTAAGATCACAAAACTTACTCCGCAGCATAAAGGGCTTTCCAGCCGCGATCTCCCAGGCTTCACGAAGCTCCTCCCTCGCAGCTCTCATTGCAGAGAGAGCATCCTTGGCATCAGCAACGGCCTTCTTCAAGTTCGTGTGTTCCGCCCGATCATCTTTTTCTAGAAGCTTGCAATGGTCAGCAGCGCTCCTTAGCTTCACGGCCATCTCTGCCATCTCTTTCCTGCTTCGGCAGTGAGCAGCCTGTTCGGCTCTCAGCTCTTCAAGAGCCTTCTTGGCAGCCGCATCACTCTTTCTGGCTTGTTCCTTAGCTCGGGCAAGTTCCGCCCGAAGACTCTCCATGGCGGCCGCACCATCTGTGTCAAGCACACACATTGTAAGATACTGGCATAAAGCTCCTCTTACCAGGTGCCGCCCAAGGAATTACATACCTTGAGCCTCATCAAGCCGCTTGTTGACGAGCGCAATGTCGGCATCTGCCACGTCAAGTTGCCGCTTTACCACGGCAAAATCATCAGTCCGGCTGGATTCCAGACACTTCGCCACCTACATTTAAAGGCGACATTTTAGACCCGGGATTATGATCCTCTGCGCACCCGTCACTTTTTGACAACGCACAGAGTCTCAGGGGCTACTATCTACACAGGGCGCATCTTATTTATGCGCAACTGTCAGAAAATGTACATTATTTCACGTACCTTAAAACTTGTTAGTAAACTTTTGACAGCCTCGTGCAATCCGCTTTCCGCGGACGAAATCCTTTTAATCACCGTGTCTATCAACGCACGGTGCTCCTCTGAGATAGAAGCTCGCCCTAGAAGATTCTTCAGCTCCTCCGACCGAGCACCGGACGGTGCCGGATTCGTCCCATGGCCTCTTTCGAAGGCCGGACGCGGAGAACCTTGGGGGGCCATATCGCCACCTTCCGCCGCTGCCGGATTCGGAGAACCCCTCCGCGACGACACCTCAGGGTCGCCCGCCTCACCAGGCGGTATGGCAGGGGGAGGCGTCCCACTCTCTATCATCTCCGGAAGAAGGTCCCCCGAAGACGAGCTCTGCTGAGAAGGGCTGAGGTCCGAGCTACAATGTAAAATTTCGGTTACTCTTCTCAGATATAAAAGCAAGGATTTCTCTCTCAAAAACATAATCTTTCTCTACTTACTGCTCGCTGGAGGGCTGGCCCCCTGGAGGGCACAGTTCGGCCGAGGTATCCCCCGGCGTAGGACCCTCTGACAAGGATTTCTTTCCCCTGCTTTGAGGCCATAGTCTCCGGGTTTTCAGAGGTAGTCCTCTTCTTCCCCCGATGAGAGGATTGTTTGGTTCCTCCCTTCTGGGCGGCCTCCTTTGAGGAGGCCGTAGCTTCCTTGTCCCCTCCCTCACTTTCCCCCAAAGGCACAATCTTCAGCATCCTGACTAACACGGGATCCGGCCTGGTGTCGGGGAGGGGAGTCGGACACCTGATCAGCTTTGCTTTCGCTATCCACTCCTGTTTAAAAGGACAGCTCTTTTAGGGGCAAGTTTATGACAAATATACGGATAACGAGTCCGAGCACAAGGCTACTTACTTGAATATCCGGGCGATTGCAACTCAAACCTGCGTCCTCGGTCAAATTCGGACACATTGCTTGTGATCCGAAGAACAGTTTATACATCTCCGCGGGCGTTACGCCCATAAAATGCAGGAGAGCTCGTGGTCCCTCCGGATTAAACTCCCACAAACGAAGTGAGCGACGTTTGTCGGGCAGTGTTCGGTGGATCAGCATGACTTGCATCACTTTGACCAAGCTGAGACCTCTTTATAAGAGATCCCTGATGTGGCCCTGCAACAAAGACACATCCTAGGTGGCCCCCAATCTAGGCCTATATTGACCCACGATCCTAGCTGCTTTGTGGGACCCGAGCGAAAGGCAGGCGGCGCCACCCACTTGGTACCCCTGGGAGTGGTGATATAGAACCACCTCGTTGCCACAAGCCGAGCTCCTCTTGAAAAGGGCCCTCGGGCCATGGAGCATCAGCCTTCCTGCTTATAACAGCACCTCCGCACTCTACGTGCCGTCCTTCAATCATCTTCGGCTCTACCTTAAAGGTCTTGAGCCACAATCCGAAGTGAGGAGTAACACGGAGGAATGCTTCACACACGACGATGAATGAGGAAACATGGAGGATGGTCTCCGGAGCTAAGTCGTGAAATTCCAACCCGTAATAGAACATCAGCCCCCTCACAAAGGGATCCATGGGGAAGCGTAACCCCCGAAGGAAATGAGACACGAACACCACGCTCTCACTGGGCTGGGGACTAGGAATAGCCTTCCCTTGGGAAGGCAGCCTATGCGAAATTTCGCCGGTCAAGAACTTGGCCTCTCACAACTTTAGCACATCCTCCTCCGTCACATCGGCCGTGATTGTCGGAATCGGACATTGTCGAAGGTCCGAAGCGCTTGAAATCTAGAGCCTAGGGTGTTGGAACTCGAGGCGACAGGCGAACTCGTCTGAGATTGAAAGAAAGGGGTAACGCCTTGGACTCTTTATAAGAGGTTGAATACCAAGAGCCCTCCCCGTAATCGTTTGGGACTCGCCTTTAATCGAGAAGACATGTTGATGGGCACGATTGGGTTACCCACGTCCGTATTCATGAGAATCACATAAATAAAGGGGACACGATCTCTGCTTCGACAAGACATGCCAAGGAAACCGCCTCACCATATGCGCTGAGGAGGGGAAGTGAAAACGATTCGAATAGAGGCTTGGCCGCAGCGTGATGTCATGCTACGGAATGCGTCAGCAGATTGGATTTGTGTAAATATTATTCTCTCTATGGCAATATGTGGAAACTTATTTTGCAGAGCCAGACACTATCCTTAGTGTTAACAATCTTTTATGAAGAACTTGGAGGAGGAACCCGCCTTGCAATGCTGAAGACAATTTGTGTGTCTGACTCCTTGTCATTGAAGCCTGGTTCAGGGGTGTCCGGGTAGCCGGACTATTTCTTCAGCCGGACTCCTTGACTATGAAGATGCAATATTGAAGACTTCGTCCCGTGTCCGGATCAGAATTTTCTTGGCGTGGAAGGCAAGCTTGGCGATGCGGATATTTAGATCTCCTACCACTGTAACCGACTTGGTGTAACCCTAACCCAATCCGGTGTCTATATAAACCGGAGGGTTTTAGTCCGTAGGACAACACAACATACAACAATGATAACATAGGCTAGCTTCTAGGGTTTAGCCTCCTTGATCTCGTGGTAGATCTACTCTTGTACTACCCATATCATAGATATTAATCAAGCAGGACGTAGGGTTTTACCTCCATCGAGAGGGCCCGAACCTGGGTAAAACTTCGTGTCCCTTGTCTCCTGTTACCATCCGCCAAGACGCACAGTTCAGGACGCCCTACCTGAGATCCGCCGGTTTTGACACCGACACTAACCATGGCAAGACCAAGTTCATAGCATGCTTGGATCACTAACAACAACCATGGCAAAATTGATTAACATGTAAACAATCTGCCAGGAACATTTCATAGGAGCAAGATTAAGACATGCTAGACCACTCTATAAATGCAAAAAGGGGCATGATCGATAGAGCATAACATGTGTAAAAAACATCCTTATTGAACATCTCCAGATTATGCATGGAACTCATGGTATCAACATGTTTACATAGCATCATAATATATCAGTTTAAAAAAAACAGAATTATGAAGGGATCTTTGCGAGCTTGAATCACTCATCACAAAGCATTGCATGACAAGAAAAACATACCTAGATCAGGATAACATGTTCATGAAGCTAACCATGGCAATACCAAGTTGATAACATGCTTGGATCACTAACAATAACCATGGAAAAATTGATTAAAATGTAAAAAATCTGCCAGGAACATTTTATAGCAAAAGTAGAGCAAGATTAAGACATGCTAGAGCACTCTATAAATGCAAAAATGGGCATGATGGATAGAGCATAACATGTGTAGCAAAACAACCTTATTGAACATCTCCAGATTATGCATGAAACCCTTGGTATCAACAGGTTTACTTACCATCTCAATATATCAGTTTCAGACATAAACGGAATTATGAAGGCATCTTTGCGAGCTCGAATCACCCATCACAAAGCATTGCATGACAAGAAAAACATACCTACAGCAGGATAACATGTTCATGAAGCTAACCATGGCAATACCAAGTTCATAGCATGCTTGGATCACTAACAACAACCATGGCAAAATTGATTAACATGTAAACAATCTGCCAGGAATATTTTATAGCAAAAGTAGAGCAAGATTAAGACATGCTAGAGCACTCTATAAATGCAAAAAGGGGCATGATGGATAGCTCATAACATGTGTAACAAAACATCCTTATTGAACATCTCCCGATTATGCATGGAATTCATGGTATCAACAGGTTTACATAGCATCACAATATATCAGTTTCAGACAAACAGATTTGTGAAGGCATCTTTACCAGCTCGAATTACCCATCACAAAGCATTGCATGACCAGAAAAACATACCTACAACAGGATAACATGTTCATGAAGCTAACCATGGCAATACCAAGTTCATAGCATGCTTGGATCACTAACAACAACCATGGCAAAATTGATAAACATGTAAACAATCTGCCAGGAACATTTTATAGCAAAAGTAGAGCAAGATTAAGACATGCTACAGCACTCTATAAATGCAAAAAGGGGCATGATGGATAGAGCATAACATGTGTAACAAAACATCCATATTTAACATCTCCAGATTATGCATGGAACTCTTGGTATCAATAGGTTTACATAGCATCACAATATATCAGTTTCAGACATAAACATAATTATGAAGGCATCTTTGCGAGCTCGAATCACTCATCACAAAGCATTGCATGACAAGAAAAACAGACCTACAGCAGCATAACATATTCATGAAGCTAACCATAGCAATACTAAGTTCATAGCATGGAGGCTACTTTGCAAGCTTGTAACAATCAACACATGGCATATCACGAATAGTCTATTGCACCAAAGCAAATATGGCAGGTTGTATATCATAAAACATATAGACATCATGCTCAAAAGAAAATAACACAGAAAGATATAAAACTGGCAAATCAGCAAGTTCTGTTAAACTATAACAGACAACACCACATAGCACTCTTGCAACAATGACTTGGGCATTAAGATGAACTCAAATAAACATGGCACAATGTAACAAAATGAATAGAATCTCGAAATGAACCTTTCGATATAGCATAAACATCAAACGGAGCAATACGCATGGAGATATGGCATGGCAAAAGTAGCACCGGAATATGCAAATCTCAGGACTTATTGAAAAATCACCTTGCGGGAAAACGGGATGGAGCAGTTTGGGACGGCGCGGTACGGCTCAGGGACGATGAGTTCGGATGAGATCCCGGTAGGTATCGTCCCGATCGGGCCGGAGTAACTCCGGCGAGGTTCGCCGGCGGCGGGGAAGACGCGAAGGGGGCCGGAGGAGACCGACCCGGGGTCCTCTTCCCCGGATCTGAACGGGGCAGCGGCGAGCTCGGTCCGGTGGGGGGGCGTGGGTGGTGTGAGGTGGTGGTGGAGGGCACCTCCGGCGAGGAGGCGGTGCGGGATGCCGCGGCGAGGCGGCGGCGGCCATGCGGGAAGGCGGCGCGGGCGACCAGAGGTGGCAGCGCGCGGTGGAGGGCGGCCCGCGGCGAGGCGGCGGAGGCGGTGGCCGGTGGGGAGGGCGCCGCGGTGGGGCTAGGCGCGGGAGGCGCGCGGCGGCGCTGGTGGCGTGATGCACGGGCCAGGCAGCGGCGCAGGATGGGCCCAGCGGGCCCGATCTTGGCCCAGCGGGCCTGGCGCGAAGGAGGGGAACCGGCGGGGTGAGGTGGCGTCACATGGTTTGTCGGGGGCGGCGGCGCGACGATGTGGCGGCTCTGTATTGGCCGGAGCGAGGTGGCCGGTGGACATGTCCAGCGCGGGTTGGACATGTCCGGCGGCGCGAGGAATAGGGAGGCAAGGTTTTAGACCGAAAATTTCGGGGGAAGGCACAAATATATAGGTAGGGGGAGCTAGGAGAGTCCAAAAAAGTTGCGATTTTCGCCCACACGATCGCGATCGAACGACCGAGAGCATGGAGCGGGTTTGGATGGGCTCATAGGCCACTTTGGAGGGGTGTTGGGCTACAGACAATAGAGGCCTTTGCGGCTACCCGGTTAACCGTTGGAATATCCAATGGACTCCAAATGGCACGAAACTTGATAGGCGGTCTAACGGTGGTGTACCAAGGCTGCTTGGCATATATCGGTCCATTCCGAGAATTTTTAACACCCGCTCACAACAAGAGACTAAAGGGGGACACCGAAGGACATAGGAGTGTCGGATTGGAAAATGGACAACGGGGAAAATGCTCGGATGCATGAGATGAACACATATGCTATGCAATGCACATGATGACATGGCAACATGCAACATGCAAGAAAATGACATGGCAATGACGGTGAATAACTGGTGGACACCTGGCGCAACGGATCCGGGGCGTTACATCGTCCCATTTGCGTAGCATCTACTTTAGCATCCTATCTACTCCCACCTGCATAACCCTCATAGGAAGGTAGGGTCATGCACAATGAAAGTATCAACAAGGAGGAAATGAAGGCAACCCACCAAAGTGGCTACCATCTCATCATGATTCCGATTCAACAATAATAAAGTGCTATATGAAATGCATAAAAAGGGTTTCGTAGACATGGTCAAAGGGCTGCTTGCCTGGCTCAACAAAGTCTTCTGGGTCTTCAAAGTCTTCTTGTGCAACTGCTTCGTCCGCAACGCAATCTATCGTCGCAAAATAATAACGAGAAAAATAAGGCAATAATAAAACAGAAAAACCAAAGTGCTCAGAAAAATGTCAACTCATTTTCGTTAAATACTAGGATAAAAACTAAGAAGGGGAAAATTCCTAGTTTTTGGACTTGGAGTAGCAGAATAGATGAAATGGATTTTCAGAGGGATTTAAATATATTCAAATTTGAATTTGAATATGAACAGTACATAAAAGTTGGTTGGACATGAATTAAAGTTACACCATTAAATAGGTGGGATTTTTAGAAAAATATGGGAGTTTGAATTACTGCATTTGGATGAATATTTAATCTTGTGGAATTTTTACAAGTTTGACAGAAAAGAAAAAGGAGAAGGGCTCTGTGCTTGCTGGGCCAGAACAGCCGCAGTGCAGCATGCCCGGCCAGTCAGGCGGCCCAGCGCACTGGTGCATGCGCGCGCGCCAGGTTTAAAGCTGACGGGCGGGGCCCAGGCGTCAGTGAGAGAGAGGGGCGATGGAGAGGAGAGGCTGACAGGCGGGGCCAGCCTGTCATCCCTAACACTACGACAGAGGGCCGGTGAGCTCACCGGCGTGGATACAGGGCACGGTGAGGTCGGCCGAGGGTACGGCTGGACTCAGCATCGAGCCGCCGTCCAAGTGGAGGTGGTTGCGGTCGCTGAGGTGGCCTAGTTCACCGGCGACGAGGTCACTCGGTGGAGGAGCTTCGGGCGTAGACGGTTCGGGCCGTTTCCGGATGGAAAAGAAGCAGGGAAGAAAGGGGAAATGATCAGGGGTGCTCGGGGGTGCCAGATCGAGGCAGAGGAGGAGCGGGGGGGGGGGGGGGGGGGGGGGGGGGCTGTACCTCGCGAACTCCGGCGAGCCGAAGCGGCGGAGCTCGAGCTGGGTCTCGAGCTCGGGCGGCTCTGGGGAGGAACTGGGGGTGCAGGAGGATTATTTGGTGGTGCAGAGGGCCAGTGGTGAGGAGAGGAGAGCTTGGGGAGGTCTTATATGGCCGGGCCAGGGCTTGCCGTGGACCCATGCGCCGGCGAGGTCGTCGCCGTTGCTGTGGGTCACAGGGGCGCGCGTTGGCATGTCTGGGGTGCTCGTGGGGTTGGTCTAGGGCGAGGGGAGAGAAGAGAGGGAAAGCAGGGGGCCAGGGCACCACGCGTAAGAGCTGGGTGAGAGGAGGGAGGGGGAGGAGGGAGAGCGAGGCGTGGCGTGACGCAGACGTCGAGGCTCATCGTCGGGTGCGCTGGAGAGGCCCGAGGTGGCCGGGAGTGGTTGGCAGGGGGCGGCTACAGTACCTGGCCGCACTGTAGCGCGCTCTAGAGCGTGCAAATGGCATGCCATGTCATTTTTTTAGGCCAGGTGGGCGCGGCCAAATATGTCTGGTGGCTCTAGGGTGTAGTAAAGAAAGGGGGAGGGGCTTTGGATGCCCTGGGTGGCCACTTGAGTGAGGAGGGAGGTTGAGGGAGAGAGGGAAATGGGCTGTCTAGAGAGAGAAAGTGGTGTTTTACCCCTCCAATAATTGAGTTGTTGATTTGCCATTGTTACTGGAGCTGCAAGGGGACTAGGAGGGCTGTGGTAAAACTTTGAGCAAAATGTGGCAGAATGTGTTTGTTGCTTGTTTGGGTAAGCAAATGAACTCCATTTGGCATAAGACTCCACAAGGTGAAATGGCACATATAATTAGGGCCTTCCACCAATTTTGAGCTCATTTGGGCAAAGTTGCCAATGCAACTTTTGTAGAACCTATAAATCAACATAAATGCATTCATCAAGATCTAGTCATGCAAAACCATTCCCCTTGACGCACCACTTGGTGTAGTGTCATCATTTGGGCTTTTGAGCATGACCACAAAGTTTGGTTTCATTTGGAATAAGTTGGCAATGTAGAGTTGGTCAAACTTGGTTCTGGACAGAGAGGGTTTTGGGGAACTTTTGTGAAGCAAAACAGTTTGGATTGAGCTGAAACTGTGCAATATCATCATATTATGCATATGTGACTTGCTAGAATTTTCCTGGATTTGTTGTAAAATATTTCTTGTAGAAATATTTCAAATCCTTGAAATGGGCAGAAATGGTTTTGGGAGGTTTTGTCCAATATTTTGATCATGACCATGTGTTGAAACTCATATATATGGAAAATATATGTCCACTGAGTTTCCCTGATTTTTGTCAAATATTTGTGAATCTTTTAAATAATTTTAACCTATTAAAGACCATTTCTGTCCTAAAGAAAAAGCTTTTAAATAAAACAGGAAAATTACTTCTAAAATTATATTTTTGTGGTTTATGGGAGTCCTATATCTAATAGGTTTCAAATATACTCTTTGAAATATTTTGCATACCCCAAATCAAGTACTTGTAGTACAAACCTCAATTTAGGGTTTTTTGGAAAACTAATTATTGAAAATAATATTTGGCCGAATTATTTTCGTAAGAAAATACTATTCTGTTCTATACACATGGCATGATCATTGGAAGAAGTTTGGGGCAAGGATGTGAAGTATATAAGGTGTAGTTGTGTTGACTTTAAAGAGCACTTGAAAATCACAGAGAGAAAACCAACTCCAAATAAAAAGGCAAATCATGCAAAAGTTTTTGTTGATCCAAATTTTCATGCTTTATTAATGCAAATGACATGTTACAAAATGCAGGGTGTGACAAAATTCCTCGGCTGCGAGAAGCTGCACCCGTGCTCCCCCGCGCCACCCGCGGCGGCGGGACGCGGGCCACGTCAAGTCCAAGCTCCACCTCCCAGACGGGCCTCGGCGACCACGGCCAGCTGCCGCGCCTTCACCCCCGAGCTGCGTAGCGTCGCTTGGCTGGGCAAGTTCAAGCCGGATCTGCCTCCTCGCTACGACGGCACCCTCGACCCCGCGGAGTTCCTGCAGCTTTATGAGTTGAGCATCGAAGCGGCCAACAGCGACGAGGAAGTCATGGCGAACTGGTTTCCCATGGCTCTCAAATATGGTGCCTGCTCCTGGCTCCTGAACCTGCAGCAAAGCTCGATCTCCTCCTGGGACGAGATGCGTGACCGCTTCGTCTCCAACTTCCAGGGCACCCCCGACGGCGCGCCGGCCGCGGTTGACCTGCACCGCATCAAGCAACAACCAGGAGAGACCCACTAGAAGTACATCCAGCGCTTCAACAACACCCGCCTCAAGATGTCCAAGGTGACGGATGAGGCCATCATCTCCGCGTTCTCCGATGTTGTCTGCGACATCTAGATGAAGGAGGAGCTCGCTATCCATGAGGAGTTGTGCACATCTCAGGAGTTGTTCAACCTGGCGACGAAGTGCACAAGAGCTGAGGAGGGGCGCCTCTCCCTCCTCGAGCTGCCAGCTACGGGCGCAGAGGAGAAGAAGGCCAAGGCCAAGGACGTGAGGCGCAAGGAAGCAGCCATGCTCGCAGCAGAGCCGGACACCAAGCGAGGCAGAGATCAGCCCGAGTCATCCAAGAACAGCCGACCGTTCTGCGCCTTCCACAACCTGAACACCCACAACACAAGTGACTGTCAAGAGCTCAGAGCCATTCGCGAAGGAGCCTTCGGTCGACGCCCCGAGCGCAGCGACCGGTGCTATGGCCGGGGAGGAGGACGTGGTGGTGGACACTGGGACGACCATGGCCTGCGCAGGAGTTGCGCGACCGGCCTCGTGAGGACCACTGGCAGGATCATCCTCGCGAGGGCCCCTGGAGAGACCAGCCTCGCGAGGACCATCCTCAGGGCAACGCCGGTCTTCCCCCACTGTCGCCACCGCCAAGAACGAACGACGACCATCATCAGGATGAGGGGCCTGGGGGCTTCCAGGAGCCACGTGCTATCGCGTGCATCTTGGTCGGAGCCCAGGCCCCAGCCTCACATCGCATCTTCAAGAAGTTCGCTCGTGAAGTGAATGCAGTCCTCCCCAAGCTCGAGGCCACGCGCCCGCTCAGGTGGTCCTAGTGCGCCATCACCTTGAACTCAGCAGACAAGCTCAACTACACAGCCACCGCTGGCGCCCTCCCGATGCTTTGCTCACCAGTCTTAGTAATGTACAAGTCACCAAGACCCTCATCGACGGCGGCGCAAGGCTCAACGTCCTGTCCGTCGACACGTTCGACACCCTTCAAGTGCCCTATGACCAGCTTCAGCCTACCAAGCCTTTCTCAGGAGTCACCGATGGTTCCACCACGTGTAAGTGCATCTAGTGCCCCTTAGTGATTTTGGTGTATTGAAGACTTATAGGTTAATGATCTAATGTGTTTATGAGTGTACATAGGTCTATAAGTCTATGAGGAGTTTGATATTTACAGAGAAATCGACCCCTAAAAATGAAGTTCTTCGACTAAAGACTTTGATATACCGAAGATTTTCTGAAGACTTTGAAAGTGAAGAAATTGGTGTGACCTTGAAGACTTGGTATTCATTCGAGGAACATGAAGCATGAAGACTTTTGTTTTCGTAGTTTCATTTCTTCTTTCTTCAGTCATAGGAAACACCGTACTGTTAAAGGGGGTCGAGGAAATACTAAGGAAAATTTGCATTTGATGCTCAACTCAAATCCTACACCTACCAATCCCTTCGAGTGAAGCCATTGGAAATCTCATACAGTTCAGTCAATTTCTTCAATGACAGAGACGCAGTTCTTCTGTTCACTGAGGAATTTGTCCTCACTAAGGAGTTAGGAATTCGCCAGTGCGGATTGCCTACACTGTGAGAAACATGATAGCCCTAAGGAATTTGTACCTCAAATTTCCGACCGTTGCTGTGCTACGCGCCAGCTGTCCCAAAATATCTTATCCATCCAACGGGCATATCATTGAAGGGCATTTATGTCTTATCATGTCGGGCTGCTCCCTAGGCTATAAATAGCCGCCCCCTACAACCACTAGCTTGTTGGCTGCTCTAAGAGAAACTGACACTTGTCATTTGAGAGCAACCCATCCTCTGAGGACTTTGAGCGAAAATCATCAAGTGAAGAAAATCCAAAACCCAAACCAAAACACCTACAAACCCAAAGTGATTGAGCATCACTGAAGAGATTGATCCTGTGTGGATCCGACGCTTGTTACCTTTGACGACTGTGCTACTTCCAGACGGTTAGGCGTCATGGTCTAGAGCATCCAAGAGGAATTGTGGATCGCCGAGTGACCGAGTTTGTTAAGGTTCCGAAGTCACCTGAAGACTTACCATGAGTGATTGGACGAGGACTGTGTGTCCTTAGTTTAAGGAGAATACGGTGAGGACTTGGTGTCCCGACCTGCATGCTCAGGACTGGGTGTCCGGGACTGTGTGTCCTCGATTTTAAATACTCAGCCGCTCCAACCAGATGTACAACTAAGACATTAGTTGGAACTGGTCTACCAAATCATTGTCTTCACCAAGCTTACTTGTTCCAGTTCCTCAACTCTTTCATTTCCTCAGTATTGTGCAGCTTGTTTATCATATCTGTGTTTGAAGACTTTGACTGAAGACTTTCTCAATTTCCTCAGTTCAAATTCTTCAGTCTGTTTGTCTTCATTTTGTGTCATCCTGTGTTTACGCTTTTTGTACTCAGTGCTAGTCTTCATTTGACCATGATGACCATGCTTGTGTTCTGCTTTGTTTTCATCTGAGTACTTATTCCGCTGCTAGTAGTTCTTAGCTAAGGAATTTCCTTAGTAGCAAATTCCTCAGTGAAGAATTTCATAAAAATCACCTATTCACCCTCCCCCCGTCTAGTCGATATAACGCACTTTCAATTGGTATCAGAGCAAGGTACTCCCTTGTTTTGTGTGATTTTGGTTTAACCGCCTGGAGTTTTAGTTATGTCGACCGCAGGTATGATCAAGGTCTCTGCTGGGTGTCCTACCTTCGATGGGACGGACTACCCCTACTGGAAGAATAATATGCGAATGCATCTTGAGGCAATTGATAACGATCTCTGGTATGTTGTGGAAAATGGTTTTCCCTCAGTCACACCTTCTCTGAATGCTGCTGATGTGAAGAGATTCAAGCAACTCGACTCTCAAGCGAAGAATATCATATGTGGCCATCTAAGCAAAGGACGGTATGGAAGAGTGAGTGCTTTGCAGACTGATAAGCTTATCTGGGATAGGCTGTCCAAAGTCAATGAAGGAGTTTCAACTCACCATGACTCTCGAGTTGATGTTCTTCGCAATCTCTTCAACCGCTTAAAAAGACTCGACAATAAAAATGTTCAGCAAACCTTCGATCGCATCACTGACATCTCAAATGAGCTTCAAGCACTTGCTGCCACTGACATCACTGACCATGAGGTAGTGAAGAAATTGCTGAGGTCGCTTGATTCCTCATTTGATACTCTGGCACTGATGATACAAGAGCGTGCTGATTACAAGTCACTTGACCCCGCTGATATCCTCGAGAGGCTAAATACTCATGACTTCTAGCTTGCTGAAAAGAGAGATCTCTATGGTTCGAGCTACGGCAGATCACGTGCACTGAATGCCAAGGCAATATCAGAATCCGAAGATGAAGACTCTGGTAGCAGCCTTGGCGACCCTGAAGAACTAAGTCATGATCTAGCGCTGCTTGTGAAGAAATTCCAAAAGTTCTCAAGACGTGGTCGCTTTGGAAGACCCTCAAAGAGCAATGGTTTCTCACCCAGTGACTACAAGAGAAGGCTTTGTCACAAGTGCAAGAAGCCTGGACACTACATTCAAGATTGTCCTCAGTGGGAAAAGGAATCAAAGAAGAAGAAATACAAGGATTACAGTTGTGATGATGCGAAGAAAAAGAAGAAATCCTCAAAATCTTCATCATCAAAATCCTCGAAGTCTTCGTCTCACAAGAAGAGCAGCTCCAAGAAGGCTCGGGCATTCATTGGCAAGGAAATGGACTCTGAGGCTTAATCTGAAGAAAATGAGGAAGAAGAGGAATCTGATGATTCCGAGTCTGGTGTGGCGAGCCTAGCCCTCGCTACTGCATTCGTCAGCAAGTCCATCTTCACCTCTGAAGAAAGTGATCTCACCAACAAGGTTGATGAAGGCAATGATGGCTACGGTCCCACCTATTGCTTCATGGCAAAAGGTGCCAAGGTACTCAAATATGCCTCCTCTGAATCTAGTGAGGATGAATCTGATGAAAATCTTAAGCCTAGCTACTCTAAACTTGCTAAGATTGTTGTGCAACAACAAAAGGCTTTTGAAAAGGTTCAAAACATGCTAGACAAAAGTGATGATATGTTGGGTGAAGAAATGGATCACACTAAAGCCTTAACTGAAAATCTTCAGAGACTTCAGACCAGGTTTGACAACCTTTAAGGTCATCATAACACTCTCTTATCTGATCATGAGAAGCTTTCTTATGAACTTCTTCAAAAGAAGTAAGATCTTGAGAAGCTAAGAGTGAGTTATGAAGATCTTCAGAAGGAGCGTGATTCATTACTTGCTCAACAAATCAGCGCTGCTCAGGAAGAATTTATTCCTCCATGTTTGAAATTCATTGAACGAGAATCTGCTAATTCTTCACCTGAATGTTCAAATGCTTCTAATGTTACAAATTCTTCACCTGCCTCTGCTATCACTAATTCCTCATCTGAGGACATTGCTAGTATCATTGACGACGCAGGGTTGAAGGAATTGTACATGACAGGCATGTACAAAATCCTCAAAGGGCATCAGACTCTTTGTGATGTGCTTAAAAAGCAGATCCTCAACAGGAACCCTAGGAAAGAGGGTATTGCCTTTGAGAGGAAACTCAATGCTGATGGTACATATTGGAAGCCTGAGCAGTACCCCAAAACCTCATGGGTTGCTGAAAAGGGACCTCCAGTTGATCCATCTAATTTATCTGGTTATACATGTGAATCTTCTCATTCTTCTGATGAGTCATTTGACTCCAACTATAAAGTGTTCAAAAATCAGAATGGTGAAGTATTTGCTAGATATGTTGGCACTAACTGCGGAATGGTTCCCCTATGAAGAAAATCTGGGTTCCCAAAAGGTGCCTTGAAAGTCTTCAGGTGAATGTCCTCATGACATCACCTGTGAAGAATAGGAACCCCAGATCAAATTCTTCATATGGATCCAAGTCCTCATATGGACCATATTCCTCAAGGGGATCAAATTCCTGACATGGATCAAAGTCCTCATATGAACATCATCATGCTAACAACTCTGTTTCGCAGGGAAGAGCCAAGGGCTATGAATATGAGCATTATTCTTCTAATTATTATGTTCATAAGTCCTCGAAGAATTTCTCTGCTTATTCATATGCTTACCCTAACCACTCTTATGTGAAAAAAATGGATTGGCCTCTATGCCACCATTCTCATATGGAGCTCGTAGAGTGAGGAACTCTTTGCCACCCCTTCAGATGTGGGTGGTGAAGAAAAAGAACTAATCTCTTATGCAGGTTCAGGTCTCCAGACATACTATAACATCTGAAGAATTTGCTGGGGACCTGAAAAAATGCCTGAAAGGACGCAGGCTAATCATGAAGAAATGAATTTTCATTTCTCATAATTTTCATTTCTCATGTCCTCACACTGCTATATCTGTTTTACTGCTTGATGAAATTGATCTTATGAATAGTGATATCATATTCTTCACTGCTGAAGTATTTGAGGTTCGTAAGTTGCACTAATTTATCTGCAGGATGATCAACCCAAAGCCACTGAGTGGGTCCTCGATCGTGGATGTCCAAATCACATGACTGGTGACAAGAATCTATTGATGGATGCTCCCTTATCATCATCACATCTGAAGCATATCATCTTCGCTGACAAAAGCAAAAGTCAGGTATTGGGTCTAGGTAAGGTTGCTATCACAAAGGATCGACACATGGACAAAGTCATGCTTGTTGAGTCCTTAGGATACAACCTTATGTTTGTCTCAATGCTTTGTGATCTTGATATGGTTGTTGTCTTTGGCAAGTATCGTTGTGTTGTGATTATGGAAGCTGACAATTCCAAAGTCTTCGAAGGCTTTAGGAGAGGAGACTTGTATATTGTTGATTTCTCTGTAGATTCACAACCAGCCGTTTGCCTACTCGCAAAAGCTTCAGAAGGATGGCTATGGCATCGGCGACTTGGCCATGCAGGCATGAGGAATTTGCACACGCTTGCAAAGAAGAAGCATGTCATTGGCATTGAGAATGTCAAATTCCTCAAGGATCCCTTATGCGGTGCCTGTGAAGCTGGAAAGATGACCAAGGCCAAGCATCCAGCAAAGACTATCATGACCACCACTCGTCCCTTTGAATTGCTTCACATGGATCTCTTCGGTCCTAATCATTATTCTTCTGTTTCAAATGAAGCATCTCAATATGGCTTTGCTATTGTTGATGATTACTCTTTTTACACATGGGTACACCTTGTTTCTTACAAACATGAAGTGCAGGAAGTCTTCAAACAATTTTCCTCGAGGGCTTCAACCAACTTTGGTGTAAAGATCAAGCACATCAGAAGTGACAATGGCACTGAGTTCAAGAATTCTGGTCTCGATGACTATCTTGATGAACTTGGTATTACTCATGAGTTATCTGCTCCTTATACTCCTCAACAGAATGGCGTCGTGGAGCGCAAGAACAGGACTCTTGCTGAGATGGCTCGCACTATGCTCGATGAGTACAAAACCCCTCGTCGTTTCTGAGTTGATGCAATTGATACTGCGTGCCATATCATCAACAGAGTATATCTTCACAAATTCTTCAAGAAGACTGCCTATGAACTCCTCACTGAAAAGAAACCAAATGTGAGTTATTTCAAAGTCTTGGGTGCTAAATGCTGGATTAGAGATCCTCATCACAACTCTAAATTTGCACCGAAAGCACATGAAGGTTTTATGCTTGGTTACGGAAAGGACTCGCACACCTACAGAGTCTTCAACAATGTTCTTCACAAGATTGTTGAAACTGTAGATGTGCGGTTCGATGAAACTAATGGCTCGCAAAGAGAGCACCTACATTCTGTGTTAGATGAACCAGCACCTGAGGATTCTATCAAGCACAAGGATGCTAAAGATGTCATTCCTACTGAAGAATCTGCTGAAGAATTCATTCCAGAACATGAAGAACATCGAGCTGATGCATCTGAAGAAAATGCTGAGGAAATTGATGCTGAAGAAAATGCTGATCAAATTCCTCAACGACAACCAGCTCATCCTCGCGTTGCAAAAGAAGTGCAAGTGGAGAAGATCATCGCTGACATTAGAGCACCAGGTCCTCTCACACGCTCAAAAGCTTCACACTTATCTAACTTTTGTGGGCACTTTGCTTTTGTCTCTATCACAGAGCCCACTAAGGTAGATGAAGCATTTCTGGAGCCTGAGTGGATTCAGGCCATGCAAGAAGAATTACATTAGTTCAAGCTCAACAACGTCTGGGAACTAATCAATCGTCCAGATCCTCGCAAGCATAATATCATTGGCACAAAATGGATCTACCGCAACAAGCAAGATGAAAACGGCCTTGTGGTGAGGAATAAGGCACGTCTAGTAGCTCAAGGCTACACACAGGTTGAAGGAGTTGATTTCGATGAAACTTTCGCACCTGTTGCTAGACTTGAGGCTATTCACATATTACTTGCTTATGCTAACCATCATGATATCATCTTATATCAAATGGATGTGAAAAGTGCATTCCTCAATGGTAAGCTTGAGGAAGAAGTATATGTTGCTCAACCCCCAGGTTTTGAAGATCCAAAGAATCCTGACAAAGTCTTCAGACTTAATAAGGCCCTCTATGGCCTCAAGCAAGCCCCACGGGCCTGGTATGATACTTTGAAGGAATTCATCATGAAGAAAGGCTTCACACCCGGTTCACTCGATCCTACTCTCTTTACTAAGTCTTATGATGGTGAACTGTTTGTGTGCCAAATATATGTTGATTATATTATCTTTGGCTGTACTAACCAACGTTATAGTGATGAATTTGCCTATATGATGAGTGAAGAATATCAAATGTCTATGATGGGAGAGTTGAAATTCTTCTTAGGTCTTCAAATTCGTCAACAGCGAAATGGCATATTCATATCTCAGAAGAAATACCTCAAGGATGTCCTGAAGAAATTCGGCCTGCAAGATTGCAAAGGCATCAAAATTCCTATGCCCACAAATGGTCAACTATGCACTGATCAAAATGGTATTGACTTCGATCATAAGGTATACCACTCCATGATCGGCTATTTATTTTACTTATGTGCATCTAGGCCAGATATAATGCTTAGTGTTTGCATGTGTGCCCGATTTCAAGCTGCACTGAAGGAATCACACCATAAGGTTGTGAAGCATATTCTTCGATATCTAGCTCACACACCAACACTAGGATTATGGTATCCCAAGGGCTCGAATTTTGATCTCATTGGATATTCTGACTCTGACTATGCTGGTGATCACGTGGACCGCAATTCAACATCTGGTACATGTCATTTCCTTGGACGATCCTTGGTCTGTTGGTCCTCGAAGAAACAGAACTGCGTATCACTGTCTACTGCTGAAGCTGAGTACATTGCTGTTGGTTCTTGCTGTGCTCAACTGCTATGGATGAAGCAAACACTCAAGGACTATGGCATCAACGTGAAGAATGTGCCTCTCCTCTATGACAATGAGAGTGCCATCAAGATTGCTCACAACCCAGTTCAGCACTCGAAGACAAAGCACATTTAGATTCGTCATCATTTTCTTCGCGATCATGTGTTGAAGGGCGACATTTCTATTGAGCATGTGAGGACTGAAGAACAGCTAGCCGATATCTTCACCAAGTCCTTGGATGAGAAGAGATTTAGCAAGTTGCGGTGTGAGCTAAATATCTTAGAGTCTTCGAATGTACTTTGAAAAGGCATTCATCCTAACACTTATGCAAAATTGATGACTTAGATGTGCAACACATGAAGAAACGTTTTTCTTCAATCAATGAAGAATAACACTCTAAGTGTGAAGAAATTAATGAAGAATTTGATTCTCAGAACCCTACGACAATTGTACGCGGTGTCGGAAATCAGCATTCTTATACGGTGGGTCACACCACCACAAAAGTTGAAAATCTTCAATTTGAGTTTTTCCTCAGTTTGAAATTCCCCAGTTGTTCAAATTCTTCAACTTTTCAAAATCTTCACTGTTTCCGTCGTTTTTCTTCATTGGCTATATATATATATATATATATATATATATATATATATATATATATATATATATATATATATATATATATATATATATATATATATATATATATATGAGTTCATGTCCTCTACAGCATTCACTTGTGGCTATTTCTTCAAGTTAGTGTTTTTCTGCTAAGTGAATGTGATCGGACCCTTTCCCCTCTATGCTATACTCAATCCAATCTATTCACAAATTCTTCATGTGCCTTCTATTTGAAACTCGTTCAAAATCTTCACTGCGTCCTTGTCAGCTGAAGAAATTGCGAACGGGACTTTTAAACTAATCTTATCCGAATTTTCGGTTTTACCGCTCAAACCATTCCGGAACCCACGATGCATTATTCTATTCACCCATGATCTTACACGATCTCCACCTCTCTGTACGTGGGTGACACATGTCATGCGAAGGAGAAGGGTCAGGGGTACGTTCGTCCCAAATCTTCAGGCGAACAGTTTTTCACTGCTACTATAAATACCCCCTCACCCCTTCCTCACTTCTTTCACTCCGCTCGAACTCTCTCTCCCGCTCGAGCTTCCCAAACCCTAGCGCCACCGCTACTCCATCTTCACCGGTGAGGAAGAGCTTCGCTGCCTCAACCTCTTCGTCGTCGTACTCGCGCCGACCGCGGAAATCTTCACCTCCGCCGCCGCCGTAGACGTCTTCCGCCGCCGAGTTAGGGCGTGGAAGATCTACAACGACGAACTCCACTGTTTCACCTCACTGTTCGTCGTGTTCTTCATTCAGGGTAATTAAAAGCTACTTTTACTGCCCTCTTTGATTCAAAAATTTTCTACAATATCTTCAAAGGTGTTTTATTCTTCAAATCTTCACACCCTAAACACCACACATGTCATCTGTTCTTGATTCATTTACCTAAGCATGATTTTCTTCAAGATTCCTCAATTGTGTGGATCTTCGATCTATACAACTCTGCAACCTAAGATGAAGCGTGCTTAGTGAAATTCTTCAAGACGCATCTGGTCAAATTCCTCAAACTTGTTATTTTTGAAAAACCATCTGAGAACGCATATGACCTCTCCAAATTTCTCGCAACTATATTCTGTTCACAGGTACACATGTCCGCTGCTGAATCACTAGGTTCTCATCAACTTAACTCATTTGAAGCATTCCTCGAAGAAAAACTGCATACTTCTTCAGAGAATTCTATTGTTCAAATTCCTCGGCTGAAGAATATGGCAGATGGTAAGAGGCCGCAGAAAGGAGGAAAGAAACCTGAGGTCATGACTGCGTTTGAAATCCCTGAGGACATTTGCAAAGAGTACTGCACGCCTGATGAAGCCAAGTTTGGCAAAGAGACCAAAAATTAGCGCAAGGTGCGCATTCAAAGGATAGAACGGAGATGGGCAAGAGAATGGAGGGAGTACAGATATGTTACTCCAAAGTACATGAGGAAATTCGCTCTCAACCCTCCATGCCCAAGAGCCCCATTGGCACCTGGCCAAGTGGCTGATCCCACTAGCGTCAAACGCGGTGAGGATTTTCCTGAGGAATGGGCAAGGTGTCAAGCCAAGTTGGCAAGACAAGCCAAAGAAGCAGTGAAGAAATTCAACGAAGATTCTGCTGCTGCTGCTGCCGCTGAGGCCTCTGCCAAGCCGAGGAAATCAATGGCAAAGAAGCCCGCTCGAAAGCCAAGTGCTTCACCAACTGCGCCCTCACGGCCAGGAACTTCGAAATCTTCAAAGCAAATTCCTGAAGCTGCTCCAGCTCCTCCACAATCCTCAGCTGTCCCGACAAAGTCCTCAGCACCTGTGCATCTTGCCACGTGCCAAAGGACTACATGCATCTCCACTGCCTCTCGTGTCTCAGCAAGTTCCTCAGCTGCACCAAGTTCCTTAGCTGGACCCTCTCTGCTAAAGAAAAAGGTTACTGCTGGACAGGTCCTTGCCCAAGTCCTAAGAAGAAGCAGGTTGTCTTCAATGTGCCATCTGAAGAAGATGAGGCTGATGAAGAAGAACTTGCAGAAATCATCAGGGACAGACAAGAAAGGGCCGCTAGAGCCAAAGGCACACCTGTACCACTGCTGTTGGATCCAAGAGCGATCCTAGACTACATTGATCTCTGGCACAAGGACCCAAACACTCCTATGCCAGACTTCAAGCTGACACCGGGCCAAATTCACATGCTGACTTATTTCATCCAAGAGGAGAAACGGAAATATGATAGGGCCAGAGAGATCAAGAAATCGCAGTACAGAAAAGAGAAACTGTTGAAGAAAAATGTTGTCAAGATGACAACTAAAGAACTTGTCAAGATGTAGGCTGACATCAAAGCCCTCACCGAAAAATTTGACTCATACTATGATGATTGGAAAGGAGCCAAAGTCAGGTTTGTGAAACTGACTGAAAAGTTCACCAATGTTGCAGCCCCATCACAACAAGAAGTTCCTCAAGATGAAGCTTCTGCTCAGCCAACTGAAGAACATGCCAGCACCGCTGATGATTTTCAGGCGGCCGAAGAAAATGCTAGTTCCAGGGCTGATGACTCCATCCCAGCCGCTGAAGAAACTGCCAGGGCATCCCCTAGTGGTGCGCCTGAAGAAACTGAAGAAGCCAGGGCAACTGCATCAGTTGCGCCTGAAGAAATACAAACATATTCCTCAGCTCCACCTGCGCCTACACCAACTCCTATCCTTCCATCTGCATCAGATGTGAAGAAGACCAAGGCTGCAAAACGAGCTGCAGTGAAGAAAAGGAAAGCATCAAGTGCTTCAGAATTTTCAGCTCCAAAGAAGATGAAGCCTATGACCAGCTCTTTTGAAAATCCCATTGATGTTGTTCCAATTTCAACCATGCCATCAAAGGACCTTGTTCCTTTTGATGACGACTATGAGATCCCAAGCGGATCAGATGAAGAAACTCAATCTGCTGCTTCCTCAGAGCAGATTGATGACGAAATTGAAGTGGATACAATCCCTTCAACCCCAGTGGTATCATCACCAATGCCTCAGTTTACTGCTGAAGAGGCTGGTGTTGAAGAAATTGATGATGAAGATGTGGACATTGGCAGCACAACGCCGGTGATGAATGATGATTTTTGGGAAAGTCAGCATCCCAACTCTCCACTCTTCACTCCACTGCAGAAAATTCCTCACTCACCTGCACCAATAGTTCAAATGGGCTCTGAAGAAACTCATCCCACCTCACCTGTTTGTGAAGACATTCCAGCCACTAGTGCTGAAGAAACTGCTGCTGCTAACCATGTGACTGCACTTGAGGAGGAACCAGAAATTCCTCAGCCTGAAGAACCTGAGCTCGCGATTCCTGAGGTCGTGATGCAACTCACTGACACACCTCTGCCAAAGCCAAAGGATCCGTTCTCAAGGAAGCAAAAGTTCAAAGCTGAAGACTTCTTTGGCGAGTATCGGTGTCAAAACCGGCGGATCTCGGGTAGGGGGTCCCGATCTGTGCGTCAAGGTCGGATGGTAACAGGAGACAAGGGACAATTTATTTTACCCAGGTTCGGGCCCTCTCGATGGAGGTAAAACCCTACTCCTTCTAGATTAATATTGATGATATGGGTAGTACAAGAGTAGATCTACCACGAGATCAAGGAGGCTAAACCCTAGAAGCTAGCCTATGGGTATGATGATGGTTATGATCTGTTCGTCCTACGGACTACAACCCTTCGGTTTATATAGGCACCGGATAGGGTTAGGGTTACACAGAGTCGGTTACATTGGTATGAGATCTTGAATATCCGCACGCCCTAGCTTGCCTTCCACGCCAAGGAAAGAACCTTCCGGACACGGGACGAAGTCTTCAATCTTGTATCTTCATAGTCCTGGAGTCCGGCTGAAGATATAGTTCGGCTATCCGAACACCCCCTAATCCAGGACTCCCTCAGTAGCCCCCGAACCAGGCTTCAATGACGTCGAGTCCAGCGCGCAAATTTGTCTTCGGCATTGCAAGGCGGGTTCCCCCTCTGAATCTTGTGTACCTGTATGAATAATGTCCGTAGTGCTCGTCGGTCTCGGTGCCCAATAATTGCCGTCTTCCACGTGTTGAATGAATGCGAAGAGCCCGGGGGTGTTTTTATATTCACACCCTTGGTCATATAAACGAGCCGCCTATTTAACGGGATGGGGATCTAGATCCAAACCACATCTTCTTCTCCCCGCGAGTTATCATCAGAGCGTCTCCAGCAAAGGTCCATTCCAACATGGCCAGCCGTCGTAGCTCCTCCCCTCGCCCCTCCAGCCCCAAATCCGGAGACTGGCAGAGTTGCACCATCCCACACAGCGAGCTAGTGTCACTGCAGGCCAAAGGATTCCTTCCCCAAGCATATATGGTCCCGGTCCGAGCCGGACTCGCCACCTACAACGGCGGCAAGCAAGCGGAGAGCACCCCCAATCCTTCTAAAGGAGAGCGGGTGTGCCTTGTCCCTTATTTATTAAGGGGTATGGGATTTCCAATTCATCCATTCCTCCGCGGGCTTCTGGAGTTCTACGGCCTCCAGCTGCACAACCTCACGCCTGGCTCCGTGCTACATATTGCAGGCTTCGTTGCCCTTTGTGAGCTATTTTTAGGCGTCGAGGCTCATTTTGCGCTGTGGAAGAGGTTGTTCTGCTTGGTGCCCCGTTCTCAGAAGGGGTCTATATACCAAGTGGGCGGAGCCAAAATATGGCGCATCGCCGGGACCGGATACCTATCCGGAACCCCAAAGAAGGCGTCCGAGGACTGGCCTTCAGAATGGTTCTACATAGACGACGTCCCGCTGCCGGACCCTGTTCGGGTCGGCCTCCCTGAGTTCAACATGGCTCCCTTAAAGAAACGCTTAGGTTGGCGTCCGCGGAGCTCTCAGAGAGAAAGCAACAGAGACGTTCTTTACCTGATGGGCCGGATAAGACTGTTGGCTCATTCCGGACTAACCATGATTGGAGTCATGGCCGCATGTATTATGCGGGGGGTGCAGCCGCTTCAATATAGGAGTCACCCCATGTGGGATTTCAACGGGGAGGATGACGCCACCCGTTACGGCCGCAAGGGGCCAGACACAGCTACCACTCTAGTAAAGATTCTAACATCTTTGTACACGGGAGAAAAGGAGGACTTCCTCCGCGTCAACCCGCGGGCCGGATTCACTATGTATGAACCTCCAAGTTGGGTAAGTGAACAATTGCACTTGCCCGCTCATTTAATGCTCCCATGACTAGATACGTAATCTGGTGATTTCAATGCAGGAGCTTCGACAGGAGATAAAGGATATCAACAGCTGCCCTCCACAGCCTGAGGACCCAGAACGGTCCCTCGATCCGGACTCCGAAGAGGATCCGGACATATTGGTGGAGCTCATCGACGGGGTGTTCCACCAGTTAAGCAAAGATAATACCTTGGTGGCCATTACGGCTGATTATCCCGGGTTAATCCCGGCCTCCCAGGTGACAGAAACCGGAGTGTTTTATTCCCGCAAGAGAGATTTTGTCCTTACATATTCCGGTGTTTCTGACGACAACCGTATTTTACAGGGGAGATTTCCGAGGAGGGAGGCCGAACCTGCGGCGGTTAGCCAACGAGGAGCCGCCGGCCCCCGTGGGGTAAAAAGGGATTAAGTCCGGACTGAGAGTTCGGCACAAAGGTATAACGCGCCCTCTGTCTTCCTGGCGTTATTCTGTCAGGGCATGTTAACATCCGTACTGTTTCCAGGACGAAGAGGCCTCGCCGGACTATATCCGGAGGGGCCGCCAACCGCGCCTCTACCAGCCAGGCCCCAACGTCTGGTACGGAGGTGGGGACAAACACCAGGCTTGCGCCGGACGCTCCTCCAATAGAGGACGTGGACCGGCTATCTGCCACAAATTCAGAAGTGGAGAGCGCCATGAACCATAGGCGTCGCCGGACAGTTCTACGCGACGCTTGTTTCTCCCGAGAGGCCTTAGACGCCTTCAATTCGGGAGATGCGTACCTTCGTGCTGCTCAAGATGGTTTAGCCAGAGCCACAGAGCAGTATGTGAAAGACATACGGGTAAGAAAATTTAAATATATATATACCACTAGCCCCCGAGACTTGAAACAGTTAAACTAACTGATTTAAGGATCATATAATATGTAGGTTCTTACTGAGAAGAACACCGTGCTATCCCAGGAGCTGGAAAAGTGCAAGGCCCAACTAGAGGCCGCACTAGCCGCAACAGGCGAGCCCAAAGGGACCCCCTCAGGTATGATATACTTTGAGAGATTACTATTGTGCGGCTTGTGTGCGAATCTGACAATTAATGTTACAGATGGTGCCGGACTAGATCCGGAGAGGCAACAACTCTTACGCCAGTTAAAGGCTGGCGAGAGTATGTTGACAAGGGTGAGGCGAGAGAAGAATGATCTTCAGGATGCCAACACCAAGCTGGATGTTGAACTGAAAGACGTTCGTGGCCAGCTATCTGACTCCACGAAGGAGAATCAGCGTCTTCGACGTGGCATATTTAGTAAGTGCTTGAGCGAACCCTTTGAAAAAAAAGGAGTTCGGCGAGGAAGACAAATAACAGAATTATGTCTGTAGGTACGCTCACAGGTCGTCCTGCAGAGGAGATGCCCGGTTCTACAGGTGACCTTCTCCCCGAACTCCTGCAACTGCACGAACGAATTCGGCAGGCAATGCAAGGGGTTGCCCGGGCCTTATGGCCTGCACACTCCACGCCCGAGGGCCTTGGTGAGCTTGCGGAGAAGCTGACGGGTGCTCGGCGGCGCATCCGGTTGTGGAAGATATCAGCCTGCTGACAAGGCGCGAGGGAGGCCTGGGCCATGGTGAAGACCCGCTTTACGAAGTCTGACCCCAATCACATGGCCGAGGTCGGACCAGTGGGGCCTGACGGGAAGGAGATCCCTGTGAGCTTGGTGTATGGCCAGGTAGAGCTGGCCGCAAAGTATTCCCAGCAGGACTGTAAATTAGACAGCCTGTTAGATGGTATAGAGGAGGAATATGATTAGTCAAGATGACTATGTAATTTATAATTGACATGTGTAATGCCTTCTAGCCGGATTGTAGATCGTTTGTCGTTGCCGACCTTTTCGCTTCGACCTCGGGACCTGACAGTCCGGAGTGTGTCCGAATACCATAACGGCTATATAAAAGCCGGGGTATGCATGGAGACCAGGCGTAGGGGTCATTAGTGCTTTATCAGACAAGTGCGCAACTAGTTATGTTATATTACATGGTTAGTAAGAAACACCTTCCAGAGAGAATAGTTCCGTTAAGGGTTCCTTTCGCTGGGGTGGCGTGCCCTAAAGTGCACGTCCGGACTGCAAATGCAGAAGATCATCTGTGGGCATGTATAAAATAAAAAGGTTCATCTTTAGTTCACCGACCGAATATTCCCTTAAGAACGCTAGCTTTCGGCTTCACCCAGTCTGAGGTACACATCCGGCTTATCCGGCAGTAACAATCGCAGAGGTGCTCCCTTTACCGCCTAGCCGAACAATCGGGAACATAGGGGTAAGCACAGGAGCCAGGCAACCCAGCTTGGCCAAAACTTAAGTCATATCGATGCATATAATGGCGAAGAAAAGGTGCATGCGGAAGTCTGACGCATGCGTTGGGTGTGAAACCCATATAGATAAGCTTCTGTTAAAGAAGCCCCCAGGTTTAAGGAGTGCGGATAGCGCGTCATATAATGAGCCTTTTACGGGCTAAAAAAGAAAAGAGTAGTAGACAAAGTAAAAAAAAAAGGTATAAATGTAAATAATGGACAGAGGAAGGAGACAAACACAGAGTCCGGCGCTAGGCATAGAATCTTCGGAGACGTGTGGCGTTCCATGGGTTCAGCTCGAGTCGGTTGTCCGACGCATCTCGCAGGCGGTACGCTCCACCAGTTAGGACTTGGTCGATTGTGAATGGACCTTCCCATTTGGGCTTGAGTTTGTTCTTTTGCTTATCCCGCAGGCGCAAAACTAGTTCACCAACGTTGTAATTTTTGGCCCGTACTTCTCTGCTTTGATATCTTTGAGCTTGCTGTTGATAGAATGCGGAACGGGCCTTAGCCACGTCACGCTCTTCCTCTAAGGCGTCCAGGTTGTCCTGCCGATCAAGCTCGGCTGCTCTTTCTTCGTACATGCGCACTCGAGGTGAGTCATGAATTATGTCGCAGGGCAGAATCGCCTCAGCGCCGTACACCATAAAGAATGGCGTGAATCCGGTGGTATGATTTGGCGTGGTTCGCAGCCCCCAGAGTACGGAGTCGAGATCCTCTACCCAGTGCATATCAGATTCCTTGAGGGACCGCACTAGTCTGGGTTTGATGCCGCTCATGATGAGACCATTTGCACGTTCGACCTGACCGTTAGTTTGTGGGTGATAGACAAAAGCATAGTCGAGCTTAATGCCCATGTTTTTGCACCACAACTTTACTTCATCAGAGGTGAAGTTTGTGCCGTTATCGGTGATAATGCTGTGGGGGACACCATAACGGTGTACGACCCCGGATACGAAGTCTATCACAGGTCTGGATTCAGCCGTCTTGACAGGCTTGGCTTCTATCCATTTGGTGAATTTATCCACCATGACCAATAAGTATTTTTTCTTGTGGGTTCCGCCTTTAAGGGGTCCCACCATATCGAGCCCCCAGACCGCGAAAGGCCAAGTGACAGGGATAGTTCGGAGGGCGTTGGGTGGCATATGGCTTTGGTTGGCAAAGAGCTGGCAACCGACGCACCGTTTGACTAGGTCCTGAGCATCTGCTCTAGCTGTCGGCCAATAGAAGCCAGTACGGAAAGCCTTGCTTACAAGGGACCGAGCCGCGGCGTGATGGCCACCGAGTCCGTCATGAATTTCAGCCAACAGACTCCGCCCTTCCTCTTCGGAGATATACCTTTGAAGGACTCCTGTAGTGCTTTTCTTATATAGCTCTCCCTCGTGGACTTTATAGGCTTTAGATCGCCGCACTATGCAGCGTGCCTCGTTTTGGTCCTCAGGGAGTTCCTGCCTAGTAAGGTAGGCTAGGAATGGTTCCGTCCACGGGGCGATGACCGCCATTATCGCGTGGGCTGAGGGTGTAATTTCGGTGGCGGGGCCGCCGATTATGTCTGATTGTTCGGCATTGGGTTGTGCGGTTATGCCCGGGCTATTATCCGAGGGTTCCCCGTCCCATGTTACGGATGGTTTAAATAATCTTTCTAAGAAGATGTTGGGGGGGACTGCATCTTGTTTTGCTCCAATGCGTGCCAGGACGTCCGCTGCCTGATTATTTTCTCGGGCTATGTGATGGAACTCTAGTCCCTCGAACCGAGCTGACATTTTTAGTACGGCATTGCGATAAGCTGCCATTTTTGGGTCTTTGGCGTCGAAGTCGCCATTTATTTGGGATATCGCGAGGTTTGAGTCCCCGCATACTTCCAGGCGTTGAATGCCCATGGATACCGCCATCCGGAGGCCATGTAGAAGGGCCTCGTATTCGGCTGCATTGTTGGAGTCCGTGTACATAATTTGGAGTACATATTGGACTGTATCTCCTGTAGGGGACGTCAAAACGACGCCAGCCCCCAGTCCGGCCAGCATTTTGGAGCCGTCGAAATGCATGATCCAGTTTGAGTACGTGCCGTACTCTTTAGGGAGTTCGGCCTCTGTCCATTCGGCGACGAAGTCGGCTAGGACTTGCGATTTAATTGCTCGTCGTGGCTTGTAGGTTATATTGAACGGGAGGAGCTCTATGGCCCATTTTGCTATCCGGCCTGTTGCATCGCGGTTGTTGATAATATCGTTGAGTGGTACTTCCGAGGCTACTGTAATAGAACACTCTTGAAAGTAGTGTCGTAGCTTCCGGGATGCCATGAATACCGCGTATGCGATTTTTTGATAATGCGGGTACCATGATTTGCATGGTGTGAGGACAGTGGACACGTAGTAAACCGGCCTTTGAAGGGGTAATTTATGTCCGTCCGTTATCCGTTCGACGACGAGTACTGCGCTAACAACTTGATGGGTTGCGGCAATGTACAATAGCATGGGTTCGCCGGTATTGGGCGTGGCCAGGACGGGGTTTGTTGCCAAGATGGCCTTTATTTTCTCGAGTCCGGCCGTGGCAGCGTCCGTCCACTCGAAGTGTTCGGTGCGCCTAAGGAGGCGGTAAAGGGGTAGTACCTTTTCTCCCAAGTGGGAGATGAAGCGGCTTAAGGCCGCCACGCATCCGGTGAGTTTTTGAATTTGCTTGAGATCTTTTGGGACATCCAATTGTGACAGAGCTCGGATTTTAGCTGGATTTGCTTCAATTCCTCTGCCGGATACAATGAAGCCCAGGAGCTTTCCGGCTGGGACGCCGAAAACACATTTTTCCGGATTGAGCTTGATGTCGTATTTTCGCAGGTTGTCGAATGTAAGTCTCAAGTCGTCTACTAGAGATTTGACGTGTCTTGATTTAACGACCACATCATCTACGTACGCCTCCATTGTTTTGCCGATCTGGTTTGCCAAACATGTTTGAATCATGCGCTGATATGTCGCGCCGGCGTTTTTGAGCCCAAAGGGCATTGTGTTGCAGCAGAAGGGGCCATATGGCGTGATGAATGCTGTTGCAGCTTGGTCGGATTCCGCCATCTTTATTTGATGGTAACCGGAGTATGCGTCGAGGAAACACAGGGAATCGTGTCCTGCGGTGGCAACGATGATTTGATCAATTCGAGGGAGGGGAAAGGGATCCTTTGGGCAGGCCTTATTAAGGTCTTTGAAGTCGACACACAGGCGCCAGGATTTGTCCTTCTTTGGTACCATTACCAAGTTTGCTAGCCAGTCCGGGTGTTTGATATCTCTAATGAATCCGGCCTCCAATAATTTGGCTAGCTCCTCTCCCATGGCCTGTCTCTTTGGTTCGAAGAAACGCCGAAGGGTTTGTTTGACAGGTTTGAATCCTTTCTGGATACTTAAGCTGTGCTCGGCCAGCCTGCGTGGGATTCCTGGCATATCTAAGGGGTGCCAAGCGAAAATATCCCAGTTCTCTCACAGGAACTCGCGCAGTGCGGCGTTTACATCAGGGCTCAATTGTGCCCCGATGGAGGCTGTTTTATTCGGGTCCGTTGGGTGGACCTGGAATTTGACTATTTCGTCCGCTGGTTTGAAGGATGTGGATTTGGATCTCTTATCGAGTATCACATCATCCCTGCTAACCGTGGATCGCAGCGCCGTCAGCTCTTCGGCCGCTAAGGCTTCAGATAGTGCCTCAAGGGCCAATGCGGCTGTCTTGTTTTTGGCGCGGAGTGCTATGTCCGGATCACTAGCGAGAGTGATAATTTCATTTGGCCCAGGCATCTTAAGCTTCTTGTACCCGTAATGGGGTATGGCTTGGAAAACTGTGAATGCATCTCGTCCTAATATAGCGTGATATCCGCTTCTGAACGGGGCCACCTGGAACGTGATTTGTTCGGACCTGTAATTATCCGGCGTGCCGAATACCACATCTAGTGTGATCTTTCCGGTGTAGCGCGCTTCCTGACTGGGGATTATTCCTCTAAAGGTTGTGCTGCTTCGCTCAATGCAGTTCCAGTCCATTTCCATATTTTGGAGGGTTTCCTCGTAGATGAGGTTCAATCCGCTGCCTCCGTCCATAAGTACCTTTGCGAGGCGACAACCGCCACTATGGGACTGAGAAGCAATGCGGCTGGCGCTCTGGCTGTTCGGAATTTAGGTTCGTCGCTCGCATTGAAGGTGATGGCAGTATTGCTCCATGGATTTATGGTCGCTACTTGGTAGACTTCGGCGAGGCTGCGAAGTGTTCTTTTTCGCATGTTATTTGATGCGAAAGTCTCGGAGATTGTGAGAATGGTACTGAAATTCTCGGGCTGGTTTCCTTCGACCTCTGGATATAGGAGGTCCTCGCCAATTTTCGCCACCTGCCGGAGTATCCAACATGCCCTGAGGCTGTGAGTTGGGGTGGCATCCTCTGTACTATGAATTTTGCAGGGTCCATCGAGCCACCTTTCTAGCACGGTTCCATGCCCCCTAGAGGGTTTTGGTTTTTTATTTAATCCGGGCGCTTTGCTGTAGTGCGCCCTTTTGATTCGGACGGGATTGCTATTCAAGGCCGGATTATCCCAAAATTTAATTTCGGTTTTCCGAGCACTTTCCATCGCACAGTATTTTTGTACTATGGACGCCAAGTCAGCAAAGCGCGTAATATTACGACGACTTATGGCGTTGAGTATCCCCTTGTCCGTGCAGTTACTGCAGAAGATTGAAATCGTGTCTCCCTCGTGGCAGTCCTTTATCCTGTTCATAAGCAGGAGGAATCTGGCCCAGTAATGATGTACTGTTTCTTTGGGCATCTGCTTGATTTGGGAGAGATCTCTTAAGATCGTACGGGCGGAATTCATTAGATCTGATACTTCGCCCGGTTTGCTATTCGGAGGCCGAACGACCTCCGGATTCCGAGATCCGGAGTCCTGTATGTTTTCCGGTTTGCCTGGTTCCAAGCCCAGGTCTTGGGTTGTATCCTCCCCTCCGTGGATATCCGGCATGGAGGGTTCCGGAATTCGGACGTAACTGGTCCTTAAGATTGATGAAGGGTCACCGCATTGTGTTTCCACCACAACAACATGATGGGTGGCTTGGGGAGAGTCGATTTCCCTTAGATCGGGTTTAGGCCCAACATGTTCGTAGTTTGTAGCGACCCCCAAGGCGGCGATGCGATCCAGGAGCTCGTTTATGGAGGAGAGCTCCACCGGATCTAGCTGCTCGGCCAATTCCGAGCTGACGTGGAGATTGTTTTCGATGACCCGAGAGGTCACCGTCGGCGTAATGGCCGAACGGGCGGTCATGAGAAAACCACCCAGCCGGGGGGTTGGCCGATAGACAAATCTCCCTCAGTGACGGCGCCGTCTTTAAAGACGGGAAAAGGCATCCTTCCTGATCGCGACGGCATGGAGGAACTCTCAATTAAAGCACCAATGTCGGTGTCAAAACCGGCGGATCTCGGGTAGGGGGTCCCGATCTGTGCGTCAAGGTCGGATGGTAACAGGAGACAAGGGACACTTTATTTTACCTAGGTTCGGGCCCTCTCGATGGAGGTAAAACCCTACTCCTGCTAGATTAATATTGATGATATGGGTAGTACAAGAGTAGATCTACCACGAGATCAAGAGGCTAAACCCTAGAAGCCAGCCTATGGTACGATTGTTGTATATTGGAGTTGTCCTACGGACTAAAACCCTCCGGTTTATATAGACACCGGAGAGGGTTAGGGTTACACAAAGTCGGTTACAATGGTAGGAGATCTGAATATCCGCATCGCCAAGCTTGCCTTCCACGCCAAGGAAAGTCCCATCCGGACACGGGACGAAGTCTTCAATCTTGTATCTTCATAGTCCAGGAGCCCGGCTGAAGGTATAGTCCGGCTACCTGAACACCCCCTAATCCAGGACTCCCTCAGTAGCCCCTGAACCAGGCTTCAATGACGACGAGTCCGGCGCGCAGATTGTCTTCGGCATTGCAAGGAGGGTTCCTCCTCCAAGTTCTTCATAAAAGTTTGTTAACACCAAGGGTAGTGTCCGGCTCTGCAAAATAAGTTTCCACATATTGCCATAGAGAGAATAATATTAACATAAATCTAACCTGCTGAAGTATTCCGTAGCGTGACATCACACTACGGCCAAGCCTTTATTCGAATCGTTTTTACTTCCCCACCTCAGCGCATTTTGCGAGGCGGTTTCCTTGGCACGTCTTGTCAAAGCAGAGATCGTGTCCCCCATTTACGGGATTCTCATCAACACGGACGTGGGTAACCCAACCGCGCCATTTATCACGGCGCTTGGGAGATAAGCGAGTTTTACCAGGCTAGTGGGGACACATAGCCGCATCCGCCCATATAAGGGGATAAGGATCCAACTTTTTACCTACGCCTTCTTCCCCCTCTGCCTATCCATCTCCTGTGCACCCGAGCTCCAGCGCCCAAGTCCGCACTTCCCACCTCAACCTTCTCCAGCCATGTCCGGAGCGGGAGGCAAGTGGATGGTCTCCTCCGTTACGGAGGGCCATGTCAAAAAGCTGAGGAAGGCCGGGTACTTGTTTAACGACATCGCGCACCGGCTTCCCGAAAAGGGGCAGATCCTTCCCACCCCAAGGCCCCATGAGAGGTTCGTATTCCTTCCCCACTTCCTCCGCGGGCTAGGTTTTCCTCTCCACCCATTTGTCAGGGAGCTCATGTTCTACTACGGCCTGGATTTCCCTGACCTGGACCCGAACTTCATCCTCAACATCTCGGCGTTTATCGTCGTGTGCGAGGCCTTCCTCTGCATCCGCCCCCATTTCAGTCTTTGGCTCAAGACTTTTAATGTCAAGCCGAAGGTTGTGCGTGGCAACCAGGTGGAATGCGGAGGTGCCATGGCGGGCAAAATAGCCAACGTCCTATGGGTCGAGGGCTCCTTTGTGGAGACCCTAAAGGGGTGGCAGTCAGGGTGGTTTTACATCACCGAGCCGTGCAATCCGGAATGGATCGCAGCCCGTGAGTTCCGGTCCGGAGCCCCTACGCGGCTCACGTCTTGGAAGGAGACGGGCATGTCGTGGGGCTACAAAGAAGAGGTGACCGGACTGCAAATATACATCCAAACCCTGGTGAACAAGCAGCTCAAGCTTGTCAATGTAGTCCAGGTTATGCTCGTCTGCCGGATCATCCCGTGTCAACAACGGGATTTCAATCTGTGGGAGTTCGACCCGGCGCAGCACCCTACCCTCAGCAGGCTTTCGACACGACATACGAAGAAGTCTGGAAGGTGCTAACCAAAGGCGCCGAGGCTCCCGCATCCGCATCCGAGAACCGCGGCTTCATCTCGCAGCGTCACGCTGGCGAGGTGAGCCATTTTCACCTTTTACAGGATGTTGTTTTCTCATAGTTTGACTCTGTGCGGGATCTAAACTCCCTTACCTTTGACAGGAGTGGCACGCGAAGTCCGGACAGATCGACTGTCCGGCTCCCTTGCCCGAAGACCCAGCAGATGCTCGTTTATCGAAGCTGCTGGCTCCGGCACCTTATGTGGTGCCGGAGAAGAAGGCCAAGAAGAAGGCCACGGGGACTCGAAAGGATTCCCGGCGTATGGTGGTGTCGTACTCATCATCCGACGACTCCGAGACGCTCTCCTCCCGTGAAGACGACGAGGAGGAAGAAGAAACCTCTCCCCCTCCACCGGGGGGAAGAAAGAAGAGGAAGGCCGCCCCAACAGGGGAGGCCGAAGGGTCCAAGAAGGGGAAGACCCTTCCCACGGACTACTCCACTAATGCCGACGAGGGCGAAGAGGAGTGGCCGCAAAGGGCCAGGCGCCCGGCGGGATCGTAAGTATTCGAATACCAGAGTAACTCATAGCATTCCCTTGTTGCACAGCTTTTCCTTATATCGAATGTAATTATGCAGCCCGCCCAAGGCCGGGCTCGACGAGTCATCGAGCGGCTCCCTAGATTCATCGGACGTGAATTCAGTTCTGCCCGCTGCCTCCCCCCACACTGCGGACGACGCCGAAGTGGCGTCGCGACAAGCTCCGGGCCAAGAGGAGGTGGCCCTGGAGGAGCCACAAGGCGACCTCCCGGACTCCAGGAGTAAAGGGTACAAGACCCCCCAGGGCTCCAAGTCCGGCTTTGAGCCGGACACTGCGCTGGAATCTTCAACGGTTTCGGACCGCAGTAGGCGAACTCCTTCCAAGAGGAGCAAGCCTTCTGAGCCGGCGGCCTCCGGCCAACCGGAGGTGCCGGACAATCTGCTGGAGGTGCCTAACGGCGCCTCCATCGACGAGGAGCACCGTACTATTATGAGTACGGTGATCCAAAAGGTTCAGTCTGCCAAGAGCGGACTGACTGAAGCTTGTGCTAGCCTTCTAACAGGCGTCGAGGTAAGTAAAAATATGTAAAAATATTACCGCATAGACAGTAGCCCTGATGCTCTGTTTGGCATTCGGAAAGAAAAGCCGAATAGAGGATCTAATAAATTTCGCAGGAGTCTAACAAAAAAGAGTCAATATGCGTATGCAGGCTTCGCTACTTGCGACCGCCGCACTGACTGCGGAGGTAGGCACCCTGAAACAGGGTCTCGAGCGGTCCGAGCAAGAGCTCGGCCTTGCCAGGCGGCAGCTCGAGGAGAAAGAAGGTAAGAGATACCTTATAGAAATATATAAAAAGATGCAATTGCAAAAAATCACAGGATTATGCTACTTATTGTAGGGGCCACAACTAAGGTGGTGACCCTCAAGCAGGCGTTGTCCGAGGCCGAGAAGAGAGCGGCCTCAGAGCGCACCTTGTGGGATAAATTTGAGGCGCAGGTCGGCGAGGCGCAGCAAGAGCTTCAGGCTCTCATGAAAAAACATGAGAGTTTGGAGCTTGACTCGAAGACGCGAGCGTTCAAGCTCGCCGCGGCCATCGAGACTGCCAAGTCTGCCAAGGCCGAAGCCCCGAAGGCCCTCCAGGAATTGGATGCGGTGAAAAAGATAGCGGCGGGTAAGGCATTCTTTATGCAAAGCAGACATATAAAAGTAAGCTACTTGTTACTTACCCGAATCCGGAGTTCTCCAGGGGCGTTCGCAGATCTTCCCCGTAGCGTATCCGATGCCGCCACATTCCATCGAGCCGAAGAAGGCAGCTTGACGGAGAAGGTGTTCTGATCTCATTATGCTGAGGTCGGACACCCTGTGCCCTTGAGCGACCAGTTGAAGCAGTTGGTCGAGCTCCATAAGGCAGCCGAACAGGCCATGAAGGGCTTCATAGTTCGGCTGTGGCCTGGAGAGGCCCTGCCTGGGAGCTACTTCGGACTGGTGCGGCGGCTGGTGGAATCCTGTCCAAGGCTCGAGGTTATCAAGCGCTCCGTCTACATCGAAGGTGCCTGGAGGGCCCTTGCCCGTGCTAAGGTGCACTGGGGTAAGCTGGACGGTGAGAAGGTTGTGAAGGACGGGCCACCGCCGGGGAAAGAGCATCGCAAACCCAAGAACTATTATTAGGATGTTCTAAAGGGTGCCCGCCTTATGGCGGATGAATGTACCAATGATGTAATTTTTGAGTGAACTCGCTCGTGTTGTCCTGTGCGCTGAAATCTTGTTCATATGCGCTAAGCAATGCTTTTTGAATTTAAAATATTACTTTCTGTGCGGCCGTTTATCAAAAATTGAGAGATGGCCAGTCGTCGGCTTCTGCCTCCATGCCACTAGTGCTGGGGTGTTCGGGATAAACCTGATCGCTCTTTTTCCCATGTTTGGGTCATTCGAGGGAGGCGCTCAGCACAACGAACAAGGCAATCGGACTATAATGCTTGAACACTCTCACTTAGCCATAGAACTCTATAATTTTAAATTTCGGCGAAGCCCCTACTATTCGGAAGACCGAGTTCGGGGCGCTATCCACGCCTTGGCCGGACAAAATCCGGTTCCTCGCTCTAAGCATCATAAGTCCTTAAGGACTCGAAAAACCTCTCGAACAGCGACCGGTCTCTCGCCTTATCATGACAGTCAGTTTCATCTTTTTCTACTGAGGTGCTCAGCCCAGCTCAACTGGGGCACAATCGCAGTAGTTCTCCTAGTGCTACCTTAGCCGATATAGCGGAACGTAAGGCACCAAAACATAGGAGCAGGGCAAACCCAATTATTGATTCAAATCATGATTCGGAGCCGATGCATATAATGCTATAAGTTCGGGGTGCCGCACTTGTGAAAGTGTTCGGACTTCTCACACCATATTGAAGAAAAATGTTGTCAAGATGACAACTAAAGAACTTGTCAAGATGTAGGCTGACATCAAAGCCCTCACCGACAAATTTGACTCATACTATGATGATTGGAAAGGAGCCAAAGTCAGGTTTGTGAAACTGACTGAAAAGTTCACCAATGTTGCAGCCCCATCACAACAAGAAGTTCCTCAAGCTGAAGCTTCTGCTCAGCCAACTGAAGAACATGCCAGCACCGCTGATGATTTTCAGGAGGCCGAAGAAAATGCTAGTTCCAGGGCTGATGACTCCATCCCAGCCGCTGAAGAAACTGCCAGGGCATCCCCTAGTGGTGCGCCTGAAGAAACTGAAGAAGCCAGGGCAACTGCATCAGTTGCGCCTGAAGAAATACAAACATATTCCTCAGCTCCACCTGCGCCTACACCAACTCCTATCCTTCCATCTGCATCAGATGTGAAGAAGACCAACGCTGCAGAACGAGCTGCAGTGAAGAAAAGGAAAGCATCAAGTGCTTCAGAATCTTCAGCTCCAAAGAAGATGAAGCCTATGACCAGCTCTTTTGAAATCCCATTGATGTTGTTCCAATTTCAACCATGCCATCAAAGGACCTTGTTCCTTTTGATGACGACTATGAGATCCCAAGCGGATCAGATGAAGAAACTCAATCTGCTGCTTCCTCAGAGCAGATTGATGACGAAATTGAAGTGGATACAATCCCTTCAACCCCAGTGGTATCATCACCAATGCCTCAGTTTACTGCTGAAGAGGCTGGTGTTGAAGAAATTGATGATGAAGATGTGGACATTGGCAGCACAACGCCGGTGATGAATGATGATTTTTGGGAAAGTCAGCATCCCAACTCTCCACTCTTCACTCCACTGCAGAAAATTCCTCACTCACCTGCACCAATAGTTCAAATGGGCTCTGAAGAAACTCATCCCACCTCACCTGTTTGTGAAGACATTCCAGCCACTAGTGCTGAAGAAACTGCTACTGCTAACCATGTGACTGCACTTGAGGAGGAACCAGAAATTCCTCAGCCTGAAGAACCTGAGCTCGCGATTCCTGAGGTCGTGATGCAACTCACTGACACACCTCTGCCAAAGCCAAAGGATCCGTTCTCAAGGAAGCAAAAGTTCAAAGCTGAAGACTTCTTTGGCGAGTATCGGTGTCAAAACCGGCGGATCTCGGGTAGGGGGTCCCGATCTATGCGTCAAGGTCGGATGGTAACAGGAGACAAGGGACAATTTATTTTACCCAGGTTCGGGCCCTCTCGATGGAGGTAAAACCCTACTCCTTCTAGATTAATATTGATGATATGGGTAGTACAAGAGTAGATCTACCACGAGATCAAGGAGGCTAAACCCTAGAAGCTAGCCTATGGGTATGATGATGGTTATGATCTGTTCGTCCTACGGACTACAACCCTTCGGTTTATATAGGCACCGGATAGGGTTAGGGTTACACAGAGTCGGTTACATTGGTATGAGATCTTGAATATCCGCACGCCCTAGCTTGCCTTCCACGCCAAGGAAAGAACCTTCCGGACACGGGACGAAGTCTTCAATCTTGTATCTTCATAGTCCTGGAGTCCGGCTGAAGATATAGTTCGGCTATCCGAACACCCCCTAATCCAGGACTCCCTCAGTAGCCCCCGAACCAGGCTTCAATGACGTCGAGTCCAGCGCGCAAATTTGTCTTCGGCATTGCAAGGCGGGTTCCCCCTCTGAATCTTGTGTACCTGTATGAATAATGTCCGTAGTGCTCCTCGGTCTCGGTGCCCAATAATTGCCGTCTTCCACGTGTTGAATGAATGCGAAGAGCCCGGGGGTGTTTTTATATTCACACCCTTGGTCATATAAACGAGCCGCCTATTTAACGGGATGGGGATCTAGATCCAAACCACATCTTCTTCTCCCCGCGAGTTATCATCAGAGCGTCTCCAGCAAAGGTCCATTCCAACATGGCCAGCCGTCGTAGCTCCTCCCCTCGCCCCTCCAGCCCCAAATCCGGAGACTGGGAGAGTTGCACCATCCCACACAGCGAGCTAGTGTCACTGCAGGCCAAAGGATTCCTTCCCCAAGCATATATGGTCCCGGTCCGAGCCGGACTCGCCACCTACAACGGCGGCAAGCAAGCGGAGAGCACCCCCAATCCTTCTAAAGGAGAGCGGGTGTGCCTTGTCCCTTATTTATTAAGGGGTCTGGGATTTCCAATTCATCCATTCCTCCGCGGGCTTCTGGAGTTCTACGGCCTCCAGCTGCACAACCTCACGCCTGGCTCCGTGCTACATATTGCAGGCTTCGTTGCCCTTTGTGAGCTATTTTTAGGCGTCGAGGCTCATTTTGCGCTGTGGAAGAGGTTGTTCTGCTTGGTGCCCCGTTCTCAGAAGGGGTCTATATACCAAGTGGGCGGAGCCAAAATATGGCGCATAGCCGGGACCGGATACCTATCCGGAACCCCAAAGAAGGCGTCCGAGGACTGGCCTTCAGAATGGTTCTACATAGACGACGTCCCGCTGCCGGACCCTGTTCGGGTCGGCCTCCCTGAGTTCAACATGGCTCCCTTAAAGAAACGCTTAGGTTGGCGTCCGCGGAGCTCTCAGAGAAAAAGCAACAGAGACGTTCTTTACCTGATGGGCCGGATAAGACTGTTGGCTCATTCCGGACTAACCATGATTGGAGTCATGGCCGCATGTATTATGCGGGGGGTGCAGCCGCTTCAATATAGGAGTCACCCCATGTGGGATTTCAACGGGGAGGATGACGCCACCCGTTACGGCCGCAAGGGGCCAGACACAGCTGCCACTCTAGTAAAGATTCTAACATCTTTGTACACGGGAGAAAAGGAGGACTTCCTCCGCGTCAACCCGCGGGCCGGATTCACTATGTATGAACCTCCAAGTTGGGTAAGTGAACAATTGCACTTGCCCGCTTATTTAATGCTCCCATGACTAGATACGTAATCTGGTGATTTCAATGCAGGAGCTTCGACAGGAGATAAAGGATATCAACAGCTGCCCTCCACAGCCTGAGGACCCAGAACGGTCCCTCGATCCGGACTCCGAAGAGGATCCGGACATATTGGTGGAGCTCATCGACGGGGTGTTCCACCAGTTAAGCAAAGATAATACCTTGGTGGCCATTACGGCTGATTATCCCGGGTTAATCCCGGCCTCCCAGGTGACAGAAACCGGAGTGTTTTATTCCCGCAAGAGAGATTTTGTCCTTACATATTCCGGTGTTTCTGACGACAACCGTATTTTACAGGGGAGATTTCCGAGGAGGGAGGCCGAACCTGCGGCGGTTAGCCAACGAGGAGCCGCCGGGCCCCGTGGGGTAAAAAGGGATTAAGTCCGGACTGAGAGTTCGGCACAAAGGTATAACGCGCCCTCTGTCTTCCTGGCGTTATTCTGTCAGGGCATGTTAACATCCGTACTGTTTCCAGGACGAAGAGGCCTCGCCGGACTATATCCGGAGGGGCCGCCAACCGCGCCTCTACTAGCCAGGCCCCAACGTCTGGTACGGAGGTGGGGACAAACACCAGGCTTGTGCCGGACGCTCCTCCAATAGAGGACGTGGACCGGCTATCTGCCACAAATTCAGAAGTGGAGAGCGCCATGAACCATAGGCGTCGCCGGACAGTTCTACGCGACGCTTGTTTCTCCCGAGAGGCCTTAGACGCCTTCAATTCGGGAGATGCGTACCTTCGTGCTGCTCAAGATGGTTTAGCCAGAGCCACAGAGCAGTATGTGAAAGACATACGGGTAAGAAAATTTAAATATATATATACCACTAGCCCCCGAGACTTGAAACAGTTAAACTAACTGATTTAAGGATCATATAATATGTAGGTTCTTACCGAGAAGAACACCGTGCTATCCCAGGAGCTGGAAAAGTGCAAGGCCCAACTAGAGGCCGCACTAGCCGCAACAGGGGAGCCCAAAGGGACCCCCTCAGGTATGATATACTTTGAGAGATTACTATTGTGCGGCTTGTGTGCTAATCTGACAATTAATGTTACAGATGGTGCCGGACTAGATCCGGAGAGGCAACAACTCTTACGCCAGTTAAAGGCTGGCGAGAGTATGTTGACAAGGGTGAGGCGAGAGAAGAATGATCTTCAGGATGCCAACACCAAGCTGGATGTTGAACTGAAAGACGTTCGTGGCCAGCTATCTGACTCCACGAAGGAGAATCAGCGTCTTCGACGCGGCATATTTAGTAAGTGCTTGAGCGAACCCTTTGAAAAAAAAGGAGTTCGGCGAGGAAGACAAATAACAGAATTATGTCTGTAGGTACGCTCACAGGTCGTCCTGCAGAGGAGATGCCCGGTTCTACAGGTGACCTTCTCCCCGAACTCCTGCAACTGCACGAACGAATTCGGCAGGCAATGCAAGGGGTTGCCCGGGCCTTATGGCCTGCACACTCCACGCCCGAGGGCCTTGGTGAGCTTGCGGAGAAGCTGACGGGTGCTCGGCGGCGCATCTGGTTGTGGAAGATATCAGCCTGCTGACAAGGCGCGAGGGAGGCCTGGGCCATGGTGAAGACCCGCTTTACGAAGTCTGACCCCAATCACATGGCCGAGGTCGGACCAGTGGGGCCTGACGGGAAGGAGATCCCTGTGAGCTTGGTGTATGGCCAGGTAGAGCTGGCCGCAAAGTATTCCCAGCAGGACTGTAAATTAGACAGCCTGTTAGATGGTATAGAGGAGGAATATGATTAGTCAAGATGACTATGTAATTTATAATTGACATGTGTAATGCCTTCTAGCCGGATTGTAGATCGTTTGTCGTTGCCGACCTTTTCGCTTCGACCTCGGGACCTGACAGTCCGGAGTGTGTCCGAATACCATAACGGCTATATAAAAGCCGGGGTATGCATGGAGACCAGGCGTAGGGGTCATTAGTGCTTTATCAGACAAGTGCGCAACTAGTTATGTTATATTACATGGTTAGTAAGAAACATCTTCCAGAGAGAATAGTTCCGTTAAGGGTTCCTTTCGCTGGGGTGGCGTGCCCTAAAGTGCACGTCCGGACTGCAAATGCAGAAGATCATCTGTGGGCATGTATAAAATAAAAAGGTTCATCTTTAGTTCACCGACCGAATATTCCCTTAAGAACGCTAGCTTTCGGCTTCACCCAGTCTGAGGTACACATCCGGCTTATCCGGCAGTAACAATCGCAGAGGTGCTCCCTTTACCGCCTAGCCGAACAATCGGGAACATAGGGGTAAGCACAGGAGCCAGGCAACCCAGCTTGGCCAAAACTTAAGTCATATCGATGCATATAATGGCGAAGAAAAGGTGCATGCGGAAGTCTGACGCATGCGTTGGGTGTGAAACCCATATAGATAAGCTTCTGTTAAAGAAGCCCCCAGGTTTAAGGAGTGCGGATAGCGCGTCATATAATGAGCCTTTTACGGGCTAAAAAAGAAAAGAGTAGTAGACAAAGTAAAAAAAAGGTATAAATGTAAATAATGGACAGAGGAAGGAGACAAACACAGAGTCCGGCGCTAGGCATAGAATCTTCGGAGACGTGTGGCGTTCCATGGGTTCAGCTCGAGTCGGTTGTCCGACGCATCTCGCAGGCGGTACGCTCCACCAGTTAGGACTTGGTCGATTATGAATGGACCTTCCCATTTGGGCTTGAGTTTGTTCTTTTGCTTATCCCGCAGGCGCAGAACTAGTTCACCAACGTTGTAATTTTTGGCCCGTACTTCTCTGCTTTGATATCTTTGAGCTTGCTGTTGATAGAATGCGGAACGGGCCTTAGCCACGTCACGCTCTTCCTCTAAGGCGTCCAGGTTGTCCTGCCGATCAAGCTCGGCTGCTCTTTCTTCGTACATGCGCACTCGAGGTGAGTCATGAATTATGTCGCAGGGCAGAATCGCCTCAGCGCCGTACACCATAAAGAATGGCGTGAATCCGGTGGTATGATTTGGCGTGGTTCGCAGCCCCCAGAGTACGGAGTCGAGATCCTCTACCCAGTGCATATCAGATTCCTTGAGGGACCGCACTAGTCTGGGTTTGATGCCGCTCATGATGAGACCATTTGCATGTTCGACCTGACCGTTAGTTTGTGGGTGATAGACAAAAGCATAGTCGAGCTTAATGCCCATGTTTTTGCACCACAGCTTTACTTCATCAAAGGTGAAGTTTGTGCCGTTATCGGTGATAATGCTGTGGGGGACACCATAACGGTGTACGACCCCGGATACGAAGTCTATCACAGGTCTGGATTCAGCCGTCTTGACAGGCTTGGCTTCTATCCATTTGGTGAATTTATCCACCATGACCAATAAGTATTTTTTCTTGTGGGTTCCGCCTTTAAGGGGTCCCACCATATCGAGCCCCCAGACCGCGAAAGGCCAAGTGACAGGGATAGTTCGGAGGGCGTTGGGTGGCATATGGCTTTGGTTGGCAAAGAGCTGGCAACCGACGCACCGTTTGACTAGGTCCTGAGCATCTGCTCTAGCTGTCGGCCAATAGAAGCCAGTACGGAAAGCCTTGCTTACAAGGGACCGAGCCGCGGCGTGATGGCCACCGAGTCCGTCATGAATTTCAGCCAACAGACTCCGCCCTTCCTCTTCGGAGATATACCTTTGAAGGACTCCTGTAGTGCTTTTCTTATATAGCTCTCCCTCGTGGACTTTATAGGCTTTAGATCGCCGCACTATGCAGCGTGCCTCGTTTTGGTCCTCAGGGAGTTCCTGCCTAGTAAGGTAGGCTAGGAATGGTTCCGTCCACGGGGCGATGACCGCCATTATTGCGTGGGCTGAGGGTGTAATTTCGGTGGCGGGGCCGCCGATTATGTCTGATTGTTCGGCATTGGGTTGTGCGGTTATGCCCGGGCTATTATCCGAGGGTTCCCCGTCCCATGTTACGGATGGTTTAAATAATCTTTCTAAGAAGATGTTGGGGGGGACTGCATCTTGTTTTGCTCCAATGCGTGCCAGGACGTCCGCTGCCTGATTATTTTCTCGGGCTATGTGATGGAACTCCAGTCCCTCGAACCGAGCTGACATTTTTAGTACGGCATTGCGATAAGCTGCCATTTTTGGGTCTTTGGCGTCGAAGTCGCCATTTATTTGGGATATCGCAAGGTTTGAGTCCCCGCATACTTCCAGGCGTTGAATGCCCATGGATACCGCCATCCGGAGGCCATGTAGAAGGGCCTCGTATTCTGCTGCATTGTTGGAGTCCGTGTACATAATTTGGAGTACATATTGGACTGTATCTCCTGTAGGGGACGTCAAAACGACGCCAGCCCCCAGTCCGGCCAGCATTTTGGAGCCGTCGAAATGCATGATCCAGTTTGAGTACGTGCCGTACTCTTTAGGGAGTTCGGCCTCTGTCCATTCGGCGACGAAGTCGGCTAGGACTTGCGATTTAATTGCTCGCCGTGGCTTGTAGGTTATATTGAACGGGAGGAGCTCTATGGCCCATTTTGCTATCCGGCCTGTTGCATCGCGGTTGTTGATAATATCGTTGAGTGGTACTTCCGAGGCTACTGTAATAGAACACTCTTGAAAGTAGTGTCGTAGCTTCCGGGATGCCATGAATACCGCGTATGCGATTTTTTGATAATGCGGGTACCATGATTTGCATGGTGTGAATACAGTGGACACGTAGTAAACCGGCCTTTGAAGGGGTAATTTATGTCCGTCCGTTCTCCGTTCGACGACGAGTACTGCGCTAACAACTTGATGGGTTGCGGCAATGTACAATAGCATGGGTTCGCCGGTATTGGGCGCGGCCAGGACGGGGTTTGTTGCCAAGATGGCCTTTATTTTCTCGAGTCCGGCCGTGGCAGCGTTCGTCCACTCGAAGTGTTCGGTGCGCCTAAGGAGGCGGTAAAGGGGTAGTACCTTTTCTCCCAAGTGGGAGATGAAGCGGCTTAAGGCCGCCACGCATCCGGTGAGTTTTTGAATTTGCTTGAGATCTTTTGGGACATCCAATTGTGACAGAGCTCGGATTTTAGCTGGATTTGCTTCAATTCCTCTGCCGGATACAATGAAGCCCAGGAGCTTTCCGGCTGGGACGCCGAAAACACATTTTTCCGGATTGAGCTTGATGTCGTATTTTCGCAGGTTGTCGAATGTAAGTCTCAAGTCGTCTACTAGAGATTTGACGTGTCTTGATTTAACGACCACATCATCTACGTACGCCTCCACTGTTTTGCCGATCTGGTTTGCCAAACATGTTTGAATCATGCGCTGATATGTCGCGCCGGCGTTTTTGAGCCCAAAGGGCATTGTGTTGCAGCAGAAGGGGCCATATGGCGTGATGAATGCTGTTGCAGCTTGGTCGGATTCCGCCATCTTTATTTGATGGTAACCGGAGTATGCGTCGAGGAAACACAGGGAATCGTGTCCTGCGGTGGCAACGATGATTTGATCAATTCGAGGGAGGGGAAAGGGATCCTTTGGGCAGGCCTTATTAAGGTCTTTGAAGTCGACACACAGGCGCCAGGATTTGTCCTTCTTTGGTACCATTACCAGGTTTGCTAGCCAGTCCGGGTGTTTGATATCTCTAATGAATCCGGCCTCCAATAATTTGGCTAGCTCCTCTCCCATGGCCTGTCTCTTTGGTTCGAAGAAACGCCGAAGGGTTTGTTTGACAGGTTTGAATCCTTTCTGGATACTTAAGCTGTGCTCGGCCAGCCTGCGTGGGATTCCTGGCATATCTAAGGGGTGCCAAGCGAAAATATCCCAGTTCTCTCGCAGGAACTCGCGCAGTGCGGCGTTTACATCAGGGCTCAATTGTGCCCCGATGGAGGCTGTTTTATTCGGGTCCGTTGGGTGGACCTGGAATTTGACTATTTCGTCCGCTGGTTTGAAGGATGTGGATTTGGATCTCTTATCGAGTATCACATCATCCCTGCTAACCGTGGATCGCAGCGCCGTCAGCTCTTCGGCCGCTAAGGCTTCAGATAGTGCCTCGAGGGCCAATGCGGCTGTCTTGTTTTTGGCGCGGAGTGCTATGTCCGGATCACTAGCGAGAGTGATAATTTCGTTTGGCCCAGGCATCTTAAGCTTCTTGTACCCGTAATGGGGTATGGCTTGGAAAACTGTGAATGCATCTCGTCCTAATATAGCGTGATATCCGCTTCTGAACGGGGCCACTTGGAACGTGATTTGTTCGGACCTGTAATTATCCGGCGTGCCGAATACCACATCTAGTGTGATCTTTCCGGTGTAGCGCGCTTCCTGACTGGGGATTATTCCTCTAAAGGTTGTGCTGCTTCGCTCAATGCAGTTCCAGTCCATTTCCATATTTTGGAGGGTTTCCTCGTAGATGAGGTTCAATCCGCTGCCTCCGTCCATAAGTACCTTTGCGAGGCGACAACCGTCCACTATGGGACTGAGAAGCAATGCGGCTGGCGCTCTGGCTGTTCGGAATTTAGGTTCGTCGCTCGCATTGAAGGTGATGGCAGTATTGCTCCATGGATTTATGGTCGCTACTTGGTAGACTTCGGCGAGGCTGCGAAGTGTTCTTTTTCGCATGTTATTTGATGCGAAAGTCTCGGAGATTGTGAGAATGGTACTGAAATTCTCGGGCTGGTTTCCTTCGACCTCTGGATATAGGAGGTCCTCGCCAATTTTCGCCACCTGCCGGAGTATCCAACATGCCCTGAGGCTGTGAGTTGGGGTGGCATCCTCTGTACTATGAATTTTGCAGGGTCCATCGAGCCACCTTTCTAGCACGGTTCCATGCCCCCTAGAGGGTTTTGGTTTTTTATTTAATCCGTACGCTTTGCTGTAGTGCGCCCTTTTGATTCGGACGGGATTGCTATTCAAGGCCGGATTATCCCAAAATTTAATTTCGGTTTTCCGAGCACTTTCCATCGCACAGTATTTTTGTACTATGGACGCCAAGTCAGCAAAGCGCGTAATATTACGACGACTTATGGCGTTGAGTATCCCCTTGTCCATGCAGTTACTGCAGAAGATTGAAATCGTGTCTCCCTCGTGGCAGTCCTTTATCCTGTTCATAAGCAGGAGGAATCTGGCCCAGTAATGATGTACTGTTTCTTTGGGCATCTGCTTGATTTGGGAGAGATCTCTTAAGATCGTACGGGCGGAATTCATTAGATCTGATACTTCGCCCGGTTTGCTATTCGGAGGCCGAACGACCTCCGGATTCCGAGATCCGGAGTCCTGTATGTTTTCCGGTTTGCCTGGTTCCAAGCCCAGGTCTTGGGTTGTATCCTCCCCTCCGTGGATATCCGGCATGGAGGGTTCCGGAATTCGGACGTAACTGGTCCTTAAGATTGATGAAGGGTCACCGCATTGTGTTTCCACCACAACAACATGATGGGTGGCTTGGGGAGAGTCGATTTCCCTTAGATCGGGTTTAGGCCCAACATGTTCGTAGTTTGTAGCGACCCCCAAGGCGGCGATGCGATCCAGGAGCTCGTTTATGGAGGAGAGCTCCACCGGATCTAGCTGCTCGGCCAATTCCGAGCTGACGTGGAGATTGTTTTCGATGACCCGAGAGGTCACCGTCGGCGTAATGGCCGAACGGGCGGTCATGAGAAAACCACCCAGCCGGGGGGTTGGCCGATAGACAAAGCTCCCTCAGTGACGGCGCCGTCTTTAAAGACGGGAAAAGGCATCCTTCCTGATCGCGACGGCATGGAGGAACTCTCAATGAAAGCACCAATGTCGGTGTCAAAACCGGCGGATCTCGGGTAGGGGGTCCCGATCTGTGCGTCAAGGTCGGATGGTAACAGGAGACAAGGGACACTTTATTTTACCTAGGTTCGGGCCCTCTCGATGGAGGTAAAACCCTACTCCTGCTAGATTAATATTGATGATATGGGTAGTACAAGAGTAGATCTACCACGAGATCAAGAGGCTAAACCCTAGAAGCCAGCCTATGGTACGATTGTTGTATATTGGAGTTGTCCTACGGACTAAAACCCTCCGGTTTATATAGACACCGGAGAGGGTTAGGGTTACACAAAGTCGGTTACAATGGTAGGAGATCTGAATATCCGCATCGCCAAGCTTGCCTTCCACGCCAAGGAAAGTCCCATCCGGACACGGGACGAAGTCTTCAATCTTGTATCTTCATAGTCCAGGAGCCCGACTGAAGGTATAGTCCGGCTACCTGAACACCCCCTAATCCAGGACTCCCTCAGTAGCCCCTGAACCAGGCTTCAATGATGACGAGTCCGGCGCGCAGATTGTCTTCGGCATTGCTAGGAGGGTTCCTCCTCCAAGTTCTTCATAAAAGTTTGTTAACACCAAGGGTAGTTTCCGGCTCTGCAAAATAAGTTTCCACATATTGCCATAGAGAGAATAATATTAACATAAATCTAACCTGCTGAAGTATTCCGTAGCGTGACATCACACTACGGCCAAGCCTTTATTCGAATCGTTTTTACTTCCCCACCTCAGCGCATTTTGCGAGGCGGTTTCCTTGGCACGTCTTGTCAAAGCAGAGATCGTGTCCCCCATTTACGGGATTCTCATCAACACGGACGTGGGTAACCCAACCGCGCCATTTATCACGGCGCTTGGGAGATAAGCGAGTTTTACCAGGCTAGTGGGGACACATAGCCGCATCCGCCCATATAAGGGGATAAGGATCCAACTTTTTACCTACGCCTTCTTCCCCCTCTGCCTATCCATCTCCTGTGCACCCGAGCTCCAGCGCCCAAGTCCGCACTTCCCACCTCAACCTTCTCCAGCCATGTCCGGAGCGGGAGGCAAGTGGATGGTCTCCTCCGTTACGGAGGGCCATGTCAAAAAGCTGAGGAAGGCCGGATACTTGTTTAACGACATCGCGCACCGGCTTCCCGAAAAGGGGCAGATCCTTCCCACCCCAAGGCCCCATGAGAGGTTCGTATTCCTTCCCCACTTCCTCCGCGGGCTAGGTTTTCCTCTCCACCCATTTGTCAGGGAGCTCATGTTCTACTACGGCCTGGATTTCCCTGACCTGGACCCGAACTTCATCCTCAGCATCTCGGTGTTTATCGTCGTGTGCGAGGCCTTCCTCTGCATCCGCCCCCATTTCAGTGTTTGGCTCAAGACTTTTAATGTCAAGCCGAAGGTTGTGCGTGGCAACCAGGTGGAATGCGGAGGTGCCATGGCGGGCAAAATAGCCAACGTCCTATGGCTCGAGGGCTCCTTTGTGGAGACCCTGAAGGGGTGGCAGTCAGGGTGGTTTTACATCACCGAGACGTGCAATCCGGAATGGATCGCAGCCCGTGAGTTCCGGTCCGGAGCCCCTACGCGGCTCACGTCTTGGAAGGAGACGGGCATGTCGTGGGGCTACAAAGAAGAGGTGACCGGACTTCAAATATACATCCAAACCCTGGTGAACAAGCAGCTCAAGCTTGTCAATGTAGTCCAGGTTATGCTCGTCTGCCGGATCATCCCGTGTCAACAACGGGATTTCAATCTGTGGGAGTTCGACCCGGCGCAGCACCCTACCCTCAGCAGGCTTTCGACACGACATACGAAGAAGTCTGGAAGGTGCTAACCAAAGGCGCCGAGGCTCCCGCATCCGCATCCGAGAACCGCGGCTTCATCTCGCAGCGTCACGCTGGCGAGGTGAGCCATTTTCACCTTTTACAGGATGTTGTTTTCTCATAGTTTGACTCTGTGCGGGATCTAAACTCCCTTACCTTTGACAGGAGTGGCACGCGAAGTCCGGACAGATCGACTGTCCGGCTCCCTTGCCCGAAGACCCAGCAGATGCTCGTTTATCGAAGCTGCTGGCTCCGGCACCTTATGTGGTGCCGGAGAAGAAGGCCAAGAAGAAGGCCACGGGGACTCAAAAGGATTCCCGGCGTATGGTGGTGTCGGACTCATCATCCGACGACTCCGAGACGCTCTCCTCCCGTGAAGACGACGAGGAGGAAGAAGAAACCTCTCCCCCTCCACCGGGGGGAAGAAAGAAGAGGAAGGCCGCCCCAACAGGGGAGGCCGAAGGGTCCAAGAAGGGGAAGACCCTTCCCACGGACTACTCCACTAATGCCGACGAGGGCGAAGAGGAGTGGCCGCAAAGGGCCAGGCGCCCGGCGGGATCGTAAGTATTCGAATACCAGAGTAACTCATAGCATTCCCTTGTTGCACAGCTTTTCCTTATATCGAATGTAATTATGCAGCCCGCCCAAGGCCGGGCTCGACGAGTCGTCGAGCGGCTCCCTGGATTCATCGGACGTTAATTCAGTTCCGCCCGCTGCCTCCCCCCGCACTGCGGACGACGCCGAAGTGGCGTCGCGACAAGCTCCGGGCCAAGAGGAGGTGGCCCTGGAGGAGCCACAAGGCGACCTCCCGAACTCCAGGAGTAAAGGGGACAAGACCCCCCAGGGCTCCAAGTCCGGCTTTGAGCCGGACACTGCGCTGGAATCTTCAACGGTTCCGGACCGCAGTAGGCGAACTCCTTCCAAGAGGAGCAAGCCTTCTGAGCCAGCGGCCTCCGGCCAACCGGAGGTGCCGGACAATCTGCTGGAGGTGCCTAACGGCGCCTCCATCGACGAGGAGCACCGTACTATTATGAGTACGGTGATCCAAAAGGTTCAGTCCGCCAAGAGCGGACTGACTGAAGCTTGTGCTAGCCTTCTAACAGGCGTCGAGGTAAGTAAAAATATGTAAAAATATTACCGCATAGACAGTAGCCCTGATGCTCTGTTTGGCATTCGGAAAGAAAAGCCGAATAGAGGATCTAATAAATTTCGCAGGAGTCTAACAAAAAAGAGTCAATATGCGTATGCAGGCTTCGCTACTTGCGACCGCCGCACTGACTGCGGAGGTAGGCACCCTGAAACAGGGTCTCGAGCGGTCCGAGCAAGAGCTCGGCCTTGCCAGGCGGCAGCTCGAGGAGAAAGAAGGTAAGAGATACCTTATAGAAATATATAAAAAGATGCAATTGCAAAAAATCACAGGATTATGCTACTTATTGTAGGGGCCACAACTAAGGTGGCGACCCTCAAGCAGGCGTTGTCCGAGGCCGAGAAGAGAGCGGCCTCAGAGCGCACCTTGTGGGAGAAATTTGAGGCGCAGGTCGGCGAGGCGCAGCAAGAGCTTCAGGCTCTCATGAAAAAACATGAGAGTTTGGAGCTTGACTCGAAGACGCGAGCGTTCAAGCTCGCCGCGGCCATCGAGACTGCCAAGTCTGCCAAGGCCGAAGCCCCGAAGGCCCTCCAGGAATTGGATGCGGTGAAAAAGATAGCGGCGGGTAAGGCATTCTTTATGCAAAGCAGACATATAAAAGTAAGCTACTTGTTACTTACCCGAATCCGGAGTTCTCCAGGGGCGTTCGCAGATCTTCCCCGTAGCGTATCCGATGCCGCCACATTCCATCGAGCCGAAGAAGGCAGCTTGACGGAGAAGGTGTTCTGATCTCATTATGCTGAGGTCGGACACCCTGTGCCCTTGAGCGACCAGTTGAAGCAGTTGGTCGAGCTCCATAAGGCAGCCGAACAGGCCATGAAGGGCTTCATAGTTCGGCTGTGGCCTGGAGAGGCCCTGCCTGGGAGCTACTTCGGACTGGTGCGGCGGCTGGTGGAATCCTGTCCAAGGCTCGAGGTTATCAAGCGCTCCGTCTACATCGAAGGTGCCTGGAGGGCCCTTGCCCGTGCTAAGGTGCACTGGGGTAAGCTGGACGGTGAGAAGGTTGTGAAGGACGGGCCACCGCCGGGGAAAGAGCATCGCAAACCCAAGAACTATTATTAGGATGTTCTGAAGGGTGCCCGCCTTATGGCGGATGAATGTACCAATGATGTAATTTTTGAGTGAACTCGCTCGTGTTGTCCTGTGCGCTGAAATCTTGTTCATATGCGCTAAGCAATGCTTTTTGAATTTAAAATATTACTTTCTGTGCGGCCGTTTATCAAAAATTGAGAGATGGCCAGTCGTCGGTTTCTGCCTCCATGCCACTAGTGCTGGGGTGTTCGGGATAAACCTGATCGCTCTTTTTCCCATGTTTGGGTCATTCGAGGGAGGCGCTCAGCACAACGAACAAGGCAATCGGACTATAATGCTTGAATACTCTCACTTAGCCATAGAACTCTATAATTTTAAATTTCGGCGAAGCCCCTACTATTCGGAAGACCGAGTTCGGGGCGCTATCCACGCCTTGGCCGGACAAAATCCGGTTCCTCGCTCTAAGCATCATAAGTCCTTAAGGACTCGAAAAACCTCTCGAACAGCGACCGGTCTCTCGCCTTATCATGACAGTCAGTTTCAGCTTTTTCTACTGAGGTGCTCAGCCCAGCTCAACTGGGGCACAATCGCAGTAGTTCTCCTAGTGCTACCTTAGCCGATATAGCGGAACGTAAGGCACCAAAACATAGGAGCAGGGCAAACCCAATTATTGATTCAAATCATGATTCGGAGCCGATGCATATAATGCTATAAGTTCGGGGTGCCGCACTTGTGAAAGTGTTCGGACTTCTCACACCATATTAAGAGGTACTGGAGCCCCTGGCGTATTTGCCGTACCATAGTGTACGGGTGCAACATGTCATTAATGACCATATATATAAAAAGAGAGTAATGCAAAAAAAAGACAAAAAGCTATGCATTGTTTATAAGAAGGCTGCTTTCCAAGCAGAACGATACAAATAGTGCGATAAGCAAAAGAAATTGGACTATTTAACATGTCCTATCTAGGAGCAGGCCGCGGAATTGTATTTAAAACAGGTATACCGCTCGTAATAGAGACCACCTGGGAGTTCCATAGTGCGGCATGGCTTGTCTGCTTCCCTGGTTCTTGCATCGTTTGTGCGGCAGTTGAATTACTGAACAGGTCGTTCGAGGTATGGAGTCCTGAAAGTAAGAGAAAATAAAGAAAGAATTCGGCAGCCACTAGTACGGTTTAAGCCGTGTTTTGGGCGCGCCGTGATGGTGCCCCTTCCCCTGCGCCCATGGTATTTTGAGAGCGTAGTTATGTACGCTAAGTGCTGGTTTCGCTATTTCGCGAGGGCTGGGGTTGGGGCCGCATTGCTACGCCTGCTCGGAACATGCCAGGCGGTCTTGTTGTAGGTTACTCCGGGCGCGCTTCACATTGTCCGTCTTTTTGAAGGCCAGACTGGAGAATTGCCTGGAGAGGCTGCTTTGTACTTCTGCTGCGAGCGCTGCCGTATGCTCCTCCATTCAGAGAGAGCGTTCGGTGTTTCCGTTGACCGTGATTACTCCACGAGGGCCTGGCATCTTGAACTTGAGGTATGCATAATGCGGTACCGCATTGAACTTTGCGAATGCGGTTCGTCCGAGCAGTGCGTGATAGCCATTGCGGAACGGGACTTTGTCGAAGATTAACTCCTCGCTTCAGAAGTTATCCGGAGATCCGAAGACCACTTCAAGTGTGACTGAACCTATACAGTTGGCCTCTACACCTGGTATGACGCCTTTAAGGTCGTTTTGGTGGGCTTAATCCTCGAGGGATCTATGCCCATTTTCCGCACTGTATCCTTGTAAAGCAGGTTCAGGCTGCTGCCGCCGTCCATAAGGACTCTTGTGAGATGAAATCCGTCAATAATTGGGTCTAGAACCAATGCGGCGAACCCGCCATGACGGATGCTAGTGGGGTGGTCCCTTCGATCAAAAGTGATCGGGCAGGAGGACCATGGGTTGAACTTTGGGGCGATTGGCTCCAGCGCATATACGTCCCGTAATGCACGCTTCCGCTCCCCCTTGGGGATGTGGGTTGCGTATATCATGTTCACCGTCCGCACTTGTGGGGGAAAACCCTTCTGTCCACTGTTGTTCGGCGGCCTGGGCTCCTCCTCGTCGTCGCGACGCAGCCCCTTGTCTCTATTATTGGCATTTAACTTGCCTGCCTACTTGAACACCCAACAATCCCTGTTGGTGTGATTGGCTGGCCTTTCGGGGGTGCCATGTATCTGGCACAAGCGGTCGAGTGTTCGGTCCGAACAGGATGGGCCCTGAGTATTTCTTTGGAATGGCTTTTTCTGCTGACCGGATTTGTAGCCTCGGAATCCGGCATTGACTGTCGTATCCTCGTTGCTGTCGTTGTTGACGCGGCGTTTTTGCTTGTTCCGGCGCGACCTGCCACTTTTGTCCTTGGTATCCGAATTACCAAGGTTTTTGGTTAAGTTGTTGCTGCAAGCTAGCCAGCTGTCTTCTCCCGCGCAAAAGCGGGTCATGAGTGTCGTGAGGGCTGCCATAGATTTCGGCTTTTCCTGTCCAAGGTGCCTTGCAAGCCACTCGTCGTGGATATTATGCTTAAAGGCTACTAGGGCCTCGCCGTCCGGACAGTCGACTATTTGGTTTTTCTTTGTTAGGAACTGTGTCCAGAATTGCCTGGCCGATTCCTATGGCTGCTCAGTTATGTGGCTTAGGTCATCAGCGTCCGGTGGTCACACATAGGTACCCTGGAAATTGTCGAGGAATGCGGCTTCCAGGTCCTCCCAAGAACCGATCGAATCTGCTGGCAAGCTATTAAGCCAATGCCGGGCTGGTCCCTTAAGTTTGAGTGGGAGGTATTTGATGGCGTGTAGATCATCGCCACGGGCCATGTGGATATGAAGGAGATAATCCTCGATCCATACCGCAGGATCTGTTATGCCATCATATGATTCGATGTTCACGGGTTTGAAACCCTTAGGGATTTTATGATCCATTACTTCATCTGTGAAGCAAAGTGGGTGTGTGGCTCCTCTGTATTGGGCTATATCACGACGCACCTCGAATGAGCTTTGTCTACTGTGTTCGGCCTGGCCGGATTTATTATGTCCGGAGTGACGATCCCCGTCATGTTTCGTAGGGCGCCCACGCAATCCGTAGATCGATCTTGTTTGTCTTGCCTTGTCCTCCAGTATCTCTTGCAGGTCTGGCGCGTTTTCCCGTGCCTTAGCATGTTTTGGGCGGCGCCGAGGCACGGCTTGAGTGGAGGGCCGAGAGGCCTCTCTGTCACGGCCACGAGGTGGCCGATCGGCCGTGTCATGCGCTGGTGATGTAGGTGCTTCCTCCTCTAATCGGGGTAGCAGCATGCGCTTTGGGTAACTCTTGGAGGGGCATTCGAGTTCATACTCTTCGCCTGCAAGGACTTCAGTCCATCTGTCAGCTAGCAAATCTTGATCAGCTGTAAGTTGTTGCTGCTTTTTCTTGAGGCTGCTTGCCGTGGCTATAAGCCTGCGTTTAAAAACGCTCTTGTTCGGCGGGATCCTCTAGCACGACGAATTCGTCGTCGTCGAGGCTTGCCTCGTCTTCGGAGGGAGGCATGTAATTATCACCCTCAACCTCTCTGTCTGCTACTCTCTCGTGAGGGCTGGCTTCTCCATCCTCTTGCTGGAGGGGGTGTTCTTTGGCGCTATCCGGAGTATTGTTATCTTCCGTGCCGGAATCACCATTTTTGCTTTGGCGGGATTTAGAGCGGCGCCGCTGACGCCGGCGCTTGGGCTGTTTCTTGGATGTGTCATCCCCCGCTGTTCCATCGCCATCTCCATCTTTTGGAGTGTCCACCATATATATGTCGTATGACGAGGTGTCCTTCCAGCACCCTACATGTGCTGGTTCTTTGTCGCCTCCTGCATCGTTGTCCATACCGCCGATGTCTTCGGAGTCGAAGTCGAGCATGTCGGTTAAGTCGTCGACAGTGGCTACGAAGTGGGTGGTGGGTGGGCTTTGAATTTCTTCATCGTCCGTATCCCAACCTTGCTGACCAGAGTCCGGCCAGGGCTCTCCTGATACAGAGAGAGACTTTAGCGATTTCAGAATGTCGCCGAAGGGCGAGTGCTAAAAGATGTCCACGGTGGTGAACTCCATGATCGGCGCCCAATCGGATTCGATCGGCAGGCGCGCGGAGGGCTCGGAGTCCGGAGAGGAATTCGGCCCCTTGGAGTCATAGGCCTTACGGAGTGCGGGGCTGGTGTTCGGCTCGATCGCCTTTGAGATCGCAGCCCCCGAGGCGGCGCCCAACCACTCATCCTCGATTGGCGCAGTAGGCTCCGAATTAAGGGTCGGAACCGAAGCGTGTGCGGCCTCCAGGGCACTGTTCGGCGGCAGAGCTAGATCATGGCCATCGAGACAGTGCGGCGCGCTCGGCTGTGGCTCGAATCCGTCGAAGATCAAGTCCCCGCGGATGTCAGTCGTGTAGTTTAAACTTCCAAATCTGACCTGATGGCCAGGGGCATAGCTTTCGATCTGCTCCAGGTGGCCAAGCAAATTAGCCCGAAGTGCGAAGCCGCCGAAGACGAAGCTCTGTCCGGGGAGAAACGTCTCACCCTGGACCGCATCATTGTTGATGATCAAAGGAGCCATCGGGCCTAAAAGCGACGACACAGAGGAACTCTCAATGAAAGCACCAATGTCGGTGCCAAAACCGGCGGATCTCAGGTAGGGGGTGCCGAACTGTGCATCTAGGCGGATGGTAACAGGAGAAGAGAGACACAATGTTTTACCCAGGTTCGGGCCCTCTTGATGGAGGTAAAACCCTACGTCCTGCTTGATTAATATTGATGATATGGGTAGTACAAGAGTAGATCTACCACGAAATAAAGGAGGCTAAACCCTAGAAGCTAGCCTATGGTATGATTGTTGTATATTGGAGTTGTCCTACGGACTAAAACCCTCCGGTTTATATAGACACTGGAGAGGGTTAGGGTTACACAAAGTCGGTTACAATGGTAGGAGATCTGAATATCCGCATCGCCAAGCTTGCCTTCCACGCCAAGGAAAGTCCCATCCGGACACGGGACGAAGTCTTCAATCTTGTATCTTCATAGTCCAGTAGTCCGGGTGAAGGTATAGTCCGGCTACCCGAACACCCCCTAATCCAGGACTCCCTCAACGACGTTGGACTACTTAACTTCTGCACTGACATCTGTGACTGGAATGGAGAACTCATTCTTCAGTTCTACGCAACACTGCACATCACAGGCGATTCTGAAGATGTGAATTCATGGGTTCTGGACTGGATGACAGAGAACACTCACTACAAGGCACCAGCGTTGGAATTGCTTCGTGCCCTTCCACTAAGTCCTCCCACTGAATATGCACGTTGTGTTTACAATGAACCTGAGCTTTCAAATCACTACATGCAAGTTCTGATGAAGCCCTTGAAGCCAGGGCAGGCCTCTAGAACCAATTTCCTCGTCAAGGAATTGCTTTATGTACCTCGGACTGTCTATTGCATACTGACAAAGACATTGAGTCCTATCAAAGGCCATGACTCAAATGATGAAGAAGTCATTGGCATCATGAAGAATCTGCTTTTCAACATCATTCATGGCGTTCCCGTCAACTTCCATGATTTCTTCATGAGGACTTTGGCCAATATTGCCATGTCATCGTTTGAGCTGAAGCCTTATGCTCCATGGATTATGAGATTCATCAGGACAAGGTCTTCACTCAACTACAAAGCTGACACTCTGAACCACTGCAGCTACTTGCCTCCTATTGAAGTCCTCAAAAGGACATTTTCCTCAGCTGATGACAAAGGCAAGGCAACTGCTGTGATAGATGAAGTCATTCGTCCATTGGATGGTCAATTTCGCAAGGCTGCATCCTATTCCACCAATGATGACTCTGCCACACATGACTCTGCCGCCAATACTGCCAAGCAAAATCCTCAAGCCACAGCACCCAGGGTGATGACTGATCGTGAGTTACTCCTCAGTCTTCATTAGAAGGTTGATCGCAATTATAAATGGGTCAAGCGTCAGCTTGGTTCAATTCTTCACAACATGACTTCAACACACAATGTAGTGAAGAAAAACCACTACTACCTCCATGAAACCCTCAACCGCACCTGGGCTGTTCTGTCTCAAGTTTACAGCGCTGAAGATCTGAAGAAAATGGGTCTCGAAGAAGAGTTTGACTGGCCTGCACCTCCTCCGAAGAAATTCAAGAAGGTCAAGGTTCCTTCTTTGGTGGCCAGCTCCTATTCTTCATCACGCGACACTGATGAACATGAAGAATTGGACGACACTGCGGTAGGCCCTACTTCAACAACCGACCCCAACAATGCTGGCGCTCCTTCATCAACTTGATTATCTTCAGGGGCGTTAGTCCTTAGTTTCGATCCTTTTTGTCATTCAATGACAAAGGGGGAGAAATTTGAGTTAGTCTTCAAGCGGGTCTATTATATTGGGCGTTTTGTTTGCTAAGGTACAACTCTCATTCTTCCAAAACTTTTATTGGATCGAGTTGTAAACTTAAACCCGATGGTGGTCTGATACTTCTGCTACGCTATTCTGCATGCTTATTCCTCGTTAATATTATCGCACGAATGCTGAATTACATCAGTCACCATATTTCACCATGCATCTCAAATTCTTCAAATTATATATCAAATGCGTGTATGAATTACAACATATAGGGGGAGATCTCTATGATTTATCTCTTCAAGTGTGCATTGCTTCAAAAGCAAATTCCTCACTATGCACAACTTCAGGGGGAGTTCTTCCATAACTTGCAATCAAGTTCCTCAGTATCAGCATTTACACTTCATATGTTTATCCCCGTTGAAAACTTAACCTATATTGTCATCAATCACCAAAAAGGGGGAGATTGTAAGTGCATCTAGTGCCCGTTTGTGATTTTGGTGTATTGAAGACTAATAGGTTAAAGATCTAATGTGTTTATGAGTGTACACAGGTCTATAAGTCTATGAGGAGTTTGATATTTACAGAGAAAGTCAACCCCTAAAAATGAAGTTCTTCGACTGAAGACTTTGATATACCGAAGACTTTCTGAAGACTTTGAAAGTGAAGAAATTGGTGTGACCTTGAAGACTTGTTATTCATTCGAGGAACATGAAGCGTGAAGACTTTTGTTTTCGTAGTTTCATTTCTTCTTTCTTGAGTCATAGGAAACACCGTACTATTAAAGGGGGTCGAGGAAATACTAAGGAAAATTTCCATTTGATGCTCAACTCAAATCCTACACCTACCAATCCCTTCGAGTGAAGCCATTGGAAATCTCATACAGTTCAGTCAATTTCTTCAGTGACATAGACACAGTTCTTCTGGTCACTGAGGAATTTGTCCTGACTGAGGAGTTAGGAATTAGCCAGTGCGGATTGCCTACACTGTGAGGAACATGATAGCCCTGAGGAATTTGTACCTCAAATTCCGACCGTTGCTGTGCTACGTGCCAGCTGTCCCAAAATATCTTATCCATCCAACGGTCATATCATTGAAGGGCAGTTATGTCTTATCATGTCGGGTTGCTCCCTAGGCTATAAATAGCCGCCCCCTACAACCACTAGCTGGTTGGCTGCTCCGAGAGAAACTGACACTTGTCATTTGAGAGCAACCCATCCTCCGAGGACTTTGAGCGAAAATCATCAAGTGAGGAAAATCCAAAACGCAAACCCAAACACCTACAAACCCAAAGTGATTGAGCATCACTGAAGAGATTGATCCTCTGTGGATCCGACGCTTGTTACCTTTGAAGACTGTGCTTCTTCCAGACGGTTAGGCGTCATGGTCTAGAGCGTCCAAGAGGAATTATGGATCTCCGAGTGACCGAGTTTGTTAAGGTTCGGAAGTCACCTGAAGACTTACCACGAGTGATTGGACGAGGACTGTGTGTCCTTAGTTCAAGGAGAATACGGTGAGGACTTGGTGTCCCGAGCTGCATGCTCAGGACTGGGTGTCTGGGACTGTGTGTCCTCGAGTTTAAATACTCAGCCGCTCCAACCAGATGTACAACTGAGACAGCAGTTGGAACTGGTCTACCAAATCATTGTCTTCACCAAGCTTACTGGTTCCAGTTCCTCAACTCTTTCATTTCCTAAGTATTGTGCTTCTTGTTTATCATATCTGTGTTTGAAGACTTTGACTGAAGACTTTCTCAATTTCCTCAGTTCAAATTCTTCAGTCTATTTGTCTTCATTTTGTGTTATCCTGTGTTTACGCTTTCTGTACTCTGTGCTAGTCTTCATTTCACCATGATGACCATCCTTGTGTTCTACTTTGTTTACATCTGAGTACTTATTCCGCTGCTAGTATTTCTTAGCTAAGGAATTTCCTCACTACCAAATTCCTCAGTGAAGAATTTCATAAAAATCGCCTATTCACCCCCCCTCTAGTCGATATAAGGCACTTTCACCACGCCAATAGGGCAGGTCTGCCTCCCAGTCACCTTTGGGGAATGCAAGAATTTCCGCACCGAGCTCATTGACTTTGACGTCACGCACATCCGCCTGCCATACAACGCCATCCTTGGGTATCCAGCCCTGGCCAAGTTCATGGCGGTCACACACCACGGCTACAACGTTCTCAAGATGCTGGGAAGCGGTGGATCATCACGGTCCCATGCGAAGAAAGAGATGCGGTATGTTCCCTCGAGCGTGCCTTCCAAGCTGCAGCAATTGACGACCCCGACAGCACGGGTGAGGGCCCTCCTGAGGCCCTCCCCAAGAAGAAGAAGAAGAAGAAGAAGCTGCGCCGTGCAGGATCTCAGGAGGATGGCATCGTAAGTGGAACCTCGACAGGATCAGCGCCCGCTTCAGGGGCACCTCCCTCCATTGCATAGGAAGGCACGCCCGGCGCCCTCCTCGGGCAGGGCTCGGGGCTCTCTTCTGGAGGGCCTCAGACCTTGCCAACTTCACGATGGAGGCGCTCAGGAACCACTTGATGGCGTGTTTCACGACACGTTTCCCTCAGGAGAATACAGGCAAGGAGTGCCCGCCACTCAGGAGTTCATCACCAAGACCACTCAGGAACTGCAGGATGCAAGGGCCATGCACGGCGACCGCCGCTCACGAGGCGCAGCTCCCTATCCAGGCGAGGATGCTGGGCTGCGCATCTGCATCGATTTTCCAGGGCTCAACAGGGCCGCATCTCAGGAGCTTTTCCGGCCTTCACGCGTGGGTCGTTGTGAGGGCCCACCACACAGCTACGTTTGCATGCCCTCCGGCTTGCCGAGTGTCTCGACGGCCTATCAGGGAAACATGCGGCGTGTCCTGGTGGCTCAGGAGGCCACGCACCACACTGTCCTGACAGAGATGGAGACGGTCCTCGGGGAACGACCTGAGCCCCCAGAGACTCCCGAGGCTCAAGGCCCCGGTGTCTCGTGAGGAGCCATTCCTTCGCCGCGTACCTTCAGCTGCCCCAACTCTCCTTCGTCAACAGAATGAGGTGACACTTTCCAAGTTCGTTTAGCTGGGAGCACCCCTCGGGCTTCATTATTCCCAGGCCGCGTGGGTCCGTCCCTGTCCCATGTATCCTTTTCTTATGTCTTTATCTTACCTTGCTGGGGGCGCCCCTCGGGCTACATCATCCCCAAGCCACTTGGGCCTGACCCAGTGGCATCTATCTTCTGCATTTACCCAAGATGATTTTCCTTCCATGCTTAATCCGCCTATGATTGTCACTTGCCCGATTACCACCTGGCTGATCGTCACCTCCCACGGAGCCTCCTCACACAGGCACGACGCTGGTGCATGGGTCCGTCCCTGCCACATCAATAAACCTGAGCGATCGAGCTCTGGCTCGCGGCATGCCCCGCGCACGTCACCTCATCAGGACCTCAGTGCCTACATCTCCTCACAGAGCAACCAGTGGCAGACTGGCAACCATAACGGCAAAACCGTGTTTCTCCTTGTGCTGGCTCGCAGGAATATCATGAGGATAGCACCGGGCGGCACCGCGAGCTCCCACCTCTTCGAAGTAATCCGCTTGCACGTTAAAAGGGGGGCTCCTGAGCATCACGACTCAGGAGCACTTACTGACTCTCCAGCCCTCACCCCTTGGCCTTGTCCACAACATCGCGACCTGGCATACCAGCGGCAGCTGAGCTCGCTTGAGGGCCGGGACCTGAGGACGTAGAGCACGAAGGAAAGCATTGGAAGGGGGAGGACCCGTACGGGCCTAGCCTAGCTACGCTGCGGATGATTGCACACAGGTCTGGCGCAGAAAGGAGAATCGACCCCGAACTGCCAAGATAAGTCATGAGCTTGGAACAACTAAGTTGTTGGAACCTAGGCGTTACGCTCGCCGCATTCCTGTTGCAGCCATGTCGCATCCCTTTCTCGCCTTACCATAGCTGCTTGAGCGCTAAGGGGGACCTCCTGAGCATCGCGCCTCAAGGGCTCTTACTGGACCTCGGGACACTCACCTCCTGGCCTTGACCACGACACGTGACCTGGCATACCAGCAACGGCTACAGCCTGCTTGGGGACCGGGACCTGTCAGCGTAGAGCAACAAGCTATCGCAAGGATGGAAAGGGAGACCGAGTCTGAACAGGACATGCGTTCACAAATTTTCATAACAGGGAATATATAGGCAAAAGACATTACAGACCCATTACACACCCCCACGGGGTACTTCATGATTCTTCGCAGGGAACAAAAATTATAACTAAGAGGAATCCTATCTACACCCCACCGTGGCGGACGCCATCATCAACAATGGGCCACGGAATGCTGGCGCCGACCCCATCCAGATCAGCTGTGGCGGCGCCTGGACGCTGCGGCCCTGCTCCGAGCCCAGTGAGAGCTTGGGGGCACGTAGCTATCGTCGCTCGTCTCCGGAGACTCCTAAAGCTCAGGAGAATCGCTAGATTCCCAGGGTGTGCTGCTGCTGGAGTAGCCACGAGCGGAGCGCGCGTCACCCTGGCGCTCCCCTCTAGGGCAACACTCCAAGCGGCGGTCCTCCGTGTCGAAGACCTTGAAGAAGAGCGTGGAGGTGCCGTCGTACTCAAAGTGGATCGCGAGGGCGCCTTCCACATGGCAAACCCGCGCAACTTCATCCCAGCCGCGGGTCATGAAGATCTTGCCGGCGGGGACCGCTTTGATCTCTGCTCCGGTCGCCGAAGCGTTGCAGTCGGCATGCTGCAGCGAGAGCTCGAGATGCTTCCTCGGCGGCATCACGTCGGAGAAGAACCGCGGGAAGCGGATCCAAGAGCTTGGGGGCATCGGCGCCCATAGCACGAGCTCGCACGAGGAACCCGAGGCGTGGATTCCAGGGGAGACGGTGCGTGTCGCCATGGCGCGGCGACTGCGGACGCAGCACGGGCGGCGCCGCTCGTCGCTCCACCCTCCTGAGCCCTCGGCTCGGGCGTACAATGGTAGCGGATACCCTGGAGGAGGCCGCTCGCACCAAGGCCTCATCACCACCTGCATCGCTGCTTTGTCGCGGCGGTGAACCGGCCTCTTCTTCGGCGGAAGCGGCCCCGGATCATCGTGGGGGGCCTTTCCTTTCTCTTCAGCGGAGAACCTTCGGATGGGCGTCATTGCTGCTAGTAGTGGAGCAAGGAGGAAGAAGCAAGTGAACCGAGAAGAGATGGGTGACGGGGGCTCCGCCCCCCTCCCCATTTATAGCGGGAGAAGGCCAACCGGCGCATCCCACGTTCACAGGTAATGATGATTTTCCTTGCATGTCGCAGGGACTTGGCAAATCGAGCAGTTGCCGAGGCAACATGGGGAAGTGGAGACGCCCATGTCCAACCAACCGACACGCGTCAACCGAGGCTGCAGGCTTTTGGGGGCCCGCGGCGCTCCGTACTTGACCCTTGGCTTCGCCTCGAAGCCAAGCCCGAGCGCACCTTGGGCCCGAGGGCTACTGTCGGCATTCTGGGAACGGGGGTCCCCAGACTTGCCTGCCTGCGGCCCACGGCGTTGCTTTGCTAGCGGGCCCGTACGGCCCACCTTCATCAACAAGACATACAAGACCCTTGCGAGGGGCCAAACCTCACGTGGCGGACGACCCAAGACCTCCTCAGGAGCGGCCTCGCCAGGCAGGCTCGCGAGGAGCGGAGATGTAAAGGCTGGGCAAACCTCGCGTGCAGTGTCCTTGTCTCCTTTTTGGTGCTAAGGAAGCAGGCGCAGGCGCGGAGTATAGATGCATCAAGCAAAGGTTTCCATATCGGTGCAACGAGACCGAAGACCAGTAGGACGGCAAGATGGATTTCACCATGGAGCCCAAGACGGCGTCACCACCAGAGCCTTTTGCAGGCGAAGATCACTTTTGTCAGGATAGCTTGTACTAGTTGTCCCCTTTCAAAATTGCCCGCCATTGTTGGCTCCCTTCTCGCTCAATATTTGGGGAGAGGACCAGGGCCTATATAAGTAGAGCTAGCCACCACAGTAGGGGCATTTGGCAACTAATCGAGCCCTCACCCACACAAGTTCACCAGACAAGAACACCTCAACCTCAGGAGGCGGTTCTTCCACTTGTACTGTTCATCATCAGCCCAAGAGGCAATCCACCACCACACGCTGGAGTAGGGTATTAAACCACAACAATGTGGCCCGAACCAGTATAAATCTAGTGTCTTGCTGTGTTGTGAGTTCGTCGAGTTCGTCTGCGAGATCTTAGCTAGCTAGGGCATAGATCGGTAGGAGGGAAAGAACTTCGCGCGCACCCCAGAGTTTGAACCTTAAGGGTTTTGCCGGAACCCCACATCTGACAGGCTCTCTCTGGTTCGAAAAGGGATTTGGCAACTGGATTTGGTGTACTCTTTGCTGGAATGGGGGTTTTGTGTCGTAGAGCTGGTGCTATGTCAACTGGCATCATCATACTGTTTGCTGCGGTTGGGGTCTGCTGAGTTGGGGCATCCGAAATGACCAGTGTAGTAGGGCTAGTGTCTGCTAGAGTTGGGGTGTTTTGTGGGTCAGGTGATATTGTAACTACACCTAATGGGCTATTTGATTTATCAGGTGTCACTACCTTTTCCAAATACTTTGCTCATGCTCCTCCGCGATCAGCAATCGCCCTCTTCCTTTTGAACGTCTGATACACAAGAACAACATTTCAATGGATAAATATGGTATGATGACAGGTGGAATATGTGCTGAAAATGGATAGGCCGGGCGTATTCACATACACGATGTGTAAACTAAGCTGATGGCAGTGCAACAAAGTAAAAACAATGCAAAGCATCAGCTGCAAGATATGTGCGACCAATATAGCCTTGGAAAGTTAGAGCAAGCACCTTGATGTGTGAATAAGATAGGGCATCTGCCTCTGACTCCTGCACTAGAGAGCTACATTGACTTAGGTTTCCCTCTAGCTCAGAATTACTGTTAGGATCATATCCTGAGCATGAATCTGTTGGTGGAGCGCGTTTGCATTGCATTGCATCCAGACTTGATTTCAGTCCCTTAATGGCAAGTTTGACAACCATGGCATTGTTCTGCTTTATTCTTTCCATGCGCGCAAGCTCATAATCATTATGATGATGTTCAGAATCTGAGATTCATGAAAACATAAGAAGCAGTCAGCTTATCTATGGAATGCATTGCGGATTCAACTCAAAGAGTGTCTCCCTATAAACCCCTGCATATGCGAAGTTCACCCCCCAACCGTGTTGACCAAACCACACAGAAATACAATGTTCTTATGTCTCTATAACAGGCAAACATACATTTCAAAACGGAAGTAGGAACATTATAATCATATCAAATTCGTATCTGAACAAATAAACTAAGGAATTATGAGTGGCATAAGGTTTAGCTTCAAGGGTGGAGTGCTGGTAGTGCGACGCATAGCAAGTAGGCAGATTGTATTCCATGTAAAAGATTGTAGTCTATGTAAAAGCTAGAAATGACACTCTCTTTCTATACAATGCAGTGTTCGTTGCCCACACATAATGGAAGAGATCACAAAGAGAAATACTATTCACTCATGTCTACGGTTCCAGTATTTTGAAACAGGGTGGTCCACCCTAAAAGAATATTGGCAACAAATATGACAAGGCAAGCATAGATGTAGTGAATCAATTATTTAATTGTGAGCTTACTAGGACAAGTATGCATAATTGTAACTGCAGGAAGAGACCGTCCAAAATCTGAATCAAGAAGTTTGTCTAGCACTTATTGTTTGCACCTAATCGGCGTGAATACTTGGATATCATATCGAATAAGTAAGAAATACAAGTAAAATTGTCAACAAACCTGGCTTGCGGTAGTAATCTGGGTCAATGTCACTACGACCAACAATCCAAAATGACTAGTGTCTATTCCTACGGCCGGAATTTTCAAACCCTGTGAACTATACAGGTACTAAAGCTTACTGAAATACAATTGAACCATTAAGTGTAGGTAGCACGCAGCACACAACAAACCCTAGTGATAGTCCTGCCTAAACAGTAATGAATCAATTAGAAAATGGGTGATGGGGAGTGGCTGCAGAGTGTAGAGGACATATCTCAGGATAAATTGGGTTGGCTTAGTGGGTGTTGCACGCTTCATCCCTGAACGGACTGGGAAGGTAGGCACAGCGGCACGCTCGGGCAGCGGTGACGCTGTTGGGCGAGCGACTCCTGGCCTCCTGTTAGTACGGCGTCTCCTCCAAGAGTCATGCCGTCCGGGGATGGCAATTCGCCGACGAGGCAGGCGGCGGGGGGCGAGTAGAGATCGGAAGCGCGCATCAGAACAAAGGGGAATCGGGGCCTGGCATGACCCCAAATCCTAGGGTGGGTCGCGGCCCACCGTGGGCACCCTGAAGAGATACACACCAGAGTGTTCTTCTGCTAGCATTTTTTTGAGCAAAAGAGGGTTCCTCTCCGATTTCTATTAAAGAAACCACCACAGAACCAACATGATCAATTAAACCCTATTATGACTGTGCCATGGCATATTTAATAAAAGCTGCAAACCTGGAGAAATGCTATTTAGCATCCATTGTTACTAAGAACTAAATTCTAAGAGCTGAAAAGAAAGTACAGTAACCAAGTTACGATCTATTTTCTGCTTGAGATCAAAAAGTTGAGGAGATATGAAGTACCACCTCTCTTGCGGCGCTGTGTAGGCATCGGGGGTGCAATGGCTGTCGGTGGCGTTGAAGCATATCTGTGAGTGTAGACGGGTGCAACGGTGGATAAGTCCCATTGCGGTGGAAGAGAAGGTCGTGTGAGCGGCCCCGGCAAAGAGGACGACAGGGCCGATGAAGCGAGAGGACGAGATGCAAGGCTCTTTGTCTGTCGCCGTGGATGAGAAACATCCATCTCTAGCAGTGGACGACACGGTCTTGGTAGGTGCTCCGGCATGGTGGAGGACGGTGGCGATGGATGGGGAGGACGGCGGCGATGGATGGGGTGGCGGGCGGAGGAGGCTGGTGTGGGGATGGTGTTCTAGCGCGGACGGTGTATGAATGGGAATATGGAGGGAGAGGTACGGGGAACCATGTTTTTGGGACGCACCTGTCTGAAATATGGGAAAGTTACAAACTTAGCCCCCGTTTAAAATTTGGACGTCCCGTTGGTTGGGGATAGGACGGTAATCTCGCATCTCGCCAATATTTGCCCAGAGCGATTTCTGGCGAGGAGAGGGTGTTTTGGCACCCATGGTTGGCGCCCACGATGTATGAATGGGGCTGACAAGTAGGGCGGTAGTGTCACGTCTGAGTGAAGTTATAAACCTGCCCCTATTGAAAATATTTGCCTACATCGATTTCGGCCGAGGCGAGTTTGTTTTGCCGCCCATCGTGTAGGAATGGGTAAATCCAACACCTTCCACTCTTGTGCAGCCTGTCAAAGGTCTTTGTCCTTAGGCCTCGCAGCACTTCAGCGTTTGCCCTCTCAGCTTTACCATTGCTTCGTGGGTGAGCAACGGAAGCGAAACAGACATTGCTGCCGAGGTCTTGGGTATATTGCATGAAGGTGTGGGTTGTGAACTGCTTGCCGTTGTCGGTGATGACCCTGTTGGGTACACCAAAACGACACACTAGTCCCTTGAAGAACTTGACGGCTGACTGAGCTGTGACCTTCCTCACTGCTTCCACCTCTGGCCACTTTGTGAACTTGTCAATTGCGACGTACAAGTACTCAAAGCCCCCGACAGAGCGGGGGAAAGGACCCAGTACGTCGAGCCCCCAGACCGAGAAGGGCCGGGAGAGAGGAATGGTTTGGAGGGCTTGAGCTGGCTGATGAAGCTTCTTTGAATGGAACTGACATGCGTCACACCTGGTGACCAATGTCGTCGCATCCTGGAGGGCAGTGGGCCAGAAGAAACCTTGCCGAAATGCCTTGCCGGGAAGGGCCCTCGACCCTATGTGGGATCCACATATGCCTCCATGTATCTCTGCCAACAGCCCCAGTCCTTCCTCTCGAGGGATACACTTCAATTTCACACCATTCGGCCTCTTCCTGCACAGAACGTCATCGACGAACTGGTACATAGCAGACCGACAGGCTACCTTTTCCGCTTCTTCCTACTCCTCAGGAAGTTCTCCTATTTGGAGGAACCGGACGGTGTGTTGTGCCCACGCTGGAGCCTGAGGCTCGACGGCGAGGACCAAAGGCATTTCCTCTGCTATAGGAGCGGCTGTCTCCACGGCAAGAGCTTGGTGCCCCGCCGGAGCTAGCCGTCCCGTGGCGGGCTAAGTGTCTCCGGCAACATTCTTGCCAGCGGCTCCGGGGAGCTCGGCGGGAAAGTACTTGACGGGCCCTGATTTCCTCCTTTTGTTCTGCTCTGTTGATGGATCAACGGATGGCTGAGTTAGCCGAAGCACAAAGGTACCTGGTTCCACAGGTAGCTTGAGGGCAGCGCGTTTTGACAGGTAATCGGCGATGTCATTCTCTGCACAGGGAACGTGTTCTGCCTGTATACCGTTAAAACGCTCTTCCAGCTTTCTCACTTCATTGACGTAGGCCTTCATCAATGGGCTCTGGTAATCCTTGTTGGCTTGCTTGACGACAAGTTGCGAGTGGCCCCTGACGACGAGTTTCTTGATTTCGAGGTCCGCCGCGATCCTAAGACCAGCAAGCAGCCCTTCGTACTCAGGCGCATTGTTTGTTGACACCTTCCTGGGGAAGTGCATCTGGACCACGTACTTGAGGTGCTCTCCGGTGGGCGCGACAAGCAGTACGCCAGCCCCGGCGCCCTGTAAGGATAAAGCTCCATCAAAGTGTATGATCCAGTCGCAACTTGCCTCCTTGCCGGGGAGAGCAGTCTCTTGGGCTTCTTTGTCAGGCGTCGCCGTCCATTCTGCAACGAACTCTGCCAGGACTCGGCTTTGAATCGTCGAGGTACTCTCAAACTTGAGGCCAAAGCTGGACAGTTCCAGTGCCCACTCTATGATTCTTCCCGTTGCATCTGGATTGTGCAATATCCGTCGCAGAAGGAGGCGAGTGACGACAGTGATTTCGTGCGCCTAGAAGTAGTGACGCAGCTTCCTCCAGGCCATACGAAGGCCGAAGAGCAGTTTCTTCACACGGGAGTACCTTAATCTAACCCCCTGCAGGAGGGAACTAACAAAGTAGATCGGGTGTTGCATCATTTTCTTCCTCGGCGGCATTCCAACTGGCTGTGTCGTCTCTACATCGATGGCATCGGGCTTTGTCGCTGCTATTACCTCGTCATCAATTTCTCTCTGCGCCCACTAGCACGGCGCTGATCACCTGGTTCGTTGCCGCCAAGTACGGCAGCACCGGTTCCTGTGGCTTAGGCGCAACTAGTATTGGCGCGGAGGAGAGGTGCCTCTTCAAATCTTGTAATACTGCTTCAGCTTCTGACGTCCACTCCATCAGGCCCGCCTTTTTCAAAATCTTGAAAAAGGGAAGGGCGCGCTCGGAAGACTTGGAAATGAACCTGTTCATGGCGGCAACGCAACCAGCAAGCCGACGCACATCCTTGAATCCCTTGGGTGCTTCAATCTGCTCTATTGCTTCGATCTTGTCCGGATTGGCCTCTATCCCGCACTGTGACACAAAGAACCCGAGAAGCTTGCCGGACGGGACGCCAAAGAGACACTTCTCAGGGTTCAGCTTGAGATTGATCTTGCGTAGGGTTGCAAATGTTTCTTGTAAATCTCATATGAGGGTTGCCCTGTTCTTGGTTTTGACCACTATATCATCCATATAAGCTTCCATATTTCTATGGAGCTGGGGTTCAAAACCAATCTGCACCGCCCTTGCAAACGTTGAGCCAGCACTCTTCAACCCGAAAGGCATCCGTAGAAAACAATACGTACCACATGGGGTGATGAATGTTGTCTTTTCTTCGTCTTCTCTCGTCATGAATATCTGGTAGTAGCCGGAGTAGGCATCGAGCTCATGCTGGGAGCTACTTCGGGCTGGTGTGGCGGCTAGTGGAGGCCTGTCCAAGGCTCGAAGTCATCAAGCGCTCCGTCTGCATCGAAGGTGCCCGTAGGGCGCTTGCCCGTGCTAAGGTGCACTGGGGCAAGATGGATGCGGAGAAGCTTGTGAAGGACGGGCCACCGCCGGGCGCATTGCCACCCCGAGATGTACTATAAGGGCGTTCTGAAGGGCGCCCGCCTTATGGCGGACGAATGCTCGAAAGATGTAATTTTTGAGTAAAACTTGTTTATTTTGTCATGTGCGCTGAAAACTTGTTCATGTGCGCTAAGCAATGCCTTTTGAATTTCAAATATTACCTTGTGTGCGGCCGTTTATCAAATTTTGGGAGATGGCGAGTCGTCGGCTTCTACCCCCATGCCACGAGTGCTGGGGTGTTCGGGATAAACTAGAGCGCTCTTTTTCCCATTCTTGGGTCCTTCGAGGGAGGCGCTCAACACAACGAACAAGGCAATCGGACTATAATGCTTGAACACTTTCACTTAGCCATAGAATTCTATAACTTTAAATTTCGGCGAAGCCCCTAGTGTTCGGAAGACCGAGTTCGGGGCGCTATCCACGCCTAGGCCGGACAAAGCCGACTCCTCGCTCTAAGCGGCATAAGTCTTTAGGGACTCGAAAACCTCTCGAACAGCGACCAGCTCTCGCCTCATCATGACGCTCAGTTTTAGCTTTCTCTACAAAGGTGCTTTAGCCCAGCTCAACTGGGGCACAATCGCAGTAGTTCTCCTAGCGCTACCTTAGCCGATACAACAGAACGTAAGGTACCAAAACATAGGAGACGGGCAAACCCAACATTTGACCCAAGACATGATTCGGAGCCGATGCATATAATGCTATAAGTTCAGGGTGCCGCACTTGTTAAAGTGTTCGGACTTCTCACACCTTATTGTGAGGTACTTAAGCCCCTGGTGTATTGGCCGTACCAAAGTGTACGGGTGCGACATGTTATTAATGAACATATATTCTAAAAAATGAGTAATACAATAATAGACAAAAGCTATGCATTGTTTATTCAAAAGGGCTGCGCTCAAAGCAGAACTATACAAATGGTGCGATAAGCAAAAGGTGGGACTATTTAACATGTCCCTTCCAGGGGTGGGCTGCGGAATGATATGCAAAATAGGTATACTGCTCGTTATAGAGACCACCTTAGAGTTCCATTGTGCGGCGTGGTTTTCTTCTTCTCTGGTTCTTGCATCGTTTGTGCGGCAATTGTACTGCCGGTTAGGCCTTCCAAAGAATGGAGTCCTGCAAATAAGATAAAAGTGAAAAATCGGCAGCCCCTAGTGCGGTTTAAGCCGTGTTTTGGGTGTGCCGTGATGGTACCCCTCCCCCTGTGCCCATGGTATTTCAAGAGCGTAGTTATGTACGTTCAGCACTGGCTTCGCAATTTCGCGAGGGCTAGGGTTGGGGCCGCATTGCTACGCCTGCTCAAAACGTGCCAGGCGGTCTTGCTGTAGGTTACTCCGGGCACGCTTAACGGTGTTCGGACATTTAATGGCCGGACTGGAGAATTGCCTTGAGAGGATGCTTTGTACATCCGCTGCGAGAGCCGCCATATGCTCCTCCGTACGGAGAGAGCGTTCGGTGTTTCCATTGACCGTAATGACTCCTCGAGGGCCCGGCATCTTGAGCTTGAGGTATGCGTAATGCGGTACCGCATTGAATTTATTAAATGCGGTTCACCTGAGCAGTGCGTGATAACCACTGTGGAACGGGACTATGTCGAAGATTAACTCCTTGCTTCGGAAATTATCCGGAGATCCGAAGACCACTTCAAGTGTGACTGAGCCTGTACAGTTGGCCTCTACACCTGGTATGACGCCTTTAAAGGTCGTTTAGTGGGTTTAATCCTCGAAGTATCGATGCCCATTTTGCGCACTGTGTCCTGATAAAGCAGGTTCAGGCTGCTGCCGCCGTCCATGAGGACTCTAGTGAGGTGAAATCCGTCAACAATTGGGTCTAGAACCAGTGCGGCAAATCTGCTGTGACGAATGCTAGTGGGGTGGTCCCTTCGATCAAAAGTGATCGGGAAGGAGGACCATGGGTTGAACTTCGGGGCGACTGGCTCCATCGTGTATACGTCCCTTAATGCACGCTTCCGCTCCCTCTTGGGGATGTGGGTCGCGTATATCATGTTCACCGTCCGCACTTGTGGGGGGAATCCCTTCTGTCCACTACTGTTCGGCGGCCGGGGCTCCTCCTCGTCGTCACTATGTAGCCCCTGGTCTCTGTTTTTGGCATTTAATTTGCCGGCCTGCTTGAACACCCAACAATTCCTGTTGGTGTGATTGGCTGGCTTTTCGGGGGTGCCATGTATCTGGCATGAGCAGTCGAGTATTCAGTCCAAACTGGAAGGGCCCGAACTATTTCTCTTGAATGGCTTTTTCTGCTAACCGGGTTTAGAGCCTCTGAATCCGGCATTAACTATCGTATCCTCAGCATTGTCGCCGTTAATGCGGCGCTTGTGCTTGTTGCGACGCGACCTAGCACTGTTGTCCTTGGTATCCGAATTACTAGGGCTCTTGGTTATGTTATTGCTATGAGCCAGCCAGCTGTCTTCTCCCGCACAAAAGCGGGTCATGAGTGTCGTGAGGGCTGCCATAGATTTCGGCTTCTCCTGTCCAAGGTGCCAGGCAAGCCACTCGTCGCGGATATTATGCTTGAAGGCCGCTAGGGCCTCTGCGTCTGGACAGTCGACGATTTGATTTTTCTTTGTTAGGAACCGTGTCCATAATTGCCTGGCCGATTCCTCTGGCTGCTGAATTATCTGGCTTAGGTCGTCGACGTCTGGTGGTCACACATAAGTGCCCTAGAAATTGTCGAGGAATGCGGCTTCCAGCTCCTCCCAACAACCAATTGATTCTGCTGGCAAGCTGTTAAGCCAATGCCGAGCTGGTCCTTTAAGCTTGAGTGGGAAGTATTTGATGGCATGTAAGTCATCACCGCGGGCCATGTGGATATGGAGGAGATAATCCTCGATCCATACCGCAGGATCTGTTGTGCCGTCATATGATTCGATGTTTACGGGTTTGAAACCCTCTGGGATTTGATGATCCATTACTTCATCTGTGAAGCATAGTGAGTGTGCGGCACCTCTGTATTGGGCTATATCCCGACGTAGCTCAAACGAGCTATGTCTACTATGTTCGGCCCGACCAATTTACTGTATCCGGCGTGACGATTACCCTCTCGTGCCGTGGGGCGCCCACGCGATCCGTAGATCGACCTTGTTTGCTTTGCCTTGTCCCCCAATATATCTCGCAGGTATGGCGCATTCCCCCGTGCCTTGGTATTTTTAAAGCGGCGCGGGGGTGCAGCTTGAGTGGAGGGCCGAGAGGCCTCTCTTTAACGGCCACGTGGTGGCCGGTCGGCCGCATCATGCGCTGGTGATGTAGGTGCTTCTTCCTCTAATCGGGGTAGCAACCTGCGCTTTGGGTAGCTCTTGGAGGGGCGTTCGAGTTCATACTCTTTGGCCGCTAGGACTTCCGTCCATTTGTTGGCTAGCAAGTCTTGATCAGCTCTAAGTTGTAGCTGTTTTTTCTTGAGGCTGCTCACCGTGGCTATAAGCCTGCATTTGAAGCGCTCTTGTTCGTCGGGATCTTCAGGCATGACAAATTCGTCGTCGTCGAGGCTTGCCTCGTCTTCGGAGGGAGGGATGTAATTATCGTCCTCGACCTCTCTGTCTGCCGCTCCTTCATGAGGGCTGGCTTCCCCATCCTCCTGTGCCGAGTTTTGCTGGAGGGGGTTTCATTCGGCACTGTCCGGAGTGTTATTATCTCCCGTGCTGGAATCATCGTTTTTGCTTTGGCGGGATTTAGAGCGGCGCTGCTAACGCCGACGCTTAGGATATTTCTTGGAGGGGTCATCCTCCGTTGTTCCATCATCATCGCCCTCTTCTGGGGTGTCCACCATGTATATGTCATATGACGAGGTGGCTTTCCAGTGCCCTATAGGCGCTGGTTCCTGATCGTCTCCTGCATCGGCGTCCATACCGTTGATGTATTCGGAGTCGTAGTCGAGCACGTCGGTTAAATCATTGACAGTGGCTACAAAGTGGGTGGTGGGTGGGTTTTGAATTTCTTCATCATCCGCATCCCAACATTGCTGACCGTAGTCCGGCCAGGGCTCTCCTGATAAAGAGAGAGACTTTAGTGAATTGAGAATATCGCCGAAGGGCGAGAGCTGAAAGATGTCTGCGGCGGTGAACTCCATAATCGACGCCCAATCGGACTCGGTCAGGAGGGCGCGAGGGGCTCGGAATCCGGAGAGGAGTCCGGCACCTTGGAGTCACGGGCTTCGCAAGGGACAAAGCTGGTGTTCGGCTTGATCGCCGTAGAGATTTTGGCCTCAGAGGCGGCGTCTAACCACCCGTCCTCGATCGGCGCAATCGGCTCCGAACTAAGGGTCGGGGCCGATGTGGGCGCGACCTCCAGAGCACTGTTTGGCGGCAGAGCTAAATCATGCCCTTCGTGACAATGCGGCGCGCTCGGCTGTGGCTCGAATCCGTCGAAGATCAAATCCCCGCGGATGTCAGCCGTGTAGTTCATACTTCCAAATCTGACCTGATGGCCAGGGGCGTAGCTTTCAATCTTCTCCAGATGGCCAAGCGAATTGGCCCGTAGTGCAAAGGCGCCGAATACGAAGATCTGTCCGGGGAGAAAAGTCTCACCCTTGACCGCATCGCTGTTGATGATTGGAGGGGCCATCGGGCCTAAAAGTGACGACACAGAGGAACTCTCAATGAAAGCACCAATGTCGGTGTCAAAACCGGCAGATCTCGGGTAGGGGGTCCCGAACTGTGCGTCTAGGCGGATGGTAACAGGAGACAAGGGACACGGTGTTTTTACCCAGGTTCGGGCCCTCTCGATGGAGGTAAAACTCTTCTCCTGCTTCATTACTATTGATGATATGGGTAGTACAAGAGTAGATCTACCACGAGATCAAGGAGGCTAAACCCTAGAAGCTAGCCTATGGTATGATTGTTGTTCTTGTTGTTTTCCTACGAACTAAAACCCTCCGGTTTATATAGACACCGAAGAGGGCTAGGGTTACGTGTTGAGGAACGTAGTAATTTCAAGAAATTTCCTATGCACACGCAAGATCATGGTGATGCGTAGCAACGAGAGGGGAGAGTATCGTCTAAGTACCCTCGTAGACCGTAAGCGGAAGCGTTATATCAACGCGGTTGATGTAGTCGTACGTCTTCACGATCCGACCGATCCAAGCACCGAAAGAACGGCGCCTCCAAGTTCTAGCACACGTTCAGCTCGATGACGATCCTCGGACTCCGATCCATCAAAGTGTCGGGGATGAGTTCCGTCAGCACGACGGCGTGGTGACGATCTTGATGTTCTACCGTCGCAGGGCTTCGCCTAAGCACCGCTACAATACTATCGAGGGTTATGGTGGAGAGGGGCACCGCACACGGCTAAGAGAACGATCACTAAGATCAACTTGTGTGTCTATGGCATGCCCCCTGCCCCCGTATATAAAGTAGTGGAGGAGGGGAGGGCCGGCCCTCTCTATGGCGCGCCCTAGGGAGTAGGATTCCCCCTTTCCTCGTCCAACTAGGAGTCCTTCCAAGTAGTAGGAGTAGGAGACAAGGAAGGGGAAGAGGGAAGAGAAGGAAGGTAGGGGCGCCACCCCTCCCCCTAGTCCAATTCGGACTAGTCAATGGGGGGGGCGCACGGCCTGCCTCTTCCTCTCTCCTAAAGCCCAATAAGGCCCATATACTTCTTCCCCCGTATTCCCGTAACTCCCCGGTAATTCGAAAACTACCCGAATCACTCAGAACCTTTCCGATGTCCGAATATAGTCGTCCAATATATCGATCTTTACGTCTCAACCATTTCGAGACTCCTCGTCATGTCCCCGATCACATCCGGGACTCTGAAATCCTTCGGTACATCAAAACTCATAAACTCATAATATAACTGTCTTCGAAACCTTAAGCATGCGGACCCTACGGGTTCGAGAACAATGTAGATATGACCGAGACACGTCTCCGGTCAATAACAAATAGCGGAACCTGGATGCTCATATAGGCTCCCACATATTCTACAAAGATGTTTATCGTTCAGACCGCATAACAACATACGTTGTTCCCTTTGGTATCGGTATGTTACTTGCCCGAGATTCAATCGTCGGTATCATAATACCTAGTTCAATCTCGTTACCGGCAAGTCTCTTTACTTGTTCCGTAATACATCATCTCACAACTAACTCATTAGTTGCAATGCTTGCAAGGCTTATGTGATGTTCATTATCGAGAGGGCCCAGCGATACCTCTCGGACAATCGGAGTGACAAATCCTAATCTCGAAATACGCCAACCCAACATGTACCTTTGGAGACACCTATAGAGCTCCTTTATAATCACCCAGTTATGTTGTGACGTTTGGTAGCACACAAAGTGTTCCTCCAGCAAACGGGAGTTGCATAATCTCATAGTCATAGAAACATGTATAAGTCATGAAGAAAGCAATAGCAACATACTAAATGACCGGGTGCTAAGCTAATGGAATGTGTCATGTCAATCACATCATTCTCCTAATGATGTGATCCCGTTAATCAAATAACAACTCTTTTGTTCATGGTTAGGAAACATAACCATCTTCGATTAACGAGCTAGTCAAGTAGAGGCATACTAGTGACACTTTGTTTGTCTATGTATTCACACATGTATTATGTTTCCGGTTAATACAATTCTAGCATGAATAATAAATATTTATCATGATATAAGGAAAAAATAATAACTTTATTATTGCCTCTAGGGCATATTTCCTCAATTACGCAGAGTCGGTTACAATGGTAGGAGATCTACATATCTGTATCGCCAAGCTTGCCTTCCACGCCAAGGAAAGTCCCTTCCGGACACGGGACGAAGTCTTCAATCTTGTATCTTCATATTCCAGGAGTCCGGCCGAAGGTATAGTCCGGCTATCCGAACACCCCCTAATCCAGGACTCCCTCAGCCATGAACCATTATGGCAGAAGATCTTTGAACCAATGATCACAACAAGAGTGTTTTTCATGAATTCTCCATTAAAAAATTGTGACTCTGCCAGTTCTACCTTTCTGCATGGGTTATCTGGAAGAAACCTGTTGAACTTGGTTCGACATACTAATCTATGCATCCACTACTCAGAAAGTTATATGTTCCTTTGAGTTGTCCCTCTTTAGTTGTATTCCGGCCCTCGTGTATTAGTAGATAGTTAGGAGTATTTGTGCATCCTTCTTCACCGATGCCTTTTACTCTTATGGTCCGCCAGGCATTCTACTCCGGAATGACTAGGAGAAACAAACTCCAGTACCTCATCCATTTCTGGGATTGGGTCAAAGTAGTTATATTCCGTAGAAGAAATGCCAATCCATCTTTTGTTCTGTTCTACCTCAGAGTGTTACTGAGGGAGTCCTGGATTAGGGGGTGTTCGGATAGCCGGACTATACCTTCAGCCGGACTCCAGGACTATGAAGATACAAGATTGAAGACTTCGTCCCGTGTCCGGAACGATCTTTTCTTGGCGTGGAAGGCAAGCTAGGCGTGCGGATATTTGAGATCTCCTACCATTGTAACCGACTCTGTGTAACCCTAACCCTATCCGGTGTCTATATAAACCGGAGGGTTGTAGTCCGTAGGACAACCATCATCATACACAATCATACCATAGGCTAGCTTCTAGGGTTTAGCCTCCCTGATCTCGTGGTAGATCCACTCTTGTACTACCCATATCATCAATATTAATCTAGCAGGAGTAGGGTTTTACCTCCACCGAGAGGGCCCGAACCTGGGTAAAATAAAGTGTCCCTTGTCTCCTGTTACTATCCGACCTTGACGCACAGTTCGGGACCCCCTACCTGAGATCCGCCGGTTTTGACACCGACATTGGTGCTTTCATTGAGAGTTCCTCTGTGTCGTCGCTTTTAGGCCCGATGGTTCCTTTGATCATCAACAACGATGAGGTCCAGGGTGAGACTTTCCTCCCCGGACAAATCTTTGTCTTCGGCGGCTTCGCTCTGCGGGCCAATTCGCTTGGTTACCTGGAGCAGATCAAAAGCTACGCCCCTGGCCATCAAGTCAGGTTTGGAAGCTTAAACTACACGGCCGATATCCGCGGAGACTTGATCTTCGACGGGTTCGAGCCACAGCCAAACGCGACGCACTATTTCGAGGGGCATGATATAGCTCTGCCTCCGAATAGTACCCTGGAGGCCGCACACGCTCCGGCCCCGATCCTTGACTCGGAGCCCGCTGCGTTCTCCGAGGATGAACGGTTGGACGTCACCTCAGGGGCTGCGATCTCAAAGGCGATCGAGCCGAACGCCAGCCCCGTACTCCGCACGGCCCAGAACTCCAAGGAGCCGGACTCTTCTCCGAACTCCGAGCCTTCCGTGCCCCCGCCGATCGAATCTGATTGGGCGCCTGTAATGGAGTTCACCGCCGCAGACATCTTTCAGTGCTCACCTTTTGGTGATATCCTGAATTCTCTCAAGTCTCTCTCTTTATCAGGAGAGCCCAGGCCGGACTATGGTCTGCGAGGTTGGGATTCGGACAACAAAGAAATTCAAAGCCCACCCTCCACCCACTTAATAGCCACTGTCGATGATTTAACCGACATGCTTGACTTCGGCTCCGAAGACTTCGATGGTATGGACGACGGAGGAGGAGACGAACAAGAACCAGCACCTGTAGGGCGCTGGACCACCACCTCGTCATATGACACATATATGGTGGATGCTCCAAAGGATGCGGATGGCGATGGAACAGCGGAAGACGACAACTCGAAAAAACCGCCAAAACGCCGGCGCCAATAGCGCCGCTCTAAATCCCGCCACAGCAGAAACGGTGATTCCGGCACGGGAGATAATACTACCCCGGACAGCGCCGAAGAACACCAGAACCAGCAAGATTCGGCGCAGGAAGATGGAAAAGCCAGCCCTCAGGAGAGAGCGACAGAACAAGAGGTTGAGGATGATAACTACATGCCTCCCTCCGAAGACGAGGCAAGCCTCGACGACGACGAATTCGTCGTACCATCAGACCCCGCCGAACAAGAGCGTTTTCAACGCAGGCTTCTAGCCACGGCCAACAGCCTAAAGAAAAAGCAGCAACAGCTTAGAGCTGATCAAGATTAGCTAGCTGATAGATGGACTGAAGTCCTTGCGGCCGAAGAGTATGAACTCGGGCGCCCCTCCAAAAATTATCCTAAGCGCAGGCCACTACCCCAATCAGAGGGGGAAGCATATGACGTGGCAGACCGGCCACCCCGTGGCCGCGACAGAGAGGCCTGTCGAACCCTTAAGAAAGCCATGCCCTGGTGCCGTTCAAATAAGGCACGGGAAAACGAGCCAGACCTGCGAGATGTACTGGAGGATAAAGCGAAGCAAACAAGATCGATCTATGGATCGGGCGGACGCCCGACGACACGTGATGATCTCCGGACACAATAAATCCGGCCGGGCCGAACACAGCAGGCACAACTCTTCCGAGCTGCGTCGTGACATGGCCCAGTACAGGGGCGCCGCACACGCACTATGCTTCATAGACGAAGTAATGGATCATAAAATCCCATAGGGTTTTAAACCCGTCAATATCGAGTCGTACGATGGTACGACAGATCCGGCAGTATGGATTGAGGATTATCTCCTTCACATCCACATGGCACGTGGCGATGATCTACACGCCATCAAATACCTACCCCTTAAGCTTAAAGGACCAGCCCGACACTGGCTTAACATCCTACCAGCGGACTCAATCGGTTCTTGGGAGGACCTGGAAGCTGCATTCCTCGACAACTTTCAGGGGACCTATGTGCGGCCACTGGACGCCGACGACCTAAGCCACATAATTTAGCAGCCAGAAGAATCGGCCAGGCAATTCTGGACACGGTTCCTAACAAAGAAAAATCAGATAGTCGATTGTCCGGACGCAGAGGCCCTAGGAGCCTTCAAACATAACATCCGCGACGAGTGGCTTGCCCGGCACCTGGGACAGGAAAAGCCGAAAACCATGGCAGCCTTCACGACACTCATGACCCGCTTTTGCGCGGGCGAAGATAGCTGGCTAGCTTGCAGCAACAACTTATCGAAGAAGCCCGGTAATTCGGATACCAAGGACAAAAGTGGCAGGTCACGTCGAAATAATCAAAAGTGTCGTGTTAGCAGCGACAGCAATGAGGATACGGCAGTTAATGCCGGATTCAGAGGCTATAAATCCGGTTAGCGGAAAAAGCCATTTAAAAAGAATACCCAGGGCCCGTCCAGTTTGGACCGGATACTCGACCGCTCGTGCCAGACTCATGGCACCCCCGAAAGGCCAGCCAATCACACCAACAGGGATGGTTGGGTGTTCAAGCAGGCAGGCAAGTTAAGAGTCGAACACAAGGACAAGGGGCTGAACAGCGACGACGAGGAGGAGCCCAGGCCGCCGAACAACAATGTACAGAAAGGGTTTCCCCCACAAGTGCGGACGGTGAACATGATATACGCGACCCACATTCCCAAGTGGGAGAGGAAGCGTGCGCTACGGGGCGTATACGCAATGGAGCCTGTCGCCCCAAAGTTCAACCCATGGTCCTCCTGCCCGATCACTTTCGATCGAAGGGACCACCCCACTAGCATCCGTCACGGCGGTTTTGCCACACTGGTCCTCGACCCAATCGTGGACGGATTTCATCTCACAAGAGTCCTCATGGACGGCGGCAGTAGCCTGAACCTACTTTATCAGGATACAGTGCGGAAAATGGGCATAGATCCATCAAGGATCAAGCCCACAAGGACGAACTTTAAAGGCGTCATACCAGGTGTAGAGGCCAATTGCACAGGCTCGATAACACTTGATGTGGTCTTCGGATCTCCGGATAACTTCCGAAGCGAAGAGTTAATCTTCGATATAGTGCCGTTCCGCAGTGGCTATCACGCTCTGCTCGGACGAACCGCATTCGCTAAATTCAATGCGGTGCCGCACTACGCATATCTCAAGCTCAAGATGCCAGGCCCTCGAGGTGTAATTACGGTCAGCCGAAACACAGAACGCTCCATCCGTACGGAGGAGCACACGGCGGCCCTCGCAGCAGAAGTACAAAGCAGCCTTTCAAGGCAACTCTCCAGTCCGGCCGTTAAAACACCGGACAATGCAAAGAGCGCCCGGAGTAACCTGCAACAAGACCACCTGGCACGATCAGAGCAAGCATAGCAATACGGCCCCGATCCCAGCCATCACAACATAGCGGAGCAAGTACCTCGAGTACACAATTACCCTTAAAATTCCATGGGCACAGGGGGAGGGGCACATTAACGGAATGCCTACAACACGGCGTCAAACGTACTAGGGGCTGCCGGATTTTTCTTTTTTACTTTTTTTTACTTTCAGGACTCCATACTCTGGATAACCTGTTCGGCATTGTTGCCACACAGACGATGCAAGATCCAGGAAAGCAGACAAAGCTACGTCGCATTCCGGAACTCTCAGGTGGTCTCTATTTCGAGTGATATATCTGTTTCTAAATTCCGCGGCCTGTGCCTGGTCAGGACATGTTAAATAGTCTAATATCTTTTTTGCTCATCGCAATACTTGTATCGTTCGGTTTGATAGATAGCCTCTTTATAATAACAATGCATAGCTTTTTGTCTATTTTTTGCATTATCCTCTTTTGAATATATATATATATTTATTACATAACATGATAGCACCCGTACACCATGGTACGGCAAATCACGCCAGGGGCTTCATTACCCTTTTATCTGGTGTGAGAAGTCCGTACACTTTCACAAGTGCGGCACCCCGAACTTATAGCACTATATGCATCGGCTCCGAGTCATGATTTTGGTCACATGTTGGGTTTGCCCGGCTCCTATGTTTTGGTGCCTTACGTTCCGCTTTATCGGCTAAGGTAGCACTAGGAGAACCACTGCGATTGTGCCCTAGATCAGGTGGGTTGAGCACCTCAGTGGAGAAAGCTAAAACAGACTGTCATGATAAGGCGTGAGACCGGTCGGTGTTCGAGAGGTTTTTCGAGTCCTTAAAGGCTTATGCCGCTTTGAGCGAGGAGTTGGCTATGTCCGGCCAAAGGCGTGGATAGCGCCCCGAATTCGGCCTTCCGAACTAGGGGCTTCGCCCAAATTTAAAATTGTTCTATGGCTAAGTGAGAGTGTTCAAGCATTATAGTCCGATTGCCTGCTTCGTTCTGCTGAGCGCCTCCCTCAAAGGACCCAACTATGGGAACAAGAGCCCTCATGTTTATCCCGAACACCCCAGCACTAGTGGCATGGGGGCAGAAGCCGACGACTGGCCATCTCTCAAATTTTTTATAAACGGTCGCATAGAAAATAATATTTTAAACTAAATAAGCATTGCTTTGCGCACATGAACAAGTTTTCAGCGCACAGGATAAAACGAGCGAGTTCACTCAAATATTACATCTTTAGTACATTCATCCGCGACAAGGCAGGCTCCGGCAGGAACTTCCTTGTAGTAGTTCTCGGGCTTGCGATGCTCCTTCCCCAGCGGCGGCCCGTCCTTCACCAGCTTCTCTCCGTCCAGCTTACCCAGTGTACCCTTACACGAACGAGGGCCCTCCGGGCACCTTCAATGCAGTCGGAGCGCTTGATGACCTCAAGCCGTGGACAGGCCTCCACCAGCCGCCGCACCAGCCCGAAATAGCTCCCAGGCAGGGCCTCTCCAGGCCACAGCCGAACTAGTAAGCCCTTCATGGCCTGTTCGGCCGCCTTGTGGAGCTCGACCAGCTGTTTCAGCTGATCGCTTAAGGGCACAGGGTGTCCGGCCTCAGAATACTGAGACCAGAACACACTCTCCGTCGAGCTGCCCTCTTCAACTCGGTAGAACGCGGCGGCGTCGGATACGCTGCGGGGAAGATCGGCGAACGCCCCTGGAAAACTCCGGATTCGGGTAAGTAATAGGTAGTTTACATTTATATTCCTACTTTGCATTGAGAATGCCTTACCCGTTGCTATCTTTTTCACCTCCTCCAACTCTTGGAGGGCCTTTTGGGCTTCGGCCTTGGCACTCTTGGCGATCTCGACGGCCGACACGAGCTCGGATGCTTGCGTTTTTGACTCAAGCTCCAAACCCTCATGTTTTGTCATGAGAGCTTGCAGCTCTTGCTGCACCTCGTCGACCTGAACCCCAAGCCTTTCTCGCTCGGCGCACTCCTCGGCCGTTTTCTTTTCCGCCTCTGCCAGCGCCTGCTTCAGGGTTGCCACCTCGGTTGCGGCCCCTACAATAAGCAGTACAATCCTGTTATTTCTTTCTGCAATCAAGCCTCTCTATAGGCACCTTTTTTTTCTTTTTCTTTTTTTAGGTATTTCTTACCTTCCTTCTCCTCGAGCTGCCGTTTGGCAAGGCCGAGCTCTTGCTCGGTCCGCCCGAGGTCCTTATTAAGGACATCCACCTGCGCAGTCAGTGTGGCGGTGGTCAACAGTGAAGCCTGCATATGCATATTTGAGCTTTTTTGTTAGACTCCTGCGAAAATAACTAGATCCTCTATCCGGCTTTTCTTTCCGAACACCGAACAGAGCATCAGGGGCTACTGTCTATGCGGTAAATAATTTGACATATTTTTACTTACCTCGAAGCCTGTTAGAAGGCTAGCGCAAGCTTCATTCAGTCCGCTCTTGGCGGACTGAATCCTTTGGATCACTGTACTCATAACCGTACGGTGCTCCTCATCGATGGCGGCGTCCTTAAGCACCTCCAGCAGATTGTCCGGCGCCTCCGGTTGGACGGAGGCTGCCGGCTCAGACGGCTTACTCCTCTTGGAAGGAGTTCGCCCACCGCGGACCGGGACTGTCGAGTCCGGCGCGGTGTCCGGTGCAAAGCAGGACATGGAGCCCTGGGGGGTTTCATCCCCTTTACTCCTGGGGTCCAGAGGATTGCCTTGTGGCTCCTCCAGGACCATCACCTCCTTCCCCGAAGCTTGGCGGGGCGCCACTTCGGCGTCGTCCGCCCCGCAGGGGGAGACCGCAGGCGGAACAGAGTTCACGTCCAACGAATCCAGGGAGCCGCTCGACGAATCGTCGAGTCCGGCCCGGGGCGGGCTGCATAAATTACATTCGATATTAGGGAAAGCCGCGCATTAAAAGAATATCATGAGTCACTCTGGTATGTAAACACTTACGATGTCGCCGGACGCTTGGTTCGGTCCAGCCACTCCTCTCCGCCCTCTTCGGCGTCGTGGGAGTAGTCCGGCGGAGGGGTTTTCCTTTTCCTCGACCCCTCGGCCTCCCCTGTTGGGGCGGCCTTCTTCCTCTTTGCTCCCCTCACTGGGGGGGAGAGCTTCCTAGTTCCTCCTCCTCGTTTTCACGAGAGGAGAGCGTTGCGGACTCGTCAGATGACGAGTTCGACACCACCATGTTGCGGGAACTTTTTCGAGTCCCGGTGGTTTTCTTCTTCTTGGCCTTCCTCTCCGGCACCACGTAAGGTGCCGGAGCCATCAGCTTATGTCAGATCACGGGTTCCGGCAGACCCTTGAGGTTCGAACTCTAGGGTGCGCGCGGAGATCGTGCCCTCTACCTCTCCGTCTCGTAAGGATCTAACTTCTGCAAGAACAACACAAGAGACACAAGGTTTATACTAGTTCGGGCCACCATTGTGGTGTAATACCCTACTGTAGTTTGTGGTGGGTGGATTGCCTCTTGGGCTGATGAGGAAGAACAGTACAAGGGGGAACGGCCTCACGAGGGCCTGTTCTTCGCTAGGGATGAACTGCTGGGGGGAGTTCGATCGCCCTTTTCTCTCCCTCTAGATGCTGGATTCGATCCTAGCTCCTTCCCATCCGCCTCCACCCTGGGGGTGGCTAGTCCTATTTATAGGCAAAGGCCCTGTGCCTCTTCCCAAATATTGAGCGGGAAGGGCGCCAACAATTGGCCAATTTGAAGGGGAACATCTGGTACACTTATCCTGACGAAAGTTGGTCTTCGCCTGCCAAAGGCCCTGCGGTGACGCCGTCCTGGGCTCCATGGTGACCTCCTTCCCTTCGTTGGACTGGTCTTGGTCTCGTTGCGCCGAAACGGGTGCCTTTGCTTGATCCTCTCGCCTGTGCTTGCCCCCTTTGCACCAAAGAGGAAAGGGAGACGCTGCGCGGGCAGGCGCCCGCCTGGCACCCTTGGTCGTCATGGCTTGCGTCATGGGCACCTCGTGAGGTACCCGCCTTGATCTCTCCGCCTCCTCGCGAGCCAGCCTAAGGAGGTTGTGCTTGAGGAAGCACCATGTCATCCGCCTCGCGAGGCTTGGCCCCTCGCGAGGGTCTTGAGCCATGTGCTGATGAAGATGGGCCACGCTGGGCCCCCATTTGAGCCACGCCGCAGGCCGCAGGCAGGCAAGTCTGGGGACCCCCGTTCCCAGAACGCCGACAGCTTCACCAAGAGAGCTGGGGCCGGGTCTTCGGGCAGGGGAGCCGGACAGTTAATTGGTCCGGATACCTCCTGCCAAGCCTATCAAAGGCAAAGGGAGTTTAGATCCCGCATAGAGTTAATCTATGAAGAAGAGCTTAACGAACTTGTCAAAGGTATAGATAGCTTACCTCACTAGCGTTACGCTGCGAGCTGTATCCGCGATCCTCGGAGGCGGATGTGGGGGACTCGACGCCTTTGGTCAGCACCTTCCAGACGTCTTCATACGTCGTGTCGAAGAGCCTGCTGAGGGTTTGGTGCTGCGTCGGGTCGAATTCCCACAAAGTAAAATCCCGTTCTTGGCACGGGAGGATCAGGCGAACGAGCATGACCTGGACTATATTGACAAGCCGGATTGGCTTATTCACCATTGATTGGATGCACGTTTGCAACCCAGTCACTTCTTCCTCGTTGCCCCACGACAGGCCTGTCTCTTTCCAGGACATGAGCCGCGTGGGGGGTCCGGATCTGAACTCGGGGGCCGCGACCCATTTCGGATCGCCGGGCTCGGTGATGTAAAACCACCCGGCCTGCCACCCCTTTAGGGACTCCACGAGGGAGCCATCGATCCAGAGGATGTTGGCTATCTTGCCAACCATAGCGCCTCCGCACTCCGCCTGGGTGCCGGACACCACCTTGGGCTTGACGTTGAAGGTCTTGAGCCAGAGGCCGAAGTGGGGGCGGACGCGGAGAAAGGCCTCACACACGACGATAAACGCCGAGATGTTGAGAACAAAGTTCGGGGCCAGATCGTGGAAATCCAGGCCGTAGTAGAACATGAGCCCCCGGACAAGTGGGTGAAGTGGAAAGCCCAGTCCGCGGAGGAAGTGGGGAAGAAAAACTACCCTCTCATGGGGCCTTGGGGTAGGAAGAAGCTGCCCCTTCTCAGGAAGCCGATGCGGGATGTCCTTGGACAAGTATATGGCTTTCCTTAACCTTTTTACTTGAGCCTCCGTAACGGAGGAGACCATCCACTTGCCTCCCGCTCCGGACATTGTTGGAGAAGGTTGAGGCAGGAAGAGCGGACTTGGGCGCTGGAGCTTGAGTTCGCGAGAGATGGATTGGCAAAGGAGGAAGAAGGCGTAGGTTAAAAAGGTGAATCCTTATCCCTTTATATAAGCAGGTGCGGTTAGGCGTCCCCACCTACCTAATAAAACTCACTTGCCTCCCAAACGCCGTGGTAAATGGCGTGGTTGGGTTACCCACGTCCGTATTAATGAGAATCCCGTTAAAGGGGGCACATGATCTCTGCTTTGACAAGACATGCCAAGGAAACTGCCTCGCTAAACGAGCTGAGGTGGAACAATGAAAGCAACTTATATAGAAGGCTTGGTCGCAGTGTTATGACGCACTGCGGAATGCATCAGCGGATTTGATTTGTGTTAATTCTCTATATGGCAGTATGTGGAAACTTATTTTGCAGAGCCGGACACTATTTTTTGGTGTTTATAATCTTCTTGAAGAACTTGGAGGAGGAACCCGCCTTGCAATGCCGAAGACAATCTGCGCGCCGGACTCGTCGTCATTGAAGCCTGGTTCAGGGGCTACTGAGGGAGTCCTGGATTAGGGGGTGTTCGGATAGCCGGACTATACCTTCAGCCGGACTCCAGGACTATGAAGATACAAGATTGAAGACTTCGTCCCGTGTCCGGAAGGATCTTTTCTTGGCGTGGAAGGCAAGCTAGGCGTGCGGATATTCGAGATCTCCTACCATTGTAATCGACTCTTTGTAACCCTAACCCTATCCGGTGTCTATATAAACCATCATCATACACAATCATACCATAGGCTAGCTTCTAGGGTTTAGCCTCCTTGATCTCGTGGTAGATCCACTCTTGTACTACCCATATCATCAATATTAATCTAGCAGGAGTAGGGTTTTACCTCCACCGAGAGGGCCCGAACCTGGGTAAAATAAAGTGTCCCTTGTCTCCTGTTACCATCCGACCTTGACGCACAGTTCGGGACCCCGTACCCGAGATCCGCCGGTTTTGGCACCGACAGTTACCATCTTTATGTCAAGAATTTCTTGAGAATTGCACCACCTCTTATGGATTCTTGTCGCAGTGATACTTCTTGCCATCATTATTCATTCCTCAGTTTCCGTGTAATTGTAACCGAAATGCCGACAAGTGTACTGTGATGTGCGAAATCAATACTCTTAGTAACCCCGTTGCTTGGTAGTTAAAGGACAATAATTTCATTCTTAGTGTGTTGGTTATTGAATCGCCATACTAGGACTGATTGTGCTACCTAGTCCTTATTTTCGGTGCACTCTTCGATCAATGGGTTAGGATTGTGTCAACCCATCACTCTCTTGACCACATCGTCTTGCCTGAAAAGCAAGATTGTTCTCGAGCTTAGTAACATACTAGTGGTTCGTGATTTTCTGAATATCTTCTCGAAAGTGTCACCAGGCTATTCCCTTACCTCAATGTTGAGCTCGTGATCAAGTTGGTTTTGTTATAAACCACCCCTTCTCCAAGAATATGTGTTGGATACCCTGAGCTAGTTGGTTAAGCTAAAAAACAACTTGGAGAGTTGGAAGATAAAAGCTTGCCTAACTTAGTTCATTTAAAGGGATGTCTTGTGTTGTGTGTGTGTTGAAGAAAGATGATATCTTCATCGATTAGTCCTCGGGATCAATTGTTGGAGCTATTTTCTTGTCCAGACTTTGATTTGAGCATGCTCTATCATCAAATTAAATCAGAACCAATGATGTTCGTAATGTTTTCTTACTCGTGGTTGATTCCTCGAGCATACACCGTTATATCTTTTGGGCCTGACCAATGCTATCACCGTGTTCACTTAATTGTGGGATTCCACCTATATGGAAGCCTGGATGGATTGTTGTTGAGCCCATTGACAACATTTCCATCTTGTCCATGATTCATGTTGAACATCTAAGTTAGTGTTGGAAACTTTTATAAGCATTATCTTCGTGTCCCGTTCATGAAGCATATGTTCGGATGAAAGAAGTGACTTCCTCTAACTCACGTGCACTTGGTGCAAGTTGCCGCCGTGAATTTGAGAAAGCTTGCTTTGCTTCCCCTGGAATCATCCCAAGTCATTCATGAATATGTGCAAGGTATTCTATGGTCTGGAGACTTGCAACCTTCATTCTATATGTATTCTTAGTACACCAAGCCATTGATTGACTTGTTCAAGGAAAAGAAGTCTAGCGCGCATAAATAATTCGAAATCCTTGATGATGGTTCCTAACCTGAACTCGGTAGTGTTTCATTGTAAGACTACCATGTGGTCATGCTTTTCTAGGACAGTGTGTTCACAGGTGTGTAGTAGAACCCGCTCATGCTTTGGAGCTTGCTATCGTAGTTCATTCCCCGAAAATCTCGCAGCCCCATCTCATCGATTTGTGTTGCAAACTTTCATTTTTTTCTAGACTTGATGAATCTGGAATATCCTAACGCTAATCAGATATGAATCTCAGGCAGATATGATGGTTGGAACATTCCCAACAATTGCATTTTGTTGCCAGCCTGGACTAGCCATTGTGCCTTTTACTATGGTCCGCGTTCTTGGTAATTACTGCTCAGGATTACCTTCGAAAGTGTGCTTACCATGGGTCCCATCCATTTCCTATGATAAGCACAAATCATCCATTGAGTTGTCTTCAACAAGGTAGTCCACGTCATCCATTCTAGTATGAGTATGTGATTTCTTCAAGCTCCTTCACATGATCATTTGTGATTACCTTAGGCTGGTATAAAGAGTTTCAATGATCTTTGTATCAAAAGTAATTCTTTTTCCACTTAAGGGAATAATTCTATGAGTCACCTCTTCTAAGGTGCCCTGTTATGGAATCATTGCAATTATATCATCGCTATCTTGTAACCACGCACCATCTACCTAAGTGTGGAATTGTTTCCTACCAATCCGAACCTTCGTCATCTACTTCTTCCCATTGCTCCTCATATGTGTTTTGTCTCTCAGCTCGAGAGATGTTATCATGCCTCATTCCATGAGTGAATCGTGAGTTGCTCGATCTTCAAGAAGATTAATTCCTATAGAGTCTCTTTCTGTCATCGTCATGTTGGATGAAGATCTCGAAAGCAAAGACTCAAGTCCAATATGAAGCAATGGCTCATGAAGATCGTGTTAGCCTTGTGTCCCCTCTGTCTTCTTACCTCACGTCTTGAATCTCGGGGAGAGATTCTTGTTTAGTGGGGGTGAGTTGTCATAGCCCTAGCTTAGCCTTTGCCTGTCCTTGCATGATCATCATGTCATCATGTCTAAATTTCATTTAAACATGAAATGGGGGTTGAACAAACCCTAGCATCAAAATTAATCAAATAGGATCAAGTAAAATCTTTTTCAATGAACTCAAAATGCCCTTCACAAAATGTTGATCATTTTTGGATTGGGCTAAAACCCCTGGCAAAAATGGTGAGCATTTTTCTAGGGCACTCTGTATTATTGAATTAACTCATAAGTATTTGAATTTGGACATTTAAATACTATAAATATTTTTACATGTTAAAATAATTATGTAAGTATTTGAGGGCTCTTGTAAATAATTTCACAAGTGCCCACAATTACTTTGAGCATTTTATCAAATGGTTTAGTTTTCAAACTAAATCAAAACAGAGGGAAATAAATACAAAACAGAAATAAGAGAGAGAGAGAGAGAGAGATAGAGAGAGAGAGAGAGAACGTACCTGGCGCTCACCTAGCAGCCCAGCTGGCCTGGCACTGTTGGCCCAGCCCACCAGGGGCAAGGTTGTCTTCAACCTTGTGCCCACTGGCAGCCAGCGCACGCACCCGACCGCGTCACCTCCTGCTTTACCGTGTCGCGCTCTCCGTCAACCCAATCCCGCGCCTGGAGACGCCTCGAAGCCCCTCTCTCCTCTCCCTCACTCGCTGCACTCTCTCCCTCTCCTCTGCCCCTTCTAGAGCAACCACCCGAGAGCCAGCGAGCTCGCCGCTACTGCCCGCGTGACAACCATACCTCCCCCGCTCTCTCACTGTGCCAAGAAGCTCCGCCACTTCGTCCTCGACGTCCCCACTGAACCACGCGTCGCCAGATGTCTCGAATGCCCTCACCGCTGTCTTCTTCAACCTTGGGTTGACCGAGATCGCTGTCGCCCGTACATCGCCGTCAGGCCGCCCCCGAGCTCACCATCTCCTTCATTCGAACCGCCATGAGCCCCTGCCTCTTTTCCCCTCTCTCGCATGCTCTTTTCCTCGCCATAGCCGCCGCTTCGCCGACGACCAAATCTCGCCGCCGCCTGAGCTCCTCGCCGTCAGGCCGCCCCCGAGCTCACCGTCTCCTTCATTCGAACCACCATGAGCCCCTGCATCTTTTCCCCTCTCTCGCATGCTCTTTTCCTCGCCATAGCCGCCGCTTCGCCGACGATTGAATCTCGCCGCCGCCTGAGCCCCTCGCCGCCGTGGCCACAGTCACCGTAGCCCCCAACCGAGCACACCCACGTGCTCACCGCACCTCGTAGAGGCCGTAGGTGCTACGCCCGCATCGCCACGCCCACTGCAGCTTCGAACCCGAGCTCGCCCGAGCTCCGGCCGCCGCTAAAGCTCGTCGCCGGCCACTTTCCGGCCACCCCAGCATCACCCACCACCACCACCAGAAGCTCCACAACGCCAGGAACCCGTAGAGACCTTCCGCGTGTTGTGTGGCCGCCCGTAGCTCAAACCCGAGCCGCACCGCTGTCGTTTTAATTGCCGCCGGCCAGGCTCCGGCGACTGCTGACGTGGCTAAGTCATTAGCCGCTAAGAGCCTCACTAATTAACCCTAGAGGCACTGACAGCCGGTCCCCACTGTTTACTAAACTTGGTTTAGTATTTATTTAGATTAAACTAACCCCGCTGGTCCCCCAGGTCAGTTTGACCTGGCCACGTCAGCTGTTGACCCGACCCCACCTATCAGGGACACTAAAAAACACTGGGTCACTGACCAGTGGACCCCACTGGTAAAGTTTGACCTGGTCAGCTTTCAATCGACTTGCTGACATCATGCTTGCACAATGCTGACGCAGTAAAGTTTTCTGGAACTAAAATAAATCAGAAATGATTTATGAATTTTAGAAAATACCCCAAATTTCTAAAAATCATATAAAATCAACCGTAGCTCAGAATGAAATAAGTTGTATATGAAAAAATATCAGAAAAATCCAAAGAATTTTTTAATGCTATTTCCATGCATGTTTGAGCAAGTTATGCGAGCTGATCAGGTCAAATCAAATGTTTGGCATTTAAATAATCACATATGGAATTTGAATTTGAATCTTGGATTCAAACCAACTACATTTAACTTGTTGCTAGTTGCATTATCTCAATCAACATCATATTGCCATGTCACATTTATGCATCATACTGTTGCATTGCATTGGTTGTGTTTGTTCTCTGTTGCCGGTATTTGTCCCCTCTCGGTAGACGATGTTCCAACAATGAGTTCGATGACACCGATGAAGAGTTATACCATCTTCAGAAGTGCCAGGAAAGCAAAACCCCCTTGTTCATTCCGATACAATCCCACTCTCTCGCTCCTGCTCTCTTTTACTGCATTAGGACAACAATGTTTCAATTGTTACATTTTGCGGTAGTTGAACCCCTTTCCTCTGCATGACCTGTCGTTGACACAGTAAATAGATGAAACCCACTAGCATGAGTAGGAGTTGTTTGAGCCCTGATGTGCCTACTCATTCATGCATGTTTGTCATGCTTGCTATTTCTTAGAGTTGTGTCAGGTCTGATTCATCGGGGATGAGTTGGAAAGTTGTGAACATGTCCTACTGTTGAAAGCTAAGTGTGTGAACACAATTTGCGAAAGGTAGCCGTGAGAGGCCATGTATAAGTAAATGGTGGGTTGTATCATTGAAACCGACCTTAGGAACTGAGTTCTATATTTGTGATCCATGAACAGCTACTACCACACATTGGGCTCTGGGCACTCCAAGCTCTCTCGACTTATTAATCAACCTGATCTCTGTCCAGGAGTTGCAACTAGTTTCTGGTGTTTGTAGGTTGTGTTAGTAGTCTACCAAGTGGTACCCGGTACAAGTGGGATTGGGACAGACTAGGCACCATGGCACGGTGTACCCAGCGTAGATCCATCCATCGAGGTGGGCTTGGTAACCATGCACACATCGTTTGGGGCCGTGAGCGACACCCCGGCCGGATCTCCTTGCGAATGGAACCCGAATAGGCGATAAACCAGGACTAGAGACTTGTGTGGTTAGTCAGGTCGTGGCCGACTCCCTCGCCAGGCTTCTGCTTGGAGGTTGCCGAGATACAGAACATGTACATGGTGGTAAGTGGCGAGAGTGTGCGTGAAGAAGTACACCGCTAGAGGGTTAACATCATCTATTCGAATAGCCCCGTCCGCGGTAAAGGACTTCTGGGTTGTCTATACAGTTCATAGACAAGTGAAAATGGATACTCTAAAATGCAAAAGATAATCGTGAGTGCTATGGATGGCGTTCTCGTAGGGAGACGCGAGCGGATCCATAGTGGTGTATTGATATGGTGAATATGTGGGCTCGTGTGCGCCACCTCAAAAGAGTTACTTGGAGTCATAGTATAGGATAGCCACTGAGTCAAAGCTGGCTTGCTGCAGTCAAACTCCACCACCCGCTTTGTTGATACCGATGCATATGTAGCTAGTTCTGATGTAAGTCTTGCTGGGTACATTTGTACTCACGTTTGCTTATTTTATGTTTTGCAGAGAGACTTCAGTCTCGCTAGTGGTTCCGCGTGGACTTTGACGTTTAGCTTGTTACCCCAGCTACGATCTTGTACCCTTGGGAGGGTCTTGTAGATAGTCAGGCTTCTCAGCCTTTTTCATTTGTAGTTGTCTGTACTCACACATGTTCATGCTTCCGCTTGATGCTTGTATGCTCTGTATTTTGGCTCATGAGACCCATGTTTGTAATACTTGGCTCCTCGGAGCCTAATGAATAATACTCTGAGTCATAGAGTCTTGTTGTGATGCCCTGTCGTACTTGCACATATCTAGCATATTGTGTGTATGATTTTGAAATTCTTGGTATGTGTGGGATCCGACAACCTAGTTTTCTATCCTTGGTAGCCTCTCTTATGGGGAAATGTGGTCTGGTACTTCCACTGAGCCATGGTAGTCCGCTACAGCCCGGTTTACCGGAGTCCTGCTAGCCCAGTACTACTGCTCCGGAACACGTAGACTGGCCGGCATGTGATACACTGCGTTCTTGTGTCTGTCCCTTCGAGGAAATGTCACGCGATGACATCTGGAGTCCTGCTAGCCTGCTACAGCCCGGGTTCCCGGAGTCCTGTTAGCCTAGTTGCTACAGCCCGGGTTCCCGGAGTCCTGCTAGCTTGCTACAACTCGATGTTGTTTCATGTATGCCTGTCCCCGTAAGTTAGTGCCACTTTGGGTTCACGACTAGTCATGTCTGCCCGGGTTCTCTGTCATATGGATGCTAGCGACACTATCATATACGTGAGCCAAAAGGCACAAAAGGTCCCGGGCCAGGTAAGGTGGCGCCCGTGGGAATACCATGCGTGAGGCCGCAAAGTGATATGATGTGTTACATGCTAGATCAATGTGTCTTAGGATCGGGGTCCTTACACAAGCAAACACTGCGGCACTTTTCCGAACCCAAAAGACAAGCTATGGGGGAGGTGCTTGCTAAGTTACTTGAGGCCGGATTCTTCAGAGAAATAAAACACCCGGACTGGCTAGCAAACCTGGTGATGGTACCAAAGACGGATGAATCCTGTAGCCTATGCGTCGATTTCAAAGACCTCAACGAGGCCTTCCCTAAGGATCCCTTCCCCCTCCCTCGCATCGATTGATTATTGATGCCACTGCAGGACACGACTCACTGTGTTTCCTCGACGCATACTCCGTATACCATCAAACCAAAATGATGGAGTCTGATCAAGCCGCAACGTCATTCATTACCCCCTACGGGCCTTTCTGCTTCAACACAATGCCCTTCGGGCTCAAAAATGCTGGCGCCACCTACCAACGCATGATTCAAACATGTCTGGAGAAGCAAATTGGCAAGATAGTTGAAGCATATGTGGATGACATAGTCATCAAGACTAGGCATGTCGAGTCACTAATAGATGACTTGCGTCTCACATTCGACAACCTCCGTACATATGACATCAAGCTCAATCCGGAAAAGTGTGTTTTTGGTGTTCCCGCCTGAAAACTGCTGGGCTTCATCGTTTCCAATTGAGGAATTGAGGCCAATCCATCTAAAAGCCGGGCTTTGTCACAATTGGCTATACGAACAGACCTTAAACAGGTCCAAAAACTAGCCGGATGTGTGGCAGCTTTAAGCCGCTTTATCTCCAGATTAGGATAAAAAGCATTGCCACTATATCGCCTTCTCCGACGCACCGACCACTTCGACTGGACGGATGCGGCAACGGCCGGACTGGAAGAAATAAAGGCTCTTTTAGCGAGTAAAGCAATCCTGGCCGCGCCGAGCGTTGGCGAACCAATGTTATTATACATCTCCGCAACACACGAGGTGGTGAGCGCGGTGCTCGTCGTTGAACGAGAGGCGGACGAACACAAATTCCCACTCCAGAAATCGGTATACTACGTATCCACTGTCCTCACACAATGCAAATCTCGGTACCCTCATTACCAAAAGATAGCATATGCGGTCTTCATGGCATCTCGGAAGCTACAACACTACTTCCAAGAGTGCTCTATCACGGTGGCTTCTGAAGTTCCACTCAATGACATAAGAAACAACCACGACGCTACGGACCGGATTGCTAAGTAGGCCATTGAGCTCTTGTCATTCAATATAACACACAAACCACACCGGGCCATTAAATACCAAGTATTGGCCGACTTCGTCGCCGAATGGACAGAGGCCGAACTCCCTAAAGAGTATGGCACATATTCCAACTGGGTCATGTACTTCGATGGCTCCAAAATGCTGGTTGGTTTAGGAGCAGGCGTCGTTTTAACGTCCCCCACTGGAGACACAGTCCAGTATGTACTCCAAATATTATACACAGACTCCAACAACATAGCCGAATACGAGGCCTTATTGCATGGTGTTTGGATGGCTACCTCCATGGGCATACAACGCCTGGAGGTGCGTGGGGATTCAAATCTCGCAATATCCCAAATAAACGGAGACTTCGATGCCAAGGATCCGAAGATTATGGCCTATCGTAACGCCGTACTCAAAATTTTAGCTCGGTTCGAGGGACTCGAGTTTCATCATGTGGCTCGAGAAAGCAATCAAGCGGCGGACGTCCTTGCTCGCATCGGCACTAAGCGTGAACCCATCCCGCCTAACACCTTTTTGGAAAGGCTCTTCAAGCCATCCGTGATGTGGCAGGATGAGAGTGGCAATACTAGTCCGGATCCGATGACACCCCCAGATTCGGAACACAATATCGATATCATCGGGGGCTCAGCCACCGAGATAACACCATCGGCCCATCTAATAATGGGAGTAATTGCCCCATGGACTGAGCCCTTCTTGGCCTACCTTAATAGGCGAGAGCTCCCTGAGGATCAGAATGAGGCTCGCAGCATTGTCCGGCGCTTGAAAGCCTACAACGTCCATGATGGAGAGCTCTACAAGAAATGTGTGTACTTCAAAGATGCATCTCCGAAGAAGAGGGACGACAACTCTTGGTCGAAATTCATGCCGGTCTCGGTGGCCACCACGCCGTGACTCCGGCCCTTGTAAGTAAGGCCTTCCGTACAGGTTTCTATTGGCCGACGGCCCGAGCAGATGCACAGGACCTTGTCCAACATTGCATCAGATGCCAGCTTTTCGCCAAGCAAAGCCATATGCCACCCACCGCTAAACAATCCCCATTACTTGGCCTTATGCGGTCTAGGGGCTTGACATGGTCGGACTCCTTAAAGGAGGAAGCCACAAGAAAAGTACCTGCTGGTCATGGTAGATAAATTCACCAAGTGGATAGAGGCCAAACCAGTTAAAACGGCTGAAGCCGGACCAGTGATAGACTTCATATCCGGTGTTGTGCACCATTATGTGTCCCACATAGTATCATCACTAATAACGGCTCCAATTTTACTGCCGATGAGGTAAAATCCTGGTGTGCTAATTCGGGCATTAAGCTCGATTACGCCTCCGTCTATCATCCACAAACAAACGGTCAAGTCAAACGAGCTTATGGTCTTATTCTGAGCGGCCTTAAGCCTGGACTAGTGAGGTATTTGAAAGAATCAGACAAGCATTGGGTTGAGGAGCTTGACTTTGTGCTCTAGGGGCTCTGGTCCACGCCCAATCACACTACTGGATATACACCTTTCTTCATGGTGTACCGTGCAGAGGTTGTGGTGCCCTCCGACATTATTCATGACTCATCTCGAGTGCGCATGTATGAAGAGAAAGAGGCCGAGCTTGATCAGCAAGACAGCTTAGAGGCTATGGAGGAGGAGCGCGACATCGCAAAAGCACGTTCTGCATTTTATCAATAGCAGGCTCGCAGGTATCAAAGCAGAGAAGTGTTGTCCAAGACTTGTAACATTGGCGAACTCGTTCTGCGCTTACCAGAGAAGAAAAAGGACAAACTCAAGCCCAAGTGGGAGGGTCCCTTCATCATAGATGAAGTTCTCACTAGAGGAGCATACCGCCTGCATGACACATCGGACAACCGCTTAGAGCCGAACCCGTGGAATGCCGCCAGACTCCAAAGATTCTACGCCTAGAGCCGGACTCTTTGTTCGTCTTCTTCTCCCTTTGTTTCCATTATTTTTTCCTCTCTTTAATTTTTCTTATAGATTTAAGCTCTTGTGCGGCTAAAGCACACACCTATGATGTACACATCCTTAAATATGTACGCCCATAATACCTAGGGGCTTTTTGTACAGAAGCTTATTATTATTATTATTATTATTATTATTATTATTATTATTATTATTATTATTATTATTATTATTATTATTATTATTATTATTATTATTGTTATTATTCGAGCATCAAGGTCACCTCACATGTGTCTTTTTCCACATGTGTACCTTTTCTTCGCCATTATATGCATCGTTATGACTTAATTTTTGGCCAAGCTGGGTTGCCTGGCTCCTGTGCTTATGCCCTACGTTCCCGTTTGTTCGGCTAGGGCATAAAGGGAGCACCTCTGCGATTGTTACTGCCGGGTCATCCGGACGTGTACTTCAGACTTTGTGAAGCCGAAAGCTAGCGTTCTTAAGGGAATATTTGGTCGGTGGACCAAAGACGTGTTACACTTAGTAGACTATGAACTGCCAGATGTCATGTACACTGCGATTTTTTCTATCACAGTTCAGGCATGCATACTAACGCATGTTCACCCAGGGAAAGGAACCCTTAACGAAACTATTCTCTTTGGAAGATGTTTCTTACAGTTACAATTTAATATAACATAGCTAGTCGGATACAACTTGTCCGTTCAAGCAACTATGACCCCTACACCTGGTTTCCACGCATACTTCGGTCTATATTGCCGCTTTGGTATTCGGAAACACTCCGCACCTTCGGGTCCAGAGGTCGAAGCGAAAAGGTCTGCCATGACAATCGTTTTATAAACCGGCTAGGGACAATTATGTCAATTGAAGTACATAGTTACTTGGACTAAAAAAATTCTTCCTCTATACCGTCTAACAGGCTGTCTAGCTTACAATCCTGTTGGGAATATTTGGCGGCTATGTTTACTTGGTCATATACTAAACTAACTGGAATTTCTTTTCCATATGACCCTTTAGGCATGACCTGGGCCATATGATTCGGATCAAGCTTGGTGTACTATGTCTTCACCATGGCCCAGGCCTCTCGCACACCTTCTCGACAGGTTGATATCTTCCATAATCTAATACGATGCCGTGCTTCGTTGAATAGCTCCACGAGCTCCGCCATACTTCTTGGAGGGGAGGCGGATGGCCATAAAGCCTTGGAAACACTCCGCATGGCTTCTCGAACCCGCTCGTGCATTTGGGACAACTCTTGTAGTAGGTCGCCTTGAGATCCGAACATTTCCTCTTCGGGACGGCCAGTCAGCATACCTGCAGACACAAATCTGTCACTTCCTGGCCTCGCCGAATTATAGGGAGGCAAGTTCGAAAAGCATACTGAATATGCCGCCTCGTTGTCTCTTATTCTCCTTCACGGAGTCGGCCAGCTGGGCTCGCGCGTCTTGTAGTTCTTCGCCCAACAGGGTGTTGGAATCCTGCAGCTTATTTTTATCATCCCTAACTCGTGTCAGCACATGCTCGCCCACAGCTAGTTGCCTTTTGGCCTCTTGTTCACCAGCTTGCGCGACTTTTAGGGCCTCCTTCAGTTGATCCGACGATCCTGCGATGGGGTATGCAAAAAGTATTAATATTGCTGGTATATGAATATATTTTCTCGATGGAGGGGAACATTAGGGGATGCCTTCTTGGATTTCTCCAGTTTGACGGTAGCGGCAGCTAGCTGGGTTCGACACTTTTCCATCTCTTGAGACAACAGGTTGTTCTTTTCTATGAGCACCTGGTCATACAATGATCCTTAAATCAGTTGTATCAACTGCTTCGAGTCTCGGGGGATACTGGTATATAATTATCAGATTTTTATAAATGTGTACTTACCCGCATATCTTTCAAATACTGGTCTGTGTCTCTGGTAAGCCCGTCTCGAGCAGCTCAGATGTATGCATCAGCCGAGCTGAAGGCGTTGAATGCCTCTTTTGTAAAGCCGGGGTCGCGAAGAGCGGCCCGCCGGCGCCGATGATTCATCGTGCTTGCCACTTCAGAGTTTGTGATGGATACATCATCTGAATCCTCTGCATAAGGACAATCTGGCGTCACCCTCATATCAGTCCTTGCCTTTAAGGCAGTTTCTGGAACCTGACTTGTGGAGGCGCGGCTGGCGGGATCCCCGGACATAGTTCGGCGAACCTTTTCCCTGATAATACATAGTGGATAGTGTCAATGTTTGATGTGACTGCCAGGAGGCATGATTAAAAAACCATACCTCTTTGATGAAGGCTCTGCCGTGTTGTTGTTCGCCTTTCTCTTCGAAGATTTGCTCGGCGCGGGCACCGTTCTCTTAGGAGATGCCTCTGGTTCACGTTGAGGCGTCGGGCGCCTCCCCTTTAGAGCAAGAAATAGTGAAGTGGGTGAGGCGTAATGAGGAAGCTCTTCCGAAAAAGGTGTCTCTAGATTACTTACATGGGAGGGAGGAAGGAGGCCGGGATAGTCGGTGATGACGGCAACTTCCGTGCCATCATAGCTCGCCTGGTTGAATACTCCATCCTCAAGCTCCACAAATATATCCGGATCCTCTTCGAATCCGGGGTCAAGATCCCGGTTGTGATCCTCTGGTTGTGGGGCAGGGCTATGGATCCCCTCGGTTGATGCCTGTTAAAAGTGACTCAGGGAGGGAATTGAGTAAAGTGGTGGGATTAGAACTCACCCAGCTAGGAGGATTGTACATGGAAAATCCATCTCGACGTTTAAGACGAGTGAACTCCTCTTTCTCCCCTTTGTACAGTTCAGCCAATATTTTGGCCAAAGCAGCGGGGGTGTTCGGACCCTTCAGACCGCAGCGTGTGGCATCATCTTCCCCATTATAGTGCCACATGGGAAGCGCTCTGTATTGGAGTGGCTGGACCCCCCGCACTATGGAAGTCGCCATTACCTCGAATATTGATAGTCCGAACTGGGTAGGTGTCCTTATCTTGCTCATCAATTGACATCCGCGCTATCTTCCTCCTCGATGCTCCGAGGGCACCAGCTGTGGAATTTCTTCAACGGAGCATTTGAAAATTTGGGAAGACCCATTCGAACTGGGTCAGTGAGAGTGACATCCTCAATATAGAACCATTCTGTGGGCCATTCTTTGGGCGCCTTCTTCAGCGTGCCGGACAGGTATCCAGTCCTGGCTATGCGCCATACTTCAGCGCCGCCCACCTCGAATATCGACCCATCTTGGTTGCGAGGGACGAGGCAGAATAGCTTCCTCCACAACTCGAAGTGGGCTTCACAGCCCAGGAAAAGCTCGCAAGGGGCAACAAAACCCATGATGTGCAGGAAAGAGGCCGGCGTAAGGTTGTGCAGTTGGAGGCCGTAATACTCCAGGAGTCCTTGGAGGAAAGGGTGGATTGGAAACCCGATGCCTCTTAGCAAGTAGGGTACGAAGCACACCCGTTCCCCCCTTGTTGGATTGGGGAAATTTTCCGCCAAAACTTCACCCCTGAAGGAGGTCAATCCTGCTCGGACAAGGACCAGATCCGCGGGGGGAAGGAATCCCTGTGTTTGGAGCTTAATCAACTGCTCACGGGATACCGCACATCTCTCCCAATCGCCTTTTTCGGAGCCGTGAGGGCGGGAGGAAGAATTGGGGATGCTAGTCATGTTTAATGACTTCCCCTGGCAAGACTCTAAGGATTTTCCGCTGGTTGTGGAATGGATATGAGATCCAATCCCTTTAAATAGAGGCCTTTCTTGCGTGGCCGGGGTGTTACATGGAAAAATACCCCGACCTCTCATATTTGCTCGACACATGGAAGCAGAAGGTGTGGAGGCACAGAAGCTGATGGGTGCAACATTAAATGGAAGGCCGAATACAGCTCTCTAAGTCAGGTACTTTGAAGTGATCGGAGGAGGAACCCGCCTTACAATGCTGAAGACAATCTGCGCCGGACACCTCGTCATTGAAGCCTGGTTCAGGGGCTACTGAGGGAGTCTTGGATTAAGGGGTCCTCGGGCGTACGACTTCTTGGACATGGGCCAGACTGATGGGTCATGAAGATACAAGATAGAAGACTCTTTCCCGTGTCCGGATGGGGCTCTCCTTGGCGTGGATGGCAAGCCTGGCGTTCGGGTACGAAGATTCCTTTCTCTATAACCGACTTTGTATAACCCTAGTCCCCTCCGGTGTCTATATTAACCAGGGGGTTTAGTCCGTAGAGGCAATCATAATACAAGCTAGACTTTAGGGTTTTACCCATTACGATCTCATGGTACATTAACTCTTGTAGTACTCGTATTCATCAAGATCAATCAAGCAGGAAGTAGGGCATTACCTCCATAGAGAGGGCCCGAACCTAGGTAAACATGGTGTCCCCTGTCTCCTGTTACCATCGACCATAGATGCATAGTTCGGGACCCCCTACCCGAGATCCGCCGGTTTTGACACTGACAGACACCGCGCGCAAGCTTGTCCCGTCCTGCAAGCTTCTCCTTGTTTCGCAAGTTGACGGGACTCAGCAAAGTAATGCTAGTCCATACTGCCTCCTTTCCGGTTAATATGGCTTAATTTGAAACGAGATAAATACACTGTCTGTCATTGTATATTTGTAAAAATACGGTTGTCGATGTCAAAACCGGCGGATCTCAGGTAGGGGTTCCCGAACTGTGCTTCTAGGCGGATGGTAACAGGAGACAAGGGACACGATGTTTTTACCCAGGTTCGGGCCCTCTCGATGGAGGTAAAACCCTACTCCTACTTGATTGATATTGTTGATATGGGTAGTATAAGAGTTGATCTACCACGAGATCAGAGAGGCTAAACCCTAGAAGCTAGCCTATGGTACGATTGTTGTTATTATGTCCTACGGACTAAACCCTCCGGTTTATATAGACACCGGAGGGGGCTAGGGTTACAAAGAGTCGGTTACAAGGAAGGAGATCTACATATCCGTACTGCCAAGCTTGCCTTCCACGCCAAGGAGAGTCCCATCCGGACACGGGACGAAGTCTTCAATCATGTATCTTCATAGTCCAATAGTCTGGCCAAAGGTTATATTCTGCCTGTCCGGATACCCCCTAATCTAGGACTCTCTCAGTAGCCCCTGAACCAGGCTTCAATGACGATGAGTATGTTGCGCAGATTGTCTTCGACATTGCAAGGTGGGTTCCTCCTCCGAATACTTCATAGAAGATTTTGAACGTGAGGATCGTGTCCGGCTCTGCAAAACAAGTTCCACATACCACCGTAGAGACAATAATATTTCCACAAATCTAATCTGCTGACGTATCGCATAATGTGACATCACACCACAGCCAAGCCTTTATTCGAATCGTTTTTGCAGCCGACCTTAGCGCGTTTTGCGAGGCGGTTTCCTTGGCATGTTTTGTCAAAGCAGAGATCGTGTCCCCTTTATTTACGGGATTCTCATCAACACGGACATGGGTAACCCAATCGCGACCATTGGTATGACCCCTCGATCGGAGGTAAGTCCCAAACGGTTACGAGGAGGGATCTTGGTATTCAATCTCTTTATAAAGAACCAAGGCCTGTTCTTTTCTTTCGACCTCAATCGAGTCCGCCTCCTGCCTCGAGTTCCAACACCCAAAGCTCAGGTTTAGGCACTTCGGACCTCCGATCATGTCCGGACCCAACCTTCAAGGTTGGTGGATGCCTTCCTCCGTCATGGAGGAGGACGTAATAAAGCTAAGGCAGGCCAGGTACCTGACGGACGAAATCCCGCATAGGCTGCCTGCTCAAGGGCAAGTTGTTCCCACTCCCAAGCCCGGTGAGAGTGTCGTATCCGTACCTTACTTCCTCCGAGGGCTAGGCTTCACGCCGGATCCCTTCATGAGGGGGTTTATGTTCTATTATGGGCTGGACTTCCATGATTTATCTCCGGAGTATATCCTCCACATTTCATCGTTCATCGCCGTGTGCGAAGCTTTCCTCCATATTACTCCTCATTTCGGATTGTGGCTCAAGACCTTCAAAGTGGAGCCGAAGATGATCGAGGGGCGGCACGCGGAGCGTGGAGGGTCCATAATAAGCAAAAATGCTGATGCCCCATGGCCCGAGGGCTCTTTCCAAGAGGAGTCCAGCTTATGGCAACAAGAGTGGTTTTATATCACAGCTCCTAGGGGTACCAAGTGGGTGGCTCCACCTGCTTTTCGCTCGGGTCCCCCGCCACGACTAACGTCATGGGTCAACAAGGGGCTAGACTGGGGGCCAGTAAAGGATGTGCCCATATTGCAAAGCCGCATAAAAGATCTCCTAGAGAGAGATGTCAGTCTAGTCATGGTGACGCAAGTCATGTTAATTTACTGAGTCCTGCCCTGCAAACGTCGTCCCCTCCGCCTGTGGGAGTTCAATCCGAAGGGACAACGAGCTCTTCAACATTTCCTTGGCATGACGCCTGCGGAGATGTAAAAATTGTTCTTCGGACCACAAATAATGTGTCCGGACTCCACTGAGGATGCAGGTCTGAGCTGCAATCGTCTGGATACCCAAGTAAGTAGCCATGTGTCCGAACACACCATCCGTTTATTTATCGCAACATCACCCTTTAAAAAATAGCCGCTCTTGAATTAGGAGTGGATAGCGAAGGCAAAGCTGATCAGGTGTCCGGCCCCCCCTTCCTGAGACCTCGCCAGACCCTGTGTTAACCGGGATGCTGGAGATCGCGCCTTATCAAGCGCCTTCGGGAGAAGATAAAGGGGGGAACAAGGAAGCTACCGCCTCCGCGGAGGAGGTTGGCCGGAAGGGAGGAATGGAAAATTCCTCTCCTTAGGGGAAGAAGAGGACTGCCTCTGAAGACCCAGAGACAATGGTCTCAAAGCGGGGGAAGAAATCTTCGCTAGAGGGTCCTGTACCGGGGGATACCCCGGCCGTACTATGCCCTCAAGGGGATCAGCCCTCCACCGAGCTGTAAGTAAAAGGGTATTTAATAATGAGAAAAAACCTTGCTTTACACATGAGGAAAATAACCGAAGCATTTATCTTGCAGTTCGAATCTTAGCCCTTCTTAGCAGAGATCGTCTTCGGGGGATCTTCTTCCAGATGTGATGGAGAGCGGAACGCCTCCCCCTGCCATACCGCCTCATGAGGCGGGCGATCCCGAGTCGTCGCGGAGGGTTTCTCCTGATCCGGCAAGGCCAAAAGGTAGTCATATGGCCACCCGAAGCCCTCAGTATCCGTCTTTTCAAAAGAGCAACCGAATGAGTACGGCATCGTCTGGTGTGCGGTCAGAGGTACTGAGGGATCTGCTAGGGCGAGCGTCTATCTCAGAAGAGCACCGTACGTTGATGGGTATGGTAATTGAAAGGATTTTGTCTGTAGAGAGCGGGTTGCATGAAGCTGTCATGAGTCTACTGACAGGTTTTGAGGTACGTGAAATGATGTACCTTTTTAACAGTACCGCATACTTTAGGATGCGCCCCGTGTAGATAGTAGCCCCTGAGACTCTGGGTGCTGTCGAAGACGACGGCGCACAGAGTATGATAGTCCAAGGTATAATTTTGCCTCCTTAATATGCAGGTGGCGAAGTGTCCGGTGGCCAGCCGGACTGATGAATTTTCCAAGTTAAAGCGGCAGCTTGACGTGGCAGATGCTGACATCGTACTTTTCAACAAGCGGCTTGACGAGGCGCAAGGTATGTAACTTCTCAAGTGACACATGATAAGAGGAGCGTGATGCCAGTATGTATAACATGTGTTTTGAATGCAGATGGAGCTACGGTCGTGGAGAACCTTCGGGCGGAACTTGCCCGAGCCAAAGAACAAGCCAAGAAAAGTGATGTGGCTGCCCTAAAGGCAATCGAGGAGCTGAAAGCCGAACAGGCTGCTCACTGCCAAAGCAAGGAGAAAATAGCCAAGATGATTGTGGAGTTGAAGGATGCCACTGACCGTTACAAGCTTCTTGAAAAGGAAGATCAAGCGAAGAGGGCGGACCTAGAGAAGGCCGTGGTGACAGACATAATCACCCGCTCTGCCATGAGAGCTATGAAGGAGGAGCTGCGTCAGGCCGGAGATATCGCGACTGGGAAGTCCTTTATGCTGCGGATGAAGTTCGGTGATCCGAAGTACGCCCCTTTAGACCGGCTATGGAGTTCGGCGGATGCATACATTGACCTGGCAGCGAGTACTGCCGATGCGGCCGAGTACTTCCGAGATCAAAAAGGTCATGAAGTGGAGAAGTTGTTCTGGGCACAGTTTAACGATCCAGAGCGTCCGCTTCCATTGACTGACCAGTTGGCCGAATGGGCCGAGCTGAATAGTTTGTCCGAACTTGCCATGAGGTCTATTGTGGATCATCTGTGGCCGGAAAGGCCAAAGCCGAACAGTTATTTTAGTTTGGTGCAGCAATTCCTTGGTGCCGTGCCGCATATCATCGTGATGAAGAGGTCGGCGTGCGTAGAGGGTGCGCGGATGGCCCTTGCCCGTGTCAAGACATACTGGGCAGAGATGGAGGCCACCGCCATTGCAGCACAAGACTCGGACCGAAGCCGAGTACCTGCCGAGCACTACTTCCAAGAAGTTCTTGAGGGCGCTCGTTCAATAGAGGCGTTGTGCTCGAAGAATATTATGTTCTAATGACATGTATTCCCATTGAAAACAATGTTTGCTGAAATGTAAAGGCTTTTTTATACTTGTGCCTGCAAGAATTATAATACCTCCTGTGCGGCCGTTTATGTATATATGTATATAACCTGAAAGATCGCAGTCGTCGGCTTCAGCCCCCACGCATATAATGCGGGGGTGCTCACAGAAGATGCATATTCACACTTGATCCAACGTCTTGGTCCATGAAGGAGGTGATAGCGCAGCAAACTAGGCAATCGGACTATAATGCTTTATCACTTTCACTTAGCCATAGGAGTTTGACAGTGGGGCTACTATATAGCCTGTGGTGGCTCCGCGCTCATCCGAATTCGGGGCGCGTGCGTGCTTGGCCAGGAAACGGCCCTTCGTTAAGGCGGAGGAATCCCGAAGGTTCCACTGGGTCATTGAGTGGTTGACCAGTCTCACGCTATATCATGACAGTCAGTTTTTGGCTTTCTCTACTGAGGTGCTCGCTTGGCTGAACCAGGGCACAATCGCAGTAGTTCTCCTGGTGCCGCCTTAGCCGATAGAGCGGAACGTAAGGCAGCAAAACGCAGGATCCGCGCAAACCCAACATTTGACCAAAGACATGATTCAGAGCTGATGCATCTAAGGCCACACTCGCGACACCGAACACTCCCTAAGGTATTCGGCCTTTATGATATAAACCGGGCGAAACATCGCCCTTTGTAATAAGCCCCTGGTGTCCAGGTACGTGCAATAATCTGACGTGGCCACATGCCAATACGTCAGCATCCATCTCAGCTTTACTGGGAATCTGGGGGATGTTTGTCAACAAGAGACATTAAAAAAGGTTTACGCAGGGTCTTAATCTGAAGAGAATCCTTGGAACGGGTCCCTACTGCACGTCTGCGCCTGTGTCTCTATTGTGCCGTATCCTGGACGGGTGTAGCACGATGGTCATCTGTAGAAGAGAGGAACTTAGTTGCAAAGTTGTCGCGCAAAATGTATGTTATACTAAATAAATCAAGTATAGTTCGAGATGGGTAGAATTGAGCCTTATTGTCACTTGTTTACACGCGTGGAGCCCCTTGTATTGTTATAGGGGTATAGCCACCAAACCTTTATCAATTATATTGCTACGCCGGACTCGTCGAGCCGCGTCCATGACCTGTAAGATGCTCTAGTTGGTGAGGCCGTCTAGTGTGCGGCTGCCGAGGTAGCCGCACGGACTTCCGCGCCCAAGGAGCGCTCAATATTTCCCTTTACTGTAATGATGCCACGTGGACCGGGCATCTTGAGCATGAGAGACGCATAAAGCGGTATTGCGTTAAAGAGAGCGAAAGCTTCGCGGCCCAGTAGTGCTTGATAGCCACTTCGAAATAGAGCGATGTGGAAGGTTAGCTTTTCGCTGCGGAAGTTATCGGGGAAGCCGAATATAACCTCTAGTAGCAGGGAGCCCGTGCAATGGGCTCCTGGGCCTGGCGTTACTCCTTTAAAGGAAGTATTGCTATGGCTAATTTTTGTTGGGTCTATCCCCACTTTGCGGACTATTTCTGATATAGGTTCAAACTAGTGTCGCCATCCATCAGGACTCGTGTAAAGTGGTATCCGTCAATTATCGGGTCTAACACCAAGGCAGCCCATCCTGCGTGCCGGATACTTGCAGAGTAATCCCGATGGTCGAAGTTGATCGGTTCGGCCGACCAGTGGCATAACTTTGCGGTGATAGGCCCTGGGGCACGTATCTCAGTGAGTGTCGCGTTGTTTTTATTTATCATGTGTAACACATTTACTGTTTTGACTTCTGTTGGGAATTTCTTCTGTTTCCCATTGTTTGCTTGCGAGGCTCGTCCTCGTCTTCGCTTGGTGTATCCAGCCCCTTGTGTTCGGCGTTGAGCTTGCCGGACTGCTTGAAGACCCAACATTCTCTATGGGTACGATTTGCAGGTTTATCCGGGGTTTTGTGGATTTGACATAGTTTGTCCAGAATTTTGTTTAGGCTAGACAGTTCGTCTATGTTGCCTTTGGAGGGCAGCTTTTGCTAACCTGGCCGAGAGCTTTTGAATCCGGCGTTTACCGCCGTGCTCTTCGGGCTGTTTTCTTTATTTCGGCGCTGGTTTTTGCTGCGGCGTGGCTTCCCGTTCCCGTCCCTGACGTCGGATGTACTTGGGTCGCTGGTGCTGCATCGTGCTAACCAGCTGTCCTTGCCCGTGCAAAAGTGGGTCATGAGGCTTGTTAATGCAGCCTTTGTTCTTGGCTTTTCTTGGCCGAGGTGTCTGGCGAGCCATTCGTCTCGGACGCTGTGTTTGAAAGCTGCTAAGGCTTCGGCGTCCGGACAGTCGACTATTTGGTTCTTTTTAGTAAGAAATTTGTTCCAAAGCTTTCGGGCTGACTCTCCGGGCTGTTGAGTTATATGACTTAAATCGTTTGCATCCGTTGGTCGGACATAGGTCCCTTGAAAATTTGCCCGAAAGGCGTCCTCAAGCTCTTCCCAATTTCCAATGGTGTTTTCTGGGAGGCTTTTAAGCAAGTGCCTGGCTGGCCCTTTGAGCTTGAGGGGTAGGTACTTGATGGCATGGAGATCATCTCCTCGAGCCATGTGGATATGGAGGATGTAGTCCTCAATCCAGACCGCAGGGTCTGTCGTTCCGTCGTACGCCTCTATGTTTACGGGTTTGAATCCCTCTGGAAATTCATGGTCCAGCACCTCATCTGTGAGATATAGGGGGTGTGCGGCACCCCTGTATTTGGGTGTACCGTGGTGTTCGGATTTTTGTTGTGTTGCATTGCTTCTTGGAGCATGCTTTCTTGGCCCATAGATAGATCTGGTTGGGTCGTCCTTTTGATGCGAGTCCTCATGTGGATCGTGTACTGGCTTGTGTGCGGCATCGTTTGCTGCTCTATGTTGGCCATGAGGTCGTCTATCCGACCGGATGGCTGCTTTGTTTTTTGATTGTGGGGGCTCTAAGGCCTCCTCATCAAATTCAGGCAGTAGTTTTCGCTTCGGGTAGCTCTTTGTGTGGCTATTGACGCCATACTTGTCTGCGGTGTTGAGTTCTTTGCTCCATCTAATTCTAAGTGTATCTTCCGCGGCCTTGAGTTTTTGCTTCTGCTTTTTCAGGATCTGCGCAGTGGCGACAAGCCTTTTATGGAGGTTCTTTCGCTCCAGGACCTTATCCGGCGTGAGGCCATCCGGACTATTATCTTTGCGGGAGATGGGTCGTGCGGTTTAATTCTCCGTGTTGCCATCGTTGCACGGTTGTTCAATGCCATGTTCGTCGTCCGCCGGCTCACCCTGGTCTATCGCTGGGTCTGTATGACCGCTATTTCTGCCGAGGCGGGATTTGGGGCGGCGCTTGCACCGTTGCTTTGACTGCTTCTCGAGGGAACGATCATTTGCTTCGTCCTTCCGTTCCTTGTCGTCGTTTTATTTTGGTGTGTCCACCATGTATACATCATGGGATGAGGTAGCTATCCAGTGCTGTCAGATTTCGGGTTCCGGCAGACCCTTGAGGTTCGAACACTGGGGTGCGCGCGGAGATTTCGCCTTCTACCTACCTGTACCCCACCGCCTCGCTGAAAGTGCATTATATCGACTAGAGGGGGGGTGAATAGGCGATTTTTATGAAATTCTTCACTGAGGAATTTGCTCGTGAGGAAATTCCTTAGCAAAGAACTACTAGCAGCGGAATAAGTACTCAGATGAAAACATAACAGAATTCAAGCATAGTCATCATGATGAAATGAAGACAAACACAAAGTACAGAAAGCATAAACACAGGATAACACAAGATGAAGACAAACAGACTGAAGAAATTGAACTGGGGAAATTGAGTAAGTCTTCAGTCAAAGTCTTCAAACACAGATCTGAACAAAACACACAACAAGTGATGAGGAAATGAAAGTGTTGAGGAAATAGAACCAGTAAGCTTGGTGAAGACAATGATTTGGTAGACCAGTTCCAACTGTTGTCTCAGTTGTACATCTGGTTGGAGCGGTTGAGTATTTAAACTCGAGGACACCTAGTCCCGGACACACAGTCCTCACCGTATTCTCCTTGAGCTAAGGACACACAGTCCTCGCTCAATCACTCGTGATAAGTCTTCCGGTGACTTCCAAACCTTCACAGACTTGGTCACTCGGCGATCCACAATTCCTCTTGGATGCTCTAGACCTTGACGCCTAACCGTCTGGAAGAAGCACAGTCTTCAAAGGTAACAAGCGTCGGATCCATGCAGGATCAATCTTTTCAGTGATGCTCAATCACTTTGGGTTTGTAGGTGTTTGGGTTTGGGTTTGGATTTTCCTTACTTGATGATTTTCGCTCAAAGTCCTCGGAGGATGGGTTGCTCTCAAATGACAAGTGTCAGTTTCTCTTGGAGCAGCCAACCAGCTAGTGGTTGTAGGGGGCGGCTATTTATAGCCTAGGGAGCAGCCCGACATGATAAGACATAAATGCCCTTCAATGATATGACCGTTAGGTGGATAATATATTTTGGGATAGCTGGCGCGTAGCACAACAACGGTCGGAAATTCGAGATACAAATTCCTCAGGGCTATCATGTTCCTCACTGTGTAGGCAATTCGCACTGGCGAATTCCTAACTCCTCAGTCAGAACAAAGTCCTCAGTGATCAGAAGAACTGCGTCTCTGTCACTAAAGAAATTGACTGAACTGTATGAGATTCCCAATGGCTTCACTCGAAGGGATTGGTAGATGTAGGATTTGAGTTGAGCATCACATGGAAATTTTCTCCTTAGTATTTCCTCGACCCCCTTTAACAGTACGGTGTTTCCTATGACTCAAGAAAGAGAAAATGAAACTACGAAAACAAAAGTCTTCACGCTTCATGTTCCTCGAATGAATACCGAGTCTTCAAGTTCACACCAATTTCTTCACTTTCAAAGCCTTCAGAAAGTCTTCAGTATATCAAAGTCTTCAGTCGAAGAACTACATTTTTAGGGGTCGACTTTCTCTTTAAATATCAAACTCCTCATAGACTTATAGACCTGTGTACAATCATAAACGCATTAGATACTTAACCTATAAGTCTTCAATACACCAAAATCACTAAGGGGCACTAGATGCACTTACAATCTCCCCCTTTTTGGTGATTGATGACAATGTAGGTCAAGTTTTCAACGGGGAAAAATATATGAAGTGTAAATACTGATATTGAGGAATTTGAGTGCAAGATATAGAAGAACTCCCCCTGAAGATGTGCATAGTGAGGAATTTGCTTTTGAAGCAATGCACACTTGAAGAGTTGAATCATGGAGATCTCCCCGTATATCTTGTAATTCATACACGCATTTGATACATAATATGAAGAATTTGAAATGCCTGATGAGATATGGTGCCTGATGTAATTCAGCATGCATGCAATAATATTAACGAGGAATAAGCATGCAGAATAGCGCATCAAAAGTATCAAAGCATAGTGCAACAAAAGTATCAGCGCACCATAGAGTTTAAGATTACAACTCGGTCCAATAAAAGTTTCGGAAGAACGAGAGTTGTAACTTAGCAGGAAAAATAATCCCATTATTATAGACCCGCTCGAAAACTATCTCAGATTTCTCCCCCTTTCTCATCGAATGACTAAAAGGATCGAAATTGAGGACTAACACCCATGAAGATATTCAAGTTTATGAAGGAGCGCCAGCGTTGTTGGGGTCGGTCGTTGATGTAGGGCCTGCCGCAGTGTTGTTCAAGTCTTCATGTTCATCAGTGTCGCGTGATGAAGAATATGAACTGGCCACCAAAGAAGGAACTGGAACCTTCTTGTATTTCTTCGGAGGAGGTGTAGACCAGGCAAATTCTTCAATAAGACCCATTTTCTTCAAATCATCAGCGCTGTAGACTTGAGACAAAACAGCCCAGGTGCGGTTGAGGGTTTCATGGAGGTAGTAGTGGTTTTTCTTCACTTCATTGTGTGTTGAAGTCATATTGTGAAGAATTGAACCAAACTGACGCTTGACCCATTTGTGATTGCGTTCAACCTTTTGATGAAGACTGAGGAGTAACTCACGATCAGTCATCACCCTGGGTGCTGTGGCTTGAGGATTTGGCTTGGCAGTGTTGGCGGCAGAGTCATGTGTGGCAGAGTCATCATTGGTGGAATAAGATGCGACCTTGCGAAATTGACCATCCAATGGACGAATGCCTTCATCGATCACAGCAGTAGCCTTGCCCTTTTCTTCAGCTGGGGAAAATGTCCTTTTGAGGACTTCAATGGGAGGCAAGTAGCTGCAGTGATTGAGAGTTTCAGCTTTGTAGTTGAGAGAAGACCTTGTCCTAATGAATCTCATAATCCAAGGTGCATAAGGCTTCAGCTCAAATGGCGACATAGCGATATTTGCCAAAGTCCTCATGAAGAAATCATGGAATTTGACGGGAACTCCGTGACAGATGTTGAAAAGCATGTTCTTCATGATGCCAACGACTTCTTCATCACTTGAGTCGTGGCCCTTGATGGGACTCATTGTCTTCGTCAGAATGCGATAGACAGTCCTTGGCACATACAACAATTCCTTGACGAGGAAGGTGGTTCGAGGGGCCTGCCCTGGCTTCAAAGGCTTCATGAGCACTTGCATATAGTGATTTGAAAGCTCAGGTTCGTTGTAAATACAACGTGCATCTTCAGTGGGTGGACTCAGAGGAAGGGCACGAAGCAATTCAGATGCTGGGGCCTTATGATGTGTGTTCTCAGTCATCCAGTCCAGAACCCATGAATTGACATCTTCAGAGTTGCCGGTGATGTGCAGTGTTGCATAGAACTGAAGAATGAGTTCTTCATTCCAATCGCATATGTCAGTGCAGAAGTTGAGCAGCCCAGCGTCGTGAAGAACAATGAGGACTGGCGTGAAGCACATCATAGACTCCATATCCACATGAGGAATATGTGCATGGTCGAAGACTTTGTCCTTGTTGAAAAGCACTGAGGAATAGAAATTAGCTTGACTAGCAGTCCAGAAACGCCTCTTCCTTATGCGAGCAGAGTCATAAGGGTTGTATTCAGTGAAGAACACGTGCTCGCCAAAGAAATCTTCCGCCTTGAATTTTTGCTTCCTTGAGAAAGGATCCTTTGGCTTTGGCAGAGAAGTGTCAGTGAGTTGCATCACTACCTCAGGAATCACGATCTCAGTTTCTTCAGGCTGAGGAATTTCAGGTTCCTCCTCAGGTGCAGTCACCTTTTCAGCTTCAGCAGCAGTTTCTTCAGCACTAGAGGCTGGAATTTCTTCATTCACACATGCAGTGGGATGAGTTTCTTCAGAGCCCATTTGAACAGTTTGTGCAGGGGAGTGAGGAATTTGCTGCAGTGGGGTGAAGAGTGGGGAATTGGGGTGCTGACTTTCCCAAAAGTCATCATTCATCAACGGAGTTGTGCTACCAATATCCACATCTTCATCATCAATTTCTTCGACACCAGCCTCTTCAGCATCAAACTGAGGCATTGGTGATGAGACCTTTGGGGTTGAAGGGATTGAATCCACTTCAATTTCTTCATCAATCCGCTCTGAGGAAGCAGTAGATTGAGTTTCTTCATCTGATCCACTTGGGATCTCATAGTCTTCACCAAAAGGAACAAGGTCCTTTGATGGCATGGATGAGATAGGAACAACATCAATTGGATTAGCAAACGAGCTGGTCATGGGCTTCATCTTCTTGGGAGCTGAAGATTCTGAAGCTTGTGATGCTTTCCTCCTCTTCACTGCAGCTCGCTCTGCAGCCTTTGTCTTCTTCACATCCAATGCGGATGGAAGGATCGGAGTTGGTGTAGGCGTAGGTGGAGCCGAGGAATCTGGTTGATTTTCCTTAGGAGCAACTGATGCAGTTGTCCTTTATTTTTCAGTTTCATCAGGCGCACCACTAGTGGATGCCCTGGCAATTTCTTCAGTAGCTGGAGTGGAGTCATCAGCCCTGGAACTAGCATTTTCTACAGCAGCCTGAAAGTCATCAGTGGTGCTGGCATGTTCTTTAGTGGGCTGAACAGATGCTTCAGCTTGAGGCACTTCTTGCTGCGATGGAGCTGCAACATTGATGAATTTCTCAGTCAGTTTCACAAACCTGACTTTTGCTCCTTTCCAGTCAGCATAGTATGCATCAAAGTCATCGCTAAGGGCTTTGATGTTAGCCTGCATCTTGATGAGTTCTTCAGGCTTCATTGTCAGAACATTTTTCCTCAGCAGTTTCTCTTTCCTGTACTGCGATTTCTTGATCTGCCTGGCCCTATCATATTTCCACTTCTCCTCTTGGATGAAGTGAGTCAGCATGTGACTTTGGCCAGGAGTCAGTTTGAAGTCAGGCATAGGTGTGTTTGGATCCTTATGCCAGATATTGATGTAATCAAGGATCGCCCTAGGATCCAGCAGTAGGGGCACAGGTGTGCCTTTGGCTTTAGCAGCCCTTTCTTGGCGGTCTCTGATGATTTCAACAAGTTCTTCTTCATCAGCTTCATCATCATCAGATGGTACAGTAAAGACTACCTGATTCTTGTTGGGACTTTGGCGATTACCGCGTCCAGCAGTAGCCTTTTTCTTCAGCAGAGAGGGTCCAGCTGAGGAACTTGGTGCAGCTGAGGAACTAGCTGACACACCAGAGGCAATTGAGATGCCAGTAGTCCTTTGGCACGAGGCCAGATGCACAGGCGCTGAGGACTTTGTCGGGACAGCTGAGGATTGTGGAGGAGGTGCTGAGGAATTTGCTTTGAAGATTTTGAGGTGTCTGGCCGTGAGGGCATTGCAGAGGAACTTGGCCGTGAGGGCATTGCTGGTGAAGCACTTGGCTTGCGAGCGGGCTTCTTGGGCATTGATTTCCTCGGCTTGACAGAGGCCTCAGTGGCAGCAGCAGCAGCAACAGAGTCTTCATTGAATTTCCTCACTGCTTCTCTGGCTTGTCTCGCCAATTTGGCTTGGCGCTTGGCCCATTCCTCAGGAAAATCCTCACCACGCTTGACTCTAGTGGGATCAGCCACTTGGCCAGGTGCCAGTGGGGCTCTTGGGCATGGAGGGTTCAGTGCGAATTTCTTCATGTACTTGGGAGTGACGTACCTGTACTCCCTCCATTCATGTGCCCATCTCCGTTCAATCCTTTGAATGCGCACCTTGCGCTGATTTTTGTCTTCTTTTCCGAATTTGGATTCATCAGGCGTGCAGTAATCTTTATAAATATCCTCAGGGATTTCAAATGCAGTCATAACCTCAGGCTTCTTTCCTCCTTTCTGAGGCCTTTTACCTTCAGCCATTTTCTTCAGTTGAGGAATTTGAACAATTGAATTCTCTGAAGAAGTGTGCAACTTTTCTTCGAGGAACGCTGCAAATGAGTTAAGTTGATGAGAACCTAATGATTCAGCAGCGGACATGTGTATCTGTGAATAGAGTATAGTTGCGAGGAATTTGAAGAGGTCATATGCGTTCTCAGAGGGTTTTTCATAAAGAGCAAGTTTGAGGAATTTCACCAGATTCGTCTTGAAGAATTTCACTAAGCGCGCTTTATCTTAGGTTCCAGAGTTGTATAGATCGAAGATCCACACAATTGAGGAATCTTTGAAGAAATTGATGCTTAGGGAAATGAATCAAGAACAGATAACTTGTGAGGTGTTTTGTGTGTGAGGATTTGAAGCATAAAACACCTTTGAAGATTTTGTAGAAAAATTTCGAATCAAAGAGAGCATTAAAAGTAGCTTTTAATTACCCTGAGACGAAGAACACGACGAACTGTGAGTTGAAACAGTGAAGTTCGTCGATGCAGATCTTCCACGCCCTAACTTGGCGGAGGAAGACGTCTACGGCGGCGGCGGAGGTGAAGATTTCCGCGGTCGGTGTGAGTACGTCGGCGACGAGGTCGAGGCAGTGAAGCTCTTCCTCACCGGCGACGATGGAGTAGCGGCGGCGCTAGGGTTAGGAAGCTCGAGCGGGAGAGTGAGATCGAGCGGGGTAAAAGGAAGTGAGGAAGGGGACAGGGGTATTTATAGCCACGGTGAAAAACTGCTCGTCCAAAGATTTGGGACGAACGTGCCCCTGGCCGTTCTCCTTCTCACGACAGGTGTCACCCATGTACTCTGTAGTGGATATCGTGTAAGATCGTGGGTGAGTAAAATAATGCATCGTGGGATGCAGAACGGTTTGAGCGGCAAAACCGAAAGTTTGGATAAGATTAGTTTTAACGTACCGTTCGCAATTTCTTCAGCTGACAAGGACACAGTGAAGAATTTGAACGAGTTTCAAAATAGAACGCACGTGAAGAATTTGAGAACAGATTGGATTGAGTATAGCATAGAGGGGAAGGGTCCGATCACATTCACTTAGCAGAAAGACCAACTTGAAGAAATAGCTATAAGTGAATGTTGTAGAGGACATAAACTCATATATATATATATATATATATATATATATATATATATATATATATATATATATATATATATATATATATATATATATATAGCCAATGAAGAAAAACGACGGCACAAGTGAAGATTTTGCAAAGTTGAAGAATTTGAAAAACTGAGGAATTTCAAAAGTTGAGGAAAAACTCAAACTGAAGATTTTCAACTTTTGTGGTGGCGTGACCCACCGTATAAGAATGATGATTTCAGACACCGCGTACAATTGTCATAGGGTTCTGAGAATCAAATTCTTCATTAATTTCTTCACACTTAGAGTGTTATTCTTCATTGATTGAAGAAAAACGTTTCTTCATGTGTTGCACATCTAAGTCATCAATTTTGCATAAGTGTTAGGATGAGTGCCTTTTCAAAGTACATTCGAAGATTTTAAGATATTTAGCTCACACTGCAACTTGCTAAATCTCTTCTCATCCAAGGGCTTAGTGAAGATATCGGCTAGTTGTTCTTCAGTCTTCACATGCTCAATAGAAATGTCGCCCTTCAACACATGATCACGAAGAAAATGATGACGAATCTGAATGTGCTTTGTCTTCGAGTGCTGAACTGGGTTGTGAGCAATCTTGATGGCACTCTCATTGTTACAGAGGAGAGGCACATTCTTCACGTTGATGCCATAGTCCTTGAGCGTTTGCTTCATCCATAGTAGTTGAGCACAGCAAGAACCAGCAACAATGTACTCAGCTTCAGTAGTAGACAGTGATATGCAGTTCTATTTCTTCGAGGACCAACAGACCAAGGATCGTCCGAGGAAATGACAAGTACCAGATGTTGACTTGCGGTCCACACGGTCACCAGCATAGTCAGAGTCAGAATATCCAACGAGATCAAAATCCGAGCCCTTGGGATACCATAGTCCTAGTGTTGGTGTGTGAGCTAGATATCGAAGAATATGCTTCACAGCCTTACGGTGTGATTCCTTCGGTGCAGCTTGAAATCGGGCACACATGCAAACACTAAGCATTATATCTGGCCTAGATGCACATAAGTACAATAAAGATCCAATCATTGAGCGGTATACCTTATGATCGAAGTCAGTACCATTTTCATCAGTGCATAAATGACCATTTGTGGGCATAGGAATTTTGATGCCTTTGCAATCTTGCATGCCGAATTTCTTCAGGACATCCTTGAGGTATTTCTCCTGAGATATGAATATGCCATTGCGCTGTTGACGAATTTGAAGACCTAAGAAGAATTTCAACTCTCCCATCATAGACATTTGATATTCTTCACTCATCATATAGGCAAATTCATCAATATAACGTTGGTCAGTACAGCCAAAGATGATATCATCAACATATATTTGGCGCACAAACAGTTCACCATCATAAGATTTAGTAAAGAGAGTGGGATCGAGTGAACCGGGTGTGAAGCCTTTATTCATGAAGAATTCCTTCAACTAGATGACCAGTTGCGCCAAATGGCGCAAAGACCCGTTTAAAACCATGTTCGTGTTGAAAATATTTGCATTTTTTCAATAACCGTATATTTGAGTACATTTGGTAAGAATTTATACCCCTATATATAAAGAAAATTAAATACAAATATTTTCTTAAGGTAATAATGCCACAAATTAGATCATCGGTAGGTCAAGATAGTTGAGTCTACAATTAGGAATTCCGAGTAGCTGTAAACTTGCATTAAAAAAAGAGTAAACACAAGCGACACAATAAAATGTACTTAATACATGAACTATGAACATTGTGTACATGAGAAGTTAATAGAAATAGTAGTCAATTACATCATATAATTTGGTTCTATACTATTTTGTTCATATGTATTAGTTGGCTTGGGCGGCGAATGAAGCATCAAACCAAAAATAAATAAATGAAAATCATCTTGCGTATGAGCCTGTATACCTGGTGCTACAAAAAAAAGCCCAACCCCTCGCAGCCACTTGCAAGGGAACCGTTGTTTCTGCCAAGCCTCCATGGCAATTCATCTACTGGTCAACAGTTGTAACTCCTCCCGAAGCATAAACAATAAAAAAATCCAGTTCTGATCTTCATAGGTCTAGCAAAGGTGTACAATAACCATTGTTCAGGCAAATGATGAGTGATTCATGAGAAGCTAAGTGCCACCTGATATAATAGACAAAACAACTAATCTGCTTCTGCCAAGCCTCCATGGCAATCCACTACCAATTGGAAATGTAGCATCTACAGATAAGCTAAAGAGAAACCTATAAATTTTCAGAAACAATGATGTCACTGACAACAAAAACAACATGGAAAACTTGATCAGGTAACATGCTTAGTTTTTCCTGATCTCCTAAAATGTATTCAAGTACATCCTTGCATAAAGGGCAACCCTTTGTGAAATTCTCAATAGCATATTTAATTCTCTGATAAACACTAAGACCTGCCATGCATTTGGATAATGGATAACATAACAAGTGATCAGGTCGTGAACAATAATCTCACGAGGCAAGTGATACAAGTGCACTTATGTGCATTAGGAGTAGGAGGCATCTTGAAGCACTTATCCTCAATGAGCCTTGAATACAGTGCTGGAAGAGTGAGTCTAGGGGTGCAGAAACATGTACTAAGATGCCTGCACACACCTCACCAAGTATTATCTAAGAGACTTCTGGCAAAAAAGCACTCCCTCCGTCTCACAATATAAGACATGTTTTGCAAGCTAACATAGCTTGCAAAAACGTCTTACATTATTTGGACGGAGGGAGTATTATCTAAGAGACATGAGCTAACTGTTCCCATCAAGTATGCATAGGAGGAGGGAGAGTGGAGGTGGAGCAACACGGGAGGGTTTCCTCCTCCTCTTGGTCAGCCACCGTGGTACCGCTAAATCGCCATGTTTCATAATAAGGCAGGCCTTCTCAACATCCTGCAAAAAGGAAACTGGGTTAGGCAATATTTCAAGTTATAGTGGGGAACATAAGATTCAAATGGGGACCTTCATAAAATTTAATAGCATACCGATCAAGGGATCATCCTTTAAATGGAAAGATGGATTTTGCCATCAATCATATATTGTTAGCACTCCTCTTCTCAGTTTGAGGTTTTAAAAGAGCCAAAACCATGAGAACATGAACAGAAAAAGAAACAAGAAATTACCAGTACAGAACATCTAAATTTATTCCTCAAAGGCAAATAAATAACACATAGTTTCTCAAGCACAACCTCTGAACTCTAAATTTACTTTTATGTAGATGTAACACCAGTGACATATTTACTACAAATAGTACAAAGCAATCAATTTTTTGCTACTGAAGTGCATGGCCTTTTCTCTGGAATTAATGGTCGGGTGGGTGTTGGATCGTAAAGTGCAGTTATATTTCACAAAAGGCTCATGTGCATATATATTTGCAGAAGTGCAGTCATATATATTCACCAAGCATATCCCCTCTTCTCAGACCAAGATGGCACAATGAGGTATCATCTGTTTCCTAATTACAATTGTAACCTGAATTCTGTGTGCATACGTGCATAGGCATATCCTGATATTATATATAGTAACATCTAGTTTCTATCAGTCATAATTTTCTCATGAACAAACTGCTATAAAGATTAATCCAAATCTAAACTTTAGATCCCCATGAAAAAATTAAGTCTAAACTCCAGATTATAACCTAAACTGATACAGTAGTAGAAGTCCTTCACCATTTCATGTATGGATGTCACTAATACAGATCTCACCAACCAAAGCACGTACATTCATAGTCACCAGCATCAGAGCTCACCTGAGATTCAAAGGCAACACACACGAGGAAAGGAGACAAAACCAACACCTCCCAGCACCAGCAAGCCCAAGCTGCCCAACCCCTAACAGCGATAGAATAAAGCGTAAGAAAAAGGTCTCATTATCACAGGCAAGTATGATGAAGAGACCAGACAGCAAAAATACATAGCTAACAAAACCAAATAATAGTAGAGCAAAGGGAAGGTAAAGGATCAAGGAACAAATAGAATATCAAACCAGTAGACAAGGAACAACAGAAGATCAAATTGGTTGGCCTATGTTTTTTTTACCTGTGACACTGTAAAAAATGATACATAGTTCTAAGGGGGTTTACATAACCTAAAAAGGAATTAGGGGACGCACAAAAACAAGATACTCAGACATTGCCTTGAAAATTATTCTGCAGCACCAAATATAAGCTTTGCAACTCCAGTTTCATTTTATAACGAATTCCCGGTATTGGTAAAACTATTGTAGTTTCTTTTCTGGACCATGCACGAGGGTTTTAAAATGCAGATTGTTTTCATGTTAATCCCAGATAAATATCAAAGTTATTGCCTATTTTTATTAAGTGTTGAGCTAATCATTTTATCTCCGTGAGCTGTTTCCGCTTAAATTTAAAGCATCTGAATGTACAACGACAGAAATAAAACAATTAAGCACAACCAAAAGCTACAGAGGCATTGTCTGAAAGCAATTTGTTTCCTCAACACTAAATAGTCAAATAAGAGGAAGATGGGAAAAATGCAGTGATAATTATAGTAGGTATTTTATTAAACCCAATATGGCTGCTCTGTATCTGTGAACAGGAAGAAAACAAGAAGAGAAAGGCAAGAACAAATCAGCGCTTGAAGAACAAAATCAATCTGTTGGAAGGAGAGGCACATCCTTACCCTAACAGAACACAGAAGCAACGGCTATAGCGAGGAAATCCATTGCTCTCTGGCAAGCAGGCAGCGAGCAAGACGATGGCGGGCGACGACGTTCGACGATGGCTTGAAGATACCAACGAAGAGGCGGACACTGGACGAAATGTCCTCACTGATATACCAAAAGCAGGCCAGGTTACCAATGATCCCCGTTTAGGCATGTACCTTTCAGAAAAAACAACAAGGAATAAAATATCAAGGACATTGAACATAAAGAATCAAGAGTGTAGTATAGAAAGTTTGAAATAAATGTCACAAACAATTGGTTCTTTCTCAATAGACAACAAGCAGAACATAATGTAGAAATAAATCTTGCTTCTCTAGACCTTTAATCAAGCTATGAAGAACGTAATGTAGAAATGATAAATGCTGAAGAAGGAAATCACCACCATCCATGTGTAATATGTGACTGAGGTTAATGCCGAGCAAAATACAGAAGCTTATATGCACATAGGAACATTAAAATATATAGGTATTTCTTGGTACAGACCAGACACCAGACCTACGGAATCTATGACAAAGCATGGTACAATCTATTTCTGCACATGGAAATGAACACCATAATGAGAAGGTCAAATTTATAATCATCCATTGGTTGACAAAGTATATCGCAACCTCTGGATAAGACGGACACCATGCGACGGCAACAACCAATCACTGAATCTAAGCTTGTAGAAACAGTCACACATAGATTGCAGGAGTGAAAGAAGTACCTATTAAGATTTTCAACATGATGCTCGACAGTCTCGGCCAGGCCACGGCAGGGCCTCCCTCAGCATCTCCGCAGGCTTTGTTTCATTTTGTGAAAGACGGCATTTTCCTATAAGGTTGTAGAATCCATACCAATACGGATAGATCATGAGTGTAAAATCTTGCCGAAGTTGCTGAGAGTATCGCGTAATGCATCCTTTGTAAGGTACCAAACATCACTGATATCTTTTCTTAATCTTATGTTCCTGAAGAAAGGAAGCTCAGTACTATCAAAATCCTCAAAACATCAGACCAATAAATGGGATTGAAACAAAACCTAAGCAATCAAACTCTCATGCAAACCCATTGAGAGAAAATCTGTGTATATTCAGGCAAAGTAAACAATTTTTGCTGCTTATAGGTGCCATTTCAAACAAATAATATTTAGAATTTCTAACATAGATACATGATTCTTGAAGAGCAAATTTTACACGGGTCTATCTTCCCTGGAAGTACAGGTAAAATCAGATCACACGGACACATGGAGTTGTACAACAACTGCAACTTACATACAAAACCACTGGCACCAAAAGCATGGTCGATTTAAATCTATAAAGTCTGTCGCACTGCAGTTTTACAACGAAAGAAATAGTAGTAGCAACAGACCCATTCCTATGGAGATTAAATAGATGTAATGGAACAGTAGATTCAGAGCAAAAATATTATATTCGACTGCCACCCGTCTATTTATATATAAGAACAATTATCTTGAGAGATTTCCTGTCAGAAATGGGCCTCACCTTCATGATGACTTTGTAGATATCCTCGGCAATCAGCGGGGACAGCAGCCCAGATCTCTCGTTGTAGTGCAGGTACATGTCCTTAATCCTGCATCCACAGCCCATAAGTTACAGTCCTAGAGAAATAACATCATGAAATGGTGCTTCTGAATTAGGGTGGAAAAGATAAATATATATAACAGAAAAGAGATATCTGATATATTGAAGCCGCCAAATGATCAAAGAGAGAGCACAACTCCGGAGTTCTCAGTGCTGTAAAATTAATTATTGATTCTTATTTTAATGACTTAACCAGGTACGAGCACCTGTACTTGATCAACAACATGGCTAAAACCCCTAAATATTCATAAGAATCCTAAGAAAGAACACATACATGCTAGCATGAAAGATTGGTACCAGATCCTATGTTCTATTTCAAAGAGGTGCATCATCAAGCATCTAGCATCAAGAGAGATTAAACCAAGTGCCGGGAGGCACCTGCAGAGAAAGCGGCCCTCGTGGGGCGCTACAAGTGGCGAGTAGTCCAAACTCCTAAATTTTTTTTCTCATAATGATCCAAACTCCTACAAAACAATACATAAATTGTTTGCTTTAGCATATGACCCTTCATTCTGAAAAGAATTCAAAATTGTCATACAAATTCTTGCAATTCTTCCTACTGTACTGAGCATGTAAAATCAATGATATTAGTATATGTATTTCATTCTCTTTCTCTAGCTAGAAATCTCCAATCTGGAGTTTCAAGACACTAATCAGAGTACATTATGGAACAAAAGAAGCCCGCTGCCTCTGCACTATTCATAGCGACACTATTGTACAAACAAGCGACGACCAAATCAGTGTGTAAATTATGAAAAGCAAATATGAGGAATGATGGGGGAAGAAGGTTTCCGCTAACCTGAAGAGGGACACCGTGGCACCGCCAAACAAGTGAGTTATTTGTAAAGCAACACGACTCGGTGTAGGAATCAACCCAGACAATATCTGCATAAGTATGGTGCACAGTAAATATGGGGAAAATGCAATCAAGACTTATGCTACATAGATCTGATGGACTGATCGAATTACCCTAAGAATTTATCTGAAAACATCCATACTTAATATGGTATGTACATTTGTAGCAAATGTTTATTGTTTTCAAACAACAAACAGATTGAGTGTTCGGCAGTCAGCACAATATAATATCCACTAAATTGGCTTGGATGTTGTCTGCTTCCTGCTAGCATGGAAGTTACTTTCTCTTTGGAGAGCAGGAGGAGAACATTCTCTGGCAGTGACACAATGTCATGGAGGCCATCGGACACCAGCATGGACAACTTGTGGAAACCCTCGGAATCTGCACATGATCTCACCACCCCTCTCTGCTAGTCCAGGCTAATCTCTACTCAAATAGATCACAAAACACAAAACCAAGAACTGCTTATAATAAACCAAGAGGCGGAAATCGAGAAATCCACACAAGCGGCAAGTGTAGCAAAGCACACGATCCTCCTCCTCCCCCTCGTCCTCGTTTCTGCGACCCTGGAGGATCTGCGCTTTGCCCTCGTCGAAGAGCAGCGGCTCGAAGATGCCTACGTACTCGTCCAACCGAGGCGTAGCTGTTCTTCACCTCCTGCAGCCCCTTGTCCTTGTCCGCGCCCTGCCCGCCCCAGCACAGAGAAGGACGCAGGAGAGGAGGAGACTCCGCCGCCGCCGGGATTGTCCACCGCCATGGATTTCTCTCCGCTGCGGCAGGGGTTTGGCGCGGCGAGGCGACAACAGCAGGAGCGGAGGCGGCAGCGGCGGCGACGACGACAGGAGGAGGAGGCGGGGAAGAGAAGAGGCAGGAGGGTCAGGGAGGAGAGTGCGGGAGCGGAGGCGGCGACAGGAGGAGGAGGCGGGGAAGAGAAGAGGCGGAGGGGGAGGAGAGTGCGTGAGCGGGCGGCGGCTAGGGTTTGTCCACGCGCGGGTTGAGTTTTATATGCGTGCGCGTGAAATGACTAAAATGCCCTTGGCGGGGCATTGAATTTACAGGCGATGGCACGAGCGATTTCAAGGCGACGTGGATGGCCTGGTCCTGCCTATGACTTCTTGAGGATTTATATGTTCAATGTATCATACCACGCCCGTGGGGCCTGCTTGAGGCCATAGAGGGCCTTGTTAAGTCTGAAGACTTTGTCAGGATGTTTTGGATCTTCAAAACCTGGGGGTTGAGCAACATATACTTCTTCCTCAAGCTTACCATTGAGGAATGCACTTTTCACATCCATTTGATATAAGATGATATCATGATGGTTAGCATAAGTAAGTAATATGCGAATAGCCTCAAGTCTAGCTACAGGTGCAAAATTTTCATCCAAGTCAACTCCTTCAACCTGTGTCTAGCCTTGAGCTACTAGTCGTGCCTTATTCCTCACCACAACACCATTTTCATCTTGCTTGTTGCGGTAGATCCACTTTGTGCCAATGATGTTATGCTTGCGAGGATCGGGACGATTGACTAGTTCCCAGACGTTGTTGAGCTTGAACTGATGTAATTCTTCTTGCATGGCCTGAATCCACTCAGGCTCCAGAAATGCTTCATCTACCTTAGTGGGCTCTGTGATAGAGACAAAAGCAAAGTGCCCACAAAAGTTAGATAGATGTGAAGCTTTTGAGCGTGTGAGAGGACCTGGTGCTCTAATGTAATCGATGATCTTCTCCACTTGCACTTCTTTTGCAACGCGAGGGTGAGATGGTTGTCGTTGAGGAATTTGATCAGCATTTTCTTCAGCATCAATTTCCTCAGCATTTTCTTCAGGTTCATTAGCTCGACGTTCTTCACGTTCTGGAATGAATTCTTCAGCAGATTCTTCAGTAGGAATGACATCTTCAGTAGCCTTGTGCTTGATAGAATCCTCAGGTGCTGGTTCATCTAACACAGAAGGTAGGTGCTCTCTTTGCGAGCCATTAGTTTCATCAAACCGCACATCTACAGTTTCAACAATCTTGTGAAGAACATTGTTGAAGACTCTGTAGGTGTGCGAGTCCTTTCCGTAACCAAGCATAAAACCTTCATGTGCTTTTGGTGCAAATTTAGAGTTGTGATGAGGATCTCTAATCCAGCATTTAGCACCAAAGACTTTGAAATAACTCATATTGGGTTTCTTGTCAGTGAGGAGTTCATAGGCAGTCTTTTTGAAGAATTTGTGAAGATATACTCTGTTGATGATATGGCACGCAGTATCAATTGCATCAACCCAGAAACGACGAGGGGTTTTGTACTCATCGAGCATAGTGCGAGCCATCTCAGCAAGAGTCCTGTTCTTGCGCTCCACGACGCCATTCTGTTGAGGAGTATAAGGAGCAGATAACTCATGAGTAATACCAAGTTCATCAAGATAGTCATCGAGACCTGAGTTCTTGAACTCAGTGCCATTGTCACTTCTGATGTGCTTGATCTTCACACCAAAGTTGGTTGAAGCCCTCGAGGAAAATCGTTTGAAGACTTCCTGCACTTCAGTTTTGTAAGAGACAAGGTGTACCCATGTGTAACGAGAGTAATCATCAACAATAACAAAGCCATATTGAGATGCTTCATTTGAAATAGAGGAATAATGATTAGGACCGAAGAGATCCATGTGAAGCAATTCAAATGGACGAGTGGTGGTCATGATAGTCTTCGCTGGATGCTTGGCCTTTGTCATCTTTCTAGCTTCACATGCACCGCAAATGTGATCCTTGAGGAATTTGACATTCTCAATGCCAATGACATGCTTCTTCTTCGCAAGCGTGTTGAAATTCCTCATGACTGCATGACCAAGTCGTCGATGCCATAGCCATCCTTTTGAAGCTTTTGCAAGTAGGCACACGGCTGGTTGTCAATCTGCAGAGAAATCAACAATATACAAGTATCCTCTCCTAAAGCCTTCGAAGACTTTGGAATTGTCAGCTTCCATAATCACAACACAACGATACTTGCCAAAGACAACAACCATATCAAGATCACAAAGCATTGAGACAGACATAAGGTTGTATCCTAAGGACTCAACAAGCATGACTTTGTCCATGTGTCGATCCTTTGTGATAGCAACTTTACCTAGACCCAATATCTGACTTTTGCTTTTATCAGCGAAGATGATATGCTTCATATGTGACGATGATAAGGGAGCATCCATCAAAAGATTCTTGTCACCAGTCATGTGATTTGTACATCCACTGTCAAGTACCCATTCAGTGGCTTTGGGTTGATCATCCTGTAGATGAATTAGTGCAACTTACGAACCTCATATACTTCAGCAGTGAAAAATATGATATCACAATTCATTAGATCAATTTCATCAAGCAGTAAGACAGAGGGAGGACGTGTGAAATGAAAGTTCATTTCATCATGGTTAGCATGCGTCCTTTAAGGCAATTTTTCAGGTCCCCAGCAAATTCTTCAGACGTTATAGTACGTCTGGAGACCTGACCCTGCATAAGAGATTAGTTCTTTTTCTTCACCACCCACATCTGAAGGGGTGGCAAAGAGTTCATCACTCTGCGAGCTCCGTATGAGAATGGTGGCATAGCGGCCAAACCATTTCGGTTCACATAAGAGCGGTTAGGGTAAGCATATGAATAAGCAGAGAAATTCTTCGAGGACTTATGAACATAATAATTTGAAGAATAATGCTCATATTCATAGTCCTTGGCTCTTCCCTGCGAAACACAGTTGTTAGCACGATGATGTCCATATGAGGATTTTGATCCATGTGAGGAATTTGATCCCCTTGAGGAATTTGGTCCGTATGAGGACTTGGATCCATATGAAGAATTTGGTCCATATGAAGAATTTGATCTGGGGTTCCTTTTCCTCACAGGTGGTGTCATGAGGACATTCACCTGAAGACTTTGAAGTCACCTTTTGGGAACCCAGATTTTCTTCATAGGAGAACCATTCCTGCAGTTAGTGCCAACATATCTAGCAAATACTTCACCATTCTGATTTTTGAACAGTTTATAGTTGGAGTCAAATGACTCATCACAAGAATGAGAAGATTCACATGTATAGCCAGATAAATTAGATGGATCAACTGGAGGTCCATTTACAGCAACCCATGATGTTTTGGGGTACTGCTCAGGCTTCCAATATGTACCATCAGCATTGAGTTTCCTCTCAAAGGCAATATCCTATTTCCTAGGGTTCCTATTGAGGATCTGCTTTTTAAGCACATCACAAAGAGTCTGATGCCCTTTGAGGCTTTTGTACATGCAAGTCATGTACAATTCCTTCAGCCCTGCATCGTTAGTGATACTAGCAATGTCCTCAGTGTTGGGGAACGTAGTAATTTCAAAAAATTTCCTACGCACACGCAAGACCATGGTGATGCATAGCAACGAGAGGGGAGAGTGTTGTCTACGTACCCTTGTAGACCGAAGCGGAAGCGTTGACACAACGTAGAGGAAGTAGTCGTACGTTCTCCTCGCGATCCAACCGATCACAGCACCGTTACTCCGGCACCTCCGAGTTCTTGGCACACGTTCAGCTCGATGACGATCCCCGGGCTCCGATCCAGCAAAGCGTCGAGGAAGAGTTCCGTCAGCACGACGGCGTGGTGACGATCTTGATGTGTTACCGGCGCAGGGCTTCGCCTAAGCACTGCAACGATATGATCGAGGTGGAATTTGGTGGAAGGGGGCACCGCACACGGCTAAGGAACGATCCGTAGATCAACTTGTGTGTCTTTGGGGTGCCCCCTGCCCCCGTATATAAAGGAGCCAAGGGGGAGGGGCTGGCCGGCCAAGCCTTGGCGCGCCAGAGAGTCCTACTCCCTCTGGGAGTAGGATTCCCCCCCCCCCAATCCTAGTTGGACTAGGATTCTCCAAGGGGGAGAGAGAGGGAGAGGGGGGCGCCCACCTCTCCTAGTCCTAATAGGACTAGGGGAAGGGGGGGAGGCGCGCAGCCCCTAGGGCAGCCCTCTCACCTCTCCTCCAAGGCCCATGTTGGCCCATTATGCTCCCGGGGGGTTCCGGTAACCCTCCCGGTATTCCGGTAAAATCCTGATTTCACCTGGAATGCATCCGATGTCCAAACATAGGCTTCCAATATATAATTCTTTATGTCTCGACCATTTCGAGACTCCTCGTCACGTCCATGATCACATCCGGGACTCCGAACTCCTTCGGTACATCAAAATGCATAAACTCATAATAACTGTCATCGTAACGTTAAGCGTGCGGACCCTACGGTTCGAGAACAATGTAGACATGACCAAGACACGTCTCCGGTCAATAACCAATAGCGGGACCTGGATGCCCATATTGGCTCCTACATATTCTACGAAGATCTTTTATCGGTCAGACCGCATAACAACATACGTTGTTCCCTTTGTCATCGGTATGTTACTTGCCCGAGATTCGGTCGTCGGTATCCAATACCTAGTTCAATCTCGTTACCGGCAAGTCTCTTATCTCATTCTGTAATACATCATCTCGCAACTAACTCATTGGTTGCAATGCTTGCAAGGCTTTATGTGATGTGCATTACCGAGAAGGCCCTGAGATACCTCTCCGACAATCGGAGTGACAAATCCTAATCTCGAAATACGCCAACTCAACATGTACTTTCGGAGACACCTGTAGAGCACCTTTATAATCACCCACTTACGTTGTGACATTTGGTAGCACACAAAGTGTTCCTACGGTAAATGGGAGTTGCATAGTCTCATAGTTAAAGGAACATGTATATGTCATGGATAAAAGCAATAGCAACATACTAAACGATCAGGTGCTATGCTAATGGAATGGGTCATGTCAATCAGATCATTCAACTAATGATGTGATCTCGTTAATCAAATAACAACTCTTTGTTCATGGCTAGGAAACATAACAATCTTTGATTAATGAGTTAGTCAAGTAGAGGCATACTAGTGACACTCTGTTTGTCTATGTATTCACACATGTATTATGTTTCCAGTTAATACAATTCTAGCATGAATAATAAACATTTATCATGATATAAGGAAATAAATAATAACTTTATTATTGCCTCTAGGGAATATTTCCTTCAGTCTCCCACTTGCACTAGAGTCAATAATCTAGATTACAAAGTAATGATTCTAACACCCATGGAGTCTTGGTGCTGATCATGTTTTGCTCGTGGAAGAGGCTTAGTCAACGGGTCTGCAACATTCAGATCCGTATGTATCTTGCATATCTCTATGTCTCCCACCTGGACCAAATCCCGGATGGAGTTGAAGCGTCTTTTGATGTGTTTGGTTCTTTTGTGAAATCTGGATTCCTTTGCCAAGGCAATTGCACCAGTATTGTCACAAAAGATTTTCATTGGACCCGTTATGCTAGGTACAACACCTAGGTCGGATATGAACTCCTTCATCCAGACTCCTTCATTAGCTGCTTCCGAAGCGGCTATGTACTCAGCTTCACATGTAGATCCCGCCACGACGCTTTGTTTAGAACTGCACCAACTGACAGCTCCACCGTTTAATGTAAATACGTATCCGGTTTGCGATTTAGAATCGTCCGGATCAGTGTCAAAGCTCGCATCGACATAACCGTTTACGACGAGCTCTTTGTCACCTCCATAAATGAGAAACATATCCTTAGTCCTTCTTAAGTACTTAAGGATGTTCTTGACCGCTGTCCAGTGATCCACTCCTGGATTACTTTGGTACCTTCCTGCTAAACTTACAGCAAGGCACACATCAGGTCTGGTACACAGCATTGCATACATGATAGAGCCTATGGCTGAAGCATAGGGAACATTTTTCATTTTCTCTCTATCTTCTGCGGTGGTCGGGCATTGAGTCTTACTCAACTTCACACCTTGTGCCACAGGCAAGAACCCTTTCTTTGCCTGATCCATTTTGAACTTTTTCAAAACTTTGTCAAGGTATGTGCTTTGTGAAAGTCCTATTAAGCGTCTTGATCTATCTCTATAGATCTTAATGCCCAATATGTAAGCAGCTTCACCGAGGTCTTTCATTGAAAAACTCTTATTCAAGTATCCCTTTATGCTATCCAGAAATTCTATATTATTTCCGATCAGCAATATGTCATCCACATATAATATCAGAAATGCTACAGAGCTCCCACTCACTTTTTTGTAAATACAGGCTTCTCCAAAAGTCTGTATAAATCCAAATGCTTTGATCACACTATCAAAGCGTTTATTCCAACTCCGAGAGGCTTGCACCAGTCCATAAATGGATCGCTGGAGTTTGCACACTTTGTTAGCTTCCTTTGGATCGACAAAACCTTCTGGTTGCATCATATACAACTCTTCTTCCAGAAATCCATTCAGGAACGCAGTTTTGACATCCATTTGCCAAATTTCATAATCATAAAATGCGGAACTGCTAACATGATTCGGACTGACTTAAGCATCGCTACGGGTGAGAAAGTCTCATCGTAGTCAATCCCTTGAACTTGTCGAAAACCTTTTGCAACAAGTCGAGCTTTATAGACAGTAACATTACCATCAGCGTCAGTCTTCTTCTTAAAAATCCATTTATTCTCAATTGCTTGCCGATCATCGGGCAAGTCAACCAAAGTCCACACTTTGTTTTCATACATGGATCCCATCTCAGATTTCATGGCCTCAAGCCACTTTGCGGAATCTGGGCTCACCATCGCTTCTTCATAGTTCGTAGGTTCATCATGGTCTAGTAACATGACTTCCAAAATAGGATTACCGTACCACTCTGGTGCGGATCTTACTCTGGTTGATCTACGAAGTTCAGTAGAAACTTGATCTGAAGTTTTATGATCATTATCATTAGCTTCCTCCCTATTTGATGTAGGTGTCACAGGAACAGATTTCTGTGACGTACTACTTCTCAATAAGGGAGTAGATACTGTTATCTCATCAAGTTCTACTTTCCTCCCACTCACTTCTTTCGAGAGAAACTCCTTCTCCAGAAAGTTTCCGATTTTAGCAACAAAAATTTTGCCTTCGGATCTGTGATAGAAGGTATACCCAATAGTCTCCTTTGGGTATCCTATGAAGATACATTTTTCCGATTTGGGTTCGAGCTTATCAGGTTGAAGTTTTTTCACATAAGCATCGCAGCCCCAAACTTTAAGAAACGACAACTTTGGTTTCTTGCCAAACCACAGTTCATAAGGCGTCGTCTCAACGGATTTTGATGGTGCCCTATTTAATGTGAATGCGGCCGTCTCTAGAGCATAACCCCAAAAAGATAGCGGTAAATCGGTAAGAGACATCATAGATCGCACCATATCCAGTAAAGTACGATTATGACGTTCGGACACACCATTACGTTGTGGTGTTCCGGGTGGCGTGAGTTGCGAAACTATTCCGCATTGTTTCAAATGTAGACCAAACTCGTAACTCAAATATTCTCCTCCACGATCAGATTGTAGAAACTTTATTTTCTTGTTACGATGATTTTCCACTTCACTCTGAAATTCTTTGAACTTTTCAAATGTTTCAGACTTGTGTTTCATTAAGTAGATATACCCATATCTGCTTAAATCATCAGTGAAGGTGAGAAAATAACGATATCCGCCACGAGCCTCAACATTCATTGGACCACATACATCAGTATGTATGATTTCCAATAAATCTGTTGCTCTCTCCACAGTACCGGAGAACGGTGTTTTAGTCATCTTGCCCATAAGGCACGGTTCGCAAGTGCCAAGTGATTCATAATCAAGTGACTCCAAAAGTCCATCAGTATGGAGTTTCTTCATGCGCTTTAGACCGATATGACCTAAACGGCAGTGCCACAAATAAGTTGCACTATCATTATCAACTCTGCATCTTTTGGCTTCAACATTATGAATATGTGTATTACTACTATCGAGATTAAGTAAGAACAAACCACTCTTTAATGGCGCATGACCATAAAAGATATTACTCATATAAATAGAACAACCATTATTCTCTGATTTAAATGAATAACCGTCTCGCATCAAACAAGATCCAGATATAATGTTCATGCTCAACGCTGGTACTAAATAACAATTATTTAGATCTAATATTAATCCCGAAGGTAGATGTAGAGGTAGCGTGCCGACCGCGATCACATCGACTTTGGAACCATTTCCCACGCGCATCGTCACCTCGTCCTTAGCCAATCTTCGCTTAATCCGTAGCCCCTGTTTTGAGTTGCAAATATTAGCAACAGAACCAGTATCAAATACCCAGGTGCTACTGCGAGAATTAGTAAGGTACACATCAATAACATGTATATCATATATACCTTTGTTAACCTTGCCATCCTTCTTATCCGCCAAATACTTGGGGCAGTTCCGCTTCCAGTGACCAGTCTGCTTGCAATAGAAGCACTCAGTTTCAGGCTTAGGTCCAGACTTGGGTTTCTTCTCTTGAGTAGCAACTTGCTTGCTGTTCTTTTTGAAGTTCCCCTTTTCTTCCCTTTGCCCTTTTTCTTGAAACTAGTGGTTTTGTTAACCATCAACACTTGATGCTCCTTTTTGATTTCTACCTCCGCGGCTTTTAGCATCGCGAAGAGCTCGGGCATAGTTTTGGTCATCCCTTGCATATTATAGTTCATCACGAAGCTCTTGTAGCTTGGTGGTAGTGATTGGAGAATTCTGTCAATGACGCAATCATCCGGAAGATTAACTCCCAGTTGAATCAAGTGATTGTTATACCCAGACATTCTGAGTATATGCTCACTGACAGAACCGTTCTCCTCCATTTTACAGCTATAGAACTTATTGGAGACTTCATATCTCTCAATCCGGGCATTTGCTTGAAATATTAACTTCAACTCCTGGAACATCTCATATGCTCCATGGTGTTCAAAACGTCGTTGAAGTCCCGGTTCTAAGCCGTAAAGCATGGCACACTGAACTATAGAGTAGTCATCAGCTTTGCTTTGCCAGACGTTCACAACATCTGGCGTAGCTCTTGCACCAGGCCTGGCACCTAGCGGTGCTTCCAGGACGTAATTCTTCTGTGCAGCAATGAGGATAATCCTCAAGTTACGGACCCAGTCCGTGTAATTGCTACCATCATCTTTCAACTTTGCTTTCTCAAGGAACGCATTAAAATTCAACGGAACAACAACACGAGCCATCTATCTACACAACATAGACAAGCAAGATACTATCAGGTACTAAGTTCATGATAAATTAAAGTTCAATTAATCATATTACTTAAGAACTCCCACTTAGATAGACATCTCTCTAATCCTCTAAGTGATCACGTGATCCAAATCAACTAAACCATGTCCGATCATCACGTGAGATCGAGTAGTTTCAATGGTGAACATCATTATGTTGATCATATCTACTATATGATTCACGCTCGACCTTTCGGTCTCTGTGTTCCGAGGCCATATCTGTATATGCTAGGCTCGTCAAGTTAAACCTGAGTATTCCGCGTGTGCAACTGTTTTGCACCCGTTGTATTTGAACGTAGAGCCTATCACACCCGATCATCACGTGGTGTCTCAGCACGAAGAACTTTCGCAACGGTGCATACTCAGGGAGAACACTTCTTGATAATTTAGTGAGAGATCATCTTATAATGCTACCGTCAATCAAAGCAAGATAAGATGCATAAAAGGATAAACATCACATGCAATCAATATAAGTGATATGATATGGCCATCATCATCTTGTGCTTGTGATCTCCATCTTCGAAGCACCGTCATGATCATCATCGTCACCGGCGTGACACCTTGATCTTCATCGCAGCATCGTTGTCGTCTCGCTAATCTTATGCTTCTACGACTATCACTACCGTTTAGCAATGAAGTAAAGCATTACATCGCGATTGCATTGCATACAATAAAGCGACAACCATATGGCTCCTGCCAGTTGCCGGTAACTCGGTTACAAAACATGATCATCTCATACAATAAAATTTAGCATCACGTCTTGACCATATCACATCACAACATGCCCTGCAAAAACAAGTTAGACATCCTCTACTTTGTTGTTGCAAGTTTTACGTGGCTGCTACGGGCTTTAAGCAAGAACTCATCTTACCTACGCATCAAAACCACAACGATAGTTTGTCAAATAGACTCCATTTTAACCTTCTCAAGGACCGGGCGTAGCCACACTCGGTTCAACTAAAGTTGGAGAGACAGTCTTCCGCAAGCCATCTATGTGCAAAGCACGTCGAGGGAACCGGTCTCGCGTAAGTGTACGCGTAAGGTTGGTCCGGATCGTCTCGTCCAACAATACCGCTGAACCAAAGTATGACATGCTGGTAGGCAGTATGACTTGTATCGTCCACAACTCACTTGTGTTCTACTCGTGCAAATAACATCAAACCATAAAACCTAGGCTCGGATGCCACTGTTGGGGAACGTAGTAATTTCAAAAAAAATTCCTACGCACACGCAAGACCATGGTGATGCATAGCAACGAGAGGGGAGAGTGTTGTCTACGTACCCTTGTAGACCGAAGCGGAAGCATTGACACAACGTAGAGGAAGTAGTCGTACGTTCTCCTCGCGATCCAACCGATCACAGCACCGTTACTCCGGCACCTCCGAGTTCTTGGCACACGTTCAGCTCGATGACGATCCCCGGGCTCCGATCCAGCAAAGCGTCGAGGAAGAGTTCCGTCAGCACGACGGCGTGGTGACGATCTTGATGTGTTACCGGCGCAGGGCTTCGCCTAAGCACTGCAACGATATGATCGAGGTGGAATTTGGTGGAAGGGGGCACCGCACACGGCTAAGGAACGATCCGTAGATCAACTTGTGTGTCTTTGGGGTGCCCCCTGCCCCCGTATATAAAGGAGCCAAGGGGGAGGGGCTGGCCGGCCAAGCCTTGGCGCGCCAGAGAGTCCTACTCCCTCTGGGAGTAGGATTCCCCCCCCCCAATCCTAGTTGGACTAGGATTCTCCAAGGGGGAGAGAGAGGGAGAGGGGGGCGCCCACCTCTCCTAGTCCTAATAGGACTAGGGGAAGGGGGGAGGCGCGCAGCCCCTAGGGCAGCCCTCTCACCTCTCCTCCAAGGCCCATGTTGGCCCATTATGCTCCCGGGGGGTTCCGGTAACCCTCCCGGTATTCCGGTAAAATCCTGATTTCACCTGGAATGCATCCGATGTCCAAACATAGGCTTCCAATATATAATTCTTTATGTCTCGACCATTTCGAGACTCCTCGTCATGTCCGTGATCACATCCGGGACTCCGAACTCCTTCGGTACATCAAAATGCATAAACTCATAATAACTGTCATCGTAACGTTAAGCGTGCGGACCCTACGGTTCGAGAACAATGTAGACATGACCGAGACACGTCTCCGGTCAATAACCAATAGCGGGACCTGGATGCCCATATTGGCTCCTACATATTCTACGAAGATCTTTTATCGGTCAGACCGCATAACAACATACGTTGTTCCCTTTGTCATCGGTATGTTACTTGCCCGAGATTCGATCGTCGGTATCCAATACCTAGTTCAATCTCGTTACCGGCAAGTCTCTTTTCTCGTTCTGTAATACATCATCTCGCAACTAACTCATTGGTTGCAATGCTTGCAAGGCTTTATGTGATGTGCATTACTGAGAAGGCCCTGAGATACCTCTCCGACAATCGGAGTGACAAATCCTAATCTCGAAATACGCCAACTCAACATGTACTTTCGGAGACACCTGTAGAGCACCTTTATAATCACCCAGTTACGTTGTGACGTTTGGTAGCACACAAAGTGTTCCTACGGTAAATGGGAGTTGCATAGTCTCATAGTTAAAGGAACATGTATAAGTCATGGATAAAAGCAATAGCAACATACTAAACGATCGGGTGCTATGCTAATGGAATGGGTCATGTCAATCAGATCATTCAACTAATGATGTGATCTCGTTAATCAAATAACAACTCTTTGTTCATGGCTAGGAAACATAACCATCTTTGATTAATAGCTAGTCAAGTAGAGGCATACTAGTGACACTCTGTTTGTCTATGTATTCACACATGTATTATGTTTCCAGTTAATACAATTCTAGCATGAATAATAAACATTTATCATGATATAAGGAAATAAATAATAACTTTATTATTGCCTCTAGGGCATATTTCCTTCACTCAGATGAGGAATTAGTGATAGCAGAGGCAGGCAAAAAATATGTAACATTTGAAGCATTTGAACATTCAGGTGAAGAATTAGCATATTCTCATTCAATGCATTTTAAACATGGAGTAATAAATTCTTCCTGAGTAGCGCTGATTTGTTGAGCAAGTAATGAATCGCGCTCCTTCTGAAGATCTTCATAACTCACTCTTAGCTTCTCAAGATCTTGCTTCTTTTGAAGATATTCATAAGGAAGCTTCTCATGATCAGATAAGAGAGTGTTATGATGACTTTGAAGGTTGTCAAACCTGGTCTGAAGTCTCTGAAGATTTTCAGTTAAGGCCTTAGTGCGATCCAATTCTTCACCCAACATATCATCACTTTTGTCTAGCATGTTTTGAACCTTTTCAAAAGCCTTTTGTTGTTGCACAGCAATCTTAGCAAGTTTAGAGTAGCAAGGCTTAAGATTTTCATCAGATTCATCCTCACTAGATTCAGAGGAGGCGTATTTGAGTACCTTGGCACCTTTTGCCATGAAGCAATAGGAGGGAGCGAAGTCATCACTGCCTTTCATCAGCCTTGTTGGTGAGATCATTTTCTTCAGAGGTGAAGACGGGCTTGCTGAACGCAGTAGCGAGGGCTAGGCTCGCCACACCAGACTCGGAGTCTTCAGATTGTTCCTCTTCCTCATTTTCTTCAGATTCAGCCTCAGAGTCCATTTCCTTGCCAATAAATACCCGAGCCTTCTTGGAGCTGCTCTTCTTGTGAGACGAAGACTTCGAGGATTTTGATGATGAAGATTTTGAGGACTTCTTCTTTTTCTTCGCATCATCAGAACTGTAATCCTTGTATTTCTTCTTCTTTGATTCCTTTTCCCACTGAGGATAATCTTGAATGTAATGTCCTGGTTTCTTGCACTTGTGACAAAGCCTCTTCTTGTAGTCACTGGATGAGGAATCATTGCTCCTTGAGGGTTTTCCAAAGCGACCACGTCTTGAGAACTTCTGGAATTTCTTCACAAGTAGTGCTAGATCATGACTCAATTCTTCAGGATCACCAAGGCTGCTACCAGTATCTTCATCTTCGGACTCAGATACTACCTTGGCCTTTAGTGCACGTGATCTTCCATAGCTCAAACCATAGAGATCTCTCTTCTCGGCAAGCTGGAACTCATGAGTGTTTCGCCTCTCGAGGATATCAGGCGGTTCAAGTGACTTGTAATCAGCACGCTCTTGTATCATCAGTGCCAGAGTATCAATTGAGGAATCAAGCGATCTTAGCAATTTCTTCACCACCTCATGGTCGGTGATGTCAGTGGCACCAAGTGCTTGCAGCTCATTTGAGATGTCAGTGAGGCGATCAAAGGTTTGCTGCACATTTTCATTGTCGAGTCTTTTGAAGCGGTTGAAGAGATTGCAAAGAACATCAACTCGAGAGTCATGCTGAGTTGAAACTCCTTCATTGACTTTGGACAGCCTATCCCAGATAAGCTTAGCAGTTTCCAAAGCACTCACTCTACCATACTGACCTTTACTCAGATGGCCACATATGATATTCTTCGCTTGGGAATCGAGTTGCTTGAATCTCTTCGCATCGGTAGCGTTCAGTGAGGGTGAGATGGAGGGAACACCATTTCCACAACGTACCAGAGATCGTTATCAATTGCCTCAAGATGCATTCGCATCTTATTCTTCCAGTAGGGGTAGTCCGTCCCATCAAAGGTAGGACACCCAGCAGAGACCTTGATCATACCTGCGGTCGACATAACTAAAACTCCAGGCGGTTAAACCAAAATCACACAGAACAAGGGAGTACCTTGCTCTGATACCAATTGAAAGTGCATTATATCGACTAGAGGGGGGTGAATAGGCGATTTTTATGAAATTCTTCACTGAGGAATTTGCTCGTGAGGAAATTCCTTTGCAAAGAACTACTAGCAGCGGAATAAGTACTCAGATGAAAACATAACAGAATTCAAGCATAGTCATCATGATGAAATGAAGACAAACACAGAGTACAGAAAGCGTAAACACAGGATAACTCAAGATGAAGACAAACAGACTGAAGAAATTGGACTGAGGAAATTGAGAAAGTTTTCAGTCAAAGTCTTCAAACACAGATATGAACAAAACACACAACAAGTGATGAGGAAATGAAAGTGTTGAGGAAATAGAACCAGTAAGCTTGGTGAAGACAATGATTTGGTAGACCAGTTCCAACTGCTGTCTCAGTTGTACATCTGGTTGGAGCGGCTGAGTATTTAAACTCGAGGACACCTAGTCCCGGACACATAGTCCTCACCATATTCTCCTTGAGCTAAGGACACACAATCCTCGCCCAATCACTCGCGGTAAGTCTTCAGGTGACTTCCAAACCTTCACAGACTTGGTCACTCGGCGATCCACAATTCCTCTTGGATGCTCTAGACCTTGACGCCTAACCGTCTGGAAGAAGCACAGTCTTCAAAGGTAACAACCGTCGGATCCACGCAGGATCAATCTCTTCAGTGATGCTCAATCACTTTGGGTTTGTAGGTGTTTGGGTTTGGGTTTGGATTTTCCTCACTTGATGATTTTCGCTCAAAGTCCTCGGAGGATGGGTTGCTCTCAAATGACAAGTGTCAGTTTCTCTCGGAGCAGCCAACCAGCTAGTGGTTGTAGGGGGCGGCTATTTATAGCCTAGGGAGCAGCCCGACATGATAAGACATAAATTCCCTTCAATGATATGACCATTAGGTTGATAAGATATTTTGGGACAGCTGGCCCATAGCACAGCAATGGTCGGAAATTCGAGGTACAAATTCCTCAGGGCTATCATGTTCCTCACGGTGTAGGCAATTCCCACTGGCGAATTCCTAACTCCTCAGTCAGAACAAAGTCATCAGTGATCAGAAGAACTACGTCTCTGTCACTAAAGAAATTGACTGAACTGTATGAGATTTCCAATGGCTTCACTCGAAGGGATTGGTAGATGTAGGATTTGAGTTGAGCATCACATGGAAATTTTCTCCTTAGTATTTCCTCGACCCCCTTTAACAGTACGGTGTTTCCTATGGCTCAAGAAAGAGAAAATGAAACTACGAAAACAAAAGTCTTCACGCTTCATGTTCCTCGAATGAATACCGAGTCTTCAAGGTCACACCAATTTCTTCACTTTCAAATCTTCAGAAAGTCTTCTGTATATCAAAGTCTTCAGTCGAGGAACTTCATTTTTAGGGGTCGACTTTCTCTGTAAATATCAAACTCCTCATAGACTTATAGACCTGTGTACACTCATAAACGCATTAGATACTTAACCTATAAGTCTTCAGTACACCAAAATCACTAAGGGGCACTAGATGCACTTACACTCGCTAAGATCTAAGCTATGAAAAGAACAGCACAAGAGACACAGGGTTTATACTGGTTCGTGGCACCGTTGTGGTGTAATACCCTACTCCAGTTTGTGGTGTAGTGGATTGCCTCTTGGGCTGATGGTGATGAGCAATACAAGGAAGAACTACCTCGCGAGGGTCTGTTCTTGGCTGGGGCGATGAACTGCCAGGGGGAGTTCAGTCGCCCTTCTCTCTCTCTCTCTCTGATTCTGATTGCGTTTCTAATTCGATTCTCCTTTCTCCTCTCTACCCTGGGGGTGGCTAGTCCTATTTATAGGCAAGGGCCCTGGGCCTCTTCCCAAATATTAAGCGGGAAGGGCGCCAACAATTGGCCATTTTGAAGGGGAACATCCGGTACACTTATCCTGACTAAAGTTGGTCCTCGCCTGCCAAAGGCTCTGGTGGTGACGCCGGCTTGGGCTCCACAATGACTTCTTCCCTGCCGCTGGGCTGGTCTTGGTCTCGTTGCACCGAAATGGGTGCCTTTGCTTGATGCTCTCGCCTGCGCTTGCTCCCTTTGCACCAAAGAGGAAAGGAGGATACTACGCGGGCTGGCGCCTGCCTGACGCCCTTGGTCATCATGGCTTGCGTCACGGGCACCTTGTGAGGTACCCCGCCTTGATCTCTCCGCCTCCTCGCGAGCCATCTTGATGAGGCCGTGCCTGAGAAAGCTCCGTGTCGTCCGCCCCGCGAGGCTTGGCCCCTTGCGAGGGTCTTGGGTCTGTGTTGATGAAGATGGGCCGTGCTGGGCCCCCCTTTGAGCCACGTCGCAGGCAGGGAAGTCTAGGGACCCCCGTTCCTAGAACGCCGACAGTAGCCCCCGGGCCCAAGGCGCGCCGAGACTTGGTCGTGCAGTGAGGCGAAAGGGCAAGGGCAAAGTGCCGCGGGCCCTAACAGCCTGCGGCCTTGGGCGCCGCGTGGCGGTTGATTGGACGTGAGCGCCTCAGCAACCGCGCTAGTTGATAAAGGAGCGGCATCTGCCTAGGCTTTGCTTTTTTGCTTTCTCCAGTTGCTGCTCAGATCCCCTTTCTTGCGCCTCTCCTTCATTCTTCCAAAATTTCCAGATCTACTTCGACCGTGTGACCTTGGAAGCCATGGTGCCTCGTCAGTCCTCGGCTGGAGCTTGGTACTTGTCTGCCCTGGACTCGCCGAACGTGTCGGAGGCGAGCCTCGCCCGGTTGCGCCGGGTGGCGGCGGCGTAGGGCATCGACGGGGCGAAGGTGTTCAAGGCCGGCTCTACCACCCCTGAGGGCCAAGGGAGCACCTTCCATCCGCTCTTTGTAAGCGCCATTGCTGCTGGCCTGGTGCCTCCCTTCTCCGAGTTCTTCCTTTCTGTCCTCCGCCATTATAAGCTACAGGCTCTGCATCTGCACCCCAACTCCGTCCTTCTCCTGGCAATCTTCGCCTATTACTACGAGGCTCATGTAGGGGTGCATCCCTCAGTGCCTTGATGCGCCACTACTTCTACCTCCGGACCTCCTGCGGTCATACTTCCACGTGCGCGAGCTTCGTCGCGTATGGTGGCGCCATTGCCATTTCGAGCCCCTGGAAAAGGATTGAGTGCTTCAGGAGCAAGTGGGTCTTGGAAGATGCTGGGCGCATCCACCCTCGGCTGATCTTGCCCACGAAGCAACCCATGAGCTCCAGCGATTGGGGTCGAGCGGAGCTCGCGGACCCCCGCGCGAAGCTGGTGTTGGAGAAGATGGACGCGGATCTGAGGCCAGCCAACATGGCGGCGGCAAAGCTGACCGGCGCGTCGCTGCTGAGGGAATTCCTGGAGCACCAGCTGGCTCCGCTTCGGCGGTACTCACTTCCGATGTGGAGGCCCCATCCGAGCCCCGCGACCTTGGCCGATGAAGATCTGGTTGCAGTCCTCCAATCTCTGGTTGGGGGCGATGTGGCGAGGTTGGAGGGCGCTCCTGCACCCTTGTTCCTCAGCGACGACTGGGAGCAGGTAGTGGAGTCCATGCCCGTCTTCAACGGGGAGGGGCCCATGCCCACGGAAGCTCCCAAGGAACCGATGGACGTGTCCACCGACGACTCTAGCGAAGAGGAGGAAGGAGGGGAGCGGGAAAAAGGGCTTGACTCCGAGGCGACTGATGGAGAGTTGAGGGCTCCCCTCCCTCGGCGCAGGCCCCACGGCCTCCGCCTCTCTCCGAGAGATGGCGACAAGGATGATGACGAGCAGGGCGGCGGGAGCTTGCCCCTGATCCCGAAGAAGGATAGGACCGGGCTGATCTCCCGCGGGTCTGCCCCGGCCCCGAGGCGGACCGCAGACACGCCTTCCACTCCCGAGCTTCCCAAGGCTGACCCTTCCAGCCGGCTTTCGGGCTTCAAATTTGGCCGGAGGCTGCTTGAGCTTGCTGGCGACGACCCGTAAGTGCTTGATTCTTGTCTTTATTTCTTGTTCTGCTGCTGAGGCTTGACGTCCGCATCTCTTGGATAGGCTGGCGCCAGCAGCAAAGAAGCCGAAGGGAGCTCCTGAGGTTCCATCTGGGGCAGCGCCTCTGCCCGCGAAGGAAGGTGACCGCGATGCATGGGCCTCTCCTGCCCGGTCGTCCTCTATGGCCGCGATGCACGGGCCTCTCCTGCCCGCGAAGGAAGGTGACCGCGAGGCCTGGCTGAGCCGGCTGGGGCGAGCTCAGCCCCCATGGCCCAAGCGACTCCCGAGGTGCCTTTGCCTGCTGCCGCCACCACAGCCGTGGGGGCGCAGCAAGCTCCGCCTCAGGATGCTGCGGTCGTGCTGCCGCCTTCTCCTCCTACTCCACCGACTGCTGTCTCTCCGACTCCTCCTGCCGTTCTGGATCGTGCTACTGCTGAGCTAGACCGGCTACGGCAGGATCTTCTTGGCGCCGACCCTCGCTTGGTGGCCGGGCACTTGGAGCTGGCTTCAGGATGGATTCGCTCTAACGCTTTGATTCAGGCGGCGCTGGTCCAGGCCTCGACGGCTTGCGATGAGGAGAGGCAGGCCGTCATTGAGGCGAAGGCTGCTCGTGACACAGCTCTGGGGGAGGTGGTCGACGTCCGTGGTCGCTGCAAGGCTCTGGAGGACGAGCTGCAAGGCTTGCGGGACCAGCTCACGAAAGAGGCCCGCCTTCACCAAGAGCAGGAAGAAGGCGTGAAGGCTCGCGAGGTGGCCGTCAAGGGCCGGGAGGCCAAGCTCAAGAAGCGCCATGACCGCCTAGGCGCGTTGTAGCAGGAGTTGGGGGCGAGGAAGGTCGAGCTGGACGACAAGGCCCAGGTTCTTGCCAAGGACTGCGTGGCGTTCACGGAGATGGAGGCGAGGGCTCGCTCCTCGGTGAGGACGCTTTATGACAGCGGCCTGGAGAGCCCGCTGCCCAGCGCCGAGGACGGCCCCGCCAAGCTGCTTCCCTTCCTGGTTCGCGCTCTTGAAGATGTCGCCCTTGGCCTTGGCCCCACGGCCGAGGCCGAGGCGCGTGTCCTGTCTTCTGCTGCATTGACGCGGGTCCTCACCCACATCTACCTTCGCGATCCCAGCGTCGACCTCGACAGCCTGCTGGAGCCAGCAAACGGCGAGCGTGCCGCTGTCGCTGCCGAGGCCGTGAAGGGTCGCGCGGAGGCTCTGCTGGGGAAGTTCCGGGCCTTCAGCACCAAGCCGAAGCGAGGCGCTGCCGACCCTAGTGCTCCATGAGGCGAACCCACTCTGCGCTGCTCCACCGCCGTCAAGTGATTCCGTTGTGGCTCCTGTCCTGTCTTTAATTCCTGCACATGTACCATGCCTCAGGGAGGCGTTTAAACTTGTGTCTGGGATTGAGATGGCAGTGTGGACTGTAATATTTGCTTTTGAATTCCTTGAAATTTACGCTTTTCCTTCCTACTTGCTTATGTTCTATGCCGGCGGAGCCCGGCCCCGCGCGTACCTCACCCAGCATTAGCCCCGACCGGGAACCAGGACGGAACCAAGGACTGAGGGGCTGCGTGACAAGTTAGGCTCCTGAGTCGCGATGCTCAGGAGTCCCCCTTGGCGCACGAACAGCAAGTAGGGAGGTGATCCTTGAAATTTACGCTTTTCCTTCCAACTTGCTTATGTTCTACGCCGGCAGAGCCCAGCCCCGCGCGTACCTCACCCAGCATTAGCCCCGACCGGGAACCAGGACGGGACCAAGGAGTGAGGGGCTACGTGACCAGTTAGGCTCCTGAGTCGCGATGCTCAGGAGTACCCCTTGGCGCGCGAACAGCAAGTAGGGAGGTGAGATGTGGGTTCTACGTCTGAACAGGCCGGCCCCGCGCGTACCTCACCCAGCGTTAGCCTTTCGGAACTAAGGAGTGAGGGGCTACGAGACCAGTTAGGTTCCTGAGTCGTGATGCTGAGGAGTCCCCCTTGACGCTCGAACGACCTTCGTACCTTGGCTCCGCTCAGGGAGAGACGCGCGACGAACCAGGCCGGGGGGGCCTGGCTGGGTGGCGTGCGTCTGGGTGTGACTCAGGCGCAGCCCCCGTACCCAGCCCCCTCACGCGGCACTCCCGAGGGGAGGCGTTACGATGAGGCTAGACACTGAGCTCTGGGCTCCTTGAGGTTGATGCGGCCCGGGGGCCACCCTCAGTTGTTTATCACCAGCGCGGAGCATAACACTTCCGTATGTGTATGGGCATAGCCGCTCCTCGGCAGTGTTGTCAGCCAGCGCGGAGCATGGTGCTTCCACTGGTACGTGGGAGGGGGCTCCCCTCCGGGAGGAGCGCCTGGGGCGTGTACAGCCCCGCCCTGACACGTGGCTGGCACGGTAGGGCCTGGCGAGGTGTATCTGGGCACCCGTGAGCCAGCGCGGGACTCACGGGGCCCTACCTCTAGGCGGGTTGCGCCTGCCACTGGGCCTTATCTTGTGATGTGTTCCTGCAAATTTGGTTAGATGACGGCACTCTACGTCCTCAGGTCCCGGCCCTCGAGCTGGTCTCAGCCGTCGCTGGTATGCTAGGTCGCGATGCCGTGGACAAGGCCAGAGGGTGAGGGCTGGAGAGCCAGTAAGAGCCCTGAGTCGCGATGCTCAGGTACTCCCCCTTTAACATGCAAGTGGTCGACATGGAGAAGAAGAGGAGCAGTGGACCGGCATCAAATAATCAAGCATGGTAGGTCGAACGCATAGCCGGAAATAAACGCAAAAGGGATACATGCCGCTGGGTCTGGCCCGAGCGACTTGGGGATGATGCAGCCCGAGGGGCGCCCCCAACAAAGTAAGCTAACAACATGAAATAAAAGGGATACATGCCGCACGGACGGATCCACGCGGCCTGGGAATGATGCAGCCCTGGGGGCGCTCCCAGCTGGAAATGAAACTTGAAAGATGTCACCTGATGATGTTGAGGACGAATGAGTGTTGGTGTAGCAGACTCGGTGGGCTGCGGAAGCCGATCCTCACGAGCCCCTAGGCCCAAGGGCCTCGGGAGGCTCCGGAGGTGCTGGTGGCCCCTCGCGGACCATCTCCATCTTCACCAAGGCTGCGGAACGCCTGGCCTCTTGAGCCTCCGTGATGCCCCTCCCCGTAGTATCACAGTTACTAACCGGGTCCCCGATGGGTATTGGGTCTGGGGAATAGGATATTGTCCCCATCCCCGTTGTACCCTATGGGGAATAAAATAGTTTGGTAAATATCCCCATGGGGATGATTTTCGCCCATCCCCACCCCCTAATAGATGAAATCCCGACGGGTTTGGCGGGTATGGGGCCCCATTGCCATCCCTAACCGTGATGACCCCGCCACTTCCTGGCATCTTGAGGACGTTGTAGCCGTGGTGAGTTATGGCCATGAACTTGGCCAGCGCTGGGTACCCAAGGATGGCGTTGTACGACAGGCGAATGTGAGCGACGTCGAAGTCGATGAGATCTGTGCGGTAGTTGTTGCGTGTCCCGAAGGTGACAGGGAGGCGGACCTGCCCAATCGGGGCCGTGGAGCCGTCGGTGACTCCGGAGAAAGGCTTGGTTGGCTGAAGCTGGTCGTAGGGCACTTGGAGATTGTTGAATGTTTCCACGGACAGGACGTTGAGCCCTGCCCCGCCATCGATGAGGGTCCTGGTGACCAGCACGTTGCTGATGATTGGGGAACAAAGCATCGGGAGGACTCCGGCTGTGGCTGCAGACTTGAGTTGATCCGCTGAGCTGAACGTGATGGTGCACGACGACCAACTGAGGCGGCGCGTGGCTTCGAGCTTGGGGAGGACTGCATTTACTTCGCAGGCGAACTGCTTGAAGATGCGCTGAGAGGCTGGGGCTTGAGCCCCGCCCAGGATGTAGGCGATCGCGCGCGGCTCCTGGAAGCCCCCAGCCCCCTCGTCCTGATGGCGGTCCTCGTTTCTCCTTAGCTGCGGCGGCAGCGGAGGGAGGCCTGCGTTGCCTTGCGGGCGATCCTCGCGAGGCTGATCCCTCCAGTCTCCCTTGCGAGGCGGGTCTTGCCAGCGGTCCTCGCGAGGTCGATCGCGCCACCCTTGGTGCGGGCCGTGGTCTTCCCAGCGTCTTGCGTTCCTTCCTCCTCCTCGACCGTAGCCCCGGTCACCGCGGTCGGGACGACGGCCGATCCTTCCTTCTCGCATGGCTCGGAGCTCTTGACATTCGTTGGTGTTGTGGGTGTGGAGGTCGTGGTACACACAATACCGACTGCCCTTGGAAGACTCGGGCTGATCTCTGCCCCGCTTGGTGTCCAGTTCTGCCGCAAGCACGGCAGCCCCCTTGCGCTTCATATCCTTGGCCTTGGGCTTCTTCTCTTATGGGTCTGCGGCAGGCAGCTCGAGGAGGGAGAGACACCCTTCCTCAGCCCTAGTGCACTTGGTTGCCAAGTTGAACAGCTCCAAGGAAGTGCACAGGTCTTCATGCATCGCCAGCTCCTCCTTCATCTTGACGTCACGCACGCCGTCGGAGAAAGCTGAGATGATGGCCTCCTCGGTCACCTTGGGAATCTTGAGGCGTGCATTGTTGAAGCGCTGGATGTACTTCTGCAGGGTCTCCCCGGGTTGTTGCTTGATGCGGCGCATGTCGCTCACGGCGGGTGGCCGGTCGCGAGTACCTTGGAAGTTGGCAATGAAGCGGGTGCGCATCTCGTCCCAGGAGGAGATCGTGCCTGGAGCCAGGTTTAGGAGCCAGGTGTGGGACCCGTCCTTGAGCGCCATGGGAAACTAGTTCGCCATGACCTTCTCGTCTCCGTTGGCAGCTTCGATGCCCAGCTCATAGAGCTGGAGGAACTCCGCAGGGTCGGCCGTGTCGTCGTAACGAGGAGGCAGGTCTGGCTTGAACTTGTCGGGCCACGTGATGCTGCATAGCTCGGTGGTGAAGGCACGGCAGCCGGCTGTGGCCACGGGAGGCCTTGGGTGACGGAGAGCTTGGTCTTGCGGGTCCCCATGTGCTGCAGCTGGGAGCAGCACGGGGTCTTGACGTGCGGCAGCAGGGAGCGCCCGGGCAGCTTCTCGCGGGCGAGGGACTTCTTGGCAGCTCTGCTCTTGCCGCGCTGGCACCTAACGGAGCGGCTTCCGCCCAGGGGCCACGCGCCTTGGAGCCAGGGCGCCTTCTTGAGGAGGAGGCGGCTGGGGCGCCCCCGAAGCTTCGTCGCCCATGCAGGGCGGGGTGCGGTGCAGCGGAAAGGACGGCGCAGGAGAGCCCCCTGCGGTGCGGACGAGCTCGGCGACGCGGTCGAGCCATTCTTCGTAGACGTCGTCGACGGGACAGTAGCGCAGGAGCTCGTTTGCCGCAATGAGCGCAGCTCGAGCCTCCATGGGTGCGCGGAGCGCGCGGGACGAAGAACCAGCTGGGGTGAGCGAGGGAGTAGCGGTGCGGCCGTCTTGCCGCACGGACGGATGCTGAGACGATGCTTGCTGCTCGTTCCCCGCTGGGCCGGTGGCGGCGTTGATGACAGGTGACGGGGAACGGCGAGGACACCCGCCGACAGGAGCCGTCTGGGCGACGCGGGAAGAGGGAGCGGCTCGGCGCTCGGTGCGGGCCCGACGAGCATCAGACATGGACGCGATGGTCGGAGGAGAACGGGGCGGTGGAAGATGAATTCCGGCGCACCCCTACCTAGCGCGCCAAATGTCAGATTTCGGGTTTCGACAGACCCTTGAGGTTCGAACATTGGGGTGCGCGCAGAGATTTCCCCTTCTACCTACCTGTACCCCACCTCCTCGCTAAGATCTAAGCTATGGAAAGAACAGCACAAGAGACACAGGGTTTATACTGGTTCGGGCCACCGTTGTTGTGTAATACCCTACTCCAGTTTGTGGTGTGGTGGATTGCCTCTTGGGCTGATGGTGATGATCAATACAAGGAAGAACAGACTCGCGAGGGTCTGTTCTTGGCTGGGGCGATGAACTGCCAGGGGGAGTTCAGTCGCCCTTCTCTCTCTGTGATTCTGATTGCGATTCTAATTCGATTCTCCTTTCTCCTCTCTACCCTGGGGGTGGCTAGTCCTATTTGTAGGCAAGGGCCCTGGGCCTCTTCCCAAATATTGAGCGGGAAGGGCGCCAACAATTGGCCATTTTGAAGGGGAACATATGGTACACTTATCCTGACTAAAGTTGGTCCTCGTCTGCCAAAGGCTCTAGTGGTGACGCCGGCTTGGGCTCCACAATGACTTCTTCCCTGCCGCTGGGCTGGGCTTGGTCTCGTTGCACCAAAATGGGTGCCTTTGCTTGATGCTCTCGCCTGCGCTTGCTCCCTTTGCACCAAAGAGGAATGTAGGACACTGCGCGGGCTGGCGCCCGCCTGGCACCCTTGGTCATCATGGCTTGCGTCACGGGCACCTCGTGAGGTACCCCGCCTTGATCTCTCCGCCTCCTCGCGAGCCAGCTTGATGAGGCCGTGCCTGAGGAAGCTCCGTGTCGTTCGCCCCGCGAGGCTTGGCCCCTCGCGAGGGTCTTGGGTCTGTGTTGATGAAGATGGGCTGTGCTGGGCCCCCCTTTGAGCCACGCCGCAGGCCGCACGCAGGCAAGTCTGGGGACCCCCGTTCCCAGAACGCCGACAAAGTGCCCTGAGGGATGTGGTTCCTGTTCGTCTCCTGCATCGTCGTCCATACCGTCGATGTCTTCGGAGTCGAAATCTAGCATGTCGGCTAAATCATCGAAAGTGGCTACTAAGTGGGTGGTGGGTGGGCGGCGAATTACTTCAGCATCCGCATCCCAATCCTGTCGGTCATATTCCGACCAGGACTCTCCTGACAAGGAGAGAGACCTTGGAGAGTTCAGTATGTCGCCGAAGGGCGAGTGTTGAAAGATATCTACGGAGGTGAACTCCATGATTGGCGCCCAGTCGGTTTCGATTGGCAAGGGCGCAGGCAGTTCGCAGTCCGTGGCCGGAGAAGAATCCGGCAACTTGGAGTCACGGCTTTCATGAAGGGTAAGGTTGGTATTTGGCTCGATCGCTGCTGAGACTGCGGCCTTTGGTGCAGGGTCTAGCCTCCCGTCCACGGATGGCGCGGCCAGCTCCGAATTGAAGGTCAGAGCGGTTGCAGGTGCAATCTCCTGAACACTATCCGACGGCAGAGCTAAATCATGCTCATCATGACGGTGCGGCGCACTCGGTAGGGGCTCGAATCCGTTGAAGATCAAGTCTACGCGGATGTCGGCCATGTAGTTTAAGCTTCCAAACCTGATCTGGTGGCCAGGGGCGTAACTTTCAATCTGCTCCAGATGGCCAAGCGAGTTGGCCCGCAGTACGAAGCCGCCAAATACGAAGATCTGTCCGGCGAGAAAAGTCTCACCCAGGACTACATCGCTATCGATGATCGAAGAGGCCATCAAGCCTAACGATGACGACACAGAGGAACTCTCAATGAAAGCACCAATGTCGGTGTCAAAACCGGTGTATCTCGGGTAGGGGGTCCCAAACTATGTGTCTAGGCGGATGGTAACAGGAGAAAAGGGACACAGTGTTTTTACCCAGGTTCAGGCCCTCTCGATGGAGGTAAAACCCTACTCTTGCTAGATTGATATTGATGATATGGGTAGTATAAGAGTTGATCTACCATGAGATCAGAGAGGCTAAACCCTAGAAGCTAACCTATGGTATGATTGTTGTTATTATGTCCTACAGACTAAACCCTTCGGTTTATATAGACACCGGAGGGGGCTAGGGTTACACAGAGTCGGTTACAAGGAAGGAGATCTACATACCCGTATTGCCAGGCTTGCCTTCCACGCCAAGGAGAGTCCCATCCGGACACGGGACGAAGTCTTCAATCTTGTATCTTCATAGTCCAACAGTCCGGCCAAAGGTTATAGTCCGGCTGTCCGGATACCCCCTAATCCAGGACTCCCTCAACGGTTAATGGACTTCATAATACGCTCATTGCGCTCAATATATACATTTTCTGATGTTTATACGGTCACTAGCTAACCCTCTCTGAGTATGTGTGTGCATGCACGTGTAGGTCGAGCACTTGAGCGTGACTGTGTGTGTTCCGTCGTGTGCTCGGACATGCATGCATTAGTGCCTTGTGCGCGTTTTTGCATCCATGTGTACGTGTGACTGTTGCATGCATGCACGAGGTTGTAGTCCCTCAAATTCACATGTTCATAAGTCAATGCTTTGTCAAAATTTTGCATGCAAGGTTTAATCATTCATTGTTCTCGCATGCATTCTCGATATTCATATGTTGGTAAAGAAAATTTCTGGACGAAAACGAGCCCATGAACTGAGTACAAAGGGGTCTAATAAGCCAGGACAGAGAGAGTAATAGTAGTGAACCGGAAGGAGGGAGTAGGTACTTGTAGTACTACGTAACAATGTGTAGTTACAAAGTTCCTCTATGTGCATCATGTCTACATGTCATGAAAGAAAATAGAGATAAGTACAAGTGAGAGTCAGGAACGGTCATACACGCAAGGGGAGTACGTGTAGGGGCCACTCAGGAGCAGTCAAATCACATAGTAAGTTAGTCGGAAGAAGCAACCATCATTTCACTCTTCAATGACATGTACGCAATATAAAATGGTTGATATGGAGAGAAAAAGAAAACCGCTCCACTATATATACACTAGCTGGAGCCTAAGCTACAAGCCTGCTTGCTTGGGTTTCTCTCTTCACAAGCATCGAACGACGGTGGCAACACCGTTGGTCACAGATCCATCCTGATCCCGCTGCTAGGGGAAGGGGATGATGTTCTGCATAGACGCGATCGACAGCGGCAAGGGAGAAAACCCATTATCATTGCGTCCCGATCGGGGGTCCCCACGGTATGGCTGATGTCACCTCCCAACCGCCCTTCTAGCTACATTTAGACGTCCCAGGTACCACTTCCTTTTTGAGCCGGCTTGCTCCCTGCCGTAACTCCCCACGTAGCTCCATCTCCATGTGGATCTTTCTCTACTAGCGGCTTCTATTTGTGATGAGTTTATGTCTTATGAAATAGTGCCAGTACTATTATTCTAATCACACTTCTTCAATATCTTTGCCAACAGGGATGCTCAGCTCGATTTTAGTGGAATTGCACAAAAGCATTGTATGATCCGAGGGTGCCAGCCTTCTTTCCTTCGATAGGTTCTACCTAGCCAGGAAATTAAATCATGTTTAGGGTTTACGGTTTACGGCGTCGAGATGCCCTGAGTAGTTTTTTTGTACACACACTCACAACTTTTGTATTTAGTTGTGAAGTAAATATTGGCTATGATATGTGAATCATTGAGATTTATCAACATTCGTGTTACTTTTCCTTTGTATTTGATGGAATGTTGTAAACGGGCAACCTTGGAGTAGGAATGAAAATGGAGTGGAAAGTTTCTATTTTTTCGATGAAAAATGGAAACGGAGAGAAACCAACGTTTTGTTTCGTTGGATTGCGCCATTGAGCAAAACCAACGTTTAAATCACGTCTGTCGCGTTCGTCTCTCACCCTCCACGTCTCCACCCCACAAGGTCGCTCGGCATGCCACTAACCGCAAACCGAGTATACGATAACTTTCTTATCTGCTTCTCGATGGATCACGCCATGGAGTACTAGCACTACTGGAAGAGATTAATGAGGAGGGGGAGGACAGCTAGCTGTAGCAAGGACTCTCAAGAACTTTTTACATGCATGTTGTGGCCGGCTATTGCGACCTTTGAACACGGAGCAGTCGCGTGCACTGGGAATTGGCGCAATCAACAATATCTCGGTTGGCGCGCCACTTCAATACCAGCGCCTGTCAGATATTGTGTCCGGTCTAGCCGGGAATGAATGGGGCAATGACCGTTTCGGGCGGGAAGCAAACACGGGTGATGAGGAGGGTTCAGTTTGGTTAGAAGCGGGCGTGGCAGTGGTCCGGGCGCCCGCAAACAAGAGATGTTGTATGTTAATATTGCGGCATATATAATTAACAACGTAAATAATATGCCAGTTGGACAAATATGATTGGAGATGGAGATGGAGATGGAATTTCACGTAAACACGGTTATGCATGTCTATGTCTATGTGTTTGTGCACGACGACTCTCGGGACCTGGAAGCGGGGGCGTGTTCTTGTTCGAGTTTTCTTTCTTGGTACGTTAAAACAAATTGTCCACCAGCTTTCGTTTCTTTCTTCCGAGAATGCGCGTATTCTATTTAAAATCACTGCTATGGAGTGAATTTTTTACTCCATTGTATATATAGCCTCTTGTTTGATATGGTTTCTCGCGTCTCGCTCTCTCACACTCTCCATATCTAAACAAGATGGCAGGGTCACTCTATCTCTCTCCTCACTGGTGGTCACAGATCCGGTCGAATCCCGTCCACTGCGGGAGGTGAGGAGGTGCAGCATTGACGTTGTCGCCATTGGCGATGGAGGAAACCGATGCGCACCGTTCTCTCGGAGACGACGTTGGCGCGGATGAAGATCCTCCGCGCCCTTTTTCGCTGCCGTCGTGTGGGTAGATCTGGCCCGCCCGCCTAAGCGACATCTCGCCCACCTGAGGTATATCTTCTTTTGGATTTCAAGCTTCATTGTACTAGTCTAGCTCCCCCGGTCGCTGCATGTGGGTTTTCTTCTATGCCACTACTCCCCAGCTCCCCATGTACAGTAGCTAGGGTTCGTCGGCTGGTCCAACATCACCTATTTTTTACTATTATAGAGGAAATGCCACTCGAAAAGTTGTCCTGGTTTATGCCTCAGTGGAGGTATACATGTTGTTTTGACAAAAAGTACATGGTGGTTGTGCGGTCATTGTCCATATGTTCCTAGTGTTGCTGATAATCTAATACTATCACTGGTTAAATGAAGAAATGCTTTTTTTCTCAGGTATCCTGGTTTAGTTCCCATCAAGATAATCATGATGCTTTTGTTTGTTGTTGTACTTTTCATTAATTCTTATTGACAATTGAGATGTCGTTGTTAATCTTTTTCCACTGCCAAAACAAAGTAACAATACAATAACCCTTTTTTATATTTTTGCAAATGGCAATGCGTATCTCCATACCCGGGCATGTCTTCCTCAACTTTAGTGGAACTGCAGAAAATTGGATGACCATTGTTGTTCCGCATCACTGTCCTCTTCCACGTGGTTCTTCCTTCCTGGAGCTTGATTACCGAGAAGAAACAGACCACAGTGAGGTGTCGAACTTCATTGATGCCTCACCCAAACATGATGCCAAATGGATGATGCATCACCACGATGACCTATTGATGCTCATGGTTGCACCTCATGGTTGAATCGGCTGGTGAAGATAATCAAATTTCAATGAAAAACAAGCTATCTTCCATCAGTGCTCTTTGCATGTTACCCACAAAGATGATATCCTTCATCAGTTCACCTTGGTTGGGTTGGAGACGCAGTCTTCTTTCACGTAGGTGCAATTTTATCACACAATTGGCTATGAACCAAATGTTTCCTATAAGAAGGATCGGCGTTGGTACTAAGAGCATACATTTTGTATTGATTTCTAAGCCTTCTCACAACTGTGTCTTCAGCTCCCCTGCAATTTTATTTGTCCAGCTATTAACTAAATATGTGGTCAGATTCTCTACTCTTATAAAGAACCGAATTGGTGATGATAGTTTGCCTGCCATCTTGTAATATAGACTGTCCGATCTATATCTGACGGATAGTAAGCGAACTATGCCAATTTTACAAAAGATACCCGCACCTCTCTCCACATTTACAGATAAGGCCTTGCCCCGTTCATCCTTATCTCCCACAACCTCATTGCTGAGCAATTAAAAAGGAAGTCTCTGGAACAATCTGGCATGGTTGCCGCTGCCGGTGTCGTCCATCCCCGTGCCTCTGCCCAGTCCGACCATCAGTCACCACCACGCCCCACACCTCCTCACCTTATCTCTCATGTTTCTCGAGATATCATTTTTTCGATGAAATTCTTGAGATAGCATTTTTTCCGATAAAATTCTCGAGATATCATTAGTTTTTACACATGGGATTACTCCTGCATGGGTCAATCACAACAGGTGTTTTCTAACAAAATGCATCTTGATGTTTCATGCAATGAACGCGCATCTTGCTAGTTTGATTAAAAAATGGCGTGGACTAAAAACCCGGATGGACATAGTAGCCCTCCATTTTTATTTACTCTACATATTAGATTTGACTGAAGTCAAACTTTGTAAAGTTTGATAAAGTTTAGGCCGAACACAACAAACCATATTTATTGAGAGAGGGCAAACTGTACATACTCTCAAACCTTTCCGATAATCGAAATTTAAATTCTTTATTTGTACACACTCTCACACGTTTCCAATAATTTGGCGCATGTGTGATTGTTCACTTAACGGAGGGTAGTGTAGCACACATGAAGGACAGGAAGTGCGACCAGGACGCGTGGATCGTTAGTTCATCGTAAGTAGTTTTCTTCACTGGTACGCTAAATAAAGAGTTTCATTTTGTACTTCCACAATTTAAAACAATTGTTATGGAAAGAAAATGAAAACCACTCCATTATATATTAGTAGTATACACGAGTACCATATAAGTACTATATAAGTTGGAGCCTCAGCGCTTGTTCGCTATGGTTTGCACTCTCCACACTCTCGCCGCACTATATATATATATATATATATATATATATATATATATATATATATATATATATATATATATATATATATATATATTTATATATATATATAGTGTTACTATTCATCACCCAGGGTGCATAATAAGTTATTTTTCACCCGAGGTAATCTTACGATCATTTCATAATTAAATTACGTTTGGAATTCAAATAGTTACATTCCTATTGATTCACTACGTAAATTTTGACATAAGAAAATAAAAATATAGGTCAGAAGACAAGAAAATTTGCAGTTTATGTGTATTTTACACTATGTTTTTACATTTGTAATTTTACATAACATAAAATATTTTTTCGACGATTATATTATTTCTTTATATATATATATATATATATATATATATATATATATATATATATATATATATATATATATATATCAGCGCTCCTTTGCTAGGGTTTTCTATATTCACATTCTCTCACCCTCTTCGCAAGATCTCAACAAGACTGCATTGGCCTCTGTCTATCTATCCCCCCTCACAGTTGGTGAAGGAGCCGTCCGGATCCCGTCGCACCGGGAAGGGGAGGAGGTGCAGCGTTCACTCAATCGCCTTCGGCGAGGGAGGCAATCCATTGCCGGCTGCGCTGTTCCCTTTCACCCAGCGCCTGTGCGGGAGGTCCACCGACCCCTTCTTCCTCGCTGTCGTGCATAGTGTGGGCAGAGCCGGCCTCCCGCCGCACGCCTAGGCACACCCCGATGTCCCTAAGGTATAAATTTCTTTGAAACCATCATTTATCTAGCTGCATGCGGATCTTTTTCGATTCTATAGTCGAATCTAGGTCTTGGTTCAAAGAGGAAAGAAGGGTGGGGTGGGTGGAGCATGAATCTAGGACGTGGTTTAATGAGGAAAGGAGGGAGGGAAAGTATTATAGACTGGCTATCCAGCCGCTTTGTTGGTCGAAAAGGGAAAAAGGGGGTAACCCAGTACACACATCTGTAAGGGACCGATATCTTTGTTGAAGAAGGAAAGAAACTGGGGGTCGGGTAGTTTGTCCAGGACTAGATTTGCTTCCGTCACGTAGGAAAAAGGTTCAAAGGAAACAAATATGGGACCAACGCAGATATGCTGCTTGGCAACATACTCTGCATCACCCATTGATACGTGTGGACGCACATGGTGCTGGCATGTCCCATGTCCCATACAACTATTTTGGTGTTGTTAATCTAAGAATGCCTCTGGAAAACTAAAGCAAGGCCACTGTTAAAAGTGAATTATATTTTTGACGAATGTTGTTTTAAGAGAATGTCTCTGTTAATATGAATCAATGCAACTGTTTTAGAAATGCTACTGTCCTACTTTGTTTTCCATCAAGATAAGTTAGATGCTTATTTTGGTCGCCGTATGTTTCATCCTCCTTTATTGGACAGTAGTTGTTTCCTTTTTTGCCATTGTTAAAACAGGGATATCTATTCAACTTGTTGCTATAGCAAAGTTAAATGTCACACCGGCGACTTTGTTTGATTTTAGTGCAACTTCACAAAACGAGATTCGATTTCCTATTCGAGTTGCTAGATTCATATTTTATCTTGTCTGTCATGAAAGGTCAGTACCTGCCTTCATCCACATGATCGTGCAGTGTGCTTTGAGATGTTGTTCTACATGTATTGGCACTTTTTTAAATTATGTTGAATTGAAGCTATTGAATTGTTATCTTTTCCCATTAAGTAGTGAACAAAAATTGGACCAACCCATACATGATGCTTGTTACTTTGTTATCACATACTCTGCATCACCCCCTTTATAAGTAGATGGAAGCACATGGTGTTGTTGCACCCACTCTACCCTGGAACTATTTATGCTTTTTAGTTAATCTAATGCTGCTGGTAAAATTAAGCAATGCCACTCTCAGAATTAACTACTGAATCTTAGTTCAAAACTGCAACACTTGTTAGGGATCGGCCGGAGTACAATTTCTGCTAGGGATCGGCCGGAGTACATGTTTAAGAAATTTATTGTTGAGATAATGTCTCTGTTATTATCTATCAGTTACAGTGTTTTACAAATGGTGCTATCCTGCTTTGTAGTTCTTTCTACATGTTTGACCAATGTATTGGTAAGATAATGCCTCTGTTAATATGAATCAGTCGCATTGTTCTAGGAATGGTACTTTTCTACTTTGTCGTTCTTTATACATGTTGAAACAATGCATTGTTAAGCTAATGTCTTAGTTAATAGGAATGAATCACACTGATTGAGAATTACTGCTCTCCTTCTCCAATAATGATAAGGTAGATCAGTAGATGTTTTTCTTCTGGGAGTATAAGTCATCAACCATTATTTCTCAGTAATTGTTTCCCTTATACCTATTTTTGAATACAGGGATATCATAACTTCTGCTCGGTTTTATTTCGACTTTGATTTTAGTTGAACTACACAAAAGGAGCCAATGTGTTTAAGGCAAACTGCTGCATTAGTGAGTCCAGTTGGTCTTACCACTTTGCAGAAAGAAGCAGTAATTGTTTGTGCTACATTACGGAAGCAATGATCGAGAAGCTTTACAGAGTATTATTAGACGCTGGTGACATGACTAGTCTGCAGAGAGCATGGGCAACTTAACAACACTAGCGTGCAAAATTCACTCCAGAAGGAAAGGTATGGTGAAGTCAGTTGCCGACATATCTGTAACAAATGAGGTTAGAATCAGCATTCATCCACATGATTGTGCTTTGTTATGTTGTGCTACTTATATTGTTGTATTGTTTTGAATAAATGCTTAACTCAAACTACTGTATTTCTATCTTTTCCTGTTAAGATAATGAAGATCATTATAGTTCTAAGCGTATGTTTAATCAACCAGTACCACTATTATATTGATCACGCTTTTTCTGTATTTATGCATACAGGGATGCTCAGCTTGATTTTAGTGGAACTGCACAAAATCTTCAGATGGTTTGTGTCCTCCATAATACTTCATCATGCACAATACATCGAATGGTTCTCTAATCATTCATCGTCACCTTGAGCCACCAGACTATCAGATGACAAACGGATGACAAACCCTGCCCGTTCCACAATCATAGGCATTACATATTTTGAATGGGAAAAGCTTGTCAATGTTTAATAGTTGATGTTAGCAAGAAGTCATTAGTTTAATAAGTTGGAATTGGAAAACCTTGTCAAATTTTTCTCATTGATGTTAGCCAGAAGACATGCATTTTATATTTTTTAGTGGGACGCCCTTTGTTGTGAGCAACGTCGATCAGTTTTCCTATTCCTGTCTTCAGTTCAGAAGTAAATATTTACTCTGTTGAGATGCATAGTCACATGAATGTTGACTTATGTAAGGTATTTTAAGAGTTTTTTCTGAATGTTGTCTATGTAATTCCATGCCTTGTCAGTTTGATTGCAAAGTTGAGCTTGGAATGTTCTGGCATGCGGCATCACGAGCTGTTCACCGTGCCTCCTGAGAATAATGCTTCATATTGTTCTGCATATTGATCTAATGCCTGTGATTTTCATGTTAAGAAGATCATTGATAACCCACAAGTATAGGGGATCGTTTGTAGCCTTCTTCGATGAATAAGAGTGTCGAACCCAACGAGGAGCTAAAGGCAGAACAAATATTCCCTCAAGTTCTATCGACCACCGATACAACTCTACGCACACTTTAATGTTTGCTTTACCTAGAACAAGTATGAAACTATTTTGCAAGAACAAAACTATGAGTAGTTTGCGAGAATAAAACTACGAATAAATTGCAAGGTAATAAAAGTGGATAGCTTTTGTCAGCAAGAAATTCAGGCAATCGGTAACAAGTATCGATAATCATTCTTGTAACTTTATATGAGGGAGACGCATGAGCTAACATATTTTCTCTACTTGGATCATATGCACTTATGATTGGACCCCTAGCAAGCATCCACAACTACTAAACATCATTAAGGCCGTGAAACCCAACCATAGCATTAAGTATCAAGTCCTCTTTACTCCCATACGCAACAATTCACCTACTCGGGTTTTAGCTTCTATTACTCTCGCAACCGACCATAAGCGAATCATGAACATATTGCAACACCCTACAGTGGGGACACCTCACGTTTGCATGAGAGGAGGGCACCACAGGAAAGCACCATAAATAAAATATACAATCATACCAACCAAGATCGCGATTAACCCACAGGACAAAACGGATCTACTCGAACATCATAGGATAACCATAGATCATTGGGAAATAATATATGGAGTTGAGCACCTTGTTTAAGTAGAGATTACAGCGGGGAGAAGAGGTTTTACACTGCTACATAGAGGGGGAGAGAGTTGGTGTTGACGGTAGCAAGATTCTTGATGTAGATCGCCATCATGATCCTAGCCCCAACGGCAATCTGGCTCCACCGAGAGGAGGGGGAGAGAGCCCCCTCCTTCTTCTTCTTCCTTGGCCTCCCCCCTTGATGGCATCGAAGGGGCTCCCATCGGAGGGGCAGGAGCCCCTCCGAGATTGGATCTCCCTATCTGTTGTCTTCTGTTTCGCGTTCCCCAGATCTGGCCGAAAACCGTTTCTTATATTGCCGGTGATCGGTAACTCCGATTGTGCGGACGAGTTTTGTGCATTATTGTATAAGATAATAATTTTCTTTTTAATGAGTTTTGATGCAAGATATAATGCAAAGGCAAGTTTTTAGTACTGCAAAGACAAAATGCTATTGCATGGCACATGCATGTACGATACTTGTACAGACACATGCATGAAATCATGGTGCAACTACTGCATGTGCGTGCACACACAAGTACTCCTGCCCACATGCAATAATACTTGGCTTATTATATCATGCACACATCTTATGCATGCACGTTCAAGAAAAAGAAGTGTTGCGCCGACGTGACAAACTTGGCCTAGACTTGGTATGTATACGTATTTGGGTATCTCGGCAGGCCGGCAAGCTCGTGGGTGTACGTATACCCGAATAACCGTACAATACTTGGTTGACTTGCATTTCGTTCAACTAAACCAATACAAACACTAGTTTGGATATATGCTTGGGTATTAAGTGTTGTTTTCTCACTGGTAGAAAAAGGGGCTTCCATACGCCGCCATTAGTCCCCAACAGAACCGAACCGCGACCAAAGGGCTCTTTAGTCGCGGTTCGGGAGAAGGCCCGCGACCAACTACCTGGGCCCCCGCGTTCGGTCGACAGCTGGCCGACGGGAGGGTCTTTAGTCCCGGTTGGCCAGGCCAACCGGGACTAAAGGTCCCCGAAGGCCTTTAGTCGCGGTTGGCCAGGCCAACCGGGACTAAAGGCCCATCCAGCTGGCGGACGGGAGGCCTTTAGTCCTGGTTGGCCTGGCCAACCGCGACTAAAGGCCCATCCCTATATGTACTCAGCTCACTCCACTTCACTCAGCTCATCACACTTCACAATTTTCAGAAGGTGGTGGTGGGGTGGTGATGGTTTGCTTTTGGTTTCTCCTATGCACACAAGGTGTTTGATGAAATGCCCGAGAGCCTGAAACAAGCCACACTTGAGCTTTCTCATTTATTTTTCCTTCGCGATCGCGGTTAGCAACTCGAACCTTTCATGTGTCATTGATAAAATACGCATGTGTGTAGTTCATTGTTTAATTAGTATTATTTCTAGCTACTTAGTTTAACAAATGCATGATGGTTAATTATATACTTTATATAATAATAATGCAGATGAATCGGCAATGGATGTACGGTTCCCGACTCTCCGGCGAGTTCACTACGGGTTTGAAAGATTTCCTCGTAGTGGCAAATGCGAACAGGCAGCAAGGTTTTATTATCTGTCCATGTGCTGTCTGTAAGAATGATAAGGGTTACTCCTCGCCAAGAAGAGTTCACATGGACCTGCTTATGCATGGTTTCATGCCAAGCTATTATTGTTGGACCAAGCATGGAGAAAGAGGGGTCAGAATGGAAGACGATGAAGAAGGGGATGATATCGATGACAACTATCGTGATCATTTCGGTGATACTTTCATGGAGGATGATGCTGAAGGTGGGGAAGGGTTAGGTGAAGGTGAAGAAGAGGCACATGATGAGCCCGCTGATGATCTTGGTCGGACCATTGCTGATGCACGGAGACGCTGCGAAACTGAGAAGGAGAGGGAGAATTTGGATCGCATGTTAGAGGATCACAAAAAGTCGTTGTATCCAGGATGCGATAATAGTCTGAAAAAGCTGGGCTGCACACTGGATTTGCTAAAATGGAAGGCACAGGAAGGTGTAGGTGACTCATCATTTGAAAATTTGCTGAAAATGTTGAAGAATATGTTGCCGAAGAATAACGAGTTGCCCGCCAGTACGTACGAAGCAAAGAAGGTTGTCTGCCCTCTAGGTTTAGAGGTTCAGAAGATACATGCATGCATTAATGACTGCATCCTCTACCGCGGTGAATACGAGAATTTGAATGAATGCCCTGTATGCACTGCATTGCGTTATAAGATCAGAGGCGATGACCCTGGTGACGATGTTGAGGGCGAGAAACCCAGGAAGAGGGTTCCCGCCAAGGTGATGTGGTATGCTCCTATAATACCACGGTTGAAACGTCTGTTCATGAACAAAAAGAATGCCAAGTTGTTGCGATGGCACAAAGAGGACCGTAAGTCCGACGGGCAGTCGAGACACACCGCTGATGGAACGCAATGGAGAAAGATCGACAGAGTTTTCAAAGATTTTGCAGCTGACGCAAGGAACTTAAGATTTGGTCTAAATACTGATGGCATTAATCCTTTTGGCGAGCAGAGCTCCAGCCATAGCACCTGGCCCGTGACTCTATGCATCTACAACCTTCCTCCTTGGTTGTGCATGAAGCGGAAGTTCATTATGATGCCAATTCTCATCCAAGGCCCTAAGCAACCCGGTAACGACATCGATGTGTACCTAAGGCCATCGTTCATTTCCTAATATCAACTAACTAATATAACTCCCTTATTCATTTGATTTTCTTTGCCCTGTAGGGTTTGGAGACGGTTTTCAGAAGAAATTGTCGGTGAATTCAAACATGAGCTAGATTTCAGAAAGTTAGTTAATGTGGATCAGCAGCCACCGGCGACCGATCTATGTGGATACTATGTTTGTGAGAACATCCGGAGAGAAACCACTGAGCGGAAGGAATCAGCTAGCGTGCGGAACGCGAGGGATAACATGCGGAGGAGGCTTAGTCCAGAAGCTCGCTTCCGACCAATTCATGAAGAATTAGCAGGATTTTTAATGAGGGAAGTCATCGATCCTAAAGGACAACACTATACCGAGGACGTAAAAATTTGTATGCATACCCGAGATTGAAACTTGTTCGAAGTTGTATATGGTCATCCATCGTAATTGTGTATGGAAACTTGTTCAAAGTTGTATATATATATTATATATTCCTCTTGAATTCTTCTTGTTTGAAATTTCATATGCATGTATATATATAGTAGCGTAGAATATGTGTACTGAAACTTCATCAAAAATAAAATAAAACACAAAATAAAATATAAAACAAATAAAACAATACAAATTAAAAAGAAACCAGGTTTAGGGGGGCTAAAACCCTAAACCTGCGGAGGTGGCCTTTAGTCCCGGCTGGCCACGAGAGCCGGGACTAAAGGTCCTCGGCCCCGACGGACCACGGGCGACCACGTGGCGGGCCTTTAGTCCCGGTCAGCCACAAGAACCGGGACTAAAGCCTTTTGTCGCGGTCCGGAAGAGCCGCGGCTGAAGAGGGGGGGGGGGCTTTAGTCGCGACCCTTTAGTCCCGGTTGCACAGCCGGGGCTAAAGGCTGTTGCGAACCGGGACTAGAGGGCTTTTTTCTACCAGTGTCTTTTTGTGATAATTATGCAGGCACATGGTTATGGTTGGCACATCCTTGTTCTTCGGAAGGATCACGCACGAGGCAACACGTACGTAGTATCAGGTGATTTTTTTTTCATGCAGATTTGTTCACCATGAAGCTGACTTGTGCATGTTTAGGTATCACCGGCTCAATTGAAGGTCCACCAAGCAGTCGCTAAGGTATGGCCGTTGCGTGTTGCCTGGCACGGGAAGCTTCTACAGACTTTAAAATTGGCAAGGAAAAAGACGGTTGATAATTCTTCTTGCCAACCATGTATTCGAGCGAAATAAAGGAAAATCGAAAGTTTCCTTGTGCGCTCAGATCTTCTTGTGAACCACGCAGCCGACTCTGTGTTTTCCTTGTACTGTACGAGGCTTCGGCAACCCTAGCTAGCATGTGGCTACCTATATATATTGAGAACAACATGCCACGGAGAGATCTGACGCAAAGGCAGAAGACGCACCAGAAGATCGCAGCCAGGAGCCTCACGCATGCACCGGGCATCCACGCGGGAAGCCTATACACGGAGGACACGCGCCTAAGGGCGGCGTCAAACCGAAGCGCAAAGGAGGACGCGCTCATAGCAGCGTGGTGGCCGGTAGGCAACCAGTGTTGGCGACGACATGCTAGAGGATGCGTAGAGGACACCGCTGACAACAGGCGCACTATGCCATGGAGGCGAGCTTGTGATGCATGCATATGCATCAACCCTCTTGGTATGTATAGTATTTTTCTTAGCAGGTTCCATAGAGGAGACGCGAGCCAGAAGGAGAAGCAGGAGATTGGGCGGACGCGCACCGGCGTCGGAGGTGGCGCTAGCTACTTTACAAGCTATTTGATTTGCCGGCAGCTACCATAGGGGGCACTCGCAAGGCACGCCCTACGTGTTCGCTGCCACGTGCCGCTCGCGAAGGCGCCGGGCGGAAGCTTCATGGCAAGTAGAGAAGAAGAACGCGTCTGCGGGGACGGCATCAGTGGGAGCGCGTTGCCGATGGCAAGCAGGTGCTTGGCGAGATGAAGAACAGGCAGCAATGCATGCCCTGCTGACTCACTTCGTTGATATATATGTGTGTGTGTGTTTTCGTCAATCAGGTTTCATGGGAGAGGCACACACAAGAAGGATAGAAGTACAAAGGGCAGCACAACAAGCAGAGACGCAGCTGCGTTGAGGAGGGCCCGGGAAAAACGCGCCCATGGCCACGAAACACATGCCGACCCAGCGGATGCGCCTGCACCCTCTCACTATATCTAAGGTATAATCAGATTTTTGTAAGCTTGCAGATGGGCGGTGGTGCTGCCGGCGCGTAGATCATTGGATTCCTTGGTTGTGGACGCCATTGCAGATGACGATGCTGATATTCCACCTAGCCGCTGCCATGAAAGACCTGGTGTGGAGCCCAACGTGACATCGTCATCAAGCTGGCGCAGAGTTCACAAAGAGGACCACCACCGTCTACTTCATCATGCTGGAGCCAGAGGACGGAGGTGCGGCGCTCGTTGAGGACGTTCTTGACGTCAACTTTGTCAAGCAAGAGCCCGGAGGATGGCACACGGAGGTCGTCAGGACAGCACCCAACATCATCATCATCGTCAATATGACGCCATGGAGGACAAAGGCGTGCAGCTGGAGAGGAAGCCGCCGTTGTGCCGCGGAGGATGGCGACATGGAACTCGCTAGAACACCGCTCTTGGTCTTTCTCCATCAAGCTGGCGCCACGGAGGATGGAGGTGTGGAGCTCACGAGGATGCTGATGCCATGCTATGGAGGATGGTGACATGGAGCCCACCAGGACGACGCCCATCTTCTTCATCATCAATTCGGTGTCGCAGAGGACGGAGGCGTGGAGCTCGCAGGACGACACCACCGATGTTTACCTCATCAAGACGGAGCCCATGACCCGAAGCCCATGAAGAAGATACACTCCCCCGGTGTTGCCCACAACACGGCACCCGCGATACGAAGAAGATGGTGCTACACGACAACAAGTCTTCACCGAATACGACGTTCAGCCAAGATGAGGTGCACTCTTCATGGTGTACATGTCTCGGTGTACAGGCAACATGCTCCTTGTCTTAGCAGGCCACGTAATATGGCGTCAAGCTAGGACGAGGCATCAACCACGCCCTTCCATGGAGTCACCTTACTTAGGCACCGCAATACTTTGCCCTTGTTGTTGGAAATATGCCCTAGAGGCAATAATAAAAGCATTATTATTATATTTCCTTATTCATGATAATTGTCTTTATTCGTGCTATAATTGTGTTATCCGGTAATCGTAATACATGTGTGAATAACAGACAACAACGTGTCCCTAGTAAGCCTCTAGTTGACTAGCTTGTTGATCAATAGATAGTCATGGTTTCCTGACTATGGGCATTGGATGTCAATGATAACGAGATCACATCATTAGGGGAATGATGTGATGGACGAGACCCAATCCTAAACATAGCATAAGATCGCATAGTTCGTTTGCTAGAGTTTTCCAATGTCAAGTATCTTTTCCTTAGACCATGAGATCGTGTAACTCCCGGATACCATAGGAGTGCTTTGGGTGTGCCAAACGTCACAACGTAACTGGGTGACTATAAAGGTATACTACGGGTATCTCTGAAAGTGTCTGTTGGGTTGACACGGATCGAGACTGGGATTTGTCACTCCGCTTGACGGAGAGGTATCACCGGGCCCTCTCGGTAATGCATCATCATAATGAGCTCAATGTGATCAAAGTGCTTGATCACGGGATCATGCATTACGGTACGAGAAAAGTGACTTGCCGGTAACGAGATTGAACGAGGTATTGGGATACCGACGATCGAATCTCGGGCAAGTAAAATACCGATTGACAAAGGGAATCGTATATGGGATTAATTGAATCCTCGACATCGTGGTTCATTCGATGAGATCATCGTGGAGCATGTGGGAGCCAACATGGGTATCCAGATCCCGCTGTTGGTTGTTGCCCGAGAGCCGTCTCGGTCATGTCTGCATGTCTCCCGAACCCGTAGGGTCTACACACTTAAGGTTCAGTGACGCTAGGGTTGTGAAGATATGTATATGCAGTAACCTGAATGTTGTTCGGAGTCCCGGATGAGAACCCGGACGTCACGAGGAGTTTCGGAATGGTCCGTAGGTAAAGAATTATATATAGAAAGTGCTGTTTTGGCCATGGGGAAAAGTTTCGGGGTTATCGGTATTGTACCGGGACCACCGGAGGGTCCCGGGGGGTCCACCGGGTGGGGCCACCTGCCTCGGGGGGACACACGGGCTCTAGGGGTGCGCCTTGGCCTACATGGGCCAAGGGGAACCAGCCCCTAGAGGCCCATGCGCCTAGAGGGGGGAAACCCTAAAGAGGGGGGGCGCCCCCTTGCTTGGGGGGCAAGCCCCACCCTTGGCCGCCGCCCCCCTAGGAGATTGCATCTCCTAGGGCCGGCGCCCCCCCTAGGGGGCTATATAAAGGGGGGGAGGGGAGGGAGGCAGCGCAACCTTGCTCCTGGCGCCTCCCTCTCCCTCTCCAACATCTCCTCCTCCTCCGTAGAGCTCGGCGAAGCCCTGCCGGAGTACTGCAACTCCACCATCACCACGCCGTCGTGCTGCTGCAGGAGCTATCCTCCCAACCTCTCCTTTTCCTTGCTGGATCAAGAAGAAGGAGACGTTACGCTGGCCGTACGTGTGTTGAACGCGGAGGTGCCGTCCTTTCGGTGCTAGGATCTCCGATGATTTGGATCACGTCGTGTATGACTACCTCATCCCCGTTCGTTGAACGCTTCCGCTCGCGATCTACAAAGTGGTATGTAGATGCAATCTCTCTCCCATGACTCGTTGCTAGATGAACTCATAGATGGATCTTGGTGAAACCGTAGGAAAAATTTTAATTTTCTGCAACGTTCCCCAACAGTGGCATCATGAGCTGGGTCTATGCGTAGTTCTCTATTGCGCGAGTAGAACACAATTTGTTGTGGGCGTAGATTTGTCAATTTTTCTTGCCGCTACTAGTCTTATCTTGCTTCAGCGGTATTGTGGGATGAAGCGGCCCGGACCAACCTTACACGTACTCTTACGTGAGACAGGTTCCACCGACTAACATGCACTAGTTGCATAAGGTGGCTGGCGGGTGTCTGTCTCTCCCACTTTAGTTGGAGCGGATTCGATGAAAAGGGTCCTTATGAAGGGTAAATAGAAGTTGACAAATCACGTTATGGCTTTCACGTAGGTAAGAAAACGTTCTTGCTAGAACCCTAATTCAGCCACGTAAAACTTGCAACAACAATTAGAGGACGTCTAACTTGTTTTTGCAGCAAGTGCTTTGTGATATGATATGGCCAAAGTTGTGATGAATGATGAATGATCTATATGTGATGTATGAGATGTTCATGCTATTGTAATAGGAATCACGACTTGCATGTCGATGAGTATGACAACCGGCAGGAGCCATAGGAGTTGTCTTTATTTTTGTATGACCTGCGTGTCATTGAGAAACGCCATGTAAATTACTTTACTTTATTGCTAAACGCGTTAGCCATAGTAGAAGAAGTAATAGTTGGCGAGCAACTTCATGGAGACACGATGATGGAGATCATGATGATGGAGATCATGGTGTCAAGCCGGTGACAAGATGATCATGGAGCCCCAAGATGGAGATCAAAGGAGCTATGTGATATTGGCCATATCATGTCACGTTTATTATTTGATTGCATGTGATGTTTATCATGTTTTGCATCTTGTTTACTTAGAACAACGGTAGTAAATAAGATGATCCCTCATAATAATTTCAAGAAGTGTTCCCCCTAACTGTGCACCGTTGCGACAGTTCGTTGTTTCGAAGCACCACGTGATGATCGGGTGTGATAGATTCTAACGTTCACATACAACGGGTGTAAGACAGATTTACACATGCAAACACTTAGGTTGACTTGACGAGCCTAGCATGTACAGACATGGCCTCGGAACACAGAAGACCGAAAGGTCGAGCATGAGTCGTATAGAAGATACGATCAACATTAAGATGTTCACCAATGTTGACTAGTCCGTCTCACATGATGATCGGACACGGCCTAGTTGACTTGGATCATGTAATACTTAGATGACTAGAAGAGGGATGTTTATCTAAGTGGGAGTTCATTAAATAATTTGATTAGATGAACTTTATTATCATGAACTTAGTCTAAAAATATTTACAATATGTCTTGTAGATCAAATGGCCAACGTAGTCCTCAACTTCAACGCGTTCCTAGAGAAAACCAAGCTGAAAGACGATGGCAGCAACTATACGGACTGGGTCCGGAACCTGAGGATCATCCTCATAGCTGCCAAGAAAGATTATGTCCTACGAGCACCGCTGGGTGACGCACCTATTCTCCCTGCAGAACAACACGTTATGAACGCTTGGCAGTCACGCTGCGATTATTACTCCCTCGTTTAGTGCGGCATGCTTTACAGCTTAGAGCCGGGGCTCCAAAAGCGTTTTGAGAGACATGGAGCATATGAGATGTTCGAAGAGCTGAAAATGGTTTTCCAAGCTCATGCCCGGGTCGAGAGATATGAAGTCTCCGACAAATTCTTTAGCTATAAGATGGAGGAAAATAGCTCTGTCAGTGAACACATACTCAAAATGTCTGGGTTGCACAACCGCTTGACTCAACTGGAAGTTAATCTCCCGGATGAAGCGGTCATTGACAGAATCCTCCAGTCGCTTCCACCTAGCTACAAGAGCTTTGTGATGAACTACAATATGCAGGGGATGGTAAAGACCATTCCTGAGGTATATGTTATGCTGAAATCAGCAAAGGTAGAAATCAAGAAGGAGCATCAAGTGTTGATGGTGAATAAAACCACTAAGTTCAAGAAGGGCAAGGGTACAAAGAACTTCAAGAAGGACGGCAAGGAAGTTGCCGCACCCGGTAAGCAAGTTGCCGGGAAGAAGCCAAAGAATGGACCCAAGCCCGAGACTGAGTGTTTTTATTGCAAGGGAAATGGTCACTGGAAGCGAAATTGCCCCAAATACTTAGCGGACAAGAAGGCCGGCAAAACAAAAGGTATATGTGATATACATGTAATTGATGTGTACCTTACCAGTACTCGTAGTAGCTCTTGGGTATTTGATACCGGTGCAGTTGCTCACATTTGTAACTCAAAGCAGGAGCTGCGGAATAAACGGAGACTGGCGAAGGACGAGGTGATGATGCGCGTCGGGAATGGTTCCAAGGTCGATGTGATCGCCGTCGGCACACTACCTCTACATTTACCTAAGGGATTAGTTTTAAACCTCAATAATTGTTATTTAGTGCCAAGTCTGAGCATGAACATTGTGTCTGGATCTCGTTTAATTCGAGATGGCTACTCATTTAAATCCGAGAATAATGGTTGTTCTATTTATATGAGAGATATGTTTTATGGTCATGCTCCGATGGTTAATGGTTTATTCTTAATGAATCTCGTACGTGATGATACACATATTCATAGTGTGAATACCAAAAGAGTTAAAGTTGATAACAATAGTCCCACATATTTGTGGCACTGCCGCCTTGGTCACATAGGTGTCAAACGCATGAAGAAGCTCCATGCAGATGGAATTTTAGAGTCTCTTGATTATGAATCATTTGACACATGCAAACCATGCCTCATGGGTAAAATGACCAAGAATCCGTTCTCAGGAACAATGGAGCGAGCAACCAACTTATTGGAAATCATATATACCGATGTGTGCGGTCCAATGAGTGTTGAGGCTCGCGGTGGCTATCGTTATGTTCTCACCCTCACTGATGACTTGAGTAGATATGGGTATATCTACTTAATGAAACACAAGTCTGAGACCTTTGAAAAGTTCAAGGAATTTCAGAGTGAGGTTGAAAATCAACGTGATAGAAAGATCAAGTTTCTATGATCAGATCGTGGAGGAGAATACTTGAGTCACGAATTTGGCACACACTTAAGAAAATGTGGAATAGTTTCACAACTCACGCCGCCTGGAACACCTCAGCGTAATGGTGTGTCCGAACGTCGTAATCGCACTCTATTAGATATGGTGCGATCTATGATGTCTCTTACCGATTTACCGCTATCTTTTTGGGGCTATGCTTTAGAAACTGCTGCATTCACTTTAAATAGGGCTCCGTCGAAATCCGTTGAGCCGACACCGTATGAATTATGGTTTGGGAAGAAACCTAAGCTGTCGTTTCTAAAAGTTTGGGGATGCGATGCTTTTGTCAAGAAACTTCAACCTGAAAAGCTCGAACCCAAGTCGGAAAAATGCGTCTTCATAGGATACCCTAAAGAAACTATTGGGTATACCTTCTACCTCAAATCTGAAGGCAAGATCTTTGTTGCCAAGAATGGATCCTTTCTAGAGAAAGAGTTTCTCTCGAAAGAAGTAAGTGGGAGGAAAGTAGAACTTGATGAAGTATTACCTCTTGAACCGGACAATGGCGAAACTCAAGAAAACGTTCCTGAGGTGCCTGCACCGACTAGAGAGGAAATTAATGATGATGATCAAGATACTTCCAATCAAGCTCCTACTGAAATTCGAAGGTCCACAAGGACACGTTCCGCACCAGAGTGGTACGACAACCCTGTCTTGGAAATCATGTTGTTAGACAACGGTGAACCTTCGAACTATGAGGAAGCAATGGCGGGCCCGGATTCCGACAAATGGCTGGAAGCCATGAAATCCGAGATAGGATCCATGTATGAAAACGAAGTATGGACTTTGACTGACTTGCCCGTTGAGCGGCGAGCCATAGAAAATAAATGGATCTTTAAGAAGAAGACAGTCGCGGATGGTAATGTGACCATCTATAAAGCTCGGCTTGTCGCTAAGGGTTCTCGACAAGTTCAAGGAATTGACTACGATGAGACTTTCTCACCGGTAGCGAAGCTGAAGTCCGTCCGAATCATGTTAGCAATTGTCGCATTCTACGATTATGAAATATGGCAAATGGACGTCAAAACAGCATTCCTTAATGGTTTCCTTAAGGAAGAATTGTATATGATGCAGCCGGAAGGTTTTGTCGATCCTAAGAATGCTGACAAGGTGTGCAAGCTCCAACGCTCGATTTATGGGCTGGTGCAAGCATGTCGGAGTTGGAACATTCGCTTTGATGAGATGATCAAAGCGTTTGGGTTTACACAGACTTATGGAGAAGCCTGCGTTTACAAGAAAGTGAGTGGGAGCTCTGTAGCATTTCTCATATTATATGTAGACGACATACTTTTGATGGGAAATGATATAGAACTCTTGGACAGCATTAAGGCCTACTTGAATAAAAGTTTTTCAATGAAGGACCTTGGAGAAGCTGCTTATATATTGGGCATCAAGATCTATAGAGATAGATCAAGACGCCTCATAGGTCTTTCACAAAGCACATACCTTGATAAGATATTGAAGAAGTTCAATATGGATCAATCTAAGAAAGGGTTCTTACCTGTGTTACAAGGTGTGAAATTGAGCTCAGCTCAATGTCCGACCACGGCAGAAGATATAGAAGAGATGAGTGTCATCCCCTATGCCTCAGCCATAGGTTCTATTATGTATGCCATGCTGTGTACCAGACCTGATGTAAACCTTGCCGTAAGTTTGGTAGGAAGGTACCAAAGTAATCCCGGCAAGGAACACTGGACAGCGGTCAAGAATATCCTGAAGTACCTGAAAAGGACTAAGGAAATGTTTCTCGTTTATGGAGGTGACGAAGAACTCGTCGTAAAGGGTTACGTCGACGCTAGCTTCGACACAGATCTGGATGACTCTAAGTCACAAACCGGATACGTGTATATTTTGAATGGTGGGGCAGTGAGCTGGTGCAGTTGCAAGCAGAGCGTTGTGGCGGGATCTACATGTGAAGCGGAGTACATGGAAGCCTCGGAGGCAGCACATGAAGCAATTTGGGTGAAGGAGTTCATCACCGACCTCGGAGTCATACCCAATGCGTCGGGGCCAATCAAACTCTTCTGTGACAACACTGGAGCTATTGCACTTGCCAAGGAGCCCAGGTTTGACAAGAAGACCAGGCACATCAAGCGTCGCTTCAACTCCATTCGTGAAAATGTTCAAGATGGAGATATAGAAATTTGTAAAGTGCACACGGATCTGAATGTCGCAGATCCGTTGACTAAACCTCTCCCTAAGGCAAAACATGATCAGCACCAGAACTCTATGGGTGTTCGATTCATCACAATGTAACTATATTATTGACTCTAGTGCAAGTGGGAGACTGTTGGAAATATGCCCTAGAGGCAATAATGAAAGCATTATTATTATATTTCCTTATTCATGATAATTGTCTTTATTCGTGCTATAATTGTGTTATCCGGAAATCGTAATACATGTGTGAATAACAGACAACAACGTGTCCCTAGTAAGCCTCTAGTTGACTAGCTCGTTGATCAATAGATAGTCATGGTTTCCTGACTATGGGCATTGGATGTCAATGATAACGAGATCACATCATTAGGGGAATGATGTGATGGACGAGACCCAATCCTAAACATAGCATAAGATCGCATAGTTCGTTTGCTAGAGTTTTCCAATGTCAAGTATCTTTTCCTTAGACCATGAGATCGTGTAACTCCCGGATACCGTAGGAGTGCTTTGGGTGTGCCAAACGTCACAACGTAACTGGGTGACTATAAAGGTATACTACAGGTATCTCTGAAAGTGTCTGTTGGGTTGACACGGATCGAGACTGGGATTTGTCACTCCGCTTGACGGAGAGGTATCACCGGGCCCTCTCGGTAATGCATCATCATAATGAGCTCAATGTGATCAAAGTGTTTGATCACGGGATCATGCATTACGGTACGAGAAAAGTGACTTGCCGGTACCGAGATTGAACGAGGTATTTGTTGGGGAACGTAGTAATTTCAACAAATTTCCTACGCACACGCAAGATCATGGTGATGCATAGCAACGAGAAGGGAGAGTGTTGTCTACGTACCCTCGTAGACCGAAGCGGAAGCGTTGACACAACGTAGAGGAAGTAGACGTACGTTCTCCTCGCGATCCAACCGATCACAGCACCGTTACTCCGGCACCTCCGAGTTCTTGGCACACGTTCAGCTCGATGACGATCCCCGGGCTCCGATCCAGCAAAGCGTCAGGGAAGAGTTCCGTCAGCACGACGGCGTGGTGACGATCTTGATGTGTTACCGGCGCAGGGCTTCGCCTAAGCACTGCAACGATATGACCAAGGTGGAATTTGGTGGAAGGGGGCACCGCACACGGCTAAGGAACGATCCGTAGATCAACTTGTGTGTCTTTGGGGTGCCCCCTGCCCCCCGTATATAAAGGAGTCAAGGGGGAGGGGCTGGCCGGCCAAGCCTGGCGCGCCAGGAGAGTCCTACTCCCTCTGGGAGTAGGATTCCCCCCCCCCCAATCCTAGTTGGACTAGGATTCTCCAAGGGGGAGAGAGAGAGAGGGGGCGCCCACCTTTCCTAGTCCTAATAGGACTAGGGGAAGGGGGGAGGCGCGCAGCCCATGAGGGCAGCCCTCTCACCTCTCCTCCAAGGCCCATGTTGGCCCATTATGCTCCCGGGGGGTTCCGGTAACCCTCCCGGTATTCCGGTAAAATCCTGATTTCACCTGGAATGCATCCGATGTCCAAACATAGGCTTCCAATATATCATTATTTACGTCTCGATCATTTCGAGACTCCTCGTCATGTCCGTGATCACATCCGGGACTCCGAAATCCTTCGGTACATCAAAATGCATAAACTCATAATAACTGTCATCGTAACGTTAAGCGTGCGGACCCTACGGTTCGAGAACAATGTAGACATGACCGAGACATGTCTCCGGTCAATAACCAATAGCGGGACCTGGATGCCCATATTGGTTCCTACATATTCTACGAAGATCTTTATCGGTCAGACCGCATAACAACATACGTTGTTCCCTTTGTCATCGATATGTTACTTGCCCGAGATTCGATCGTCGGTATCCAATACCTAGTTCAATCTCGTTACCGGCAAGTCTCTTTACTCGTTCCGTAATACATCATCTCGCAACTAACTCATTGGTTGCAATGCTTGCAAGGCTTTATGTGATGTGCATTACCGAGAAGGCCCTGAGATACCTCTCCGACAATCGGAGTGACAAATCCTAATCTCGAAATACGCCAACCCAATATGTACCTTCGGAGACACCTGTAGAGCACCTTTATAATCACCCAGTTACGTTGTGACGTTTGGTAGCACACAAAGTGTTCCTACGGTAAACGGGAGTTGCATAATCTCATAGTTAAAGGAACATGTATAAGTCATGGATAAAAGCAATAGCAACATACTAAACGATCGGGTGCTATGCTAATGGAGTGGGTCATGTCAATCAGATCATTCAACTAATGATGTGATCTCGTTAATAAAATAACAACTCTTTGTTCATGGCTAGGAAACATAACCATCTTTGATTAATGAGCTAGTCAAGTAGAGGCATACTAGTGACACTCTGTTTGTCTATGTATTCACACATGTATTATGTTTCCAGTTAATACAATTCTAGCATGAATAATAAACATTTATCATGATATAAGGAAATAAATAATAACTTTATTATTGCCTCTAGGGCATATTTCCTTCAGTCTCCCACTTGCACTAGAGTCAATAATCTAGATTACAAAGTAATGATTCTAACACCCATGGAGTCTTGGTGCTGATCATATTTTGCTCGTGGAAGAGGCTTAGTCAACGGGTCTGCAACATTCAGATCCGTATGTATCTTGCATATCTCTATGTCTCCCACCTGGACCAAATCCCGGATGGAGTTGAAGCGTCTTTTGATGTGTTTGGTTCTTTTGTGAAATCTGGATTCCTTTGCCAAGGCAATTGCACCAGTATTGTCACAAAAGATTTTCATTGGACCCGATACGCTAGGTACAACACCTAGATCGGATATGAACTCCTTCATCCAGACTCCTTCATTAGCTGCTTCCGAAGCGGCTATGTACTCAGCTTCACATGTAGATCCCGCCACGACGCTTTGTTTAGAACTGCACCAACTGACAGCTCCACCGTTTAATGTAAATACGTATCCGGTTTGCGATTTAGAATCGTCCGGATCAGTGTCAAAGCTTGCATCGACGTAACCGTTTACGACGAGCTCTTTGTCACCTCCATAAATGAGAAACATATCCTTAGTCCTTCTCAAGTACTTAAGGATGTTCTTGACCGTTGTCTAGTGATCCACTCCTGGATTACTTTGGTACCTGCCTGCTAAACTTACAGCAAGGCACACATCAGGTCTGGTACACAGCATTGCATACATGATAGAGCCTATGGCTGAAGCATAGGGAACATTTTTCATTTTCTCTCTATCTTCTGCGGTGGTCGGGCATTGAGTCTTACTCAACTTCACACCTTGTGCCACAGGCAAGAACCCTTTCTTTGCCTGATCCATTTTGAACTTTTTCAAAACTTTGTCAAGGTATGTGCTTTGTGAAAGTCCTATTAAGCGTCTTGATCTATCTCTATAGATCTTAATGCCCAATATGTAAGCAGCTTTACCAAGGTCTTTCATTGAAAAACTCTTATTCAAGTATCCCTTTATGCTATCCAGAAATTCTATATTATTTCTGATCAGCAATATGTCATCCACATATAATATCAGAAATGCTACAGAGCTCCCACTCACTTTCTTGTAAATACAGGCTTCTCCAAAAGTCTGTATAAAACCAAATGCTTTGATCACACTATCAAAGCGTTTATTCCAACTCCGAGAGGCTTGCACCAGTCCATAAATGGATCGCTGGAGCTTGCACACTTTGTTAGCTCCCTTTGGATCGACAAAACCTTCTGGTTGCATCATATACAACTCTTCTTCCAGAAATCCATTCAGGAATGCAGTTTTGACATCCATTTGCCAAATTTCATAATCATAAAATGCGGCAATTGCTAACATGATTCGGACAGACTTAAGCATCGCTACGGGTGAGAAAGTCTCATCGTAGTCAATCCCTTGAACTTGTCGAAAACCTTTTGCAACAAGTCGAGCTTTATAGACAGTAACATTACCATCATCGTCAGTCTTCTTCTTAAAAATCCATTTATTCTCAATTGCTTGCCGATCATCGGGCAAGTCAACCAAAGTCCACACTTTGTTCTCATACATGGATCCCATCTCAGATTTCATGGCCTCAAGCCACTTTGCGGAATCTGGGCTCACCATCGCTTCTTCATAGTTCATAGGTTCATCATGGTCTAGTAACATGACTTCCAAAATAGGATTACCGTACCACTCTGGTGCAGATCTTACTCTGGTTGATCTACGAAGTTCAGTAGAAACTTGATCTGAAGTTTCATGATCATTATCATTAGCTTCCTCCCTATTTGGTGTAGGTGTCACAGAAACTGATTTCTGTGACGTACTACTTCTCAATAAGGGAGTAGATACAGTTATCTCATCAAGTTCTACTTTCCTCCCACTCACTTCTTTCGAGAGAAACTCCTTCTCTAGAAAGTTTCCGACTTTAGCAACAAAAATTTTGCCTTCGGATCTGTGATAGAAGGTATACCCAACAGTCTCCTTTGGGTATCCTATGAAGACACATTTTTCCGATTTGGGTTCGAGCTTATCAGGTTGAAGCTTTTTCACATAAGCATCGCAGCCCCAAACTTTAAGAAACGACAATTTTGGTTTCTTGCCAAACCATAGTTCATAAGGCGTCGTCTCAACGGATTTCGATGGTGCCCTATTTAACGTGAATGCGGCTGTCTCTAGAGCATAACCCCAAAACGATAGCGGTAAATCGGTAAGAGACATCATAGATCGCACCATATCCAGTAAAGTACGATTACGACGTTCGGACACACCATTACGTTGTGGTGTTCCGGGTGGCGTGAGTTGCGAAACTATTCCGCATTGTTTCAAATGTAGACCAAACTCGTAACTCAAATATTCTCCTCCACGATCAGATCGTAGAAACTTTATTTTCTTGTTACGATGATTTTCCACTTCACTCTGAAATTCTTTGAACTTTTCAAATGTTTCAGACTTGTGTTTCATTAAGTAGATATACCCATATCTGCTTAAATCATCAGTGAAGGTGAGAAAATAATGATATCCGCCACGAGCCTCAACATTCATTGGACCACATACATCAGTATGTATGATTTCCAATAAATCTGTTGCTCTCTCCAAAGTACCGGAGAACGGTGTTTTAGTCATCTTGCCCATAAGGCACGGTTCGCAAGTGCCAAGTGATTCATAATCAAGTGACTCCAAAAGTCCATCAGTATGGAGTTTCTTCATGCGTTTTACACCGATATGACCTAAACGGCAGTGCCACAAATAAGTTGCACTATCATTATCAACTCTGCATCTTTTGGCTTCAACATTATGAATATGTGTATTACTACTATCGAGATTAAGTAAGAACAAACCATTCTTTAATGGTGCATGACCATAAAAGATATTACTCATATAAATAGAACAACCATTATTCTCTGATTTAAATGAATAACCGTCTCGCATCAAACAAGATCCAGATATAATGTTCATGCTCAACGCTGGTACTAAATAACAATTATTTAGATCTAATATTAATCCCGAAGGTAGATGTAGAGGTAGCGTGCCGACCGCGATCACATCGACTTTGGAACCATTTCCCACGCGCATCGTCACCTCGTCCTTAGCCAATCTTCGCTTAATCCGTAGCCCCTGTTTTGAGTTGCAAATATTAGCAACAGAACCAGTATCAAATACCCAGGTGCTACTGCAAGAATTAGTAAGGTACACATCAATAACATGTATATCATATATGCCTTTGTTAACCTTGCCATCCTTCTTATCCGCCAAATACTTGGGGCAGTTCCGCTTCCAGTGACCAGTCTGCTTGCAATAGAAGCACTCAGTTTCAGGCTTAGGTCCAGACTTGGGTTTCTTCTCTTGATTAGCAACTTGCTTGCTGTTCTTTTTGAAGTTCCCCTTTTCCTTCCCTTTGCCCTTTTTCTTGAAACTAGTGGTTTTGTTAACCATCAACACTTGATGCTCCTTTTTGATTTCTACCTCCGCGGCTTTCAGCATCGCGAAGAGCTCGGGCATAGTTTTGGTCATCCCTTGCATATTATAGTTCATCACGAAGCTCTTGTAGCTTGGTGGCAGTGATTGGAGAATTCTGTCAATGACGCAATCATCCGGAAGATTAACTCCCAGTTGAATCAAGTGATTGTTATACCCAGACATTCTGAGTATATGCTCACTGACAGAACCGTTCTCCTCCATCTTACAGCTATAGAACTTATTGGAGACTTCATATCTCTCAATCCGGGCATTTGCTTGAAATATTAACTTCAACTCCTGGAACATCTCATATGCTCCATGGTGTTCAAAACGTCGTTGAAGTCCCGGTTCTAAGCCGTAAAGCATGGCACACTGAACTATAGAGTAGTCATCAGCTTTGCTTTGCCAGACGTTCACAACATCTGGCGTAGCTCTTGCACCAGGCCTGGCACCTAGCGGTGCTTCCAGGACGTAATTCTTCTGTGCAGCAATGAGGATAATCCTCAAGTTACGGACCCAGTCCGTGTAATTGCTACCATCATCTTTCAACTTTGCTTTCTCAAGGAACGCATTAAAATTCAACGGAACAACAGCACGAGCCATCTATCTACACAACATATACAAGCAAGATACTATCAGGTACTAAGTTCATGATAAATTTAAGTTCAATTAATCATATTACTTAAGAACTCCCACTTAGATAGATATCCCTCTAATCCTCTAAGTGATCACGTGATCCAAATCAACTAAACCATGTCCAATCATCACGTGAGATGGAGTAGTTTCAATGGTGAACATCACTATGTTGATCATATCTACTATATGATTCACGCTCGACCTTTCGGTCTCCGTGTTCCGAGGCCATATCTGTTATATGCTAGGCTCGTCAAGTTAAACCTGAGTATTCTGCGTGTGCAACTGTTTTGCACCCGTTGTATTTGAACGTAGAGCCTATCACACCCGATCATCACGTGGTGTCTCAGCACGAAGAACTTTCGCAACGGTGCATACTCAGGGAGAACACTTCTTGATAATTAGTGAGAGATCATCTTATAATGCTACCGTCAAACAAAGCAAGATAAGATGCATAAAAGATAAACATCACATGCAATCAATATAAGTGATATGATATGGCCATCATCATCTTGTGCTTGTGATCTCCATATCCGCAGCACCGTCATGATCACCATCGTCACCGGCGCGACACCTTGATCTCCATCGTAGCATCGTTGTCGTCTCGCCAATCTTTATGCTTCCACGACTATCACTACCGCTTAGTAATAAAGTAAAGCATTACATCGTGATTGCATTGCATACAATAAAGCGACAACCATATGGCTCCTGCCAGTTGCCGATAACTCGGTTACAAAACATGATCATCTCATACAATAAAAATTTAGCATCATGTCTTGACCATATCACATCACAACATGCCCTGCAAAAACAAGTTAGACGTCCTCTACTTTGTTGTTGCAAGTTTTACGTGGCTGCTATGGGCTTTAAGCAAGAACTCATCTTACCTACGCATCAAAACCACAACGATAGTTTGTCAAATAGACTCCGTTTTAACCTTCTCAAGGACCGGGCGTAGCCACACTCGGTTCAACTAAAGTTGGAGAGACAGTCTTCCGCAAGCCATCTATGTGCAAAGCACGTCGAGGGAACCGGTCTCGCGTAAGAGTACGCGTAAGGTTGGTCCGGATCGTCTCGTCCAACTATACCGCTGAACCAAAGTATGACATGCTGGTAGGCAGTATGACTTGTATCGTCCACAACTCACTTGTGTTCTACTCGTGCAAATAACATCATACCATAAAAACCTAGGCTCGGATGCCACTGTTGGGGAACGTAGTAATTTCAAAAAAATTCCTACGCACACGCAAGATCATGGTGATGCATAGCAACGAGAAGGGAGAGTGTTGTCTACGTACCCTCGTAGACCGAAGCGCAAGCGTTGACACAACATAGAGGAAGTAGTCGTACGTTCTCCTCACGATCCAACCGATCACAGCACCGTTACTCCGGCACCTCCGAGTTCTTGGCACACGTTCAGCTCGATGACGATCCCCGGGCTCCGATCCAGCAAAGCGTCGGGGAAGAGTTCCGTCAGCACGACGGCGTGGTGACGATCTTGATGTGTTACCGGCGCAGGGCTTCGCCTAAGCACTGCAACGATAAGACCGAGGTGGAATTTGGTGGAAGGGGGCACCGCACACGGCTAAGGAACGATCCGTAGATCAACTTGTGTGTCTTTGGGGTGCCCCCTGCCCCCCGTATATAAAGGAGTCAAGGGGGAGGGGCTGGCCGGCCAAGCCTGGCGCGCCAGGAGAGTCCTACTCCCTCTGGGAGTAGGATTCCCCCCCCCCCCCAATCCTAGTTGGACTAGGATTCTCCAAGGGGGAGAGAGAGAGAGGGGGCGCCCACCTTTCCTAGTCCTAATAGGACTAGGGGAAGGGGGGAGGCACACAGCCCATGAGGGCAGCCCTCTCACCTCTCCTCCAAGGCCCATGTTGGCCCATTATGCTCCCGGGGGGTTCCGGTAACCCTCCTGGTATTCTGGATTTCACCTGGAATGCATCCGATGTCCAAACATAGGCTTCCAATATATCATTCTTTACGTCTCGATCATTTCGAGACTCCTCGTCATGTCCGTGATGACATCCGGGACTCCGAACTCCTTCGGTACATCAAAATGCATAAACTCATAATAACTGTCATCGTAACGTTAAGCGTGCGGACCCTACGGTTCGAGAACAATGTAGACATGACCGAGACATGTCTCCGGTCAATAACCAATAGCGGGACCTGGATGCCCATATTGGTTCCTACATATTCTACGAAGATCTTTATCGGTCAGACCGCATAACAACATACGTTGTTCCCTTTGTCATCGGTATGTTACTCGCCCGAGATTCGATCGTCGGTATCCAATACCTAGTTCAATCTCGTTACCGGCAAGTCTCTTTACTCGTTCCGTAATACATCATCTCGCAACTAACTCATTGGTTGCAATGCTTGCAAGGCTTTATGTGATGTGCATTACCGAGAAGGCCCTGAGATACCTCTCCGACAATCGGAGTGACAAATCCTAATCTCGAAATACGCCAACCCAATATGTACCTTCGGAGACACCTGTAGAGCACCTTTATAATCACCCAGTTACATTGTGACGTTTGGTAGCACACAAAGTGTTCCTACGGTAAACGGGAGTTGCATAATCTCATAGTTAAAGGAACATGTATAAGTCATGGATAAAAGCAATAGCAACATACTAAACGATCGGGTGCTATGCTAATGGAGTGGGTCATGTCAATCAGATCATTCAACTAATGATGTGATCTCGTTAATCAAATAACAACTCTTTGTTCATGGCTAGGAAACATAACCATCTTTGATTAATGAGCTAGTCAAGTAGAGGCATACTAGTGACACTCTGTTTGTCTATGTATTCACACATGTATTATGTTTCCAGTTAATACAATTCTAGCATGAATAATAAACATTTATCATGATATAAGGAAATAAATAATAACTTTATTATTGGCTCTAGGGCATATTTCCTTCAGTATTGGGATACCGACGATCGAATCTCGGGCAAGTAAAATACCGATTGACAAAGGGAATCGTATACAGGATTAATTGAATCCTCGACATAGTGGTTCATCCGATGAGATCATCGTGGAGCATGTAGGAGCCAACATGGGTATCCAGATCCCGCTGTTGGTTATTGCCCGAGAGCCGTCTCGGTCATGTCTGCATGTCTCCCGAACCCGTAGGGTCTACACACTTAAGGTTCGGTGACGCTAGGGTTGTGAAGATATGTATATGCAGTAACCCGAATGTTGTTCGGAGTCCCGGATGAGATCCCGGATGTCACGAGGAGTTTCGGAATGGTCCGGAGGTAAAGAATTATATATAGAAAGTGCTGTTTTGGCCATCGGGACAAGTTTCGGGGTTATCGGTATTATACCGGGACCACCGGAGGGTCCCGAGGGGTCCACCGGGTGGGGCCACCTGCCTCGGGGGGCCACATGGGTTCTAGGGGTGCGCCTTGGCCTACATGGGCCAAGGGGAACCAGCCCCTAGAGGCCCATGCGCCTAGAGGGGGGGAAACCCTAAAGAGGGGGGGCGCCCCCTTGCTTGGGGGGCAAGCCCCATCTTTGGCCGCCGCCCCCCTATGAGATTGCATCTCCTAGGGCCGGCGCCCCCCCTAGGGGGCTATATAAAGGGGGGAGGGGAGGGGGGCAGCGCAACCTTGCTCCTGGCGCCTCCCTCTCCCTCTCCAACATCTCCTCCTCCTCCGTAGAGCTCGGCGAAGCCCTGCCGGAGTACTGCAACTCCACCATCACCACGCCGTCGTGCTGCTGCAGGAGCTATCCTCCCAACCTCTCCTTTGCCTTGCTGGATTAAGAAGAAGGAGACGTTACGCTGACCGTATGTGTGTTGAACGCGGAGGTGCCGTCCTTTCGGTGCTAGGTTCTCCGGTGATTTGGATCACGTCGTGTACGACTACCTCATCCCCGTTCGTTGAACGCTTCCGCTCGCGATCTACAAAGTGGTATGTAGATGCAATCTCTCTCCCATGACTCGTTGCTAGATGAACTCATATATGGATCTTGGTGAAACCGTAGGAAAAATTTTAATTTTCTGCAACGTTCCCCAACACTTGTCTTGGTGGACCACCGAATACGGCCTCCAGCCAAGACGAGATGCACCCTTTGTTGTACAGGTCTCGTCGTCGTACAGGTGGCATGCTTCATGTCTTAGCAGACCAATGAATACAGCGTCTAGCTGGGACGGGGCATCAACCATGCCACTCCATGTCATCTTTCTTCGACCCCGTGATGTGTTTCCCTTGTCTTTGCGGACAACCGAATACGGCGTCCAACCGAGACGAGGTGCATTCTTCATTGCGCCCAGGTTTCGTCATCGTACATACGTCATGCTATTTGTCTCAGCAGACCACTGAATACGGCGTCTAGCTGAGACGAGGCATCAACCACGCCCCTCTAAGACCGTGCCGCGCCGCCGCCGCTGCAGCGCCGCCGCAGCCCCGCCTCGCTGGAGGTAACGCCGTCGTTGCCGCCGCCGGTTTTTTTTAAGAAAACCGATTCACTTTTTTAGAACCCTAGTCTGTTTTTTGACCGGTTTGCCGGTTTTTCTCGGTTTAGTTAATTAGGGAATGTCCGTCCATACGTTCGTTTTAACGAACGGTTTTCGCTCGATAGTTATAGACAACGAACGTTCGTTCGTTAGCCTGTTCGTCAGTTTTCTTTTTCTCAGATTTTCCCGCGATTAATTTCGATCGTGATTTCTGATCCAATTTTCGTTTTAGTTTATCGTTTCGCTCTTTATCCGAATCAGGCGATTCAAGCGCCTAGATCTTCGTATCAAAACCCTCTTTCTGTTTAATCAACTTGAACAAGATTTTGGTACTATAAAATTTGACTTTAGTTCAGATTAGTAAACAGATCTTGTTTCTTTCGCCGTTTGAGTTTCGTTGCTTCGTTTGGTTTAATTCTTTTCGCAAACCGGAGTTTTTAAGTTGAACTTTCTGGTCAATTCTTCTTATTTGAGTTTTGCTCGTGCATCTTTGCTTGATTGCTTATGTATGCTATTGTTTGTTTGCGATAGAAATCCCGGAGTGCGAAGCGTGCTACTACGAGTCCCTAGGTTTCGCGGATCATCAGCAAGGCAAGTAACACATTGATCATACTTTTTCCATACCCAGTTTTTATGCATTAGTTCAATCCTCAAACATTGCATGATTAGGATGTCAATAACATGAGGGATGGGAAGTAGTTGATGAGGTAGAACCAATTGCCCTGTTATATTCAAACCCTTGGGAGTTACTTCTACGTATTGCTTATATTGCTATGCTATGCTCTAGACGTGGCTTGGGTGAGTGAAATCCATGACAGATGTGAGATTATTAATTAATGGTTAAACTTAAGGTGGCAACTTAAATACACATTTGGGTGGATTGAGGCACCTGGAGAATCCAGTGTTGCCTGTGTTTTTGGAAATCCGGGGGTTTCGTGTGATTTTCCTATGGACCGCCACACAGGCTCAAAGGGAACTAAGATATTTTCATGCTAGAAACTTCCGTGTGCAGCCACAAGCTATTATGGGCTCTAGCATAGTTGAGTAAGTTACGTGAAGCTCTTGAAGAGGTGGATCAGCAGGTAGATGGTTGTAGTTTTGGTATGGTCTGCCCGGACTAGAGAGTTAATGTTTCTGAAAGACTGTGTCTTGGTCATCCGTTTCTCAAACACCATGAAGTGCGAGAAATCCAACGCAGGCGATCGAGTCTTGTGGGGAAAAGTGCGCAAAGCTCTGCAGAGTGTATAATCTAATCATGGTTAGCCGTGTCCCCGGTTATGGACAATCTTGAGTATCTAGTATTTGGAGTATCCTAAGTATCTCATCAATCTAAGTTAATATTTTTGGGCTGATAACTACTTTAATTGGGATTGAGTTGGAGGAACCTTCTCGATGATGTTTCAACCACCATGATAGTTAAATTAAAATCTCTTCCTTTGTTGTAGGAAAAAATTGGCTTTTGGCAAAAAACTATAACCATAGAGCTTTCCACCAGCCAAATATGCATGTAGTGATAGCATTATTCTGTTCTTGCTCTACTGTGTTATATTGCCAGCATATTCCATGTAATGACCCGTTCTCGGGCTGCAACGTATTATGTTGCAGACTTTTCAGACGAGTAGTAAGGTTCGTTAGGTCATTGCTGTGCAGTTCAGCTATGCCGTTGGACTTGATGGACTCACTTTATCTTCCAAGCCTTCCGTTGTTACCGTATTAGATAGCCTTAAGCCATATTTATTGTAATAAGTTCTCTTTTGAGACATTCGATGTAATAAGTGTGTGATTGCTACGCTGTTATAAATCGTTCGAGTACTGTGTGTGTCAGCATTACCGATCCAGGGATGACACGGAAGCACAGAGACTTGACCGTTTGAGGTCCGGTTGCTACATATTACCACCTTTATATCTGGAAACAATTATCAAGCATCAAATTTCTCATGATATTATAATTAAAGCAAATTGCCATGCTGTTTTGTAGGACTCTCAAAATAATCTAAGTGAAGCATGAGAGAACAATAGTTTCTATAAAACAAATCCACCATCATGCTCTAAAAGATACAAGTGAAGCACTAGAGCAAAAACTATATAGCTCAAAAGAAATAAGTGAAGCACATAGAGTATTCTAACAAATTCCGAATCATGTGTGACTCTCTCAAAAGGTGTGTACAGCAAGGATGATTGTGGAAAACTAACAAATAAAGACTCAAATAATACAAGACGCTCCAGGCAAAACACATATCATGTGGTGAATAAAAATATAGCTCCAAGTAAAGTTACCGATGGAAGTAGACAAAAGAGGGGATGCCTTACGGGCATCCCCAAGCTTTGGCTTTTTGGTGTCCTTAGATTATCTTGGGGTGCCATGGGCATCCCCAAGCTTAGGCTCTTTCCACTCCTTGTTCCATAATCCATCAAATCTTTCACCCAAAACTTGAAAACTTCACAACACAAAACTTAGCAGAAAATCTCGTGAGCTTCGTTAGCGAAAGAAAACAAAACACCACTTCAAGGTAATGTAATGAACTCATTCTTTATTTATATTCGTGTTAAACCTACTGTATTCGAACTTCTCTATGGTTTATAAACTATTGTACTAGCCATAGATTCATCAAAATAAGCAAACAACACACGAAAAACAAAATCTGTCAAAAACAGAACAATCTGTAGTAACCTGTAACTAACGCAAACTTCAGGAACTCCCAAAAATCTACCAAACTAGGACGACCTAGAAAATTTGTTTCTGATCAGAAGCAATTGGAATCAATATTTTATCACGTTCTGGTGATTTTTAAAAATTGTTTTCGTGAACAAAAAGTTTCTGGAATTTTCAGCAAGATCAAATAACTACCATCCAAGAAGATCCTATAGGTTTAACTTGGCACAAACACTAATTAAAACATAAAAAATCTAACCAGCGGCTATATCAAGTATTTATTCCTAAACAGAAGCAAAAAGCAAAAAACTAGAATAAAATTGGGTTGCCTCCCAACAATCGCTTTTTTCTTTAAAGCCTTTTTAGCTAGGCATTGAGATTTCAATTATGCTCACAAGAAATACAAGAATTGAAGCACAAAGAGGGCATCATAAAACACGTGACAAACACATCTAAGTCTAACATACTTCCTATGCATAGGCATCTTATAGGCAAACAATTTATCAAGGCTAGCAAAAACTAGCATATGCAAGGAAGCGGAAAGAAACAATAACAATCTCGACATAACGAGAGGTAATTTAGCAACATGAAAATTTCTACAACCATATTTTCCTCTCTCATAATAATTACATGTAGGATCATAAGAAAAGTCAACAATAGAGCTATCACAAAACATATGCTTAACACGATCCACATGTATGCAAAGTTGACACTCTTCCAAAATAGTGGGATTAACATTAGCTAAAGTCATGACCTCTACAAACCCACTTTTATCAGAAATTTCATAAGATTGAATATTCTCCAAATATGTGGGATATAAAGTGGACACTCTTCCAAACACACTTTCAATATTATTGCAAACACTATTATCAATCTCATATTCATCATGGGCTTAAATAAAATTTCAAGATTAAAAGAAGAATCACCCCAATCATGATCATTGCAACAAGTGGAGGACTTAGCAAAACTAGCATCCCCAAGCTTAGGGTTGTGCATATGATTAGCATAATTTACATCAATAGAATTTATAATAAAATCATTGCAATCATGCTTTTTCAAAGGTCTATCGTGAATCGCTTCATAAAGTACTTCATTACAATTTTTACATTCACGAATTTCAAGCAAAACCTCATAAAGATAATCTAGTGCACTCAACTCACTAGCAAGAGGTTCATCATAATTGGATCTTTTAAAGAGATTAGCAAGTGGATGAGCATCCATAAAATCTTAGCAAGCAAAGATGCAAGCAAGAATAAGGCACATGGTAACACGAGCAAACAGAAGGACGAACGGAAAAGGGGTGAATAAAACAGCAAAGGTGAAGTGGGGGTGATAAGAATTTGTGATGGGTACTTGGTATGTCTTGACTTGTGCGTAGACTCCCTAGCAACAGCGCCAGAAATCCTTCTTGCTACCTCTTGAGCACTGCGTTGGTTTTCCCATGAAGAGGAAAGGGTGATGCAACAAAGTAGCGTAAGTATTTCCCTCAGTTTTTGAGAACCAAGGTATCAATCCAGTAGGAGGCCACGCACGAGTCCCTCACACCTACACAAACAAATAAGATCCTCGCAATGAACACAATAAAGGGGTTGTGAATCCCTTCAAGGTCACTTACGAAAGTGAGATCTGATAGATATGATAAGATAATAATTTTGGTATTTTCATAATAAAGATGCAAACTAAAATAAAAGGCAATGAAAATAGCTAACTGTTGGAAGATTAATATGATGGAAAATAGACCCGGGGGCCATAGGTTTCACTAGTGGCTTCTCTCGAGAGCATAAGTATTACAGTGGGTGAACAAATTAATGTTCAGCAATTGATAGAATTGAGCATAATTATGAGAATATATAGGTATGATCATGTATATAAGCATCACGTCCGTGACAAGTAGATTGACTCCTGCCTGCATCTACTACTATTACTCGACACATCGACCGCTATCTAGCATGCATCTAGAGTATTAAGTTCAAGAGAACAGAGTAACGCTTTAAGCAAGATGACATGATGTAGAGGGATAAACTCATGCAATATGATATAAAACCCATCTTGTAATCCTTGATCGCAACAATACAATACATGCCTTGCTTCCCCTGCTGTCACTAGGAAAGGACACGGCAAGATTGAACCCAAAGCTAAACACTTCTCCCATTGCAAGAAAGATCAATCTAGTAGGCCAAACTAAACTGATAATTCGAAGAGTCTTGCAAAGATAACCAACCATACATAAAAGAATTCATAAGATTCAAATATTGTTCATAGATAAACTTGGTCATAAACCCACAATTCATCGGTCTCAACAAACACACCACAAAAGAAGATTACATCAAATAGATCTCCACGAGAATCGTGGAGAACTTTGTATTGAGATCAAAAGAGAGGGAAGAAGCCATCTAGCTCATAACTATGGACCCGAAGGTCGGAGGTAAACTACTCACACATCATCAGAGAGGCTATGGTGTTCATGTAGAAGCCCTCCATGATCGATGCCCCCTCCGTTGGACTCCATTTGATATTCTTTTTGTGCGAAACACTAAAATAGGCAAAAACAGCAATTCTGGGCTGGGCCTCCGGTTAATAGGTTAGTCCCAAGAATAATATAAAAGTGTATAATAAAGCCCATTAACATCCAAAACAGAATATAATATAGCATAGAACAATAAAAAATTATAGATACGTTGGAGGCGTATCAGCAAGCCACCACCCTGTCATTCGCATGCCCCACTCAGCATTTTTACAATAGAAAAACCATTGGCAGTTCGCTCCTACTCGTCCCCGGACATCCTTTAACATTACGATAGTTCGCTCCTAGTCGTCCCGTCCTTTCACATTACGGCAGTTCCACTAATCCTAACCCTCCTCCCAAATCCATGGCGTCCCAAATCTCCACGGTCGGCGGTGAGTACAAGGTTAGAACCATCACCGGCGATGAGTTCGACGTCATCTACACCCGTTCTTCTGCGACGGTGAAAGGATGCCTTGCTCGCTTCAGACGCATGTTCGAAAACTCAAATGATGAGTGGGTTGCTGTGCTAGATGTTGAGTACACCACAACCCTGGAGAAATAGATGAATCTAAAGGATGAAGAGAAGATGAAGCCCGCCATCATCCAGGTTTGCGTGCGTGACTTATGCTTGGTCTACCAGATATGCCATGCCGACGTTGAGTGTGAGGAATTTCAGAACTTCTCAAGGGAGGCCTAGTCAAATTTGTTACTGTAGACTTTACGAATGACATAACAGTCCTGGGTCGGATAGGCCTCGTTGTAGGCAAGCCCTTCGACCTCTAGAAGAATTGGGTGGTGCCCTCCTGTGATCAGCCTTCAATGATGACCCTGGCAGGAATGATGGTTCATCCTTCGTATGGTAAACTGAAGAAACCTTTGCCCAAGTTTTATTGTGCATGGCCATGGAATGTACTAGATATAGACCACATACACTACGCTGCAATGGATCCCTACCTTTGTTTCAATATCTACAAGGGTCGGATGAAGAGCAAGAGCCAAGTGTGCGGTTCAAGCAAAGAAGTATCGGCCAAGAGGAAGAGGGACAAGTACGAAGTCGAGCACGTGGACAAGGAGTCCGAGTAAGGTGGCAGTGTCATTGCTCAAGGTGGTTCTAATGCAGTGTATACAAGATTAGTTGCTCAGTTTAATTTCAGGTGTGCTTAGTTTTATTTGAGGGGTGTGTTGTGATGAGCCCCCAGCAGAACTATGTTATGTTCCTTCTCGTTACTTTAACTCTTTAGTACGTACATACTAGTATTTCTTACAGTTCATCATTTAGTTGGTATAGTACTACCACAAGTTTCTTCACATTATATACGTACAATATATATGGCCAACATCATATAGCCAGCAGTTTAGTTGTCAAAGAATTTCAAGGTGCTTAGTTTTTTCAATGAATTTTAGGGTGCTTAGTTTTATTTCAGGGGTGTGTCGTGCTGGACACCATTATTGTGACTCAAATCACTTTTTCCATGTTATAATGACATAAATACCGATGGACCAACATGCCAACTCTCCCTCTATCTCACTACAGTAAAATAGAGTGTGGGGCCTACTTGATCCCAACAACGTTCTTATTTTCCTGTAAAAATTATTCGCATGGTTACTCCTGACAAGCGGGGCCACACTTATCATTTTGAGAATCGGCTTATTTTTGACATATAACATGGCCAACTGGTTTGATGTGAAAATAACAATGTCTAATGGCATTTTTGAGCAAACATCTAACTTGACGATGACATTTTTCAAATATCTAATTGCATTTTTTAGCAGGCATCTCACAGATCGATGGCATGTTTAAGTAGTTGTAACTTCTAATGGCAAAATTGAGTAGTGATACACAACTAGTGGCATAAATAATAAGAATCCAAGAATTAAGTAGGTATGCTAATTTCTTTCATAGAATTTAGCACCCCATTTAAGCACGTACTAGATTTTTTAATAGTACTATATGCATAATCTGGCGACAAGCGCTCTCTATATGTACCACCTTTTTTGTTTAATTTCATCTTGTTAGTTTTTCTCCATGGCGCAATCCATCGATACTACTATTGTACAAAATTAAACATTTTTGAAAGGCTAGAGGGCGGGGCCGTCTAGCTTGGTCGGTTTCAAAAGAGGCGAGGGCCTTTGTGATTTGATGGCTCATTACTGCTGGAAGGCGGGGCCTTGTGATTTGACTGCTTGTATAAATGTGCCGACGACCTGAGGAGGAGCAAAGAACAATGCGGTATATTCAAGTTTTCCACTATAGTATCACGGAGGAGCACGAAACACGGCAGCCAAGTGCCATATGGCGATAAAAAATGATCTAATTTGCTAGTCATCTCATTGTTATCATTGTTCTATTCATGCCTCGCAGAGAACATGACACATGTGGCGAAACACCCAAAGTAAAAGAAGAAACATAGGAGCAAAACAAGAAGCAACATTATCACCCAAAAAAGAAGGAAGACACACACACAAGTCTGGGGCGCTGCTCTCTACTACATGAAGGGTTGCTGGCTGCGGAGTCGTAACTGCTTCTTCATCGCCTCCACGTCATCCATCTCCTTGCGCGTATCCTCCGCCGTCTTCTCCGTTCTATCCATGACGCGGGATTTCTTGATGCGGTCCTTCATCATCTGTTCCACGGCCGCATTACGTACCTTGATAGCAGCCGGGTGCTCGATGTGGAGCTTTGCCAACTCCTCCTTCTGTTCCATGATGAGGGCCTGCAGCATCTTCATCGAGGAACTACTCTTCTCATGTAGCTTCTTCCGACCGGTATTCTCCTCCTTCAGCAGTCGAGCTCGTGGTAGATCTTCGCCTTGTCCTCCTAAAGTTGTAGGATTTCGCCGGTCGCCTTCTTCTCTGAGGCAATGCTCTTCGTCAGCAGCATCACCAAGCCGGCGGTCTACTCCCCCTACTCATTGAGCTTAGCGGGCATGTTGTCGAGGCTCTCCTTCAACAGCTCCACCAAGCCGTGGATGATCTCCTTCTGCTTATTCTGGTGCTTATTGAGCTGATCGGGCATGCTGTCGAGGGATAACGACTCCAGTGCCGCCAGCTCGGCATGTTCGCCTCCACATCTAGGGCGCTCCTGGGAGCCATCGCCTGCCGTGAGAGATCTTTCGAGGTCTCTGCGAGCCGATGAGCCCTCTTTTTTTTCCGTAGCCTTGGTTGCGGCTCCCTTGTTATGAGTAGTTCTTGACCTAGAGCTTTGCACACCGACCATGGCAAGGACGGACGAAGAAGAAAGACTTATGAGGAGGAAGGTAGAGTAATTTTTGGTTAGGTAGTTGCCCTTTTTAAAACCTAAGTACTAGCACTAGTACTAAAACCTTCATAGTGGGAACACATTCAGGTTTGGTAAGTACTAGTAGGTGTGAGCAGGCTTGCACTTAATTGCAGCACTAGTACTTTGGAATGTGATGGGAACAAGGTAAAGATTAATTCATGGTTTTGGTTTCGAGGCCGAAATGGCTCCCGATGAGTTTAGTGGACATAAATTTCAAGTACTCCCTCCATCTCAGTTTATAAGGCTTGCACGTGTATCTAGGTCGTCAATGTAACTTATATAAAATAAATTGTTTAACATAAAACTATATCATTAAAAAATAGAATATTTGAAGCTTGTAATGATATATTTTTCGTAATGTATGCCTCTTAATAAGTTGGTCAAATTAACGACCTAGGTACACATGCAAGACTTGTAAACTGAGATAGAGGGAGTACTACACTGCTCAAATGCGTTCGCACAAGTCAGTGATGTAACTAGTCGTACATGTGAGACCAAGCCGATTTGTATCCCTTCAGTGAGGCGCGGGTCTGACCGACCGTCTGTTGGTGCGACCGACTGTAAAGTATTACGCGATGGATACTTCTGGTTGTGGCTTCGGTTTATTGTCAGGACGAAGCATTCTAACTAGTGATAAATCAATTACCATCTTTCTCCAAACGACCAAGTATTTTCACAGGAATACAATACATATAGATGGAGTGATTGTCAAGGTTGCAAATCGACATGGCATTGCAAGTTCACTGCAGAAGCAACCGACTGGGTCACTGCATCGCTGGTGGGAAGGAGGGCAGCTCACCTCGCCTATGATGCATGCCCAGCGGCGCCGTCGCAACTGGTCCCGAGATTGGCTTCTCCTACCTCCCATTTGAACAGTTGCACCGGCTGCTCATGCCATTGCGCAGGCATGCGCGTTCTTTCCTCCACAGTCGACTCCGTGAATATGATATCTGCCATTAGCCCTAGCTAAAATCAATGCGATGCTGCAAGATGCTGACATCCCTCAGCATCTCTCCCCTGAGATCACTTGCGCCTCCGCCTAGTGCTGCGCCAGGCGTAGCTCCTCGGAACTTCTCTCCAATCGATGCAACGCTTCCTCGACCCGATTTCCCTTGCTGCCCACCGCTTGAAATGCAGCCCTGGCACGTCCTCGCCACCAATCTGTGATTCCAGAGAAATGGATCCCCTCTACAACACATGTGGGTTTCACTCAAAGGCGGCAGTCTTGCGGGCCGCAGCGAGAGGGCAACCAGCGGGGTCCTGGGATCTAAGGGATTATCCATGGCGAGATCCTCTATGGCGGGATCCGGTGGGCGAGGCGGGGAGGCAAGTTTAGGCGCTGGGAGAGCCCTACGAAGCTAAGATAAAGATACTACTACTCCACTCCATCCATATTTAAATACAAAGGCCACCAACAGTAGCCCTGGCAAAATTTGATCATGATGCCCGCGTCCTGCTTTATTGGCCCCCTTTTTTTGTGCCACTTTTTATGACATGCATAAATATTATGTTACTTAAAAATATGGTCGAAAATTGGCACAAAATACGAAGGAGACCAATGGAAGTAGAAACCCATGATTTAACTACTCGCATGCATGCAGTGGAGTAGTAATGTCTTTCTTCCTCCCTCACGCCCACTCAATTTGCATGCGCTGTATTAATTGACCATCAATGAAGTGAAGGACTATACACACGTCAAATTATCACATGGGGTGGACCTTCGTACAAAAATGCGTCCCCCCGTGTACCCACATGTGCGTGCGAGGGAATGAGTGCGTTCGTGGCGTGCGTGCACGTCTTTGCTTCGTGCATGTACCGCTAGTGTGCCTCTGAGAGGACGAGTACATTCTTCTGGAACCAACAACATGTCACTGTGATCAATCCACACAAGGAGGTCGTGACAACGCCTCCACATGTGACAGGTGGCTTCATGAACTGTAAGCGAGACACTGTGTAGCGTGCCATTGGAATTCTAATTTACGTGTTTTGCACATACTCGAAGTACTAGTAAGGTAGACATGCATTGTAGGCATCAGATTTGGCAACCAAATTATGAATAAATACCACACTATAGCATCTAAGATTTGAGTCATATATGCCTGATGTAGACTTTCGTTTAATTCTTATAGTTCATCTCATTCAAAATCAATTAGTTTTTATAAAAAAAGCTAGGGCCTCTTTGATTCGTAGGATTTCCAAATCGTGGGAATAGGAAAAACATGGGATTAGAGTGGAATGTCGTCTTGAATCCTACAGAATTGTACAAGTGTTTGATTGTGCATAGAAAAACGCAGGATTCTTTCAAAGAAGTTTGAGTGGACAGGATGTTTCCTATGAAATCTAGTTCAAATGAATCCTATGGAAAAATTCCTATGGTTTACAATCCTACGAATCAAACAACCAAGATAGGAAAAATTCCTAAGGATTAGAATCCTCCAAAATTCCTTTGAGAATCCTTTGAATCAAAGAAGCCCTTAATCTATCTTATGATTCATGGAATTGTGCGTTGTAAAGCATAAAGTAAAAACAAATAATGGCAATTCAACTAGAAATTTTTTTGGGCAGTTATGATACAAAAGATTCTAGAACAAAGGAGAAGCACTTGTGTTTTGAGGTTTGTGCATTATGCTTAAGTTCAACGATGGAGTCTGCTACATTGTACATGTGGCTAAATCCGGTAGGGGGCTAGAAGCTAGTGCGAGGGGCCAAGTGGAGGGAGACTATGAAGGAGTGCACAAGTGCGAGATCGATATTTAAATAGAGGGGCCGAGAACGTGCGCTATTGCGCGCCATGGCGGAGCCAAGAAAAATAAATGAGCTAGGGGGCCAAGCATTGCTAATCCTTTACGAGGAGGGTAAATTCGTCAACTTAAACAATTTTACCATCAATTTTCTAATGATCACATTCATATTAGCCGTGATATATAGTGATGTTAGGGGGGGAAGGGCCCTTGCTGCCCCCTGTCTTCGCCACTATGCGCGCGTCTGAGAGATGAAGCGGAAGGCATGGATGATGAGAGGGGGACGTTGGATATATAATTGATGTGGGTGTATTATCTATTTAATCCTATGTATAGAGGTATAGATTGATCGATGTGGACGTGGGAAAGAGGGTGATACCTCACTAGATATATCGATTGATCTGTTTGTGTGGAAAACTGGGAAAGACCTAGCTATATATACACACACATAGAGGAACATTGATCGTTGTGCATGCACGTTAGAGATAAAGAATGCCCGATATAATGAATATAGGGAGGTGTGTGTGTGTGTGTGCATGCATGGGAGAATGACCTGAAGAAAAAGATTGCATGTGTGCGATGGATAATGTCGACTGGTAGTGTGCGTGCATGCATGCACGAGAGAAAGTTAGTGGTACAAATATAAAGAGAAGACGATTGTGTGGGTGTAAAAGACTAGGTGAGATCATAATCAATGTAAAGTTGAATTCAAATATTTGAATAAGAGATCATGATATTTGAAACCCATGCATGCATGAGTATAACTGAGATATGCGCGGTGTGGTTTGGAAACGAGCATGTTGTACTGTATACACATTGAACAAGGTCAGAATGATTTGACTTTGAGATACCAATGGCAGACATCATTTGGCCACATTGCATCCGTGCATGGACACACTATTCTGATTGGAGATGATGGGTGGCTTTCGCATCACATATCTATATCTATACCCCTATATTTTATATTTTATATTTTATATATATTGTGCGGATAACTTTAACTTTGAAAGATGGTCGTTGGATTAAGCCAATCCGATGGTGCAGAGATGGCAAATTTGAGCACTACTGGTCATTGGATACCATCTAGATTCTAGCAGATTTTGCCACATGTACAATCTAGAAGACTCCATGGTTGAACTTAAGTATAATGCACAAACCTCAAAACACAAGCACTTCCTCTTTGTTCTAGAATCTTCCGTATCAAAATTCCCCAAATGTTTTTCTACATGGTTTGTCGTTATTTGTTTTTACTTTATGCTTTACAACGCACAATTCCATGAATCTTAAAATACATTAGGTTTCTTATAAAAACTAGATGATTTTGAATGAAATGAACTATATGAATTAAACGAACATCTACATCATGCATATATGACTCAAAGCTTACATGCTATAATGTGGTATTTATTCATAATTTGGTTGCCAAATCTCATGCGTGCAATGCACGTGTACCTTACTAGTCTAAATGGTGTTTGTGTGTGCGTTGTGCATGTTAACACATTGTATGTAGTATCATACATGGTTTAGATTCCAAACATCTAGCTAGAGCATACATGTACTTTGATTTGAATTCAACATAAAATGGATACATATATTTGGATTTGAGATCATATGTACATGTAGTTCGTATTTATATAGGAATTTAGTTCTCCTATATTCATGTCATGTGTTGTGAAGATAATATTTAGATGGTTGTATAACTAACCCGAGTACAATCCCATTCAAACAGGGAAAATGTACTCAAATTTAGTCCATATGCTAGACAACACACATTGTTTTATTATTCTTGAGGGAAGTGCAAATTGTTTTGGTATTGTACAGGTTATGTTTGGTGTCCCGATTTTTTTATTTTTTTGTTGTATTTGAATGCGTTTCTAGTAATATAGTAAAATGGGACATGGATCTCTCTCTAGTGATGAGGTGCAAATTGTATTTTTTTGGTACACATTAATCTTGTTCACCTGAAATTTCAAGCTGCGCCTTGTTATGCCAAAATTTCAAGCTAGCATCTCAGTTTATCGTCCTACGAAACTCCCGCCTCTTCAGCCCGCACCTTGTTATCCCAAAATATTTAAGATATATATCTTTGTCTCGTTGTGCTCCGAAAACTCCCTCCATCTCAACCTGCGACTTGCTATCCCAAAATTACAACGCGTGCGAAAACTCCCACCTCCTGCGAAATCCTGACATGTGAAATGCCCGTGATAACCCTGAACCGAAAGAACCGCCTAGCTCAAATCGGCGGGGGTACTTTCATAACTTACCCCGCATTTCGGACAAGCACGTCCCTAAGCCATGGTTCCCCACTCCCATCCCATCTGCCCACCTATTCGTACACCGAGGCCGCGAAAACCCGCGAAGCCCCACACCCTCCTCCGTCCGCCACCCAGCCGGAGCCTCTTCCCCAACGCTGTCATCCACAACAACACCTCGAACTCCCTCATCCACCATACCGGATAAGGATCAGTCGTCGATCTCGTCGTCCCGCGGGTTCAGCCACCCCGTCGTCCACCTCCAAGGAGCTGCCCCGATGTTCCCCTCGTCTTTCGTGCCACCTCCAGTCCCACACCACCGTCTTCACATGCACCACCGGTAGAGCAGCATCACCACCGTTTCCTCGGATGAAGCTGAGGCCTAATCAACGTCAACAAAGTAGTTGTACAGTAATCACCGCATTTTCTTCTTAATTTGATCTCACGGTTCTGCCGTCGCTCTGTCCGGAGCCGACATGGCGCGGCTCCATCCACGGCGGCGTCGGCCACTTCCTCCACGGCGTCGCTCCCTCGCGGCGACGTCCACATCAGTAGGAGCTGATGCTGCTTTAGCTCTCACTCATGTTGTCGATCTGCTCTTGCTCTCGGACCCCTGCACCGTCTGCTCTTGCTATTGCTGTTGCTCGCACGGCTGCTCTCGCTCTTGCTTGCGATGCTGCTCCGATTTGGCTACACTTCAGTCGACTGAATCAACTTTTCGGTCAGTCGATTTTCAGGGGGTCGTGGGGCTCGCCGGAGTTAAGGTAGAACCAGCCGCAGCAGGGAGGGCACTCACCGGAGAGGTATCCCACTATCTATCTTAGGGTTCAGGGTGGGGGCGGTGGTGGGGCGGTGGTGTGGGATCACCGGTGAAAAAGCTCGGCACGGGGGGCATTGAGGGATGGTCGAGGAGGCAGCAGACTGGCGGTGGGGAGCGGTTTCGGGGCGGGAGGGGCGGCACACCATCGGCCGCTGGTGGCGGGGGGGGGGGGGGGGGACAGCGGTTTGGCAGGTGGTGGCTGGTGGCTCAGGGGAGTAGAGGTTGAAGAAGAACTGCATGCCCTTGATATCCTATCCAATGGCTGGAAAATCGACTGACTAGAGATGAAAAAGTCAGTCGACTGATGTGTAGCCTCACCCTGATGCTACTACACGACCAGCTGCCCCGGCTATCGCATGCGCTGCTGCTACTGCTTTTTTGCTACTAGTGCATTCAGTTTCGATAGTAAAATTCAGTTTCGACAGCAAAATTCAGTTTTGATAGTTAAGTTCAGTTTTGACAGTTGAATTCAGTTTTGACAGTTAAGTTCATAGATGAGCGACTGATGTATTTTACATCTAGAAATTTGTGGTTATGTATTTTACATCATCTATTGGACATGCTATTAGAATTCCACTCGGGTTAACAGTGTCTCTCTTGTCCTATTTCAGCCTCGATGTCGTACAACTCACCGGAGCTGCTCCAACGATGAACCCTCCATCACAGCGGAGCAGTACCCCAGGCTCCATCTCCAGATGCCTAAGATCTTCTTCCCCTCCTCTGACAGCCAAGTCAGCCGAAGCATCATCACCGACCAACCGAATAATGCTGAGATCGACATGGCTTGGCCAAAGAGGTTGTACACTTGTTATGTATATATTCTCCACTGAGCACACGTAGTAACATGAAATACGATTATTTTGTCCTACTATATGACAAGTAGTGAGGTACCAGGCAACTTAGCTATCCGTGATGGACTCTCTTGAATGCCATAATTATTTATCTCTGCGTGTTTCAGCTATGCATTTATCGATGGGCTTGGGAGTTGAGCTAGTAGGGCAGTGGCCTGGGTCCAAAGTAGTAGAAGTAGCAAAAACATTTTTTGAGTGTAGGCTTTTCCTTGCTCAAGCCTACACTCAAACCGTAGGAAAAGTATACACTAAAACCGTAGTACCATAGGAAAATCCTACACTCAAATTGCGAGTGCTTGAAAGGAAAAGTGAAGGAAAAACATAGGAATTGGATAGTTTCCTATGGTACTACTATTCATGCATTTGACTTAATGTCACCATGCTTCTTTGCATCCTGTGATCTTCCAATTCTTGTGAACCAAACACCCAGATTGGCAGAAATCTTGTGTTTTTAAATTCTCTATTTTGCTTGTGCATTTCTATCCTATTCCTGTCTATTTCCTATCCCAGCATTGTTAGAATCCTGAAATTCAAACAAGCCCTTACACAAATTGTCCTGATCCTGCGCGCTGTGTTCCACCCCAGCTCAGCTGCTCCAACAATGAAAGGGTTCACCAGAGCAGGGATCCACTCTCCAGACTATCTTTCGCCACCTCAGATCTTCTTCCGCGCCACCGGCAACCACGACAACCGCATTACCATCATCAACTGAGCAGATGGCCTTGAGGACTACACGGGTCCGCAAGAGAGGTCGCACTCTTCCGTGTCTGCTTACGTTATGCATCGCTTAATATGATGACATGCTACGTTATCATCGTCTTCACCTATTAGACTCCGAGTCAGGTCCAAACTAATGTTGAAACTTGAGTATTTAAATGGTTGTGGGGTACATATTGGGGCAACAATTAGTACTATCTGTCTACTATCTGGTTAATCTTGGGTGTCTACTATGAGTTTCATGTTGGGTGCAAACAAAAATTAAAGGAGCCATTGTCTGTATTTTTTAACTAAAGCTATTATGTGCCTGCTATCATTGGTTTTGGGTCTATCAACAGTTTGCTACCATCACTATGGATTTGTGCATGCACTCCTTACATAATATCACTATGTTTTATTCCTTTGCATGTCAGTTATTGTACAAAATGGAACATGACATTTAGAGCAAAGGAGAGAGCCTCGCGTGGCAATAACATTTCATGCAGACGTCGCTCCATGGTGGGTGAAAGGCAGCCCCCCTCCATCCATTTCAGATTCTAATCAAAGGAAGTTGTTGATGTTGGTAATATCATGCATATGGTGCCTTGCATTGCTTACTTTATACATCAAATATGCCTTCTGCTTAGTTTAGACATGTTGTGTGTGAATGCCATCTATTTAGTTTCTTTATTGTATATGTAAATCATGAATGTCATCTTGTTTAGCCAGGCATCATATATGTGAATTTTGCAATGCCACCCTGGTTAGGCGGTCATCTTATATGTGAATTATATCATACCATCATTTTTTTATTACATGTTAAATTTGTCAACAAATTTTAGTACATTCAATTACTCTTCCTGTGCATGAGCCATTCGGCACGGCCATGGAAAAATCTGGAGTGGAAACAAGGTCTTCAGAGCAGACAATGCTATCTGGCGAAGCACATGTCTTGCTGGTTACGGATAGCTCATTAGAGGAGAATTCAGAGACAGATGACCAATCCTATCCCCCCTGAGGTGCATGCTCTAACTTGGCAGGGTTATGTTGCTCATATCGTGCCTATGGTATCTTGCATTGCTATGTCATTTGCTTAGTTTAGACATGCTTTGTGTGAATGCCACCTGTTTAGTGTCTAATTACCATATATGTGAATTATGAAATGCCATCTTGTTGCAAGACGTTATATATGTGAATTATGCAATGCTATTTTGTTGCAAGTCATTATATATTTGAATTATGCAATGTCGTGTTGTTTAGCCAAGCGTCATATATGTGAATTTATGTCATGCCGTCCTTTTTTTTGTATTTCTCATTGCACTTGTCGACAATGTTTGTATATTCAACTGCTCTTCTATGCATCAGCCATTTTAATTGGTGATGGAGAAATCTGGAGTGAAAACAAGGTCTTCACAGCAGACAATGCTACCTGGTGAAGCAGATATCTTGCTGGTTACAGATACCTCTTCAGGGGAGGATACAGAGGCAGATGACCAGTCTTATTATCCCCCTGAGGTGTATGCTCAAACTTGGCAGGGATATATTACTCATATCATGCATATGTTGTATTGCAATGCTTAGTTTTTACATCATATACACAATATTGAATGCCATCTGCTTAGTTGACACATCATATATGTGATTGCCCTCTGCTCACTTGCTTAGTATATAAATCATATATTTGAATTATATCATACCATGATGTTTACATAGACAGCATGTATCTGAACTATGCCATGCCAACCCATTTTCTAAAGACATAATATAGTTATATCATCTCACACTACTGGTATCATGATCTTTGCCGTCAGCCAGCTCTTTGTCGTCTGCTAGCGGACGACAAAGAAGGTCTTTACCATCAGCTTACAGAAAGCTGACGGCAAAAAAAGCGGACGGCAAAAAAAATGTTTGTCGTCAGCCTGCTCTTGTGTTGATATTTTCCTGTGGTGTTCTTGTGATGTTCTTATGGATGATCTTGTGATGTTCTTATTTTCCTGTGGTTTGTGTTGATATTTGTGATATATGCATGCGCTATACATATGAATATGAATTGCTGAACATACTGTAAATCAGTGACAGAGATGGCAAAGAAGAGATTTGTCGTATGTGCATCTAGACACTTTGCCGTCTGCCAGCAGACGACAAAGAAGCAAAAACTTTGCCATCCGTTGCTTCTTTGCCGTCAGCCGTGGACGGCAAAGACTGCCGTTAGCCACCTAACGGACTAATAGCGAATTTATTGCCGTCGGCTTTCTTTGCCGTCAGCCGCTGATGGCAAAGGCCCCTTTGCCGTCCGCTTCAGAAAGTAGACGGCAAAGAAGGTCTTTACGACGCATCTTTGCCGTCGCCTTTTGCCGTCCGCGGCAGACGGCAAAGGCCTTTGCCGTCCGCCATCCATGCCTTTGCCTTCTGCCTTGGCGGGCGGCAAAGTAGCTGATTCGCGTAGTGTCATCCTGTTTACATAGTCATCATATTTTGAATTATGTCATTCTATCCGTGAATTATATCATGCCATCATGTTTCCATCGACGATATATTTGTGATTTATGGCATGGCAACCACTTTAATAGACACATCGTATAGTTATATCATGTCATCCTGTTTACATAGTCATCATATTTTGAAGTATGTCATTCTATCATGTTTAGTTAGCCATCATACATGTGAAATTGTGTCATGCTATCCTGTTTAATTAGCCATCATATATGTGAAATTATGTCCTGCTATTCTGTTTGGTTAGACCACATAAATGTGAATTATTTCATGCCCTGTTTTCTTCCCTACTATCCATTGCACCTGTCTATCTTACAATGTTTGTACATTCAATTACTTTTCTTGTTTATCAGCCATTTCAATTGGAGTGGGTGATGGCAGTATCTGTGGGAGTAAAAACACAGTCTTCAGAAAAGATCATGCTACCTGTCGGTGCCGATAGAACCATGGTTGTACTTGCCCAAGAACCAGCCCCACCACCACACATAACCCAGATTGTACCCCTACCCAGTTGGACAGAGAACTAGCTACACCCCTTCTAACCCCAACCCCAACAGATAGTAACCCAGTTCCAGTTGACACAGCACCGTCTCCACCATAGAGCACCCAAACACGAGCAGGTAGTAAGGAACAGTAGTGCCCGAAGCACGAGGATCACCACTCCGAACCCCAAGCCAACACTTAAAGCACAAGAAGAATTGTTCTCACGTCAGGTTTCATAGCTATGGTTCATACTATTTGCTCTTGCATCACCGTATTTAATTATACCAATTAATTTCAAACTTGAAGGATGCAATTGAAACTCCAATGGCGCAACAGGTATGTTTTAAACATGTTTCTTTAACGTGTTTGCTGTTGTAACTTGCTCTTTGTTGATTTCAGTTTCAATTGAATAAACAGTTGTGTTCTCATGCCATGCACATTACAAGTGTTGTTATTGCTGTGTAGTTTCCCACACTTTTATTCTGTCTATGCTGCTTTCTCTTAAATAGATATGATTCGAACTGTCTCTATCTTGATTTGGCAACATAAACTAGAATGATATAGACCATATAATGACCATACTACATAGATATATGTTTGTTTCATGCTGTTATCCTGTCCACCTTACTACTGAACTGGTTTACCAAAATGAGTTTCATATACAACACGGTAAACCTATGATGTGTTTGTTTGTTTCTCTTTTAGAATGTGGATAAAATATTGGAGAAGAGTACCCCGTTATGCAATGGTAAAGGAAGTAATGCAGATAAGGTTCAAGATAGTGAGACATCCATGTTGGTCTCCATGAAAGCTGATAAAAGCTATATTGAAGACACTGAGACAACCTAAAGTCCTGTCTTGATGTAGTGTTTGAGTTACTGGCTACTACTAATGGCACCAGCTCTTCGAACTCGTTGCCTGAATCAGTTTGACATCTTGAGTCTCAACTTCAAAGTTGAAAGACACTGATCCGATGTTATGCGACAGGAAGCGGAAGTACTGATGAAGTCCCTGCAGAATTCAGATGCATACTTTCTGGTGCAACAACAAGTGTTGGAGGATTTAAGCACCAAACAAGAGAAAGTTACTAAGCTTGCTAATGATCTTGCCAGCATTATGGGTAACCAGGATATTGTTTCTTAAGCTCTTCTGAAGTGGTTTCAGTTCTGGACTTGTTTCGCTGCGGCGTTTCTTTGGACTGGTGGCCAACTTTGACAACCAGTGTATATGATATGCTGCTTTGTTCCCTATATTTGCACTGCTGGCGAACTTTGATGCCCACTGGATGTAATATGTGTAATAGATGTGATAGCCTAGCTTAAGTTGCTTGCTTATTTATTTCCTTGTTGTCTTGTTTATTTGTTTGCTTGTAGTCAGTGCAGTTCTTTTTCCGTGGTTTGCTAGTGGCCGCAATAACCTATTTTTTAAAACTAGGACACAATAACCATGGGCTACATATTTACTGTAGTTACCATGGGCCTCCTAGGGGCCATAGAAATAATGGGCCTTCTAAGGGCCGTAGAAACAATGGGCCTTATAAGGTCGTAGCATCAATGGGCCTTCTACGGGACATATGATCGATCGGCCAAACATGGGCCAATAATAGACCGCATTATGGGCCGTAAACGAGCTAGATTTGGAATCGTCCGTTCATGGGCCGACAATAATAGGTCGTCATTAATCGACCATATTTGATGACGCTATGAAAATGGCCCAACGGATTAGCGGGCCGCAAACAGGCCGATTGTAACCACGGGCTGAATTTGGCCCACAAGCAGAAAAGGCGAGTAATGGGTCGTAAGTAACTGAATGTTGGAAATGAGCCCAAGAATAAATGGGCCCTGAGAAGGCTGAAAGATAACACGGGTTGGAAATGACCTAATGGAATAATGGGCCACTAATGGGTATAAAGCGGTACACTATTCATTGCGTGCGGGCCAGATTCACCATGGGCCGTTAATGGGCCAAGAGTTACAAATGGCCTTGTATGGGCCAAAAGACATCAATGGCCATACATGGGCCGGATGTTACAATGGGATAGAATCATATTGGATGGCCGAGATGAAGCTACTGGGCTTAATTCTGATAGGCCGTAATGGGTCGTGAGTTAGCGGGCCATAAATGGGCTATATACGAACAATCCGGTAACGAGCTTTCAGAGGGCCGGCCCGTTACCTTTTAACCAAGTCAAACGGGCCGTCCTTTTCATAGGAATGGGCCTCTGTTGGGTCGTGCCACGTGTCGACGTATAATAGGCGCCTCCTATCCAATGAATGGATGACATCCGTCCCAACGGTGAGGCAACACGTGTGTCCTCCGGCCAATGAGAATTTTACACATGGTAATTCCTCATTGGTCCAGGGTGTTAGCGTGTTATCGGATCCAAAACCGGACCCGATAGCTTAACGGCGACCCGTTACAATGGATGCCACATGTCGGTCACCCTTAACGAAAGCACTTCCATGACGCGCCATTTATCGTTATGGAGGTGGACACTTCCGTGATGGTAATTTTGGTAATGTCATGGAACACTTCTACGTCAGCACAGGTATGACTATCTTGATTTTGTCATAAAATCGTCATGGATGTACATGCATGGCAGAAAATGTGACCTACTATGACAAACCCGTATCATCATGGAAGTGTATTTTTTTGTATTGCTACACCATTGCTGTCCAGGCTGCCGGGGGAAGATATGAGAAGGTGTTCGCCAACTACTTCCCTTTGGCCCTCAAGTCCAACGTGAGGTGTTGGCTGATGCACCTGCCAGAGAACTCCATTTCGTCATGGGCAGACCTGTGCCACGAGTTCATCGGTGCCTTCACCGGTGGCCACCAAGAGCCCGGCAGGCCCAGCGAGCTCCAACTTCTCCAGCAGAAGGAAGGAGAAACTCTTCGTAAGTATTTACAGATATTCAGTAAAGTTCATAGAAATATTCCAAATATCCATCTAGCAGCCGTTATAGCAGCTTTCCAGTCTAATGTGCGCAACCGTCGCACTCGTTCCAAGATGAACGTGCGGTTGCCCAAGACTGTGAAGGGGAATACACGCTGGTGGATAAGTGTGCTCGGATAGAGGAAGGAAGGAAGTTGCCCGAAGAGGAAGATTACACCAATGTTAATTCAAAGGATGAGGATGAATCAACCAATCAGAGAAAGGGCAAGAAGCGCAGTAAGAAGCCAAGAGATAAGGCAGTGATGACTATGGAAGGTTCGGGCACATGTAGTACCGGCAAGAAGGCCAAGGCTGAGGCCCCCGGCAAGAAGGCCAAGGCTGAGGCCCCCGGCAAGGAAGCTGCCGCTTGCACTACCTGCCAGGAAGCCGCTGCCGCCAGGAAAGCTGGGAAAAGTGATGGGCCGTACTGTCGGACCAAGGGCCACAACCTTCAGGAGTGTTACCAGGTTGAGCAGCTTGTCAAGAAACAGAGGGCAGAGTATGATAAGCGTGATAAGTAAAAAGGTCAGAATGCTGTTGGCGGTAAGGATCGAGGCAGTGAAGCAAATCACCCCAATAAACCCTTTCGGAACTAAGGAAAACCCGCCAGGGATCAAGAGAAGGAAATCTGTTATGATGTGAGTGATGGAGGGAATGAAGAGGAAACTAGTGAGAAGGAGTTTCAGAAGGCCACTGAAACCCTATGCATTGATTGAGGTGCATATTTGCACGCCTCTCACCACCAGCTCAAGCGGTGGGGACGAGAGATCGGTGCCATGGAACCAATGCTAGAGGCCCAAAAGCCGCTCAAATGATTCCGCACACCCATCATCTTTAATGTGGAGGATCACCCTGGCCGCACCACTATGGTAGGATGTTTGCCATTGTTCGTCTCCCCAACAATTCAGAACCTCAAGGTCACCAAAATGTTAGTGGATGGCGGGGCCGGGTTGAATATGATTTCCTCGGCAGTCATGAGCAAGCTTCAGATAGGAGAAGAAGAGCTAGAGGTTATCAGCATGTTTCAAGGAGTTAATCCCGGTAGGAGCCATCCCAAGGGGAAGATTACGCTGCCGGTGACATTTGGGGGAGAACTGAACTATCAAACTGAGAAGATTGTGTTTGATGTGGTTGATCTCCCCCTGCAGTATAATGGGGTTCTTGGACAACCGACCCTAGCCAAGTTCATGGTAGCATCCCACTATGCTTACAACACCTTGAAGATGCCCAGGCCACAGGGAGTCATCACTATCCCCGCGGACGAGAAGGATGCAATTATCTGTGTGGACAAGATGTACCAGGATGCAGTTGCGGCAGAGGCAGCGGCAGCTCCCACCAAGGAAAGCAAAGGAAAGAAGAGGGATTGTAGGACCTTCGGCAAGGAGTCCGGGAAGGGTGCCCCCTCCGAGTGCATGGCACCCGTTGACGATGTTCTAGAGTGTTCCAACACTAAGAGATCCAAGGTTGCTGCACCCCAAGTGAAGAAGGTGCCGGCAGGGCTGGCTGGCGTTGAAGGTACTTTCACCGTCAGCGCCGCCCTCGATGACAAATAGGAAAGCGTGCTCGTTGCCCTCCTGCGGGCGAATATTGATGTGTTTGCCTAGCAACCATCTGATATCCCTGGTGTTCCCAGGGAGGTAATTGAGCACCACCTTGTTGTTTTCCCACATGCCCTACCTATCAAGCAGAAAGTCCGGAAGTAGGCCTTGGAAAGGCAACAATTCATTGCCGAAGAGATCAAGAAACTAGAGGCAGCTGGTTTGGTGAGAGGAGTATTGCATCCTACGTGGTTAGCAAATCTAGTGGTAGTCCAGAAGGCTAATGGAAAATGGAGGCTTCGCATTGATTTCATAGATCTCAACAAGGCATGCCCGAAGGACCCGTTTCCCTTTCCGCACATAGACCAGATTATGGGTTCCACTTTAGGTTGTGATTTTCTCTCCTTTCTGGATGCATACTCCAGATATCACCAGATCTTCATGTCCAAGAAAGATGAAGAGAAGACGTCATTTATAACACCATGTGGTACGTCTTTATCTGCATGCCATTCGGATTAAAGAGTGCCGGGGTCCACTTTTGTAAGGGAAGTTCAGATTGGTTTTGAACCACAGTTACACAAAAATATAAAATATAGAAGCCTATATGGATGCTATCGTGGTCAAAACCAAGGATAAAGCCACCCTTATCCACGATTCGGAGGATATATTTGCTAATCTGCGCAAGCTCAATTTGAAGCTTAATCCAGAGAAGTGTGTGTTTGGTTTTCCCTCGGGCAAGCTACTTGGTTTCTTCGTGTCCCATCGGGGGATCGAAGCTAACCCCGACAAGATCAAAGCCATCGAGCAGATCCAGGCGCCAAGGACTGTTAAGGATGTGGGGCACTTAACAAGATGCGTTGCCGCACTAAGTAGATTCATCTCCATTTCTGCCGAGCATGCCCTGCCGTTTTTTAAAATTTTGAATCAGGCAAGGCCTATGAAGTGGACCCCGGAAGCAGATGCAGCTCTGCTGGAGTTGAAGGCCTACCTGTCATCTATGCCTACCTTGGTTGCGCCCAAACCTCAAGAACCGTTGTTGCTATACTTGGAGGCAACCAACCAAGTGGTCAGTGCGGCCTTGGTAGCGCAGCGAGAAGTGGATGAGGCCGAAAGTGAGCAGAAAGCAGCAGAGTCAGATAAGGGTCAGGAGAGCAATAAGCATGGCAACGAGAACAACCCTAAGGATGCGGCAAGGAAGAAAGTGGTGCAGCGCCCAGTGTAGTTCGTCAGCTCCTTGTTATAGGGGGCTAGACCGAGGTACTCTGGTGTGCAGAAGTTGATCTTGGGCCTCATTATGGCCTCAAGGAAACTGCGCCACTACTTCCAAGCCCACGAGATCACGGTTGTCACTCTTTTCCCCTTGCAAAGGATACTCTGAAATCCTGAGGCTACTAGCAGAATAGTGGAGTGGGCTTTGGAGTTATCCATCTTTTGTTCGAAGTTTGAGAGCACATCAACCATTCAGAGCAGAGCATTGGCAGAGTTTATTGCAGAATGGACGCCAACCCCTGATGTGGAAGTGACAGAGACATCTATCCCCGGCAAGCAATCACCCCAAGAATGGATTATGTATTTTGATGGTGCTTTTCCCCTACAAGGTGCAGGGGCTGGCGTGCTTCTTGTTTCCCCACTCAACTCCATTGGCATTGAACTTGCATTCAAAACCAACACCTTGATTCTTCCGGTGCCTTCCTTGCTTGCGCACAATTTGCTCAAATTGCTTACTTCCGACAAGGCTCTTATAAACACCTTTCTCTATAATTCCCTTTAATAAGCTATTTTCTTGCTCAAGTGTAACTTGGCTAAGAGAATCATTAGTGGAATCAAGAGAACTACTAGAAGCAACAATATTGTATTTAGTGTGATTATTGTTACTACTAGAAGAAGAATCTTTCTTGCTCTTGTTACTAGATTTTACTTGTGGTATGTAAGTAGACAAGAGTAAAAACATGGCAATGTAAGAAGAAATTTTCTTTCGAAGATCATCATTGATTGCCTTTAAGAACCCATGCTCTTGCTCTAAATTGAGCTTCTCATGAGTTTTTAAAAGCTCTCGATGATCCTCTGAAGTAGTTTCATGAGCTAACTTAAGAGTGCTTAGTTTAGTTAGACGCTCAATCTCCTTCTTATCATTGTCATTCATTTTATCTTGATTGGTATAATTAATAGCAATTTAATCAAAGTTTTCATCACTAGTGTTGTCAACATCTAAATCATCATCACCTAGCAAATCATCTTCATCACTATTGAAATGTAGCGACCCGACCTCAGATGGTCAAGTCTTTGTGCTCCGGTGTCATCCCTGGATCAGTAATGCTGACACACACAGTACTTCGAAGGACTTATAGCAGAGTAGCAATCACACACTTATTACATCGTTGTCTCAAAGAGAACTTATTACAATAAATATGGCTTAAGGCCATCTAATAACGATAACAGCGGAAGACTTGGAAGATAAGTGAGTCCATCAACTCCAACGGCATCACTGAGTATAGAACCACGACCTAAAAGCACCTTACTCGTTGTCTGAAAAGTCTGCAACATGAAAGTTGCAGCCCGAAAATGGGTCAGCACATGGAATATGCTGGCAATGTAACACATAGAGAATATTGAATGATAAGCCTATACTACATGCATATATGGCTGGTGGAAAAGCTCTATGGTTACAGTTTTGCGTAAAGCCAATTTTTCCCTACTGCAAAGGAATAAATTTTATTTAACTATCATGGTGGTTGAAATATCGAGAATGGTTGATAGCACTCCGATCCCAATTAAGTGAACAATTAAAACCCAACAATATTAATTAGAAGTAACATGATGAGATTCACGTGATATTCAAGTACTAGATACTCAAGATATCCCTAACCGGGGACACGGCTAATCATGATTAGTTTGTACACTCTATAGAGGTTTGCGCACTTTTCCCCACAAGACTCGATCGCCTCCGCTTGGTTTCTCGCACTACATGGTGTTTGAGAAACGGATTACCGAGACATGGTCTTTCAGAAGCGCTAGCACCTTACGTTTGGATAGACCGGTACACCTACTTTCCCCTACATCTGCTAGTCTACCCTGTAAGAGTTCGCACGACGTAATCAACTATGCCAGAGCCCATAATGGCTTGTGGCTGCACACGGAAGTTACTAGCATGAATGATCTTATGATCCCTTTGAGCCTGGGTGGCGGTCCAAATAAAAACAGGCAAGTCCTGATAGAAACCAGGTGCCTCAATCCACCTAGATGTGTATTTAAGTTGCCACCTTAGATAAAACCATTAATTAACAATACTCACATCTGTCATGGATATCACTCACCCAATCCACGTCTACTAGCATAGCATGGCATAATAAGCAACGTAGAAGTAACTCTCAAAGGTTTCATAAGTAAAACAGGTAATAGGTACTACCTCAACTACTTCCCATCCCACAGTTTAATTAGATCCTAATCATGCAATATGTGAGGATTGGTCTAATGCAATAAAAACTGGGCAATGAGAAGGTATGATCAAAGTGTTACTTGCCTTGCTGAGGATCCGCGGAACCTAGAGCTTCGAAATAACAGGCGGCGCACTCCGGGTGATCTATCGCAGGCAAACAACAAGCATACAATAAGTACTCATCTAATGCACAGGTAAAACTCGAACAAGAGATCGAACCAGAAAGTTCAACTTAAGAACTCCGGTTGCAAAGAGAAAATGAACCGAACAGAGTAACGGAAAACAAACGGCGGAAGAAAACATATCTGTTCTAGCAAGTTGAAACTAGGTCAAATTTTACAGTAGCAAAAACTTGTTTAAGTTGATTAGTCGGAACGGCGGTTTCGAAACGAAACTCCAGGCGCTTGAATCACCTGATTCCGATAAACGAGCGAGAAGATAAACTAGAAAGAAGATCGGATCTGAAATCGCGATCGCGGAATAAATCCGACGAAAAAGAAAACGACGAACGGTTAAACAAACGGACGTTCGTTAACCAAGAATAACCGGTGATCACGTTCGTTAAGACGAACGGTCTAGCGATCGCTCGCTAAACAACTAAACCGAAAGAAAAACGAAAACCGATCTAGGGTTTCGAAAAAAACCGAAACATCGAAACGAAAAATAAACCAGAACGGTTTAAAAAAAAACCGAACCGAGGGGAGGGTGGCGCGGCGGCTACCTCGGCGGTGAGGGGCTCCGGCGAGGGCGGGTCTTGGCGGCGGGGCGAGGCGCGGGCGGCGGCGGCAGCGAGCGCTGGCGGCGGCGGGCGGCGCGAGCGGTGGCGGCGGCGGCTGCTGCTGCTGCTGCTGCGGGGAGGGGCGGGGCGTGGTGTGGGGAGGAGAGGGGGGCTGGTATTTAAAGGGGGGGAGGTGGCTTGGGGAAGGAGGCAAGGCAAGGGGCGGCGGCGGCGCTGGCGCGGGCGCGCGCGCGAGGCGGGCGTGGGGCGGCGTGGACCGGCTCGGCTGGGCCCTTGGCCCAGTGGGGCGCTGCGGATTTTTTTAAATAAATACGCGCGCAGAAAAAAAAATAAAGGAAAATCTAAACGAACTCCAAAAATCCCGAAGTTAATTTTTCCCGACTCCTAAAAATGAGTCGAACAAAATGAACTTTTACTCGGGGCCTAATTGCAATAGTTTAAAAACACGCATTTTTCCCTAATCCAAATAAAATGCAAATAAACTCAGGAAAAATCCAAAATTTGATTTATTTATTAAATCTTCATTTTTCCTAAATTTGGGAAAGTCATATTATTCCTCTCTCATGTTTTCGATATTGGAAAAATAATTGAAGATAAAATAAATAAAACCAAATGATCCTCTTTTCAAAATTTGAAAAAACTCAAATATGAAAATAACGAAATCTCCAACTCTCTCCGAGGGTCCTTGAGTTGCGTGAAATTTCTAGGATCAACCAAAATGCAAGAAAATATGATATGCATGATGATCTAATGTATAACATTCCAAATTGAAAATTTGGGATGTTACAAACCTACCCCCCTTAAGATGAATCTCTCCCTCGAGATTCAGGTTGGCTAGAAAATAGGTGAGGGTGGTCCTTGAGCAAATCTTCTTCTCTCTCCTAGGTGGCTTCATCCTCTGAGTGGTGGTTCCACTGAACTTTGCAAAACTTCATAACCTTGCTGCGGGTAACTCTGCTAGCATTATCGAGAATCTTGACTGGTTTCTCTTCATACGTTAAGTCATCCTTCAACTGGATTGCTTCAAGCGGCACTGTATCTCTTAGCGGTACCTCCGCCATCTCGGCGTGACATTTCTTCAGCTGAGAAACATGGAATACATCATGAACTCCTGATAGTCCCTCTGGTAATTCTAACTTATAAGCGACTTCTCCCATACGTTGCAAAATCTTATATGGTCCAACGAAACGCGGTGCTAATTTTCCCTTAACTCCAAAGCGCTTAACTCCTCGAAGTGCGGATACTCGAAGATAAACTCTGTCTCCGGTTTCGTAAACTGTCTCCTTGCGTTTAGAATCTGCGTAGCTCTTCTGCCTGGATTGGGCTACCTTGAGCCTATCGCGAATCAACTTAACTTTCCGTTCAGACTCCTTAATCAGGTCTGGTCCAAAGAACTGATGGTCTCCAACTTCGTCCCATGACAACGGTGTCCTGCACCTCCTTCCGTATAAAGCTTCGAAAGGTGCCATCTTCAAACTGGTTTGGTAACTATTGTTATAAGAAAACTTTGCATACGGCAAGTTATCGTCCCAACTAGATCCATAATCTAGTGCACAGGCTCTCAGCATATCTTCCAAAATCTGATTTACTCTCTCAGTCTGTCCATCCGTCTGTGGGTGGAAAGCTGTGCTGAACTCTAGTCTGGTTCCTAAAGTTTCATGCAACTGATTCCAAAACCTTGAGGTAAATTGGGTTCCTCTATCTGATACGATACTCCTCGGAACTCCATGCAAACAAATGATCCTAGTCATGTATATCTTGGCGAACTTAGCACTGGTGTAAGTGGTCTTAACTGGGATGAAATGTGCTACCTTCGTCAAACGATCAACTACTACCCATATCGAGTCATAGCCTGCCTTCGTCCTGGGTAGTCCTGTGATAAAATCCATGCCTATCTTATCCCACTTCCATTCGGGTATCGGCAATGGTTGTAACAATCTGGCTGGCTTTTGATGTTCTGCCTTCACTCTATGACACACATCACAAACTGCTACATATGCTGCAATATCCCTCTTCATTCCGGTCCACCAGAATGTTTCCTTCAAATCCAAATACATCTTGGTATTTCCTGGGTGAATCGAATAGGGTGAATCATGTGCCTCTTGTAGAATCAACTTCCTGATCTCCGGGTCATTGGGCACATAAACACGGTCCTCAAACCATAGGGTATCGTGCTCATCCTCACGAAATCCCTTTGCTTTTCCTTCACTCATTTTCTTCTTTATGGAAGCAATCTCCTTGTCAGATTTTTGTGCTTCTCTGATTTTATCCATCAAGGTAGATTGAATTTCCAATGCTGCTACATAGCCTTTCGGAACTATTTCCAAACATAGCTCATGAAGGTTTTCTGCCAACTCCCTTGGTATTTCTCTCGTCATTAGGGTATTGACATGACTCTTACGGCTCAATGCGTCAGCTACAACATTAGCCTTTCCTGGATGGTAATGCAATCTCATATCGTAATCCTTGATGAGCTCCAACCATCTCCTTTGTCTGAGGTTCAACTCCTTCTGCGTGAAAATGTACTTCAAACTCTTGTGATCCATGTACACCTCACAATGATTTCCAATGAGGAAATGTCTCCATGTCTTCAATGCATGCACTACGGCTGCTAACTCCAAATCATGCGTAGCATCATTTAGTTCATGAGGTTTCAGTTGTCGTGAGGCATACGAAACAACTCTTCCTTCCTGCATAAGCACTGCTCCAAGTCCTCGACGTGAAGCGTCGCAATACACTCATAATCCTTGGTCTGATCTGGCAGAATCAACACTGGTGAGGAAACCAATCGTTTCTTCAACTCCTGAAAACTGGCCTCACATTCCTCAGTCCAATTGAACTTGGTATCCTTCTTCAGCAACTCCGTCATAGGCTTTGCAATCTTTGAGAAATTCTCAATGAATCTCCGGTAGTATGCTGCGAGTCCAAGAAAACTCCGGATCTCTGCAACTGTCGTTGGTGCTTCCCATTCGGTTACGGTCTCAACCTTTGTGGGGTCAACTGCTATCCCTTCTCCGGATATAACATGTCCAAGAAATCCAGCTTCCTTTAACCAAAATTCACATTTGCTGAACTTGGCATATAACTGATGTTCCCTTAGTTTCTCCAAAACCAAACGCAAATGTTCCTTGTGCTCCTCTTCATCCTTTGAGAAAATCAGAATGTCATCAATGAACACTACGACGAACTTATCCAAAAACTCCATAAATACTTTGTTCATCAGGTTCATAAAATAGGCAGGTGTGTTAGTCAGTCCAAATGATATAACGGTATACTCATACAATCCGTATCTCGTGGTAAAAGCTGTCTTGGGTATGTCATGCTCCCGAATTTTCAACTGATGGTACCCTGATCGCAAATCGATCTTGGAAAATACTTTAGCTCCTTGCAAACGATCAAACAGATCATTTATCATTGGCAGTGGGTACTTGTTCTTGATGGTTACTTCATTCAATCCACGGTAATCAACAACCATTCTTAATGATCCATCCTTCTTCTCCACAAGAAGTACGGGTGATCCCCAAGGCGAAGAACTTGGGCGAATGTAACCTTTATCCAGTAACTCCTTAATCTGCTTCTTAATTTCCACCAAATCTTTAGCGGGCATCCTGTACGGTCTCTTCGATATTGGTCCAGTGCCTGGCAAATGCTCAATCAAAAACTCAAAGTCTCTATCCAGTGGCATGCCTGGCAACTCTTCTGGAAATACGTCAGGAAAATCCTTTACCACTGGTACTTCCTCCTGTACAACTCCTGATAAAGAATTTACTTGTGTCCTATTTAGCACATGTCGAGATACATACTTGATCCTTCTTCCTTCTGGTGTTGTGAGCAAAATTGTCTTACTGGCGCAATCGATGTTTCCTCCATACATCGACAACCAATCCATATCGAGGATTACATCCAGACCTTGGGATTCGAGAACGATTAAATCCGTTGGGAAAACATGCCTTCCTATGCTTAATGGAATTTGAAAACATCCTTGTCTGGCCATGTACTCTGCTCCTGGCGAGCTTACTAGCATAGGTGTTTTAAGAATCCTAGTGGGCAGGCTATACTTTTCCACAAATCCCCTTGATATATATGAATGCGATGCACCCGTATCGAAAAGAACGAGTGCAGTAAATGACTTAACCAAAAACTTACCGATTAAGGCATCAGGCTGAGATTCAACCTCCCCCACATTAACGTGGTTCACCTGTCCCCTGTTGAAAGGGTTTGGCTTCTTTCCAGAGCTTCCATTTCCATTTTGGCCTTCGGGACATTCATTGGCATAATGTCCGGTCTTGGAACACTTGAAACAGGTGACTTGACTCAGATCTCTCTTGGCTGGGGTTGATGGGGTGGTACGGTTCTGGCCGTTGCTTCCTCCATTCCCATTACCATTCTTGTCGCCATTATGGTTGTGCGAACTACCTCCTCCATGGGTATGCTGAAACTGAACTCCCGGTTTAGGGGTAAAACGGGCCTTTTGCTGGGCTCCAGAGTTATACTTCCCCTGTCCATACTTCCTCTTGCGGTTCTCAATCTGCTGTTGCTTCCCTTCAATCATGATGGCACGATCTACCAACTCCTGGTAGTTGTTGAAACTTGCTACCATCAACTGCATGCTTAGCTCATCATTCAGTCCTTCTAAAAACTTCTCCTGCTTAGCTGCATCTGTAGCAACGTCATCTGGGGCATAACGTGCTAACTTGCTGAAGTCGTCAACGTACTGGCCAACTGTCCTTCCTCCTTGGCCTAAGTTACGAAACTCACGCTTCTTCATGGCCATAGCTCCTGCTGAAACATGTGCAGTGTGGAAAGCTTGCTGAAACTGATCCCATGTGACAGTGTCAACTGGGTAAGTGGTTGTGAAATTCTCCCACCATGCTGTCGCGGGTCCGTCAAGCTGATGGGAGGCAAACTTCACTTTCTCAACGTCTGTGCATCCTGCAGTGGTCAACTCCCTTCCTGTCTTGCGGAGCCAATCGTCTGCTACTATTGGCTCGGTGCTACTGGAAAACACCGGCGGATTCAGCCTAAGGAAACGGGTTACGTGATCAACAGGTGGCAGCGGCGGAGGGTTGTTGTTGTTGTTCTGCTGGTTCTGGACTAACAACTCCATCCATTGGTTCTACTGCTGGATCAACTGAGTGAGCTCCGGTGGAAATCCATTGTCACGTCTCGGAGGCATCCGAGGGTTTAGAAAAGACGAGAATTAAGAATAGAGTGAGGTCTAAGGAGAAAACACTACCCAAATGCACATGAGACAAATGCACACAAATTCACTTCATTCAATTCAAACAAGGGCTTACAAACGGTCTAGAACTATCACAAAAGTGCTCGAACTATAATGTATACATGGGGGAAATACTACTAATAATTGGTAGTCATCTAGAAATTTGAATCGGTGGAAGACTCCATGATGTCTGCTCCAGCTTCGTCTTCAAAGTCGGGTTCACTTGGATCCGAATCGGTGTCGTCGATGATGATGTAGTTGTCCGGACATGTGACGTACTTGTCTTCCTTCTTGGATGCTAATTTCCCCTTGAGTTCTTCAATCTCCTGCTTAAGATCGACATTGTGCCTTGCTAGAGCTACGATCTCGTCCATGTAGTCCTTGTGTGTACCCTTCAGTTCTCCTTCTAGCTCGATGATCCTTGCCTTCGCATTCTTCAACTCTATCATATCATTGCACATCTGGTTCTCGTGGCGTCGGATGTGCTGGTTTAACTCCTGGATGAAAGCTGTAATGGATCTATCCTTCTTGGTGTTGACTATCTCCCATTGTTCATCTCGGCGTCCCCAAATCTGGTAGATAGTATCCTTGAGGTCTTCTTGATAAACTTCTCCAATGCGTCCCATGGTGATATGAGCTGCCATGCTCTTTCCCAGACTCCAGGTTGGTGCACTGGAAACACTATCTATGGGCTTTGTGATTGGCGCGAATGTCCTTCCCGGAACGTGAGCTTGAATCTTCCAGCGCTCCTCTTCAGGCAGAGTGGCGTTGAAGGTCCCGGTGAAGCTTGGTAGTCCAATGTTCAGGTACTTGGTGACTTCCTTCAAGTGAAATCCAAAAGGTGTGCCTTCATCCGGTTGAGCGTACTTGATCTTCGCGTCCCTCATCCTAAAAGAGTAGAAAAGATGAGGAGTTAGAAAATGAGAGGAGAATAGTGATCTATGGCTTTAACTTAGTGGTCGTGTCCTACAGTCAGTGTGTGCTCTGATACCATCTCTGTAGCGACCCGACCTCAGATGGTCAAGTCTTTGTGCTCCGGTGTCATCCCTGGATCAGTAATGCTGACACCACACAGTACTTTGAAGGATTTATAGCAGAGTAGCAATCACACACTTATTACATCGGTGTCTCAAAGAGAACTTATTACAATAAATATGGCTTAAGGCCATCTAATAACGATAACAGCGGAAGACTTGGAAGATAAGTGAGTCCATCAACTCCAACGGCATCACTGAGTATAGAACCACGACCTAAAAGCACCTTACTCGTCGTCTAAAAAGTCTGCAACATGAAAGTTGCAGCCCGAAAACGGGTGAGCACATGGAATATGCTGGCAATGTAACACATAGAGAATATTGAATGATAAGCCTATACTACATGCATATATGGCTGGTGGAAAAGCTCTATGGTTACAGTTTTGCGTAAAGCCAATTTTTCCCTACTGCAAAGGAATAAATTTTATTTAACTATCATGGTGGTTGAAATATCGAGAATGGTTGACAGCATTCCGATCCCAATTAAGTGAACAATTAAAACCCAACAATATTAATTAGAAGTAACATGATGAGATTCACATGATATTCAAGTACTAGATACTCAAGATGTCCATAACCGGGGACACGGCTAATCATGATTAGTTTGTACACTCTGCAGAGGTTTGCGCACTTTTCCCCACAAGACTCGATCGCCTCCGCTTGGTTTCTCGCACTACATGGTGTTTGAGAAACGGATGACCGAGACATAGTCTTTCAGAAGCGCTAGCACCTTACGTTTGGATAGAACGGTACACCTACTTTCCCCTACATCTGCTAGTCTACCCTATAAGAGTTCGCACGACGTAATCAACTATGCCAGAGCCCATAATGGCTTGTGGCTGCACACGGAAGTTACTAGCATGAATGATCTTATGATCCCTTTGAGCCTGGGTGGTGGTCCAAAGAAAAAACAGGCAAGTCCTGATAGAAACCAGGTGCCTCAATCCTCCCAGATGTGTATTTAAGTTGCCACCTTAGATAAAACCATTAATTAACAATACTCACATCTGTCATGGATATCACTCACCCAATCCACGTCTACTAGCATAGCATGGCATAATAAGCAACGTAGAAGTAACTCCCAAAGGTTTCATAAGTAAAACGGTAATAGGTACTACCTCAACTACTTCCCATCCCATAGTTTAATTAGATCCTAATCAGGCAATATGTGAGGATTGGTCTAATGCAATAAAAACTGGGCAATGAGAAGGTATGATCAAAGTGTTACTTGCCTTGCTGAGGATCCGCGGAACCTAGAGCTTCGAAATAACAGGCGGCGCACTCCGGGTGATCTATCGCAGACAAACAACAAGCATACAATAAGTACTCATCTAATGCACATGTAAAACTCGAACAAGAGATCGAACCAGAAAGTTCAACTTAAGAACTCCGGTTGCAAAGAGAAAACGAACCGAACAAAGTAACGGAAAACAAACGGCGGAAGAAAACAACTCGGTTCTAGCAAGTTGAAACTAGGTCAAATTTTATAGTAGCAAAAACTTGTTTAAGTTAATTAGTCGGAACGGCGGTTTCGAAACGAAACTCCAGGCGCTTGAATCACCTGATTCCGATAAACGAGCGAGAAGATAAACTAGAAAGAAGATCGGATCTGAAATCGCGATCGCGGAATAAATCCGATGAAAAAGAAAATGACGAACGGTTAAACGAACAGACGTTCGTTAACCGAGAATAACCAGTGATCATGTTCGTTAAGACGAACGGTCCGGCGATCGCTCGCTAAACAACTAAACCGAAAGAAAAACGAAAACCGATCTAGGGTTTCGAAAAAAACCGAAACATCGAAACGAAAAATAAACCGGAACGGTTTAAAAAAACGAACCGGGGGGAGGGTGGCGCGGCGGCTACCTCGGCGGTGAGGGGCTCTGGCGAGGGTGGGGCTTGGTGGCAGAGCGAGGCGCGGGTGGCGGCATCAGCGAGCGCTGGCGGCGGCGGGCGCTGGCGGCGGCGGGCGCTCGCGGCGGCGGGCGGCGCGAGCGGCGGCGGCGGCGGTGTTGGCGGCGGCGGCTGCTGCTGCGGGGCGTGGCGGGGCGCGGTGTGGGGAGGAGAGGGGGGCTGGTATTTAAAGGGGGGAGGTGGCTTGGGGAAGGGGGCAAGGGAAGGGGCAGCGGCGGCAGAGTCCGGCTCGGACTCGGCGGCGGCGGCGGCGGCACTGGCGCGGGCGCGCGCGCGAGCCTGGGGCGGGGCTGCATGGGCCGGCTCGGCTGGGCCCTTGGCCCAGTCAGGCGCTGTGGATTTTTTTAAAATAAATACGCACACATAAAAACAAATAAAAGAAAATCTAAACGAACTCCAAAAATCCCGAAGTTAATTTTTCCCGACTCCTAAAAATGAGTAGAACAAAATGAACTTTTACTCGGGGCCTAATTGCAATAGTTTAAAAACACGCATTTTTCCATAATCCAAATAAAATGCAAATAAACTCCGGAAAAATCCAAAATTTGATTTATTTATTAAATCTTCATTTTTCCTAAATTTGGGAAAGTCATATTATTCCTCTCTCATGTTTTTGATATTGGAAAAATAATTGAAGATGAAATAAATAAAACCAAATGATCCTCTTTTCAAAATTTGAGAAAACTCAAATATGAAAATAAAGAAATCTCCAACTCTCTCTGAGGGTCCTTGAGTTGCGTGAAATTTCTAGGATCAACCAAAATGCAAGAAAATATGATATGCATGATGATCTAATGTATAACATTCCAAATTGAAAATTTGGGATGTTACAAACCTACCCCCCTTACGATGAATCTCGCCCTCGAGATTCAGGTTGGCTAGAAAATAGGTGAGGGTGGTCCTTGAGCAAATCTTCTTCTCTCTCCCAGGTGGCTTCATCCTCTGAGTGGTGATTCCACTTAACTTTGCAAAACTTGATAACCTTGCCGTGGGTAACTCTGCTGGCATAATTGAGAATCTTGACTGGTTTCTCTTCATACGTTAAGTCATCCTTCAACTGGATCGCTTCAAGCGGCACTGTATCTCTTAGCGGTACCTCCGCCATCTCGGCGTGACATTTCTTCAGCTGAGAAACATGGAATACATCATGAACTCCTGACAGTCCCTCTGGTAATTCCAACTTATAAGCGACTTCTCCCATACGTTGCAAAATCTTATATGGTCCAACGAAACGCGGTGCTAATTTTCCCTTAACTCCAAAGCGCTTAACTCCTCGAAGTGGGGATACTCGAAGATAAACTCTGTCTCCGGTTTCGTAAACTGTCTCCTTGTGTTTAGAATCTGCGTAGCTCTTCTACCTGGATTGGGCTACCTTGAGCCTATCGCGAATCAACTTAACTTTCTGTTCAGACTCCTTAATCAGATCTGATCCAAAGAACTGACGGTCTCCAACTTCGTCCCATGACAACGGTGTCCTGCACCTCCTTCCGTATAAAGCTTCGAAAGGTGCCATCTTCAAACTGGTTTGGTAACTGTTGTTATAAGAAAACTCTGCATACGGCAAGTTATCGTCCCAACTAGATCCATAATCTAGTGCACAGGCTCTCAGCATATCTTCCAAAATCTGATTTACTCTCTCAGTCTATCCATCCGTCTGTGGGTGGAAAGCTGTGCTGAACTCTAGTCTGGTTCCTAAAGTTTCATCCAACTGATTCCAAAACCTTGAGGTAAATTGGGTTCCTCTATCTGATGCGATACTCCTTGGAACTCCATGCAAACAAATGATCCTAGTCATGTATATCTTGGCCAACTTAGCACTGGTGTAAGTGGTCTTAACTGGGATGAAATGTGCTACCTTCGTCTAACGATCAACTACTACCCATATCAAGTCATAGCCTGCCTTCGTCCTGGGTAGTCCTGTGATAAAATCCATGCCTATCTTATCCCACTTCCATTCGGGTATCGGCAGTGGTTGTAACAATCCGGCTGGCTTCTGATGTTCTGCCTTTACTCTATGACACACATCACAAACTGCTACATATGCTACAATATCCTTCTTCATTCTGGTCCACCAGAATGTTTCCTTCAAATCCAAATACATCTTGGTATTTCCTGGGTGAATCGCATAGGGTGAATCATGTGCCTCTTGTAGAATCAACTTCCTGATCTCCGGGTCATTGGGCACATAAACACGGTCCTCAAACCATAAGGTATCGTGCTCATCCTCACGAAATCCCTTTGCTTTTCCTTCCTTCATTTTCTTCTTTATATCTACAATGTCCTTGTCAGTTTTCTGAGCTTCTCTGATTTTATCCATCAAGGTAGATTGAATTTCCAATGCTGCTACATAGCCTTTCGGAACTATTTCCAAGCATAGTTCATGAAGATTTTCTGCTAACTCCCTTGGTATTTCTTCCGTCATTAGTGTATTGACATGGCTCTTATGGCTCAATGCGTCAGCTACTACATTAGCCTTTCCAGGATGGTAATGCAATCTCATATCATAATCCTTGATGAGCTCCAACCATCTCCTTTGTCTGAGGTTCAACTCCTTCTGCGTGAAAATGTACTTCAAACTCTTGTGATCCATGTACACCTCACAATGATTTCCAATGAGGAATTGTCTCCATGTCTTCAATGCATGCACTACGGCTGCTAACTCCAAATCATGCGTAGCATAATTTAGTTCATGAGGTTTCAGTTGTCGTGAGGCATACGAAACAACTCTTCCTTCCTGCATAAGCACTGCTCCAAGTCCTCGACGTGAAGCGTCGCAATACACCTCATAATCCTTGGTCTGATCTGGCAGAATCAACACTGGTGAGGAAACCAATCGTTTCTTCAACTCCTGAAAACTGGCCTCACATTCCTCAGTCCAATTGAACTTGGTATCCTTCTTCAGCAACTCCGTCATAGGCTTTGCAATCTTTGAGAAATTCTCCGGCATGTCCAAGAAACATTTTGTATCCTACGAGTCCAAGAAAACTCCGGATCACTGCAACTGTCGTTGGTGCTTCCCATTCGGTTACGGTCTCAACCTTTGTGGGGTCAACTGCTATCCCTTCTCCGGATATAACATGTCCAAGAAATCCAACTTCCTTTAACCAAAATTCACATTTGCTGAACTTGGCATATAACTGATGTTCCCTTAGTTTCTCCAAAACCAAACGTAAATGTTCCTTGTGCACCTCTTCATCCTTTGAGAAAATCAGAATGTCATCAATGAACACTACGACGAACTTATCCAAAAACTCCATAAATACTTTGTTCATCAGGTTCATAAAATAGGCACGTGCGTTAGTCAGTCCAAATGACATAACGGTATACTCATACAATCCGTATCTCATGGTAAAAGCTGTCTTGGGTATGTCCTGCTGCCGAATTTTCAACTGATGGTACCCTGATCGCAAATCGATCCTGGAAAACACTTTAGCTCCTTGCAAACGATCAAACAGATCATTTATCATTGGCAGTGGGTACTTGTTCTTGATGGTTACTTCGTTCAATCCACGGTAATCAACAACCATTCTTAATGATCCATCCTTCTTCTCCACAAGAAGTACGGGTGATCCCCAAGGCGAAGAACTTGGGCGAATGTAACCTTTATCCAGTAACTCCTTAATCTGCTTCTTAATTTCCACCAAATCTTGTGCGCGCATCCGTTACGGTCTCTTCGATATTGGTCCAGTGCCTGGCAAATGCTCAATCAAAAACTCAATGTCTCTATCCAGTGGCATGCCTGGCAACTCTTCTAGAAATACGTCAGGAAAATCCTTTACCACTGGTACTTCCTCCTGTACAACTCCTGATAAAGAATTTACTTGTGTCCTGTTTAGCACATGTCGAGATACATACTTGATCCTTCTTCCTTCTGGCGTTGTGAGCAAAATTGTCTTACTGGCGCAATCGATGTTTCCTCCATACATAGACAACCAATCCATACCGAGGATTACATCCAGACCTTGGGATTCCAGAACCATTAAATCCGTTGGGAAAACTTGCCTTCCTATGCTTAATGGCATTTGAAAACATCCTTGTCTGGCCATGTACTCTACTCCTGGCGAGCTTACTAGCATAGGTGTTTTAAGAATCTTAGTGGGCAGGCCATACTTTTCCACATATCCCCTTGATATATATGAATGCGATGGACCAGTATCAAAAAGAACGAGTGCAGAAAATGACTTAACCAAAAACATACCGATTACGGCATCAGGCTGAGCTTCAACCTCCCCCACATTAACGTGGTTTCTTTCCAGACCTTCCATTTCCATTTTGGCCTTCGGGACATTCATTGGCATAATGTCCAGTCTTGGAACACTTGAAACAGGTGACTTGACTCAGATCTCTCTTGGCTGGGGTTGATGGGGTGGTACGGTTCTGGCCACTGCTTCCTCCATTCCCATTACCATTCTTGTGGCCATTATGGTTGTGCGAACTACCTCCTCCATGGGTATGCTGAAACTGAACTCCCGGTTTAGGGGTAAAACGGGCCTTCTGCTGGGCTCCAGAGTTATACTTCCCCTGTCCATACTTCCTCTTGCGGTTCTCAATCTGCTGTTGCTTCCCTTCAATCATGATGGCACGATCTACCAACTCCTGCTAGTTGTTGAAACTTGCTACCATCAACTGCATGCTTAGCTCATCATTCAGTCCTTCTAAAAACTTCTCCTGCTTAGCTACATCTGTAGCAACGTCATCTAGGGCATAACGTGCTAACTTGCTGAAGTCGTCGACGTACTGGCCAACTGTCCTTCCTCCTTGGCGTAAGTTACGAAACTCACGCTTCTTCATGGCCATAGCTCCTGCTGAAACATGTGCAGTGCGGAAAGCTTGCTGAAACTGATCCCATGTGACAGTGTCAACTGGGTAAGTGGCTGTGAAATTCTCCCACCATGCTGCCGCGGATTAGCGGGCCGCAAACAGGCCGATTGTAACCACGGGCTGAATTTGGCCCACAAGCAGAAAAGGCGAGTAATGGGCCGTATGTAACTGAATGTTGGAAATGAGCCCAAGAATAAATGGGCCCTGAGAAGGCTGAAAGATAACACGGGTTGGAAATGACCCAATGGAATAATGGGCCATTGATGGGTATAAAGCGGTACACTATTCATTGCGTGCATGCCAGATTCACCACGGGCCGTTAATGGGCCAAGAGTTACAAATGGCCTTGTACGGGCCGAAAGACATCAATGGCCATACATGGGCCGGATGTTACAACGGGATAGAATCATATTGGACGGCCGAGATGAAGCTACTGGGCTTAATTCGGATAGGCCGTAATGGGTCGTGAGTTAGCGGGCCATAAATGGGCTATATACGAACAATCCGGTAACGGGCTTTCAGTGGGCCGGCCCGTTACCTTTTAACCAAGTCAAACGGGCCGTCCTTTTCACCGGAATGGGCCTCTGTTGGGTCGTGCCACGTGTCGACGTATAATAGGCGCCTCCTATCCAATGAATGGATGACATCCGTCCAACGATGAGGCAACACGTGTGTCCTCCGGCCAATGAGAATTTTACACGTGGAAATTCCTCATTGGTCCAGGGTGTTAGCGTGTTATCGGATCCAAAACCGGACCCGATAGCTTAACGGCGACCCGTTACAATGGATGCCACATGTCGGTCACCCTTAACGAAAGCACTTCCATGACGTGCCATTTATCGTCATGGAGGTGGACACTTCCGTGATGGTAATTTTGGTAATGTCATGGAACACTTCTACGTCAGCACAGGTATGACTATCTTGATTTTGTCATAAAATCGTCATGGATGTACATGCATGGCAGAAAATGTGACCTACTGTGACAAACCCGTATCATCATGGAAGTGTATTTTTTTGTATTGCTACACCATTGCTGTCTAGGCTGCCGGGGGAAGATATGAGAAGGTGTTCGCCAACTACTTCCCTTTGGCCCTCAAGTCCAACGTGAGGTGTTGGCTGATGCACCTGCCAGAGAACTCCATTTCGTCATGGGCAGACCTGTGCCACGAGTTCATCGGTGCCTTCACCGGTGGCCACCAACAGCCTGGCAGGCCCAGCGAGCTCCAACTTCTCCAGCAGAAGGAAGGAGAAACTCTTCGTAAGTATTTACAGATATTCAGTAAAGTTCATAGAAATATTCCAAATATCCATCCAGCAGCCGTTATAGCAGCTTTCCAGTCTAATGTGCGCAACCGTCGCACTCGTTCCAAGATGAATGTGCGGTTGCCCAGGACTATGAAGGGGAATACACACTGGTGGATAAGTGTGCTCGGATAGAGGAAGGAAGGAAGTTGCCCGAAGAGGAAGATTACACCAATGTTAATTCAAAGGATGAGGATGAATCAATCAATCAGAGAAAGGGCAAGAAGCGCAGTAAGAAGCCAAGAGATAAGGCAGTGATGACTATGGAAGGTTTGGGAACATGTAGTACCGGCAAGAAGGCCAAGGCTGAGGCCCCCGGCAAGAAGGCCAAGGCTGAGGCCCCCGGCAAGGAAGCTGCCGCTTGCACTACCTGCCAGGAAGCCGCTGCCGCCAGGAAAGCTGGGAAAAGCGATGGGCCGTACTGTCGGACCAAGGGCCACGACCTTCAGGAGTGTTACCAGGTTGAGCAGTTTGTCAAGAAACAGAGGGAAGAGTATGGTAAGCGTGATAATTAAAAAGGTCAGAATGCTGCTGGCGGTAAGGGTCGAGGCAGTGAAGCAAATCACCCCAGCAAACCCTTTCGGAACTAAGTAAAACCCGCCAGGGATCAAGAGAAGGAAATCTGTTATGACGTGAGTGATGGAGGGAATGAAGAGGAAACCAGTGAGAAGGAGTTTTAGAAGGCCACTGAAACCCTATGCATTGATTGAGGTGCATATTTGCACGCCTCTCACCGCCAGCTCAAGCGGTGGGGATGAGAGATCAGTGCCATGGAACCAACGCCAGAGGCCCGAAAGCCGCTCAAATGATTCCGCACACCCATCATCTTTGATGTGGAAGATCACCTTGGCCGCACCACTGCGGTACGATGTTTGCCATTGTTGGTCTCCCCAACAATTCGGAACCTCAAGGTCACCAAAATGTTAGTGGATGGCGGGGCCGGGTTGAATATGATTTCCTCGGCAGTCATGAGCAAGCTTCAGATAGGAGAAGAAGAGCTAGAGGTTATCAGCATGTTTCAAGGAGTTAATCCCGGTAGGATCCGTCCCAAGGGGAAGATTACGTTGCCGGTGACATTTGGGGGAGAACTGAACTATCAAACTGAGAAGATTGTGTTTGATGTGGTTGATCTCCCCCTGCAGTACAATGGGGTTCTTGGACACCCGACCCTAGCCAAGTTCATGGTAGCATCCCACTATGCTTACAACACCTTGAAGATGCCCGGGCCACAGGGAGTCATCACTATCCTCGCAGACGAGAAGGATGCAATTATCTGTGTGGACAAGATGTACCAGGATGCAGTTGCGGCAGAGGCAGCAGCAGCTCCCACCAAGGAAAGCAAAGGAAAGAAGAGGGATTGTAGGACCTTCGGCAAGGAGTCCGGGAAGGGTGCCCCCTCCAAGTGCATGGCACCCGTTGACGATGTTCTAGAGTGTTCCAACACTAAGGGATCCAAGGTTGCTGCACCCCAAGTGAAGAAGGTGCCGGCAGGGCTGGCTGGTGTTGAAGGTACTTTCACCGTCAGCGCCGCCCTCGATGACAAATAGGAAAGCGTGCTCGTTGCCCTCCTGCGGGCGAATATCGGTGTGTTTGCCTAGCAACCATCTAATATCCCTGGTGTTCCCAGGGAGGTAATTGAGCACCACCTTGTTGTTTGCCCACATGCCCTACCTATCAAGCAGAAAGTCCGGAAGTAGGCCTTGGAAAGGCAACAGTTCATTGCCGAAGAGATCAAGAAACTGGAGGCAGCTGGTTTGGTGAGAGGAGTATTGCATCCTACGTGGTTAGCAAATCTAGTGGTAGTCCTGAAGGCTAATGGGAAATGGAGGCTTCGCATTGATTTCATAGATCTCAACAAGGCATGCCTGAAGGACCCGTTTCCTTTTCCGCACATAGACCAGATTATGGATTCCACTTCAGGTTGTGATTTTCTCTCCTTTCTGGATGCATACTCCAGATATCACGAGATCTTCATGTCCAAGGAAGATGAAGAGAAGACGTCATTTATAAAACCATGTGGTACGTCTTTATCCGCATGCCATTCGGATTAAAGAGTGCCGGGGTCCACTTTTGTAAGGGCAGTTCAGATTGGTTTTGAACCACAGTTACACAAAAATATAAAATATAGAAGCCTATATGGATGATATCATGGTCAAAACCAAGGATAAAGCCACCCTTATCCAGGATTCGGAGGATACATTTGCTAATCTGCGCAAGCTCAATTTGAAGCTTAATCCGGAGAAGTGTGTGTTTGGTTTTCCCTCGGGCAAGCTACTTGGTTTCTTCGTGTCCCATCGGGGGATCGAAGCTAACCCCGACAAGATCAAAGCCATCGAGCAGATCCAGGCGCCAAGGACAGTTAAGGATGTGAGGCACTTAACAAGATGCGTTGCCGCACTAAGTAGATTCATCTCCATTTCTGCTGAGCATGCCCTGCCGTTCTTTAAAATTTTGAAGAAGGCAAGGCCTATGAAGTGGACCCCGGAAGCAGATGCAGCTCTGCTGGAGTTGAAGGCCTACCTGTCATCTATGCCTACCTTGGTTGCGCCCAAACCTCAAGAACCGTTGTTGCTATACTTGGAGGCAACCAACCAAGTGGTCAGTGCGGCCTTGTTAGCGCAGCGAGAAGTGGATGAGGCCGAAAGTGAGCAGAAAGCAGCAGAGTCAGATAAGGGTCAGGAGAGCAATGAGCATGGCAACAAGAACAACCCTAAGGATGCGGCAAGGAAGAAAGTGGTGCAGCACCCAGTGTACTTCGTCAGCTCCTTGTTACAGGGGGCTAGACCGAGGTACTCTGGTGTGCAGAAGTTGATCTTGGGCCTCATTATGGCCTCAAGGAAACTGCGCCACTACTTCCAAGCCCACGAGATCACGGTTGTCACTCTTTTCCCCTTGCAAAGGATACTCTGAAATCCTGAGGCTACTAGCAGAATAGTGGAGTGGGCTTTGGAGTTATCCATCTTTTGTTAGAAGTTTGAGAGCACATCAACCATTCAGAGCAGAGCATTGGCAGAGTTTATTGCAGAATGGACGCCAACCCCTGATGTGGAAGTGACAGAGACATCTATCCCCGGCAAGCAATCACCCCAAGAATGGATTATGTATTTTGATGGTGCTTTTCCCCTACAAGGTGCAGGGGCTGGCGTGCTTCTTGTTTCCCCACTCAACTCCATTGGCATTGAACTTGCATTCAAAACCAACACCTTGATTCTTCCGGTGCCTTCCTTGCTTGCGCACAATTTGCTCAAATTGCTTACTTCCGACAAGGCTCTTATAAACACCTTTCTCTATAATTCCCTTTAATAAGCTATTTTCTTGCTCAAGTGTAACTTGGCTAAGAGAATCATTAGTGGAATCAAGAGAACTACTAGAAGCAACAATATTGTATTTAGTGTGATTATTGTTACTACTAGAAGAAGAATCTTTCTTGCTCTTGTTACTAGATTTTACTTGTGGTATGTAAGTAGACAAGAGTTAAAACATGGCAATGTAAGAAGAAATTTTCTTTCGAAGATCATCATTGATTGCCTTTAAGAACCCATGCTCTTGCTCTAAATTGAGCTTCTCATGAGTTTTTAAAAGCTCTCGATGATCCTCTGAAGTAGTTTCATGAGCTAACTTAAGAGTGCTTAGTTTAGTTAGACGCTCAATCTCCTTCTTATCATTGTCATTCATTTTGTCTTGATTAGTATAATTAATAGCAATTTAATCAAAGTTTTCATCACTAGTGTTGTCAACATCTAAATCATCATCACCTAGCAAATCATCTTCATCACTATTGAAATCAACATACTTGGGTGTGATAACTTGGGGCCTTTAGCCATGAATCATCTTCCAATTCCTTAATTTGTTGAGTCGAATATGTTGTAGGAGTTGGATGACACAAGTGCAAGGCCGGCAACACCTTCATCTTTAGTATATTCAGAGTCGGAGTGATAACTTCTCTCGTTGTAGTTGTCGGAGTCAGAACCGGATACCCATTCACCAACATGAGCTTGATGCCTTCGTCTGGTGTAGCTCCTTGATGACTTCTCTTTCCTTTCCGAATCCTTGCTTCTATGCGAGGGTCTTCGTTCATAACGATCGTCTCTACTCCTTCTCTCTCTTGGAGGTGATTCCTCTCTTTTCCTTCCCCTTTTAGGTGAGTCTTCTCTTCCTTTATAGGGAGCTATACACTCACTAGAGTAGTGTCTAGGTCTTCCACAATTGTAGCAATTGCGATCATGACTAGAAGATCTTTTGTCATTGTAGGACCTTGACTTGGACCTTCTCTATTTGCTTCTACTCTTGTAGAACTTGTTGAAGTTCTTAACCATTAAGCTCAATTCTTCATTGAAGAATTGTTTCTCTCTTTATGTTGTTGGAGCATCACATGAAGCTTTGTAAGCACCAGTGGACTTTTTGTGAAGCTCTTCCTTATCCTTGAGTGACATCTCATGAGCAACAATTCTACCAATGACTATTGTTGGCTTGAGGTCTTTGTAGTTGGGCATCATTTGGATCAAGGTGCACACGGTATCATATTTTCCATCCAAGGCTCTTAGGATCTTCTTGATGATGAATCTGTTGGTCATCTCTTCGCTTCCTAAGCAGGCAATCTCATTTGTGATGAGAGCAAGCCTAGAGTACATTTCAATGACTCCTTCACCATCCTTCATTTTGAACTTGTCAAGTTGAATTTGAAGCACGTCCAATTTGAATTCCTTGACGGACTCGGTACCTTCGTGCATATCAGCCAAATGATCCCAAATTTCCTTTGCATTCTCAAGGCAGCTGATTTTATTGAATTCTTCGGGGCACAATCCGTTGAAAAGAATATTGCAAGCTTGAGCATTGTATTACAACATCTTCAATTCTTCCATGGACGCTTCAGGATCCGGTTCTCTTCCATCCTCGAAGTAATCACCTTGCAAGCCAATACGCACAATAGCCCAAACGACAGGGTTATGACCAAGAATATGCATTTTCATCTTATGCTTCCGACTAGCAAAATTAGTAAGGACCTCTACGGTGGTAATTTCCCATGCTAGACGCCATACTCTCCTAGGTTGTGAAACCAAGGCTATGATCATCAAAGCTATGGAAATCAAGGCAAATGGAGACTGAAGCTTTGATACCACTTCTAGGATCGAAAGTAGGTCTAGAGGGGGGCAATTAGACTACTTGACCAAATAAAAATCTAGGCTTTTCCCAATTTTAAGTCTTGCCATATTTTAGCAACTTAGCACAAGTCAAGCAATCAACCTACACATGAAATTCTAAGAGTCTAGCGGCAGAAAGTAAAACATTGCATATGAAGGTAAAGGGAAGGGTTTGGAGAAGGCAAATGCAATGTAGACACAAAGATTTTTGGCATGGTTCCGGTAGGTGGTGCTATCATACGTCCATGTTGATGGAGACTTCAACACCTGAAGGGTAATGGTTGCGCGAGTCCACAGAGGGATCCACCCACCAAGGGTCCATGAATAAGCAACCTTGTCTATCCCACCATGGCCATCGCCCATGAAGGACTTGCCTCACTCGGGTAGGTCTTCATGAAGTAAGCGATCTCCTTGCCCTTACAAATTCCTGGGTTCAACTCCACAATCTTGTCGGAGCCTCCCAAGTGACACCTAACCAATCTAGGAGACACCACTCTCCAAAAGGTAATAGATGGTGTGATGATGATAGTCTCCCCAACACTCAACTCTCTCTCATAGATTTGGCTATGGTGGTAAGATGATTTGAGTGGAAAGCAACTTGGGGAAGGCTAGAGATCAAGATTCTTGTGGTTGGAATGGAACATCTTGGTCCCAACATATGAGTAGGTGTTTCTCTCTCAGAAAATGAGTAGTGGAAGTGTAGGCACATTCTGACGGCTTTCTCTTTAATGGAGAAGGGCTGGACGGGTATATATAGCCTCCACACAAAATCCAACCGTTAAACACATTCGACCCAACTCGGTCAGACCGAATAGAAGAACTCAGTGAGACCGATTCAGTTCAAAATGTGAACGTTAGGGATATCGGTGGGACCAACATAATCAACTCGGTGGGACCGATGTGCTAGGGTTAGGGCAAAACCTCATCTCGGTGAGACCGATTTCAACAAAGAGCAAATAGGGAGTTGGTCAACCAAACTTGGTGGGACCAATTGCACATTTTGGTGAGACCGAAATAATTACAACATGCAACAAAAAGTTTGCAAGGCCATCTCGGTGAGACCGAGATCCGTATCAGAGTTACTGAATTGTCTAGGGTTTTGGCCGTGGCTAGGTCAAGTGAACTCGGTAGCGCCAGATAGATCAAATTGGTGGGGCCGAGTTTGACTTTAGGTTTTGGACATATTTGCAAATGAGAAAGTGGCTGAGGGTTTTGGAGCAATATCATTAAGCACTTTGAGCAAGTAGACTATTAAGCAATACCTCATCCCCTTTTAATAGTATTGGCTTTCCTATGGACTCAATCTGATCTTGGATGACTAAAATAGAAATGAATATTCTTGAGCTTTTACCAATCTTTGTTGTTAGCATTTTGAGGGGTCCACATCTCTAGTGCTCCACGTCTCGGCTCCTCCTCCTCTGCACGGCACCGACCCCGAGCCCAGGCGAGATGCATGGCACCAGCGCCGCCGTGGGATGAGGCGAGCTGCCAGGTGGTGCAGCGGCCACAAGGTGACGCACGTGCGCTCCACGCACCGTCGCACCAGGCATCAAGACTGCGCACCGCCGGAGGCTACAATGCATGGACGTCAAGACCGAGCTCTCCTCGCGTGTGCTGCCCAAGTAAGTGCGGCAGGCTGCCGCGCCTTCAGCCAGAGCTGCGCCACGTGGCTTGGCCCCACAAATTCAAGCCAGATCTGCCTCCATGCTACGACGACACCCCCGACCCTGCTAAGTTTCCCCAGCTCTACTCGCTGAGCATCGAGGCGGTGAACGGCGAGGAGGAGGTCATGCCGAACTGGTTCCCCATGGCTCTCATGGATGGCACGCACTCCTAGCTCCTGCACCTCCCGGAGAGGTCGATCTCCTCTTGGGATGAGCTTCGTGAGCGCTTCACCGCCAACTTCCAGGGCACTCGAGACCGCGCCCCTGCAATGAATGACCTGCGACGCGTGAAGCAGCAGCCGGGCGAGACTTTGCACACGTACATACATCGCTTCATGAATGTTCGCCTCAAGATCCCGAAGGCGTCAGACGAGGCCATCATCTTGGTATTTACCGATGGCGTTAGGGATGTCATGAGGAAGAGGAGCTTTCCATCCATGACGTCTTGTGCTCGGCCTTGGAGATGTTCAACCTGGCAAACAAGTGTGCAAGGGCCGAAGAGGGCCGCCTCTCCCTTCTCGAGCTTCCGGAGGCCGACACTAAAGACAAGAAGGCCAAGACTAAGGAGGCGAAGCACAAGGGCACCGCCGTGCTGGCAGCGGAGCCCACGATGAAGTGCGGCCGTGACCATGATGAACCCACCAGGCGCAACTACCCGTTCTGCGTCTTCCACAATGTACACAGCCATAACACCAATGACTGCGAGGAGCTCACGGCCATGGCACGCACCTCGGCCGCCCCGACAACTGCGACCCTCATCAGGACTGGTGCGACCAGCCTCGCGAGGACCGTTGGCGTGATCAGCCTTGTGACGGCTCCTTGCATGACCAGCCTCACGACGGCTCCTCGCATGACCAGCCTCGCGAGGCCCATCCTCAGGTCAATGCCGGCCTCCATCCGCTGCCGCTGCCACCGAGGAGAAGTGACGACAACCAACATGATGATGGGGCTAGGGTCTTCCAGGAACCTCGTGCGATCGCCTGCATCCTTGGTGGTGTCCAGGCCCCCGCCTCAAACCGCATCTTCAAGCATTTCCCTCGTGAGGTGAACGTAGCCCTCAAACCGCTCAGGTGGTTGCATTACGCCATTACCTTCGACTCCAAGGACCACCTCAAGTGCTCGGCCACCGCAGGCACGCTCCACATGCACTACAAAAAAATACACATCCGTGACATTTTGGGCCAAACGAAAAGTTTTTCTGTCATGCTTATGACACTTCTATGACGATAATTGTGAGAAAACCACATATCATCATAGATGTGGTGGGCTACTACTTCTATGATAAAAAAATCATGACAGAAAATGGGCTTTTCGTCCGGATCGGACCGGGGACACACCTGCATGACATTCTTTGCGCCGTCCATGATGGAAAAAATCATGGTAGAAGCGAGGCTGAGGAAACAGTGGGTGGTCGGGGCCGAGCGATGCACGGAGGGATTGCACATCTCTCTCGTACATGTATGCACGTGTGTGCAAGGTGTTGGGCTCTAACTGAACCCGAGTGATTGCACTAGCTATGCTATTCAACCCGAGGGATGGATCCCTTGGCTGTTAACTAAATCCATGCGATTCCTTCGCTACTGTTGCTAACTGAAGCCGATCGAACCTACAACTGCCTCTTGATGAACAGTGACCATTGTTGGGGGTAGGATGAATAGATCCTGGTGGGGGGCATGAACATGACCCCGTGGTAGTAGAGGACGTCGCCGCTGGATGAACACGACCCCGATCGAGAGGAGGCCGCCACACACCACCCGATCGAGCTGGTTGTGGGTGGATGAACAGGACCTGGTGGAGGGCTGGTTGAACAGTAGCTGTTGAACAGGACGCGGTTGCTGCCGTCCGTTGCCTCTCCATGTACATGAGCCCTGGTCGTACGTATGTGCGAGTAGGCGTTCAAGACCCCGTCCGTATGTATGTACATTGTCGTATTTTTTGGCATCTGGTTGTACGTACGTGCACATGGTTTTGACTTGACTACCCGAACTGCTACGTCGGGGGCTCTACTACTACACGTGCCGCTGCTTCCTCGGCCACAGTTCATAGTTGCAAAGAAACTGATCGACTACTATGTACGTACACGTTCGCGACCAGACAGACAACCCTACGTACGGTTCGACCGAGTGGGTCCCAACTGTCAGGGAGGATAAGAACGCACTTCCTTGCGTGCGAAGATATAGCTGGCGGGTCCTTGCTATCAGGGGGAAGAATTATTATTTGTCCCATAGTATGGATGCACTTCCTTATGTGCGAAGATATAGCTGGTGGGTCCATCTGTCAGCCTCACCGCATAGAGCATCTTCCGATGGCTGTCGTTCGTTGACCACGTTGACCACGCCGCGCAGAAAGAACCCAGGCGGTGGATGACAGCGAGGCCTAGGAAGGGAACGACGTGGAGCTAGGGAAGATGAGCTAGGTGGATGCCCACGCGGAGGGGAGTACGAGGGTTAACTAGTTCGGTTGCGGTGTGAGACTGCCGCCGCCGGAGAATAACATGAGGTGTTGGTGAGTATAGGAATGGCCTCGACGGCGATGGGAGTATGGTGGGCCAGTGAGTCCTCCACGGTAGCACAGCCGGCCACGGGAGGCGGTATCAGGTGGTAGCGCCGGTGGTGGTTTGGGCGGCTGAAGCAAGAATATCTGATATTGAAGAAGGAGCTCAACATCTGTTGGATGGACATCCAATGGCCACTTCTGCTAGAATCGTGTGTTGACTATAAGTTGACAAAGCCTTGTGTATGCGTCAACTTAGTTGGCCCACAAGTGTGTGGCAGAGAACATATAGCCCATTTGCAATCTGTAAGAATGTACAACCCATTTTTGAATTCTAATGGAATTTACTACAACCTTTTACAGTTTGTTAAAATTTCAACCCATTTTCTAGCTAGGACAACGATTAATAATTTCAACCAACCGCTCAAAATAGAATTCAATAAAATGTCCCACATTTTGATGGGATCCGGAATATTTTTATCCCAAAATTTTGAGTCAGATTAAATATAGTTTCAAAATAAATTTGTATTACGTAAAAATCCAAGAAAATATTGCGCGCGCAACAAGTAATGAAATTAAAAATTTCAAAATCTAGATAATATATTTTTAACTAATTACGTGTTTGGTGCATTTTTTATAGTTGCAGCCCAGTTTTGACAATTACATCCCATTTATTATTTCGTAGAGCCCATTTTCTTGTTAAGCCTAATGCATCCCTCCTAGGAAAGATTTGCAACCCAACATCGAAGAATAACAAGCTGACCTGGGCTGGGTATTCCTCAAAAATAAGTGCATGATTCGAGAACATATCCGCACATCCTTTATGGTACCTAATTTTGTGGCTGGAGGTGGAAATGAATCATTCAAGAACATTCGATGTATTGTGCATGATGATGTATAATGGAGGGCACGAACCATCAGAACATTTTCTGTATTCCCATTGAAATCAAGCTGAGCATCCCTGTTTGCATAAATACAAAAGAGTGATTAGTATAAAGCAAACCTTACTATGAATTGACAGTTTCAACAGGCAACCTACATGATCCATGCGGAGCACACATTTTAAAAATGGAACTCACCAGAAAGAATCTTCAAACAACATTGTATTGGCCATCACGGGAACAAAGATGGAGATCCGTGAGTCCTTCTGAGCTGAAGTTAGTTTGTTCTTGTGTGCAGTAATGTAACCATCCTTCAACTTCTCCCTTCTGATAAGAAGAGAGGCTTGGCATCTTTATCCTGGCATAATCGGAACTAGGCACTTCACGTACTCCCTATTATTCTTCAGAGGAGGATGATCCTGTTGTGCAAAGACAAGAGAACAACTAAATACTAGCATCCCTGTTTGCTCAAAAAAAGGAAATGAAAAATTTAAAATAGCACAGATGAAGCACTTCTCGAGGACAATACCACTGTCTCATGATAGTAGCTAAACAGTAGAACAACACCAATAGAGATGACAACGCTCAATCATAAGGATGAAATTGATGGGCTGCTAACAACCTTTGTCAAGAGGCTTATTGTGTAGAGCATAAAGATGGAGCACTTCTTGAGTACCATCCTTTATTATGTATTGTGGTTGCCATGCTTACTATTGATGCGGCTTGAACTACGTCGGTATTTCCCCAAAGCGGAAGGGATGATGCAGCACAGCTATGTTGGTATTTCCCTCGGTGATGAGACCAAGGTTATCGAACCAGTAGGAGAACCACACAACAACACATAAACAACTCCTGCACACAAAGAACAAATATTTGCAACCTGACATAAGAGAGGGGTTGTCAATCCTTGACGGGTAAAAAGATAGGTAAAATTGTAGTAGATTGGATAAATAGATCACACAGGAACGCGGGATAAAATAAATAATAATAAGTTATAGCAAGGTATTTTTGTATTTTTGGATTAATAGATCTGAAAATAAAAGCAAATAAAAATAAATCGGGAAGGCAAATATAATAAAGAAGAGACCCGGGGGCTGTAGATTTCACTAGTGGCTTCTCTCGAGAAAAATAGCATACGGTGGGTAAACAAATTACTGTTGACCAATTGATAGAACTTCAAATAATCGTGACGATATCCAGGCAATGGTCATTATACAGGCATCACGTCCAAGATTAGTAGACCGACTCCTGCCTGCATCTACTACTATTACTCCACTCATCGACCGCTAACCATCATGCATCTAGTGTATTTAGTTCATGGAGAAACAGAGTAATGAAATAATAACGATGACATGATGTAGACAAGATCTATCTATGTAGAAATAGACCCCATCTTGTTATCCTTAATAGCAATGATACATATGTATCGGTTCCCCTTCTGTCGCTGGGATCAAACATCGTAAGATCGAACCCATCACAAAGCACCTCTTCCCATGGCAAGAAAAATTGATCTAGTTGGCCTAACTAAACCAAAGATTCGAAGAAGAAATACGAGGCTATAAGTAATCATGCATATAAGAGATCAAAAGACTCAAATAACATTCATGGATAAAAACACAGATCTGATCAGAAACTCAAACTTCATTGGATCCCAACAAACAAACCGCAAAAAAGAGTTACATCAAATAGATCTCCAAGAGACCATTGTATTGAGAATCAAGAGAGAGAGAGAGAGAGAGGAAGCCATCTAGCTACTAACTACGGACCTGTAGGTCTACAATGAACTACTCACGCATCATCAGAGAGGCACCAATGAGGATGATGAACACCCCCGTCATGGTCTCTAGATTGGATCTGGTGGTTCTGGAACTTGCGGCGGCTGAATTGATTTTTGTCGACTCCCCTAGGGTTTCCGGAATATTGGGGTATTTATAGAGCAAAGAAGCGGTGAGGGAGGCCACCGAGGTGGCACAACCCATCTGGGCGCGCCTGGGCCCCCAGGCGTGCCCTGGTGGGTGGTGCTCCCCTCGGAGCCCCACTCTGGTACTTCTTTGGCCAACAGGTGTCTTCTGGTCAAGAAAAAATCTCCAAAAAGTTCCGCTGCGTTTAGACTCCGTTTGGTATTGATTTTCTGCGAAGTAAAAAAAGCAAAAAACACCAATTGGCATTGGGCACTATGTCAATAGGTTAGTCCCAAATAATTATATAAAGTTGTTATATAATGATTGTAGAACATACAAGAATGATAATATAACAACATGGAACAATGAAAAATTATAGATACGTTGGAGACGTATCAACATCCCCAAGCTTATTTCCCGCTCGTCCTCGAGTAGGTAAATGATAAAAACAGAAATTTTCATCAGATATTATTTTCTTTGTAGGATGGACATTTGGACTTTTATATGATTGAAAGCAATAGTCTAGTTTTGAACAGAAGACTTCAATACTCAAGCATATCTACAAGCAACCATGTCTTTCAAAATGTCAACACTAAAGCAAGTTATCCCTAGCCCATTATGCTCATTCATTGATCCATTCATGAAACACACTCGTATATTAGCTACACCCAATGCTCAAGTACGATCATAATGCTCCTTAGTTGGTGCTTTATAAGATATGGAGACTCAAATGAAAAAATAAAAGTTGCATAGAGTAAATAGAAAGGCCTTTCGCGGAGAGAAGTAGGGATCTATAAAGGTGCTAGAGCTCAAAGCGAAAAAAGTAGAGATAAAAACATTTTTGGTGTGCTTTTCCTGTCAACAAAAATGATCGAGTAATTCCAAATACTTTCCATGCTAGATATATCATAGGTGGTTCCCAAACAAAAAATAAATTTTATTCCTTTTCCACAATACTTTCACTTTCCATGGCTAGCCGTATCCACGGGTGCCTTCCATACCAACAATTTCCAAGGAATTTGTTATTTGACAACATAAAGTAAATTAATTTTTCATTTTGGGACTGGGCATCCCTAATACTGTTGTCGTACTCTCGTCCAATGACAAGTGAATAAACACTCATATGGAGAATAACACATCTAGCATGGAAATATATCAGCCACCCCCTACCGTTTCATGAGCTGTACGAGCACACAAAGGCGAAATTTATTTTGAAAATTAGAGATGGCACATCCAAATTTTCTTAGAACGGCAAAAGAATACCGCATATAGGTAGGTATAATGGACTCATGTGGCAAAACTGGTTTAAGGATTTTGGATGCACAATTAGTGATCATACTTAGTGCAAATGAAGGCTAGGAAAATATTGAGAAGCATCCAAGCAAGAAACGAAAAATCTCATAAGCGAGCATTAAGCATAGCTAACACCGAATAATGCACCACAAGTAGGATGTAATTTCATTTAATAACTATTGAGTTTCGAGCTTGCATAGGGAATCACAAACCTTAACACCAATGTTCTTACTAAAGCATAATTACTCATCAACATGACTCGCATATTATATCATCATATCGCAAAACTATTACAAGGAATCAATTTTATTTTGTCCAATGATCTTCATGAAAGTTTTTATTATATCCCTCTTGAATATCTATCACTTTGGGACTAATTTCATAGGTTGCTTTTGATAGCTCAAACGAGTCTAAGTGAAGAACATGAGCATACAAATTTTCTTCTCTCAAAATAATTTAAGTGAAGCAAGAGAGAAAACTCTCAAATAAATCTATGTGAAGCATGAGAGAATTTTTCAAAAATACTAAAGCACACCATGCTCAAAAAGATATAAGTGAAGCACTAGAGCAATTCCATAGCTCATAAAGATTTAAGTGAAGCATAAACAACAATTCTAACAAGTCATAGCATAATTTTGGCTCCCTCAAATAGGTGTGTACAGCTAGGATTCATGACTAAAAATAAAAAGAAAAACAAGAAAAGACTCATATCATACAATATGCTCCGAGCAAAACTCGTGATAGGTGATGAATAAAAATATAGCTCCAAGTAAAATACCGATGGTCGTTAGAAGAAAGAGGGGATGCCACTCGGGCATCCCCAAGATTAGTTGATTTCTTCTCTTTATATAATATCTTTGGATGCCATGGGCATCCCCAAGCTTAGGCTCTTCTTACTCCTTATTCCTACATCCATCGTGATCTCATCCAAAACATGAAAACTTCAATCAAACAAAACTCATCAAATCCTTCGTGAGATCCGTTAGTATAAGAAAGCAAATCACTACTATATGTATTGTTGCAAACCCATTCATATTTTATTTTTGCATTATATCTACTGTATTCCAACTTTTCTGTGGCTCAAACCCCTCAAAGGAGTCCATAGATTCATGAAAAAAAACACAACGCAAAGAAAACATAATCTGGCAAAAACAAAACAGTGTGTAGCAATCTGAATACTTCGCATACTTCTGTAACGTCAAACATTCAGAAAATTAAGAAACGTGGGAAATTTGTATATTAATTTTCTGCAAAAAGAATCGGTATTTTATCGCACTTCTGTTAAAAAAGATAATTATTTTTGTGAGCGCAAAAGTTTCTGCTTTTCAGCAAGATCAAAGCAACTATCACCCAATATGACCCCAAAGGCTTTGCTTGGCACAAACACTAATTAAAACATAAAAAACACAATCATAACAGTAGCATAATTGTGCAAACACTCAAGAGCAGAAAGAAAGAGACAAAAATAAATTTTATTCATTGGGTTGCCTCCCAACAAGCGCTATCATTTTACGCCTCTAGCTAGGCATAACGCATAGATGTAAGTGTTGTCATCTTTATTTCTAGATCCATAAGATGCCCTCATGTTTGATTCATATGGTGGACTAATTCTTGTTCTAGTGAAGTGTTCCATACCCTTCCTTGGTGGAAATTGAAATTTAATATTGCCTTCTTTCATATCAATCAAGGCACCAATAGTACGTAAAAACGGTCTACCAAGAATAATTGGAGAAGATGGATTGCAATCAATATCAAGAACAATAAAATCTATGGGCACATAATTCCTATTTGTAAGAATAAGAACATTATTAATTCTAACCATAGGCTTTTTAATAGTAGAATCTGCCAAGTGCAAATTTAAAGAACATTCTTCAATAGCGGTAAGACCAAGCACATCACATAAAGATTTCAGAATTGTAGAAACACTAGCACCCAAGTCACATAAAGAAAAACACTCATAATTTTTTATCTTGACTTTGATATTAGGTTCCCATTCATCATGTAATTTTCTAGGAATTTAAATCTCTAATTCCTACTTTTCATCCAAAGCTTTCATCATAGCATCAACAATATGTTCAGTAAAAGCTTTATTTTGTTCATAAGCATGGCGTGAATTTATCATGGATTGCAAAAAATTAATACTATCAATCAAAGAGCAATTATCATAATTAAAGTCATTGTAATCCAAAAGAGTGGGCACATCGCTAGTTAAAGTTTTGACCTCTTCAAACCCACTTTTATCAATTTTCTCAACAAGATTTTCACCCTCCCAATTATTGCGACGTCTTCGAGCTAAAGTTGAACTCTTTGTTTGTCCCTTTGTTATAAATCTTAATTTTACTAAACAAAGAATCAATAGAATAAACACCAATCATTTTAACATCTTCATCGTTTATATGAAAGCAATCACTAGGAAACGCCTTTTCTAAAAGTTCTCTTCTAGCTCTAAGTATAGTGGTTCTTTTCTTACTTTCATCCATAAAAACATATAAAGCTTCAATTGATTCTTCTACCTTAGGCACAAAAGTTCTCATCTTGATATTTTCTACATCATGAGAAATTCTATCAATGCTTCTAGACATATCATTAATCTTAGTTTCATCCATAAAAACATATAAAGCTTCAATTGATTCTTGTACCTTAGGCACAAAAGTTTTCATCTTGAGATTTTCTACATCATGAGAAATTCTATCAATGCTTCTAGACATATCATTAATCTTACTCAACATTTCTTCTATCGGAGAATGAAAATTCTTTTGAGCATTGATATATTCTTTAATATTATTCTCAAGATCAGAGGTGTTCCTGTTATTATAAGAAGGATTACCATAGGAATTACCATGATTATTGGAGGAATTTCGTAGAAAAGGTCTAGGATTAAAATTAGCTCTATAAGCATTGTTATTAAAATTGTTTCGTGAAACAAAATTCACATCTACGACATCACTGTTTTTCTCAATCAAAGTAGACAAAGGCACATCATTAAGATCAATAGGAAGATTTTTATTAGCAACCAACTTCATAAGAGCATCAACTTTTTCACTCAAAGAATTTATTTCTTCTACCGAATTTACTTTTTTACTAGTGGGAGCTCTTTCGGTATGCCATTGTGAATAATTTGCCATAATATTATCAAGCCATTTAGTAGCTTCATGCTACTTCTTGAGCTTGCATTGGTGTTTCCCTTGCAGAGGAAAGGGTGATGCAGCAAAGTAGGGATAAGTATTTCCCTCAGTTAGAGAAACAAGGTATCAATCCAGTAGGAGACAACGCACAAATCACCTAATACCTGCACAAACAATCGAACAACTTGCACCCAACGCCATAATTGTCAATCCCTTCACGGTTACTTGCAAAAGTGAGATCTGATAGAGATAGATGAAACTACACAAAAGGTAAAGTAAATATTTTTGGTTTATAGATCATAAAGTAAAAGATAGAAAAATAGTTGATTGGAAACTAATATGATGTAAAATAGTAGACCTGAAAATTATATGATGGAAAATAGACCCGGGGGGCGTAGGTTTCACTAGAGGCTTCTCTCAAGATAACAAATAATACGGTGGGTGAAAAAATTACTGTCGAGCAATTGATAGAAAAGCGTAAAGTTATGACGATATCTAAGGCAATGATTGTGAACTACAGGCATCACGTTTGTGTCAAGTAGATCGAAATGATTATGCATCTACTACTATTACTCCACACATCGACCGACTCCTGCCTGCATCAAGAGTATTAAGTTCATGAAGAATAGAGTAACGCATTAAGTAAGATGACATGATGTAGAGGAATAACCTCAAGCAATATGATGTAGACCCCATATTTTTATCCTCGATGGCAACAATATAATACGTGCCTTGTGTCGGGGGAAATCTGCCTCCATGAACACCTATGGGGACCGAGTCCCTTCCTTGGTTCGGCGGGGGGCGGAGGTCGCGCGAAGAGCGGATTGAGGCGATGCACACAAGGGATTTTACCCAGCTTCGGGCCGCAAGGATGCATAAAACCCTACTGCTGCTTTGTGGTTTGGTATTGTGTTCTTGCTCGGGAGCGTGTGGTGCTACAGTACACGCGAGCTGCTGGCGAGGCCGAGCGTAGCGATGGGTGTCCTCCCCCCTCTACGTGCGCATGGGGCCTCCTTTTATATGCTCAAGGGGTTACCCACAGGTGGCAGCGCAGGTGGGGGCAAAAATGGGAGAATGCTGTAGTGGGTACAGCTGCCTGCACAGTGGTTGTACAGTGCTATCATACCTAACTCTGACGGCAGGGGACAAGGGCATTAAATGCCCGTCCGCATCGCCCAGACGGTGCAGGAAAGGGGACCGTCAGGAGCGCCACTGTTTGCCACGATGGCTACTCTGTCAGCGTCGCTTCGCCACCACATGCCCCTGGCTGCGCAACCTCTTGCCACGTACGCCTGGAACGGCCCCAGAGCGACGCGTGGGTGGATGAGCTGGAGCGCAGGCGCGGGGTGGTGACTTGCCGCGGCAAGCGCCTTGCCGCGGCTGATGTCTTGTCGCGCCCAGGAGCTTGTCGCTCACCGGTCCTTGCCGGGACGCGGAGCGCGTCGCAGCAAGTATCTTGTCGTGCCTCGGTCGGCCTTCCCGGCAAGCTCCTCCTGCTGGGGTCTTGTTCTTCGAGCGGTCGTCCCGGCAAGCTCCTCTTGCCGGGGCCTGGCTCTCTTCGGGTGGCCTTCCCGGCAGGCTCCTCCTGCTGGGGCCTTGGCTCAAATACTTTGTTCTTGGATGGCCCAAAAAGGGACCACGGAGAGTCTTGGCGGTCGCATGGCAAGCCTTGCCGCGGGGTGCTACGACTGCCCGTGCACAAGTTCGGGATACTAAGGTACCCCTACTTTAGTATACCGACAGGAGCCCCCGGGCCTGGGCCATACACGGTGCCGAGCGCTATTGGGCCAGGCCCAAAACAGTGCACGGGCACGCGCGGCCTGGGTCACGCTGCATCTGCTTCTGCGTCCACCACGTCCTCCCCGAATGGCACGCGTCGAACGCGGCATCGTGGGGAGAGGCGTGCGTGACGTGGGTGGCGTGTGCGGGGCCGAACCCCGCAGGCATGCGTCACGTCGCAATAAAGGGGGACGGTTTGCGCTAGCTCCATAAGTGGAGGGAGGCATGGAGGCGTGGCTCGTTCGCTGGACGGGGCCGAGGCACGGTTTCCGAGGCGCCCGCTCCCCACGATCACGGGGTGGGGAGAGGTCGCCTCATCTGTCGCCTCGGTCCTGCGCGTCAGCCACGCGGCTCCCATGCACCCGGGGTTGCGGACGGTGGAGGCAAGAAACCGGGCCGTCGCGGGTCGGGGCAGCAGGTCGGCCCCAGTCGCCTGGCCTTCCTGCGTCTTGATTGGCTGAGCGGGGCGGTCGAGCCCCCACCCTGCTCCTTTATAAAGAGCAAGAGGGGGCGACGGGAACCCACACTCCTTCGTCTCTTCTTCTCTTCATCCTCTGACCCCCTCTCTCCATTCGCCATGGAGAAAGGGAATCCTGGTCCTTCATCGGTGGCGGCGAGGGTTGCCGCCAGGCAGCGCGCCCCTCCTCCCCTTGCACCCGCGGTGGCGGAGCCAGCCGTAAGGGGAAGGGGGAGGGGGCGAGGTCGTGGACGAGGGCGTGGACGAGGTCGAGGTGCTCAGGGAAGAGGCGGGCGGGGCGACGCGCCGGCCTGGCCTCCGCCAGCGGCTCCTCTTCCCACGGCGGTCCACCTCGGGGACGATCCTTGCGAGTTCTTCGTCAGGCTGCGCCGGGCGCCTCGCCGCCGCCTCCTCCTCCCGGCTCCCTTCACAAGCGTGATGGAGGTGCAGCACCCCGAGACGCTAAGGCTGCGCATGAAGGGCTGCGGGATCAGCGGCACGCGGGTCCACGTCGAGTCCCCAGCCCCCGGCGTAGTTTATCTTGGCCGAGGGTTCAAGACATTCGCCCGTATCCACATCTTGACGGAGGGGTTCACCCTCCATTTTAAGTTGATGGAGGGCGATCTCCTCTCCGTCAAGGCCTTCGGGGACTTCGGGACCCGGGCCCGGTGCCGCGTGGATAGCTCCTCCGACAGTGAAAGCTCCTCCTCGAGCGAGAGTGACGAGGAGGGGAGCGACAGCGACGACGAGGGCAGCGGTCGTCGGGATGACGGGTCCGACTAGGCGTCGGTCGTAGCTCCGTGTGGCACCGACGACCCCATCATCCGTGTTGCCGACTCCTTGAGCTTCTCGGGGTCGTCTTCCCGGGCGGCTGGAGTGGCGAGGCTGAGGAAGAGGACTGGCGGCAAGGCCGTCAACTCGGAGTACGAGGGCTAGGTGCCCCCGACAGCGTGTTGACGTCCCGCTGCCTCATCTTCGAGCTCCATTTCCGGCGACGTCGCCTCCATCCAGCCTCCGGAGCCCCCGGGCGGCCCTCTGGGCGTTCTGTTGGTGTCTTCTGCCACCCGTAGCTCGCCTAGGCGCCCCTTTTGCCCTTTTCGCCTCCTTGTCCTACCTCCTGAGGAGAGAGACAAGAAAGGGATTACGGGCATCTTATCTTTTTTCAATCTGTAAGCCCTCGGGCCTTAGCTGTGTTTAAAACTTGTAATCCCATCTTTCATGTTTTTCATTCTCTCTGAACTATACCTGAGCGGAATGTTTTTAATGAAAAGGGGATGTTTGTCGGGCCATTTGTTCCGTGGGTAAAACCCACGCCAAGGAGAGAATCATTTGTATCGTTAAGATAGACACTTCTTTGCCCGGCAACAGGCCCTGCCGTCTTCCGGTGCCACTCGACCTCTCTCACGCCTTTGGCGGAGGAAGGGATGAAGCGGGTTCGGGCCCCTCGTTCCGCCCCTTTGCCGCCGCGACTACTACCAAAACGGGCCCCAGGAACGCGCTCTGGGGCCTGTCATTAAGGGAGCACGGTAGCTTTTAGGAGGAAACAAGGCTTTCGTATTCCACAGTTCACAAGAGAATGCATGACAAGGGATGCAAAAACTTATCTGGGATTGCAGCCCCCGGCAACTTTGGCTTGCCGCGGGCGAATCTTCGTACTTGCAGCCCCCGGCAACACTGGCTTGCCGGGGACCAGATGCTGGCCTGCCCTTCTTCTCTTCTTCGCCCTTAAGCGGTCTGGCCAGGATATGCAAAACCCTGCGAACCAAAGGAAACAAAGGAACAGGAAAAAGGACGCAGACTCGACCTCTAAGCTAGTGGTTAGCAGCTGTTAGGAACTATCAACCCTAACCAAGGACGAGACTCGACTCAGCATGCATGCTAAAACTTAGGGCGCCAGCGCTTCATTTACTGCTGCTCAGGGTCTGCGCATGGCTTTGTACAAAGGATTACATGCAACTGCGGCAAGACTTGTACAAAAGGTTGGTTGCCGGGCGGAGCCCGACAACCGCGCCTTACGGGTAAAACTTACGAAGATGCTCAATATTCTAGGAGTTGCTCACCGGAGTGCCATCTTCGGTCTCGAGGCGGACAACGCCAGGCCTCGTGACTCGTCTCACCCGGTAAGGGCCTTCCCACTTCGGCGTCAACTTGTTATGATTCTTGGCGGACGGGGTGCGCCGAAGAACAAGGTCGCCTTCCTCGAAGCTTCTGGCTTTAACTTTGCGGCTATGGTAGCGACGCAAAGCTTGCTGGTAGCGAGAGGCTCGCACAGCAGCCTGAAGACGATCTTCCTCAAGCTCATCATAAGCGAGCAGTCGAGGTGACCCGTATACGAGTTCCGTGGGGGTAACTGCTTCTGCTCCATAGACTAGAGCAAATGGTGTCTGGCCAGTGGCTCGATTTGGCATCGTCCTGATCGACCAAAGAGCCACCGGCAGCTCCTCGATCCAGTTTCTTCCGCACTTGTGCAGCCTGTCGAAAGTTCTGGTCTTGAGCTCGCGCAGTACTTCGGCATTGGCCCTTTCAGCTTGACCGTTGCTCCTGGGATGAGCAACAGAAGCGAAGCAGACCTTGGCGCTGAGATCTTGTACGTATTGCATGAAGGCGCGACTCGTGAATTGTGTACCGTTGTCGGTGATGATCCTGTTGGGGATCCCGAAGCGGCAGACAATCGACCAGAAGAACTTGATGGCTGACTGTGCTGTCACCTTCCTCACTGGTTCCACTTCCAGCCACTTTGTGAACTTGTCGATTGCGATGTACAAGTACTCAAAGCCCCCGACAGCTCGGGGGAAGGGGCCGAGGATGTCAAGCCCCCAGACGGAAAATGGCCAGGATCAAGGGATCGTCTGGAGAGCTTGAGCTGGCTGGTGTATCTGCTTGGAATGGAACTGGCACGCTTCACACTTGGTTACTTGTGCAGTTGCATCCTGGAGGGCTGTCGGCCAAAAGAAACCTTGCCGGAACGCTTTGCCGGCAAGTGCTCTTGCGCCAATGTGGTGATCACATATGCCTCCATGTATCTCTGCCAACAGCTGTTGTCCGTCTTCCCGGGAAATACACTTCAATTTCACACCGTTGCGCCCTCTTCTGTACAGTGTGTTGTCGACGAACTGGTACATACTCGAGCGCCGGGCTACTCTTTTCGCTTCTTCTTTCTCTTCGGGAAGTTCTCCGTTTTGGAGGAAATGGACAGTCTGCTGCGCCCATGCTGGAGCCTGTGGCTCGACAACAAGGGCTGAAGGCACATCTGCTGCTGCGGGAACGTCCGCTTCTACGGCGATGATATGGGGCTCAGCCGGAGCTTGACGTTCCCCGGCAAGCTTGCCGGAGCAAAACTTGTCGGGAGCGCCTGCTTCCACGGAACAAACCCTGGGGTTTTCCGGAGCGGACGGTTCCTCAGCACTCTTGGCGTCGATCTTGGGGACCTTCTTGGCGGCGTCTCCGGGGAGCTCTGTTGTAAGATAGTCGCCGGAGACCAACCTCCTCTTCTTGCTATGTCTGGTTGATGGCGTTACGGATGGCCGAGTCAGCTTGAGCACAAAGGTTCCTGGTTCCACAGGTAACTTAAATGCTACGCACTTTGACAGGCCATCAGCGATGTCGTTCTCAGCTCTTGGAATGTGTTCCATTTGCAGGCCGTCAAAGCGCTCTTCTAGCTTCCTCACTTCATCAACGTACGCTTCCATCAACAGACTCTGGTAATCCTTGTTCACTTGGCGGACGACAAGCTGCGAGTCACCCCTGACAATGAGCTTCTTGATCCCAAGTTCTGCCGCGATCCTGAGACCGGCAAGCAAACCTTCATACTCTGCAGTATTGTTGGTCGCTTGCTCCTTGGGGAAGTGCATCTGGACTACGTACTTGAGGTGCTCTCCGGTGGGCGCGTCAAGTAACGCGCCAGCACCGGCGCCTTGCAGCGAGAAAGCACCATCAAAGTACATCAGCCACTCGTTGCTTGCTTCTTTGGCGGGGATGCTCGTCTCTGGGATATCTTCGTCTGGCGTCGGTGTCCACTCTGCTATGAACTCCGCCAATGCTCTGCTCTGGATAGTCGAGGTGCTCTCGAACTGGAGACCGAAGCTCGACAGTTCTAGTGCCCACTCGACAATCCTGCCTGTTGCTTCTGGATTCTGTAGTATCCTCTTCAGCGAAAAGCGGGTGACAACTGTAATCTCGTGTGCTTGGAAGTAATGGCGCAGCTTTCTCGAGGCCATAAGGAGGCCGAAAAGCAATTTCTGCACACCAGAGTACCTTGACCTAGCCCCCTGCAAAAGGGAGCTGACAAAGTAAACCGGGCGCTACACCATTTTCTTCTTCTGCACCTCCACTTGCTCCCACGCAGATTCATCCTTGTCGGGGCCGGAGCTTGTCGGGGAAGCCCCCTGCTTGTCGTTGGACGTGCTTGCCGCGGTTGCTGGCTCATCATCTGCCTCCCTCTCTGCTACTAACGCAGCACTAACCACTTGATTGGTTGCCGCGAGGTATAGCAGCAACTTCTCTTGTGGTTTAGGCGCGACAAGTATTGGAGCGGAGGACAGGTATTTCTTCAAGTCCTACAGCGCAGCCTCCGCTTTCGGAGTCCATTTTACTGGACCCGCCTTTTTCAAAATTTTGAAAAACGGCAGGGCGCGTTCTGCAGACTTGGAAATAAACCTGCTGAGAGCCGCGACGCAGCCGGCAAGCCTTTGTACGTCCTTGACACGTGTTGGTGTTTCAATCTGCTCGACGGCCTTGATCTTGTCTGGGTTGGCTTTGATTCCTCGCTGAGACACGAAGAACCCGAGAAGCTTGCCGGAAGGGACTCCGAACACGCACTTCTCGGGGTTGAGCTTGAGGCTGATCCTGCGCAAGTTCGCAAAGGTCTCTTCTAAGTCTTGAATCAGGGTTGCCCTGTCCCTGCTTTTGACCACTATGTCATCCATGTAGGCCTCCACATTTCTGTGGATTTGTGGCTCAAAAGCGGTGTGGACAACCCTCGCAAATGTTGACCCGGCGTTCTTCAGTCCGAAAGGCATCCGTACGAAATAGTACATGCCACATGGAGTGATGAACGCGGTCTTTTCTTCATCTTCTTCAGCCATGAAGATCTGATGGTATCCTGAGTAGGCGTCAAGAAATGAAAGCAGGTCACATCCGGCCGTGGAGTCAACAATCTGGTCAATGCGCTGCAAGGGAAAGGGATCTTTGGGACAAGCTTTGTTAACATCAGTGAAGTCGATGCAAAGCCTCCATTTCCCATTTGCTTTGCGCACGACAACAGGATTGGCCAACCACGGATGGAGCACACCTCTGACGAGGCCTGCCGCTTCCAACTTCTTGATCTCTTCTGCGATGAACTCTTGGCGCTCCACCACTTGCTTCCTGACTCTCTACTTGACGGGCCGCGCATGAGGACAGACGGCGAGGTGGTGCTCAATCACTTTCCTGGGAACGCCGGGGATGTCAGATGGTTGCCAGGCAAACACATCGACATTCGCCCGTAGGAAAGCAACGAGCGCGCTTTCCTATTTGGGGTCAAGCGTGGCACTGATGGTGAAGGTACCACCAGTGCCGTCCTCCTTGGCGGACACCCTCTTTGTCGTTGGCGGAGCCGCCATTGTCTTCTTACTCTTGCCGGTGAAGCTCGATGGCGCGTCCTCGATGGTAGCGCAGCACTCCGAAGAGGTGCGCTTGCCAGAGTGGGCGCCAGAGAACTTGACGGGCTTGGTCCTCTTCTTCCCTCCGGGAGCTTCAGCGGCAAGCGGCTTGTGATCCGCTGCGGCTGCTGCTGCCCGGTAGATCTTGTCGGCACAGATAAGGGCATCCTTCTTGTCGCCGAGGACACAGATGACCCTTATCAGGCCTGGCATCTTGAGCATGTTGTATGCGTAGTGAGAGGCCGCCATGAACTTGGCGAGCGCTGGACGGCCGAGAATTCCATTGTATGGCAATGGAAAATCGGCGACGTCAAAAGTGATCCTCTCTGTCCTGAAGTTCAGCTCGCTGCCAAATGTCACTGGCAACGTTATCTTCCCCTTCGGCTTGCTCCTTCCCAAGTTGATTCCTTGGAACGTGCCGGTCTCTTCGAGCTCGCTGTCGGGGACTTGGAGTTTCCGGAGCACAGTGGAGGAGATCAGGTTCAAGCCGGCCCCGCCGTCAACTAGCATCTTAGTGACCTTGAGGTTGCGGACTGTTGGTGAGACCAACATCGGCAAGCACCCGATCGTAGTTGTGCGATCAGGGTGGTCCTCAATATCAATGATGATAGGCGTGCTGGACCATTTCAGAGGCTTGCGCGACTCGACGGGTGGTTCCGCTGCATTGACTTCCCGCGCCCACTGCTTGAGCTGGCGGTGAGAAGTATGCAGGGAAGCACCGCCATCTACGCACAAGACCTCTGTGGCTTTCTGAAACACCTGCTCACTGGTCTCGACGTCATCCATGTCTTCGTCTTCGTCATCGTCTTCGTTCTTGTCGCGGCCGCGGGGAGGTCGGTCCGCTTGCCGCTGCTTGTCCTTGTCGCGGCGTCCTCCCTGGCCGGGGCGCTTCGTGCCTGATCCTCTGCCACCTCCCCGGGCTCTCTCCTTGTCGCGCTGCTTGTACTCGGCCTTTTGCAGCTTGACGAGCCGCTCGACCTGCTTGCAGCTCTGGAGGTCATGGCCCTTGGTGCAGTGGATCTTGCAGTACTGTTTGTTGATGTCGTCCCGCTTGTCGGCGACCGCCACAGCCTGGCAGTGGGTGCATCCAGCAATCTCCTTGCCAGAGCTACCAACCTGGGCCTTCTTGGCGGCGCCTTCATCGCCGGACTGCTCAACAACCAGTACTTCTTGGCTCTTCTTCTTCCTGTTGCTCCGCCGCCGGCCCTTCCTTGCCGGGGCGGTATCCTCACTGTCAGATTCTCCTGCTCTAGTGTTCTCTCTGGGGAGTTTCCTCACTTCCTCAGCACGGGCACACTTGTCGACCAGGGCATATAGCTCGCTGACGTCTTTGATCTTGCACATCGCCATCTCCTCCCGCATCCTGCGGTTACGCACGTTCTGATGGAATGCGCTGATGACCGCGGCGGGGTGGACGTCTGGGATGTTGTAGTGTAAATGGTTGAATCTCTGGATGAACTTGCACAAGGGTTCCCCTTCCTTCTGGACGAGAAGATGAAGGTCGCTCGCTTGGCCATGGGGTTTGTGGACACCCGTAAAGGCGCCAACAAACTGATGGCACAAGTCTGTCCAGGAGGTTATGGAGTTGTCCGGCAAGTGCATGAGCCAGGTTCTGACGTTGGATTTGAGTACCAGCGGGAAGTAGTTGGCAAGGATCTTGTCGTCTCGCCCTACAGCAGCCTGCACCGCGATGGTGTAGATGCTGAGGAACTCCGATGGATGCGACTTGCCGTCGTACTTCTCTGGTACGTCTGGCTTGAAATTCTTCGTGCTGGGCCACTGGACTTGCCGCAGCTCACGGGTGAATGCAGGGCAGCCCACCGCGTACGGCAGGTCGCCTGGTTCCCCCGGCGCATGCATGTCGACAGAGGGCCCAGCGTGCTGGTCTGATTGACGCCGCGCTTCTCTCCGACGCTCGATGCGAGTACGAGCGTCCTCTTGCTCTCGCTCGTGAAGAACTTGGCGTTGATCGCGACGAGTTCGCGGATTCGACGACGCGGTGGAGTCGTTGTCGTGATGGTTCCGGCGAGTCGGCGATCTTGGCCTTTGGGGCGGGGAGTGCACGGTGGTCGCACCCCCGCTGGTCTTGGCGCCATCGGTTCTCGCCTGGCCGTCCCGCCGCGGCTGCGACACGCTGTGCTGCCGCGGGGTGTCGCCGTTAGCGAAACCGATGAGGCTCTGTATCGTGGCCCTCCAGTCGTCGAGCTTGTCCGCCGTTGGAGGGTAGTCTAGGAGCAGTTGAGCTCGTGCCAGAGCTTCTGCTGAAGTGGCGGGCAGTGGTGGCGAACGGCGCGTGGAGCGGGATGTGCTCGAACTTCTAACTACGTTAGAAGGAGCAACACCCGGACCAGGCAGCCGCGCCACGCTCGTGCCAGCACGTTGGTGTGAGTGCTGGCCTTGAGCGCCCTGGGATCCGCCAGTTCGATCTGGGTCCAGCGAGCGTATGGTACCATGGGTGCCAAGACGCTGCTGGTCCCGTGCCTCCTGAGAGGGGCATGGTGCATGTTCGGACGCCGTGGCGCCATGAGCTGGCTCGACGACGGACGGACCGGCCACCACCCGTTTGCTCCAAGGGCGGTGGGTTCGACGCGGACGGACCGGCCACCTCCGGAGCTTTCTTCTTCGGTGGCATGTCGACGAAGATGATGGAGATCTAGCCTGTGCAGACGCCGGATCAGGTTCACACAACTTCGACGCCCCCTACCTGGCGCGCCAAAGATGTCGGGGGAAATCTGCCTCCACGAACACCTATGCGGACCGAGCCCCTTCCTTGGTTCGGTGGGGGGCAGAGGTCGCGCGAAGAGCGGATCGAGGCGATGCACACAAGGGATTTTACCCAGCTTTGGGCCGCAAGGATGCGTAAAACCCTACTGCTGCTTTGTGGTTTGGTATTGTGTTCTTGCTCGGGAGCGTGTGGTGCTACAGTACACGCGAGCTGCTGGCGAGGCCGAGCGTAGCGATGGGTGTCCTCCCCCCTCTACGTGCGCATGGGGCCTCCTTTTATATGCTCAAGTGGTTACCCACAGGTGGCAGCGCAGGTGGGGGCAAAAATGGGAGAATGCTGTAGTGGGTACAACTGCCTGCACAATGCTATCATACCTAACTCTGACGGCCGGGGACAAGGGCATTAAATGCCCGTCCGCATCGCCCAGACGGTGCAGAAAAGGGGACCGTTAGGAGCGCCACCGTTTGCCATGATGGCTACTCTGTCAGCGTCGCTTCGCCACCGCATGCCCCTGGCTGCGCAGCCTCTCGCCACGTACGCCTGGAACGGCCCCAGAGCGACGAGTGGGTGGATGAGCTGGAGCGCAGGCGCGGGGTGGTGACTTGCCGCGGCAAGCGCCTTGCCGCGGCTGATGTCTTGTCGGGCCCGGGAGCTTGTCGCTCACCGGTCCTTGCCGGGACGCGGAGCGCGTCGCAGCAAGTATCTTGTCGTGCCTCGGTCGGCCTTCCCGGCAAGCTCCTCCTGCCGGGGTCTTGTGCTTCGAGCGGTCGTCTCGGCAAGCTCCTCTTGCCGGGGCCTGGCTCTCTTCGGGTGGCCTTCCCGGCAGGCTCCTCCTGCCGGGGCCTTGGCTCAAATACTTTGTTCTTGGATGGCCCAAAAAGGGACCACGGAGAGTCTTGGCGGTTGCCTGGCAAGCCTTGCCGCGGGGTGCTACGACTGCCCGTGCACAAGTTCGGGATACTAAGGTACCCCTACTTTAGTACACCGACACCTTGCTGCCCCTACTATCACTGGGAAAGGACACCGCAAGATTGAACACAAAGCTAAGCACTTCTCGCATTGCAAGAAAAACCAATCTAGTTGGCCAAACCAAACCGATAATTCAAAGAGAATTACAAAGATATCAAATCATGCATAAAAGAATTCATAGAAGATTCAGATAATATTCATAGATAAGCTGATAATAAATCCACAATTGATCGGATCTCAACAAACACGCCGCAAAAGAAGATTACATTTGATAGATCTCCAAGAACATCGAGGAGAACATGGTATTGAGAATCAAAGAGAGAGAAGAACCATCTACCTACTAGCTATGGACCCGTAGGTCCGTGGCAAACTACTCACGCTTCCTTGGAAGGGCAATAGAGTTGATGTAGAAGCTTCCGTGATTGAATCCGCCTCCGGCAGGATGCCGGAAAAGGCCCCTAGATGGGTTATCACGGGTACAGAAGGTTGCGGCGGTGGAAAAGTGTTTTCGTGGATGCCTTTGGTGGTTTGGGAATATATGTGAATATATAGGCGAAGCAATTAGGTCGGGGGATTCACGAGGGGCCAACAAGACAGGGGGACACGCCCTACCACCTGGGCGTGCCCTCCACCCTTGTGGCTCCTCCGACTTGATCTCCAAGTCTCCTAGGTGTTTTTTGGTCCAAGAAAAATCATTGCAAAGGTTTTATTCCGTTTGGACTGCGTTTGGTATTCCTTTTCGGTGAAACTCAAACACAAGGAAAAGCAGAAACTAGCACTGGGCTCTAGGTTATTAGGTTAGTCCCAAAAATAATATAAAATAGCATATTAATGCATATAAAACATCCAAAATGGATAATATAATAGCATGGAACAATCAAAAATTATAGATACATTGGAGACGTATCACTTCACCCCAAGTAATTTCCATAACATTACACCCGCGGTGGAATCTAGAATATTTCTAGAAACAAAATTCAATCCCGTATAAAAAAATTGTATGATCATCCAAAGATTTAAACCATGAGTACGACAATTTCTTAGCATCAATTTCATTATTTTCCAAGATAGCACAATATGTTCATGCTCAAGTTGCTAAAAATTCTTGAGTTGTGTCCTAAAAGCATCCTTGCACTTATCCCAAGAATCGATACTATTGCGAGGGAAAGAGGAAAACCAAATTTTTGAATGATCTTGCAAAGAAAACGGAAATAATTTCAACTTCACAATATCATTGTACACATCATTTTTCTTGTGCATATCACATAATTCCACGAATGTGTTAAGATGCGATGCGGCATCCTCATTAGGAGTACCAAAAAATTGATCTTTCATAACGAGATTCAACAAAGCAGCATTAATATCACAAGACTCCGGACTAGTGGCGGGTGGAGCAATCGGAGTGCTAATAAAATCATCGTTGTTGGTATTGGAGAAATCACACAACTTGGTGTTCTCTTGAGTCATTGTGACTACGCAACAAGATTGCACTCAAAATAGATCTGACGAGAAAAATGACGAACGAAAAAGAGGGCGAATAAAAGCGGCAATTTTTTGTGAAGTGGGGGAGATGAAAACGAGAGGAAAATGGCAACTAATGTAAATTGCTAGGAGATGAGATTTGTGATTAGGAACCGGGTAGATGTTGATGATGTCTCCTCGGCAACGGCGCCAGAAATTCCTTTTGATGCAGCTTGAACTACGTCGTTATTTCCCCAAAGAGGAACGGATGATGCAGCACAACTACGGTAGGTATTTCCCGCAGCTTGGCTTCTTCATCCTGGCATAATCGGAACTAGGCACTTCATGTACTGTACTCCATATTCTTCTTTAGAGGAGGATGATGCTATTGTGCAAAGAGAATTGAACAACTAAATGCTAGCATCCCTTTTTGCTGGAAAAAGGAAAGGAAATATTTAAAACAACACAAATAAAGCACTTCTCGAGGACAATACCACTGTCTCATGACAGTAAATAAACAGTAGCACAACACCAATCACTGGTACGTGTCGGTACTATACAAATGGTTTTTAACCCCTTTCTGCGATGACATTTGGAACCGTTGCCAAGTGAGTGTGAGCGATAGGGGGTCCTTCCCACACGACCCATAAACCATCGGGGATCGGGAGCCAAGATGCATATAGAGTACTCCTACTCGTTTGTGATCACATTGCCATCGCTGCCGGTATTCTGTGGTGCTACGTTTACGATGTGCGGCCCATCACAAATGGTTCACTATCATTGAACGTGTATGATAAGCATACAGCCACACACATTCGCGTTTCCGAAACCGTATGTGATAACTAATTAAGATGATTAGCTAATCGTCGTACGAGTGCCGGACAGGATTACAAAACATCGGACAATCGTAACATCGTCGTACACGACAACTACCGCACATGCTATTCTGTGGTGCAATGTTTACGATGCATATTTAATCAGAAACAGTTCATGGTTGTGAATCGTGTACAATAAGGCAACTATCAGAAACGTTTAGTTTGCCCGCCCCATTTGTGATATTGTCTGACATCGCACACGCTTTGCAAATGGAAATTGTGTGCATGCTTGCACATATTTCCTCTCTGTGAACCGTGTCGGATTATGGTATATATCGCAAATGTTTTTGTTTTACCAACTGTGTGTGCCGTGACGACCTGGAGAGCTTTTACGATAATTTAATTGCTTCTATTTTAAATTGTACTAGATTTGAATTTGATTATACGCTATAGCTTTATTCATATCCATCATGTTCAAACAACCAATGCATTATTCGATTCATAGGTACATACATTAAACAATTATATAAGAACCAAAGAAAGAATGATGAACCACAGTTGTATACTTGTACTACTAAAGACGGTAAAGAAAGAGGAGAAATACATTCTGGTTGCTGAACAAGGTGAAGCGGAATGCCCATATTGCACCCTCCCCCATGCAAAAGGCACGCACGACTCTAGTCCAACCCCTTGTGATGGCCGACCGCCCATCCTCCACGGTCTTCATGAAAACATCTAGATAATCATCGTGTTCTGGTAGAAATACTTTAATCTTTGCATGACCACCAATCATGTAGTTTGAGAGGTAATCTTGAGTAAACTGCTTTGTAAAACCACCGCAAAGGAAAATGATTCAGACATTGTCATCTAACACAACTCATTATGGGCAGTAAAAAGAAGGCTGCAGAGTACTTACTTACCATCCTGCAGTTTGCTATTGTCTTGGATAAAGTGTAAACAAGTAGTTTAAGTGCCATCTTTTGACCCATTTTGCTAACAACCTTTATCAGCTTCCTCACTTGATGCAGGTTCATCGATATGTCACTGCCCCATACGCAGAAAGGGTCGAAGCGCGGATCTTTACCAATGACATATGTACCTAAAAGCACCAAGGTAATATTAGAAGATAAACAGCAATTGCACAATGATGTAGTACAACACTCTTTTATAATATCTTATAACATCTAATATACTCACATATTAGATGAATTAACATCTTATATTATGGGCCGGAAGGAGTTTATTGCATTCTTACAAATTATCGGCTGATTAACTACTAATGTATCCTTGGGTTAGAGTTAGTTTGAGCTAGTTCAGGCTCAGATAGCCCTAATGTATATCCAAACATGAGTGTTAGTTTGAGCTAGTTGCATCTAAACCACCCAAAAAAACTATCCAACCCAAGAGGTGCTAATTGGAGCTAGTTCTCCTAGTGCATTTATTGTCAATCTAACCCTGTCATCCAAACACCTCTTTGGATGGAGTATTGGAGTTAGTTCAGGGTTAGTCATGAGCTAGAAACTAACTCTAACCGCTAGCTAAGTTGAGTATCCAAACAGGGCTGTGTTGTTGTTGCTGCTGCTCTTCTACGTATACCTCGACATCATGAGAACATTAAGGTATCACTCTTCCTTGTTGCTATGTAGCCTAGGATTGCATATTTAGACATTAAATACAGTGAATCTTGCTATGTAGCCTCAGATATATTACATATGGCCCTAGTTAACCTAACGATAAATGGGTTACATATATATTTAGTTAAAAGTCCGATTCACCGATTAGTCCCTTATCAGCCCCCAACCTATATGGTACCAGCTACCAATATCCTAAACAGTGAGTATGTATAAGCTATGGGATGAAACTAACCTCAATGGAAAACAGCAGTCGTTCCCAAAAGTGTCTTGTGTAGGTACATCGAGAGGCATGTTAAGCACAATAGTCTAAACATCAACCAAAATTATTCATGGCAGACAAAATAATCTCCAAAAGATAGCTTCAATGTGGAGGTTTAAGCACGCTAGTAAAGAAAAACAAGTGGAAAGGTGTGTTAACTACAATAGGCCTAACATTTAACAACAACCAAACATAGTTATTCAAACTGGTATTGTGTCGGTCTAAGTACACTAGTAATTGTTAAAATAAAATGGAAAGGCGTGTTAACTACAAGATGCAGCAACCAAATGTAGTCATTCATAGTGGAATTGTTGAAACTGATACTAATGAAATTGAACTGCATAGTTCATACTTGTACATATAGAACATCGTGTTGTGAATAACTGGAATAAACAAGGCATACTACGAACAACCAAAGATAGCATTTGAAACTAGACATATGCTAACTACAAACAACCGAACAATCAAGACACTTTAAAAGAGGCATGTGCTAGCTATAACAGGCTTAACAACAAGCAAATATATGCATTCCTATCGGTATGTTTAAAACTAGATTGATGAAATATACTTCACAGTAAACAATTGCACATAGAGCACCAAATTGTGAACACCTGAAATAAACAAGGCATACTGGAGACAACAAAATATAGCAATTAAAACTGCACACATTGTCACTACACTAGAAAAGGGACTCGACAAAATAATCATGGGTTCCCCCCTGTGAAGAGGCATGACAAAACTAATCACGGGTTTCCTCACTTGTCATAGATGGGGTCGTTCCCGTGGGAAGAGCACGGACACTGGATGCGCTCCATGTTGTCGTAGATGGGCTCCTTCCCCTTGAACGAGCACGACTGTAGGGTGCCCTCCCTGATGTCCCAAACAGGCTCTTTCCCCTTGGAATAGGAGATGGGCTCGTTCCCCTTGGAAGAGCCGGAGAGGGTGCCCTCGTCGTGGTCACCGTCAATGAGGTCTGACTTGGAAGGTGTGAATCCCAAGCCAGTGTCCTTCAGAAATGACAAAAGGGGCACGATGACGATGTAGGATGGAAAATTGTTGATAGAGAGCTAGAGGAGATCAGCGGCGGGGCCATGGATGATATCGACGGCGATTGAACACGAGGGGTTGGGGTGGGCCACTTAACCTATGACAAAGCCTGCCTCAGGTTGTCGCTGTTGATGACCTCGATGTCGTAGCCGGTGCCCGCGACATACCCGCATAATCTAGCCTGTTGATTGAGTGCCTGCAGCCAGTAATGGTCATCAGCTTCCTCGGCGATGTTGGGCGAAGAGATCGTGATACACCTCTTTTGGGCCAGTCTCTCCACGAGCTCCACGGGAAGCGTAGCCGGGCTTAGGTTGCGACGCTCTAGAGTGGGGGATGGGGATGGGGATGGGGATTTGTGGGAAAGGGGGCATTTGGCAGGCGTCATCTAAGAAACACATGGTGGCCTAGGTATGGAGATTGGTGGGTAAGCTGCACGGGTAAACTGGTAGATGTTGACAATTGCGGCGGTAGTGGCGGGGACCTTGCTAGGGTTTCGAGCGAGGGAGGGGGTGTGTGTGCGCGCCCGAGGAGGTTTGGTGTGTGTGTGTGTGGAGGGGGGCGAGGGTGTGTTTGAGGAAATGGCGCGAGTCCTGAAAATTTTATTACGCGAGAGTCAAACACGGGAGTGAAATGCTGGGGCTATTGAAAATTTTAATGATGGTGTATCGCGCACGGTCCGGAGATAACAACCATGTGTTATGAAACAAAAAAACCACGAGGCGGGCAGATATTTTCAAGGGATGCAGGCGGGGTTGGGAACAAGAAACATCACACACGGTTGAAACACAATAAGTGTGTGTTATCAAATAGAAAAAAGCTGCAGGCAGGTAGATATTATTGAGAGGGGAAGCCTCATGGAGCCCAACGTACTGTGCAGATGTGAGCGTGATAGGGGCACCGGCATGGCACACAGTTAGTTTGAGAGAACCGTGTTCGTTGTGTCATCCGACTTGTCTAATGTTCATAAATTTGGCCAAAAAATGACGAGGGAGAGGGTCATAACACGAACACGCTGGCATGTGGACAAAATTTATGTGTGAAAAGGGTGGTTTGATGTTCAAATACAAAATACAACTTCGATGTGGCACCTATCTCGCAAAGCGCACGGTATTGCTTGCCCCCTTGTGTCGGCACAAAGGGAATCCTAAGCTATGAATGCATGCCCCCCAACCGAGGTTCACCTAGCAAAGTGAGAAGTAGCTAGCAGCCCCCCTCATGTCTGCACGAAGGGAATCCTAAGCTATGAATGCGTTGTAGCGACCCGACCTCAGATGGTCAAGTCTCTGTGCTCCGGTGTCATCCCTGGATCAGTAATGCTGACACCACACAGTACTTCGAAGGATTTATAACAGAGTAGCAATCACATTATTACATCGATGTCTCAAAGAGAACTTATTACAATAAATATGGCTTAAGGCCATCTAATAACGATAACAGCGGAAGACTTGGAAGATAAGTGAGTCCATCAACTCCAACGGCATCACTGAGTATAGAACCACGACCTAATAGCACCTTACTCGTCGTCTGAAAAGTATGCAACATGAAAGTTGCAGCCCGAAACGGGTCAGCACATGGAATATGCTGGCAATGTGACACATAGAGAGTAATGAATGATAAGCCTATACTACATGCATATATGGCTGGTGGAAAAGCTCTATGGTTACAGTTTTGCGTAAAGCCAATTTTTCCCTACTCCAAAGGAATAGATTTTATTTAACTATCATGGTGGTTGAAACATCGAGAATGGTTGACAACATTCCGATCCCAATTAAGTGAACAATTAAAACCCAACAAAATTAATTAAAGTAACATGATGAGATTCACATGATATTCAAGTACTAGATACTCAAGATGTCCATAACCGGGGACACGGCTAATCATGATCAGATTGTACACTCTACAGAGGTTTGCGCACTTTTCCCCACAAGACTCGATCGCCTCCGTTTGATTTCTCGCACTACATGGTGTTTGAGAAACGGATGACCGAGACATAGTCTTTCAGAAGGCTAGCACCTTACGTTTGGATAGACCGGTACACCTATTTTCCCCTACATCTACTAGTCTACCCTGTAAGAGTTCACACGACTTAGTCAACTATGCCAGAGCCCATAATGGCTTGTGGCTGCACGCGGAAGTTACTAGCATGAATGATCTTATGATCCCTTTGAACCTGGGTGGCGGTCCAAAAGAAAAATAGGCAAGTCCTGATAGAAACCAGGTGCCTCAATCCACCCAGATGTGTGTTTAAGTTGCCACCTTAGATAAAACATTAATTAACAATACTCACATCTGTCATGGATATCACTCACCCAATCCACGTCTACTAGCATAGCATGGCATAATAAGCAAACGTAGAAGTAACTCCCAAAGGTTTCATAAGTAAAACAGGTAATAGGTACTACCTCAACTACTTCCCATCCCATAGTTTAATTAGATCCTAATCATGCAATCTGTGAGGATTGATCTAATGCAGTAAAAACTGGGCAATGAGAAGGTATGATCAAAGTGTTACTTGCCTCGTCGAGGATCTGCGAAACCTATCACTTTGAAATAACAGGCGGCGCACTCCGGGTGATCTATCGCAGACAAACAACAAGCATAAAATAAGTACTCATCTAATGCACAGGTAAAACTCGAACAAAAGATCGAACCACAAAGTTCAACTTAAGAACTCCGGTTGCAAAGGAAAATGAACCGAACAGAGCAACAGAAAACAAACGGCGGAAAAAAAATCAACTCGGTTCTAGCAATTTGAAACTAGGTCAAATTTTACCATAGCAAAAACTTGTTTAAGTTGATTAGTCAGAACGGCGGTTTCGAAAAAAAACTCCAGGCGTTTGAATCACCTGATTCAGATAAACGAGCGAGAAGATAAACTAGAACGAAGATCGGATCTGAAATCGCGATCAGAAAAATCGCGGAATAAATCCGACGAAAAAGAAAAATGACGAACAGTTAAACGAACGGACGTTCGTTAACCGAGGCTAACCGGTGATCATGTTCATTAAGACGAACGGTCCGGCGAATGCTCGCTAAACAATTAAACCGAAAAAAAACTGATCTAGGGTTTTGAAAAAAAACCGAAACATCGAAAAAAATTAAACCGGAACGATTTAAAAAAAACCGAACCGGGGAAGGGGTGGCGTGGCGCGGGGATACCTCGGCGGCACGGGCTCCGGCGGGCGGCGGGGCAGCGGGGCAACGGCGCGGCGGCGGGGGCGGCGCTGCTGCGGGGCGGCGGTGGCAGGCGGCGGCTGGCTGCGGCGGCGGCGGGTGCTGGCTGCGGCTGCTGCTGCTGCGGGCGGCGGCGGCGGCTTGGTGTGGGGAGGAGAGGAGAGGGGGGTATATAAAGAGGGGAGGGGGCTGACTTGGGGGAGGGGGCAAGCAAAGGCGGCGGCGGCTGGCTGCGGGCCGGCTGGGCCTTTGGCCCAGGCGGGGCGCTGCGAATTGTTTTTAAATAGATACACGCGCAGAAAATTAAATAAAAGAAAATCTAAGCGAACTCCAAAAATCCCGAAGTTAATTTTTCCCGACTCCTAAAAATGAGTCGAACAAAATGAACTTTTACTCGGGGCCTAAATGCAATATTTTAAAAACTCGCATTTTTCCCTAATCCAATAAAATGCAATAACTCCGGAAAAATCCAAAATTTGATTTATTTATTAAATCTTGATTTTTCCTAAATTTGGGAAAGTCATATTATTCCTCTCTCGGGTTTTTGATACTGGAAAAATAATTGAAGATGAAATAAATAAAATGAAATGATCCTCTTTTCAAAATTTGAGAAAACTCAAATATGAAAATAACGAAATCTCCAACTCTCTCCGAGGGTCCTTGAGTTGCGTGAAATTTTCTAGGATCGACCAAAATGCAAGAAAATATGATATGCATGATGATCTAATGTATAACATTCCAAATTGAAAATTTGGGATGTTACATGCGTGCCCCCCAACCAAGGTTCACCTAGCAAAGTGTGAAGTAGCTAGCAGCCCACCCTTGTGTCGGCACGAAGGGAATCCTAAGCTATGAATGCATGCCCCCTCAACCGAGGTTTACCTAGCAAAGTGCGAAGTAGCAGCCCCCCCCCCCACACACTTTCAGTCGGTGGGCCAGAGAGGCATCTGACCAAGATGGATCATAAAACAGACCAAGAATAATCCACCTTGGTCGTACAACCTCTCTCTTGTTGTTGTTCAAAGTGATGGCCGTCCAAGCGACCCTGGAGATGGGCTAGCTCGCCAGCAAGTAGCTAGTCCCCAAAGACAACCACTGCATGCGTGTGGCCCAAACATATGTATGGAGAGGTGTGTTTTTGAATACACTATGGAACAACTTTGATGTGGCACCAGATTTTGAACTAGAAATCCCCACAATAAGTGAGGGTTAGGTTGATGATGCATATGTATGTTACACCACACTTCATGTCGACAACGGGGATTCATGCATGCATGCACAGTGTATGCGTTCGAACTAAATTAGGTGTGAATCTCACCATGACCTATACTATAATAAGACGAACCAAAGGAAGAATCCGCCATGGTAACCAATCTTGTTGTCGGTCAAGGTGATCATGGATGTCCACGCGGGCCCACGAATATATAGGCTTGTCGCCGACATTTCACAACATTACTTTGGCACGTGCGCCGAAAATCGTATAGTCCCCAAACAGAGCGAGATCGGTTCATGATGTGTCGTTGTACTAGCCACTTCGACTCGATGGGAGGGATTCATGCGTACACATGCATGTGTGTGTACTCAAACTGTATCATGTCATCCGAGAGCATGACCTATATATATACCGTATTACAAGCAAAAAATTATCCCCTCCTAAGTCAAATTAATCTCTCTCGTTGTCAGGCAAAATGTAGGTATGGACCAAGCCGTCCCACAGATGGAAAGCATCGATATCGCTGATAACCGCTTAAGTGGGTGCGAGAGGACAACCACCATCACTTTGCATGTGGGCCAAACATATGTTGAATACCCAAAATTCACAACTTTGATTTGCCGCATGCCTCAAAAACCGTAAACCCCTTAAACAGAGCGAGGTTCATGAAGCGTATTGCATATGATGGTCCCCTCCCCCCACTTCGACGCATACTATATGCTCCTACCGTAATATAACCCAAAAATAATCTTCCTCGATGGTGAAATTAATTAACCTCTCCCGATGTGGGTCAATGTGATGCATGCATCAACGATGGGCCCACAGTTGGAAGCGCCACAAGTGGGTGTCCTAGCTAGGATAACCACCGCCTGCATGCGTGTGGCCCAAACAGGTGTTGTGTGATGTTTGAATAGCCAATTTCACAACTATGATGTGGCACGTGCCTCGGAAACCGAAAAGTCCCGACACTGAATGAGGTGTACTTGTTCATGGACGTGTACGCATAGCATATATGCTAGTCCCCTCCCACCTCTTCGACGCATACTATATACCACCAAAACACACAAAAAAAGATTCTACCTTGCTGGTCAAATTAACCTCATTGCCGGCTATTCGTCAAAGTGATGGACGACGACCTCGGAGGCCCACAGAAAGTGTCACACGCGAGTATCGAGTGTCATGTAGAACAACCATCGACTGCATGTGGCCACAACCGAGGCCTACCCGACCGGGCTACGGTGCTCCTACGTGGTCGTGGCGGTGGTGAGGAGTGGTGTGAGGCTTGGAAGCAAGGAGAGGGGCGCTATTTATAGCAGGAGCGAGAGGGGGTAACGTGGCGCCGCTGGAGTGCGCTGGAAGCCGGCGAACGACGACGAAAGTGTAAGTGCATCTAGTGCCCCTTAGTGACTTTGTTGTATTGAAGATTTATAGGTTAAGGGACTAATGTGTTCGTGAGTGTACACAGGTCTATAAGTCTATAAGGAGTTTGATATTTACAGAGAAAGTCGACCCCTAAAAATGAAGTTCTTCAACTGAAGACTTTGGATTTCTGAAGACTTTCTAAAGACTTTGAAAGTGAAGAAGTTGGTGTGACCTTGAAGACTTAGTATTCACTCGAGGAACATGAAGCATGAAGACTTTTGTTTTCGTAGTTTCATTTTCTCTTTCTTGAGTCATAGGAAACACCGTACTGTTAAAGGGGGTCAAGGAAATACTAAGGAAAATTTTCCATGTGATGCTCAACTCAAAATCCTACACCTACCAATCCCTTCGAGTGAAGCCATTGGAAATCTCATACAGTTCAGTCATATTCTTCAGTGACAGAGACGAAGTTCTTCTGGTCTCTGAGGAATTTATTCTGACTGAGGAGTTAGGAATTCGCCAGTGCGGATTGCCTACACAATGAGGAACATGATAGCCCTGAGGAATTTGAGCCTCAAATATCCGATCGTTGTTGTGCTTTGTGCCAGCTGTCCCAAAATATCTACCGACCTAACGGTCATATCATTGAAGAGCATTTATGTCTTATCATGTCGGGCTGCTCCCTAGGCTATAAATAGCCGCCCCCTACAACCACTAGCTGGTTGGCTGCTCTGAGAGAAACCGACACTTGTCATTTGAGAGCATCCCATCCTCCGAGGACTTTGAGCGAAAATCATCAAGTGAGGAAAACTCAAACCCAAACACCTACAAACCCAAAGTGATTGAGCAGCACTAAAGAGATTGATCCTGCGTGGATCCGACGCTTGTTACCTTTGAAGATTGTGCTTCTTCTATACGGTTAGGCATCATGGTCTAGAGCATCCAAGAGGAATTGTGGATCACCGAGTGACCGAGTTTGTGAAGGTTTGGAAGTCACCTGAAGACTTACCACGAGTGATTGGGCGAGGTCTGTGTGACCTTAGCTCAAGGGGAATACAGTGAGGACTGTGTGTCCGGGACTGTATGTCCTCAGGTTTAAATCATTAGCCGCTCCAACTAGATGTACAACTGAGACAACAGTTGGAACCGGTCTACCAAATCATTGTCTTAACCAAGCTACCTGGTTCTATTTCCTCAACTCTTTCATTTCCTCATTACTATGTTGTGCACTTGTTCATATCTGTGTTTGAAGACTTTGACTGAAGACTTTCTCAATTTCCTCAGTTCAATTTCTCCAGTATGTTTGTCTTCATCATGTGTTATACTGTGTTTACGCTTTCAGTACTCTGTTCTTGTCTTCATTTCATCATGATGACCATGCTTGTGTTCTGTTATGTTTACTTTTGAGTACTTGTTCCGCTGCAACTAGTTATTCCCAAAGGAATTTCCTCACCCACAAATTCCTCAGTGAAGAATTCATGAAGATCGCCTATTCACCCCCCTCTAGTCGATATAACACACATTCAATTGGTATCAGAGCAAGGTACTCCCTTATTCTGTGTGATTTTGGTTTAACCGCTTGGAGTTTTAGTTATGTCGACCACAGGAATGAAGACTGTGTCATGCCCCATCTTTGACGGTGAAGTGTCCCATGTGGAAGCCCATGATGAAGAAGCACCTCATGGCGATGAACAGCGAGCTGTGGACCGTCACTGAGATTGGTCTTACCGATCTGTGCAAGATGGCGAAAGCTGATGACATTCGCAAGTACACTCTTCTCAACCTCACGGCAAAGGACGTCATCTGCTCCTGTCTGTCTCAAAATCAGCTCAGGAACATCATGCATCTCGATCGTGCGAAAATTATCTAGGATCGTCTCTCTGAGGTTTATGAAGGTCATCGAACCCATCATGATCCTTGGTTTGAGGACTTCAAGGAATCTCTCAAAGTGATGACATTTGAACCAGAATCATCATCTTCCACACCATACCTTATGGCAAAAGATGCAAAGGTAAGTGAATGATATCTATCTGAATCCATTGATGATGAATCTGGTGATGAATTTGGACCCAACTATGCCAAACTTTCTTCCCTTGCCACTAAACAACAAAGAGATTTGGAAGACGTTCAATACATGCTAAATAAGAGCAACGATATGTTGGGTGAAGAAATGGATCAGTCGAAGGCTTTGGCTGAGAGTCTTCAGAGACTTCACACTAAGTTTGACACCCTTGAAGGTCATCATAACACTCTCTTATCTGATCATGAGAAGCTGTCTTATGAATTTCTTCAAAGAAAGCAAGATCTTGAGAAGCTAAGAGTGAGTTATGAAGATCTTCAGAAGGAGCGCGATTCATTGCTAGCTCAACAAATCAGCGCTGCTCAGGAAGAATTTGTTCCTCCATGTTTGAAGTGCATTGAGCGTGAATCTGCTAATTCTTCACCTGAATACTCAAATGCTTCTAATGCTACAAATTCTTCAACTGTCTCTGCTATCACTAATTCCTCATTTGAGGACATTTCTAGTATCAGTGATGATGCAGGGCTGAAGGAATTGTACATGACAGGCATGTACAAAAGCCTCAAAGGGCATTAGACTCTTTGTGATGTGCTTAAAAATAAGATCCTCAATAGGAACCCTAGGAAAGAGGGTATTGCCTTTGAGAGGAAACTCAATGCTCATGGTACATATTGGAAGCCCGAGCAGTACCCCAAAACCTCATGGGTTGCTGCAAAGGGACCTCCTGTTGATCCATCCAATCTATCTGACTTTACTTCTGATGAGTCATTTGACTCCAACTATGAACTATTACAAAATCAGAATGGTGAAGTATTTGCTAGAGATGTTGGCACTAACTGCAGGAACGGTTCCCCTATGAAGAAAATCTGGGTTCCCAAAAGATGCCTTGAAAGTCTTCAGGTGAATGTCCTCATGACACCACCTGTGAAGAATAGGAACCCCAAATCAAGTTCTTCATATGGATCCAAGTCCTCACGTGGATCAAATTCCTCAAACGGATGAAAGTCATCATATGATCATCATCGTGCTAACCCCTCTGTTTCGCAGGGAAGAGCTAAGGGCAATGAATATGAGCATTATTCTTCTAACCATTATGTTCATAAGTCCTCAAAGAATTTCTTTGCTTATTCATATGCTTATCCTAACTCCTCTTATGTGAAATGAAATGGACTGGCTTCTATGCCTCCTTTCTCGTATGGAGCTGGCAGAGTGATGAACTCTTTGCCACCCCTTCAGATGTGGGTGTTGAAGAAAAAGAACTAATCTCTTATGCAGGGCCAGGTCTACAAACGTGCTAAAACATCTGAAGAATTTGCTGGAGACCTGAAAATTGCCTGAATGGACGCAGGCTAATCACTGAAGAAATGAACTCCCATTTCTCATGTCCTCATACTGCTTCTTCTGTTCTATTGCTTGATGAAATTTATCTGATGAATTGATGTCATATTCTTCACTGATGAAGTGTATGAGTTCTTAAGCTGCACCAATTCATCTGCAGGATGATCAACCCAAAGCCACTGAGTGGGTCCTCAATAGTGGATGTACAAATCACATGACTGGTGACAAGAATCTATTGATGGATGCTCCCTTATCTCCATCCCATCTGAAGCATATCATCTTCGCTGACAAATGCAAAAGTCAGGTATTGGGCCTAGGTAAGGTTGCAATCTCAATGGATCGACACATGAAAAAAGTCATGCTTGTCGTGTCCTTAGGATACAACCTCATGTCTGTCTCAATGCTTTGCGATCTTGATATGGTTGTGGTCTTTGGCAAGTATTGTTGTGTTGTGATCATGGAAGCTGACAATTCCAAATTCTTAAAAGGCTTTAGGAGAGGAGACTTGTACATTGTTGATTTCTCTACAGGACCACAACCAGCCGTGTGCCTACTTGCAAAAGCTTCAGAAGGCTGGCTATGGCATCGACGACTTGGTCATGCATGCATGAGGAATTTGCACATGCTTGTGAAGAAGAAGCATGTCATTGGCATTGAGAATGTCAAATTCCTCAAGGATAACTTATGCGGAGCCTGTGTAGCTGGAAAGATGACCAAGGCCAAGCATCCAGCGAAGACTATCATGACTACTACTCGACCATTCGAATTGCTTCATATGGACCTCTCCGGTCCTAACCATTATTCCGCAGTTACAAATGATGCATCTCTATATGGCTTTGTTATTGTTGATGATTACTCTCGTTACACATGGGTACCCATTGTTACTTACAAACATGTCGGTGTTTTGGAACGACACCTATGGGATCACAAGAATCCCTACTACGGCTAGCAGGGCGCGGGGTCGTGAGAAGAGCGGATCAAACAGATAGCACACGGTTCGTTTATCAAGGTTCGGTCCGCGAGGATGCGTAAAACCCTACTCTTGCTTTGGTGGATTGTATATCTGTGTTCTTGAGCTAGCTATGGGGCGTGAGGAGCTCCAAAAAGCCGAATCCTTCTCCTGGTCGCCTCGGGCCTCCTTTTATAGGAAAAGGGGTTGCCATAGTGGCACACAGGAGGTGGAAAGGGTGCAGTGATGCGAGGTTATACCTCGCATTACATGACAAGGCACATTTAATGCGTCTTGCTTAGGTGTCCTTGCTTTATCGGGGACGGGGGAGAGACCTGTCTCGTCCGTCACTGCTCCTTCTTGTGTCGACACGCGCCCTGGCCAGTGATGCCTGCGACGCCATGTAGGTAGGCAGGTAGCTGAGGTGGCGCAGTGGTGGGTCTTCACGAAGATCTGCATGCCGCCACGCAGGTGCCTGCCGAGCTGATTGGGTCGGTAGCTGCATGCGCACGGTGGTGGAAGTTTAGTTGGCGTGGGCCTGATGGTGGCCCTATGGGTGTCCTCGGCAAGGGTCTTGCCGGGGTGCCGGCAAGGGTCTTGCCGAGGTGCCTGTTGTCATCCCCGGCAAGGCGCTTGCCGGGGGCCTTGTTGTCTTCCTAGGCTGGGATCCCGCCAAGGGTCGTCATCTTCTATAGCGTGTACCTGATCTTGAATGTCTTCACAAAGATCTGCATGCCACCACGGGGATGTCTCCTGAATCCTTGCCCCATGGGGGAAGTGGACTCAAGGGTGATCTCCCCCGTTGGCGTGGGGCGAGTTGCCGCGGCAAGAGCCTTGCCGGGGTTGCTAGAACCGTCCCCCGGCAAGGATCTTGCCGGGGGAGTCTGCTTCGCCCCCTTTGCTCTTTGTGGTCTTGGCCTTGGCATTGCTCCGGTTCTCTTGGGTTTTGGCCTTACCTTGGCTCACCTCCCTTGCCTTGCTTGGTGTGGTGGTGCCCGTGGCTCAGACTGCCCGTGCATAGTTATAGGGGTACAAAAAGTGAACCCCTCTTTTTGTACACTGACAGGAGCCCCCGATCCTGGGCCACACATAAGCGCAATGAATTGTTGGGCCAGGCCCAAAAACGGTGCGCGGGCAGGCGGGGCGGTTTTTACCGCGGTAAGTTTCTTCGCGCGCTGCGCTTCCCACGACTCCCACGCGTGGCGCGGCTTGGGGAGGTGCGCGTGACGTGGGTTGCATGCGTGGGGTTGAGCTCTGCACGCATGTTTCACGTCGTAGTAAAGGGACGGTTCGCGCCTTCCCCATAAACGAAGGGAGGCGTGGAGGCGCGGCCCATTTACTGAATGGGGCTGAGGCGCGGTCTTCAAGGCGTCCACTCCCCATGATCACGGGGTGGGGAGAGGTCGTCTCACCCGTCCCCTCGGCTCTGCACGTCCGCCACGCGTATCCCATGCGCTTGGGGCCGCAAACGGTGGAGGCGGGAAACCGGGCCGTCGCTGGCTGGGGTAGCGGGTCGGCCCCGGTTCCCTACGCCTTCTGTGTCTTGATTGGTCGAGCTGGGCGGCCAAGGTCCAACCCCGCTCCTTTATAAAGAGCGGGAGGGGGATGGTGTCCCGCATTCTCCCATCTTCTTCTTCCTTCAGCTTCCGCTCCTCCCTTCCATTTGCCATGGAGAGAGGGAATCTCGGTCCTTCGACGGTGGCGGCGAGGGTCGCCGCTCGACAACGCGTCCCTCCTTCTCCTGCGCCTGCGGTGGCAGAGCTAGCCGCGAGGGGAAGGGGGAGGGGCGAGGCCGTGGGCGAGGCCGGGGCATTCAGGGGAGAGGAGGACGGGGCGGCGCGCCGGCCTCGCCTCCGCCAGAAGCTCCCCCTCCAGTGGAGGGACACGTTGGGGATGACCCTTGTGAGTTCTTCGCCAGGCTGCGCCGGCCGCCGCACCGTCGCCTTCGTCTCCCGACCCCATTTGTGCGGGAGATGGAGCTGGATCCGCCGGACTCGTTGCGGCTGCACCTGAGGGGCTGCAGGATCAGCGGCACGCGGGTCCGCATCGACTTCCCCGCCCCACACGTGATGTATCTTCGTCGGGGATGGAAGACGTTTGCTCATATCCACCGCTTGATGGAGAGCTCTTCTGATAGTGAAGACTCCTCCTCGGGCGGGAGTGATTAGGAGGACAGCGGCAGCGACGATGAGGGCGGTAGGCGGCAGGATGACGGGTCCGACTAGGTGTCGGGTGTCGCTCCGTGCGGCACCGGAGACCCCATCATCCGTGTCGCCGGCTCCTCAAACTTCTCGGGTTCGTCTCCTTGGGCGGCTGGCGTTGGAGGCTGCGGAAGAGGAAGAGGGCGGGCGGCAAGGCCGTCAAATCGGAGTATGTGGGCACCGACGCCTTCGACGTGTGCTGACGTCCTGCCGCCTCGTCTTCGAGCTCTGCTTCCGACGCTGCCATCACCATCCAGGCTTCGGACGGCCACCATGATGTTCTCTTGGCATCTTCTGCCACCCGTAGCTCGCCTAGGCGCTCCTTTTGTCCTTTTCGCCTCCTTGACCTGCCTCTTGAGGAGAGGGACAAGAAAGGGATTACGGGCACCTTATCTCTTTTTAGTTTGTAAGCCTTCAGGCCTTTGTTGAATTTAAAACTTGTAATCCCATCATTCATGTTTTTCATTCCCTATGGACTGTACCTGAGCGGAATGTTTTTAATGAAAAAGGGATGCTTGCCAGGTCATTTGTTTGCGGGTAGAACCCACGATAAGGAGTAAATCCTTGATATCTTCAAGATAAACATTTCCTTGCCCGGCAACAGGCCTTGCCGTCTCCCCACTTTGCTCGACCTTTCTCACGCCTTCGGCGGAGGCAGGGATGAGGCGGGTTCAGGCTCCTCGTTTCATCCTTTTGCTGCCGCGGCTACGACTAAACTTGGCCCCAGGAACGAGCCCTAGGGCCTCGAGTTAGGGGAGAACGGTAGCTTTAGAAAAAAACGAGGTTTCACATACCTCAGTCCATAAGGGAATGCATGATAAGGGATGAAGAACTTATCTGAAGCTGTAGTCCCCGGCAACCCTGGTTTGTCGTGGGTGAATCCTTGCTCTTGCAGCCCCCGACAATACTGGCTTGCCGGGGCTTAGATGCTGGTCCGTTCCCTTGAGCTTTTAAAGTGGTTTGGCAAGGATATCTGTGTGTCCTGTGAACCAAAGAAGACAAAGAGAAAGACAAAGAGACGTGCACTCGACCTCTAAGATAGGGGTTAGTCGCTGCTAAGCACTATCAACCCTAACCAAGGACGAGACTCGACCTAGCATGCATGCTATAACTTAGGGCGCCAGCGCTTCATTTATTTATGCTCAGGGTCTGCGCCTGGCTTTGTACGACGGGTTACATGTATCATCGGCAAGGCTTGTACAAAAGGTGGCTTGCCGGGGGGCCCGGCAAGCCGCGCCTCACGGGTAAAACTTGCAAAGATGCTCAATGTTCCAGGAGTTACTCACCGGAACGGCATCTTCGGTCTCCAGGCGGACTGCGCCGGGCCTGGTGACTCGTATTACCCGATAAGGGCCTTACCACTTCGGCGTCAACTTGTTGGAATTCTTGGCCGATTGAACGCGCCGAAGGACAAGGTCGCCTTCCTTAAGGCTTCATGCATGAACCTTGCGGCTATGATAGCGGCGCAAGGCTTGCTGGTAGCGCGCTGCTCTCATAGCCGCCCGAAGACGATCTTCCTCAAGGAGTGTTGCGTCATCTTGCCGCAGTTGCTCTTGCTCAAGCTCATCATAAGCGAGCACTCGAGGTGACCTGTATATGAGTTCAGTGGGGAGAACTGCTTCTGCCCCGTATACTAGGGCAAAGGGTGTCTGGCCGGTGGCTCGATTTGGCGTCGTTCTGATCGACCAAAGAACTGTCGGCAACTCATCAATCCAGCGCCTTCCACTCTTGTGCAGCCTGTCAAAGGTCTTTGTCCTTAAGCCCCGCAGTACTTCAGCATTTGCCCTCTCAGCTTGACCATTGCTTCGTGGGTGAGCAACGGAAGCGAAACAGACTTTGCTGCCGAGGTCTTGGGTATATTGCATGAAGGTGCGGCTTGTGAACTGTGTGCCGTTGTCGGTGATGACCCTGTTGGTTATGCCAAAACGGCATACTAGTCCATTGAAGAACTTGACGACTGACTGAGCTGTGACTTTCCTCACTGCCTCCACCTCTGGCCACTTTGTGAACTTGTCGATTGCAACATACAAGTACTCAAAGCCCCCGACAGTGCGGGGGGAAAGGGCCTAGTATGTCGAGCCCCCAGACCGAGAAAGGCCAGGAGAGAGGAATGGTTTGAAGGGCTTGAGCTGGCTGATGAAGCTTCTTTGAATGGAACTAACACGCTTCACACCTGGTGACTAGTGTTGTCGCATCCTGGAGGGCGGTGGGCCAGAAGAAGCCTTGCCGAAATGCCTTGCCGGCAAGGGCTCTCGACCCTATGTGGGATCCACATATGCCTCCATGTATCTCTGCCAACAGCCCCAGTCCTTGCTCTCGAGGGATACACTTCAATTTCATGCCGTTCGGTCTCTTTCTGTATCTTTGTCTCGTTGTGCTCCAACAACTCCCTCCATCTCAACCCACGCCTTGCTATTCCAAAATTACAATGCGCGCGAAAACTCCCACCTCCTATGAAATCTCGACACGCGAAATGCCCGTGATACCCCTGAACCGAAAGAACCGCCTCAAATCAGTTTGGGTACTTCCGTAACTTACCCCACATTTCGGACAAGTGTGTCCCTAAGCCATGGTTCCCCACTCCCGTCCCATCCGCCCACCCATTCGTACACCAAGGGTGGGAAAACCCACAAAGCCCCACACCCTCCTCCGTCCGCCACCCAGCCGGAGTCTCTTCCCCGACGACATCGTCCACAGCAACACCTCGACGTCCCTCATCCACCGTACCGGATGAGGATCCGTCATCGATCTGGTCGTCCCGCTGGTTCAACCACCCCGTCCTCCACCTCCAAGGAGCTGCCCCGATGTTCCCCTCGTATTTCACGCCACCTCCATTCCCACACCGCCGTCTTCACCTACACCACCGGAAGAGCAACAGCATCACCGTTTCCTTGGATGAAGTTGTGGCCTAATCGGTGCCACCAAAGAGGTTGTACACTAATCGCCGCATTTTCTTCTTGATTCGATCTCACGGTGCTGCCGGCGCTCGGTCCCGAGCCGACACGGCGCGGCTCCATCTACCACGGCGTCGCCGGGCACTTCCTCCACGACGTCGCTCCCTCGGCGGCGACGTCCACATCAGCAGGAGTTGTTGCTGCTTTAGCTCTCGCTCACGCTGGTGCTCTGCTCTTGCTCTCGGTCCCCTCCCTGGCCTGCTCTTGCTCTTGCTCTTGCTCTTGCTGCTGCTCTCGCTTTTGCTCTTGCTTGCGATGCTGCTCCGATTTAGCTACACTTCAGTTGACTGAATCGACTTTTGGGTCAGTCGATTTTCAGGGGGTGGGGGGCGCTCGCCGGAGTTAAGGAAGAACCAGCCGCACCGGGGAGGGGGGCTCACCGGAGAAGTACTCCACTATCTATCTTAGGGTTCAGGGTGGAGGTGGTGGTCGCCGGCGGTGGTGGGGCGGTGGCGTGGGGATCGTCGGAGAAAAAGCTCGGCATGGGGGGGGGGGCTTAGAGGGATAACCGGGGCAGCGGCGGCTAGCGGTGGGGAGTTTTTTCGGGGCGGGCGGGGCAGCACACCATCGGCCACGGGCAGCGGGGGGGGGGTGCGGGGTTGTTTGGCCGATGGTTGCTAGCGACTCAGGGGGGTGAAGGTTGAACATGAACTGTAGGCCCTTGATTTCGTATCCAACGGCTGCAAAATCGACTAATGAGAGATTGAAAAGGCAGTCGACTGACGTGTATCCTATTCCGACAGTAAAATTCAGTTTCGACAGTAAAATTCAGTTTCGACAGTTAAGTTCAGTTTCGACAGTTAAATTTAGTTTCGACAGTTAAGTTCGGAGATGAGCGGCTGATGTATACATCTAGAACTTTGTGGTTATGTATTTTATGTCATCTATTAGAGATGCTATTAGAATTCCACTTAGGTTAACATTGTCTCTCTTGTCCTGCTTCAGCCTCGGCGTCGTACAACTTAGCGGGGCTGCTGCAACGACGAAACCCTCCATGACAGCGGAGCAGTACCTCGGGCTCCATCTCTAGACGCCTAAGATCTTCTTCCCCTCCTCCGACAACCAAGTCAGCCGGAGCATCCTCACCGGCCAACCCAATCACACTGAGATCAACATGGCTACGCCAAATAGGTTGTACACTTCTTGTGGTTTGACTAAATCCCACCATGCTTATTTGCATCTTGTGATCTTCCAATTCTTGTGAACTAAACACTCAGATTGGCAGAAATCATGTGTTTTGAAATTCTCTGTTTTACACGTGCATTCCTATCCTATTCCTGTCTATTTCCTATCCCTGCATTGTTAGAATCCTCAAATTCAAACAAGCCCTTACACAATTACTTCTGTTACAGATATGTGTCAAAGAAAACCTTGTGTGGTTTGTTTTGCTCCTACGGTGATGTGTTCCACCCCAGCTCAGCTGCTCCAATGACGGAAGGTTTTACCACAGCAGGGATCCTCTCTCCAGGATGTCTTTCGCCGCCTCAGATCTTCTTCCCCGCCGCCGGTAGCCACGACAACTACATTACCATCATTGACTGAGTAAATGACCTTGAGGACTACACGGGTCCACAAGAGAAGTCTCACTCTTCCGTGTCTGCTTACGTTATGAATCACTTAATATGATGACATGCTACTTTATCATCGTCTTCACCTATTAGACTTCGACTCAGGTCCAAACTTATGTTGAAACTTGAGTTTTTAAATGGTTGTGGGGTACATATTGGGGCAGCAATCAGTACTATCTAGTTAATCTTGGGTGTCTACTATGAGTTTCATGTTGGGTGCAATCAAACATTAAAGGAGCCATTATCTTTATTTTTTAACTAAAGCTATTATCTGCCTGCTATCATTGGTTTCGAGTCTATCCACAGTTTTGAGTCTATCCACAGTTTTATTCCTATGCATGTCAGTTATTGTACCCAATGGAACTGAACATGTAGAGCAAAAGAGACGACCCTTGCGTGACAATAAAATTTCATGCAGACGTCGCTCCATGGTGGGCGCAAAGGCAGCCCCCTCCACCCATTTCGGATCGTAATCAAGAGGAAGATAACTGTTATGAGGGGGATTCAGAAGCAGAAGACCACTCCTATTTACCCCATGAGGTCTTCGCTCTAACTTGGCATGCTGATGTTGGTTATATCATGCATATGGTGCCTTGCAATGCTTACTTTATACATCAAATATGTCAAATGCTTAGTTTAGACATGCTTTGTGTGAATGCCATCTGTTTAGTTTATTCATCGTTTATGTGAATTATGCAATGCCATCTTGTTTATCCAGGCATCATATACATGAATTTTGCAATGCCATCCTGTTTAGCCAGTCATCTTATATGTGAATTATATCAGGCCATCCTTTTTTTTCGTTACGTATTACATTTGTCAACTATGTTAGTACATTCAACTACTCTTCATGTGCATCAGCCATTTGACACGGTGATGGAAAATTCTGGAGTTAAAACAAGGTCTTCAGAGCAGACTATGCTATCTGACGAAGCGCATATCTCGCTGGTTATGGATAGCTCCTTAGAGGAGGATTCAGAGACAGATGACCTGTCCTCTCCCCCCCCCCCCCGAGGTGCATGCTCTAACTTGGCAGGGTTATTTTGCTCATATCATGCGTATGGTATCTTTCATTGCTATGTCATTTGCTTAGTTTAGACATGATTTGTGTGAATGCCACCTGTTTAGTGTCTAATTACCATATATGTGAATTATGCAATGCCATCTTTTTGCAAGACATTATATATGTGAATTATGCAATGCTATCTTGTTGCAAGGCATTATATATGTGAATTATGCAATCACATGCTGTTTAGCCAAGTGTCATATATGTGAATTATATCATGCCATCCTTTTTTTCTATTTCTCATTGCTTATGTCGACAATGTTGGTATATTCAACTACTCTTGTTGTGCATCAGCCGTTTGAATTGGTGATGGAGAAATCTAGAGTGAAAACAAGGTCTTCAGAGCAGACAATGCTACCTGGTGAAGCCGATATGTTGCTGGTTACAGATAGCTCTTCAGAGGAGGATTGAGAGGCAGATGACCAGTCCTATTATCCCCCTGAGGTGTATGCTCAAACTTGGCAGGGTTATATTACTCATATCATGCATATGTTGTATTGCAATGCTTAGTTTTTACATCATATACACGATATTGAATGCCATCTCCTTAGTTGACACATCATATATGCGATTACCCTCTGCACACTTCCTTTGTATATAAATCATATATTTGAATTATATCATGCCATGATGTTTACATAGACATCATGTATCTGAATTATGGCATGCCAACCCATTTTGTAAAGACATATTATAGTTCTATCATCTCATCCTGTTCACATAGTCATCATATTTTGAATTATGTCATTCTACCCGTGAATTATATCATGCCATCATGTTTCCATCGACGGCATGTTTGTGATTTATGGCATGCCAACCACTTTAGACACATCGTATAGTTATATCATGTCATCCTGTTTACATAGTCATCATATTTTGAAGGATGTCATTCTATCTTGTTTAGTTAGCCATCATACATGTGAAATTGTGTCATGCTATCCTATTTAATTAGCCATCATTAATTTGAAATTATTTCCTGCTATTCTGTTTGGTTAGACAACATGAATGTGAATTATTTCATGCCCTGTTTTCTTCCCTACTATCCATTCCACCTGTCTATCTTACAATGTTTGTACATTCAATTACTTTTCTTGTTTATCATCCATTTCAATTAGAGGGGGTGATGGCAGTATCTGTGGGAGTAAAGACGCGGTCTTCAGAAAACATCATGCTACCTGTCGATGGAGATAGAGCCACGGTTGTACTGGCCCAAGAACCATCCCCACCACACATAACCCAGACTCCCGCAGATTGTACCCCTACCCAGTTGGACAGAGAACCAGCTACACCCCTTCTAACCCCAACCCCAGCAGATAGTAACCCAGCTCCCGTTGACACAGCATCGTCTCCACCACATAGCACCCAAACACGAGCAGTTAGTAAGGCAACTGCAGTGCCCAAAGCACAAGGACCACCACTCCGAACCCCAAGTCAACGCTTAAAGCAGAAGAAGAATTGTTCTCAGGTCAGGTTCCGTAGCTATGGTTCATACTACTTTGCTCTTGCATCACTGTATTTACTCATACCAATTAATTTCAAATTTGAAGGATGCAATTGAAACTCCAATGGCACACCAGGTATGTTTTAAACCTGTTTCTTTAACGTGTTTGCTGTTGTAACTTGCTCTATGTTGATTTCAGTTTCAATTGAATAAACAGTTATGTTCTCATGCCATGCACATTACAAGTGTTGTTATTGCTGTGTAGTTTCCCACACTTATATTATGTCTATGCTGCTTTGTCTTAAATACATATGATTCGAACTGTATCTATCTTGATTTGGCAACATAAACTAGAATGATATAGACCATACAGTGACCATACTACATAGATATATGTTTGTTTCATGCTGTTATCCTGTCCACCTTACTACTGAACTGGTTTACCAAAATGAGTTTCATATACTACATTGTAAACTTGTGATGTGTTTGTTTGTTTCTCCTTTAGAACACGGATAAAATATTGGAGAAGAGTACCCCGTTATGCAATGGTAAAGGAAGTAATGTAGATCAGGTTCAAGATAGTGAGACATCCCTGTTGTTCTCCAAGAAAGTTGACAAAAACTATATTGAAGACACTGAGACAACCCCAAAGTCCTGTCTTGATGTAGTGTTCGAGTTATTGGCTACTACTGCTGGCACCAGCTCTTCGTACTCGCTGCCTGAATCAGTTCGGCTTCTTGAGTCTCAACTCCAAGTTAAAAGACATCGATCAGATGTTATGTGACAGGAAGCCGAAGGACTGAGGAAGTCCCTGAAGAATTCATATGCATACTTTCTGGTGCAACAACAAGTGCTGGAGGATTTAAGCGCCAAACAAGAGAAAGTTAATAAGCTTGCTAAGCATCTTGCCAGCATTATGGGTACCCAGGATATTGTTTCTTGCGCTCTTCTGAAGTGGTTTCGGTTCTGGACTTGTTTTGCTACGGCGTTTATATGCTCCTTTGTTCCCTATATTTGCATTTGTGGCGAACTTTGATGCCCAGTGGATGTAATATGTGTAATAGCAGTGATAGCCTAGTGTAAGTTACTTGCTTATTTATTTCCGTTGTCTTGTTTATTTGTCTTCTTGTAGTCAGTGCAGTTCTTTTCCCGCGGTTTGCTAGTGGCTGGAATAACCTATTTTTTAAAACTAGGCCGCATTAACAATGGGCTACATATTTACTGTAGTTAACATGGGCCTCCTACGGGTCGTAGAAACAATGGGCCTTCTAAGGGCCGTAGAAACAATGGGCCTTCTACGGGGCGTAGACATAATGGGCCTTCTACGGGGCGTAGACACAATGGGCCTTCTATGGGCCGTATCATCAATGGGCCTTCTACGGGTTGTATGATCGGTTGGCCAAACATGGGCCAATAACAGACCACATTATGGTCGTAAATGGGCTAGAGTTGAAATCGTCCGTTCATGGGCCGACCATACCAGGCCGTCGTTAATAGGTCGTATTTTATGACGCTATGAAAACGACCCAACGTATTAACGGGCCACAAACGGGCCAACTCTAACCACGTGCTGTATTTGGCCCACAAGCAGAAAATGAAAGTAACGGGCCAAAAGTAAACGAATGCTGAAAATGAGCCAAAGAATAAATGGACCCTAAGAAGGCCGAAAGATAACATGGGCTGGAAATGGCCCAACAGAATAACAGGCTGTTAATGGGTATAAAGCGATACACTGTTCATTACGGGCTAGTTTTACCATGCGCTGTTAATGGGCTGAGGGTTACTAAGGGCCTCATATGGGCCAAAAGACGTCATGGGCCATACATGGGCCGGATGTTAAAATGGGCTGGAATTATATTGGACGGCCCAGATGACGCTACTGGGCCTACCTCAGATAGGCTGTAAACGACCCTGGGTTAACGGGCTATAAATGGGCTATATGCGAACATGCCGTTAATAGGCTTGCCGTGGGCCGGCCCGCCACCTTTTCACCAAGTCAAATAGGCCGGCCTTTTCACATGAATGGGCCTCTGTTGGGCCATGCCACGTGTCGACGTATCATAGGCGCTTTGGGTCCAATGAGTGGATGACGTTTGTCCCAACGGTGAGCTGACACGTGTTTCCTCCAGCCAATGATGATTTTACACGTGGAAAATCCACATTGGTCGGGGCTGTTAATGGGTTATCGGATCCAAAATTGGACTCGATAGCTTAACGGTGTTCCGTTACGATGGATGCCACATGTCGGTCCCCCTTGATGAAAGCACTTCTATGACGTGTGATTTATCGTCATGGAAGTAGACACTTCTGTGATGATAATTTTGGTAATGTCATGGAACACTTCTACGACAGCACAGGTATGACTTACCAGGCACCACACCATGAAAAATAGTGTTCGACGGCTTAAGATTTTTATCAGTCAATCCCATGCGATGGAAAGTTTCATAATAAAGGATATTCATGCTGCTACCGCCGTCCATGAGTACCTTAGTGAATTTATATCCTCCAACCTGAGGCGCCACCACCAAAGCCAAGAGACTCAGATTATCAACCCGGGGTGGGTGGTCCTCATGACTCCACACAATGGGCTGCTCAGACCATTGCATGTAACGGGGAACCGCCGGCTCAACGGCATTCACAACCCTTTTATGGAGCTTTTGATCCCGCTTGCACAAACTTGTGGTCAAGATGTGGTACTGCCCACTATTCGACTTCTTCGGGTTACTTTGATAACCAGATTGCTGCTGCTGATTCCCCTAATTGTTCTTTTGGTTGTAACCACCTTGATTGCCTTGATTACCTTGATTGCATTGGCCCTGGAAACTGGAATTAGACGCGTCACCACCGTAACCCGGACCATGAAAGCTGGAACCTGAGCCTCCGCCCGTCCCACAACTGTTCAGGAAAGGATTAGAAGTTTTATACTCCTTCATAATATGGCAATCCTTCCAGAGGTGACAGGATGGGCTTTCCCGTGTACCATGCTTTGGGCAAGGCTGATTCAGCATCTGCTCAAGATTAAAACCTGGCCCTCCCGTCCGAGGAGGTTGCTTTCCCTTACGACGCTGGCCATTACTCTGCGCGTTGGTATTAGCCACAAAATCCAAATTGATATTAGCCTTGCGCTTACCGTTGCCCCGTTGACTCACTCGGTTATGATGCTACCCCTTGGCGTTGCTACTCTTCTTTCCCTTACCCAGCTTTTGTTCATCAAACTCGGGGTCCTTGGTACTATCAGAGTCAGCATATTTAACCAGAGCCGCCATGAGCATTCCCATGTCATTGCAGTGGCATTTGAGCCGCCCTAATTTCTGCTTCAGGGGCGTGAATCGACAATTGCTCTCCAACATTAAGACCGTCGAATTGGCATTGATGCGATCCGACAAGTGCAGGATCGCTGAGACCCGGCGCACCCAATGGGTTGTCGACTCACCCCCTTCTTAGACACAGGAGGCTAAATCCACAATTGACATAGGCTGTTTGCACGTATCTTTAAAATTTTGGATAAGGCCCATGACGCAATGGAGTTGGTTGGCAGCCCTTTCAACCAAGTACGGGTCGTTCCTTCCAACATCATGGTGAAGTACTTAGCACATGCAGCATCGTCCACATCCAACAGCTCCATCGCCATCTCATAACTCTCAACCCATGCTTCAGGGGGTAAGTCAGCTGTGTAGTTGGGCACCTTACGAGGACCCTTGAAATCCTTGGGCAAATGTACGTTACATAGAGCCGACACTAAACATGGCACTCCCAAGGTTCTGGGGTCACACCTATCTCCATCGAAGTTGTTGGATAAGCCGGAGGATGTTGTTGAGCCGCTTGTTGGGCTGCCAGCTCAGCCTCTCGACATGCTCTGAGGCTGGTTACAGCGCCTGTCACTGCTTGAAATGGCCAGCGAGTCAAGGTGTCTACTATAACTCCGGCTTGGGCGCAGGGTTGAATGAATCCTCTCTGTAAGAATAAGCCTCCTGCTGTACCAATGCTGTCTGAAGAAGTTCTGTAGCCCTCTGCGTTTCAACCGCAGCTGGAGACTCGCCCTCAACTGGGAGAGCTGCCAATCATGTCGCCTCAGCGATCATATTATCCAAAGGGTTAGAATAATGACCTAGCGGCATCGGCACATATTGTAGCAGGACATTGTTCAGACGAGCTGGATCCGTTGTGCGTGGCTGAGCTGGTGCTCCTGTCCTAGGAGTAGCTACTACCCGGTTTACCTCTAGCAGGTCACTGGTCCCTGCACCAGGTGTGTTGAAGAGGTTCCTCGCCTCGTAAATCGGAGGCAGAGAACTCCGGTGCCTTCTCCACATGACTTCGTTTGAAGCATTCTGATCCAACATGACACAGAAAGAATCAGCCTGGATCCGTTGTGCCTGAGCATCCAGAGCAGCTCGCTCCGGCGTCATCCTCGCGTCCTCAGCCACCAGATCTTCCTTGGCTTGGACTATCTCATCTCGTAGTTTTGCAACTTTCGCGTTATGCTGAGCTTGATTTGCCGGATTATCCTCTGCTGTTAACAATGTTGTCAAAGTGTCCAATAAGTTGGACAAGACCTGAGCCAGCGGGCGCGCAGGGCCTCCTGCCCTGGCCACCGTCGCAGTCGCTGACCTGGAAATCATTGCTGCTACAGTCGTAGAATTCTGCCCTAGCTGTGACCGGCCATGAAAATCGCGACCCGGTTCGGCGGCTCATAGGGGTCCGGAATACCATCGTCATCGGAATAGCCCCTAAGCCTACCGTCTTGTAGTTGACACAATTAAGTAGTCTCGCGTGTGGATGACTCGCCATCAGAATAGATGGTATTCTCACCGCCAGACACGGATCCGTCCTCAAATTCCGCCCCGTGGATGAATCCAACAAAGCCGTGCTTCACAGCGGGTTGCACCCGGGCGGGTCGTGCACGCTGAGCCGTCTCGATGATGTCGTTGTAGATGTCCGGCTCAGGGCCTAGTTCGCTGATATTGCCGATGAAGACGTGAATTCTGCCGGAGGGGACCCGGTACACGTATTCGATTGAGCAGGCCTCAGGGCCCCAGCCTGCGTCATCAATGTAGAGCTTTCCGCGACGACTCTTGGTCATCCGGCCCACGGCATATCCTTTGATCCCTTCAAAGTTGCCCTGTAAGAACTCAAAACCACCGTGCGCTAGCCCCATGGTGGGCACCAACTTTCGTGGAATTATAACGGCAGATGTCCTAGCAGAAGGACTTAGTCGTGGAGCCATCGCAATAGGGTTAGCTTAAAGGGGTTAAACGGGACAAAGGACACTGAGAGTTTATACTGGTTCGGCCCCTTGCGGTGAAGGTAAAGGCCTAATCCATTTTGAGGTGGTATTGCTTATGTCTCTATTACCAGGGAGCGAATACGGTCGTCCCTTTATATACACAGGTCGACGCCCAGTGGCTTACGGAGTCCCATCCGGCTCATAAACAACGTGTCCGGCTCGGTGACTAATTGTACACCCCTTATGATACAAGTAATACATATACGGTGGTTTACACTTGTTTGGTCCTTAAGTCTACGTAGTGAACTACCGTCTTAAGCATCTTCGTGGGCTTTGTCTTGATGAACTGCGAGGGGCTTAACCTGAACACTCCTGGGCGGGTTAAACCCAATAGTTATATCCCCAACAACATACTTTTATCCCCATTGAAAACTTCAACCAGTTTGTCATCAATCACCAAAAAGGGGGAGATTGTAAGTGCATCTAGTGCCACCCCTAGTTGGTTTTGGAGTATTGACGACAAACTTGGTTGAGGGACTAATGTGTTTGTGAGAATTGCAGGATAACATAGGTAGTAGTCCCATATTGATTCGGTTAACCTACCAGAGATGACCCCTAAAAATGTGTGAAGACATTGAAGACAATCGTGGTCTGTGAAGATATTCAGAGTGAAGATTATGACATGAGAACACATTCACACGAAGACTATGGAGTGCGAAGACATAGTTGTTTTGTAGTTTCCGTTTCTTCTTTATTGAGTCATAGGAACCACCGTAATATTAAGTGGGGTCCAAGTGAACAATGTCAGAGTGACTGTTGTGATGCTCAACCAAATCCTATGTCTTCGAGCGAAGACAATGAGAGCAAATCTTATCTAGAGCGGAATGAGTCTGCTTTACTTGTAGCCCAAGCCAAGCTATTGCATGCGTTTGAAATCTGACTGTTGGACATGTGTCATATCCTTAGTGACCTAGGGTCATTCCGGACAAATCATGTCGGGTTGCCTCCTGGCTATAAATAGCCCACCCCCTACACCATAAATTGGTGGCTGCATAGAGTTAGTGCATGGCTTTTATCGTCTGAGAGCAACCCACCTCCGAAGAATTTGAGAGAAAGATCCTTGCAAGGACAAAGCCCGGGTGAAGGAGCCCCAACGAGGGAGGGAGGAGGGAGGCGAGGATCACGGCCCTGGTGAAGGAGCCCCAGCGAGGGAGGGAGTTAGGAGGCGGGGATAACGGCCTCGACGTTGCTTTGCAAGCGAGGAAGGGGATGGCGGCGGTGGATCCGTCGGCGGCTTGTCATGGCGCCGCGGGCTCCCTCGCTCCGGCTTACATTGTCCCTTTCTCTCCCACGACGGTTGCCTCCGGCGGAAGGAGGTGGGTTAGTTTCAGGCTGGGTCGGGGAGTTTCTACAGTGTAGGCGCGTCACGCCCTTACCGGGCTGCGGGGTAACAGAATATTATTCTGTTACTAGTAATAGAAAAGTCCAGCCCTACACACACACACACACACACACACACACACACACATATATATATATATATATATATATATATATATGTGTGTGTGTGTGTGTGTGTGTGTTTGGGACACATGCATTCAGTGGTTGTGTTTGGACAGTACTCTCCCTCACGTGGTTATCAGCAGCAAGCCTATGTATTTGTGGGCCAGCGTGGACATCCATGATCACTTTGACTGACAAGGAGAGATGTTACCGATGACCCACAAGTATAGGGTATCTATCAGTCCTTTTCATAAGTAAGAGTGTCGAACCAAACGAGGAGCAGAAGGAAATGACAACTTCAGCAAGGTATTCTCTGCAAGCACTGAAATTATCGGTAACTGATAGTTTTGTGATAGGATAAATTGTAATGGGTAACAAGTAATAAAAGTAAACAAGGTGCAGTCAGGTGGCCCAATCCTTTCTGTAGCAAAGGACAAGCCTGGGCAATCTCTTATATAAAGCAAAGCGCTCCCTAGGACACATGGGAATTATTGTCAAGTTAGTTTTCATCGTGCTCATATGATTCACATTCGTTACTTTGCTAATTTGATATGTGGGTGGACCGGTGCTTGCGTCCTGCCCATCCTTGGAAAAGCCTCCCACTTATGATTAACTCCTCTCGCAAGCATCTTCAACTACGAAAGAAGTATTAAGGTAAACCTAACCATAGCATGAAACATATGGATCCAAATCAGCCACTTATGAAGCAACGCACAAACTAGGGTTTAAGCTTCTGTCAATCTAGCAACCCATTATCTACTTATTACTTCCCAGTTCCTTCCCCTAGGCCCAAATAATGGTGAATTGTCATGTAGCTGACGTTCACATAACACTACTAGAGTAAAAACAACATACATCTCATACAAATATCGAACGAATACCAAATTCACATGATTACTTATAACAAGACTTTTCCCATGTCCTCTGGAATAAACGTAACAACTCACAAAGCATATCCATAGTCATAATCACACTACTAGGAAAAGGGCTATAGATGAAACTGACACTAATTGCGCACCAGAGAAGAGGTGCTCCACTACTATATACTAATGGCGCACCATCAGGCGATGCGCCATTAGTGTGGAAGACACTAATGGCACACCAGGCATAAGGTGCGCCACTAGTAACAATTTTTTTTTCATTTTTCCAAACATACTAATTGCGCATCCAGGCTAAGTGCGCCATTAGTAGTTCTAACTAGTAATGGCACACCAGCAACAGAGTGCGCCACTAATGTATTTATTTTATTCTTTTTTTGCAAAACTACTAATAGTGCACCGTGGCGTAGTGCGCCATTACTAGTTTAAACTAGTAATGGCGCACTATGCCGCGGTGCGCCATTAGTATGTATATATTTTTTTAACTTTTTTGCAAAACTACTCATGGCGCACAGCCAGGTGGTGCGCCATTAGTATGTTGGTTTACTAATGGCGCACGGCCAGGTGGTGCGCCATTAGTAACCTGGGACCAGCTAGATATTTTGGACAGCCACACCTACACACTCACTTTCCCCACTTCATTCCCCCCACCTCCTTCTCCAAGCTTCAACTGCCTCCTCCTCCTCACCTCATTTGCACCATAGATTCATCAAAATTAAGTGGTGAAATTACCTCTTTTTGATAGGTAAGTAAGGGGAAAGCTATATTCATGTTGTAGATCTACTTTTTTTCTCTCTAGCTCGCTCTAACAACGTGCACATGCACTTTTTGTGGCCTAGCTAGATCTATGTATGTTTGTGGTGTTGCATATGTTTGTGGTGTTGCATATATGTTTGTGTTTGCAGGTACCGGTATTTGAAATGCGATAGTTGCCAATATTTTGCTGGAATGTTGATTCATTTCCGTTTCGGCGAGAATTTTGGCACTATGCATTCTTTTTGGTCCTATTTTTAGGGAAAGTCATGCCAAATTTTTTCTTGGTTCTAAAATATCGTTTTGCTCTACCCCGCAGGCGACATGGTCCGCACGATGACTGAAGGCATCGTGAATAGGTTTTTGAGCTCCGCGAAGGCCGAGATGCTTCAAAAGAACGAGACAGAGATAAGATGTCCGTGTCGAAGATGCAAGCTGAAGAGCCTTATTGCAGACCCGGATTCCGGGCAGGTGCGGGACCACCTGCTCTTGCGTGGTTTCATGGATGGCTATCAGTGGCAAGGTGATGAAGATGACTATGAAGTCGTCCATGGGGGCCGGGCAAGAAATGAGGAAGGGAAGCAAGACAACCAGCGCAGCTCGGGCGGGCGAGAAGACGAAGAATCTCCAGGACATGATCACAACGGTGATGCTGTACACAGTCATCATGTAGAAGATGCCGGACATGATGATGAGGAAGATGCCGGAGCAGACGGAGGGCATGATCATGAAGATGAAGATGCCGGCGGAGAAGACGATGATGGATCATCGATGGGCTGGGTGCAGGACCCTCATATTCAAGAGCTGCTTCTCAAGCAGACGGATAACGCAAGAGCTGCCGCCCGAGAGAAAGCCAAGCTGGATCAACTGGAGATAGACGCGGTTACTCCATTGTATGAAGGATGCAGGCCCGAGGATATCCGCCTAAAAGTAACGCTCATGGCTCTGGAGATGAAGATAAAACACAAAATGACCGACGCATGCTTCGACGAGAACATTTCATTCTGGCACGAACATCTTCCCAAGGGGAACAAGTGCCCAACTAGTTTCGAGGAGGCGAAGAAAATTGTGTGTCCTCTGGATTTACCGCATGTGAAATACCATGTGTGCATGAACAATTGCATCATTTATCGGGACGAGCATGCGGAGTCTACCATATGTCCGGTGTGCGGCGTCACTCGATACAAGAAGAGGAAGAAAGCTCCTCGAAAAGTGGTGTGGTACTTTCCGATCACTCCACGTCTGCAGCGCTATTTCGCGGACCCTAAGGTAGAAAAGCTCCTGCGTTGGCACGCGGATAGGGAGGAGAAGAAGCGAGAAGATGATGCAAATGATTCGGAGATAAATAGAAAAGACAAGATGCTGAGTCACCCAAAGGATGCGAGCCAGTGGCAAGCGTTGAACTTCAAACACCCAGAATTTGGGAAGGATCCAAGGAATATCGTGCTGGGCGCGAGCACCGATGGATTCGATCCGTTTGGCAGCCAGAGAAGCACACATAGGACCTGGCCTGTGTTTGTGTGGATGTACAACCTTCCACCCTGGTTGTGCATGAAGAGGAAGTACATTCACATGAGTATGCTAATTGAAGGGCCAAAACAACCAGGGAACGACGTCAATCTGTATCTGGGGCTGCTGAAAGAGGAGCTATACATGCTGTGGAAAACGCCAGCCAATACGTGAGACGCCACAGAGAAAGAATATTTCCCTATGAGAGCCGCACTGCTCATGACGGTGCACGACTATCTCGGTTACGGATATCTCGCGGGGTAGGTGGTCCACGGATTTTCTGGATGCGTCAGGTGCATGGATCACACAACGTATCGCTAGCTAGATAGAGATCCCGGGTCTTGAAAAACCGTGTTCATGGGACATCGAAGGTGGCTTCACGACGATGACCAGTGGAGGAAACACAAGGATCTGTTCGATGGTGAAACCGAACCCCAAAAACGCCCGCGTATGAGGAGCCGCGAGGAAATAGACCAACTGTTGAAAAATTGGAAACATTGCCCACTGCCGTGAAAGAAGCAAAAGGCGCCAGAGCCGGGAAAGAAGCGAAAGGCGCCAGAGCCGCTGCTGAAGGTATGGAAAACGAGGTCTGTTTTCTGGGACTTGCCATACTGGAAGATCCACCGTGTGCCTCACAACCTTGATGTCATGCATATCACGAAGAATGTGTGCGAGAGTCTGCTTGGTACCCTGCTCAACATGCCAGAGAGGGCCAAAGATGGGCCGAAAGCAAGGGCAGACTTGAAATCAATGGGCATCAGGGAGGAGCTTCACGCTGCTGCTGCTGCTGATGATGATGATGAGGCGAAGCAGGACACGGAAAGTCGTCGCAAAGGCAAAAAGGCCAAGAAGACCGGAAATGACTACCCTCCCGCGTGCTTCACTCTAAGTCAGGAGGAGATCGAGCAGTTTTTCACCTGCCTCGTAGGAGTAAAACTTCCTTACGGTTACGCGAGGAAGATGAGCAGATACCTAGACCCAGCGAAGGAGAAGTTCAGCAGGATGAAGTCTCACGACTGTCATGTGCTGATGACGCAGATACTTCTAGTTGCAATCCGTGGGATCATGGACGCGCACGTCTGTGAAATGCTATTTGGCCTATGCAACTTTTTCAACGTGATCTCTCGGAAGTCGGTTGGCGTGAGGCAACTCAAAAGACTACAGGAAGAGATCGTGGTGATACTATGCGATCTTGAGATGTACTTCCCACCCGCATTCTTCGACATTATGGTGCATCTACTGGTCCATATCGTGGAGGATATCATCCAACTCGGGCCGACATTCCTGCACAGCATGATGCCGTTTGAAAGGATGAATGGTGTCATCAAAGGATACGTTCGCAACATGTCACGTCCAGAGGGAAGCATAGCTAGGGGCTTTCTGACCGAAGAGTGCATCTCCTACTGCACGAATTATCTAGGCATCAAGGACCCCGTTGGTCTGCCCGTCAACAGGCACCTCGGCAGGCTCGCTGGATGGGGTCACCGTGAGGGTCGCCACGAAATGCATGTCAACTTCGAGGGTCGACTCGCCGACTTTGAAAGAGCAAACCTAGTCGTGCTACAACACATAGACGTGGTCGATCCTTGGCTGGTAGAGCACAAAACCTTTATTGAGAATACGTACAATGACCGAGGCCAACAGAGGATGGACGGAGATATAATCAAAGAGCACAACTCATGTTTCACGCGTTGGTTCAAGCAGAACGTTCTGTCGTACCCTTTACATGAGGATTTTTCCGCGGAAGAACAACTCATATTCGCCTTGTCACAGGGCGCCGAGCACAACCTGATGACCTATGAGGCGTACGATATCAACGGCTATACATTCTACACCGAGAACAAGGACATGAAGAGCGATGGTTATCAGAACTCCGGGGTAACGATGGAATCCTACACCGGTAACGACAAGGACAGATACTACGGAAGGATCGAGGATATCTGGGAGCTAAGCTACGCGGAGAGAAGGTCCCGATGTTCCATGTCAGATGGGCCAAGAGCGTCCTAAAAGAAGACCGGTATTTCACCACCATGGTTATACCCGAAGCCAAATCCAAGACCGCAGGCGCAACGTCACCGCAGAAAATGAGCCATGGGTACTGGCTTCCCAAGTGGAACAATGCTTCTTCATTATCGACCCGTCAAAGCACAGTCGTGTTGTCGTGAGGAGAGGCAAAAGGAAGATCATCGGAATGGATGGAGTATCCAATGAGCAAGACTTCGACAAGTACGGCGACCCGAAGATCGAACATGGCGACGGCGATGAAGTAGCAGCATACACCACAAGAAGAAGCATGACCACCCTACCTAAAGGACGTCCGTTCCATAGAAGAACTCCATTTGCAAAAAAGAAGGGCAAGAAGATTGTGAACAGATAGCTAGCTAGCTAAGATCGATTGTATTTAAATCGTAGTCTTAATTTCTCAATTGTATTACATGGGCACTTTTTGAACTCATGAATATTTTCAAATTTGATGAATATTTTTAAATCTCGATCGCTATCCCCCTCCATCTCGATCTCGTTACTCCCAAAAGCATATAAAGTTTGTCAAATTTGGAGCTATGAAATTCTGATCATATAATTTTTCTACATGAAATTCTGAGCATCTAGCATATGTGACATGTTATATTTGGAAGCATGCATAAAAAGATATGTGCAAAGAAAAAAATGCATAAAAACAAAAATTGGGGAGCCTGGGAATCAAACCCAGGACCTCCAAGTGTGTGTGCTGCGTGCTGACCAGTCGGGCGAGTGTGTGTGTTCTGTTTCAGATACGGTTAGGTGGAATATAACCTGAGTGCTCGAACAGTAATAAAAAATTACTAATGGCGCACCGGGGGGAGGTGCGCCATTGCTGTCGTCGTACTTATGGCGCACTAGGGGGAGGTGCGCCATTGCTAACCCTCCCCCTCTCCACCTATTCCCCTCTGGCCTCTCTCCCTCCCTCTCCAGATCCCCCACTGGACCTAACCTCACCGCAGCCGCCCACGTGCCCCCGCCGCCTCCCTCTCCCCTTCGCCGCCTCCCCCCCCCCACGAGCGCCGCCTCCCTCCTCTCGGAGCCGCCCTACGTCCACCAGGAGAGGAGGCCCCACGTCCACTAGGAGAGGAGGCCCGCGACCTCCCCGCCGTCTATCCCCGCCTCCCCCAAGCTCGCCGTCTCCGCCCTCCGTCGTCTCCGCTCCGGCCACCACCTCATCGTGGTCAGGTAACCCTCCTCCCTCTGCCTCTCTTCCTCCTCTCCTCCCTCCCGGCCATGCCCTCTTCTTCTCTCTTTTGCTAGGTTTAGGTAAAATCCCTCTCGAATTTAGGTCAAATTAGTATCAAAAAATTGTGGGAGTAGTGCCTAGCAAACATGAATAATTAGTACTCCATGTGCATTAGGTACACCTGATGTATTGGGTTTGAAGCCTAACCACTTCCCTCTCCTTTTTCTTTTTTCTGCAGTTTATGTTTGGTAGTAGACCATATCAGTAGCTGCAGTTCATGTTTGTCCATTTTTTGGTCCCTTTTTTTAAAAAAAAACTGAGGAAAATAGATGAGTATATGTAGTGTTCTTTTTATGTGTTCATTTTCTATCTTTTTGAAATAGGTTCAGTGTAGTTGTTGTAATTCTAGCAGGGTTTTTTTGCTGACAATACAGTTCATGGAAATTTGTTGTAGTAATTTGTACCATTCACAGTTCATGGAAATAGGTTCAGTGTAGTTGTTGTAATTCTAGCAGGGTTTTTTTGCTGACAGTAGCAGTAAGAAATTCGGTTAGCCGAGAGATTAGCTTCAATTCTGAAATTAAGCAATTCAACTAGCCGCTGATTTTTGCCAAAGTCAATCGTTGTTCAACCATCAGATTTCCCACCCATACAGTTAAAAGTTTGAAGTATGATCACATTCAGCTATGAACCACATATAGCTCACATAAAACTGTCGCTTGCTAGAACAAACTCAGTGATGTGCCTAGAAGCCCCACATAACTAATGGTAGTCTTCCTTGTGCATAAAAGTTTCAGACTAATTGCTAGTCTTCTCTTTGGTCATCCCAGGTTGCCTACTTGTAGAAATCTTGTTGACCTGCTGCTGCTGCTCTGTTCACCTCATTTCGCAGGGTCGATTGGCCATCGTGTCGTGGGTTGGTTCTTCATCCGGGCATCGTGTCTCCTTTTGTCCAGACCTACTCATCCCTTTGTTGTGGCAAGTCTCGACCTTGGTAGTCAAAGGTAAAGAATACATGATTGTATTCCTGGATTCACTTGCTTATAGAATTCATCTAGAATCTAGGTCTGGGAACAACAAGCTAATTCATTTTTCTCTTGGCTCATTGGTGAAAAGATTAGTCTTATGCTAGAAAGTGTATTGATTTTTCAGTTTTGATGTTGCAAAAAATGGCATTGCTCTCTGTATGCTAGCTCAAAGTTTGGGTGGTACTGTTATGTGTGATGTTTAGCAATCCCATAATGAAAAACTGGATAGGTTAATGTCCATGTAATTTTCACCCTTTCTAGCTATGTGCCTTCTGGATATGCAGTTTATGCATGAGAAGATGAGACCTATTATTTTCTCAGTGGTAGTTATGCACATTTAATCATGGCTTTATGAGTGAATTGTAGTATAATGTCTTGAAACTCGATATCTCAAACGTTTGACTTGTTTTCCATGCTTGATGTGTTGTATCTTGAGGCTCATCTTTATTACATATAAGAACTTGCAAATAAATCTGTGAAAGACTTGTAAAGTTGCTGGGTTTTGTCTCCGACCATTGTGTCGTGATGAATTTGTAGGTACCCCGAGAGGCCCTTGAGTTTGCCGGAATGTCGATTAACTTCCGTTCTGGCAAATTCGGGTACCCCATATGTTCTATTTTCAGCAAAGGTCATGCTGAAATTTTCCGTGAATTTTAGCATGACTTTGCTAAAAATAGGACATATGGGGTACTTGCGACTAATGTTGATTATCTTCTGCTCAAAATTTATGCTGCTATAATGTTGTATGATAATGTTGTAAGGGTACTAATTGGTCTCTTCTGCTGCTTATTAGAGATGGGGGGAAGCAGCCACCGCCGCTCTGCCTCACCGGAGTACGAGTTGGATGCTTTCGAGTTCTTCACTATCATACTTTCTTCAGTATCAGCCACGAGGCATGTATATAAAACGAGAGATCTCCCCTTCACCCATCTCATTATGATAACTATGTTGTTTTCTACATCACTCCTTGTCCCAAATTGCAGAGGCTGCCTAACGCTTTTATGAAGATGTTGGGTGAAGATCCGCCAGATAATGTGAAGCTCCGACAGGCCGGCAGCGGGGTTCGCAGGCTGTGGGACATGGAGTTGGTGATCGAGGAGGGCCACATGTACCTGTGTCGTGGCTGGGAGAAGTTCTACAGTGCCTACGACCTACGGACCGGGTACTTTCTTCTCTTGAGGTACGACAATGACGCCACAATGCTCATCGTGAAGGTTTTCAACACGACTATGTGTCGCATGCGCTATGCTGAAGACGAAGATGCCAGTGCGTTCTGCCTCTTCTTATTCCTCTACATTTGGCTTTGTCTCACATCGATTGTTAACGGTCATTGTTGCATTTGTACAGGCAATGGGAGCAGAAGGAGCGACACTGGCTACAGCCAAAGCGGCGGCGATTATGGCTGTAGCAAAAGAAACAGCGATTCTAGCCTTAGCGAAAGCAGCAGCGATTCTGGCAGCAGCGAAGACAACAAGAAGGATGATCCGGACTGGAGTGGGCAAGAAGAGGAGCACAGTGGGGATGAGGAGCTGCAGGATGACAATGGGCATCAGGCTGAGGATGACCTAGCGTTGGTGGTGGCTGATCAAGGGCAAGAGATGGTGGTGGCTGACCAGGTGCAAGAGATGGTGGTGGCTGACCATGGGCAAGAGATGGTGGTGGCTGACCATGGGCAAGAGATGGTGGTGGCTGAGGGTGCCCTCGCGATGGTGGTGGTGCCTGACAATTACCACGCACTGGTGGTGGCGCCGGCGATCCCACAGCTGGGCGATATGACCACGCCAATTGTGGTAGAAGACTACATCCCACAGCTGCCTACACCGCCTCGCCGCTCTTGGCGCATCAGGCTGAGGAAGGAGAAGGAGAAGAACAATGAGAACTGAACTATGTCAGGTATGTCAGATCTCCAAAATGATATATATATATATATATATATATATATATATATATATATATATATATATATATATATATACTTAGTTACCTATGTTATCTCTAATATGCTTAGTTTCCTATAGGTTAGCTCCAAACTTACTTATGTTAGCCCAAAATGATCAAGTTTACATAATAAGCTTATAGTCTTCTTCTTATTCTTCTTCTTATCCAAAATGACATAGGTTAGCTTCATGTTACCTAAGTTGGCTCTAATATGCTAACTTAGATCTTATATGCTTAGTTTCCTATAGGTTAGCTCCAAAATTACTTATGTTAGCACAAAATGATCAAGTTTACATAACAAGCTTATAGTCTTCTTCTAATTCTTCTTCTTATTCTTCTTCTAGTCTTCTTCTTCTTCTCTTATTCTTCTTCTTCTTCTAACTTCTTGTTTATCATTTTGCAGATTTGATTTAATTCACGGAAGCTTGCATGGATGGAGTGCTTCTTTTCCATTTGTGTTTTTATTTTGTATCAATGTGAAACTTTTGTGAATTGATGGATAATGGTGTTGAATGAACATTGTGAAACTTTTGTAATATGTAACGATGGAACTATGTGTTGGCTATGTATGTATATATGATGAAACTTGTGTGTTGGATATGATCTGGTGGACGCAGGTAACATCGTTACATATGGCCCCCTGTATGTAAGCTAAGCAGATCTGTGTTGTATGTTATCTCTAATATTTTGTAACCTGTGAAAATATCATAAATGAAAAAAATCCCTAATATTCATACTAGTGGCGCACCACACAACACACTAATGGCGCACTGTGATAATCACACTAATGGCGCATCACCGACTTGTGCGCCATTAGAATGCCAAAGCACATGGGTACATATGGCCCCCTGGGAGGCATTCTAATGGCGCACTGAAGTCTATACTAATGGCGCACTACACAGTGCACCATTAGAACACCAGATACTAATGGCGCACCAGACGTGCGCCATTAGAATTTAATTCTAATGACGTGATGCCAGTGGCGCACCAGTAGTGCGCCATTGTCGGTGGGAACGACACCTATGGGATCACAAGAATCCCTACTACGGTTGCGGGGCACGGGGTCGTGAGAAGAGCGGATCAAACAGATAGCACACGGTTTCTTTACCCAGGTTCGGGCCGCGAGGATGCGTAAAACCCTACTCCTGCTTTGGTGGATTGTTTAACTATGTTCTTGAACTAGCAATGGGGCGTGAGGAGCTCCAAAAAGCCGAATCCCCCTCCTGGTCGCCTTGGGCCTTCTTTTATAGGGAAAGGGGTTGCCACAGTGGCACACAAGAGGTGGAAAGGGTACAGTGATGCGAGGTTATCCCTCGCATTACATGACAAGGCGCATTTAATGCGTCTTGCTTAGGTGGAGGGCCCTTTCTCGTCCGTCGCTGCTCCCTCTTGCGTCGACACGCGCCCTGGCCAGCGGTGCCCGCGGTGCCATGTAGGCAGGCAGGGAGCTGAGGTGGCGCAGTGGTGGGTCTCCATGAAGATCCGCATGCCGCCACGCAGGTGCCTGCCCAGCTGGTTGGGTCAGCAGCTGCATGCGAACGGCGGTGGAGGTCTGATTGGCGTGGGCCTAATGGTGGCCCTACCTGTGTTCTTGGCAAGGGCCTTGCCGGGGCCCCGGCAAGGGTCTTGCCGTGGCGCCTGCTGTCATCCCCGGCAAGGCTCTTGCCGGGGGCCTTGTGATCCTCCTTGGCTGGGATCCCGTCGAGGATCATCATCTTCTAAAGTGTGTATCTGATCTTGAATGTCTTCACAAAGATCTGCATGCCACCACGGGGATGTCTCCTGAATCCTTGCCCCATGGGGGCAGTGGACTCAAGGGTGACTCGCTCCGTAGGTGTGGGTCGAGCTGCCACGGCAAGGGTCTTGCCGGGTTTGCTAAAACCGCCTCCCGGCAGGGATCTTGCCGGGGGAGTCCGCTTCGTCCCCTTTGCTCTTTGTGGTCTTGATCTTGGCGTCGTTCTGCTTCTCTTGAGCTTCGGCCTTACCTCGGCTCACCTCCCTTGCCTTGCTCAGTGTGGTGGTGCTCGTGGCTCAGACTGCCCGTGCACAGTTATAGGGGTACAAAGAAGTGTACGCATCTTTTTGTACACCGATAGGAGCCCCCGGGCCTGGGCCACACGTAAGCGCAATCGTGTCGTTGGGCTAGGCCCAAAAACGGTGCGCGGGCAGGTGGGGCGGTTTTTACCGCGGTAAGTCTCTTCGCGCGCTGCGCTTCCCACGCTTCCCGCGCGTGGCGCGGTGTTAGGAGGCGTGTGTGACATGGGAGACTTGCGTGGGGCTGAGCTCTGCACGCATGCGTCACGTCGTAGTAAAGGGGGCGGTTCGCACCTTCCCTATAAACGGAGGGAGGCAAGGAGGCGCGGCCCATTTACTGAACGGGGCCGAGGCGTGGTCTTCAAGGCATCCACTCCCCACGATCACGGGGTGGGGAGAGGTCGCCTCACCCGTCGCCTCGGTCCTGCACGCCTGCCACGTGGCTCTCATGCGCTTGGGGTGGCGAACGGAGGAGGCGGGAAACCGGGCCGCCGCGGGCTGGGGCAGCGGGTCAGTCCCAGTTCCCTGCGCCTTCCGCGTCTTGATTGGCTGAGCGGGGCGGCCGAGCCCCCACCCCGTTCCTTTATAAAGAGCGGGAGAGGGGGGGATGGCGTCCCGCATTCTTTCATCTCCTCCTTTCTTCAGCTTCTGCTCCCCCCTTCCATCTGCCATGGAGAGAGAGAATCCTGGTCCTTCAATGGTGGCGGCGAGGGTCGCTGCTTGACAACGCGTCCCTCCTTCTCCCGCACCTGCGGTGGCAGAGCCATCCGCGAGGGGAAGGGGGAGGGGCGAGGCCGTGCGCGAGGCCGAGGCGCTCGGGGAAGAGGAGGACGGGGCGGCGCGCCGGCCTCGCCCCCGCCAGCAGTTCCTCCCCCCATGGAGGGACACGTTGGGGATGACCCTTGCGAGTTCTTCGTCAGGCTACACCGGCCACCTCGCCGTCGTCTTCGTCTCCCGACTCCATTCGTGCGGGAGGTGGAGCTGGATCCGCCGGAGTCATTGCGGCTGCACATGAGGGGTTGTGGGATCAGCGGTACGCGGGTTCGCGTCGACTTCCCAGCCCCTCACGTGATGTCTCTTCGTCGGGGATGGAAGTCGTTCACTTATATCCACCGCTTGACGGAGGGGCTCACTCTCCATTTCCAGCTGATGGAGGGCGGCCTCCTCTCCGTCAAGGTCTTCGGGCTCTTCGGGACCCGTGCAAGGTGCTGCGTGGAGAGCTCTTCTGATAGAGAAGACTCCTCCTCGGGCGGGAGTGACGAGGAGGACAGTGGCAGCGACGACAAGGGTAGTAGGCGGCAGGATGATGTGTCCGACTAGGTGTCGGGCGCCGCTCCATGCGGCACCGGCGACCCCATCATCCGTGTCGCCGGCTCCCCAAACTTCTCATGGTCGTCTCCTTGGGCGGCTGGCGTTGGGAGGCTGCGGAAGAGGAAGAGGGCGGGCGGCAAGGCCGTCAAATCGGAGTACGCGGGCACCGACGCCTTCGACGCGTGCCGACGTCCTGCCGCCCCGTCTTCGAGCTCTGCTTCCGGCACCGCCATCACCATCCAGCCTTCGGACGGCCACCGAGATGTTCTCTTGGTGTCTTCTGCCACACGTAGCTCGCCTAGGCGCCCCTTTTGCCCTTTTCGCCTCCTTGACCTACCTCCTGAGGAGAGGGACAAGAAAGGGGTTACGGGCACCTTATCTCTTTTTAGCTTGTAAGCCCTCGGTCCTTGGCTGAATTTAAAACTTGTAATCCCATCATTCATGTTTTTCATTCCCTATGGACTATACCTGAGTGGAATGTTTTTAATGAAAAAGTGATGCTTGCCGGGTCAGTTGTTTGCGGGTAGAACCCACGTCAAGGAGTAAATCCTTGATATCTCTAAGATAAACATTTCCTTGCCCGGCAGTAGGCCTTGCCGTCTTCCCACGTCGCTCCACCTTTCTCACGCTTTTGGCGGAGGCAGGGATGAGGTGGGTTCAGGCTCCTTGTTTCGTCCTTTTGTTGCCGCGACTACGACCAAACCTGGCCCCAGGAACGAGCCCTAGGGCCTAGAGTTTAGGGGAGCACGGTAGCTTTAGGAAGGAACGAGGTTTCACATACCTCAGTCCATAAAGGAATGCATGATAAGGGATGAAGAACTTATCTGAAGCTGTAGCCCCCGGCAACTCTCGTTTTTCGTGGGTGAATCTTTGCACTTGCAGCCCCCGGCAATACTGGCTTGCGGGGGTCTAGATGCTGGTCTGTCCCTCTTCTCTTTTTCGTCCTCAAGTGATCCGATAAGGATATCTGTGAGTCCTGTGAACCAAAGAAGACAAAAGAACGGCAAAGAGACGCACAATCGACCTCTAAGCTAGGGGTTAGTCGCCGCTAAGCATTATCAACCCTAACCAAGGACGAGACTCAACCTAGCATGCATGCTATAACTTTGGGCACCAGCGCTTCATTTATTTATGCTCAGGGTGTGCGTCTGGCTTTGTACAAAGGGTTACATGCATCATCGGCAATGCTTGTACAAAAGGTGGATTGCCGGGGAGCCCGGCAGCCCCCCGGCAAGCCGCGCCTCACGGGTAAAACTTGCGAAGATGCTCTATGTTCCAGGAGTTACTCACCGGAATGGCATCTTGGGTCTCCAGGCGGACTGCGCCGGGCCTGGTGACTCGTATTACCCGATAAGGGCCTTCCCACTTTGGCGTCAACTTGTTGGAATTCTTGGCCGATTGAACGCGCCAAATGACAAGGTCGCCTTCCTCAAGGCTTCGGGCATGAACCTTGCGGCTATGGTAGCGGCGCAAGGTTTCCTGGTAGCGTGCTGCTCTCACAGCCGCCCGAAGACGATCTTCCTCAAGGAGCATTGCGTCATCTTGCCGCAGTTGCTCTTTCTCAAGCTCATCATAAGCGAGCACTCGAGGTGACCCGTATATGAGTTCAGTGGGGTGAACTGCTTCTGCCCCGTATACTAGGGCAAACGGTGTCTGGCCGGTGGCTCGATTTGGCGTCGTCCTGATCGACCAAAGAACCGTCGGCAACTCATCAATCCAGTGCCTTCCACTCTTGTGCAGCCTGTCAAAGGTCTTGGTCCTTAAGCCTCGCAGTACTTCAGCATTTGCCCTCTCAGCTTGACCATTGCTTCGGGGGTGAGAAACGGAAGCGAAACAGACTTTGCTGCCGAGGTCTTGGGTATATTGCATGAAGGTGCAGCTTGTGATCTGTGTGCCGTTGTCGGTGATAAATATGTTGGGTACGCCAAAACGGCACACTAGTCCCTTGAAGAGCTTGACGGCTGATTGAGCAGTGACCTTCCTCACTGCCTCCACCTCCGGCCACTTTGTGAACTTGTCGATTGCAACGTACAAGTACTCAAAGCCCCCGACAGCGCGGGGGAAAGGGCCTAGTATGTCAAGCCCCCAGACCGAGAAGGGCCAGGAGAGAGGAATGGTTTGAAGGGCTTGAGCTGGCTGATGAAGCTTCTTTGAATGGAACTGACATGCTTCACCTGGTGACTAGTGTCGTCGCATCCTGGAGGGCGGTGGGCCATAAGAAGCCTTGCCGAAATTCCTTGCCGGCAAGGGCCCTTGACCCGATGTGGGATCCACATATGCCTCCGTGTATCTCCACCAACAACTCCAGTTCTTCCTCTCGAGGGATACACTTCAATTTCACACCGTTCGGCCTCTTTCTGTACAGGACGTCATTGACGAACTGGTACATGGCAGTGCGACGGGCTACTTTTTCCGCTTCTTCCTGCTCCTCAGGAAGTTCCCTGTTTGGAGGAATCAAACGGTATGCTGTTCCCACGCTGGAGCCTGGGGCTCGACGGCGAGGACTAAAGGCATTTCCTCCGCCATAGGAGCGGCTGTCTCGATGGCAAGAGCTTGACGCTCCGCCAGAGCTAGTCGTCCCGTGGCGGGCTCAGTGTCCCCGGCAACATCCTTGCCGGCGGCTCCGGGGAGCTCGGTGGGAAAGTACTTGCCGGGCCCTGATTTCCTCCTCTTGCTCTGCTCTGTTGATGGATCAATGGATGGCTGAGATAGCTGAAGCACAAAGGTACCTAGTTCCACAGGTAGCTTGAGGGCAGAGTGTTTTGACAGGTAATCAGCGATATCGTTCCCCGCTCGGGGAACATGTTCAGCCTGTATACCATCGAAACGCTCTTCCAGCTTTCTCACTTCATCGACGTAGGCCTTCATCAACGGGCTCTGGTAATCCTTGTTGACTTGCTTGACGACAAGCTGCGAGTCACCCCTGACGATGAGTTTCTTGATTCCGAGGTCCGCCGCGATCCTGAGACCGGCAAGCAGCCCTTCGTACTCTGTCGTATTGTTTGTTGACACCTCCCTGGGGAAGTGCATCTGGATCACGTACTTGAGGTGCTCTCCGGTGGGCGCCACAAGCAGTACGCCAGCCCCGGTGCCTTGTAAGGAGAAAGCTCCATCAAAGTACATGATCCAATTGCAACTTGCCTCCTTGCCGGGGAGAGCAATCTCTTGGGCTTCTTGTTTCCGCCGGTGGAGCTCTCTGGCACGTCCTCGACGGCAGCACTAAACTCCGAAGAGGTGCGCTTGCCGGAGTGGGTGTCCAAGGTCTCACCGGTCTTCTTCTTCTTCCCTCCTGGGGTCCCAGCGGCAGGAGCAAGTGCCCTAGTGGCGGCAGCTGCTGCAACTGCTTGCTGGTATAGTTGGTAAGCGCAAATCAGCGCATCTTTTTTATCAGAGGGGATGGTGATGATCGTCACAGGTCCTTGCATCTTCAGGGTGTTGTAGGCATAGTGTGACGCCGCCATGAACTTGGCCAGCGCTGGGCGGACAAGGATCCCGTTGTAGGGCAAGGGGATCTTGGCAACATCACACGATCCTCTCCGTCCTATAGTTCAGGTCGCTTCCAAAAGTCACGGGCAGTTTGACCTTTCCTTTGGGTTGGCTTCTTCCCGGATTGACCCCCTGAAACGTGCCCGTCTCTTTGAGGTCCCCATCAGGAATCTGCAGTTTCTCGATCACAGCAGGCGAGATCAAGTTCAGACCGGCCCTGCCATCGACTAGCATCTTTGTCACCTTAAGGTTGCACCCGACCGCAGTAGTGCGATCAGGGTGATCCTAAGTGTAAAAAATGATAGGTGTGCTGGACCACTTTAGCGGCCTTTGGGCATCAAACGATGGTTGTGGCGGTGTAATCTCTCGCGCCCACTTTTTAAGCCGGCGGTGAGAAGTATGCAGCGAGGCACCGCCGTCGACGCACATGGCCTCTATAGCTTTCTGAAACTCTTGGTCGCCGGATTCGCCATCCTCATCATGATCGTCGTCTTCTGGCTTTCTATCACAGCCCCGGGCGGGCCTCTACTGTTGTTTGTCCTTGCTGCGACAGCCCGCCTGGCCATCACGCTTCTTGCCGGACCCCTCAGCACCGTCTGGGCCCTTCTCCTTGTCCCGCCTCTCATACTCAGCCCTCTGCTTCTCAGCGAGGAGCTCAACCTGTCGGCAGTCTTGGAGAGCATGGCCTTTGGTGCGATGGATCTTGCAGTATCGCTTGTCGGAGTTTCCTGGCTTCTCGGCAGCCGCCAAGGCCCGGCAGGCGACACATCCGGCAACTTCCTTGTCGGGGTCATCTGCCTTGGTTTTCTTGGTGGATCCGGTTTCATCAGATCCCTCGACGGCAAGCACAGCTTTACCTTTGCGCTTCCTGTTGCGGCGCCGGCCCTTCTTCGCCGGGGCGGCAGTATCCTCATCTGAGGAGTGGTTTCCATGCCGGCATCTTCGCCGGGGTACTTCCTTCCCTCTTCAGCTCGGGCACATCTGTCAGCAAGAACATAGAGCTCTGCTACATATTTCACCTTGTTCATCGCCAGCTTCATGCATCTAGCGGTTACGCATGTTCTGGTGGAACACGCTGATGATGGCGGCAGGGTGAATGTCGGTATCAAAACCGGTGAATCTCAGGTAGGGGGTCCCGAACTATGTGTCTAGGCAGATGGTAACAGGAGAACCCCAAAGTTGTCATTGGTATGTTCTCTATTAATAACATACCTGCAGTAATTTTATTTGACTCTGGGGCTTCCCACTCTTTTATTTCTCGGAGTTTTTTGCCCAAAACAAATTTCCTTGTTCGCTTTTGGGAAAGAATATGTTGGTACAAACCCCGGGATCATTAATCATGAGCAATCTGGTCTGCCGTAATCTGGAAATCAATATCTATGGAGTCTGTTTTCCAACTTCCTTGATAATCATTGAGTCTGCTAAGTTGGATGTTATCGTGGGTATGAATTGGTTGACTGAATATCAAGTATGCATAAATTGCACGACCCGAGAAGTTACTTTGACCAGCCAGAAAGGGCAGACTACCAATTTCTATGCTCGCCGAAGCATACCCAAGAAAGAAATGGCCTTCACCGCTGTGGCTGAATTAGAATTAATTCCTGTGGTCAGTGAGTTTCTTGATGTATTTCCAGAAGAGCTGCCAGGCATGCCACGAGATAGAGAGCTAGAGTTTGCAATAGATCTTGTGCCCGGAACCGCACCGTTATACAAGAAGTATTACTGGATGCCCTCATCAGAATTTGTGGAACTAAAGAAACAGCTTGATGAAATGCTCCGGAAAGGATATATCCGTCCTAGCTCTCCACCATGGGCGTCACCTGCTATCTTCGTGGACAAAAAGGATGGCAGCCTCCGCATGTGTGTGGATTACTGTCAGCTGAAAGATGTCACCTTCAAAAAAACATATAAGCTGCCAAGGATTGATGAGTTGTTTGATTATCTCAGTGGGGCCAAAGTATTCTCCAAGATTGATCTAAGGACAGGATATCATTAACTCAAGATTAAAAAGGAAGATATTCCTAAGACCACATTCACTACTCGGTACGGTCTTTACGAATATACAGTTATGTCCTTTGGTCTCACCAATGCCCCTGCTTTCTTCATGCATATGATGAACAAAGTATTCATGGACTTCCTCGATAAGTTCATGGTAGTCTTCATCGATGACATACTTACTTACTCAAGAAGTGAAGAAGATCACAAAGAACACCTCTGAGCAGTACTAAAACGACTCCGTGACCATCAGCTATACACCAAATTTAGTAAGTGTGAGTTTTGGCTCAAGCAAGTTGGATTTCTTGGACACGTACTATCTGCCGAAGGTATAGCCGTGGACCCGAGCAAAGTAAAGGATGTGATCGATTGGTTGCCACCCACAACCATATCACAGATCTGGAGTTTTCTTGGATTAGCTAGGTATTACCGTCGTTTCATTGAAGGGTTTTCAAAGATTCCTAAACCCATGACGGAGTTGCACAAAAAGGATAAGAAGTGTGAATGGACTGAGGACTGTGAGAATAGTTTTAATGAGCTAAAGATACAGCTGACGACCGCACCTGTGTTAACTCTTCCAGATATCTACCGCAGTTTTGATGTGTACTGCGACGCCTCCAGACAAGGACTTGGATGCGTACTTATGCAAGACGGCAAGGAAGTAGCCTATGCATCGCGATAGCTATGACCCCATGAGGGAAATTATCCCACTCATGATCTGGAATTGGCCGCGGTGGTTCATGCTCTAATAATTGGGAGACACTATCTCATCGGGAAGAGGTGCCAAATTTTTACAGATCACAAAAGTCTCAAGTATATATTTACTTAGCCAGATTTAAAAATCCATCAACGAAGGTGGCTTGAGTTAGTCAAGGATTATGATCTTGGAATAAATTACCACCCGGGTAAGGCCAATGTGGTCGCCGATGCACTCAGTTGAAAGCCTGTCAGCCTGAATGTCATATTGGAATCCTTCCCTCCTGAACTTGAAGAGGAGATTGCTCAGCTCAACCTGATCATAGTTGATGTTGGCCTTGCTAATATTTTGGAAGTCGCCCCCACCCTTGAGGAAGATATCCGCAAGGCACAACCAGATGACACCATTCTGCAAAAACGTGCCAAGAATATGGTAGCGGGACAGACTTCAGATTTCTCAAAGGATCAATTTGGTACTCTCTGATTCCACGGAAGAATTTGTGTACCAAATCAGGCGGATTTAAAGCAGAGAATCCTGTCGGAAGCACATGAATCTTCGTATTCTATTCAACCTGGAGGTACGAAAATGTATGAAGATCTGCGACAAGTATTCTGGTGGGATGGGATGAAGAAAGACATTGCTTATTTTCTGGCCTGTTGCGACACATGCAACAAGGTGAAGGCAGAGCATCAGAAACCAGCCGGACTTCTCCAACCACTTCCAGTCTCACAATGGAAATGGGATGATGTCTGCATGGATTTCATCACAGGACTGCCCAAGACTCAGTGAGGCAATGATGCAATCTGGGTCATAGTGGGCACCTTAACCAAGGTTGCTCACTTTATCCCGATCAGAACCACATATCGAGCGGATCAACTTGCACAGCTGTATGTATCTAGGATAGTCAGTCTGCATGGAGTACACCGAACCATCACTTCTGACCAAGGTTCACTTTTTACCTCCGCTTTTGGTCACGTCTCCAATAAGTCTTGGGGACAACACTGAAATACAGTACCGCTTATCATCCTCAGACCGATGGACAGACATAGCGGGTAAACCAAATACTCGAAGATATGTTGCGAGCCTATGCTTTGGCCCAAGGATCTAAATGGGAAGACTGTCTGCCGTATGCCGAGTTCTCTTATAACAATAGCTTCCAGACCAGTCTAAAGATGTCACCGTATGAGGTCTAGTATGGCCGTAAGTGCCGCACTCCTTTAAATTGGCCTCAAACAGGAGATAGCCGCATTTTCGGGACAGATCTCATGATGGAAGCTGAGAAACAAGTTAGGGAAATCAGAGACAGATTGCAATTGGCTGAATCTCGATAGAAGAGTTATTATGATGCAAAGCACCTATAGATCAGTTTTGAACCCGGAGAACATGTATACCTCCAAGTCACTCCTATGAAAGGAGTCAAGAGATTCCAAACTCATGGAAAGTTGGCACCCAGATTTATTGTTCCATTTCCAGTTATGTCCCGAGTGGGTACTGTTGCATATCAGTTGGAGCTACCCCTAGAATTGTCAGACGTGCACAACGTGTTTCATGTTTCACAGTTGAGGCGATGCATATCAGCGCCTGAGAAAAACACAGCTATGACTGAAATAGAATTGGCAAAGGACTTAACATAGGAAGAGAGACCGGTTAAAATTTTGGATCAGATGGAAAGGGTCACTCGTAGTAAAACAAGGAGATTCTTCAAAGTCCAATGGGAGCACCATACCGAGTCAGAATCAACTTGGGAACGAGAAGAATTTCTAAGGGCACATTATCCATAATGGTTTTCCCAAGCAACCGAATCTCGAGGACGAGATTCATTCTAAGTGGAGGAGGTTTGCGACAGCCTGGTTTTTGCCCTCTTTTATTTGCCTGATTTTCATTTGGATTGATTTTGAAATTTGAAGTTTTTGAATCTTTTCATATGGACTTAAACACTTGGGCCTCATTTCCCTCTCTAATCATCTTTTCCTCTCTGGTTCTACTCATAAAAATATTTGAAATATTTTTCTTAAATGAAAAATATCCATTTCCCTCTCTAGCTCAATGTGCTCCAATGAAATATTTTTCTTAAACCCTAACTAGCTCAATGTGCTCCAAAGAAACCCCAATTTTTCTTGCCCACAAAAATCTGAGAAAATTCAAAAATATTCTTTGAACCCTAGAACACCTTCCTGAGCAAAAATATTTCTTCACTTCTTGGAATACTTTTGCTACAGGAAATATTTTATGTTCTGGACAGAAATGGTGGTTCTACAGCAACTACCATTTTACTTGCTCCAATGTGGCTGATTTTTCTTGTGCATCATCACCTTAGTAGATGATTGCTAACCTCCAAAGCCCAGCTCCCAACTCCCAGCCGTTTGACCTCAGTAACCTCTCAAAGTTACTGATCAGAAACTTACTAGGCTTGTGAAATCTTTTCTACTGTGTCTGGATCCAAACCAAAGCGTGGTAATCTTCAAAACTACTAGGAACAACAAGCCAGACATGAGTTTTGGACTTAGGTCGGCCTGAGGGCAAGGTTCACGCCGTGACCACGCGTGTACACGATGCCAACCTGCGTGTTGACGCGCTCTGAGTGCCGTCGAGCGCTCTATTTCGCGCGTGCTCGCTGCCCCGCCAGCCTAAGCGTGCCAAACCTCGCGACAATCTTCGTCCTATCTCCCTTAACTCTCCCCTGGCACTCGCCGACGCCGGAGCTCGCCGCAGCGAGCACGGGCGCGGTCCGTCCAACGCAACAGTGCACTCTGCACTGTGCCCGTCACCTTCCTCGCGATCCTGTGCTCGTCCCCGTTCGCCCACATTCCCCGCGTGAGCTGCGTTACCTTCTCCCTCTCTCTCTAACACCGCTTGTCGCCGGGTGACGTTTCCAGGTGTCACCGGCGGAGCCCAATCCCACCCTCGATGCTCGCCTATAAATGGATCCCTCCCTAGCCTCCTCGAGCACCATCCTCCACTCCCACACACTCCACAACCTTCTAGAGAACCGTAGCCCGGCCTGGCAGTCCGCGGGCCCCCGTCCCCGAGCTCGAGCTCGCCGGAAATCCCCTCGGGTCGTCCTTGTAGCTCCGGCCCCTCCCAGGCCTGGGCAACCCTTCCAGGACCTCCGCCACTCTGCAGTGGTGCCGTTCCGCCTGGTTGGAGCCCCTGGAGTCGCCTCTGCTCGCCGTCGTCTTCGTCTCCAGCGAGCTCTGCTTCCTGTCTCCGCTAGAGAGGACAATTCCGACGCCGTCCGACCACCCCTAGCTACTCTATGGGTACAGGCAGGTGCGCCTCCGTCTCCTCTCTCGATCCCTGCCTCTCATTTTGGCCAAGGAGCCCTCATCGCCGACGTGAGCTCCGGGGAAGTCGCGCCGTCCACTGTTTCCTTCTCCCTCTCCGCCTCACAAGACTAGCGGGGCCCGCTAGTCAGCCACTCAGTATGCGCGCGAAGCGATACGAGTGGTGGCGCCCCGAGGCTTTACGCCTTCGACGTCACCCCCCCCTAGTTTGTTTTTATTTAAATTCAAATTTCATCTATATCCAGAGAGCTTCAAACAGCTATAAATCTTCAACCATAATTCCAAATGAATTGATTCTTTTTGCATTGTGTTCTTTGCAAAGAAATCTAGCAGCTCAACAAAAGTGAGATTTTTCCCTGCTGTCTAGATTTTCTGGTGATTTTAAGAAGGGTTCTTGGTGTTTTCTTTCTGTGTTTTTAAATATTTTCAGAGAGTGAAGCTTGTCTTGAGGATCACCAGAAGGCTTGTGAACCTCATCTGCACTAAGGCAAGCCACAACAACATTTTCATGATGCCACTACAATATTTGTGATTTTTTTTCTACTTGAATGAATGATTTAATCCATGCATTTAAATCACTATTATGATATTTATATTCTGTTAGTGCTTGTTTAAGTGCATATGCTTGAATTACATAGCTAACTAAGTTGGCATAGAAACTAGAATTAATTTTTGCTATGAAAGAAATAATATGGTTATGGATATAAGTAATTAATTGGAGTTATTTTCCTTGCATGAGAAAAATGATAAATTTTTTTAGAAAATATTCTATTTAATGTGAGGTTAATCTTAACCAGAGAAGTCTCAAGAGTTTATTTTTTGACTAGAAACTATGAGGCAACTGCCCCACAACACTTTATTAAAACCCAACCACCAAAACAATACAAAGAGGTTCTGAAAAGAAAAGAAACTCTAACTATAGAAGTAGAGGCCTACTTACCTATTGAGCTATTTACAACATGTAAACAAATATATACATGGATACATACAACCAATTAGGGCAAAGAATTAACCCAAGCTAATAGCAGAGGTCTAAGACTAGACTTGAATCTGTGAGAGTGCAGAGTAGCATCATGAATGAAATTTCTCTTCCAAGCAGCAAAAGATGGCCTTTCATGTCTGAAAATTCTGCCATTTCTGAGGAGCCAAATATTCCATGCTGCTAGATAAACAACCTCCCTGAAGAAAGGTTTGCCAAAGCTTTTCCTTGCAGCAAATAAGCATTGAGCTGGTGTTAAACCAGCTAACCATTGGATGCTCAAGTAGTTCCATACCCTTGTGCTGAATTGGCATGTGAAGAAGAGACGGTCTCTATCTTCATGGGCATGGGCAAAGCATAACGGGTAGGTGTTATCATCCTGAGGGGATCTCCAGTGCCTTCTCACCAACATGTCCCTGGTATTGAGTCGATCATTTAGCATCAACCATGCAAAAACCTTTATCTTCATTGTCGCCTTCCTTTCCCAAATCCACTTGGTTGGAGTGTCTGTGGCCATATGAGAATGCATCACAGTGTAATAACTCTTTGCAGAGAAAACACCTTTACCAGGTGTCCATGACCAAGAATCTGGAATCTCTACATCAGCATGAAGGTCGAGAAGACCAGACTGGACAACGTTCAGTTCATCCATTGCTTCTAGCGACAAGGGCAGATGAAAAAGATCAGCCATATTAGTTGTGTTGAGAACCTCTCGTACAGACACCTTGTCATCAATGACAAAAGAGAATAATCTCGGAAATCTCGCTCTGAGGGGGGTAGATGAGCTGAGGAACACCCAAGCATCAAACCAAAAAAGAACAGAGTCCCCCATGTTGATGGTTACCTCTGAGTGGAGTCTGAAAACATCATTAAGCTTAAGGATATCTCTCCACCAATAAGAACCACATAAATCTGTGCCATGAGGAACAACGCCATCATAGTAAGTGTTCCAGATGAGAGTAACCCATGGAATATCTGCTTTGTTATAAAACTTGAATACATGCTTGGACAAAAGAGCTCTATTTTGGATGTTGAGATTGACTATCCCCATGCCACCTTTATCTTTTGGTCTGCACACAAGGGGCCAAGCTGCAAGTGATTGCCTAGGAGTATCAGAATTTCCTCTCCATAAGCACTGCCTCATAATCCTTTCAAGTTGCTTTATAATGCCAGCTGGCAAACTTAAACTGCAGAGAAAATAGATAGGCAAAGATGACAGTACTGACTGGAGGAGTTGTAACCGAGCACCCTGATTGAGAAGACTTGAGCTAGCAGATAACCTTGTTTCAACCCTATCAACCACAGGAAACAAATCTTGGATTGTGGGTTTAGTTGTTCCCACATGAAGCCCCAGATAAGTAAAGGGGAGGGTCCCAACTTGGCAGCCGAAAACAGCAGCCAACCTGGCAGTTTCTGCATCATTCACATTAATAGGCAATATGCATGATTTATGGAAATTTACTCTAGGACCTGTGGAGGCATGGAAGTCTTGAAGCATCTCCTTGAGAGCTAAAAGTTGTGAATCCACAAGAGGTACAATGAGAAGAGTGTCATCAGCATATTGCACTATAGGGAAATCTGGATCATGGGATTCAATAGGTAGGGAAAGAACTCCAGATCTGAGCATATTGTTGACCAGGGTTTGTAGCAGATCAGCTGCAAGAACAAACAAAAGGGGTGACAGTGGGTCACCTTGCCATACACCCCTTTTACAGGGAAATTGCTTTCCAGGCACACCGTTTAAAATGACAGAGGAAGTACCAGAGGATAGTAGCTCTCTTATCCAACCAATCCACTTGCTATCAAATCCTTTGTGATGCAGAAGTCTGAGGATTAGGTCATGCTCAACAGTATCAAAGGCTTTGGCAAAATCCAACTTGAGAATCAAAATAGGCTACTTGGACTTGTGACACTGATGAATATATTCTAAAGCCCAAGCAATACAATCTTGTATAGATCTACACTTAAGGAACCCATATTGATTTTTGTGAATGCACTTTAGGATCACCCCCTGTAATCTATTGGCCAACAGTTTCGTCAAGAACTTGAGGCAAGTGTTAGTCAAGGAAATAGGTCTGAAATCATTAGGACTCTCAGGTGAAGTTTTTTTGGAATTAGGGTGATTAAAGACCCATTGATGTTGCTAATAGTGATCTTGCCATCATAAAAATCCTGAAATAGCTGCAAGAAATCATCCTTAATGATGTGCCAGCATCGTTTGACAAACAAACCAGTAAAACCATCAAGGCCAGGTGCCCTGTCAGTAGGCAGAGACTTTAGCACCTCATTTATTTCCTCTTCAGAGAATGGAGCAGATAAGTTATCCAGATCATCCACTTTATCAATCAATGAGGCTAAGTCAAACTTCATATCAATCCCCTTCGAAACACCCATTCTGTCCTTGAATGTGCCCCATAACATGCCAGCCATCTGTTGGTGGTCAGAGACAACAGTACCATTTTCATTCTGCAGAGAGGAAATAGAGTTCCTCCTAAAACGTTCAGTTGGCATTGCTTGGAAGAACTTAGAGTTATCTTCCCCAACTTTTATCCACCGAATGGTACACCTCTGCTTCTAGTATAAAAACTGCAGATGGAGTATTTCCTCAATATGAAGTTTTACTATTTTCCTGAAATTAAATTCAGGTCTATTTAAAGGCCTTAACTCCTCAAGATTATCAAAAAAGATTACCGCCTTGTTACAAGCTTCAATGGCTTTCTTGAGTTTGGAGAGGCTGATGTACCAGTGTTTAAGAGCATTGCGAAGCCTTTTGAACTTTTCTGTCAAACGAGTTGCAGAATTTGTTCTCTTGGTTGGGGCACTCCAAGATTGTTCCACACAGTCAAAGAAACCTGGTAGATCCACCCAATAGTTTTCAAACCGAAAGATCTTAGACTTGGGAATAGATGTTGCAATGGAGACAACACAAGGTACATGATCCGAGGCTGTTCTTGCTAAAGGGAAGACCATTGTATTAGGATAATCATTTATCCAAGTGGAGGAAGTAAAAAACCAGTCCAATTGCTCCAGCAGCTGGTTTTCTTGCATATTAGACCATGTGTATGATCTTCCTTTTAAAGGTAACTCAAGGAGACCAAGGTGACCAATGACTTCATTGAAGAGGAAGATATCATTTATGTCTCCTCCTGGCAAGTTTCTATTCTCAGGAGATCTAATGAAATTAAAATCTCCCACAAGTAACCATTTATCATCCGGTGGAATATCCAGATCATACAACCATTGAACAAAATTATCTCTAGGTTGTCCTTGACAAGGCCCATAAACATTGACCAAGGTCCATCGACTTGCATTATGGGCAGAAATGAATGAAACTATGATACCAAACGGCTTAATATCCACTAATGTGCCAGTGAACATGTTAGAACACCACAGCACAAGTATTCCACCAGAGGCACCATTAGAGGGTGAGTAAACAAAATTATCAAATCTTCTCGGGCAAAACTTTCTTATCGCACGCTGATCAAATAAATCACATTTAGTTTCCTGCAGACAGATGATAGAACACTGGCTTTCTTCAATTTTCGCCCTAACACTTCTCTGCCTATCTTCAGAGTTTAAGCCTCTCACATTCCAACAGAGAACCTTCCAATCTCTAGTTTGGTGTGCATTCATGAGGAGAAAATAAAAAGAGGCAGAGGTAATAGTTCACTGCATAACAGTGAAACAAAAGGCCATAGCTAAAACCATCCACACAAACCAGAGTGTAGACCAAAGTGCAGACGACAGACATGAGAGAAATAAGTTTCAGACAACTGGCATGACAAGGGACATGCCTCCCTGTATAACAAATAAGAGACTCAATCGTCATGGGAAACTGCAGGCGTGGGGGCAGTGTTTGAAGAAGCCATAAGCTTGTCCGTAGTAATCTTCTCAGCCGGAACACCAAGGGCTGCTCCAATCATCTGCAGTGTGGCAATTGGGGTTGGAGGGGGAGCCTGGTCTTGAGGTGCATTGTCATCTGGCTTGGCCTGCGAGGTTGGAGTAGAATCAACCTTTAACTTCTTGGCTCTGGGCCTCCTGAGAGGCTTGGGCTTGGGAGACAGAGGAGAAATGGGTTTGAAACCCTGAGACTTGGCAGCACTCCTGGTCACCCTTCTGTCAGAGAAGTCTGAAGCAGCCTGAACAACTGAAGGTCGACTCTTTCTGGCACGAGCTTTTCTGATTGGTTGCACCATAGAAGAGAAAGTGCAAGTCAAAGCATCTGAAGCTTGACTCTCCTGAGTAGGTGCTTCAGAGGAGGGCATACTGTCCTCTGACACTTGTGCAGCAGCCTTGGTGCATGTGTTCTCCAAGAAAAGTCGCCTAGCCGTGCGTTGAGGCAGCAGTTGTTGGTCATGAGGTGGAAAGCAGAAAGGCAGCGTAGGATCAAAAGCCATTGTCCAAGATCTCTTATGCTGGGACAAGCCAGGTGGAGGCATGATCTTAGGGATCTTGGCAGTCAGGAAAGTAGGCATGAGTGATTCGATTGACCTCCTCCAGAAAAAATCGGGCGGCAGAGCTGGTCCCATGACAATTCTCACCAGCTCAACATGCAGAGGGGGTGCCTGAACCACAATTGGGTTATATGGGACTATTGCAAGATTGTTCTGGCCTGGATCCTGCACATCTTCAGGCACAACAACATTGTCAGAGTCTTCCAAAAGATGCTGCTGCTTAGGCTGTACATGGATGTGCTGCTGCTCTGGTTGGTCATGGGGATCATGATGAAACTGCTCCTGCTGGATTCCTTCCATGGCATTATCCTGAACCAATATAGGGCCATCAACCACTGCATTATTTGGCCCATCCACTAGGGGAACTGGCTCTAATGGGCCCAAAGCATCACCTGACTCATTTGAACCCATGGAAGGGTTTAAAACCATGGAATTAGCCTCCTGGACCTGTGGCTGTACTTGTTCAACCTCCTCCTCATTGTTGTCCAGCCCCCAGCCATGCAGATCCTGTGGATTGGGCTGTGGTGGCTCCTCTGGTTCAGCTGGTTGAGGGGCATCATTCCACCCCAGAGCAGGGTACGGTGGCAGAACCCAAAAGTTCGCAGGTGGGTGCAACTCCCCTGGCATTGGATGTGGGTTTCCATCGATCGGCATAACATCCTCATCAGGCGGCAATTGCTCAGCGAAATCAGCAGTGAGGATAGAGACCGATGCAGTCCATGAGACTACTGCGCCACCGATATTTGCAAACTGACGAAAAACCACATCCCGTGGGACTAACTGATTATCAGGGAAAGAAGCGTAAACGAGGGATCTGACAAGTCTATCATCTTGATGATTCCAATGATGAAACTGACCAAATGTGCCCACCACCTCGGCTAAGTTGACTGCATTACGATAATCCAAAGGCACTCCGACAAACCTAAGCCAGCCCGTTCTATGCTCTTGCAAAGCACGGAAACCCTCCCAAAATCATGTCTAATAAATCTGAGAAACAACTCATTGCCATGCTGATCTAAACCAAGTGGCCAAGGGGGTTGTGAAATTAAAGCAGCGCAGATGACAGGATCCTGCATCTCATACAGCCCTACACCCTGAAACCAAGTCTGCGCAGATCGTACCAGAAGCTCAAGCTGGTTGGTGATGAAGGAATGAACCTACTGCCGACGAATAGCGACATCCTCAGGTGCGGTGGGTAAACAATGCCGACCATGAAGGACTCATGGCGCCGGGGAGGAGCTTGAGCCGGCGTGTAGAACGTCCTTGAGAATCGAAAAGGCCCACCGTCTACGATGTCATGACCCGCCGGAAGGAAGCGTCGGGGGTCAAGCTCATAGACTGCCATGGATGGAGGTGGTGCTGGAGCTAGGATCGGTGACAGACTTGGCGCTGGGCTACGCGGCGGCGATGGGGATGGTGGTTTTGTTGGGGAAGCGGAGGAGGCTGGCGTTTTTGGTGGGGATATGTCAGAGTTGGCAGAGGAGCTCGAAACGTCAAGATTCTTGTTGAAGGCGCGAGGCTCGATGGTAGGCACTCTGGTTTTGGGAACCCAAAGTTTAAGATTTGGAGGAGACCGGGTGCAGTCTTTTTTAACGTGACCGGACCGGAAACACTTACGGCATCTAACCAAATTGGTGCACTGATCCAAAACATGTCCCATGCCAAGGCAGTTTAAACAATCCCAAAAACTAGCAGCCATCTCTTCCACAACAAGATCAAGTCCTTGTAAATCACGCACTATCTCAACTGGTGATTTAGGCAGTGAGTCCTCAGACATTACGAACTCATGCGTTCGGGTCAAAGAGTATTGCTCTTGGTCGGAATCATCATCCGAAAGCTCCAATGGGTGTTGGGCCGTTCCTAACATGCTGGGCTGCAGACGTGGCATAGGCCCAACATGACTTGCATGGGAGAAGATCAAACCATGTGACGCACCTGATCCCGAAAACTCTGGGAGAAGATCACGGGGAGATATTGATCCAAACGTGACATCCGGAGATAGCAAAACCCTCGCCGGCGAGGTGGCCGGAGGTGGCGCCGGAGGTGTTATCGAATCAATCCGAGGGAGATCCACACACTCCTGAGGATCAACGGAATAACTAGCATCTAGAGTAACAATTTTAATTTCCTCGGCAGTGGCCAGATAACGATAACCTTTGCAAGCATCATAATTCAGAAAGGTGGCAAAACATAGGGATTTTTTAACAGCATGCTTAGATGAACGCAAAGAGGATTTGGCTGGTGCATGTTTCATGGCTTCCAGTCCAAGACGTGCTCGACGTTTGGAGGGACTAACTAGAGTCCATTCCTCCTTACATTCAACTTGCCAAAGATGAAACTCTTTCTCCCAATCTGGACCACCATGGCCCCAAAGATGAAAATAACACTTGAATTGTGGGCAAACAAAAGATCGTTGATGCAAGATGAAGAACCCCACTTCTTTGAAAGAAACATTAAAGGCAAAAACCTGATCACGCATCCAAGATACCTTGAGGGAGGAACAATATCCTCCGATCGCAGATTCCAGAGCCAAAGCCACGTTCTCCTCATCTAGCCGAAAATTGTGGCGTGCAAAAGACACCACCATGATGAAGTGGCCAGATCTATCCGAGGGATGCACTGTGCGATGGAGAGAGTGCCAGATCGCCTTTGCCATGTCAATCCCAGGGGAAATCCAACCCCAGGGAGATGGCCGCGTGAACAGCCATGGAGATGCCAACCAGGAGAGAGAGGAGACAACGCCGGATGTGATGGCCGGATCCAAAACGAAAACCCACGAGGAGAGATGGAGATCGTCGGCGGAGGGTGGGCTAGGGTTTAGGGGAGGGGTGGGAGGTGGGAGTCGCCATCATGCTTTGAAAGAGTTGAAGTGTCAAGAATTGTTGATGGTTATGCTTAGTGTGGATATAGTTGACTCAGTCTTCTGCGTTAATATGTGATGCTTATGTTAGTATTGCATCTCATGGCATACTATGACACCGGTCATTTTCAGAACCTGATAATAACACAACTTCAATATATCGTTGACCTGGTCATGGTGCCACTGAATCAAGTTTTTCCCAGTGCAACCACATTTGCCTTTATGCGAAGGCCTTTATTCAGTCCGTTGTCATGCCTCTGGTCGGTGCCTCCAATGAGGGAAGGTATGGGCGTGCGGTACCCTGGCCTGGTAAGCAGACATAACCTTGTGTGCCCGTTGTTGAGATTTTTGGTATCGGTCCCCGTGAGGGACACTTTTATTTTGGCCACGACGGTGGTTGTTGTGTCTTTGGTAGACACGGGGCCACCGAGGACTAGCCCAGTCGGGAGTGAGTCGGAGTGGCCGAGAGAGTGTCATGGCAATGGAGGGGTTTCGTCCGAATGTCGTTGCTCCACCTGAATAGGCGTACGAGGCCATGGGTTCTGTGGTGTGGGTATAGTGCGCTACCTCTGCAGAGTGTATTTAATCTATAGATAGTCTTGTCCACGGTTACGGACACGCTCGGAAGTAGGTCACACCATGGGTCAACATTTAATTAATCTTGCACACTAAGTCATGAACTTTGCACCGTTGAGAATGGCAGGATGGCCATCGTGTTGTTTGAGACCGAGTATTGGTCATGGTTGTGATCGCCGGAATGATCACCGTTTGAGACCAAATATTGGTCGGTTTTGTTATCACCGAAAAGGTCATGAGATATCCCTAGTTAAGACCATGAGGTTGGTATGGTTGTGATCCAAGAGCGATCACCGTTCGTAAGTCAGTCCGTTGGACTTGTCCCACAAGAGCATGATCACAACATGTCGGTTATTTTGTTGCATTATTAATAATTGGTTAATTATCATGATATTGTTTGTCATTATGTTTATGCTTGTTGTGAGCTTGTAAGTACATTGAATGTACTGACCTGGCATGTCATGCCAGATTTCAGGAAAGTCTCATTGGAAACGAGTGCTATCTGAGTCTAGATTGTGCCCACATTGGTGTCCCCGTGCTATGGAGTTTCCGTTGATACGTTGTTCTGCTGTCGCGTATTTGTTATGATCGAGCCCCCTTTATGTTCACTAAATAATGTACATATTGTTCAACCGCACCGTGTGTGCCACTTGGCCTCGCCACCTATTGTAATATAAACTTTGGTTCGCTAGCATCAACAAAGCGGTTGTTTACTGTACCAAGATGTTGTGTGTTGCCAGAAGACATGGTCTCTGGGCTGGCAACGCAGGGTAAACCGGTTGCTCTGATCCGGGGTGCCACAAATGCATCAGAATGAAGCATGCCCTGTAAACTGTGACGGAGGGAGGAGTAGTATGAAGGTGCAAAACAAAGTACGTGTATGGCCAGTCGGTCAACGCACCTCATCTTGGCATATCACTGACATGCAGGACTCAAGTGTGAGCAAACTGATCTCAATTAACGGAAAAATGGCCAACCAACCGTTCCATGAAAGAGACGATGAGTGAGAACACACAGATGGGCTCACACGAGGCCAAGATATAATTAAGCATGGTTGATCGATATCATCATTACACGTTCGATGTTTTTTAATACTATACTATTGGGTTGCCGTTTTCCGCCCTTCTCCCGAATAAATGTGTACTTGATCAGAGTTTAAATAAAATAAGAGTACAGACGCTCAACCATGCGGTTCTAGTAGTAGTACTACTCGTACTACTAAACCTTGCGCCTGGCTCTTCGCCTCTTCGTGAAGTCGAACAATGATGGTACTCCGCATGTTGGGTACTACAGTGTATGCCTCTGGGAATCTGACACTGAATGAACTAATGCATGTCCACCGCCTGGGCGAGGGCAGGTTGCATTAGTCAAAAGGTGCAAGCGAGATTCACCTTGTCCTGCAAGCTTCTCCTCGTTCTGCGAGTTGACGGGACACACCAAAAAGTAGTGCTAGTCCATACTCCCTCCTTTCCGCTCAATATGGCTTAATATTTTTTGCGGGTAATTGAGAGAGCTTTATTCATATATAAGCATTCTTAGGATGATCAGCCAAGATACTGGTCACTAGGAAGCGAGGTACCCGCGAAAAAAGAAGAAGGAAGCGAGTTGTTTCATCAAGGCAGCTCTCGACCACATTCAAAGTGCAGCAAGCACGGTTCGCACAAAGATGCGCCGCAAGGTTTGCTGACCCTTCTACATGCTGAATAATAAAAAATAGGACATGTTGCCGAGCGCTCCTATTTGTAACAGGATATGAGCGAGAATTCTGGCGAGTGTTCCATGCAATCAACTTCCATTATCACATGCGAGAACCCTCGAAGAGAACCAAATGTGTTGATAATTGCTTTATCACATTTTTAAAATATAATAAGAGTGCAGACGCTCCACCCTCCGGTTCCTAGTAGTATAATACATACCTCTATAGTAGTAGTACTAGTACTAGTAAACTTTGCGCTTGGTTGTTCGCCTCTTCGGGAAGTCGAATAATAATAGTACTAGTATAGTGTATGCTTCTGGCAATCTGACACCGAATTAACTATTGCACGTCCACCGCCTGAGCGAGGGAGAGCTTGCATTAGTCAAAAGTTTCTCTTTGTCCTGCGAGCCACCGCGCGCAAGATTCTCCCATCCTGCAAGCCTCTCCTAGTTCGGCAAGTTGACGGGACACAACAAAGTAATGCTAGTCCATACTAACTCCTTTCTGGCTAATATGGCTTAATTTCAAACGAGATAAATACACTGTCTGTCACTGTATATTTGTAAAAATATGGTCAGTGGACTTCATAATACGCTCATTGCGCTCAATATATACATTTTCCTGTGTTTATACGGTCACTAGCTCACCCTGGCTGAGTATTTGTGTACATGCACGTGTAGGTTGAGCACTTGAGTGTGACCGTGTGTGTTTTGTCGTGTGCTCTAATATTCATGCATCAAGAAAAGCTTGTCAAAGTTTAATCATTGATGCTAGCAAGAAGACATTAGTTTAATATATTGGAATTGGAAAACCTTGTCAAATTTTGCTCATTGATGTTAGCCAGAAGACATGCATTTGATAATTTTTAGTGGGACGCACTTTGCTGTGAGCAATGTCGATCCTTTTTTTCCTATTCTTGTCTTCGGTTCAGAAATATTTACTCTGCTGAGATGCATAGTCACATGAAGGTTGACTTATGTAAGGTATTTTAAGAGTTTGTTCTGAATGTTGTCTATGTAATACCAGGCCTTGTGAGTTTGATTACAAAGTGGAGCTTGGAATGCTCTGGAATGCGGCATCACGAGTTGTTCACCGTGCCTCCTTAGAATAATGCTTCATATTGTTTTGCATGTTGAGCTAATGCCTGTGATTTGCATGTTATGAAGATCATCCTCTTATGTTGTTTATGTGCTTAAGAAGTTCATTGTCTTATGTTTCATTCATAACCTATACGAAAACTCGGGTTGGTTAGAGGTGAAACCATATGATATTCTAACCAACTCATCATCTTAGGCTGTGATTGGATCGTTGTTTTCCAACCGAAACCGCTTGTAAAACTGACGCTTGTAAATAAAAGCAGATGGTCTCAGGCAAAGCGCTTGGATGGTCGATTTCGACTAGTAAAATATACACTGGTCTCTCAAATTACACGCGTAACCCGCCGGTTTTACTTACAGACCTCGGGCCCTCGGTTTCATTAGGCCTGTATTTTACGCGTTGTTTCTGATGACGAGTAAATTAAACTTGTATCTTAATATAGGTGTGAAATAAACCAGAGCTCCCAAGCGCGGCCTTACCGTTTCATGCCGTCTCAGTCTCTCAATGGTGCTCATAGTTGTTGCGCTCACCGTGGTGCCGAGCATTGTCAACATGGTCAACTAACATGAGGTTTCAGGAGATGACTTTATTTTGACTGGATGACAGTAGGGACCCACTAGGGCCATAGCCGTACGTACGCAAGTGCCTCCTTATTATGTACAACTATATTTTTTTGCTTCCACCTGGTTTCCTGGCAACACGGTCGAACACCATTGTCAACCTATGTATTCAATAAACGATAGAATTGCACAAGAAGCGACCGACAGCTGGGACCAAGCAGCTCGAGCAGTATTTGTGTTTTTGAGGTGTGAGCACTTCGGAGTTTTTCTTGAGCGATGTTTTTGTTGTTGTTTAGAGGAGAGCAGGGTATTAACTGGGCGGGCTGTGGCTGTAACATCCCAAAATTCTAAATTTTGGAATGTTATATTAAATAGATAGTCTTGATTAATTGTTTGATTGCTTGTGTGAAATCGAGTGAAATTTGAAACTTCTGAAAGTTAAATGAGAGGGAATAAACGGACTTTGCCAAACTTCCATTTTGCATTTATGATCTCCATGAATTCAAATTCTTTTCACCACAAAACCATGGAGAGAAGATGACATGACTTCTTCCATTCAAACAAATGAAAAGGGTTTTTGAAAATATTTGAATTCCATTTGGAAATATTTCAAATTCAGAAATTTCAAGCAACTCAATGATTTTCATGAGAGAAGATAAAATGACTTCTCCAAAACATATGAAATATGAGTTGGAAGTTTAAAAGGATCAAATTTAAAGTCCTTTTAGAAATTATTTTCAATTTAGAGTTATTTGGGTTTTATTCAAATTATTTTTCTCCAAAAATAAAATTTATGGAAAATAGGTTAAAATGATTCCCTAGATCAGAAAATTGGAGAGAAATAAATTTGAAATCATTTTGGTATTTTTAAAATGATTTTTATTTGGTTTTCTTGCAGCAGTAGCACTGTTTGATTTGTTTGAATTTTTGTAGATTTTATTTCACGCTAAAAAAATGTTCAAGTCGTAGAAAATTGTTTTCTGAAAATTTCGACATATTGTACGCCTATAGTATATTTTTATTTTATTTGGTTTATTTTATTTTATTTTTACTAACTGTAAAATTTTGTAAAAAAACACTCTCTTTGGGCCGACTGAACTGGGCCGCGCCCAGCCCAGCTCACCGTCGCCTCCATCCCCGAGCGGGACTCCGCTCGGGAGTCCGTCACCCCGTCGTGCTGCCGTGACCGACAGGGTCTCCCGCCGCCGCCTCCCTTGACCCTCGCCCATGCCTCCCGAGGCCCATGGTCTTTAAAAGGCTAGGCCGGCCCCCTCTCTCCCCTCTCTCTCCTCCTTCCGCAGCTCCACCGCCGCGCACTCGCCGAGCCGCCGCCGCCCACGAGATCCGCAGCTCCGCCCGCTTGCGCAGCCGTCACCCTCGACCACTGCCTAAGCCGCCATCGCCTTCGCCTCGTCGAGCCGCACCTCCCCGTGGTTTCGCCCGGGCTAGATAATCACTGGAGCTGTCGCCCTGACCTCATCCGAGCCCCGGCGCCGGCGACGTCCGCCGCCGTGGTAAGTCGCCGGAGCCGCCTCATGCGTCTGATTCCCCTTCTACGTCTAGGATTAGGTCTAGGTTTTTTTTTTATTTTCGAATCGTTATCCTCTAATTAGTGAACGCTCGTTAGATTAGATCTGGAGAGAACGGTTTTCGTTCATTAGCTTCCTGTAGTGTAGTGAACGTTCACTTTTTAGTCTTTTCTTTTTCTGTTATTTTTTTGCCAGGAATCTATCCGCGGTTAAAGTTTTTACAATTTAGCCCCTGATTTTTAATCCTTCGTAACTTTTTAGTCGTTTATCCAAATCCAATGAAACCAACGCTCACTTCTTTGTTATGATCCCCTCTATCTAGGAAAATAACTTAAACATATTTTTGAAAGTTTAAAAATTTGAATTCAAACCGATTTGTATTTGAACTTTGTTTGATCGTAACTCGAGTTTTATAACTCCGATTTATTTTATTCTTTTTGCTAATTGAAGCTCTTGACCTGAACTTTCTGATAAGACCAAACCCACTCAATTTTGGTACTAGTAGAAAGTGTTTTCTGTTGCAAGAGTTAATTGCTTGTTTTCGAAGTTTTCCAAGATCTTCGATTCTTTTGCATGGGTGCTTATGTATGCAATTGCTTGCTCACGATAGATTGACCGGAGTGTGACGAGTAGAACTATTAGGAGTTCTGACTGTGAATCATCTTCATCAATAGTACAGACAAGTTCACACTTTGATCATATCCCTTATTACCCAGCTTTTATAGTCCAACCCTCAAACATTGCATGAGTAGGATTTGATAACATGTGGGTATTGGGAAGTAGATGATGATGTAGTACCTATTTCCCTTTATTTCAAACCCTGGGAGTTACTACTATGTTATGCTTATACTGCTATGCTATGCTCGTAGACGTGGATTGGATTTTGAGAGAATTCATGGAAGTTGTGAGAGACTATTGTTAATTAAGGGTTTAACTTAAGGTGGCTACTTTAATACACATCTGGGTGGATTGGTTGGGGCACCCTGGGGATACTAGTGGATTGCCCGAACACCTGGTGGATCCAGTGTTGTCCAAGGACATCCCGGTGAATCCGTGTGATCATCCTATGGTTTGCCACCCATGCTCAATGGAATCATAAGATTATTCATGCTAGAAACTTCCGTGTCCAGCCACAAGCAATTTGGGCTCTGGCATAGTTAAGTATGTTGTGTGACCTCTTACAGTGTAGACTAGGAGATGTAGGGGATGTAGGTGGTATAGTCTACCCATCGTAAGAGTTAATGCTTCTGAAAGACTGTGTCTCAGTCATCCGTTTCTCAAACATCATGTAGTGTGAAAAATTCAACGGAGGAGATCGAGTCTTGTGGGGAAAAGTGCGCAAACCTCTACAGAGTGTACAAACTAATCATGATTAGTCGTGTCCCAAGTCATGGACAGCTCGAGTCTCTTGTATTGAGATTATCATGTTGATCTCAACACTTTATTAAATTAATTTGATTGGGTTAATGATTACTATTTTTGGATTGAGTTGGAGGAACCTTCTCAATAATCTTCAACAAAATTTGTAGTTAAATAAAATATATTCCTCTGTTGTAGGGAAAAAGTAGCGTTATGCAAAATTAAACTTAGAGCCTCCACCAGCCAAATATGCATGTAGTGATAGTCATTATTCAGCATTGCTCTACAGTGTGAAATTGCCAGTACATTCAATGTACTGACCTATATGGCTGCAACTTCTCATGTTGCAGGAATCTTACGACGAGTAAGTGATACGTTAAGGTGATGATTTCTACACTCAACTTTGCTGTTGGTGTTGATGGGAATCCACAACCTTGTTGTTACTTCTGCTATTTGGATTGAGGTAATAGTATTTACGTTACTTTATACATGTGATTTACCTCTGTTATAAATCCTCGAGTACTCTGTGTGTCAGCATACTGATCCAGGGATGACACTTAAGCACAGAGACTCAACCGTCTGAGGTTGGGTTTCTACAAGATGGTATCAGAGCACATGTTGATTGTAGGACATGACCCCTAGAAACTGGCAAGCCCATAGGAAAGATTTTCTCTAAAACTTTATTTTCAAAAAGATCTTTTACCTATCTTAGTTTTTAAGCTTTATCAAATATTCCCTTTTAGTTAGACTATACCCCTTTCCGCTTTTTGACCACATGACGATTCGATTGATAAGACCACTCCAAGAAGTACAAGATATCGGACAACCAAGACCATTTCAGAGTGAAGAGGATTTTACCGCGCATTATAATAATGGAAACTACAATGGTTGAAGACTCCAAAGACTAGGAGAATTTGAACGCTCCAAATAATTCCCCGATTTGTATGACCTAGGAAGGCTACCCTTATGGAACTTGGCAGACTATGGAAGCTGTCAATACCCGAGAACAAGGTGTATCATAAAAAGACCGGAACATGGAGCATTAGAACTCAAAGTTTTGTACAGAAAACCCTAAGGCAGGAGATATCATCTATGGAATGATAGCTCATGGCAAGGACATGGGCATAAACACGGCTATCCATGATGTTATCGCCCTCTTATGCTATTGTCACCGTGCTAGGTTAAGCATGCATTTCTTTGGAAGGATTGGATGACAAGAAGGCTGATGGATCACCTATCAACAAGAGATGAAGTTTTAACCTTAGCTGGTGTATCACCAGGATCTGGAGTTTTACATCAACAAGTTTAGGGCGGGTCTTCAGGAAGCCGTATTTGACAAGGAAGTATTTCATGAAGAAGTCAGGACCCAGAAGCTGAAAGTAGCCAAGTTGGAGGAGCAAAACGTCGAGGTACCGGAGATTCGATATGAAATGAAGGGCGGTAGGACCATGGTTGATGCCAAGGATGTTGAAACCCAGAAGTTTGGAACGCAACTCCAGAAATAATAAAGGACGTCACGAGAAACTTCGTGTCAATAGAGATGATCTGGCAAAAGAACTTGAGAAGGACAAGCACGATCGGAAGAAGCCATCGGAGACATGACCAAGATTGGAAGAGTTTGATGACTTTGAAGATTTATTGACCTTTAGAAGACCAAACCCTTGTTATATACCTACGTTAGATGCGACGTTTGTGAGCTGTCAGTTGTTTGATGTTTCTCTGACAGCCACAAAATAAAATATGTCTCTTCAAAAATTATTGTTTGCATTGTGTGTATCCCTCTCTATCTCTCTTATCCCACCCAAAACCCTTGGAACCAACAGAGGATGAATGGACATGAGCTCATATTTCTGGGACCGATAAGTCAACTGGAGATGGACCGATGGATTTGGAACATGGAACGTCACATGAAGAATAATACCATAGCCGGAAAGGATATGGCCCAACATGCTCTTGAACGCTTTGAAAGAGGTGATGCTACTTGGTGGAGGATGTACCAAACCTTCAATGGTTGGCAGAGAAGTAGCCACTTGGGAAGAATTTAAGTTGACTCTGCTAAAGTCTCGGCTTGTGTCCTAGAAATTGAAGCCTTATGGAAATGACATGAATAAACTTTGTGCATGCAAGCTCTCTAGAGAAATAGACACAATCATAAAGAACACAAGGATGAATGCCCTCGTTGTGAAGAAAGTCACCCAGACGAAGAATGCCCAACTATGCAGATTACTTGTTTCTTGTGTGAAGGGACTACCCATACCATGCTCAGTGTCACTTTTACCCCATGGTTCAAAGAACCATCCAACAGAAGAAAGAAGTAATGAAACGAGCCCTCATGGAAATTTTAGAAGAACCTGCGATGAAGGAAGGGGTGGAGGACACACCCGAAGAAGACCCAATTAGACCCTGCACCAAGTCATGCTATTCATGTGCAGAAAGAAGGACACATCTCCTAGAATTGTCTGAAGGGGGATCTAGTAGCATTTCTGACACACGTAGTAGAGTATGACCCACATGAGATAGAAGCCCTGATTGGAACGAAAAAGTCCAGGAAGAGAAATATATTGGATTCCAGGAAAGACCTGAGTCATATCACATGTTTCAGGTGCAAAGATTCAGTGCACTATTTTAGCAGTTGCCCAAAAAGGAAGCCGAGGACCCAAGGAGTCTATGTAATCATGAGGAAACCTCGAGACTTGTTAGAAGTAATATGTTTCTGTTGTAATGAAGCAAGGCACTTTGCCAGAGATTGTCCCAAGGAGAAGGAGACTTGTGCTAAATAGTTGAGTCTCTGAGAAATATAGTAGTACTAGTGGGAACAATTCTTCTATATCGAGGTGTTGAGTTGAGGCATGTAATGGAATATGCACGAGAGTGTAATGATTGGAGAATCAATAAAGTTAGCATCGTTGGTACTGATTCAGATTTTGTAAGTAGTGACTCTATGAAGGAAGATTTTGACCATTTTCGAGGATATGAAAAATATGGTCTATGGAAGAAGTTGTGCATTTTAAGGGTGGTAGTACCCTGTGAGGACACCTGACCCATGGAAAGGAGAATGATATGCCAGGGAGTGGATTTCAGACAAAATAGGTATGAGTTTTGTCTCGATATGTGGGATATCCCAAGAATATGAAGGGATGAAGTATTATTGGATATAAAGGAGGAATAATGTTGGTAATAAGGAGCAACTGTAACTCCATGATGAGTTTGAGTATTCATGTCTTAGTTTGGTGCCAATAGAAGGAAGGGAGACAGTACAATTGGATGGATTTAAGAATGATGGGAAGCTAGATGTTGGAGTAATGATCAGTTGCCCCAATGATGACTTCAAGGTTTACAAGTAATGAGATGGGCCATAACCAACAGGCCCTGGGACCTACCAAGAAGCAAGCACGCTCTTTCTAAAGGAAAAAGCCTAGAAGAAGTTACGATTTTATCAACAGACGATCTTATAGGAGTTTACGCAAAACCTGAGAGTTGTGAAGGAACGATAGATGTTTGTTTGTCTTGCAGAATCAATGGATTTATCCAAACTTAGTTCATCGACAAGAGAAATTCTGCAGTGCTTGTGAGGATGACCGAGTGTTAGAATGCGAGATTCGCTAAACCATATACAAGATAATGATTTGGGTGCGGGATGGATTGATCACCATACAGACTTACTCTTATTATTCGCCTTGCTATATGGGATGGTAAATCTGAGTGACCTACCCATAATAGAGCGACGATGATATCAAAACCTTGTTTGAACCTTAGAATGGTATGACAAATTTTCCCCTTGTATAAGGCAGCTGTTGCCAATCATAGGTCATACGGTGAGAATGAAGCCCGGATCCATTTTCCTGCAGGGGAAACCATAAATGGTTGACCACCATGAGATATCAATAATTGTTTAGTATTGGCACCAAAACCGTAGGCTAAGAAGACCCATTCATGGAAGAACCTTACCAAGATGAAAGGACAGAACTATTGAGGAAAAGGTTATGCCACTGCAGGAAGAGCCCAGAGAAGGAATTTTCTCGAGAATCTAAGAAGACCGGCCCTGTCAACAATAAGGATGGAGTATATGAGTTTTGATGGAACCGTAACCATGCTTCTAAGGGTGGTAGCACCCCAGACCCTTTGCGATGATCGATGGATTTTGAGAAGACCCCCGGCCCTAACCTATTTATCTTGCTAGCCTCTCCGAATCTTGAGGATGAGATTCATTTTAAGGGTGGTAGGTTTGTAACATCCCAAAATTCTAAATTTTGGAATGTTATATTAAATAGATAGTTTTGATTGATTGTTTGATTGCTTGTGTGAAATCGAGTGAAATTTGATACTTCTGAAAGTTAAATGAGAGGGAATAAAAGGACTTTCCATGAATTCAAATTATTTTCACCACAAAACCCTCGAGAGAAGATGACATGACTTCTTCCATTTAAACAAATGAAAAGGATTTTTGAAAATATTTGAATTCCATTTGGAAATATTTCAAATTCAGAAACTTCAAGAAACTCAATGATTTTCTTGGGAGAAGATAAAATGACTTCTCGAAAACATATGAAATATGACTTGGAAGTTTAAAAGGATCAAACTTAAAGTCCTTTTAGAAATTATTTTCAATTTGGAGTTATTTGGGTTTTATTCAAATTATTTTTATCCAAAAATAGAATATATGGAAAATAGGGCAAAATGATTCCCTACATGAGAAAATTGGAGAGCAATAAATTTGAAATCATTTTGGTATTTTTAAAATGATTTTATTTGGTTTTATTGCAGCAGTAGCACTATTTGATTTATTTGAATTTTTGTAGATTTTATTTGACGCCAGAAAAATGTTCTAGTCGTAGAAATCCTTTTTTGAAAATTTTGATATATTTATTTTATTTGGTTTATTTGGTTTTATTTTTACTCTCTATAAAATTTTGTAAAAAAAACACTCTCTTCGGGCCGACCGAACTGGGCCGCGCCCAGCCCAGCCGGCCCTACAGCCCAGCTCGCTGTGACCTCCGTCCTCGAGCGGGACTCCGCTCAGGTGTCCGTCCCCGCCGCGCCACCATGACAGACCCGGTCCCCCGCTGCCGCCAACCTTGCCCCTCGCCCACGCCTCCCGAGGCCCGTGGCCTTTAAAAGGCGAGGCCGACCCCCTCTCTCCCCTCTCTCTACTCCTTTCATAGCTCCACCGCCACCACACTTGCCGAACCACCGCCGCCGCCGAGAACCGCACCGCCGTCCGCTCGCGCAGCCGTCGCCCTCGACCACCGCCGACGCCGCCATCGCCTTCGCCTCGTCAAGCCACGCCTCCCCGTGGTTTCGCATGGGCTAGAGGACCACCGGAGCCGTCGCCCCGACCACACCCGAGCCGTCGCTGCCGTTTTCCTCGCCGTCGGTGCCGTCCGCCGCCGCGGTAAGTCGCCGGAACCGTCTCGTCCGTCTGATTCCCCTTCTACAACTAGGATTGGGTCTAGGTTTTTCTTTTCTTTTCGAATCGTTATCCTATAATTAGTCCACACTCGTGAGATTAGATCTAGAGTGAACGTTCTTTATTTAGTCTTTTATTTTTCTGTTATTTTTTGCCAGGGACCTATCCGCGATTAAAGTTTTTATAGTTTAGCCCCTGATCATTAATCCTTTGTAACTTTTTACCCTTTTATCCAAATCCAACGAAACCAACGCCCACTTCTTCTCTATGTTCCCCTCTATCCAGTAAAACAACTTAAACATGTTCCTGAGAGTTTAAAATTGGAATTCAAACTGATTTGTATTTGAACTTCGTTTGATCGTAACTCGAGTTTTATAACTCCGATTTAGTTTATTCTTTTTGCTAATTGAAGCCTTGACCTAAACTTTCTGATAAGACCAAATCCACTCAATTTTGGTACTGTTAGAAATTATTTTCTGTTGAAAGAGTTAATTGCTTGTTTTTGAAGTTTTCCAAGATCTTTTCTTCGATTCTTTTGCATGATTGCTTATGTATGCAATTGCTTGCTCACGATAGATTGACCGGAGTGTGACGAGTAGAACTATCACGAGTTATGAGTGTGAATCATCTTCATCAATAGTACAGGCAAGTTCACACTTTGATCATATCCCTTATTACCTAGTTTTTATGCATTGGTACAACCCTCAAACATTGCATGAATAGGATTTGATGACATGTGGGTATTGGGAAGTAGATGATGAGGTAGTACCTATTGCCTTTTATTTCAAACCCTAGGAGTTACTACTACGTTATGCTTATACTGCTATGCTATGCTCGTAGACGTGGATTGGTTCTTGAGAGAATTCATGGAAGTTGTGAGAGACTATTGTCAATTAAGGGTTTAACTTAAGGTGGCTACTTTAATACATATCTGGGTGGATTGGTAGGGGCACCCTTGGGATACCAGTGGATTGCCTGGACACCTGGGGAATGCAGTGTTGTCCAAAGAGATCCCGGGGAATCCGTGTGATCATCCTATATATCGTTCGCCACCCAGGCTCAAAGGGATCATAATATTATTCATGCTAGAAACTTCTGTGTGCAGCCACAAGCCATTATGGGCTATGGTTCACCACCCATCCAGTTATTCTCCGGTGACGGCAGCCTCACACCACAGTCGAAGCAGTCAACCCACTTACTCCCCTTGGCATGGGCATCCACTGGCGCGTCTTCCCCGGCTTTGCGTCGTCCCCTTACTAGGCCTCGCCGTTGTCCACCGCCCTGGTGCTCTCGGTGCGGCATGGTCAATGTGGTCAACGAACGACTTCCATCGGAAGAGTACTGTACGTGGAGAGGCTGACAGCTGGGTCCATGGGCGCAGCAAGGAAGTGCCTCCTTATGACGCGCAAAATAATTATTCCTCCACCTGACAGTGAGGACCCACCGGACGGTCCACCGTATTTCGTGAAAAAAATGTTTCCCCCTGACTACTGGCACCGCACGCAAGGAAGTGCCTGGCAGTCGGGACCCACCTGGTTGAAGCGTACGTAGCGTTGTCATTCTAGTCGCGAACGTGTACGTACATACTGGTCGATGTAGAGGCATGCACGTGTCGTAACAGAGGCACACACGTATCATGTACACGTACGTACATCGGCTAGGGTGCAAGAAAGTAAATCCGGCCACGTACATACATACAGGCGCGGTCTCGAAGCCTACTCGCGCATACGTACAGCCAGGGCTCGTTTACATGGCTGTGGCTGGGTCGGAATGGAGAAACTGCATCGTCGTCGTGTTCATGGGGAGGCAACAGAATGCGTCATGTTCATCGGCAGGCAACGAAACGCATGCTGTTCATCGCGAGCCAACCGGCTTGGACGGAACAGCCGATGGAAATGAGGCCTGACGTACCGCAGAATGGAGGAAACGGACCTCCTAGGGTCGAAACGGGGTCCGGTTGTTCGAGAGGGGTGTGGCGTACCGCAAAATGGAGGAAACAGACTTGTGTTGGAGCGTTACGGTCAAAACGGGGGTCTTGTTCATCGGGAGGGGTGTGGCGTACTGCAAAACGGGACTCCACGGGATACTGTTCATCTCCATCGTCGACTGCCTCCAAAGGCTACTATTCATCCACCGTCGACTGCCTCCACGGGCTCCTGTTCATCCACCGTCGACCTCCTCCAGCCTCCACCTACGACTATTCATCCATGGGCTCTTGTTCATCCAGCCTCCACCGCGCGCTCCTCCACCGACTAGTGTTCAACCAGCCCTCTCCACAGGCTACTGTTCAACCACCCCTCCACGGGCTACTGTTCATCCAGCCCTCCACCGGCTACTGTTCAACCAGCCCTCCATCGGCTACTATTCAACCAGCCCACCATGGGGCCCTGTTCATCCAGCCCTCCATGGGGTCCTGTTCATCCACCGGCTCGATCGATCGGGATCCTGTTCATGCAGCGGCAACAACCACTACTACCATGGGGTCCTATTCATCCAACCCCCACCGGGAATTGTTCATCCAAACCCCCCAACAACGCTCACTATTCATCAAGGGAAGGAGGCAGTAGTGTTCGATCGGCTTTAGTTAGCAACAATATCGAAGGAATCACTCGGGTTTAGTTAACAGCAAGGGATCGATCGATCGCTCGGGTTCAGTAACGCGTAGCCTGCAGTGCAATCGCTCAGGTTCAGTTAGAGCGCAACGCCTCGCACACACGCGTGTACGTACGTGAGAAACGTGCATCGCTTGGCCCCCGACCACCCACCGTAACCGGGAACTCCCCCGATATTTTCCTCGCCCTCGCTTCTACCACGGTTTTCTCCGTCATGGACAGCCCAAAGAATGTAATGCAGCTGCATGTCTGGCCCGCCCAAGACGAGAAGCCCATTTTCAGTCATGATTTTTTGTCATAGAAGTAGGATCCTACCACATCTATGATGATACCGGGTTTTGTCACAATTATCATCTAGAAGTGTCATAAGCATGACAGAAAAAAAATCGTTCGGCACAAAATGTCACGGATGTGTCTTTTTTTGTAGTGGTAAAACAAAACCAGCAAGACCTCCCAACGTGCCGACACCGTGATAGTGGCCGCACGTATCTCGTCTCAGGCCATGATTGGATAAGTCAGCCTTTGAGTAAAACTAATCCTCGAGTTGCCCCGTGGTGGCCCCATAATCTGCCCGTTTTGGACCAACACGCATGAGCAGCATAGGCCCGGGTTTTTAGTTAATTATCCTCGAGGTCCGAAAAGTCCCTATGCAAGTTTTAGTTATTACTAGGCAAATGGCAAAACCAATGTTGGGCCTTGCTGGAAGAGTTTTATTCAAAGCGAACTGTCAAGGGGGGGCCATAAACCTCGACTGCGTTTGAAATGCATTATCAAGGAACATAACACTGGTATGATGGAAATTAAGGCGGCAAGAGTGGAACAAAACACCATGCAAAATACTAAGTCTTCCACCCTTCACTAAATATATAGATGCATTAATTAAATAAGAGATATAGTGATATTCCATGGTATCCATGTCCCAATATGGAACAACCTACAACTACACCTGCAACTAGCAACACTATAAGAGGGGTTGAGCAAAGCGGTAACATAGCCAAACAAGTGTTTGCTAGGAAGTTGGAAAAGTTTAGAGGCTATTTCATGGAAAATTGGGAGGCTTGATAAACAAGTGGTGGGTAGCGCGATATAGCGATAGCATCGAAGCTACTAGCATAGCAAAGATAGTAGTGAGATCCAAGGTAACGGTCATCTTGCCTAAAATCCCGCTAGGAAGAAGAATGAATCCATGAAGTAGATGAATGAACATAGTCGAACGAATCCTCACAATCGTAACATAACTAGAACTATCGAGAAGCACATCGGAAAGAAGTAACAACATGGTAAAGACACATATCATAACCATGGCATGATGCACAACCAAGTATGATGCATGTCCGGTTTAATGAGTCATGGCATGGTAAAGTGCAGCAAACAATACTAAAAATTAAGTGGAGCTCAATATGCAACAAGGTGCATATTGACAAAACACCACATTCAATTATTTATTTCATTCTCGTTTATGTACGAGACAAGAATAAATGTTGGTTAACATGGCAAGACGTGAAGCATGAGCAAACTACCAATCTAGACAAGCTAAATGAGGCCGGAAACAACAAACAACAAGTTCAGAAAATCCCCATTTGCACAATTTGGATTTGGTAATGTTCTGCCCTAAACCATATTTTAGAGTTATTAAACATGCAAAGTAAATGCAGCATGTTTAACTATGCATTTTTTTACACCATTTACATATAAAATTCATTTAAAACAGAGCCACAGTTATTTAGATATGAATTAAACCATTTTAACATGTCATTTATGCAAATTAAATGCAAACAACATTTTTAACATGGATGAAAGTTGCATACTATGAAACTAGATGAAATTCTAAACATTTTACATATAAAAATCATTTTAACCCGATGCACGGTTAATGAGTTATTATATGCATGATGTGGAAGGACTTTTTTGTAAAACAGGCGTTCTTTGGGTAATAGACAAAATGGCAGAGCCTAAAACATAGACTCTGAGCCGAATCTGGACGAAACTGGGCCAACCGATCTGAGTGCTGGAGGCTCACCAGAGGGCCACTGGGCCAGGAGCGGAGGTAGGGCGTGGCACGGAGGTGAACGAGGCCACTGTGATTTGCAATGTGTGGCATGCGGCTGCTGGCAAATGGGACCAACATGGACGGAGTCAACGCAGGCTCGCACATCGCTTCCAGCGGGGCTCGACGAACGATGCAGGAGAAAGGTTGCGGTGACGCTGCTCCTACGGCTTTGGCCGGCAGCCTGCAGCAGTTCATCGGAGACGATGGCAGGGAGGCGGAGAGGAGGAGATGAGGTCGCAGGGTAGGCCGGCGAGGCAGGGGAACTTGGCGCGGCAGTGTCGAAGGCGAGGGCAACCGAATCCTGGGGCGGAGGAAGCAGAGGACAAAGGCGGACTTGGTGCGAGGTCCTGGCGATGGGGCGTGATGTTGGGGAGGCACACGAGGTGGACTTGGCGGTGATAGCGTTTTGGGCGAACTCCGTTCGTTCCCTGACAGAGAAGAAAATGAACGAGAGAGAGATCGAGATGTGAGAGGAGGAGAAAAGCAATGAAGGAAGGAAGGGAGAGAAAGACGACGAGGGATCCTTATGGCTGCTACTGCACGCCGGCAACAGTTGGCAGTGGTGGGACGTGGTGGCGGGGCGGCCATGGGAGGATCTTGGTGGCGCGGGGCTTCATGACTGCGAGCTCCTGGACATGGGAGGAGGTTTCCATCGGGCATGAGGAGAAGGAAGCTGCGGTGCGGTGCTGGTCCTCCTGGTGGTGCTCGATAGTGGAGGGAGCTCCGGTGGTGCTTCTGCTTGTGGCGGCGCTCGGTAAGCAGAGGAGGTTGCGGGCTCGCATGTGGAATGGATCAAGGGGAAGCTGGAGTCTGGTTGGGTGGAACTAGCAGGGGAGATCCCGAGGGGGGTTTGGTAGAGTTGCGGTGGCGGTGATGGGTGGATGGGACAGGAGGTCTAGGTTTTAGGGATTGGTCTAGGTTGTCCACAATATATATAGCAAGTGGGCTAGGGGTAGCGTCATGTGGTCCCTTCGGTCGTAATCAAACGGTCCAAGAAAATAGGCAATAGGAGTCCAAATAATAAACCGAAGATATTTTAGGGATGTTTGGGGATGATCCGGACTCATCGGTCATGACTGCCTGGGTCAGGTTCGGGGGAGTTTTCTGACGAGGGCGAGCGGGTATGAGAGAGGTCGACAAGACAAAGGGGCCTGGCAATAGGTCAATGGAGACAAAGAGAGAAGCGGCAACTAGGAACGACTACGAGTATTATGAAAACACGCGGATGGAATGCTCATGATGACATGATGAAATGCAACAACCAAATGAAACACATGGCAACAACAAAATAACTGGAAGGCTTCTGGAGCATCGGTCGCGGGCCGTTACAACTCTCCTCCACTTACAAGAGATTTTGCCCCGAGATCTAGGGATGACAAACAGAGGAGGAAGAGGAGAGGTAATACTAAGTTGTTTCTTTGACAAACGAATTAAACCAAAGAACCTTGGTGGTTGAAAATCTTGAAAGAAGGATCAGAACGAAGTTGAAAGCATTTTCGGTTGAAAAAAGAATGAAGGAACACGAGGAGAACTTTGGAGGTCGCAAAGATATGAATCACGAGCAAAATGAATTGGAAAGAGTGTGGAGCCACTCCGGTTGAAACAGGATAAACAAGGGAGAGAAGAATTTGGACAGCACTCCGGTTGAAAATACAAGGATTTCGGCTTGAACTTGACAAGGGATGATACTTAACTAGAGATACAACACAATGCCTCCAAAACAAAAGAAAGAATGTGATGAAAAGAACGGAGAAGAGAACAACAACTTCTACCACAGACGAATTTGAAAAACATCCTTATGAAGAAGGGTTGAACGGAGTTGTTCAAAAATCAACAACAAAAAGATATGATTCCCGTGGACTTATGGAAAACATCTCAAAATTATGAGGTGACGACCGACCACTAAAGGAAACATTTGCTTGATTTAGATCGTCGAAGAGCTGAAAAACTTCTTCCACAAAGATGATAAAGAGATAACTTGGATCATAGATAAGCACCACAATAGCAACCATCCTTCGGATAGGATTTAGGTGAAATCTAACCAAGATAATTCCAACGAAGAGATTGATGGATTTAAAATTTCTCATTTTTGAAGACTTGTGAATCATGAAACTTGAACGGAAATTGCCAAGAATGACATAACAACAACTTAAAAGATAAGGTAGAAAGAATTGCACTTTGGAATGCAAGAAGACTACTTGAGCTCCTCCAACAAAATCTTGAAGAACACTTCGAGAATGAATTAAATCTTGATGAACCACCATGTTGAGCCATCGTGAGAACTCCGGTAATAAAAGAATGATCAAACAAAAGGAATGTTTAAAAAAACTCCGGTAGAAGCCTTATAATGATTCAAAATTGATATCACAAACAAACTCCGATAGAAAGAATTAAATCATCTCACGAAACAAGCATAAGAATTATGTCATGCATATCCTTCATCAATTTAAATTGATGACAATCAATGGATTCGGCATACTACTTATTCTCGTTGAAAGGTGTTAAGGAGATATATAACGCAAACTTGGGAAAGTCTTGAATGAACCACTGGTAGGATTTGGGAAGGACGAATGAATTGATACGATAACCGAGGAAGAGAACAGTTGAACAAACCATCATAAGAACCTGAAACGAACGAAGATACTTGAGGTAATTTAAATGAGTGAACGAAGAGATCATGAACTGACTAGAGGATATTTGAACGATACACTGGCTGAATTGGGGAATGAGAGTAGAATGTTGAGAACGAATAAATCTTATGAAATAATAGCCCTTGGATGATCAAGAAACAAAAAAAACTCCTAGAATGCTACAGATGGGTATGAAACGAATTCTTGATGATCAGAACAATTTGAGGGGATTACATGAAGCTTGAAATCATGAAACTTCAAGAGAATGAATAAAGATTTAAGAAAATCTCTTCTTTGATCTTCAACACTGAGAAAGAGAACAAAGAACTCCACCATGAGTTGTCGAGACACTCCGGATTAAAGAAAGAGGAAAGGTTGAGCCAAAGATGAAAACTAATTTGAAAACAATCTTGGAGGAGGCATCTGACTGATGAAAATTCATTCTTTTGTCAAATTTTAAATGAATTTGAGAATAACTCCGAAAAAAGAGAATAGTAAGGTAAGATCCTGGTAAAATACATGTGGGTTATGGGGCCACTCAAAAGAAACACCGTTGGGAATAATTTCTTGAAATAGAGATTGCACCGGTTGGATTAAATGGCCTGAATGAGGTAAGAAACACGAAATAGAACGAACGGATATTGAATGAAGGGACGAGCCTTCTGAGATTTCTTTAGCACTCCAGAACTAATGAATAGTGAGAAGTGAATGATTAAGAGGTGGACCAGCATGAGAAAGCATTTGAAAGGAGGAAAGTGATATGATCAACACCGAAAGCTTGCATTGAATCCACCGTAGAAAAAATGAGAATGATAGAATGATGAACTTGTAGAGCATCATCATGAGAACCACCAGGTAAGAATATTGAAGAAAAAGAATGAAGACACTTCACATGAATAAAATGGACACTTGATTAAGAAATCTGAGTCCTTAAAGAAAAGGGTGGGACGGTGGGAAAACAAAGGCAACGTGGGACAGATGAAATAGACATATTCTCAGGCTTCTCAACGTCGCTCGTATGGAATAACTTGAAGATAAGTGCTTTGGTTGGGCAAGAATTGACATGACAATCTCGATGATAAAGAAGGATTAGCACTCCCATAGAAATATGAGAACAACGCTTAGGAAAGGTATGGAATCGACACTTGACATTGAAGCAACTCGAATACCACAACTCTAAACAAAACAAAGGATTGGCTTGCAGAATAAACTGGAAACAAACATGTGATAGAGATTTTGTCCGAAATTTTCATGGCGGAGCCCACACGGGCTCAATCATACAACACCATCATGTACAAGGCAGTGCAAATGTCATACGAAGCGTACCCGAGTCAGCATAGCCCAGGATTCTTTAAGACACAACGAGACCACTTTAAAGCGATAGTGGACATGCGGACCAGTAGACGTTGAACCCCAATCTCGTATCATGCATCTTTCGAAAAGATATTCTAGGTAACTACTTGAATTCCCACCTATGAACTCCCGAAGTTCTCTGGTATTGCAATCTGGTGTTGGGGATATAGGGAGGCACAAATATCTCACACAACTAACAAATCCTGGACTCCAACTGTATCCATCTGTCAACACATAACCAAGAAAACTTTGGAAATCATGTACCTCAGACCTTCGAAAACATTCAATATACTAGCCATGGCAATACATCTGATCACCCTCCCCAGTACTGGTGGCGTCAAACTACTCTCACCACAAAGAGTATAGAAGTGTTTTCGATGTTGGCGTCCTCTGGTATTCCGGAACTGAAACGATAAGCTCTGTGACGGAAACACCTTAGAGCTCAACTCCCCAGGACACTGCCACAAACACTAAATGTTAGGAGGCACCAAGACCGAATCCCTATCACAATGATATCCGAACGATTCCACAATACCCGCGTGATCCGAAAAAAGATTTGAGTGAAAAAAGGAGAGTAATGGAAACAAAACACCTACGTCACGAGTCCTCACCATAGCGACGAAGGGGATGATGAGTAAAAATAAATCCTACTCTTTGATATATAGCTAGACTCAAAATATTTTTTTCTAGACTCAATAACGGCAACGGTTCGATCAATCAAAGGGGCTCCTAAGGTCGGTAAGGCTCTGATAACAACTTGTAGCACCCAAGATGTGATTCTATCCCAATCACGTGATGAATTCATGATTGGGGAACAACCGCTTTTTGAACGCATAGTAAGGTGGATATCATTACAACATACCATGTACTAAATAGATGAGAATACAAGATAAAGGCTTACACTCGCCACAGGCTACAACATGAATACAACAGTTCATCAATACATAGCAATCATCATATAGAAGAGAAGGATCCGACTACGGATGAAATCAAACGAAAAAGAAGAACGACATCCACCATGCTAATCCCAGGCTCCCAACCCGAAACCTATCCCTTGATCGAAGAAGAACTCCAAACAAGGAAGCATCACTCTCACGTCAGATCATTGCATTACCTGTACCTGGAGCTGTTATTGTAGTAATCTGTGAGCCACGAAGACTCAGCAATCCCATTACCATGGGTATCCAGACTACCAAAACTTAATGGGGTATGGAATGGATAAGTGGTGAGGTTGCAGAAAGCGACTAGGCATTGTATGGTGGCTAACTTACGAGTACAAGAGTAAGAAGAGAAACTACGCATAACTGTCGCAAACTAGTAATGATCAAGGAGTGATCCTGAACTACTTACGTTTCAAACATAACCCCATCGTGTTCTCTTCTCGAACTCACTCGAAGAGAGACGGTCATGGTTACGCACACAGTTGGTGTATTTTAATTTGGATCTGGTTTCAAGTTCTCTACAACCGGATATTAAAAATTCCCATCTGCCACATAACCGCGGGCACGACTTTCAAAAGATCAAACCCTGCAGGGATGTTCCACCTTAGTCCATCACTAACTCTCATGATCAGCGGAGGAAAAATCCTCCTCCCAGAACAACCCGATCAAGCTCGGAATCCTAGTTCATAAGAAATTTCGACAATCATAAAACAAAACCAGCAAGACCTCCCGACGTGCCGACATCCTGATTGTAGCCGCGCGTATCTCGTCTTAGGCAATGATCAGATAGATCAGTCTACGAGTAAAACCAATCCTCGAGTTGCCCCGTGGTGGACCAACACTCATGAGGTGCACTAGCCCGGGGTTGTGAATTAATTATACTCGGGGTTCGGAAAGTCCCGATGCAAGTTTTAATTGTTATTAGGCAAATGGTAAAATCAATGTTGGGCCTTGCTGGAAGAGTTTTATTCAAAGCGAACTTTCAAGGAGTGCCCATAAACCCCGACCGTGTTAGGAACGCAAAATCAAGGAACATAGCACCAGTATGATGGAAATTAAGGCGGCAAGAGTGGAAGAAAACACCAAGCAAAAGGCCAAGCCTTCCACCCTTTATCAAGTATATAGATGCATTAATTAAATAATAGATATTGTGATATCCCATGATATCCATGTTCCAATATGGAACAATATGCAATGGCACCTGCAACTAGCAACACTACAAGAGGGGTTGAGCAAAGCGGTAACATAGCCAAATAACGATTTGCTAGGAAGTTGGAAAAGGTTAGAGGATATTTCATGGCATATTGGGAGGCTTGATAAACAAGTGGTGGGTAGCATGACATAGCGATAGCATCGAGACAACTAGCATAGCAAAGATAGTAGTGAGATCCAAGGGAACGGTCATCTTGCCTGAAATCCCGCTTGGAAGAAGACCGAATCCACGAAGTGGATAAATGAACGTAGTCGAACGAATACTCACAATTGCAACATAACCGGAACTATCGAGAAGCAATATTGGAAAGAAGTAACAACATGGTAAAGACACATATCATAACCATGGCATGATGCATAACCAAGAATGATGCATGTTCGGTTTAATGAGTCATGGCATGGCAAAGTGCAACAAACAATACAACAAATGAAGTGGAGCTCAATATGCAACGAGTTGCATATTGACGAAACACCACATTCAATTATTTAGTCCGTTCTCATTTATGTACAAGAAAAGATTAAAAGTTGGTTAACATGGCAAGAGGTGAAGCATGAGCAAACTACCAATCTAGGCAAGTTAAATGAGGCCGGAAACAACAAACAACAAGTCCGAAAAATTCCCATGTGCATAATTTAGATTTGGGACTGTTCTTCCCTAAACCATATTTTAGAGTTGTTAACACATGCAAAGTAAATTCACCATGTTAAACTACGCATTTTTCTACACCATTTACATATAAATTTCATTTAAAACGAAGCTACGGTTATTTAAATCTGAATTAAACCATTTTAACATGTCATTTATGCAAATTAAAAGCAAACAACATTTTTAAACATCTTTAACATGGATGAAAGTTGCATATTATGAGACTAGATGAAAAACATTTTACATATAAAAATCATTTTAACCCGATGCACGGTTAATAAGTTATTATATGCATGATGTGCATGGACTTTTCTGTAAAACAGGCGCTCTCTGGATTAATAGACAAAATCGCAGAGCCTAAAAAAATAGACTCTGGGCCGAATCTGGACGAAAGTGGGCCAGCTAATCTGAGCGCTAGAGGTTCACCAGAGGGCCACTGGGCCAGGAGTGGTGGCAGGGCACGACGCGGAGACGAACGAGGCCACTGGGACTTGTGATGTGTCGGTGCGGCTGCTGCCGAATCGGACCGACATGGACGGAGTAAACGCGGGCTTGCGTGTGGCTTCCGGTGAGGCTCGGCGAGTGATGCAGAAGTAAAGCAGCGGCGACGCTGCTCCTGCGGCTTTGGCTGGCTGGCTACAGCAGTTGACCGGAGATGACGGCAGGGAGACGCAGAGGAGGCGAGGAGGTCGCAAGGTAGCCCGGCTAGGTAGGGGAACTTGGTGCAGCAACGGGGAAGGCAAGGGCGACCAAATCCTTGGACAGAGGAAGCAGAGGACAAAGGCGGACTTGGTGTGAGTTCCTGGCGATGGGGTGTGATGCAGGGGAGGCACACGAGGTGGATTTGGCAGCGATAGCGCTTCGAGCGAACTCTGTTCGTTCCCTGGCAGAGAAGAAAATGAACATGAGAGATCGAGATGTGAGAGGAGGAGAAAAGAAAAATGGAGGAAGGAAGGGAGAGGAAGACAACGAGGGGTCCTGATGGCTGCTGCTGCATGCCGGCAACGGCTCGCGGTTGGCGGTGGTCGAGTTTCCCCGTGGTGGCCCCGCAGGCTGCCCGTTTGGGACCAACACCATCAACACTGGCCCCCCTGTTTATGTGGAATCAAGAATCCTCGGGTTCATGACGCCTATGCCAATTAATTATTTAGTTCAATATTTTTATGTTGGCAAATGTTAAAACCAATGTTGGGCCTTGCTGGAAGAATTTTATTCAAAGTGAACTTCCAAGAGGGGCCCGTAAACCCTCACCGTTTTAGGGATGCAAAATCAAGGAACATAATACCGGTATGATGAAAACTAGGGCGGCAAGAGTGCAACAAAACACCAGGCAAAAGGCCGAGCCTTCCATCCTTTACCAAATATATATGTGCATTAATTAAATAAGAGATATTATGATATCCAAGATATCCATGTCCCAACATGGAACAACCCATAACCACACCTACAACTAGCAACGCTATAAGAGGGTCTGAGAAAAGCGGTAACATAGCCAAACAACGGTTTGCTAGGATGGTCAAAAAGGTTAGAGGCTATCATGGCAATTTGGGAGGCTTGATAAACAAGTCGTTGGTAGCGTGACATAGCGATAGCATCGAGACAACTAGCATAGCAAAGATAGTAGTGAGATCCAAGGTGATGGTCATCTTGCCTAGAATCCTGCTAGGAAGAAGACCGAGTTCATGAAGAAGACGAACGGGCGTAGACGAACCAAGCGTAGTCGATTGAATCCTCATGATTGCAACGAAACAGGAACTATCAAGAAGAAGCACAACCGGAAAGAGGCAAACAACATGGTAAACACACAACACATAACATGGCACGATGCTCAACCAAGTATGGTGCATGACAATGCTATATGATACTACTCATGGCAAGAGATGATGCATAAAAGAACCCCACATCAAATCAAGTTTAAATAAGGCCGGAATCAGCACATAACACTTCCTGAAACTCCCCATATGCAAATTTCGAAATTGGTACTGTTCTAAAAAAACATTAAGTTAAATTTGCTAAACATCAAGTTAAAGTGCACCAAGATGATCTACGCGTCTTTCTAGTCAAGTTACATATAAAGTTCATTTAATTCGGAGCTACGGCCTAGAAGATATGAGCAAAACAATTTAAACATGGCATTGATGCAAATGCAAGCAAAACACAATCACAAACTCTCCAAAACATGGATAGAACATGGCATAATGAAACTGCATGCAAAACCAAGCAAGCTTCATATAGAGCATGACCAAAACGGAGCAGTGGATCAACACATACACACGAAACAAGTATCAAACACAATCTGTCCCAAACAGCAACTAGGCACTTTGCAATCATCAAAACAACATGCTACATGAATCATATGAGCACAAACTTGATATGTACTACAAGTACAAATTAAACCAATATGATCAATGCAAAAAGCAACTTTATAACACAAATTAGGATTTCGTGAAAAATAGGGCATACATGTGACATGTTGACATGTTGGAGGCATGAAAGGTTGATGCTAAAGTGCAAGATCCTAGCAACCAAAAGCATGGCATCAAAGTACAGGTTAAACATGGAAAAACATGATTACTAAGCATCTCCATATAACCCCTAGATAAATGACATTCAACAAGACAAGATTGCAAGTCTAACAGATTCTCAGACTTCGTGAAAAACATAGCAAGGCTGAAAACATATTCATGATGCATACTTTGAGACAACAAAAGTTTATCCTACAGGAAAGTTTCATTGCATTAAAGGGCATGGAAGGCATGTACGCATCAAGCACTACAAAACATGATCACTGAGGTACTTCTAAATATCAGTATAACATGTTTAAAACATCATGGCAATATTGTAAATGATAACAGACTTGGTGTAATTTACTGAACATGGTAGAGACAACGACAAGTAGACATGTTTGAAAGCTTGGTTAACTCAACATAAGGCATAGCATGGCAAGTGAATGTAACCAACATTGGGAAGGCATATCTGTTCAGCTACTCAAGGCAAGAACATGGTCATAGGATGCATAGAACACTAGCTATTCACATGGAAAAACTGAACTTACCGATAACAGACTGACAGAAACATTATTTAGCAAATTTAGGGCACAGTGATGATAAGCGCATGGACGGGTAGAGCATAACATGATCTATGAAAAATCCTTGCTAAGCATCTCCAGATTAAGCATGGATTTGCTACTGACATCAATTTAACATGGCAACATAAAATAGCAGGTGCAGAAAACACTTTGGATGCTTGTGATAATCAGCAACAACAAGTACTCTACTCTGCACGCTTGTGATAATCACCACAGATCACATAAAAAATACATGGATTGAGTAAGTGTAAAGATGGAATAAATATTCTCCTAAAAAAGGTTGGCATGATGCTCAAAAGAAAATCACACAAAAAGCTATGAAAAAGACAAATAGAGAAGTTACAACAGTTTTTAGCAGATTATATCATTTAGCACTTTTGAGACGAGGATTAAGGCATCAAGATGAAAGTAACATGGATGCAAACTATACCATCCTCTAGAGCACTCAGAGATGAACAATTCGAGATGTCATATGCGCAAGTCGGAGCAACGAGCACGGAGTTACGCTAGGTCAAACAAGTGCACATATTGATGGAAAATCTGGGACTGAGCCGAAATTAACCTCACGAAGATGTGGACGGAGTGGTGCGGGATGGCGCGGTGCGGGATGAGGCAATGGCGTTTGGATGGCAGACGTGGTGGGTCGGGCCGGTCCGCCCCTTCATTCGTCCTCACCACAAGAGCAGTGCTGCTCGGAACGCTTTGGGATGACGGGGGAGGCGAAGCCAAAGGCGGCGGCGCCTTGGCAACCCCCGCGAGCTTGGCCGGAAGAGGCATGCAGAGCAAGGATTAGTAGACGCAACAAGGGGATCAGGAGCCAGAAAAGGAGAAGGCTTACTCGTCGGTGGCGAAGTACTTCCGGCGCTTCAGCAAGCGACAAGAGAAGTCATCACCTAGGGCCTCCCTTTTCCTCTAGAGGGCCTCAAAATCCACACGGAAGCGGCCCAGGAGAAGAGCGCAAGGATCAACCTGTGATGAAGACGGAGCAGCAGAGTGGACCGCATCAGGGGCGCCTGCCTCACGCGTACTGCCAATCACCTCGCCAGAAGATGCGGCCGGGGCCTGAGGAGCCTCGGCCCCAGGCGCTGGGGCTAGCTGCTTGCCGCCCATGGCTTTAGCAGCGCGGACCTCAGGAGCCGTTCCCTCGAGGGCATCGCCGGGCGCAGTCACCTCATCGGGAGCCTTCTTGGCCTCCGTCACATCATGCCTCCCTGCTCCGCCACTCAAGGAGGATTCGCCTTGACCGACCAGAAGGGGGGTCACCACCACAGGGTTCTCGCGATGCCCTTGGAAGCCAGCGGGGCGCATCCCCCATTCGTCAAAGGAGGGCATCTACTTCACGAAGTCGTCCCTGTTCTAGCAAAGGTATAGCAGGGCCCCTCCCCGCTGGATGCTAACCGGGTTGGGGTCACCGGTCAGGGCCAGGAGCACTGTCCTTAGCGCCCCAGGTGCCAGGTCTTCTTCCTGGAGCCTCATGCGATCGTCATGCCCGCTAAAGGCCCACATTCGGCGGGAATGGAGTTGGAGAGGAGCAATGCGGAGAAACAGGAACTCCTTCACCACCTTGGGCGCCGTCACGCCGAGCGATCTCAAGAACGTGAACGGCGCCAGACGAAGGCGAGCCGGGGGCTCACGAGCGTCTCCTGGCCCCAGCCCGAATTGGGTACAGCAGGCAAAGTTGGCTTCGCCAGCAGGGGGCCGGGCACCCCGACATCGACGTACAACCACCGCTCGCGGAACCCAGCAGGAGGCGAAGGAAGCTTGAAGTCGATCCCCGAGGCCGCAGTCTCAGACGCGGCGACGAAGCTCACGCACGCTGAGCATTGAGTGGGGTCATCAAGGCGCAAAGAGAAGAAGTGGCGCAGCAAGGCGACGGAAGGAGGGATGCCCATCATTGCCTCGCAAACAAAGGCGAAGACCGAAAGGAGGGCGATGGATTCAGGGCCCAGATGCATCATATGGATCTGGTAATGAGAGAGGACAGCCTTGAAGAAATCAGAAAAGGGGGGAACCAGACCCGCCCACAAGGCATCAGCAAAATAATGGACCTCGGTGATTATCCTGTCGGTGGGGAAGTGAGACGTAGACTAGGCCGTCGTCCTCCCGCACTCGTTGAAGATGGTGGCCAGAGCCGGGCTGAGCTTATCCAGGCACTCTCGGTTGAGTATGGTCGACCGGCCGACGGCGGGGGCCACCGACGGCGGCGAGCGAGATGGAGGCATGGGTCTCTTCCCTTTCTCCTTCTTCGTCGGAGCCATGACGATGAAAAAGAAGGAGAAGATGTGAGATGGGATTGGAGGCAAGAGTCGGAGTCCGAAGGGAGGAAGAACAGGGGACGGTCAAGCAACAAGAAGGGGAGTGGATGTGTACAACTGCGGGTCCGCCTAGCAGGGCGCAAAATAAGGAAGCGTGGGGGAACAGTGCCGCCCACGTCCAATCAACCGCCACGCGGCGCCCGAGGCCGCAGGCTGTTAGGGCCCGCGGCGCTTCATCCTTGCCCTTTCGCCTTTCAGCACGACCAAGTCCATGTGCGCCTTGGGCCCGGGGGCTACTGTCGGCGTTCTGGGAACGGGGGTCCCCAGACTTGCCTGCCTGCGGCCTGCGGCGTGGCTCAAAGGGGGCCCAGCGCGGCCCATCTCCATCAACACAAGACCCAAGACCCTCGCGAGGGGCCAAGCCTCGCGGGGCGGACGACACGGTGCTTCCTCAGGCGCGGCCTCATCAGGCTGGCTCATGAGGAGGCAGAGAGATCAAGGCAGGGTACCTCGCGAGGTGCCCATGACGCAAGCCATGACGACCAAGGGCGCCAGGCGGACGCCAGCCCGCGCAGTGTCCTCCCTTTCCTCTTTGGTGCAAAGGGGGCAAGCGCAGGCGAGAGGATCAAGCAAAGGCATCCATTTCGGTGCAACAAGACCAAGACCAGTCCAACGGTGGGAAGGAGGTCATCGTGGAGCCCAGAACGGCGTCATCACAGGGCCTTTGGCAGGCGAGGACCAACTTTGGTCAAGATAAGTGTACTGGATGTTCCCGTTCGAATTGGCCAATTGTTGGCGCCCTTCCCGCTCAATATTTGGGAAGAGGCCCAGGGCCCTTGCCTATAAATAGGACTAGCCACCCCCAAGGTAGAGGCGTCTGGGATCCAGGATCCGAGCAAGGAGAGAAAGAGAGAGAGAGAGTGAGAAGGGCGGCTGAACTCCCCTAGCAGTTCATCGTCCCAGCTTGAACACGCCCTCGTGAGGCTGTTCTCCCTTGTACTATTCATCATCATCAGCCCAAGAGGCAATCCACCCACCACAAACTAGAGTAGGGTATTACACCACAATGGTGGCCCGAACTAGTATAAACTCTGTGTCCCTTGTGTTGTTCTTTTAGTAGTTAGTTCCTTGCGAGATGGAGAGGTAGTGGGCAGAATCACCGCGCGCACCCCAGAGTTCGAACCTTAAGGGTCTGCTGGAACCCGAAATCCGACAAACGCCATCCTTGGGTACCCGGCGCTGGCCAAGTTCATGGCCGTGACTCGTCATGGCTACAATGTTCTCAAGATGCCAGGAAGTGGCGGAGTCATCACGGTGCCCTGTGAAGAGAAAGACGCGGTGTGTTCCCTGGGACGAGCCTTCCAGGCCGCGTCATTAGAAGACTCGGATCGTGGAAGCAGGAGGCTTCCCGAGACCACCCCAAGAAGAAGATGACATCATCAGGACCGACCCCTCAGGAGGCAGGCCCTTCAGGGCCCGTGCCTGTCCAGGAGGATCCTCCCTCCATCGCATAAGAAAGCGCGCCCGGAGCCCTCCTCAGGCAGGGCTCGGGGGCTCTCGCCTAGAGGGCCACCGACCTGGCCAAGGTCACGAGGGAGGCGCTTGGGCACCACATGGAGACGTGTTTCGAAGCACATTTCCCTCAAGAAGGAGTGAAGCACGGAGGGTCAGACCCTTAGGAGTTCGTCAGCGAAGCCATTCAGGAGCTACAGGAGTCAAGAGTCATGAGAGGCGGCCGCCGCCTACCAGCAGTGGTCCCCCATCCAGGCGAGGATGGTGGGCTGCGCGTCTGCGTCGACTTACCAGGGCTCAACCAAGTCGCCTCGCTGGAGCGCATCTGGCCCTCGCGAGTGGGGCGCTGCGAGGGTCCGCCCCACAACTATGTTCGCATGCCTTACGACTTGCCGAACGCGGCTGCCACGTACCAGCACCTCATGAGGGGCGTCATGGAAGCTCAAGAGGCCAGGCATTCCACAGCCCTGGCAGAGATGGAGACGGTCTGCGAGGAGCCGCCAGCGCCTCCGGACCCTCCCGAGGCCCCAGGGCCTGGGGGCTCATGAGGATCGGCTTCCGCAGCCCACCGAGTCTGCTGCACCAACGCTGCTTCGTCTTCAACATCATCAGGTGACATCTCTCAAGTTTCATTTCCAGTTGGGAGCACCCCCCAGGGCTGCATTATTCCCAGGCCGCGTGGGTCCGTCCCAGCAGCATGTATCCCTTTTATTTCGTGTCGTTAGCTTACTTTGTTGGGGGCGCCCCTCGGGCTGCATCATCCCCAAGTCGCTTGGGCCAGACCCAGCGGCATGTAACCCTTTTGCGTTTACTTCCGGCTATGCATTCAACCCACCATGCTTGATTATTTGATGCCGGTCCACGGCACCTCTTCTTCTCCATGTCGACCACTTGCACGTTAAAGGGGGGGTGCCTGAGCATCGTGACTCAGGGCTCTTACTGGCTCTCCAGCCCTCACCCTCTGGCCTTGTCCATTGCATCGCGACCTGGCATACCAGCGACGGCTGAGACTAGCTCGAGGGCCGGGACCCGAGGACATAGAGTGTAGGCATCTAACCCAATTTGCAGGAACACATCATAAGATAAGGCCCAGTGCCAGGCGCAACCCGCCTAGAGGTAGGGCCCCGTGAGTCCCGCGCTGGCTCACGGGTGCCCAGATACACCTCACCAGGCCCTACCGTGCCAGTCATGTGTCAGGGCGGGGCTGTACACGCCCCGGGGCTCCTCCCGGAGGGGAGCCCCCTCCCACGTACCAGTGGAAGCACCATGCTCCGCGCTGGCTGACGACACTGCCGAGGAGCGGCTATGCCCGTACACATACGGAAGCGCTATGCTCCGCACTGGTGATAAACAACTGAGGGTGGCCCCCGGGCCTCATCAACCTCAGGGAGCCAAGAGCTCAGTGTCCAGCCTCATCGTAACGCCTCCCCCCGGGAGTGCCGCGCGAGGGGGCTGTGCCTGGGTCACGCCCGGGCGCACGCCACCCAGCCAGGCCCCTCGGGCCTGGTTCATCACGCGTCTCTCCCCGTGCGGAGCCAAGGTATGAAGGCGGTTTGAGCGTCAAGGGGGACTCCTGAGCATCGCGACTCAGGAGCCTAACTGGTTCCGTAGCCCCTCACTCCCCAGTTCCGAAAGGCTAGTGCTGGGTCAGGTACGCGCGGGGCTGGGCTCTGCAGACGTAGAACGGTAGATCCACCCACATCTCACCTCCCTACTTGCTGTTCATGCGCCAAGGGGGACCCCTGAGCATCGCGACTCAGGAGCCTAACTGGTCCTGTAGCCCCTCACTCCTTTAGTTCCGAAAGGCTAATGTTGGGTGAGGTACGCGTGGGGCCGGGCTCTGCCGACGTAGAACCTAAGCAAGTAGGAAGGAAAAGCGTAAACTTCAAGGGTCGCCTTCCTACTTGCTGTTCGTGCGCCAAGGGGGACTCCTGAGCATCGCGACTCAGGAGCCTAACTTGTCCTGTAGCCCCTCACTCCTTTGGTCCCGTCCTAGTTTCCGGTCGGGGCTAATGCTGGGTGAGGTACGCGCGGGGCCGGGCTCTGCCGGCGTAGAACATAAGCAAGTAGGAAGGAATAGCGTAAAATTCAAAGAATTCAGAAGCAAATATTATAGTCTATACTGTTATCTCGACGCCAAACGCAAGTTTAAACGCCTCCCCGAGGCATGATACATGTGCAGGAATTGAAAACAGGACAGGAGCCACGATACAATCGCCAGACGACGGTGGAGCAGCGCGGGGTGGCTTCACCTCATGGAGCAGCAGGGTCGGAAGCGCCTGGCTTCGGCTTGGCGCTGAAGGCCCGGAACTTCCCCAGCAGAGCCTCCGCGCGACCCTTCACGGCCTCGGCAGCGGCAACAGCACGCTCACCGCTCACTGGCTCTAGCAGGCTGTCGAGGTCGATATTGGGGGCGCGAAGGTGGATGTGGGCGAAGACCCGCATCAGCGCTGCAGAAGATAGGACATGTGCCTCGGCCTCGGCCGTGGGGCCAAGGCCAAGGGCGACATCCTCAAGAGCCCGAACCAGGAAGGGAAGCAGCTTGGCGGGGCCGTCCTCGGCGCCGGCTAGCGGGCTCTCCAGGCCGCTGGCGTAGAGCGTCTTCAGCGAGGCCCGGGCCTTCTCCTCCATGTCTGCGAAGGCCACGCAATCCTCGGCAAGAACCCGAGCCTTGCTGTCCAGCTCGACCTTCCTCGCCCCCAACTCCTACTCCAGCACGCGCAGGCGGTCGCGGCGTTTCTTGAGCTTGGCCTCTCGGACCTCGACGGCACCTCGCGAGCCTTCACGCCCTCTTCTTGCTCTTGGCGAAGGCGAGCCTCATTCGCGAGCTGGTCCCGCAGGCCTTGCAGCTCGCCCTCCAGCACCTTGCAGCGACCACGGACGTCGACCACCTCCCCTTGGGCCGCGTCACGAGCAGCCTTCGCCTCAAGGGCGGCCTGCCTCTCCTCATCACAAGTCGTTGAGGCCTGGACCAGCGCCGCACGAAACGAAGCGTCAGAGCGAATCCATCCTGAAGCCAGCTCCAAGCGCCCGGCCACCAAGGGAGGGTCGGCGCCAAGAAGATCCTGCCGGAGCCGGTCTAGCTCGGCAGCCACATGATCCAGAACGGTGGGAGGAGTCGGAGAGACAGCAGTCGGTGGAGTAGGAGGAGAAGACGGCGGCACGACCACAACACCCTGAGGTGGAGCCTGCTGCACCCCGACGACTGCGGTGGCGGCGGCAGGCAAAGGCACCTCGGGAGTCACTTGGGCCATGGGGGCTGGGTTCGCCCCAGCCAGCTCGGCCAGACCTCGCGAGGACGACCGGGCAGGAGAGGCCCGTGCGTCGCGGGCACCTTCCTCCGCAGGCAGAGGCGCTGCCACGGATGTAACCTCAGGAGCCCCCTTCGGCTTCTTCGTCGCGGGCGCCAGCCTATCAAAGAGACGCGGACGTCAGACCTCAGCAGCAGAACAAGCAACCGATACAAGAGTCAAGCACTTACGGGTCGTCACCGGCGAGCTCAAGCTGCCTCCAGCCAAACTTTAAGCCTGAAAGCCGGCTGGAGGGATCGATCTCGGAAGCAGAAGGCGCGTCTGCGGATCGCCCCGGGACCGGGGCAGTCCCGCGGGGGATCAGCCTGGTCCTGTCCTTCTTCGGGATCAGGGGCGAGCTCCCGCTGCCCAGCGCGTCATCGTCCTCGTCGTCATCACTCGGAGAGAGGCAGAGAGCGCGGGGCCTGCACCGGGAGAGGGGAGCCCTCGACTCTCCGTCAGTCGCCTCGGAGTCAGGCCCCTTCCCTCGCTCCTCTCCGTCCTCCTCTTCACTGGAGTCGTCGGAGGACACGTCCACTGGTTCCTCGAGGGCTTCAGCGGGCAAGGTCCCGTCCCCGTTGAAGACGGGCATGGACTCCACCACTTGCTCCCAATCGTCGCGGAGGAACAAGGGCGTAGGAGCGCCCTCCAACCTCGCCACTTCGCCCTCGACCAGGGATTGGAGCACCGCGGCCAGATCTTCGTCGCCCAAGGCCGCGGGGCTCGGATAAGGCCTCCACATCGAAGGTGAGTACTGTCGAAGTGGAGCCAGCTGGTGCTCCAGGAACTCCCTCAGCAGCGAAGCACCGGTCAGCTTCGCCGCCGCCAAGCTGGCCGGCCTCAGATCCGCGTCCATCTTCTCCAACACCGGCTTCGCACAGGGGTCCGTGAGTTCTGCGCGAGCCCAATCATCGGAGCTCGTGGGCAGCCCCATGGGCAAAATCAGCCGAGGGTGAATGCGCCCAGCATCAGCCAAGAACCACTTGCTCCTGAAGCCCTCAATCCTCTTCCCGGGCTTCGAAATGGCAATGGCGCAATTATACGCAATGAAGCTCGCGTACGCGGAAGGAGAACCGCGGGAGACCCAGAGGGAGAAGTAGTGGCGCAGCAAGGCCACTGAGGGCTGCACCCCTACGTGAGCCTCGCAATAATAGGCGAAGATCGCCAGGAGGAGGACGGAGTTGGGATGGAGATGCAGAGCTTGTAAGTTGTAATGGCGGAGGACAGAGAAGAAGAACTCGGAGAAGGGAGGCACGAGGCCAGCAGTAATAGAGCTTACGAAGAGTGGATAAAAGGTGCTCCCTCGACCCTCAGGGGTGGCGGAGCCGGCCTTGAACACCCTCGCCCTGTCGATGCCCTGCGCCGCCGCCATCCGGCGCAACCGGGCGAGGCTGGCTTCTGACACATTTGGCGACTCCAAGGCGGACGAGTACCAGGCTCCGGCCGGGGGCTGACAAGGCGCCATGGCTTCTGGATCACGCGGTCGAAGCAGATCTGGATATTTGGAGGAAGGAAGGAGAGGCGCAAGAAAGGGGATCTGAGCAGCAACCGGAGAAAGCAGAAAGAGCAAAACTTGGGTAGATGCCGCTCCCTTATCAACTCGCGCGGTTGCGGAGGTGCCCACGTCCAATCAACCACCACGCGGCGCCCAAGGCCGCAGGCTGTTAGGGCCCGCGGCGCTTCGCCCTTTCCCTTTCTCCTCACTGCACGGCCAAGACCAGGCGCGCCTTGGGCCCGGGGGCTATTGTCGGTGTTCTGGGAACGGGGGTCCCCAGACTTGCCTACCTGCGGCCTGCGGCGTGGCTCAAAGGGGGCCCAGCACGGGCCATCTTGATCAACACAGACCCAAGACCCTCGCGAGGGGCCAAACCTCGCGGGGCGGACGACATGGAGCTTCCTCAGGCACGGCCTCATCAGGCTGTCTCGCGAGGAGGCGGAGAGATCAAGGCGGGGTACCTCACGAGGTGCCCATGATGCAAGCCATGACGACCAAGGGCGCCAGGCGGGCGCCAGCCCACGCAGTGTCCTCCCTTTCCTCTTTGGTGCTAAGGGAGAAAGCGCAGGCGGGAGGATCAAGCAAAGGCACCCATTTCGGTGCAACGAGACCAAGACCAGCTCCGCGACAAGGAGGAGGTCACTGTGGAGCCCAAGCCAGCCTCATCACCAGAGCCTTTGGCAGGCGAGAACCAACTTTAGTCAGGATAAGTGTACCAGATGTTCCCCTTCAAAATGGCCAATTGTTGGCGCCCTTCCCGCTCAATATTTGGGAAGAGGCCCAGGGCCTTTGCCTATAAATAGGGCTAGCCATCCTAGGGATCGAGGGACGAATCGATTTGCAATCAGACTGAGAGAGAGAGAGAGAGAGAAGGGCGACTGAACCCCTCTAGCAGTTCATCGCCCTAGCCAAGAACAGGCCCTCGTGAGGCTGTTCTTCCTTGTATTGTTCATCATCAGCCCAAGAGGGAATCCACCACACCACCACACTGGAGTAGGGTATTACACCACATCGGTGGCCCGAACCAGTATAAACTCTGTGTCTCTTGTGTTGTTCTTCTCGTAGCTTAGATCCTTGCGAGGTGGAGGTGTACAGGTAGGTAGGAAGTGTAATCTCCGCGCGCACCCCAGAGTTCGAACCTCAAGGGTCTGCCGGAACCCAAAATCCGACACCTGCTGCCATCATCATAGCTGCTAGAGGGATCAGAACCCTCACTCATCTGCACCTGCTGTTCAGACTTGTTCTGGCTGTCACTTTGGTCAGACATCTTGCAGGCAAACTGTCAGCACACCCTGTGAATAGATTATAGATGAGGTAGAGAAGATGAGCATCACAAAGTACAGGAGTTTTGCAAAACAGATGACTTAAAAACATAGTTTTAGTTCTTCACAGAAAGCATTTCAGATCTACAGATTTGTAAACTCGGTGATACCAAAGCAGCTTTTGGAACCTAAACTAGTGAACTTGGTCAGACCGAGTCACAGTTCGGTGGTACCGATACTGCTACGGTTTCACATAGAAATCGAACTTGGTCACACCGATTTGCAATTTTCGGTAAGACTGAAAGCGCATGTGCTCTGGCCTAAGCCAAATCGGTGAGACCGATTTCTACAACTCGGTCGGTCCGAGATGAATTCGGCGGAAACCTAACCCTAAATTTTAAAATCAAAACTAATCTATGGGGCGTTTTCGTTGGACAGGATGATTTCAATCGTGGCAAGAATCATGGCAAAGCAATGTGCTAAGAATCAGAGTTATGGATTAGCACAAATATCAAGTTTGTACCCTAGTTCGGCGGCGAACTTGCTACGGCAGCAACGGCAGGAAGATTGCCATTGACGGCGGCGGAGACCAGTGGCGGGAGGTCGCTGGCGGCGAGAGGACGATCCGGAGACTCGAGGAGGCAGAGCAGGTTACGCGCGGGCGAACAGGTTCGGAAATTTTTCCAAATTTTGGCCCGTCAGTATATATAACCTGACCCTGTCGGTGTGACCGAGTGGAACAACTCGGTGGCACCGAGATGCAAAACTGCAAGCAGTTACTGCAACTCAGTGTGACCGAAGGGTTCTAATCGGTCAGACCAAAATGCACAAAGAAGTTTTGGAAGTTTAAGTCTATGACGAATTGGGAACTCCGAGTGCTCCTCACACAGGGTGGTTTGAATCTGACTTGATCAAACTTTGTGATGTAGCATGAATAGAGTTTGAGACGAGAAAAGCATAGATATCTAGAGGGAGTTCTCAGGCATTCTTGTCCATCCATTTGGCAAAAGAGAAAAAAGCCAAACAATCAAAGCAACAAATGGATGTCCTTGAATGAGTAAAAATATGCATTCAACATGCTCACACAATAGAATGACAAATGAAATATGTGACAAAGCATGCACAAACACTCTAGCATCTATCAAATAATTGGCGATGACTAGGGCATCTATATATGAGTATATTGACTTAGGAGTCAAATGAGAACATTTGATCATAGGTCATACTCATCATTTAAGCGCAAGTGGGGTTACCACTTTTACATAAAGCATTGTTGTGTTCACACCATTAGTGTTGCTTTAGCTCAATTGATTAGAGTAAAGCTCCCCCTAGATGTGATATCCCCCCCTAAGAGGGATGAACTAACCTTGGGTTTTGTCGATGATGACTTCATGTAGGTGTTGAAGATGTGGATGCTCAAAGTTGATGTAGATCATTCTGAGCAATCCTTTGGAGTGAGTTGCACTTTCAATACCTACACGGGTAAGTCCCATAAGGAAAAAGCAAGGATATCCATAGACATAGAGTGATGTATACACATGTTGTCCATGGAAGCATTAGGTTACCTTGTCCCTTGTCTTACCAACAAGAAGGTTTGTGACTCCTTGAACTAGTGCAAGATATGGAAGTTGTTTACACTTGTCCTCGCCAAAATGATAAGAGTGAAGTATGTTGGCGGAGTCACCCTCAAGAACTCTCTAGTTCTTCTTCTTCGGGATCCACACCATCTTGATGGGAATCCTTGGAGTTGTAGTCGTACTTGATGAAGTAGAACTTGATGTGGTCTTGGGAACCCTCTTGACCAAGGCCTTAGGTGATTCTTCAAATGCATCAATTTCCTCTTGACTCTTTTCCTTGCCTTTTAGCTTGTGGTCTTGTGGTGGAAGATCATCTTGAGCTTGTGTCCCTTTGAAAGAAGTAGGATCATACTTCTCTTGTTGAGGAACAAACTTTGCCTTGGGGTATTGATCTTCTTCCCACTCAACTCCATTGGTATTGAACTTTCGTTCAAAACCAACACCTTGATTCTTCCGGTGTCTTCCTTGCTTACGTACAGTTTCCTCAAATTGGTTACTTCCGGCAAGGCTCTTGTAAACACCTTTCTCTATAATTCCCTTCAATAAGCTATTTCCTTTCTCAAGTGTAACTTGGCTAAGAGAATCATTAGTGGAATCAAGAGAACTACTAGAAGCAACAACATTGGATTACCATGATTGTTGTTACTACTAGATGAAGAATCTTTCTTGCTCTTGTTGCTAGATTTTACTTGTGGCATGTAAGTAAACAAGAGTAAATGCTTGGCAATGTAAGAAGAACTTTTCTTGCGAAGATCATCATTGATTGCCTTTAAAAACTCATGTTCTTGCTCAAGGTTGAGCTTTTCAAAGCGTAGCTTCTCATGAGTCTTTAAAAGTTCTCGATGATCTTCCAAGGTAGTTTCATGAGATAACTTAAGAGTGTTTAGTTATTTAGTTAGACGCTCAATTTCCTTCTTATCATCATCATTGGTTTTATCTTGATTACCATGATTAACAGCAAATTCATCATAGTTTTCATAACTTGAGTTGTCAACAAGTAAATCATCATCTCCTAGCAAATCATCTTCATCACTATTGAAATCAACATACTCGGGGTGTGTTACCTTACCTTTGGCCATGAAGCATCTCCCAATTCCTTCATTTGGTGATTCAAATATGTCGAAGGAGTTGGTAGTCACAAGTGCTAGACCGGCAACCTCTTCATCTTGAGTATATTCGGAGTCGGAGTGATAACTTCTTTTGGAGTGATGGTCGGAGTCGAAGCTGGATACCCATCCACCAACATGAGCTTGATGTCTTTTTTTGTGTATCTCCTTGATGATTTGTGCTTCCTTTCCGAATCCTTGCTTCTCCGAGAGGGTCTTCGTTCATAACGATCATCTCTACTCCTTCTTTCTCTTGGTGGTGATTCTTCTCTTCTACTTCTTCTTTTGGGAGAATCTTCTCTTCTTTTGTAGGGAGCCGTACACTCACTGGAGTAGTGTTTGGGTCTTCCACAATTGTAGCAATTACGCTCACGACTAGAAGATCTTTTGTCATTGTAGGACCTTGACTTGGAACTTCTTTCCTTGCTTCTACTTTTGTAGAACTTGTTGAAGTTCTTCACCATTAGGCTCAATTCTTCATTGAAGGTTTGTTTCTCACTTGATGATGTGGGAGCTTCACATGAGACTTTGTAAGCACCACTTGACTTGTTATGAAGCTCTTTCTTATCCTTGAGTGACATCTCATGAGCGACAATTCTTCCAATGACTTCCGTTGGCTTGAGATCTTTGTAGTTGGGCATCATTTTGATCAATGTGCATACGGTATCATATTTTCCATCCAAGGCTCTTAGGATCTTCTTGATGATGAATCTATCGGTCATCTCTTCACTTCCTAAGCCGGCAATCTCATTTGTGATGAGAGCAAGCCTAGAGTACATTTTAGCGACACCTTCACCATCCTTCATTTTGAACTTGTCAAGTTGACTTTGAAGCACATCCAATTTGGATTCCTTGACTGGGTCGGTACCTTCATGCATATCAATCAAAGTATCCCAAATTTCCTTTGCATTCTCGAGACGGCTGATTTTGTTGAATTCTTCGAGGCACGATCCGTTGAATAGAATATCACAAGCTTGAGCATTGTATTGTAGCATCTTCAACTCTTCCGCGGTAGCTTCACGGTTCGGTTCTCTCCCGTCAAAGAACTCACCTTGCAAGCCAATACACACAATATCCCAAACGGCTGAGTTATGTCCAGGAATATGTTCATCTTATGCTTCCAACTAGAAAAATTTGTACCATCAAAGTAAGGACCTCTACGGTGGTAATTTCCCTCGCTAGACGCCATACTCTCCTAGGTTGTGAAACCAAGGCTATGACCACCACAAGCTATGGAAATCAAAGCAAATGGAGACCAAAGCTCTGATACCACTTGTAGGATCAAAAGTATGTCTAGAGGGGGGTGATTACACTATTTAACCAAATAAAAATCTAGCCTTTTCCCAATTTTAGTTCTTGGCAGATTTTAGCAACTTTGCACAAGTCAAGCAATCAACCTACATATGCGATTCTAAGAGTATAGCAGTGGAATGTAAAACAATTGCATATGAAGGTAAAGGGAGGAGTTTATGGGAGGAAACGCAATGTTGACATGAAGATTTTTTATCCATGGTTCCGATAGGTGGTGCTATCGTACATCCACGTTGATGGAGACTTCAACCCACGAAGGGTAACGGTTGCGCGAGTCCACGGAGGGCTCCACCCACGAAGGGTCCACGAAGAAGCAACCTTGTCTATCCCACCATGGCCGTCGCCCACGAAGGACTTGCCTCAGTCGGGTAGATCTAACGAAGTAGGTGATCTCCTTGCCCTTACAAACGCCTCGGTTCAACTCCACAATCTTGACGGAGGCTCCCAAGTGACACCTAGCCAATCTAGGAGACACCACTCTGCAAGAAGTAACAAATGGTGTGTTGATGATGAACTCCTTGCTCTTGTGCTTCAAATGATAGTCTCCCCAACACTCAACTCCCTCTCACAGGATTTGGATTTGGTGGAAAGAAGATCTGAGTGGAAAGCAACTTGGGGAAGGCTAGAGCTCAAGATTTATGTGGTTGGAACGGAATATCTTGAGCTAAACACAAGTGTAGGTGGTTCTCTCTCAGAAAATGTATGTTGGAAGTGTAGGCATGTTCTGATGGCTCTCTCCATGAATGAAGAGTGGGTGGAGGGGTATATATAGCCTCCACACAAAATCTAACCGTTACACACAAATAACCAAACTCGGTGGGACCGATTCAGAGAACACGGTCAGACCGATTTGATTCAAAATGTGACTGTTTGGCATTTAGGTGGGACCGACATGTCAACTCGGTGAGACCTATTTCGTTAGGGTTAGGGCATAACGTAATCTCGGTGAGACCGATTTTGGTAATAGACAAACAGAGAGTTGGTCAGGCAAACTCGGTGGGACCGATTCGCTCATCTCGGTTGGACCGAAACATTACGAAAAGGAAACATAGTGTTTGCATTGCAATCTCGGTGGGACCGATCACTCATCTCGGTTTGACCGAAACGTTACGAAGGGAAACAGAGAGATTACAATCCCATCTCAGTGAGACCGAGATCCCTATCGGTTAGCCAAAAAGACTAGGGTTTCTGGCAGTGGCTATGTCAACTGAACTCGGTGGCTCCGGATATGAAATTTCGGTGGGGCCGAGTTTGACTTTTTGGTTTAGGACATATGTGGATGTGAGAAAGTAGTTGAGGGTTTTTTTGGAGCATATCACAAAGCACTTTGAGCAAGAAACTCATTAAGCAACTCCTCACCCCCTCTTGATAGTATTGGCTTTTCCTATGGACTCAATGTGATCTTGGTTCACTTAAAATGAAAAATGTAGAGTATTGTGCTTTCTGCTTGAACCAATCTTTTGTCCTTAGCATTTTGAAGGGTCCAGTTTCTAGTCCATGCCATGCTAATCATTGAGCTTTCCTGAAATATTTATCTTGAAATAGCATTAGCTCAATGAGCTATATGTTGTTAGGAATTACCAAAACCACCTAGGGATACTTGCACTTTAAATTACAACGACATTCATCATGATCATGGCATAAACACATCGGAAAGAAATATGCAAAACAATTATGATAATGCAACAAACACAATAAATGTCAGGATCCCGATTCTAAGTCACACCGATCTTGCATGTAACACATCATATCACTTTGCGGCCTCACGCACGGTATTCCCACGGCTGCCACCTTACCTGGCCCGGGACCATTTGCGCCTTTTGGCTCACGTATATGATAGTGTCGCTAGCATCCATATGACAGACAACCCTGGCCGACATGACTAGTCGTGAACCCAAAGTGGCACTAACTTACAGGGATAGGAATACATGAACCAACATCGAACGTGTCGGTCATCAGCGTGTGCATCCGAGCTGTAGCAACTGGGCTAACAGGACTCCGGGAACCTGGGCTTTAGCAGGCTAGCAGGACTCCAGAAGTCACCGCGTGACATTTCCCCGAAGGGACAGACATAGGAACGAAGTGGATCACATGCCGGCCAGTCTAAGTGTTCCGAAGCAGTAGTAACTGGGCTAGCAAGATTGGTAAACCGGGCTGTAGCAGACTACCATGGCTTAGTGGAAGCACTAGACTACATTTCCCCATAAGAGAGGCTACGAAGGATAGACAACTAGGCATCACAACAATATGCTCGATATGTGTAAATACAACATGGCATCACAACAAAACTCTACGACTCAAAGTATTTATTTAAAAGGCTCCGAAGAGCCATACATAACATATCCATCCAGGTAGGGGTCACACGACCCAACACTCAAGTCATACAAGCATACAAGCACATGCTGAAGCAAACTAGTCTGAGTACGGACAACTCCACACATAACATATCCATCTAGGTAGGGGTCACATGACCCAACACTCAAGTCATACAAGCATACAAGCACATGCGGAAGCAAACTAGTTTGAGTGCAGACAACTAGAAAGAAAGAAGGCTTGACGAAGCCTGTCTAGCTACAAAGGTCCTTCACAATCTCAGGGTCACCACCTGGGCAGCAAGTCACCCGCCAACGTCGAGGTCTACATAGAACTCATCGGAGGGGGTGGTGTTCTCCTCTGCAACAGTTTATTAAGCAAACATGAGTACAAAGGTACTCAGCAAGACTTACATCAGATCCTACATACATGCAACATTATCAACAAGGGTAGTGGAGTTTATCGCAGCAAGCCAGCTTTGACTCTTAGATATTCTACCCTACGATTGACAATATCTTGTAAATGATTTTTCGCACACGAGTCCACTAATCACCATCACAATACTCCACCGTGGATCCTCCCTCGTAATCCCACGAGAGGGCCATCCGCGGTACTCACACTTATCTTGAGTCTTTTAGGAGTAACCATTAACTTGTCTATGAACTATATAAGCGACCAAGTAGTCCTTTACCGCGGACGCGGCTATTCGAATAGTTTCATTACCCTGCAGGGGTGTACTTCTTCACACACGTTTCCACCACTTATCGCCGCTTACATGACATGTACTCGGCAACCTTCAAGCGAAAGTCCAGCGAGGGTGTCGGCCACGACCTGACTAAACACACGAGTCCCTAGTCCATGTTTATCGCCTATTCGGGTTCCATCCGCAAGGAAATCCGGCCGGGGTGTCCTCAACGGCCCCAAACAATGTGTGCAGGGTTCCCGAGACACCAAACGGGTGACTCGGTACACCGTTCCACGTGCCTACGACATCACAGCCCACCCCTAAGGCCAGCGCTGTGCACGGCCTCCAGCATACTACAAACACCACAAACTACTTGCAACTCCTGGACAGAGGACAAGGGCGGTTAGTAAGCCGAGAGGGTCAATTAAGGATCCCAATGCATGGTAGTAGCTGATCTTAAATCACACATATAGATCTCAGTTCTTAGGGACGGTTCCAATGAAACAACTCACCATGTACTCCTACATGGCTTCTCATCGATACCTTTACCAAAACATGTTCAAGACTTCACTCTCATCACCGACCCAAGCATTTCACTCTAGCCCATCACCCAGACGAACCAGACCTGACACGACTCTAAGCATAGCAGACATAGGATGGTAGGAAACACAAACATGGCTCAATCAACTCCTACACATGCTAGTTGGTTTCATCTAGTTACTGTGGAAAAGACAGGTCATGCAGAGGAAATGGGTTCAACTACCGCAGCACATAGCAGTTTGAAACGTTGTAGTCTTAAATGCAATAAATGAGAGGAGGAGCGAGAAGATGGGATTGTATCGATATGATCAACAGGAGTGAGTGTCATGCCCAATATGCGATCCTATCCGAGAGGAACTCGAAGGTCCCACCAAGGATAGAGCCGCATATTGAAACGCTTTTGCAAGGTGGATATCATTACATCGTACCATTACATAATAGTTAGGGATACATACAAGGCATACAAATGCCACAATAATACATCATACATAAGAATAACATCCGGCTATGGATGAAACACAAACAAAATCTCAAACGACACCCACCCTGCTAGCCAAGGCTGCCGACCAGGAACCTATCCCATGAACGAAGAAGAAGAAGAACTCCAAAACAAGCAAACAATGCTCTCGCGTCAAATCATTGCATTACCTGTACCTGCAACTTTTGTTGTAGTAACTGTGAGCCATGAGGACTCGGCAATCCCATTACCATGGGTATCAAGACTAGCAAAGCTTAATGGGTATGGAAAGGATAAGTGGTGAGGTTGCAGCAAGCGACTAAGCATTGTATGGTGGCTAACTTACGAGTACAAGGGTAAGATGAGAAACTACGCAAGCGGTCACAAACTAGTAATAATCAAAAAGTGATCCTGAACTACTTACATTCAAACATAACCCCACCGTGTTCTCTTCTCGACTCACTCGAAAAGAGACGGTCACAGTTACACACGTAGTTGGTGTATTTTATTTCGAGTCTGGTGTCAAGTTCTCTAAAACTCGATATTAAAAATTCCCATCTGCCACATAACCGCGGGCATGGCTCTCGAAAGTTTAATCCCTGCAGGGGTGTCCCTACTTAGCCCATGAGAAGCTCACAAGCCGCAAAGACAATCTTCCATCTCGGGACCCCCCGATCAGACTCGGAATCCCGGTGCACAAGACATTTCAACAATGGTAAAACAAGTCCAACAAGACCTCCTGACGTGCCGACACCTTGATAGTAGTCGTGCGTATCTCGTCTCAGGACACGACCAGATCCTCGGGTTGCCCTGTGGTGGACCCATAGTCTACCCGTTTGGGACCAACACCATGAGCACTGGCCCCCCTGTATTATGTTGAATAACAAACCTCGGGTACCGCTAACTCCCTATGCGTCAAATTTACTATCATGTTTAGTTATTACTTGAGCAAATGGTAAAACCAATGTTGGGCCTTGCTGGAAGAGTTTTATTCAAAGCGAACTGTCAAGAGGGACCCATAGAGAGAAGTGTGTGAGAACCCATCAACCGTTACTCACTATGTCCTAGTGTGCAAGGACAAAGCAACAAGAACTAACACCTCTCACCATCTACCTTCAGTGTCGGCTAATCAATTGTAGGAATTCACACATGTCTTCCCCAATGAGCTACCTCCGGGACTACCTCCACTACGAGGCATCGAACACGATTCGACCTCATCCCCCGTGCACCTTTACCGAACAAGGCACCCTACCACGTCAAACCCAAAGAAACCAAGGAAATACAATGGCAAGTACAATACCTCATTAACAATGGGCATGTACGTGAAAGCTTAAGTCGTAGTGTCATTCATGTAATCCTTGTGCCTAAGAAAGATGGAAGTTTTCGCATGTGTTCCAATTGTTGTACCATAAATGCTATCACCGTTCGTTATCGTTATCCCATTCCACGCCTTGACGATATGCTAGATGAGCTTAAAGGAGCCACCATTTTCTACAAAATTGATCTTAAGAGTGGCTATTACCAAATTTGCATTCAGGAGGGTGATGAATGGAAAACCTCTTTCAAAAACAAATTTGGCTTGTATGAATGGCTAGTAATGCCTATGGGCTTATCCGAAGCACCCGATACTTTCATGCGTGTGATGCATTATGTTCTTCGACTTTAGATTGGCATTTTTGTTGTGGTCTACTTTGATGATATACTTGTGTTTAGCGACTCTTTAGAAGAACATGTCACCCATCTTAGAATCGTTTTCCAAACTCTTAGAAACGAGCGCCTTTATGCTAATATGGAGAAATGCACATTTGGTGTTGACAATCTTGCTTTCTTGGGCTTTGTTGTCTCATCTAAGGGTGTTCATGTAGATGAAGCTAAAATTGATGCTATTAAAACTTGGCCACAACCAACCAACTTGCCACAAGTGCATAGTTTCCTTGGCTTAGCCATTTCTACAGTAGATTCATTAAGGACTTTAGCACTATTGCATCACCTTTGCAGGCCTTGAGTAAGAAGAATCCACCATTAGTTTGGGGACAATCTCAAGATACCACATTTCATGAGCTTAAGAATTTTCTTATGCATGCTCTGTTGCTTGCATTACCCAACTTTGATAAAACTTCTGAGGTACATTGTGACGCTTGTGGTAATGGCATAGGAGCTGTGTTAATGCAAGAGAAGCACCCAATTGCTTATTTTAGTGAGAAACTTTCCGGAGGGCAACTTAACTATCCAATTTATGACAAAGAGTTATATGCTTTAGTGAGATTCTTGCATGTGTGGGAACATTATCTTCGCACTCATGAATTTGTCATCTATATGGATCATGAAACACTTAAATATCTTAAGGGTCAAAAGAAATTGAATAAGCGACATGCAAAATGGAGTGAGTTTATGGAGTCATTTCCTTATGTTATCAAGTACATCAAAGGTAAGGAAAATGTTGTGGCGGATGCTCTTTCCCGCAAATGCATGCTTGTAACTCAACTTGAACTAAATGTCATTGGCTTTGAGCACATTAAAGACTTGTTTGCACATGATCCTACTTTTGATATTCCTTATACCAAATGCCTGACGCATACATCTTGGGAATGCTATTACATCAAGGATGATTATCTAATGAGAGTTAACAAGCTATGTATCCCCGAGTCTTCTCTTCGTTTGTTGCTTTTGCAAGAGGCTCGCAGTGGAGGACTTATGGGACACTTTGGACGTGACAAGACATTCACTACGCTCTCCAAGAACTACTATTGGCCGAAGATGTTCCGCGATGTCTCCCGCTACACCAACCGATGCTCTACATGTATCAAAGCTAAGTCTAAATCTCAATCCCATGGTCTCTATATGCCACTTCCTATTTCGTATCACCCATGGGAAGATATTAGTATGGATTTTATGCTTGGTTTGCCTAGAACTCAAAATGGAAAGGATTCCGTGTTTGTTGTTGTGGACCATTTCTCTCAGATGGCACACTTTATACCATCCAACAAGATATACGATGCTTCAGATGTTGCCAATCTCTTTTGTAGGGAAATTTTGCATCTACATGGAGTGCCAAAGACTATTGTCTCGGACCACGACGTCAAGTTCCTAAGCTAGTTTTGGAAGACGCCTTGCGCCAAGCTTGGAATCAAGCTCTTATTCTCTTCGGCCTACCATCCACAAACCGACGGACAAATGAAGGTCACGAACCGGATGCTATCTACTCTCCTTCGGGTGTTGATCAAGAAGAACATCAACGAGTGGGAAGAGTGCTTACCCATTGCCGAGTACTAAAGGAAATATGCCCTAGAGGCAATGATAAAGTTGTTATTTCCTTATTCATGATAAATGTTTATTATGCATGCAAGAATTTTATTGATCGGAAACCTAAATACATGTGTGAATACATAGACAAACATTGTGTCCCTAGTGAGCTCTACTTGACTAGCTCGTTGATCAAAGACGGTTAAGGTTTCCTGACCATGGACATGAGTTGTCATTTGATAACGGGATCACATCATTAGGAGAATGATGTGATGGACAAGACCCATCCCTTAGCTTAGCATATTGATCATTCAGTTTTATTGCTATTGCTTTCTTCATGTCAAATACATATTACATCGACCATGAGATTATGCAACTCCCGGATACCGGAGGAAAGCCTTGTGTGCTATCAAATCACAATGTAATTGGGTGATTACAAAGATGCTCTACAGGTATCTCCGAAGGTGTTTGTTGGGTTGGCATAGATCGAGATTAGGATTTGTCCGATAAAGATACCGATGACAAAGGGGATAATGTATGTTGTCATAACGGTTCGACCGATAAAGATCTTCGTAGAATATGTAGGAGCCAATGTGAGCATATAGGTTCCGCTATTGGTTATTGACCGGAGAGGTGTCTCGATCATGTCTACATAGTTCTCAAACCCGTAGGGTCCACACACTTCATGTTCGATGACGATTTAGTATTATATGAGTTATGTGATTTGGTGACCGAATGTTGTTCAGAGTCCCGAATGAGATCAAGGACATGACGAGGAGTCTCGAAATGGTCAAGAGGTAAATATTTATATATAGGATGGTAGTATTCGGACACCAGAAGTGTGTCGGATAGTATCGGGTATTTATCGGAGTACCAGGGGTTTACCGGAACCCCTCGGGGGAATAATGGGCCTTATGGGCCATAAGAGGGGAGAAAACCAGCCAACAAGGGGTGGCGCCCCCCCCCTTAGGCAGGAGGAAAAATTGGAGAAGGAAGAGGGGGTTCGTCCCCCCTTTCCTTCCTTCCTTCCCTCTCCCCTTTTCCCCTCCGATGAAATAAGGGAAGGGGGCCGAATTGGGAGAGGAACCCAAGTAGTATTCCTCCTACTTGAGGCGCCCCATGGCTTCTTCCCTCCCCCTCCCACCTATATATATGTGGGGATGGGCGCCTGCAACACACAACAACAATCGTTAGTCATGTGCGGCGCCCCCCTCCACAGTTTACGCCTCCGGTCATATCTTCGTAGTGCTTAGGTGAAGCCCAGTGCGGATCACATCACCATCGCCATCACCATGCATTGTGCTGACGAAACTCATCTACTTCCTTGACAACTTGCTAGGTCAAGAGGATGTGGTACGTCATCGCGTTGAACGTGGGCATAACTCGGAGGTGTCGTACGTTCGGTACTTGATCGGTCGGAGCTAGAAGAAGTTTGACTACATCAACCGCGTTGTCAAACACTTCCGCTTTTGGTCTATAAGGGCCGTGGACACACTCTTCCCCCCTCGTTTCTATGCATCTCCTAGATAGATCTTGTGTGAGCGTAGGAAATTTTTTGAAATTGCATGCTACGTTTCCCAATAGTGGTATCAGAGCCAAGTCTTTGCATAGATAATATGCATGAGTAGAACACAAAGAGTTGTGGGTGGTGATAGTCATACTGCTTACCACCAACGTCTTATTTTGATTCGGCGGTATTGTTGGATGAAGCGGCCTGGAACAATCTTACATGACCATGTTCATGAGACCGGTTCCACCGACTAACACGCAACTAGTTTTGCATAAAGGTGGCTAGCGGGTGTCTGTTTCTCCAACTTTAGTTGAATCGAATTTGACTGCGATCGATCCTTATTGAAAGTTAAAACAACAAACTTGATAAATCATTGTTGTGGTTTTGAAGCGTATGTAAGAACGGTTCTTGCTAGTAGCCCGTAGTAGCCACGTAAAACTTGCAACAACAAAGTAGAGGACGTCTAACTTGTTTTTCCAGGGCATGTTGTGATGTGATATGGTCAAGACATGATGTGATATATGTTATTGTATGAGATGATCATGCTTTGTAAAAGTTATCGGCAACCGGCAAGAGCCTTAAGGTTGTCTCTTTATTGTATGAAATGCAAATGCCATGTAATTGCTTTACTTTATCACTATGCATTAGCAATAGTTGTAGAAGCCATAGTTGGCGAGACGACCATGACGCAAAGATGGAGATCAAGGTGTTGAGCTGGTGATGATGGAGATCATGATGATGCTTTGGAGATGGAGATCAAAAGCACAAGATGATGATGGCCATATCATGTCACATATTTTGATTGCATGCGATGTTTATCTTTTATGCATCTTATTTTGCTTAGTACGGCGGTAGCATTGTAAGACAATCCCTTAACTAAAATTTCAAGGTATAAGTGTTCTCCCTGAGTATGCACCGTTGCGAAAGTTCTTCGTGTTGAGACACCACGTGATGATCGGGTGTGATAGACTCTATGTTCAAATACAACGGGTGCAAGACAGTTTTGCACATGCGGAATACTCAGGTTAAACTTGATGAGCCTGGCATGTACAAACATGGCCTCAGAACACTAGAGACCGAAAGGTCAAACGTGAATCATATAGTAGATATGATCAACATAGAGATGTTCACCATTGATGACTACTCCATTTCACGTGATGATCGGACATGGTTTAGCTGATTTGGATCACGTATCATTTAGATGACTTGAGGGATGTCTATCTAAGTGGGAGTTCTTAAGTAATTTGATTAATTGAACTTAATTTATCATGAACTTAGTCCTAATAGTTTTTGCATATCTATGTTGTAGATCAATGACTCGTGCTACCGTTCCCTTGAATTTTAATGCATTCCTAGAGAAAGCTAAGTTGAAAGATGATGGTAGCAACTACACGGACTGGGTACGTAACTTGAGGATTATCCTCATTGCTTCACAGAAGAATTATGTCCTTGATGTAGCACTAGGTGAAAGGCTTGATGCAGGTGTAGATGTTGATGTTATGAACGCCTGGCAAGCTCGGTTTGATGACTACTCAATAGTTCAGCGTGCCATGCTTTACGACTTAGAATCGGGACTTCAAAGACATTTTGAATGTCATGGACCAAATGAGATGTTCCATGAATTGAATTTAACATTTCAAGCAAATGCCTGAGTTGAGAGATATGAAGTCTCCAACAAGTTCTATAGCTGCAAGATGGAGGAGAACAGTTCTGTCAGTGAACACATACTCAAAATGTCTGGGTATCATAATCACTTGACTCAGCTAGGAGTTAATCTTCTAGATGATAGTGTTATTGACAGAGTTCTTCAATCACTGCCACCAAGCTACAAAGGCTTCGCGATGAACTATAATATGCAAGGGATGGATAAGACAATTCCCGAGCTCTTCGCAATGCTCAAAGTTGCGGAGGTAGAAATCAAGAAGGAGCATCAAGTGTTGATGGTTAACAAGACCACTAGTTTCAAGAAGAAGGGCAAGGGAAATAAGGGGAACTTCAAGAAGAATGGCAAGCAATTTCCACTCCCGGAAAAAGCCCAAAGATGGACCCAAGCCTCAAACTGAGTGCTTCTACTGCAAAGGGACTGGTCACTGGAAGCGGACCTGCCCCAAGTATTTGGTGGATAAGAAGGATGGCAAAGTGAACAGAGGAATATTTGATATAGATGTTATTGATGTGTACCTTACTAATGCTCGTAGTAGTGACTGGGTATTTGATACTGGTTTAGTTGCTCATATTTGTAACTCGAAACAGGGGCTACGGATTAAAATAATATTGGCTAAGGAGGAGGTGACGATGCGCGTCGGGAATGGTTCCAAGGTCGATGTGATCGCCGTCGGCACGCTACCTCTACATCTACCTTTGGGATTAGTTTTAGACCTGAATAATTGTTATTTGGTGCCAGCGTTGAGCATGAACATTATATCTGGATGTTGTTTAGTGCGAGACGGTTATTCATTTAAATCACAGAATAATGGTTGTTCTATTTATATGAGTAATATCTTTTATGGTCATGCACCCTTGAAGAATGGTCTATTTTTGTTGAATCCCGATTGTGGTGATACACATATTCATAATATTGATGCCAAAAGATGAAAAGTTGATAATGATAGTGCAACATATTTGTGGCACTGCCGTTTAGGTCATATTGGTGTAGAACGCATGAAGAAACTCCATGCGGATGGACTTTTGGAATCACTTGATTATGAATCATTTGATACTTGCGAACCATACCTCATGGGCAAGATGACTAAAACTCCATTCTCCGGAACAATGGAGCGAGCTAATGACTTATTGGAAATAATGCATACCGATGTATGCGGTCCGATGAGTGTTGAAGCTCGCAGTGGGTATCGTTATTTTCTGACCTTCACAGATGATTTGAGCAGATATGGGTATATCTACTTGACGAAACCCAAGTATGACACATTTGAAAAGTTCAAAGAATTCCAGAGTAAAGTGGAGAATCATCGTAACAAGAAAATAAAATTTCTATGCTCTGATCACGGAGGCAAATATTTGAGTTACAAGTTTGGCCTTCATTTAAAGCAATGTGGAATAGTTTCACAACTCACGCCACCTGGAACACCACAGCGTAATGGTGTGTCCGAACGTCGTAACCGTACTTTATTAGATATGGTGTGATCTATGATGTCTCTTACCAATTTACCACTATCGTTTTGGGTTTATGCATTAGAGACAGCTGCATTCACGTTAAATAGGGCACCGTCTAAATCCGTTGAGATGGCATCGTATGAACTGTGGTTTGGCATGAAACCTAAGCTGTCATTTCTTAAAGTTTGGGGTTGCGACACTTATGTCAAAAGGCTTCAGCCTGATAAGCTCGAACCCAAATCGGAGAAGCGCGTCTTCATAGGATACCCTAAGGAAACAATTGGGTACACCTTCTACCACAGATCCGAAGGCAAGATCTTTGTTGCCAAGAATGGAAACTTTCTAGAGAAGGAGTTTCTCTCGAAAGAAGTGAGTTGGAGGAAAGTAGAACTTGATGAGGTAACTGTACCTTCTCTCGAATTGGAAGGTAGCTCATCACAGAAAATCGTTTTGTGATGCCTACACCAACTAGAGAGGAAGCTAATGATAATGACCATGAAACTTCAGATTAAGTTACTACCGAACCTTGTAGGTCAACCAGAGCACATTCCGCACCAGAGTGGTATGGTAATCCTATTCTGGAAGTCATGTTACTAGACCATGACGAACCTACGAACTATGAAGAAGCTATGATGAGCTAGATTCCGATAAATGGCTTGAGGCCATGAAATCTGAGATAGGATCCATGTATGAGAACAAAGTGTGGACTTTGGTTGACTTGCCTGATGATCGGCGAGTCATAGAGAATAAATGGATCTTCAAGAAGAAGATTGATGCTGATGGTAATGTTACTGTCTACAAAGCTTGACTTGTCGTGAAAGGTTTTCAACAAGTTCAAGGAGTTGACTACAATGAGATTCCTCCTATAGTGATGCTTAAGTCTGTCCAAATCATTTTAGCAATTGCTGCTTTTTATGATTAGGAAATCTGGCAAATGGGCGTCAAAACGCATTCCTTAATGGATTTCTTAAAAAAAGAGTTGTATATGATTGAACCAGAAGGTTTTGTCGATCCTAAAGGTGCTAACAAAGTGTGCAAGCTCCAGTGATCCATTTATGGACTGGTGCAAGCATCTCAGAGTTGGAATATACGCTTTGATGAGGTGATCAAAGCATATGGTTTTATAAAGACTTTCGGAGAAGCCTGTATTTACAAGAAAGTGAGTGGGATCTCTGTAGCATTTCTAATATTATATGTGGATGACATATTGTTGATAGGAAATGATGTAGAATTTCTGGATAGCATAAAAGGATACTTGAATAGAAGTTTTCAATGAAAGACCTTGGTGAAGCTGCTTATATATTGGGCATCAAGATCTATAAATATAGATGAAGACGCTTAATAGGACTTTCACAAAGCACATACCTTGATAAAGTTTTGAAGAAGTTCAAAATGGATCAGTTCAAGAAAGGGTTCTTGCCTGTGTTACAAGGTGTGAAGTTGAGTCAGACTCAATGCCCGACCACTTCGAAAGATAGAGAGAAAATGAAAGTCATTCCCTATGCCCCAGCCATGGGTTCTATCATGTATGCTATGTTGTGTACCAGACCTGATGTGTGCCTTGCTATAAGTTTGGCACGGAGGTACCAAAGTAATCCAGGAGTGGATCACTAGACAGTGGTCAAGAACATCCTGAAGTAAATAAAAAGGACTAAGGATATGTTTCTCATTTATGGAGGTGACAAAGAGCTCGTTGTAAATGGTTATGTCGATGCTAGCTTTGAAATTGATCCGGGTGACTCTAAGTCACAAACCGGATACGTATTTATATTGAGTGGTGGAGCTGTCAGTTGGTGCAGTTCCAAGCAGAGCGTCGTGGCGAGATCTATGTGTGAAGCGGAGTACATAGCTGCTTCAAAAGCAGCAAATGAAGGAGTATGGATGAAGGAGTTCATATCCGATCTAGGTGTAATACCTAGTGCAGTAGGTCCAATGAAAATCTTTTGTGATAATACTGGAGCAATTGCCTCAGCAAAGGAATCCAGATTTCACAAAAGAACCGAACACATCAAGAGATGCTTCAACTCCATGTGTGATCATGTCAAGGAGGGAGACATAGAGATTTGCAAAATACATACGGATCTGAATGTGGCAGACCCGTCGACTAAGCCTCTTCCACGAGCAAAACATGATCAACACTAAGACTCCATGGGTGTTAGAATCATTGCAATGTAATCTAGATTATTAACTCTAGTGCAAGTGGGAGACTGAAGGAAATATGCCCTAGAGGCAATAATAAAGTTGTTATTTATATTTCCTTATTCATGATAAATGTTTAGTATTCATGCTAGAATTGTATTGATCGGAAACCTAAATACATCTATGAATACATAGACAAACATTGTGTCCCTAGTGAGCTCTGCTTGACTAGCTCGTTGATCAAAGATGGTTAAGGTTTCCTGACCATGGACATGAGTTGTCATTTGATAACAGGATCACATCATTAGGAGAATGATGTGATGGACAAGACCCATCTGTTAGCTTAGCATATTGATCATTCAGTTTTATTGCTATTGCTTTCTTCATGTCAAATACATATTACATCGACCATGAGATTATGCAAATCCCGGATACCGGAGGAATGCCTTGTGTGCTATCAAATCACAATGTAATTGGGTGATTACAAAGATGCTCTACAGGTATCTCCAAAGGTGTTTGTTGGGTTGGCATAGATCGAGATTAGGATTTGTCCAATAAAGATACCGATGACAAAGGGAATAATGTATGTTGTCATAACGGTTCGACCAATAAAGATCTTCGTAGAATATGTAGGAGCCAATATGAGCATATAGGTTCCACTATTGGTTATTGACCGGAGAGGTGTCTCGATCATGTCTACATAGTTCTCGAACCCGTAGGATCCACACACTTCACGTTCGATGACGATTTAGTATTATATGAGTTATGTGATTTGGTGACCGGATGTTGTTCAGAGTCCCGGATGAGATCAAGGACATGACGAGGAGTCTCGAAATGGTCAAGAGGTAAATATTTATATATAGGATGGTAGTATTCGGACACCAGAAGTGTGTCGGATAGTATCGGGTATTTATCGGAGTACCGAGGGTATCAAACGTCACAATTTATATCAAACGTCACAAGTATCTGGGTGATTATAAAGATGCTCTACAGGTATCTCTGAAGGTGTTTGTTGGGTTGGCATAGATCGAGATTAGGATTTGTCACTCCGAGTATCGGAGAGGTATCTGTAGCCCATCTCGGTAGTACACATCATAAGAAGCCTTGTAAGCAAAGTGACTAATGAGTTAGTTGCAGGATGTTGTATTATGGAACGAGTAAAGAGACTTGCAAGTAATCAGATTGAACTAGGTATAAAGATACCAACGATCGAATCTCGGGCAAATAAACTTACTGATGACAAAGGGAGTAACGTATGTTCACATAACGGTTCGACCGATAAAGATCTTCGTAGAATATGTAGGAGCCAATATGATAGGTTCCACTATTGGTTATTTACCGAAGAGGTGTCTCGGTCAAGTCTACATAGTTCTCGAACCCGTAGGGTCCGCATGCTTAATGTTCGATGATGATTTAGTATTATATGAGTTATGTGATTTGGTGACCGAATGTTGTTCGGAGTCCCGGATGAGATAACGGACATGACAAGGAGTATCGAAATGGTTGAGAGGTAAAGATTGATATATAGAATGATAGTATTCGGACATCGGAAGTTTTCTGGATAGTATCAGGTATTTATTGGAGTACCGGGGGGTTACCGGAACCCCCGGGGGAATAATGGGCCTTATGGGCCATAAGAGGGGAGCACACTAGCCCACAAGAGGTGGCGCCCCCCCCCCCCACCTTAGGCAGGAGGCCGAATTGGAGAGGGAAGAGGGGGTTTGGCCCCCCTTTCCTTCCTCCCTTCCCTCTTCCCTTTTCCCCTCCGGTGAAATAAGGAAAGGGGGGCCGAAATGGGAGAGTACCCTCCTACTTGGGGGGGGGGCATGGATGCTCCCCTCCCCCTCCCACCTATATATACGTGGGGAGGTGGCGCCTAGAACACACAACAACAATCCTTAGCCGTGTGCGGCGCCTCCCTCCATAGTTTACGCCTCCGGTCATATCTTCGTAGTGCTTAGGTGAAGCCCTACGCGAATTAGATCACCATCACCGTCACCACGCCGTCGTGCTGACGAAACTCATCTACTTCCTCGACACCTTGCTGGATCAAGAGGGCGAGGGACGTTGATACATCTCCAACGTATCTATAATTTATGAAGTATTCATGCTATTATATATTCTGTTTTGGATGTTTAATGGGCTTTATTATACACTTTTATATTATTTTTGGGACTAACCTATTAACCGGAGGCCCAACCCAAAATACTGTTTTCTTGCCTATTTCAGTGTTTTGAAGAAAACGAATATCAAATGGAGTCCATACGGAATGAGACCTTCGGGAGAGTTATTTTTGGAATAGGAGCAATCCAGGAGAGTTCGAGTAGACGTCGGGGAAGCTTCGAGGAAGCCACGAGGCAGGGAGGCGCGCCCCCCACCCTCGTGGTCCCCTCGTGGGCCCCTCGTGGCTCCCCGACCGACTTCTTTCGCCTATATATATGCATATATCCTAAAAACATCGGGGAACACAATAGATCGGGAGTTTCGCCGCTACAAGCCTCTGTAGCCACCAAAAACCAATCGAGACCCTATTCCAGCACCCTACCGGAGGGGGGATCCCTCACTGGTGGCCATCTTCACCATCTCGGCGCTCTCCATGGGGAGGAGGGAGTAGTTCACCCTCGGGGCTGAGGGTATGTACCAGTAGCTATGTGTTTGATCTCCCTCTCGTGTTCTTGAGGTGGTACGATCTTGATGTATCGCGAGCTTTGTTATTATAGTTGGATCTTATGATGTTTCTCCCCCTCTACTCTCTTGTAATGGATTGAGTTTTCCCTTTGAAGTTATCTTATCGGATTGAGACTATAAGGATTTGAGAACACTTGATGTATGTCTTGCATGTGCTTATTTGTGGTGACAATGGGATATTCACGTGATCTACTTGATTTATATTTTGGTGATGAACTTGCGGGTTCCGTAACATTGTGAACTTATGCATAGGGGTTGGCACACGGTTTCGTCTTGACTCTCCGGTAGAAACTTTGGGGCACTCTTTGAAGTACTTTGTGTTGGTTGAATAGATGAATCTGAGATTGTGTGATGCATATCGTATAATCATACCCACGGATACTTGAGGTGACATTGGAGTATCTAGGTGACATTAGGGTTTTGGTTGATATGTGTCTTAAGGTGTTATTCTAGTATGAACTCTTGAATAGATTGCTCCGAAAGAATAACTTTGAGGTGGTTTCGTACCTACAATAATCTCTTCGTTTGTTCTCCGCTATTAGTGACTTTGGAGTGACTCTTTGTTTCATGTTGGGATAGTTATATGATCCAATTATGTTATTATTGTTGACAGAACTTGCACTAGTGAAAGTATGAACCTTAGGCCTCGTTTCCTAGCATTGCAATACGGTTTACGCTCACTTTTATCATTGGTTACCTTGCTGTTTTTATATTTTCAGATTACAAAAACCTATATCTACCATCCATATTGCACTTGTTTCACCATCTCTTCGCTGAACTAGTGCACCTATACAATTTACCATTGTATTGGGTGTGTTGGGGGCACAAGAGACTCTTTGTTATTTGGTTGCAGGGTTGCTTGAGAGAGACCATCTTCATCCCACGCCTCCCATAGATTGATAAACCTTAGATCATCCACTTGAGGGAAATTTGCTACTGTCCTACAAACCTCTGCAGTTGGAGGCCCAACAACGTCTACAAAAAAAAGGTTGTGTAGTAGACATCAAGCTCTTTTCTGGCGCCGTTGCCGGGGAGGTTAGTGCTTGAAGGTATATCTTTAGATCTTGCAATCGAATCTTCTAGTTTCTTGTTTTATCACTAGTTTAGTCTATAAAAAGAAAACTATAAAAAAATGGAATTAAGGGTGCCTCGTATGCTTCATCTTTTTAATGTCTTTCGTGAAAATGATGGGAAGGAAAATTGTGCTCAAGTACTAGAAGAAGAATTACTAGAATGCTTGGCATAACATATGTGAATAATGAGGATGATTGCAATGTTGTTAGTATGAATTATTTGAATACCCATGATGCTAATGATATGCAAATCCACAGGCTTGGGGATGCTATGTTTGATGAAGATGATATGTTTAGTCCCCTAAGTTTTGATGAGCAAATTTATTATGATGAAAGCATGCCTCCTATTTATGATGATTATTGTGATGACACATATGCTATAAAGAATAAAGATAACCATGAAACTTGTCATCATGATTTTAATTTCCAATTGGATTATGCTTCACATAATAGTTATTTTGTTGAGTTTGCTCCCACTACTATTCATGAGAATAAATTTGCTTATGTGGAGAGTAGTAAAATTTATATGCTTCTGAATCATGAAAATAGTGCTTTATGTGATAGTTATATTGTTGAATTCATTCATGATGCTACTGAAAATTATTATGAGGGAGGAATATATGCTTGTAGGAATTGCAACAATATCAAGTTTCCTCTCTATGTGCTTAAAGTTTTAAAGTTATGCTTGTTTTGCCTTCCTATACTAGTTGATTATTGTTCCCATAAGTTTTTTGCTCACAAAATCCCTATGCATAGGAAGTGGGTTAGACTTAAATGTGCTAGTCATATTCTTCATGATGATCTCTTTATGTTTCAATCCTTATCTTTTATGTGAGCATCAGTGAAATCATCAAGCCTAGCTAGGGGCGTTAAACGTTAGCGCTTGTTGGGAGGCAAACCAATTTTATTTTTGTTCCTTGCTTTCTTTTCCTGTTTAGTAATAAATAATTCATTTAGCCTCTGTTTAGATGTGGTTTTATGTTTCAATTAGTGTTTTCACCAAGTAGAACCTTTGGGAAGACTTGGGTGAAGTCTTTATGATCTTGCTGTAAAAAAACAGAAACTTTAGCGCTCACGAGATTACCTGCCATTTTTTACTAGAGAGTGATTTTAAGTTGGTTATTTTTGAAGAAGATTAATAGACAAATTCCTCAGGTCCACCAATTTATTTCAGAATTTTTGGAGTTCCAGAAGTATACGTTTGATACAGATTACTACAGACTGTTCTGTTTTTGACAGATTCCGTTCTCTATGTGTTGTTTGCTTATTTTGATGAATCTATGAGTATTATCGGAGGGTATGAACCATATATAGATTGTAATAAAGTAGATATTATACCAATATGAATTTAAAATGAGTTCACAACAGTACCTAAGTGGTGTTTTGTTTTCTTATACTAACGGAGCTTATGAGTTTTCTGTTGGGTTTTGTGTTGTGAAGTTTTCAAGTTTTGGGTGAAGATTTGAATGGACTATGGAATAAGGTGTGGCAAGAGCCAAAGCTTGGGGATGCCAAAGGCACCCCAAGGTAACATTCAAGGACAACCAAGAGCCTAATCTTGGGGATGCCCCGGATGGCATCCCCTCTTTCGTCTTCGTAACTTTACTTGGAGCTATATTTTTATTCACCACATGATATGTGTTTTGTTTGGAGTGTCATTTTATTTTGTTAGTATTTGCTTGCTGTTATTTAGAATAATGTTTTGCATCTCTATTTTCAATAAAAATGTCAAGGATAGCCTTTACCATGCTTATTTTGCAAGTATACATGTTGCTGCTTCAAAACAGAAAGTTTATCGCTGTTGCAAAAATTCCCTAGAAAAGCCAGAATATGATAAAATGTTGAAACTTTTTGCATAATAAGCTCTCATAAATTTTCTACAGTTTGGTAGAATTTCATAATGTTTGGAGTTAAGTAAGTATGATGAATTTTGCATTCTTTACAGACTCTACTGTTTTGGCAGATTGTTGTTATGTCTGCATTGTTTGCATATGTTTGCTTGTTTAATGATTCTATTTGAGGATAGGAGTATTAGATATGCAGAGGCATTTAGTATGCAATGTTGAATAATAATTTTAGTGATTTGTTACAGTAGAAAATGATAAGGTTTTTGCATTGGTTTATACTAACATATCTCACGAGTTCTTGTTGAGTTTGGTGTTGATGAAGCTTTTGAGATTTAGGAAACTGTGATATGAGAGGAATTAAGGAGACACAAAAGCTCAAGCTTGGGGATTCCCAAGGCATCCCAAGATAATATTTCAAGAAGTCTCAAGCATCTAAGCTTGGGGATGCCCCGGTAGGCATCCCACCTTTCTTCTTCAACAATTATCGGTTAGTATCGGTTGAGCCTAAGTTTTTGCTTCTTCACATGATGAGTGCTATCCTTGAAATGTTATTTTATTTTGTTTTGATTGCTGTATGAATAAAATACCAAGATCTTAAATTCTTAAATGAGAGAGAGTCTTCACATAGCTACATAATTATTTAACTACTCATTGACCTTCACTTATATCTTTTTGGAGTAGTTTGTCATTTACTCATGTGCTTCACTTATATTCTATGAGTAAATGGTTGAATGATTTGAATGTCATAAATCTGAAATCATATATGTTTCATATGCCTTTCCCATGGAAAGTAATGCCTTCGCATATAAGAAGTAGAGGTGGTAAATTTTTTCAAGGTTAGCAAACATTGTATTGGTCAATTGAAAAATTCATGAAAGAATATTGAAGGAAGAGAGATTTCACATATAAATATACTATCTTGGACATCTTCTATGATTGTGATGCCCATTAATTATTTTCAAACTTGATCAAATTAGTTGAAGTTAGACAAGGAAGACAACTTAATGGGTTATGTTTGGGTATATTTGTATAAGTTATATTGTTATGGAACCTCTAACATGTGGTGCTTGATATTTAGAATCCTTTGCTAGCCAAAATATCTGTACTAAGCAGGAATACTGCTTATGCATCCAAATTCCTTGAACCAAGTTTATTGCATGAGTTTCCATCATATCTACCTATATGCGGTATTTACCTGCCGTTCCATGTAAATTTGCATGTGCCAAACTCTAAACCTTCGAATAATAATCTGTTTTGTATGTCTGAATCGCTCATGTAGTGAATAGGGGTTGTTAGTATCTTCCATGATAGGTGCGTTATTCTCACGATGAGTGGACTCCGCTCATCACTCACGAGAAAATGGTTGGTAACTGGGATGCCCAGTCCTATGATCAAAAGATCAAAAACAAATTCGCAAATAATTTAAACAAAACTCCCCTAGGATTGTTGATAGTTGGACGACACCTATTGTTTCAGACAAGCCACGGAGTGTGATTGTTGGTGGAGGGGGAGTAAAATCTTTACCTTTCTGTTTGGGAACTTCCTATAATGTATCTAGTATGGAAGATATTGGGAGCTCGTGGTCATTATGTTGACAATGAAAGCATACCTCTCAAAATTATTTTCATCTCTGTTTTTGCTTCGAGCTCTGGCACCTCTGCAAATCCCTGCTTCCCTCTATGAAGGGCCTATCTTTTACTTTTATGCAAGAGTCAGTAGTATTCCTTCTCATTCCAACCTACTCTTTAGTTTGCAAGCATCTTGTGATGGAAAGATCTAAGCATATATGGCCATTCAAATATATTTGATCATGAATTATCATTGTTGACAATTATCTATATGATAAATAAGTTGGGAGGAGAAACATTAAGCCCCTATCTTTCTCTGTGTTCGATGGATGCTATTTGTTCTAAAAATATGCTTTGAGTGGTAGCAATCATGGAAGACTATATGATAGTTGAGTATGTGGGATTTGCTAAATCAAAGCTCTTATATAGACCCTTCCTGAAAATAAGATGAATTGCAATTGTTTGATGACTGAGAATGGTTTGTTAGTTTTCAAGAAAGTTTATGATCTATACTTTAACATGTGAATAGCTTGTTACTTGATCATGAAAAGTTTTATGAGATGAGCTACTGTTATGACATATAATGATGCCAGAAAAGGTGATTGAAATTATCATTGATCAAACTTGTGCACCTGCTAGCATTCACACTTCAAAAATTATTTCTTTTATCATTTACCTACTCGAGGATGAGCAGGAATTAAGCTTGGGGATGCTGATACGTCTCCAACGTATCTATAATTTATGATGTATTCATGCTATCATATATTCTGTTTTGGATGTTTAATGGGCTTTATTATACACTTTTATATTATTTTTGGGACTAACCTATTAACCGGAGGCCCATCCCAAAATGCTATTTTCTTGCCTATTTCAGTGTTTCGAAGAAAAGTAATATCAAATGGAGTCCAAACGGAATGAAACCTTCGGGAGAGTTATTTTTGGAACGGGAGCAATCCAGGAGACTTGGAGTAGATGTCAAGGAAGCTTCGAGGAAGCCATGAGGCAGGGAGGCGCGCCCCCACCCTCGTGGGCCCCTCGTGGCTCCCCTGATCAACTTCTTTCACCTATATATATCCATATACCCTAAAAACATCGGGGAACACAAAAGATCGGGAGTTCCGCCGCCGCAAGCCTCTGTAGCCACCAAAAACCAATCGGGACCCTGTTCCGGCACCCTGCCGGAGGGGGGATCCCTCACCGGTGGCCATCTTCATCATCCCGGCGCTCTCCATGAGGAGGAGGGAGTAGTTCACCCTCGGGGTTGAGGGTATGTACCAGTAGCTATGTGTTTGATCTCTCTCTCTCTCATGTTCTTGAGGTGGTACGATCTTGATGTATCGCGAGCTTTGCTATTATAGTTGGATCTTATGATGTTTCTCCCCCTCTACTCTCTTGTAATGGATTGAGTTTTCCTTTTGAAGTTATCTTATCGGATTGAGTCTTTAAGGATTTGAGAACACTTGATGTATGTCTTGCATGTGCTTATCTGTGGTGACAATGGGATATTCACGTGATCTACTTGATGTATATTTTGGTGATCAACTTGCGGGTTCCGTAACATTGTGAACTTATGCATAGGGGTTGGCACACGTTTTCATCTTGACTCTCCGGTAGAAACTTTGGGGCACTCTTTGAAGTACTTTGTGTTGGTTGAATAGATGAATCTGTGATTGTGTGATGCATATCCTATAATCATACCCACGCATACTTGAGGTGATATTGGAGTATCTAGGTGACACTAGGTTTTTGGTTGATATGTGTCTTAAGGTGTTATTCTAGTACAAACTCTTGAATAGATCAATCCGAAAGAATAACTTTGAGGTGGTTTCGTACCCTACAATAATCTCTTCGTTTGTTCTCCGTTATTAGTGACTTTGGAGTGACTCTTTGTTGCATGTTGAGGGATAGTTATATGATCCAATTATGTTATTATTGTTGAGAGAACTTGCACTAGTGAAAGTATGAACCCTAGGCCTTGTTTCCTAGCATTGCAATACTGTTTATGCTCACTTTTATCATTAGTTACCTTGCTATTTTTATATTTTCAGATTACGAAAACCTATATCTACCATCCATATTGCACTTGTTTCACCATCTCTTTGCCAAACTAATGCACCTATACAATTTACCATTGTATTGGGTGTGTTGGGGACACAAGAGACTCTTTGTTATTTGGTTGCAGGGTTACTTGAGTGAGACCATCTTCATCCTACGCCTCCCACGGATTGATAAACCTTACGTCATCCACTTGAGGGAAATTTGCTACTGTCCTAAAACCCTATGCACTTGGAGGCCTAACAACGTCTACAAGAAGAAGGTTGTGTAGTAGACATCAGACGTCATCACGCTGCCTGTGTATAAGTCAGAGCTATCGTACGTTCGGTACTTGATCAGTCGGAGCTAGAAGAACTCGACTACATCAACCGCGTTGTCAGACACTTCCGCTTTCAGTTTACGAGGGTACGTGGACACACTCTTCCCCCTTGTTGCTATGCATCTCCTAGATAGATCTTGCGCGAGCATAGGAATTTTTTTGAAGTTGCATGCTACGTTTCCCAACAAGTACGCCTACAACCTAGCAAGAGATTCAACTACCGGCAAGTCCCCCTTTAAGGTCGTCTATGGCTTCAATCCTTTGTCCCCATTGAACATTCTACTGCTACCATTACAAGATCGCATCAACATGGACGAGAGTGCACGAGTGAGCTATGTCAATAAGGTGCATGAAGATACAAGAAAAGCAATCGAGCGACAAGTACACTGACTCGCGACCAAGCTCAACATAAACAAGCAACCCATGATATTCAACCTTGGAGATCTAGTATGGCTACACCTTCAGAAGGAATGCTTCCCCAACAAACTCAAGTCCAAGCTACTACCGCGAGTCGACGTACCCTTCAAGGTGCTAGAACGCTACTGAAGGAAATATGCCCTAGAAGCAATAATAAAGTTATTATTTATTTCCTTATATCATGATAAATGTTTATTATTCATGCTAGAATTTTATTAACCGGAAACATAATACATGTGTGAATACATAGACAAACAGAGTGTCACTAGTATGCCTCTACTTGACTAGCTCGTTAATCAAAGATTGTTATGTTTCCTAACCATAGACAAAGAGTTGTTATTTGATTAACGGGATCACATCATTAGTTAAATGATCTGATTGACATGACGCATTTCATTAGCTTAGCACCCGATCGTTTAGTATGTTGCTATTGCTTTCTTCATGATTTATACATGTTCATATGACTATGAGATTATGCAACTCCCGTTTACCGGAGGAACACTTTGTGTGCTACCAAACTTCACAACGTAACTGGGTGATTATAAAGGAGCTCTACAGGTGTCTCCAAAGGTACATGTTGGGTTGGCGTATTTCGAGATTAGGATTTGTCACTTCGATTGACGGAGAGGTATCTCTGGGCCCTCTCGGTAATGCACATCACAGAAGCCTTGCAAGCATTGCAACTAATGTGTTAGTTGTGAGATGATGTATTACGGAATGAGTAAAGAGACTTGCCGGTAACGAGATTGAACTAGGTATTGGATACCGACGATCGAATCTCGGGCAAGTAACATACCGATGACAAAGGGAACAACGTATGTTGTTATGCGGTCTGACTGATAAAGATCTCCGTAGAATATGTAGGAACCAATATGGGCATCTAGGTCCCGCTATTGGTTATTGACCGGAGACGTTTCTCGGTCATGTCTACATTGTTCTCGAACCGTAGGGTCCGCACGCTTAAAGTTACGATGACAGTTTCATTATGAGTTTATGTACTTTGATGTACCGAAGGTTGTTCGGAGTCCCGGATGTGATCACGGACATGACGAGGAGTCTCGAAATGGTCGAGACATAAATATCGATATATTGGAAGCCTATATTTGGACATCGGAATGGTTCCGGGTGAAATCGGCATTTTACCGGAGTACCGAGGGGTTACCGGAACCCCCCGGGTGGTTATTGGGCCTACATGGGCCTTGAGGGAGAAGAGGGAAGGAGGCAGGAGGTGGCCGCGCGCCCCTCCCCTTCCTAGTCCGAATAGGACAAGGGAAGGGGGCGGCTCCCCCCCCCTTTCCTTCCCCTCTTCCTCCTCTTTCCCCCCTTCTCCTTCTCCAACTAGGAAAGAAGGGAGTCCTACTCCCGGTGGAAGTAGGACTCCCCCCTTGCGCGCCCCTCCTTGGCCGGTCGCCTCCTCTCCTTGGCTCCTTTATATACGGGGGCAGGGGGGCACTCTAGAACACACAAGTTGATCTTCGTGATCGTTCCTTAGCCGTGTGCGGTGCCCCCCTCCACGATATTACACCTCGGTCATATTGTAGCGGTGCTCAGGGGAAGCCCCGCGACGGTTGAACATCAAGATCGTCACCACGCCGTCGTGCTGACGGAACTCCTCCCCGAAGCTTTGCTGGATCGGAGCCCGGGGTGCGTCATCGAGTTGTACGTGTGTCAAGAACTCGGAGGTGCCGGAGTAACGGTACTTGGATCGGTTGGACCGGGAAGACGTACGACTACTTCCTCTATGTTGCATCAACGCTTCCGCTTCGGTCTACAAGGGTACGTAGACAACACTCTCCCCTCTCGTTGCTATGCATCACCATGATCTTGTGTGTGCGTAGGAAATTATTTGAAATTACTACATTCCCCAACAGTGGTATCAGAGCCTAGGTTTTATGGTTTGATGTTATATGCACGAATCGAACACAAGTGAGTTGTGGGCGATATAAGTCATACTGCCTACCAGCATGTCATACTTTGGTTCGGCGGTATTGTTGGATGAAGCGGCCCGGACCGGCATTACGCGTACGCTTACGCGAGACTGGTTCTACCGCCGTGCTTTGCACACAGGTGGCTGGCGGGTGTCAGTTTCTCCAACTTTAGTTGAACCGAGTGTGGCTACGCCTGGTCCTTGCGAAGGTTAAAACGGCATCAACTTGATAAACTATCATTGTGGTTTTGATGCGTAGGTAAGATTGGTTCTTGCTTAAGCCCGTAGCAGCCACGTAAAACTTGCAACAAACAAAGTAGAGGACGTCTAACTTGTTTTTGCAGGGCATGTTGTGATGTGATATGGTCAAAGCATGATGCTAAATTTTATTGTATGAGATGATCATGTTTTGTAACTGAGTTATCGGCAACTGGCAGGAGCCATATAGTTGTCGCTTTATTGTATGCAATGCAATCGCCCTGTAATGCTTTACTTTATCACTAAGCGGTAGCGTTAGTCGTAGAAGCATAAGATTGGCGAGATGACAACGATGCTACGATGGAGATCAAGGTGTCGCGCCGGTGACGATGGTGATCCTCACGGTGCTTCGGAGGTGGAGATCACAAGCACAAGATGATGATGGCCATATCATATCACTTATATTGATTGCATGTGATGTTTATCTTTTATTCATCTTATCTTGCTTTGATTGACGGTAGCATTATAAGATGATCTCTCACTAAATTATCAAGAAGTGTTCTCCCTGAGTATGCACCGTTGCCAAAGTTCGTCGTGCCCAGACACCACGTGATGATCGGGTGTGATAAGCTCTACGTCCATCTACAACGGGTGCAAAACAGTTGCACACGCGGAATACTCAGCTTATACTTGACAAGCCAAGCATATACAGATATGGCCTCGGAACACGGAGACCGAAAGGTCGAGCGTGAATCATATAGTAGATATGATCAACATAAAGATGTTCACCATTGAAAACTAATCCATTTCACGTGATGATCGGTTATGGTTTAGTTGATTTGGATCACGTGATCACTTAGATGATTAGAGGGATGTCTATCTAAGTGGGAGTTCTTAAGTAATATGATTAATTGAACTTAAATTTATCATGAACTTAGTCCCTGATAGTATCTTGCTTGTTTATGTTGATTGTAGATAGATGGCCCGTGTTGTTGTTCCGTTGAATTTTAATGCGTTCCTTGAGAAAGCAAAGTTGAAAGATGATGGTAGCAATTACACGGACTGGGTCCGTAACTCAAGGATTATCCTCATTGCTGCACAGAAGAGTTACGTCCTGGAAGCACCGCTGGGTGCCAGGCCTGCTGCTGATGCAACTGACGACGCTAAGAACGTCTGGCAGAGCAAAGCTGATGAATACTCGATAGTTCAATGTGCCATGCTTTACAGCTTAGAACCGGGACTTCAACGACGTTTTGAACGTCATGGGGCATATGAGATGTTCCAGGAGTTGAAGTTAATATTCCAACAAAATGCCCAGATTGAGAGATATGAAGTCTCCAATAAATTCTATAGCTGTAAGATGGAGGAGAATAGTTCTGTCAGTGAGCATATACTCAAGATGTCTGGGTATTGTAATCACTTGATTCAACTAGGAGTTAATCTTCCGGATGATAGCGTCATTGACAGAATTCCCCAATCACTTCCACCAAGCTACAAGAGCTTCGTGATGAACTATAATATGCAAGGGATGGATAAGACAATTCCCGAGCTCTTCGCAATGCTAAAGGCTGCGGAGGTAGAAATCAAGAAGGAGCATCAAGTGTTGATGGTCAACAAGACCACTAGTTTCAAGAAAAAGGGCAAAGGGAAGAAGAAGGGGAACTTAAAGAAGAACAACAAGCAAGTTGCTGCTCAGGAGAAGAAACCCAAGTCTGGACCTAAGCCTGAAACTGAGTGCTTCTACTGCAAGCAGACTGGTCACTGGAAGCGGAACTGCCCCAAGTATTTGGCGGATAAGAAGGATGGCAAGGTGAACAAAGGTATATGTGATATACATGTTATTGATGTGTTCCTTACTAGAGCTCGCAGTAGCACCTGGGTATTTGATACTGGTTCTGTTGCTAATGTTTGCAACTCGAAACAGGGACTACGGATTAAGCGAACACTGGCAAAGGACGAGGTGACGATGCGCGTGGGAAATGGTTCCAAAGTCGATGTGATCGCGGTCGGCACGCTACCTCTACATCTACCTTCGGGATTAGTATTAGACCTAAATAATTGTTATTTGGTGCCAGCGTTGAGCATGAACATTATATCTGGATCTTGTTTCATGCGAGACGGTTTTTCATTTAAATCAGAGAATAATGGTTGTTCTATTTATATGAGTAATATCTTTTATGGTCATGCACCCTTGAAGAGTGGTCTATTTTTGATGAATCTCGATAGTAGTGATACACATATTCATAATGTTGAAACCAAAAGATGCAGAGTTGATAATGATAGTGCAACTTATTTGTGGCACTGCCGTTTAGTTCATATCGGTGTAAAGCACATGAAGAAACTCCATACTGATGGACTTGTGGAACCACTGGATTATGAATCACTTGGTACTTGCGAACCGTGCCTCATGGGCAAGATGACTAAAACACCGTTCTCCGGTACTATGGAGAGAGCAACAGATTTGTTGGAAATCATACATACAGATGTATGTGGTCCAATGAATGTTGAGGCTCGTGGTGGATATCGTTATTTTCTCACCTTCACAGATGATTTAAGCAGATATGGGTATATCTACTTAATGGAACATAAGTCTGAAACATTTGAAAAGTTCAAAGAGTTTCAGAGTGAAGTTGAAAATCATCGTAACAAGAAAATAAAATTTCTACGATCTGATCGTGGAGGAGAATATTTGAGTTACGAGTTTTGTGTACATTTGAAACAATGCGGAATAGTTTCGTAGCTCACGCCACCCGGAACACCACAGCGTAATGGTGTGTCCGAACGTCGTAATCGTACTTTACTTGATATGGTGCGATCTATGATGTCTCTTACAGATTTACCTCTATCGTTTTGGGGTTATGCTTTAGAGATGGCCGGATTCACGTTAAATAGGGCACCATCAAAATCCGTTGAGACGACACCTTATGAACTGTGGTTTGGCAAGAAACCAAAGTTGTCGTTTCTTAAAGTTTGGGGCTGCGATGCTTATGTGAAAAAGCTTCAACCTGATAAGCTCGAACCCAAATCGGAGAAATGTGTCTTCATAGGATATCCAAAGGAAACTATTGGATACACCTTCTATCACAAATCCGAAGGTGTCAGCGTTCTGGGAACGGGGGTCCCCAGACTTGCTTGCCTGCGGCCCGCGGCGCGGCTCAAAGGGGGCCCAGCGCGGCCCAACTTCGTCAACACAAGACCCAAGACCCTCGCGAGGGTCCAAGCCTCGCGGGGCGGACGACACAGTGCTTCCTCAGGCACGGCCTTGTCAGGCTGGCTCGCGAGGAGGCGGAGAGATCAAGGCGGGGTACCTCACGAGGTGCCCATGACGCAAGCCATGACGACCAAGGGCACTAGGCGGGTGCCAGCCCGTGCAGTGTCCTCCCTTTCCCCTCTGGTGCAAAGGGGGCAAGCGCAGGCGAGGGGATCAAGCAAAGGCATCCATTTCGGTGCAACAAGACCAAGACCAGTCCAACGGTGGGGAGGAGGTCATCGTGGAGCCCAGGACGGCGCCACCACAAGGCCTTTGGCAAGCGAGGACCAACTTTAGCCAGGATAAGAGTACTGTATGTTCCCCTTCGAATTTGGCCAATTGTTGGCGCCCTTCCCGCTCAATATTTGGGACGAGGCCCAGGGCCTTTGCCTATAAATAGGACTAGCCACCCCCCGTAGAGGCATCGGGTATCCAGGATAAGGTCATCGGGTACCCAAGATCAGAGCAAAGAAAGGGAGAGAGAGAGAGGAGGGCGGCTGAACTCCCCTAGCAGTTCATCATCCCAGCAAGAACACGCCCTCGCGAGGCTGTTCTTCCTTGTACTGTTCATCGTCACCGGTCCAAGAGGCAATACACCAACCACAAACTATAGTAGGGTATTACACCACAATGGTGGCCCGAACTGTTGGGGAACGTAGTAATTTCAAAAAAATTCCTACGCACACGCAAGATCATGGTGATGCATAGCAACGAGAGGGGAGAGTGTTGTCTACGTACCCTCGTAGACCGTAAGCGGAAGCGTTATATGAACGCGGATGATGTAGTCGTTCGTCTTCACGATCCGACCGATCCAAGCACCGAAAGCACGGCACCTCTGAGTTATGCACACGTTCGGCTCGGTGACGTCCTCGCCTTCTCGATCCAGCAAGAGGGGCGAAGTAGTAGATGAGTTCCGGCAGCACGACGGCGTGGTGACGGTGTTGGTGAAGAACAATCTTCGCAGGGCTTCGCCTAAGCACTATGAAAAATATGACGGAGGATAAACTAGTGAAAACGGGGTTGCTGGCACACGGCTTGGTGTTTCTTGATCTGTCTTGGGTGCTAGCCCTACCCCTCTATTTATATGTTGAGCCTTGGGGTCGAAACTTGGAGTAAAAGCCTCCACAAAGTCGGTTTCACCCGAAAGGCAAGAGTCCTTCTCGGACTCCAGGGCCAGACGCCACGGTTCCTGGCGTCTAGGCCCAGACGCCAGGGACCCTGGCGTCTGGCCTCTGGACTCCGCAAAACTTCCTTTTGCACTTTCCAAAAACCTTGTGGGCTTTCCCCTTTGGCCCAAATAAAGTGTTCTCGTGCCCAAACATTTCGGGAAACATTCGGAACCCCTTCCGATGGATTCCAGAACCTTTCTGGAGATCAAACACTACTATCCACATATCAATCTTTACTTCCGGACCATTCCGGAGTTCCTCGTCATATCCGTGATCTCATCCAAAACTCCGAACAACATTCGGTCACCAACATACATAACTCATAGTACTATATCGTCAACGAACGTTAAGCATGCGGACCCTATGGGTTCGAGAACTATGTAGACATGACCTAGAACCATTCTTGGTCAATAACCAATAGCGGAACCTAGATGCTCATATTGGCTCCCACATATTCTACGAAGAACTTTATCGGTCAGACCGCATAACAACATACGTTGTTCCCTTTGTCATCGGTATGTTTCTTGCCCGAGATTCGATCGTCGGTATCCAATACCTAGTTCAATCTCGTTACCGGCAAGTCTCTTTACTCGTTCCGTAATACATCATCTCGCAACTAACTCATAGCTGCAATGCTTGCAAGGCTTAAGTGATGTGCATTACCGAGAGGGCCCAGAGATACCTCTCCGGCACTCGGAGTGACAAATCCTAATCTCAAAATATGCCAACCCAACAAGTACCTTCGGAGACACCTGTAGAGCACCTTTATAATCACCCAGTTACGTTGTGACGTTTGGTAGCACACAAAGTGTTCCTCCAGTAAACGGGAGTTGCATAATCTCATAGTCATAGGAACATGTATTAGTCATGAAGAAAGCAATAGCAACAAACTAAACGATCAAGTGCTAAGCTAACGGAATGGGTCAAGTCAATCAGATCATTCTCCTAATGATGTGATCTCATTAATCAAATAACAACTCTTTGTCTATGGTTAGGAAACATAACCATCTTTGATTAACAAGCTAGTAAAGTAGAGGCATACTAGTGACACTCTGTTTGTTTATGTATTCACACATGTATTATGTTTCCGATTAATACAATTCTAGCATGAATAATAAACATTTATCATGATATAAGGAAATAAATAATAACTTTATTATTGCCTCTAGGGCATATTTCCTTCAGTCTCCCACTTGCACTAGAGTCAATAATCTAGATTACACAGTAATGATTCTAACACCCATGGAGTCTTGGTGCTGATCATGTCTTGCTCGTGGAAGAGGCTTAGTCAACGGGTCTGCAACATTCAGATCCATATGTATCTTGCAAATTTCTATGTCTCCCACCTGGACTAGATCCCGGATGGAAATGAAGCGTCTCTTGATGTGCTTGGTCCTCTTGTGAAATCTGGATTCCTTCGCTAAGGCAATTGCTCCAGTATTGTCACAAAATATTTTCATTGGACCCGATGCACTAGGTATAACACCTAGATCGGATATGAACTCCTTCATCCAGACTCCTTCATTTGCTGCTTCCGAAGCAGCTATGTATTCCGCTTCACACGTAGATCCCGCCACGATGCTTTGTTTAGAACTGCACCAACTGGCAGCTCCACCGTTTAAAGTAAACACGTATCCGTTTTGCGATTTAGAATCGTCCGGATCAGTGTCAAAGCTTGCATCAACGTAACCATTTACGATGAGCTCTTTGTCACCTCCATATACGAGAAACATATCCTTCATCCTTTTCAGGTATTTCAGGATGTTCTTGATTGCTGTCCAGTGATCCACTCCTGGATTACTTTGGTACCTCCCTGCTAAACTTATAGCAAGGCACACATCAGGTCTGGTACACAGCATTGCATACATGATAGAGCCTATGGCTGAAGCATAGGGAACATCTTTCATTTTCTCTCTATCTTCTGAAGTGGTCGGGCATTGAGTCTTACTCAACTTCACACCTTGTAACACAGGCAAGAACCCTTTCTTTGCTTGATCCATTTTGAACTTCTTCAAAACTTTGTCAAGGTATGTGCTTTGTGAAAGTCCAATTAAGCGTCTTGATCTATCTCTATAGATCTTAATGCCCAAAATGTAAGCAGCTTCACCGAGGTCTTTCATTGAAAAACTCTTATTCAAGTATCCCTTTATGCTATCCAGAAATTCTATATCATTTCCAATCAGTAATATGTCATCCACATATAATATTAGAAATGCTACAGAGCTCCCACTCACTTTCTTGTAAATACAGGCTTCTCCAAAAGTCTGTATAAAACCAAATGCTTTGATCACACTATCAAAGCGTTTATTCCAACTCCGAGAGGCTTGCACCAGTCCATAAATGGATCGCTGGAGCTTGCACACTTTGTTAGCTCCCTTTGGATCGACAAAACCCTCTAGTTGCATCATATACAACTCTTCTTCCAGAAATCCATTCAGGAACGCAGTTTTGACATCCATTTGCTAACATGATTCAGACAGACTTAAGCATCGCTACCGGTGAGAAGGTCTCATCGTAGTCAATCCCTTGAACTTGTCGAAAGCCTTTTGCAACAAGTCGAGCTTTGTAGACAGTAACATTACCGTCAGCGTCAGTCTTCTTCTTGAAGATCCATTTATTCTCAATTGCTTGCCGATCATCGGGCAAGTCAACCAAAGTCCATACTTTGTTCTCATACATGGATCCCATCTCAGATTTCATGGCTTCAAGCCATTTTGCGGAATCTGGGCTCACCATCGCTTCTTCATAGTTCGTAGGTTCATCATGATCTAGTAGCATGACTTCCAGAATAGGATTGCCGTACCACTCTGGTGCGGATCTTACTCTGTTTGATCTACGAGGTTCTGTAGTAACTTGATCTGAAGTTCTATGATCATCATCGTCAACTTCCTCACTAATTGGTTCATACGTCACAGAAACCGGTTCCTGTGATGTGCCATTTTCCAATAAGGGAGCAGGTACAGTTACCTCATTAAGTTCTACTTTCCTCCCACTCACTTCTTTCGAGAGAAACTCCTTCTCAAGAAAGTTTCCGAATTTAGCAACAAAGTCTTGCCTTCGGATCTGTGATAGAAGGTGTATCCAAAAGTCTCCTTTGGATATCCTATGAAGACACATTTCTCCGATTTGGGTTCGAGCTTATCAGGTTGAAGCTTTTTCACATAAGCATCGCAGCCCCAAACTTTAAGAAACGACAACTTTGGTTTCTTGCCAATACATAGTTCATAAGGCGTCGTCTCAACGGATTTTGATGGTGCCCTAATGTGAATGCGGCCGTCTCTAAAGCATAACCCTAAAACGATAGCGGTAAATATGTAAGAGACATCATAGATCACACCATATCAAGTAAAGTACGATTACGACGTTCGGACACACCATTGCGCTGTGGTGTTCCGGGTGGCGTGACTTGCGAAACTATTCCGCATTGTTTCAAATGTACACAAAACTCGTAACTCAAATATTCTCCTCCACGATCAGATCGTAGAAACTTTATTTTCTTGTTACGATGATTTTCAACTTCACTCTGAAATTCTTTGAACTTTTCAAATGTTTCAGACTTATGCTTCATTAAGTAGATATACCCATATCTGCTTAAATCATCTGTGAAGGTGAGAAAATAATGATATCCGCCACGAGCCTCAACATTCATCGGACCACATACATCTGTATGTATGATTTCCAACAAATCTGTTGCTCTCTCCATAGTACCGGAGAATGGTGTTTTAATCATCTTACCCATGAGGCACGGTTCGCAAGTACCAAGAGATTCATAATCAAGTGGTTCTAAAAGTCCATTAGTATGGAGTTTCTTCATGCGTTTTATACCGATATGACATAAACGGCAGTGCCACAAATAAGTTGCACTATCATTATCAACTCTGCATCTTTTGGCTTCAACATTATGAATATGTGTGTTACTACTATCGAGATTCAATAAGAATAGACCATTCTTCAAAGGTGCATGACCATAAAATATATTACTCATATAAATAGAACAACCATTATTCTCTGATTTAAATGAATAACCGTCTCGCATCAAACAAGATCCAGATATAATGTTCATGCTCAACGCTGGCACCAAATAACAATTACTTAGGTCTAATACTAATCCCGAAGGTAGATGTAGAGGTAGCGTGCCGACCGCGATCACATCGACTTTGGAACCATTTCCCACGCGCATCGTCACCTCATCCTTAGCCAATCTTCGCTTAATCCGTAGCCCCTGTTTCGAGTTGCAAATATTAGCAACAGAACCAGTATCAAATACCCAGGTGCTACTGCGAGCATTAGTAAGGTACACATCAATAACATGTATATCACATATACCTTTGTTCACCTTGCCATCCTTCTTATCCGCCAAATACTTGGGGCAGTTCCGCTTCAAGTGACCAGTCTGCTTGCAGTAGAAGCACTCAGTTTCAGGCTTAGGTCCAGGCTTGGGTTGCTTCTCCTGAGCAGCAACTTGCTTGCTGTTCTTCTTGAAGTTCCCCTTCCTCTTTCCTTTGCCCTTTTTCTTGAAACTAGTGGTCTTGTTGACCATCAACACTTGATGCTCCTTCTTCATTTCTACCTCCGCAGCCTTTAGCATTGCGAAGAGCTCGGGAATTGTCTTATCCATCCCTTGCATATTATAGTTCATCACAAAGCTCTTGTAGCTAGGTGGAAGTGATTGGAGAATTTTGTCAATGACGCTATCATCCAGAAGAGTAACTCCCAGTTGAATCAAGCGATTACAATACCCAGACATCTTGAGTATATGCTCACTGACAGAACTATTCTCCTCCATCTTGCAGCTATAGAACTTATTGGAGACTTCATATCTCTCAATCCGGGCATTCTTCTGGAATATTAACTTCAACTCCTAGAACATTTCATATGCTCCATGACGTTCAAAACGTCGTTGAAGTCCCGGTTCTAAGTCGTAAAGCATGGCACATTGAACTATCGAGTAGTCATCAGCTTTGCTCTGCCAGACGTTCTTGACGTTGTCAGTTGCATTAGCAGCAGGCCTGGCACCCAGCGGTGCTTCCAGGACGTAACTTTTCTGTGCAGCAATGAGGATAATCCTCAAGTTACGGACCCAGTCCGTGTAATTGCTACCATCATCTTTCAACTTTGCTTTCTCAAGGAACGCATTAAAATTCAACGGAACAACAGCACGGGCCATCTATCTACAATCAACATAGACAAGCAAGATACTATCAGGTACTAAGTTCATGATAAATTTATGTTCAATTAATCATATTACTTAAGAACTCCCACTTAGATAGACATCCCTCTAATCCTCTAAGTGATCACGTGATCCATATCAACTAAACCATGTCCGATCATCACGTGAGATGGAGTAGTTTCAATGGTGAACATCACTATGTTTATCATATCTACTATATGATTCACGCTCGACCTTTCGGTCTCCGTGTTCCGAGGCCATATCTCTTATATGCTAGGCTCGTCAAGTTAAACCTGAGTATTCCGCGTGTGCAACTGTTTTGCACCCGTTGTATTTGAACGTAGAGCCTATCACACCCGATCATCACGTGGTGTCTCAGGACGAAGAACTTTCGCAATGGTGCATACTCAGGGAGAACACTTTTACTATGATAATTTAATGAGGGATCATCTTATAATGCTACCGTCAATCAAAGCAAGATAAGATGCATAAAAGATAAACAGCACATGCAATCAATATAAGCGATATGATATGGCCATCATTATCTTGTGCTTGTGATCTCCATCTCTGAAGCACCGTCATGATCACCATCGTCACCGGATCGACACCTTGATCTCCATCGTAGCATCGTTGTCGTCTCGCCAATCTTATGCTTCTACGACTATCGCTACCGCTTAGTGATAAACTAAAGCATTACAGGGCGATTGCATTGCATACAATAAAGCGACAACCATATGGCTCCTGCCAGTTGCCGATAACTCAGTTACAAAACATGATCATCTCATACAATAAAATTTAGCATCATGTCTTGGCCATATCACATCACAACATGCCCTGCAAAAACAAGTTAGATGTCCTCTACTTTGTTGTTGCAAGTTTTACGTGGCTGCTACGGGCTTAGCAAGAACCAATCTTACCTACGCATCAAACCACAACGATAGTTTGTCAAGTTGGTGTTGTTTTAACCTTCGCAAGGACCGGGCGTAGCCACACTCGGTCAACTAAAGTTGGAGAAACTGACACCCGCCAGCCACCTGTGTGCAAAGCACGGCGGTAGAACCAGTCTCGCGTAAGCGTACGCGTAATGTTGGTCCGGGCCGCTTCATCCAACAATACCGCCGAACCAAAGTATGACATGCTGGTAAGCAGTATGACTTATATCGCCCACAACTCACTTGTGTTTTACTCGTGCAAATAACATCAAACCATAAAACCTAGGCTCTTATGCCACTGTTGGGGAACGTAGTAATTTCAAAAAAATTCCTACGCACACGCAAGATCATGGTGATGCATAGCAACGAGAGGGAAGAGTGTTGTCTACGTACCCTCGTAGACCGTAAGCAGAAGCGTCATATGAACGCGGTTGATGTAGTCATATGTCTTCACGACCCGACCGATCCAAGCACCGAAAGCACGGCACCTCCGAGTTCTGCACACGTTCGGCTCGGTGACGTCCTCGCCTTCTCGATCCAGCAAGAGGGGCGAAGTAGTAGATGAGTTCTGGCAGCACGACGGCGTGGTGACGGTGTTGGTGAAGAACAATCTTCGCAGGGCTTCGCCTAAGCACTACGAAAACTATGACGGAGGATAAACTAGAGGAAACGGGGTTGCCGGCACACGGCTTGGTGTTTCTTGATCTGTCTTGGGTGCTAGCCCTACCCCTCTATTTATATGTTGAGCCTTGGGGTCGAAACTTGGAGTAAAAGCCTCCACAAAGTCGGTTTCACCCGAAAGGCAAGAGTCCTTCTCGGACTCCAGGGCCAGACGCCAGGGTTCCCGGCGTCTGGGCCCAGACGCCAGGGACCCTGGCGTCTGGCCTCTGGACTCCGCAAAACTTCCTTTTGCACTTTCCAAAAACCTCGTGGGCTTTCCCCTTTGGCCCAGATAAAGTGTTCTCGTGCCCAAACATTTCGGGAAACATTCGGAACCCCTTCCGATGGATTCCAGAACCTTTGGGAGATCAAACACTACTATCCACATATCAATATTTACTTCCGGACCATTCCGGAGTTCCTCGTCATATCCGTGCTCTCATCCAAAACTCCGAACAACATTCGATCACCAACATACATAACTCATAGTACTATATCGTCAACGAACGTTAAGCGTGTGGACCCTACGGGTTCGAGAACTATGTAGACATGACCTAGAACCATTCTCGGTCAATAACCAATAGCGGAACCTGGATGCTCATATTGGCTCCCACATATTCTACGAAGATCTTTTATCGGTCAGACCGCATAATAACATACGTTGTTCCCTTTGTCATCGGTATGTTACTTGCCCGAGATTCGATCGTCGGTATCCAATACCTAGTTCAATCTCGTTACCGGCAAGTCTCTTTACTCGTTACGTAATACATCATCTCGCAACTAACTCATTAGCTGCAATGCTTGCAAGGCTTAAGTGATGTGCATTACCGAGAGGGCCCAGAGATACCTCTCCGACACTCAGAGTGACAAATCCTAATCTCGAAATACGCCAACCCAACAAGTACCTTCGGAGACACCTGTAGAGCACCTTTATAATCACCCAGTTACGTTGTGACGTTTGGTAGCACACAAAGTGTTCCTCCGGTAAACGGGAGTTGCATAATCTCATAGTCATAGGAACATGTATTAGTCATGAAGAAAGCAATAGCAACAAACTAAACGATCAAGTGCTAAGCTAACGGAGTGGGTCAAGTCAATCAGATCATTCACCTAATGATGTGATCTCATTAATCAAATAACAACTCTTTGTCTATGGTTAGGAAACATAACCATCTTTGATTAACGAGCTAGTCAAGTAGAGGCATACTAGTGACACTCTATTTGTTTATGTATTCACACATGTATTATGTTTCCGATTAATACAATTCTAGCATGAATAATAAACATTTATCATGATATAAGGAAATAAATAATAACTTTATTATTGCCTCTAGGCATATTTCCTTCAGGAACTAGTATAAACTCTGCGTCCCTTGTGCTGTTCCTTTGATATTTTAGACCCTTGTGAGACGAAGAGGTAGAGGGCAGAATCTCCGCGCGCACCCCAGAGTTCGAACCTCAAGGGTCTGCCGGAACCCGAAATCCGACATTTGGCGCGCTAGGTAGGGGTGCGCCAGAGTCCACCTCTCTACCGCTCCGCGTCCCATCGCGCCGTCATCACCATGTCCGGCGACCAGGCGGGCGACCAAGATCCATGGGCGACATGGCCCGCCTGCGCGGAGCCGCCCACCTCGGGCGACCCCACGCCCCAGGTAGCTCGTGGTCCACAGGGCGCTGTGGGCCGCGGACGGCGCGGACAGGCTTCAGCAACCCTTACGCCACGGCAAGCGCGGTCGGCAGCAAGGGCCTCCAATCATGTCGCGGCCACGACACCGTACACCCACCTTGAGCAAGCGAACTCGAGGGTCGCGCTCACGGTGGCCCGAGAATTGCTGCAGTGTAGGCTGCTCGAAGGCGGTCGCGACGTGCTGCTAGAGCGGGTCGCCGAGCTCCTGGGCTTCGCCGCTTTGGCGGCTCACCCCTTCTACATCCAGCTTCCGTCTCAAGCCCACGGCGGCACACGCGGGGGCCCCGTGCACTCCCGCGGGCCTCTGGGCTACCCCAACACCAGCGAGTCCGTCGGCGCCGAGCTGGCAGTAGCGCTACCCCCACCCCCGGCGCGTGAGGGGGAGGGGCTCGGTGCAGTCCATGGCGCCGGCGGGCAGCCGCGCTACCACACCACGGTGGGCACGTCAAGCAGCGCCGGATGGCGCGCGGAACACTGCGGCACAGCCTTCGGGGTGGCGGCACCAGAAGAATACGTGCCCCGCATGATGGACCAAGTGCACGCTCACGAGGGCGAGCAAGGCTCGCTTCTCAGCCCAAGCTGGGGAGACGAGACACCAGAAGCTGAGCTCTTCCAGGAGCCCCGGGACGGCTCCGTCGGCCATGCTGGAGGCGACAATTATCGGGTACCACTAATCACTCAGGAGCAGGCATACGCAAATCATGGGTCGCAGGAGGTGCAGGTCGCCGCAGCGAGCATCTTCCCTGCTCCCACAGTCTCCTACCCCTCGGGAGGAGGGCGCAGGGGGCTGCATGAGAGGGGCAGGGACCCTACATCACCAGCTCGGCGTTCGGAGCAAGGTGTTCTTAGGAGGTAGGCCCTCCGCTGGGGAGGCGCCTGAGGGCCTGCCCCTGGCGGAGGACCCGTGGTCGTCGGGGGAACCGCTGGCGCTCTACCCCACCGGCGGCGTCCTGGTTTCCGGTCGTCGTTGCTGGCACTAGAGTGTGGCGCAAGGCGGGGCCCTCATCTGGCGATATGAAGCAAGGCCGGTACCGGTGAAGAAGGCCTAGTGCCTGTGAAGCTCGCTGCCCCGTGACACTCTCATGTAATAATGAGTGGGGCTGTACACGCCCCGGAGTCTCAGGGGTGCCGGCCTCAGGCCCTGGGGCTCCCTCCCAGCCCAGTGGACAGCACTTAGCTCTGCGCTGGTGAGAAGACGTCCAATACTAGATTAGGTGCCGGACACGGCCATTTCCCTGTTTTCATTGCCTTCTTTTTGGTTGTAACTTTTCCCTGCTGGATTTAAGTTGGATTCTAATTTGAGATTTGCGTGCGTTCGGGGAAGGGCTGCTTAGTCTCGTTCGAGCTATTTCTTGCGCTCTGGTTATCGCTTCACCACGGCCGCCTCCCCTCACGAGCCCCTCGCGAGTCGGGCCGGGCCAGGCTCGTGCGCAGCCCAGACTGCCGTTATCTCTCCTCGGGAGGACTTTCTGGTACCTACGGAGGATGTCCCTTTGGGAAAAAGGCTCGGAGCCTGTGAAGAAGGCGAATGCCTGTGAAGCTATCGCGTTTATGAAAAGGCCCGGAGCCTGTGAAGAAGGCGAATGCATGTGAAGCTATCGTGTTTATGAAAAGGCCTGGAGCCTGTGAAGAAGGCGAATGCCTGTGAAGCTATCGCATTTATGAAAAGGCCCGGAGCCTGTGAAGAAGGCCAATGCCTGTGAAGCTATCGCGTTTATGAAAAGGCCCGGAGCCTGTGAAGAAGGCGAATGCCTGTGAAGCTATCGCGTTTATGAAAAGGCCCGGAGCCTGTGAAGAAGGCGAATGCCTGTGAGGCTATCGCGTTTATAAAAAGGCCCGGAGCCTATGAAGAGGGCCAGCGCCTATGAAGCCCCTCGCTGACAGGACTTGCGCGTCCTATGATTTCAACTAGAGAACGCTCAGGACACCACGAGCTGCCTCGAGGCCTGCGCAAAACAAAGGTAAACCAACCGGCAGCCAGGCGCGGATGCTCGCGCAATATAATAGCTGCTTATACGATCTACACGAGTTTTACATGAGGGGCTTCCCCTCCCAAAATGCTCTCACGACCATCGGGCCAAACACCTGAGTTCTATCCATGCAGGGCAAAAAGACAGGAGCAACACTCAGTCAGTCAGACAGATCCCCCAAGGCGTCCTCAGGAGCACCTCCCGAGCCGCCGCTGGTGTCGCTGGACTCGCCACCCCTGCCTGCATCGTCGTCAGCGGCGCCGGGACCATCCACCACACCGCCTTCCTCGGCAGCCACGATCACGTCGTCGTTATCCGAAGCGAAGGCCTTCACGAGAGCGTCCATGTTGTTTTCCACCCAGTCCGCCAGGTCGCCAGGGACGGCCTAGGGGACTGGGGCGATGACGGCATCGAAGTCAAAGTGGGGATCCATGTCCTGAAGATGGCTGAAGACACGGGAAAAAGCGTGCCCAAGAAGGGCGCGGCTCCTCTCCTCCACCAACCTGACGACCCTGGTCGACCGCGCCTCCAGCTGCGTCACTACGGCAGTGATCATGCTCAAAAGAGGCATAGATCTCTCTAAAACAACATGAACACATGGCATAAAAATAACAGCAGACAAGGACTTGGTGAAATTCTAAGTCCCTGAAATCAACAACATTATGATCCCTAGTTTGCATGTTTGTGCTAGTCACCACAGAAATCACAAAAATACATGGAATACACTCCTGTAACTATGGCATGGCATATTTCAAAACACATGTAGAGCTCAAGTTCATAGGGTGCACACATCAATCATGGCAAAAATGACAAAAGTGCATGTTCTGCTAAGAAACTGAAACTAACAGAAACTAGCACTCTTCCAACAGCATTTATTGCATCACGATGAGCTCAAATGAAAGTTATGCAATGAGATGAAATGATGTACTCGTCGAGGCGAACAATTCGGTATGCTATACGCCCAAAACGGAGCCACGAGTGCAGAGTTATGGCACGATGAAGATGCAACAATTAATCTGCAGAAAAAGACTTGGACGATTTCGGGGGTCGGGGAAAGTCAACCTTCTTAGATCAGATCTAGGGGCTCGGAGCCCGAGGTTCGCCGGAGTTGGAGAGGAGGTGGCCGGAGGGGTCGGGGACGAGCTGGCCCGGCCGGATCTCGTCGGATCCGGCGTCGGCGGAGGCGAGGGCGAGGCCGGGTGGAGGCGCGCGGGCGGCGCTGCGGGGACGCCGGGGCGTCTGGCGGCGGCGGCCGCGGCCGGCGCGGGAGGCGAGCGGCGGAGGCGCCGGCCGGCTGCAACGGGCGGCGGAGGAGGCCCGGTCGGGGAGGGGCGTCGCCGGACGAGGCGGCGGGAAGCGCGGGCGGCGCGGAGCGGTGGTGACCTCGCCGGAGGGAGGCGGACGCCGGCGGGACGCGACGGCGGGGCGCGCGGGTCCGCATGGGCGGCGGCGGGCGGAGGCTCGGGCCGCGGGGGCTGGGAGCGGGCCGCGCGGGCCGGCGGCGCGTGGGCGGCGGAGAGGCCACGTGGCGGTGCGCCATTGGCTGTGGGCGGCGACGGAGATGCGTACGGTGGAGAACGGACATGTCCGGCGGCGGAGGGAGCATTTGCTAGGGTTTGGACTGCGCGAAAAATCCGGGGAGGAGCACATATTTATAGGTAGAAGGAGGTGGGAGTGTCCAAATGGGGTGCGGTTTTCGCCCACACGATCGTGATCGAACGACCGAGAGGATGGAGGGGGTTGGGATGGGTTTTGGGCCACTTTGGAGGGGTGTTGGGCTGCATACAAAAGAGGCCTTTGCGGCTACCCGGTTAGCCGTTGGAGTATCAAACGACCTCCGAATGACCCGAAACTTGACAGGCAGTCTACCGGTGCTATACCAAGGCCGCTTGACAAACCTCGGTCCATTCCGAGACTGTTTAACACCCGCACACGAAAAGAGGCAAAAGGGGGCGCCTGGGGACATAGGAGTGTCGGATTGCAAAACGGACAACGGGGAAAATGCTCGGATGCATAAAACGAACACGTATGCAACGCAATGCACAAGATGACCTGATATGAAATGCAGATGATGACATGGAAAAGTGCAACACGCAAGCACATGACAAGGCAAAGACGGCGAATAACTAGCGGACACCTGGCGCATGAAATCTGGGGCGTTACACAGAGGCTCCTTGAGTTGCAAACCTCGGCGATGAAGTTGAGTATGCTGGCATCACGGTCGAGCATGACCTTGTGGAAGCCGATGAGGTTGTGGTGGAGGAAGCAGAGGAGGCGCACCTTGGCGTGAAGGTCGTCGACCATGGAGGGGTCTAGCATGCGCATGCGCACCTGGTTCCACGTCACCTCGAGGACCCTCCACCTGGTCGAACTGCGGTACACCTTCTTGATGGATCTAAGCCCAGCAAGGCCGAGTACCACCCGAACCGCGCCGTCGGATCCACCTACTAGAATGCCTCCTCGTCGGCTGCCGCCGACATGGCCTCGTGGCTGCTGCTATTCCTCCTGCCGCCGATGATGGGGTGGTCGTGCTGCTGCGCGCGGTGCTGCGGGGTTGGGTTTGGGGGCATGTGAAGCGGGCTGGAGGGCTAGGGCGGGGCAGAGCAAATCTAAGGCCGATCGGGCTCCTCACGGAGGAAGTGGGTTGGGACGCACTAATTGGGGGTGGGATTAGTGGGAGGTTCGTGCTAAATGGGGTGGGATTATGTGGTTGCCTAACGAACTTTTCTAGCAGAGTTTTCGTCCGCCCATCAAAATTGCTAAACTTACTTTTGTTGATGGGTTGGTTATTATGTTGATGGTTAGATCAAATTAAGTGATTTAATCAGGAGGCTGTAATTTCTCCATGTTGTTATGTGTAGCTTAGGCTGGGTGCACGTAGCGATGAATATGTTTCCTTTTTTAATAATAGTATATATAATAGTAGGAAACATAACCAGTTTGCTATAGAAGGAAGTATAGATAAAAGAGGAGGATGCACCAGTCACGGGCGATCCCAACTTCCACACGCTGCCTCAGAGACCTCTGTTTACAAGGTTAAAATCTGTTTAAGCTAATAAGTATTTAATTATCTTTTTCCTTATGTGGTGCATGTTTTTATGGTGTAGGTTACTTTTGATTTTTTTTCAGAAAAGGAGGATGACCCCGGCCTCTGCATCTGGGCGATGCATACGGCCACTTTATTAATTATTATCACAAAACCTTACAAAGCCATACAACAACAAGACTAAAGCCACCGTCTAAGCAACAACTGTCGCTACACCTATCCAATTGATGAAGGGGCGCAGATAGTCTGGGCCTAATACCAAACAGACATCGCAACCAAATCTAAACATCTAAGACCTGAGGTCCCAACCAGGACGCCTGCCGGGTATGGGGCACCTACCAGTCCGGCGCACTCCTCAACCAGGACGCCTGCCGGGTATGAGGCCGCCGCAACCACCTGCCACAAATCCATCTTCAGAGCTGTACTGTTGCATGTACCATGTCAGGTCTCTCTGCCATCGGCGCCACCACGACCCTCGATAGTGTCGTCCTCCTGCGCGAGTCCATCCTCCCACAGCGAACTCCGAATCTGCACTGCGCCATGCCGTCAAGATCCGTCGCCATCAGTGTGTAGGATGAAGCACCGCTCCACCAAAGAATTCGTCCTCTGGTCCCTCGATCACGTGTGTACCTCCAAAAATGACGCCCCAAGGGAGGAACGACACCAGAGCGCCGCCGTCATCGGATCATCCGATCTAGGGTTTCCCCCGGAGGTAGCAGAGAGTGGCCTTGAACTTCTCCACGGCGATGCCTTCAAGAAGGGAACGACGCAGATAGCGCCGCCACCGCCGGCCTTAGCAGAAGCCGAAGGCAAGTTTTCACCCAGATCAGTTCGAAGGAATCCAGCTCTCGTGCACGGGCCGCCGTCACCACCAGCACCACCAGGCAGACCCTGGAGTACCGGCAGATCAGCTAGCCACCGGCACCACCGCATCCAGATCGCCGGCCATGCCGGGCCGCCGCCATCCCCCGCGCCGTACGGGTCAGAGACGGAGCTGCCGACCGCGCACAGGGACCGACGCCGCCTGCACACGCCGGAGCGCCGCCGAGATCCCAGCGCCCGCCACCACTTGCCGACGCCAACCGCCGCCCGAGCACTGGCGCCACCGTGGAGCCATCAGATCGGGGAGGGAGACGTCACGCGCCGACCACCCTCGCGGACCCCGCCGCACGCCCGAGCGCCGGCGCCACCGCGACGCCATCAGATCGGGAGGAGGAGGAGCCCGCGCCTCGCCGTCCCGCGCAGACCACGCCGCCGCCATCGCCACAGCGCCACCAAAGGGGAGCCCCGCAGATCCGCCAGCGACCCGACCTGCCGCCGAGCCGAGCGCCGCCGCGAGCGCCGGCCGTCCCGCGCCGCCCAGGAGCCTCGCGAAGAGGGAGGGAGCCTCGCCGCCGCCGACGCACGCGCGGGCTTTGCCCGGCGGTCTCCCCTGGCGGCGGCGAGGGAGAAGGAAGGCGAAGGAAGGGAGCGGCGGCGGCGATCTAGGGTTCCGCACGGGCCGCTCGCGGGAGCGGCACGGGGGACGGGAATGCCGATAGTGTAACAAGAAATAGCAATAAGGACATGTACAGTTGTGCTATCTTAGGAGTGCCACGTAAGATAAATGTTAAGATATAGAAGAGATAAATCACAAGGAAGGCTTGTCTTCTCTTATTTAAGAGATGATCTCCTAGTACAATATGTCTTACCATGTTTTTAGGAATAACTAAGACTATGAGATAACTCATTGTAGATATGTTTTTTTGTCTTATCTAAAATACTTGCAAGGCTTAAGATAAGATTATCTTATCAACCATTATACAAGCCCTAATGGTACACTTACGAAGGTTAACATAAATTCTTACATAACCTTCCCACAATAATTCTATCCCCTGATTTTAACTAGGGTGGACCCCACCTTCCCCTGACTCCAATCACAAATTGCCATATGGCCTATTAAGTTAACTACTTAAGAGAGATTACATTGATGTAGCATTGTCCCAAGAAAGAGTCCCGTTCGGTTAGGATTCTTTGTGCCCGCATGCGTAATAAAAGGCCAGGCCGGCCATGTAAAAGAGGAAACTATTAGTTTAGAGTTTAGACAACTTATTGTATCGACTTTCAAGCGGCTCTTTATGGGTGTCGTTATTATTTATTCTGTGTGAACTTTCTGCGTGAAAGTCTCGCTTGACGAGGTTTGTCATGTTCGATGGTTTGCACGTTGGTTACGTCTACTTCGATGGGAGGTTCCTCGTGTGTCGAGGGATTATCCCTTAGTCGTCGTTACCCCAGCTTTAGGTTACACTTATTCTCGCGTAATTGAGAGTATTTTCTATCGATGGATATTAAAGGTTACTGCATCGTAAAAGATCGAGCTAAATCATCAGCATGTCTAAGGTCGTGCTCTCATCATCGGTCCCATTAAGTATGGATTAACAACATAATTAATTAAATCCTAATAGGTTCTTCCCGACGTGTTTGAGTCGGAGTTGTGCTCTAGATGGATATGATATGAGGAATTTTGACACTACTCTAAAATGTATGCATAAAAATTTACTCATCCGCTGGCTACGATCCGTGGCCACACCCTTCATTAAATGCAAGGTCGGCCTCGTTGAGAGCACCTTCCCATAGGTGTGCTTGTAGCCATGCTTTCTCATTAACACGGCAAGGCTCCATCCGTGTTCGGATTGATGTCGTGGTTAGGCCTTGTCAGCCCTTGGGCTTGAGAAAGATTTTCATATCACTTGAGCAGGTAGAAAGACTCCTTCTAGATGTTATAGTCAGTAAGAGTACTTTTATCCGGGTTAATGTTCCAAGATACTCAACAGACACTTTGGGCGGCCCATGCCCACGTGCTAGGGATATCGTGTTTCCTGTTGCACTGAAACATGTTCTCATATAATTTCTATGATAAAAAACAATTTGGTGCAGCCAACAATGACGGAAAAAGTAATAACACACGAAAACAAAATAGAACAACCATGCAATACAACAACTTCTCTATGGGCCAAGCCTCACTATCCAATTTAAGTGTGAATTCAATCTAGCAGCCTGTCATTGCAGGAAAAAAAATCTTAATCAGAATATCGAGTCAGTGAAACCTTAGCGGCACCAAGGAGATCCTTGAGCTTGGCGGGTGTTGATTGTTCCTCTCCTTGTGGTGGCGGGGGAGGGCGATGATCTTGTATCCATCAGACAATCCCACACGCTACAGGCGCCATCGCCGACACCTCCACCTCCTACTTTATGAGCCTGTTCTAATGCGTGTGTTGATTTATGAGCATGTTCCTCTCGGGCTAGGGGTGCACCTTCCACCACCTCCTACTTTGCTACCATCGGCACCACTGCGACATCCATCTTTGACTCTCAATAGGCATCTTGAGCGGCATCACCAGGAGCACGAGATGTGGTGGGTATGGCGGCGCCCGAGAGTGGGCTGTGGTAGATCCTAGACCGACGTGATAGTGACATTCGTTGGCCCGTCGATGAGGGAGGGAGAGTGACGGTGTCCTGGACTAGGGGGTACTCACCACGTCATCTCCCGATCTATTAGATTGGGCCGAGGACCCCCGTGGCCGTATACTCATGGGCCAGTTCGGACAGTTGCCGCATACATGGAAGATTCCACAAGACTTGGCGATCAAGACAAGGACTTCTCCCCACCGGCGTATTCGGCTAGGACTCTTGTTATCCTAGGCCTCTAGTGCATTATACAAACCGAGGCCAGGCTAGTCGATAGATCATATACATCATACACAATCATACCATAGGCTAGCTTCTAGGGTTTAGCCTCCTTGATCTCGTGGTAGATCTACTCTTCTACTACCCATATCATCAATATTAATCTAGCAGGAGTAGGGTTTTACCTCCATCGAGAGGGCCCGAACCTGGGTAAAATAAAGTGTCCCTTGCCTCCTGTTACCATCGATCCTAGACGCATAGTTCGGGACCCCCTACCCGAGATCCGTCGGTTTTGACACCGACATTGGTGCTTTCATTGAGAGTTCCGCTGTGTGATCGACAAAAGGATCGATGGCTTGCGTGCAGATCAACTGCGACTTCGGCATCTTCGTCACCAGCTCGACTGGTCACCTTGGTTCGACCAAGAATTGCGCCCCGTGTTTGGATCATCATGTTCGGACGAGGGCCTTCATCAAACATCAACTCCGATCTCTATCAAGATCACAGAGGAATCATCCATGGAGCTCGGGGGCTCAATGTCAACATTGCCCTCAAGAGACCGTGCTGTTTTTCTAGACAGCGAACTCGTATCTGCTGCCACCACCTCCTCGAGTATCGCTTTGACGATCGCTTTGGTGGAATTGTGCGGAATTGAGCCTACAACAACCCTGGAAAATTTCGTCAAGTTCCGATGGAGGAATCTCTGGCAGTCCACGATATACCGGAGCCCTATCGAATCTGGACGGGAATCTGGACGAGTTTAGGGCATGGTGTCCAGCTCCTAGCTTGGACGTCCTTTGGAAGATCCAACCGTTCATCGGCTGCGGAATTCCTATATCTACCAACCCTCTAAATTTCAGCTCGATCCGACCGTCCGAATTCCGGGAACCTTCCGATTAGTGCATCACTTTTCGGATCTGTTCTCTGCGCGAGAACGAATCCGACCCGAATTCATCTTTTTTATGAACGGGATTTCGGACATCCTTTTTGAAGGAAGTTTTGTGTGGGATACTGTGTATTGTTCAGGAACACATCCCACTAACTTTAAAATCCTTTGAACATGATCTTCAGCATCATGCTGGTGTCAAACCAGTCCGGCAATATTGCTCCACGGCTGCCGACCTGCGCTAGACACGTCGTCACTTTGTTGAGCCGAGGTCAAATTCTTCGGATCATCATCTCGGCAAGCCGAACAAGAGTCCGGAATCGCGAAGGACGAATCATCACCAACATCGCCGCCCCCACGGATTACACGGAGCAGGCATACCGGCATCACCGCACGGTCACTTCATCAAGCCGGCATCGATCACATCACGACCTGCATCGGCAGGGCCGCACTATTGCTTCTTCAAGCTGATGTCCATCACGCCGAACTACTTCGACTCATCGGCTGGCCACGAGGCTTCGACATCTCGGTTGGACCGGAGGATTCATCATCTCTTCATCAACCTACTCCGGACACTTCGGCGTCACTAGCCGACCAGCTTCGTCACGATTAGCTGGACCGAGGGCTTTGCCTCGGCAAGCCAACCTTTGCCAGCATCATCTTCCTTCGGATTGCTACAACAAATAAACCAGGTGCTATAAATCCTAATATTTTTTGCTTGTTTGGGTTTATTTGTCCCAAGGAATTATTACTCCGGTTTGTCCATCATCTGTACACACGTCGATCAAATGATGACCGCATTAACGACGACCGCATGGTGGTTCGGTCAGTTTCCGTACATAGTCCGGCGCACGCCGCATGCGGAACTCAAACCGACCTGTTAATTCAGGCCTTGCCATGCCTTTACTGCATCGCGCCGCCGCCCTGCATCGGCATTGACTTCGGCGCCAGGCCATATTTCTTTTATTACTCACTTTGCATAAATTATTCATTATGCAATGATTTTTTTAATTATCATTATTACTATTATCTCCCGTTTGCACTATTTTTTGTGCACAGGAAAATGATCCAGCCGGACTATATCCTTTGACGTCACCTCGGCTGGACGGGGGGCTTCATTACCCCATGTCGGGGACTTCGGCATCACTCTGCCGTCCTGCATTGCCCGTGCTATGTCACCACTTCGGAGCGCCGAGCTCTTTGCTCCGCCACCTCGGGACCAGCTTGGGGGATGGAACCTTGTCCCGCATCAAGCTCGGACCGCGTCGTCAGTACCGAACACATTAACCAGCTAAGTTGCCTTCATGCTCAAAGTTTTAAATTTTTAACTTGTGTTCGGCTCGACCAAGCATTATACTTTTTTGGAAAAAAGTTTCTTGTAAAAATCTTCCTTGTCCAAACTTTGTCCGCACACACTTGACGCGCTACCCGCGCTCATTATACCTGGGGGCTTCTTTAACAGAAGTTTATTAATACGGGCTTTATGCCCAACACATGTGTCACACTTCCGCATGTACCTTTTATTCACCATTATATGCATCGATATGACTTAAGTTTTGGCCAAGCTGGGTTGCCTGGCTCCTGTGCTTACCCCTACGTTCCTGATTGTTCGGCTAGGCGGTAAAGGGAGCACCTCTGCGATTGCTACTGCCGGATAAGCCGGATGTGTACCTCAGACTGGGTGAAGCCGAAAGCTAGCGTTCTTAAGGGAATATTCAGTCGGTGAACTAAATATGAACCTTTTTACTCACTAATATACATGCCCCCAGATGATTTTCCTACATTTGCAGTCCGGACATGCACTTTAGGGCATGCCACCCCAGCGAAAGGAACCCTTAACGGAACTATTCTCTCTGGAAGATGTTTCTTACTAACCATGTAATATAACATAACTAGTTGGGCACTTGTCTGATAAAGCACTAATGACCCCTATGCCTGGTCTCCACGCATGCCCCGATTTTTATAACCACGAGGGTATTCGGACACACTCCGGACTATTGGGTCCAGAGGTTGAAGCGAAAAGGTCCGCTACGACAAACGATCTACAATCCGGCTAGAAGGCATTCTACATGTCACCTTACATTATATAGTCAACTTTTACCCAAGTCACTTGGGGGCTCTTATGTTTATTTGAGTCATTTCATACTAAGTATTTTTCTTCTAAGTCGTTGCAAAGTTATTATTATTTATCACTCCTTTTTTCGACACGAGTGTGCGGTCACTAGCCTGGAAGCCTAATTTCTCTCTCAAAAGCCGCTAGAGTTTAGTTTGCTAAACTGGCCTAATGAGAAGTACTCCACCCTCAGGATAGGAGGTTGAAGCCGTAGGCTGACCCGCTCGAAGTCTTGAGATAGGATGTATCATGTTAAAGCACGACAGAAGCACTTCTTTTTTCTCAGACCAATTTTCGGGTTGGCACCGAACACTTGATATTGTTCGGACGTCATGTTTTTACTGATGTTTCTTGGTTTTTCAAGCTTTTTGGCACTTTTAAACTATTTGTGCTTTTCCAGCATTAGTCTCGCAGTGCAACGCCCGACACCTTTTAGGGATTCGGCAAAAACATTCTCAGATATTGCTATATATGCATCGGTTTCGAATTGTGTCTTCGGTCAATAGTTGGGTTGCCCGGCTCCTGCACTTGCTTCCTACGTTCCGTTTTGTTCGGCTAGGCATGCAAAGGGAGAACCACTGCGATTGTGCTTCCAGCTCACATGGTTAAGCACCTCAGTGGAGAAAGCAGAAAACTGACTGTCACAATAAGCGTAAACTGGTCAGCAATCCAATGACTATATTAAATAACAGGCCGTTCATAACATTGGCCGAATTGTTTACGGCTTGACCTCGACTGTCGCCGAACACTACCGGGGGCTATTAACTAGCCTCCCAAACTAAATCCTCGATATTTTGCTCTTACATTGGAGCTGAGGTTTTATGATCATGCTTAGCATGACAACCCAAAGAAAGGAACCGATAGCGGGACTATTTTCTTTGGAAGACATTTCTTCTGTTCAACAGTAATATAACATATCTCTCCGCGTACCTTTGTTTATAAAACCGTATGGCCAGATTGCCTTGTTTGTCATCCTCATAAAGGCTTTATAAAGTAAGACAAACACTCCTCAGCTACTGGCCGAGGAGGTGCAAGCCGATGGTCGGTCAACAAAGTTTTGTACAATGTGGATCCGAGCATTAAATGACGTAAAGTACTTGGATATATAGAGTCATTACACACAATTTGTGATTTTACTATGGATATCGATCCTTAATTCGGCCACCCGTGCCCGCATTAAGGCTCGGGGGCTACGGGGCTTCGGGCTTATTATTTAAACATATTAAAGGGGCACATCGATCCCCTGATCTGGTGTTGCCACCCGACCAGTGTCTCGGGGGCTACTGCATTGCTTGTCCAATGCAGAAATTTTTATGTGCAATATAGTTTCCGAGGAGATTTTGATCCTCAGGTTGGTCGGCCGCACCCAACCCGAGTCTCGAGGACTGAGCACGCCGCTTTTAGTGTCCTGAAGTATTCTGCAGAGCTAGGACTTGATCCTCAGGCCAATTTTGCAAATTGACCTGAGTCTCAGCGGCTACTGGGATCAGCGGTCTTATGTCATCCTTCATGTGCATCTCGGGTTTTCGACCGATACCCACCTTGAGGGCTACTGGCTATATATCTCGGCAGAGAATAAATTGCACTAATCAAAAATATTGACAAAAATCGGCCCACATTAGGGGTGGTGCATCACCTCGGAAGCAGTCCGGCATAAAGCTCGGGCGCTAGTGGCTGGCTCCATAGAGGGCATTTCCGGCATTAAGCTCGGCTAAACTCCTTCAAACTTCTTTGAACCAAGCTGATTTACGACACCTCGGATATAGTCTGGCGTTGGAGCTCGGATACAGTCCGGCGTTGGAGCTCGGATACATAGTCCGGCGTTGGAGCTCGGATACATTCCAGCATTAGAGCTGGGAAGCGGTCCCGCGTTGGTGCTCGGCTGCAAAAGATACCTCGAATGCAGTCCGGCGTTGGATCTCGGACGCAAGAGGACACTGCCTCCCGGGAACAACTTCAAACCTAAGGTGTGGCATAAAAATAAATAAGGCATTGATAAAGGCCGGAAACTTAAAGGGGCTCCTCGGATACCCGATCTGTAAACCCCTCGAATGCATTTTGGCAATCCTCAAGATCGAAGATAAAGAAGATTTGTTGAACCAGTTTTCAAGACCGGCGACTGAAGATGCAGAACAGTTCGGAAGAATCGAGGAGCGTCCCTAACTTGAAGACCGGTTCAGGGGGCTACTGACGGTGTCGTGGACTAGGGGGTACTCACCACGTCGTCTCCCGATCTATTAGATTGGGCCGAGGACCCCCGTGGCCGTATACTCATGGGCCAGTTTGGACAGTTGCCGCATACATGGAAGATTCCACAAGACTTGGCGATCAAGACAAGGACTTCTCCCCACCGGCGTATTCGGCTAGGACTCTTGTTATCCTAGGCCTCTGGTGCATTATACAAACCGAGGCCAGGCTAGTCGATAGATCATATACATCATACACAATCATACCATAGGCTAGCTTCTAGGGTTTAGCCTCCTTGATCTCGTGGTAGATCTACTCTTGTACTACCCATATCATCAATATTAATCTAGCAGGAGTAGGGTTTTACCTCCATCGAGAGGGCCCGAACCTGGGTAAAATAAAGTGTCCCTTGCCTCCTGTTACCATCGATCCTAGACGCATAGTTCGGGACCCCCTACCCGAGATCCGTCGGTTTTGACACCGACAGAGAGGGAGGCGCAACGATAATGATTCGAGAATGAAAACAAAATAACGAAACGAGAGCAGGGAGCAAAGGAGGACGGACGAAGAAAGTACGTTCTTTTTATATTTATATAAGTATAGTACTACCTCTGTTCGTGTTTATTAACCCCATCATATTTTTTTTATCAAAGTTTGACTACACATGTGATTAGCAAAATATTAATATATGCCATAAAAATTATATTATATACGTATTTTGGGACCCCTGATAAGTGTCACACGTGCGACACGAAGTAATTGCGCCCTAACGATTTTTGATGGCAAGTTTAGTTATTCAAGGATGACAACTTTAGTTGTGAGAAACATGGGAACTTATGTTTGGATGACAAGTTACATTTTTTGCATTTTTAATGGCAATTTGAGTTACAAAAACGTCAAGGTGTTACTTCATGCCACACGTGTGACATTTATCATTTAGGGTAATTTATATCCTCGGCCCTTTGTTCCATATTAGTGTCGTGGATTTGAGTAAAAACTAGATCACTGATGGCGCGCGTTGCTGCACCAGTCTATTTTGTGCAATACATGATAGGAATTTCTATAAATATATGGGCTCATAAATATATTATACTTATACGAACATAATCAACGAAAATTCTCATATATATGCTCGGTGAATAAACTAAGGTTCACATACACAAATTGACTTTGTATGACAACACACGCTATAATGTATGTAGTAAATACAACTAATCAATACTGCCACGAAGCATCATGAAGAAAAAATATACATGCAACAGGAGATATAAGTTTTCATTATAAATTATATATACATGGTGCATTAATAAGTAGTCACATGCTTCTCTACCCAATGGGCCGTCATGGTTGGAACGAATAATTTGGTGATCATGGTGTACTTATCTCGTGGAGTGCATCACATTCATGGAGAAGAGTGCTAACGAGGATTTCAATTAGTTGGGAAATGAAATAAACGGTAATACTAAATAGCATACAAATAGCCGTAGGGATTGAATCTGCTATATGGGTTGTCTGCGATTGAATTCGATAGAATATCGAAATATCCATAAATAAGTGTAAATGAATTTCATTTCTATTTCCAGTGGAACGTTTAAACTTTTGCTTCCTTTCAGACACTCAAATTTAATGTTGATCATTTACATGATATCTTTATTCAATATTTGTCGGATTATCCTGGTATTCCAACAACTGTAGCCAGGCGAAGTCCCTGCAGAATCTAGAGATAACACTTGTCCCAAGTCCTCGACTCATCTGGCTATCAAGAATTTTCTAATAAAATGGATTATTCTAACCTGTAGGGAGGCTTGGCGACCCGTCCACCTGAGCGCTCCTACGATTTTGCGTCGTTCTGATCCTTCGATTGTGTCTGGTCGTGTAAACGCTAGTCTGCCAGTCATTTGATTTTTTACATATTGTTCTGTGACAGCCCAAGACCGAGACCTCCATTATTTTTGTCATATGTTCTTGCTTACTTGCTTGTGATGTTTGTTTTATTTTTTTCATCATGCATTCATCTCCATTTTATTGTTGTGCTTGTTTTCTTTTACTTGTTCATGTGCATTGCAACTCCTTCTTCTCTTTGATCCTTTCTATTTTACTCATTGCTCAACTTCAACTTGGTTTCACCCAAGTTTCCAAACCCAAAGTGCTACTTCCTTCTGTTTTTTAGTTGCATTTTCACTTCTCCAATTCTTACCCAGACCGTGTTCATAATGCAAGTTTTACATGTCCAGCCACCCTCTCGAATTTCATCCCAACCAGAACTCATTTGATAAGGTTTTCAAATTCTACATATTGAACTTAATTCATTATGTTTGGTTTTCTTACTTCCTCCATAAATGTTCATCTTGTCCCATAAATCATATCTATTATGTAGGGCCGTCCTATAAAAATTAAGCCCATTTGGGTTCGGTTTGGTTAGATTATAAATTCATGCAAGTTTGGATTAAATTCGAACATGTTTAAATTTATAGTCTATAAAATCCCCTCACCACTTTTCTTTGATTGAGCATATTCCAAGGACTCACGAACTGTTTTTTTCTCTCCCTAATTCCACTGCTACCTCTCTGTGCATTTATGCAAGTTCCATTTATATCTTGTAAATGGATAAGAAGAAACAACAAAGGGGAGAGTTCCAGCCCAGGCCCGGCTCCTCTCCGCGCAGCGCCGCAGCCCACCATCTCCTCGCGGGTAAAAATCTCCCCAGCACTAGCTGTGCACCTGCCTGGTCTCACCTGTCATTCTCCCAGCCCGCTTCCTTTTTTCTACCTCTCTTAGTAACTTTGCGGCCGAGCGAGGCACATGCACCGTTTTGATTTTCGGTCGAGAAAATCCAATTTCGGCCGAATTTCGGCCATCTCGCCTGGGCCCGGAATATGTACCTTTCACTTGAATTTTTTGGCCCGATTTGAAAGTTTGGGCCCGGCCCAACGTCTAGAAGGCTTCCAATATGGTTCCGCTGAGAAAACACCACGAAACTGAACGCCCAAACCCTAAACTTCTCGCCTCCTCTTTGTCTTTCCGTGTGTGGCGCCGCCGCTGCCCGCCTGCTGCCTTCCCACGCCCGTCGTGAGCTCCTCTGGCGAAGAATCCGCACGCCGACGCTGCATCAAGCCGCCTCGTTGACTAGTGCCTCCCGTCCGCTCGCTTGCGTCCGAGTGCGTGGACGCGCAGCCTCCGTCATGGGCCGCCTTGCGCAGCACCATCTAGTTTCTTCTCTGTTGCTTCTCCAAGGCCACGACATGATGCTTGATGTCTACGGCTGTGAGGATAATTTTTATATGTTGGACTGATGCACAGGTAGCATCAGGTCACATCCTTGTTCGTTGTTTCTCCGATGCATATTATTGGACTGATTCAGTTTTTTTAATCCCTAGAGCTTGATCTGCCATACCTTTGATCTATTGATTCCAAATTTTCTCTCTAATTTTGGCCCAATTTCGATCAGATTTCGGTCAAATTTCATTCAAAAATTCAAATTTTGTTTTTGCAATTTCGTCCGAGATTTGGCCGAAATTTTTGAAATGACTGAAATTCGGCCATCTCGTTCAGGGGCGAGAAAAAACCCAATCCGAAAATTCAAATGCAGGGCACATGGCCATCGCAGTGCTCCCGTGCCCTCGCCCCTTTATAAAGCCAACACTAGCCTATGGTTTCTCCTTCTCCCTCTCCTCCTATCTGCACCACCGCCGCAAGGTAGGTCGAAGCCGCGCCTCCAGAGTCGTCGCCTCCTTCCACCAGAGAGCTCCTAGAGCACGTCCATGGCTCCACCATGGCCATCGCCCCTTCAGGGTCGTCCTCGTTCTGGGTCGACACACCAACGTTGTCTCCTTCGAACATGCACGTGTCCACGAGCCCATGATTGACCTCCCTGACGACCTCTTCTTCCCCTGCTTCCTTTGCTTCATGGACACGAGGACGCTGCCCCGATCAGTGTGTCTTCTCATCGTCCCCGTTCACCCCCAACCTCGTACAACTTTAGCAGCACCCCCTCGGTGAGCAGCCGTTCCTTCTAGCCCCTCTCCAGTTCGATTTTGTTGATGTGGCCGCCGATCCCGTCGCGGCAGAGGCCGTGTCTGCCATGGACGACCATGGCAGTGAGCCCAAGCTCGTGTTCCAGCCTCTGCTCACCTCACCTTTGCAAGCATCCTCCCACATGCTCAAGAACGCAACACACGCGCATCTCGCCGCACCTTTTGTTTCCTCCAATTTTTGCCTCACCCTGATCAAAGCCCGGTTCTAGTTTATGTACAGGCAAGTCCACACTTGGTCACAACAAGCATATACGGCGCAGTGGCTAGCGTTGCTAGTGCACATCAAGGAGGTCTTGGGTTCGAGTCCCATGAACACTTGATTTTTGCTTGTTTTTCTTGTTTTTCTCTCTGCACACTCACTGGCACTTGGGCCTAATTCTGCTGGGCCACCACTGGAGTGGTGGATTTGGCCCGATCCTTCCCTCCTGTATTTTTTCCCATATGTTCTGTTTTGGTCAATTTTTCATGCTTTTTTAGATGATCATATCTTGTCATTGGTTAATCCAATTTAAACAACTTATATATGTGCAATGCTCAGAATCTTGTGTAGTTTGATAATTTACAACTTTCGTCCATGATAAAAGGATTTGGCCCGATCCTTCCCTCCTGTAGTTTTTCCCCATATGTTCTGTTTTGGTCAATTGTGCATGCTTTTTGAGATGATCATATCTTGTCATTGGTTAATCCAATTTAAACAACTTATATACGTGCAATGCTCAGAATCTTGTGTAGTTTGATAATTTGCAACTTTCATCCATGACAAAAATGTTTAATTTGTTGTTTGCAACTTTCATCCCATGAACACTTGATTTTTGCTTGTTTTTCTTGTTTTTCTCTCTGCACACTCACTCGCACTTGGGCCTAATTCTGCTGGGCCACCACTAGAGTGGTGGATTTGGCCCGATCCTTCCCTCCTGTACTTTTTTCCCATATGTTCTGTTTTGATCAATTTTTCATGCTTTTTTAGATGATCATATCTTGTCATTGGTTAATCCAATTTAAACAACTTATATATGTGCAATGCTCAGAATCTTATGTAGTTTGATAATTTACAACTTTCATCAATGATAAAAGGATTTGGCCCGATCCTTCCCTCCTGTAGTTTTTCCCCATATGTTCTGTTTTGGTCAATTGTGCATGCTTTTTGAGATGATCATATCTTGTCATTGGTTAATCCAATTTAAACAACTTATATACGTGCAATGCTCAGAATCTTGTGTAGTTTGATAATTTGCAACTTTCATCCATGATAAAAATGTTTAATTTGTTGTTTGCATTAATTTGCATACATGGCATATTAAAATGGTTTATTTCGTACTTTATATGTAAATGGGGTAGAAAAAGCATAGATCAATATGGTGCACTTTGTTCTGCCGTTTAATAACATTAAAATTATGTTTAGGTCAGAACAGTAGCAAATTGGAAATATGCATATGAGGATTTTCCGGAATTCTTGTTTGTTGATCCGGCCTCATTTATACTTGCCTAAATAGGTTGTTTTCATATGCTCCACCTCGTGCCATGTTTAGCAACATTTAATATTGTGGGGGTACATAAACGAGAGTGAACTAAGCAATATGAATGTGGTGTTACGTCAATATGCAACTCATTGCATATTGAGCTCCACTTAATTTGTCGTATTGTTTATTGCACTTTGACATGCCATGGCTCATTAAATTGGACATGCATCATATTTGATTGTGCATCATGCCATGTTTATGCTTGTTGGTTTACCATGTTGTTTGCTTCTTTCCGGTTGTGCTTCTTCTCGATAGTTCTGGTTTCGTTGCTATTGTGAGGATCCGTTCGAATACGTTGCTTCGTCTACTTCATGGACTCGATCTTCTTCTTAGCGGGACCGTTACCTGGGATACCACTTGTAACGCCCCGAGACCGATGTGCCAGTTGTCCTCCCATTTTTTGTTGTTGTTGCTTTGTCATTTGCTTGCGTGTCGCATCTTGCCATGTCATCATCCGCATTGCATTTGCATATTTTCATAAAACTCGTAGTCGTTCGCAGTTGCCCTTTCTCTCTTTGCCTCCGTTGTCATTTTGTCAGACCCTTGTCCTCGTTGACCTCTCTTGACCGCTCGTGTGCGTGTCCGAAACTGCTTCGAACCCGACCCGCTTTGTCGTTACCATTGTGTCCGGATCATCCCCTAACGTCTAGAAAATATCTCTGTTTTGTTAATTGGGCTTCCTAACTATTTTATTCGCGACCGTCCGATTACGATCGGAGGGTCCGTTAGTCCCTAACCTAACCCACTACATATATATATGTCCAACCCTAAAACCTAGGCCTTCTGTCCCATCCACCCATCGTCGCCGCCGCAAACTTGTAACGCCCTTGATGCGGCTATATCTCCCACGTGTCGAAGCACGACTTAGAGGCATAACCGCATTGAAAGCAATGTCGCAAGTGAGGTAATCTTCGCACAACCCATGTAATACATAAGGGAAAGAGATACATAGTTGGCTTATAGTCGCCACTTCACACAAATACATGAATAAAACATTACATCATACAGTTACAATCAGGGCCCGACTACGGAGCCAAAATAAAAGAAGAAACCCCAAAAGCGACAAAGGTCCACGGTCGACCCCAACTGGGCTCCACTACTGATCGACTAGAACGAAACATCACAATGAACAAAGATCTTCATTGAGCTCCTCCTTGAGCTCGGGTGCGTCACCTGCACGGTCTCAGCGGCACCTGCAAACTGGTTTTGGAAGTATCTGTGAGTCACGGGGACTCAGCAATCTCACACCCGTGAGATCAAGACTATTTAAGCTTATAGGTAGGGTAAAAGGTATGAGGTGGAGCTGCAGCAAGCGACTAGCATATATGGTGGCTAACATACGCAAAAGAGAGCAAGAAGAGAAGGCAAAGCACGGTCGAACAACTATGATCAATAAGTGATCCTGAACTACTTACGTCAAACATAACTCCAACAACCGTGTTTACTTCCCGGACCCCGCCGAGAAGAGACCATCACGGTTACACACGCGGTTGGTGTATTTTAGTTAAGATCAACTTCGGGTTTTCTACAACCGGACATTAACAAATCCCCATCTGCCACATAACCGCGAGCACGACTTTCGAAAGTTCAAAACCCTGCAGGGGTGTCCCAACTTAGCCCATGATAAGCTCTCGCGATCAACGAAGGATATTCCTTCTCCCCGGGAAGACCCGATCAGTCTCGAAATCCCGGCTACGAGACATTTCAACAGTAACAAGACAAGTCCAGCAAAACTGCCCGATGCGCCGACATCCTAATAGGAGCTGCACATATCTCGGTCTCAGGGCAACACCGGGTGAGACAGGCTACGAGTAAAACCAGGCCTCGAGTTTCCACGAGGGGGCCCCGCAGGCCGCTCAGTTTGGACCAACACTTAGACAAGCATTGGCCCCGGGGGGCTAAATAAAGATGACCCTCGGGTTGATCAGACCCAAAGGAAAGGGGTAGGTGGTAGGCAAATGGTAAAACCAAGGTTGGGCCTGCTGGAAAAGTCTTATTCAAAGCGAACTGTCAAGGGGGTCCCATAAATCACCCGACCGCGTTAGGGACGCAAAATCCGGGAACATAACACCGATATGACGGAAACTAGGGCGGCAAGAGTGGAACAAAACACCAGGCATAAGGCCGAGCCTTCCACCCTTTACCAAGTATATAGATGCATTAATTAAATAAGATATATTGTGATATCCCAACAAGAAAACATGTTCCAAACAAGGAACAACATCTCCATGTTCCAACAAGGAACAAACTTCATCTTCACCTGCAACTAACAACGCTATAAGAGGGGCTGAGCAGAGCGGTAACATAGCCAAACAACGGTTTGCTAGGACAAGGTGGGTTAGTGGCTTGGTTTAACAATATGGGAGGCATGATAAGCAAGTGGTAGGTATCGCAGCATAGGCATAGCAAAAGAGCGAGCTTCTAGCAAACAAAGATAGAAGTGATTTCGAGGGTATGGTCATCTTGCCTGAGATCCCGCTAGGAAGAAGAACGAGTCCATGAAGAAGACAAGCGGACGTAGTCGAACGAATCCTCACAACTCCGGAACGAAACCGAAGCTAAACGCGAGAAGCAACCCGGAAAGAAACAAACAACGTAGTAAACAACCAACACATAAACATGGCATGATGCACAACCAAGCATGATGCATGTCTGGTTTAATGAAGCATGGCATGGCAAAGTGCAACAAACAATACTACAAATTAAGTGGAGCTCGATATGCAACGAGTTGCATATTGACAAAACACCACAACAAGTATTTAGTTCTCTCTTGTTTATGAACCCAACAATATTAAACGTTGATTAACATGACAAGAGGTGAAGCATAAATAAACTAACTATTTAGGCAAGTGTAAATGAGGCCGGAAACAACAAACAATAAATCCGAAAAATCCTCATGTGCATATTTTAGATTTGGTACTGTTCTGTCCTAAACACAATTTTAGGGTTGTTAAACATGCAAAGCAATGGCACCAGGTTAAACTAGGCATTTTTCTACCCCATTTACATATATAATTTATTTAATTCCGAGTTACGGTTGAATAGTTATTAATTAAAACATTTTAACATGTCATAGGAGCAAATTAAGGCAAACAACACTTTAAACATTTTTAAACATGGATGAGAGTTGCATATTATGAAACTAGAGACAATTTTAAGCATTTTACATATATAAATTATTTACATATGATGCACGGTTAATGAGTTATTATATACATGAACATGGAGGGTTTTTCTGCAAACTGTAAATCACTGGATAAATAGAGAAATTCGCCAGACTGAGAAAAAAAACTACACAGGCCAAATCTGAGGCGGACTGGGCTTCTCACCATGGCACTTGGGCCTGCTCGGTGGTGTACTGGGGTGGCTGAAAGGCGCGGCTGGGCCGGTCGCAGCTGGGCCTTGGCTGGATCGAACGAGGAGGCGCAGGGCCGCGGTCAACGAAACGACGAGTCAGCCGCTGCTGCTGGTTGCAGGAGAAGTAGAGGACGCGCCACGGCGGCCTGGTGCGCTTGGGACTTGGCGGCCGCAAGCGACAGGGATGGCGGGGACGGAGAGGGGCGGCGAACCTCCGGATCTGGCCTGAGATGGCAAGGACGAAGGTGATATGGGGTCTCCTCGGGGCTGGGTCTCTCGGGTGGCCCTGCCTGCTTGAGAGGTCGCCCGGACCTGCACAAAACGGCGGCGACGACAGGGTCAGTCGGTCCGGCGAGCAGAGAAAAGGAGGAGGGGCGGCGTGGACCTGCTACTAGTCCGAGACGAGCTGAGCAGAGGGGCGCAGGCCTGGAGCGGCTACTGGTTCGGTGGCTGGCCTCGGGAGGAGCTCGTTCCCCTGGTTGACGAGGAGAGCGAGGAGGGTTGGATCGATGGGCTTGGGTGGATCGAGGGGAGGCCTCGGGTGGAGTCTGGTTGGGTGGCGCTGAAATTGAGGAAGATGGTCGGGGCCTCTGGTTGGATCTGGCAGGAGAGGAAAAAGAGGAGGGAGATGGATCTGGGAGGATCCCGATGGGGATTTGAGTGCGGCGGCCGCGATGGGTGGATGGGACAGAAGGCCTAGGTTTTAGGGTTGGACATATATATAGGTAGTGGGTTAGGTTAGGGACTAACGGACCCTCCGATCGTAATCGGACGGTCGCGAATAAAATAGTTAGGGAGCCCACTTAACAAAATGGAGATATTTTGTAGACGTTAGGGGATGATCCGGACACAACAGTAACGACAAAGCGGGTCGGGTTCGAAGCAGTTTCGGACACGCACACAAGCGGTTAAGAGAGGTCAACGAGACAAGGGTCTTACAAAATGACAACGGAGGCAAAGAGAGAAAGGGAAACTGCGAACGGCTACGAGTTTTATGAAAATATGCAAATGCAATGCGGATGATGACATGGCAAGATGCGACACGCAAGCAAATGACAAAGCAACAACAACGAAAAACGGGAGGACAACTGGCACATCGGTCTCGGGGCGTTACAACACTCCACCACTACGAGAGGATCTCGTCCCGAGATCTAGGATGGCACCGGAGGGAAGCGGAAGAGGAAGAGAAGAGGTAAAACTAATTGCTTCTTTGACAAATGAGTGAAACCAATGAACCTTGATAGGTTGAACAATTTCGAGAAAAGAATACAACGAAGATTTAACAAAGTTGAAAACACTTCGTTAGAAAAAGGAACAAGGAACATTCGAGAACCTTGTAGGTTGAAAGACATGGAAAAAAGAGCTTCACGAACGAAAAGAATATGACCACCTCGGTATAATGAGATAGTCAAGGAACAAGAATGACAGAATTTGGACAGCACTCTGGTAGAAACGAGATGTACAAGGAATGATAAGGATCAATAACGGCAACACTCCGGTTAAACAAGATAGAGAAGGAAAAAGAATGAAATAATTTTGACAGCACTCCGACTGTAAATGGAAGGAATTGAACAAGAACTAGACAAGATGAGAGGATACTTGATGAAATCAACAACACACTGCCTCCGAAACAATTAGACGAATGACACAAGGGGTAAGAATGATTCCAGACAGCACTCCGGTTGAGAAGTGAGGCAAAATTTGATAAGATGAGAGAGCTCGAATGAAAACACGACACTCCGGTTAAATGGATAAGCAAGGAAAAGAACATGAACCTCACCATTCGAGAAGAATAGTGAAGGGAGCAACATCACAATGCCTCCGGAAGAAAGAATAGAAAGTAGATCATTGGAATAACAGAATGGAGAAGAAAATGCCAACTTCTGCCAGAAATGATCTTGGAGAACACCCTTCCAAGAAGGTTAGAACGGAGTTGTTGGAAAACCAACAACGAAACGAATAAGCTTGTAGCGGACTTATGAAAACATCTCAACATTATGAGGTGAGCTTCTGCCACCAACGAAAACAAATGATTGGACTGATATCAACAAGGAGACGAGAACTTATTTCACCGGGAGGACAAATGAAGAACTTGGGTCATCTATAAGCACCATAAATAGCAACAATCCTTAGGGAAAGCTTTAGGTGAAGTATAAACCCAAGATAACTCCAATGAAGAGATTAATGGATTTAAATACCTCATTCTTGACAACATGTGAGTCATGAGACGTGAACTCCAATTATCAAGAATGACATAATACCACCTCGAAAGATGCGGTTTAAAGGATTGCACTTTAAAATGCAAGATAAAGAATACTTGAACTCCTCTGAAAAGAATCTCGATGAACACTTCGAGAAGGAATTAAATCCTTTGTGAATCATCATGTAGAGCCTCCATGAAGAACTCCGGTAATAAAAGGATGATAAATAGAAAAAGAAGTTGAGAACACAAGGTGAAACCCTACGATGATTTAGATGGAGCTTAGAAATGATATAACCGAGAAAACTTGGAACTCCGGAAAGGAAAGATGAAGCATCTCGAACCGAGAATGTGATATGATGAGCAAACTCCGGAAAGAAGAGATGGACAACTTAGAACTGCGAAATTGATATCATGAACGAACTCCGGAAGAAGGAATCAATCACTTGGATGAAACAAGAACAAGAAGTACATTATGCTCATCCTTCGCCAATTAAATTGATGACAAGCAACGGATTTGGCATACCACTTATTCTCATAGAAAGGATTAAGATAGATATAGCGTAAACTTGATAAGGTCTTCAATGATCCACCGATAGAATTTGAAAAGCATGAATGCATTGATAAGATAAACGAAGGAAGAAGAGTAAAAACTTGGAAGAACCACCGTAAGAATTTAAAATGGACGAAGAAAAGATAAAGAAACACCAGGAAGAGTTAGCAAATGAGCGAAGATACTTGAGAGAATTTAGATATAAATGAACGCAGAGATCCCGAGCTGATTAGAGAATACTTGAATGATGCACCGGTAACATTTGGAGAACGAGAGCTGAAAGCTTGAATGAATAATATTGAGATGATGGGCTCGGAAGAATCAAACTGAAAAGACTCCTGAATTGCTCCTGATGGGTGAAAAGAATTCTCACAATCAAAAACAATTATGAGAGGATGGCATCAAGTTAGCACCATGAAACTTGAAGAGAATGGAGCAAGATTTAAGAGAAACACTTCTTCGGTCTTCAAAATCTGAGAATGATGATGAGAACCACCACCATTAATTGTTGAGGCACTCCGGAATGAAAATTAGAAAGGTTGAACCAACGATGAAAAGAATTTGAAAGCAATCTTGGAGAAGGAAAATGGCTGATGATACTTCATTCTTATGTCAAACTTGGAAAAGAATTTGAGAATAACCCCGGGAAAATAAGAAGAGTCAGGTAAGATCCTGGGAACAACCTGTGGGTTAGGACCCACTCAAAAGAAACACCTTTGAACGATTACTTGAAAGGTAGATTGCACCGGTTGATTTAAATGGCTAGAATGAGATAACATCCTCAAAAGAACTTGAGTGAATTGAGAATGGAAACTTGATTCTTCTGAGATATCTTCATCACTCCGGAACAATTGAATAGCAAGAAGTGAATGATTAAGAGGTGCACCGGTACGAGAAAACATTTGAAATGCGGAAAAAGGTATGATCGACACCGAAAGCTTGAATTGAAACCACCGGAGAAGAAAAGAATGACGAATGATGAACTTGAAGCTCTGTTAGTATCTTCATGGAAATCACTGGATAAGAACATGAAGGAGAAGAATGGAGAGGCTTCTCATCAATAAAAGGGATACTTGATTAAGAAATCTGAGTCCTTGAAGAAATAAGGGTGGGAGGGCGGTAAAAACAAAGACAACTTGGAACGGATGAAGCAAACACCGTTGAGAAGAACTGATAATTGATCTTCCGAATGTTGAAGTGATCGGATCCACTTGAAGAGGAGCACACCGGTTGGAAAAGAATTGGCATGATAATCTTGATGAACAAGAAGGACTAGCACTCCCATAGGAATATGAGAACACCACTTGGAAAAGGTATGGAATCCGCATTTGACTTCGAAGCAACTCGAATACCAAAAATAAAACAAAGGATTGGCTTAGGAAATAAGCCGGAAACAAACCTATGATAGATCCCATATCGTATCATGTGTCTGTTGGAAAGATATCCTACGATACTTGAATTCCCACTTATAAACTCCCGAAACTTTCTGGTTATGCAATCAGGTGTTGGGGATACAGGGGACACAAAATATATCACCCAAACTAACAATACCTAGATCCAGATGTATCCATCCTTCAGCACATAACCAAGAAACCTTCGGAAATCATCTACCTCAACCTTCAAAAAGCATCCGTTATACAAGTTATGGCAATACTCCCGCACTCGCCTCAGTACTGGGCTATCAGGGTTATCTCACCAACAACTGTACAAAAGAGTTTTTCGATGTCGGCGTACTAAACTCAGGTATTCCAGAACTGCAACGATAAATTATGACGACAACACCTCGGAGCTCAACTCCCCGGGACACCTCCACTAAAACCCCTGCTGACGGGAGGCAACCAAGACAATGTTGTCATAATAAAACCATCGGAGTGATTCTAAGATACCCGCGTGATCCTAAAAATTTTTTTTAGTGAAATTTGAGAAGAGAAGAGTCAAAACTCTATGTCAGGATGCCTTACCAAAGCGATGAGGAGACTGGGAAGTAAAAGAATTCCTAAACTCTCCGATATATAATTCCTAAATGACTCAAAACATTTTTCTAGACACAACTCGGCCGCTAAAACGATCAATCAGTGGGGGCTCCTAAGGTCGGGGAAGGCTCTGATACCAACTTGTAACGCCCTCGATGCGGCTATATCTCCCATGTGTCGAAGCACGACTTAGAGGCATAACCGCATTGAAAGCAATGTCGCAAGTGAGGTAATCTTCGCACAACCCATGTAATACATAAGGGAAAGAGATACATAGTTGGCTTACAATCGCCACTTCACACAAATACATGAATAAAACATTACATCATACAGTTACAATCAGGGCCCGACTACAGAGCCAAAATAAAAGAAGAAACCCCAAAAGCGACAAAGGTCCACGATCGACCCCAACTGGGCTCCACTCCTGATCGACTAGAACGAAACATCACAATGAACAAAGATCTTCATCGAGCTCCTCCTTGAGCTCGGGTGCGTCACCTGCACGGTCTCAGCGGCACCTGCAAACTGGTTTTGGAAGTATCTGTGAGTCACAGGGACTCAGCAATCTCACACCCGCGAGATCAAGACTATTTAAGCTTATAGGTAGGGTAAAAGGTATGAGGTGGAGCTGCAGCAAGCGACTAGCATATATGGTGGCTAACATACGCAAAAGAGAGCAAGAAGAGAAGGCAAAGCACGGTCGAACAACTATGATCAATAAGTGATCCTGAACTACTTACGTCAAACATAACTCCAACAACCATGTTTACTTCCCGGACCCCGCCGAGAAGAGACCATCACGGTTACACACGCGGTTGGTGTATTTTAGTTAAGATCAACTTCGGGTTTTCTACAACCGGACATTAACAAATCCCCATCTGCCACATAACCGCGGGCACGACTTTCGAAAGTTCAAAACCCTGCAGGGGTGTCCCAACTTAGCCCATGATAAGCTCTCGCGATCAACGAAGGATATTCCTTCTCCCCGGGAAGACCCGATCAGTCTCGAAATCCCGGCTACAAGACATTTCAATAGTAACAAGACAAGTCCAGCAAAACTGCCCGATGCGCCTACATCCTAATAGGAGCTGCACATATCTCGGTCTCAGGGCAACACCGGGTGAGACAGGCTACGAGTAAAACCAGGCCTCGAGTTTCCATGAGGGGGCCCCGTAGGCAGCTCAGTTTGGACCAACACTTAGACAAGCATTGGCCCGGGGGGGGCTAAATAAAGATGACCCTCGGGTTGATCAGACCCAAAGGAAAGGGGTAGGTGGTAGGCAAATGGTAAAACCAAGGTTGGGCCTGCTGGAAAAGTCTTATTCAAAGCGAACTGTCAAGGGGGTCCCATAAATCACCCGACCGCGTTAGGGACGCAAAATCCGGGAACATAACACCGATATGACGGAAACTAGGGCGGCAAGAGTGGAACAAAACACCAGGCATAAGGCCGAGCCTTCCACCCTTTACCAAGTATATAGATGCATTAATTAAATAAGATATATTGTGATATCCCAACAAGAAAACATGTTCCAAACAAGGAACAACATCTCCATGTTCCAACAAGGAACAAACTTCATCTTCACCTGCAACTAACAACGCTATAAGAGGGGCTGAGCAGAGCGGTAACATAGCCAAACAACGGTTTGCTAGGACAAGGTGGGTTAGTGGCTTGGTTTAACAATATGGGAGGCATGATAAGCAAGTGGTAGGTATCGCAGCATAGGTATAGCAAAAGAGCGAGCTTCTAGCAAACAAAGATAGAAGTGATTTCAAGGGTATGGTCATCTTGCCTGAGATCCCGCTAGGAAGAAGAACGAGTCCATGAAGAAGACAAGCGGACGTAGTCGAACGAATCCTCACAACTCCGGAACGAAACCGAAGCTAAACGCGAGAAGCAACCCGGAAAGAAACAAACAACATAGTAAACAACCAACACATAAACATGGCATGATGCACAACCAAGCATGATGCATGTCCGGTTTAATGAAGCATGGCATGGCAAAGTGCAACAAACAATACTACAAATTAAGTGGAGCTCGATATGCAACGAGTTGCATATTGACAAAACACCACAACAAGTATTTAGTTCTCTCTTGTTTATGAACCCAACAATATTAAACGTTGATTAACATGACAAGAGGTGAAGCATAAATAAACTAACTATTTAGGCAAGTTTAAATGAGGCCGGAAACAACAAACAATAAATCCGGAAAATCCTCATGTGCATATTTTAGATTTGGTACTGTTCTGTCCTAAACACAATTTTAGGGTTGTTAAACATGCAAAGCAATGGCACCAGGTTAAACTAGGCATTTTTCTACCCCATTTACATATATAATTTATTTAATTCCGAGTTACGGTTGAATAGTTATTAATTAAAACATTTTAACATGTCATAGGAGCAAATTAAGGCAAACAACACTTTAAACATTTTTAAACATGGATGAGAGTTGCATATTATGAAACTAGACACAATTTTAAGCATTTTACAGATATAAATTATTTACATATGATGCACGGTTAATGAGTTATTATATGCATGGACATGGAGGGTTTTTCTGCAAACTGTAGATCACTGGATAAATAGAGAAATTTGCCAGACTGAGAAAAAAACTACACAGGCCAAATCTGAGGCGGACTGGGCTTCTCACCACGGCACTTGGGCCAGCTCGATGGTGTACTGGGGTGGCTGAAAGGCGCGGCTGGGCCGGTAGCAGCTGGGCCTTGGCTGGATCGAACGAGGAGGCGCGGGGCCGCGGTCAACGAGACGACGAGTCAGCCGCTGCTGCTGGTTGCAGGAGAAGTAGAGGACGCGCCCTGGCGGCCTGGCGCGCTTGGGACTTGGCGGCCGCAAGCGACGGGGATGGCGGGGACGGAGAGGGGCGGCGAACCTCCGGATCTGGCCTGAGATGGCAAGGACGAAGGTGATATGGGGTCTCCTCGGGGCTGGGTCTCTCGGGTGGCCCTGCCTGCTTGAGAGGTCGCCCGGACCTGCACAAAACAGCGGCGACGACAGGGTCAGTCGGTCCGGCGAGCAGAGAAAAGGAGGCGCGGCGTGGACCTGCTACTAGTCCGAGACGAGCTGAGCAGAGGGGCGCCGGCCTGGAGCGGCTGCTGGTTCGGTGGCTGGCCTCGGGAGGAGCTCGTTCCCCTGGTTGACGAGGAGAGCGAGGAGGGTTGGATCGATGGTCTTGGGTGGATCGAGGGGAGGCCTCGGGTGGAGTCTGGTTGGGTGGTGCTGAAATTGAGGAAGATGGTCAGGGCCTCTGGTTGGATCTGGCAGGAGAGGAAAAAGAGGAGGGAGGTGGATCTGGGAGGATCCCGATGGGGATTTGAGTGCGGCGGGGGCGATGGGTTGATGGGACAGAAGGCCTAGGTTTTAGGGTTGGACATATATATAGGTAGTGGGTTAGGTTAGGGACTAACGGACCCTCCGATCGTAATCGGACGGTCGCGAATAAAATAGTTAGGGAGCCCAATTAACAAAACGGAGATATTTTGTAGACGTTAGGGGATGATCCGGACACAACGGTAACGACAAAGCGGGTCGGGTTCGAAGCAGTTTCGGACACGCACACGAGCGGTCAAGAGAGGTCAACGAGGACAAGGGTCTGACAAAATGACAACGGAGGCAAAGATAGAAAGGGCAACTGCGAACGGCTACGAGTTTTATGAAAATATGCAAATGCAATGCGGATGATGACATGGCAAGATGCGACACGCAAGCAAATGACAAAGCAACAACAACGAAAAACGGGAGGACAACTGGCACATTGGTCTCGGGGCGTTACACCACTGAAGGAAATATGCCCTAGAGGCAATAATAAAGTTATTATTTATTTCCTTATATCATGATAAATGTTTATTATTCATGCTAGAATTGTATTAACCGGAAACATAATACTTGTGTGAATACATAGACAAAACTAAACGTCACTAGTATGCCTCTACTTGACTAGCTCATTAATCAAAGATGGTTATGTTTCCTAACCATAGACATGTGTTGTCATTTGATTAACGGGATCACATCATTAGGAGAATGATGTGATTGACATGACCCATTCCATTAGCTTAGCACCCGATCGTTTAGTATGTTGCTATTGCTTTCTTCATGACTTATACATGTTCCTATGACTATGAGATTATGCAACTCCCGTTTACCAGAGGAACACTTTGTGTGCTACCAAACGTCACAACATAACTGGGTGATTATAAAGGAGCTCTACAGGTGTCTCCAAAGGTACATATTGGGTTGGCGTATTTCAACATTAGGATTTGTCACTCCGGTTATCGGAGAGGTATCTCTGGGCCCTCTCGGTAATGCACATCACATAAGCCTTGGAAGCATTGCTACTAATGAGTTAGTTGCGAGATGATGTATTATGAAACGAGTAAAGAGACTTGCCGGTAACGAGATTGAACTAGGTATTGAGATACAGACGATCGACTCTCGGGCAAGTAACATACCGATGACAAAGGGAACAACGTATGTTGTTATGCAGTATAACCGATAAAGATCTTCATAGAATATGTAGGAGCCAATATGAGAGTCCAGGTTCCTATTGACCAGAGACGTGTCTCGGTCATGTCTACATTGTTCTCGAACCCGTAGGGTCCGCACGCTTAGCGTTACGATGACAGTTTCATTATGAGTATATATTTTGATGTACCGAAGTTTGTTCGGAGTCCCGGATGTGATCACGAACATGACGAGGAGTCTCGAAATGGTCGAGACATAAAAATCGATATATTGGATGGCTATATTCGGACACCGGAAGTGTTCCAGGTGATTTCGAAGAAAACCGGAGTGCCGGAGGGTTACCGGAACCCCCCGGGAGAAGTAATGGGCCTTATGGGCCCTAGTGGAGAGAGAGAGGGGCGGCCAGGGTGGGCCGCGTGCCCCCTCCCCCTCTGGTCCGAATTGGACTAGGAGAGGGGGGGGCGGCGCCCCCTTTCCTTCTCCCTCTCCCCCTTCCTTTCCCCCTCCTAGTAGGAGTAGGAAAGAGGGGAGACCTACTCCTACTAGGAGGAGGACTCCTCCTGGCGCCCTGCTAGGGCCGGCCGGCCTCCCCCCTTGCTCCTTTATATACGAGGGCAGGGGGCACCTCTAGACACACAAGTTGATCTTCGTGATTGTTCTCCTAGCCGTGTGCGGTGCCCCCCTCCACCATAACCCTCGATAATATCGTAGCGGTGCTTAGGTGAAGCCCTGCGATGGTAGAACATCAAGATTGTCACCACGCCGTCGTGCTGACGGAACTCATCCCCGACACTGCTGGATCGGAGTCCGGGTGTCGTCATCGAGCTGAACGTGTGCTAGAACTCGGAGGTGCCGTGCTTTCGGTGCTTGGATCGGTCGGATCGTGAAGACGTACGACTACATCAACCGCATTGATATAACGCTTCCGCTTTCGGTCTACGAGGGTACGTAGACAACATTCTCCCCTCTCGTTGCTATGCATCACCATGATCTTGCGTATGCATAGGAATTTTTTTGAAATTACTACGTTCCCCAATAGTGGCATCCGAGCCTGGTTTTATGTGTTGATGTTATTTGCACAAGTAGAACACAAGTGAGTTGTGGGCGATATAAGTCATACTGCTTACAAGCATGTCATACTTTGGTTCGGCGGTATTGTTGGATGAAGCGGCCCGGACCGACATTACACGTACGCTTACGCGAGACTGGTTCTACCAACGTGCTTTGCACACAGGTGGCTGGCGGGTGTCAGTTTCTCCAACTTTAGTTGAACCGAGTGTGGCTACGCCCGGTCCTTGCGAAGGTTAAAACAGCACCAACTTGACAAACTATCGTTGTGGTTTTGATGCGTAGGTAAGATTGGTTCTTTCTTAGCCCGGAGCAGCCACGTAAAATTTGCAACAACAAAGTAGAGAACGTCTAACTTGTTTTTGCAGGGCATGCTGTGATGTGATATGGTCAAGACATGATGCTAAATTTTATTGTATGAGATGATCATGTTTTGTAACCGAGTTATCGGCAACTGGCAGGAGCCATATGGTTGTCGCTTTATGTATGCAATGCAATCGCCCTATAATGCTTTACTTTATCACTAAGCGGTAGCGATAGTCGTAGGAGCATAAGATTGGCGAGACGACAACGATGCTACGATGGAGATCAAGGTGTCGCGCCGGTGACGATGGTGATCATGACGATGCTTCGGAGATGGAGATCACAAGGACAAGATGATGATGGCCATATCATATCACTTATATTGTTTGCATGTGATGTTTATCTTTTATGCATCTTATCTTGCTTTGATTGACGGTAGCATTATAAGATGACCCCTCACTAAATTATCATAGTAAAAGTGTTCTCCCTGAGTATGCACAGTTGCGAAAGTTCTTCGTGCTGAGACACCACGTGATGATCGGGTGTGATAGGATCTACGTTCAAATACAACGGGTGCAAAACAGTTGCTCACGCATAATACTCAGGTTTAACTTGACGAGCCTAGCATATAACAGATATGGCCTTGGAACACGGAGACCGAAAGGTCGAGCGTTAATCATATAGTAGATATGATCAACATAGAGATGTTCACCATTGAAACTACTCCATCTCACATGATGATCGGACATGGTTTAGTTGATTTGGATCACGTGATCACTTAGAGGATTAGAAGGATGTCTATCTAAGTGGGAGTTCTTTAGTAATATGATTAATTGAACTTAAATTTATCATGAACTTAGTACCTGATAGTATCTTGCTTGTTTATGTTTGATTGTAGATAGATGGCCCGTGCTGTTGTTCCATTGAATTTTAATGCGTTCCTTGAGAAAGCAAAGTTGAAAGATGATGGTAACAATTACACGGACTCGGTCCGTAACTTGAGGATTATCCTCATTGCTGCACAGAAAACTTACGTCCTGGAAGCACCGCTAGGTGCCAGGCCTGCTGCTGATGCAACTGACAACGTTAAGAACGTCCGGCAGAGCAAAGCTGATGACTACTCGATAGTTCAATGTGCCATGCTTTACGGCTTAGAATCGGGTCTTCAACGACGTTTTGAACGTCATGGAGCATATGAGATGTTCCAGGAGTTGAAGTTAATATTTCAAGCAAATGCCCGGATTGAGATATATGAAGTCTCCAATAAGTTCTATAGCTGCAAGATGGAGGAGAACAGTTCTGTTAGTGAGCATATACTCAAAATGTCTGGGTATAATAATCACTTGATTCAATTGGGAGTTAATCTTCCAAATGATAGTGTCATTGACAGAATTCTCCAATCACTTCCACCTAGCTACAAGAGCTTCGTGATGAACTATAATATGCAAGGGATGGATAAGACAATTCCCGAGCTCTTTGCAATGCTGAAAGCTGCGGAGGTAGAAATCAAGAAGGAGCATCAAGTGTTGATGGTCAACAAGACCACTAGTTTCAAGAAAAAGGGCAAAGGGAAGAAGAAGGGGAACTTCAAGAAGAACAGCAAGCAAGGTGCTGCTCAAGAGAAGAAACCCAAGTCTGGACCTAAGCCTGAAACTGAGTGCTTCTACTGCAAGCAGACCGATCACTGGAAGCGGAACTGCCCCAAGTATTTGGCGGATAAGAAGGATGGCAAGGTGAACAAAGGTATATGTGATATACATGTTATTGATGTGTACCTTACTAATGCTCGCAGTAGCACCTGGGTATTTGATACTGGTTCTGTTGCTAATATTTGCAACTCGAAACAGGGACTACGGATTAAGCGAAGATTGGCTAAGGAATAGGTGACGATGCGCGTGGGAAATGGTTCCAAAGTCGATGCGATCGCGGTCGGCACACTACCTCTACATCTACCTTCGGGATTAGTATTAGACCTAAATAATTGTTATTTGGTGCCAGCGTTGAGCATGAACATTATATCTGGATCTTGTTTGATGCAAGACGGTAATTCATTTAAATCAGAGAATAATGGTTGTTCTATTTATATGTGTAATATCTTTCATGGTCATGCACCCTTAAAGAGTGGTCTATTCTTATTAAATCTCGATAGTAGTGACACACATATTCATAATGTTGAAGCCAAAAGATGCAGAGTTGATAATGATAGTGCAACTTATTTGTGGCACTACCGTTTGGGTCATATCGGTGTAAAGCGCATGAAGAAACTCCATACTGATGGACTTTTGGAACCACTTGATTATGAATCACTTGGTACTTGCGAACCGTGCCTTATGGGCAAAATGACAAAAACACCGTTCTCCAGTACTATGGAGAGAGCAACAGATTTGTTGGAAATCATACATACAGATGTATGTGGTCCGATGAATGTTGAAGCTCGTGGCGGATATCATTATTTTCTCACCTTCACAGATGACTTAAGAAGATATGGGTATATCTACTTAATGAAACATAAGTCTGAAACATTTGAAAAGTTCAAAGAATTTCAGAGTGAAGTTGAAAATCATCGTAACAAGAAAATAAAGTTTCTACGATCTGATCGTGGAGGAGAATATTTGAGTTATGAGTTTGGTGTACATTTGAAACAATGCGGAATAGTTTCGCGGCTCACGCCACCCGGAACACCACAGCGTAATGGTGTGTCCGAACGTCGTAATCGTACTTTACTAGATATGGTGCGATATATGATGTCTCTTACTTATTTACCGCTATCGTTTTGGGGTTATGCTTTAGAGACGACTGCATTCACGTTAAATAGGGCACCATCAAAATATGTTGAGACGACGCCGTATCAACTATGGTTTGGCAAGAAACCAAAGTTGTCGTTTCTTAAAGTTTGGGGTTGCGTTGCTTATGTAAAAAAACTTCAACCTGATAAGCTTGAACCCAAATCGGAGAAATGTGTCTTCATGGGATATCCAAAGGAAACTGTTGGATAATCCTTCTATCACAGATCCGAAGGCAAGACTTTTGTTGCTAAATTCGGAAACTTTCTAGAGAAGGAGTTTCTCTCAAAAGAAGTGCGTGGGAGGAAAGTAGAACCTGATGAGGTAACTGTACCTACTCCCTTATTGGAAAGTAGTACATCACAGAAACCGGTTTCTATGACACCTACACCAATCAGTGAGGAAGCTAATGATAATGATCATGAAATTTCAGAACAAGTCACTACTGAACCTCGTAGATCAAACAGAGTAAGATCCGCACCAGAGTGGTACGGTAATCCTATTCTGGAAGTCATGCTACTAGATCATGGTGAACCTACGAACTATGAAGAAGCGAGCCCAGATTCCGCAAAATGGCTTGAAGCCATGAAATCTGAGATGGGATCCATGTATGAGAACAAAGTATGGACTTTGGTTGACTTGCCCGATGATCGGCACGCAATTGAGAATAAATGGATCTTCAAGAAGAAGACTGGCGCTGACGGTAATGTTACTGTCTACAAAGCTCGACTTGTCGCAAAAGGTTTTCGACAAGTTCAAGGGATTGACTACGATGAGACCTTCTCAACCGTAGCGATGCTTAAGTCTGTCCGAATCATGTTAGCAATTGCCGCATTTTACGATTATGAAATTTGGCAGATGGATGTCAAAACTGCATTCCTGAATGGATTTCTGGAAGAAGAGTTGTATATGATGCAGCCAGAAGGTTTTGTCGATCAAAAGGGAGCTAACAAAGTGTGCAAGCTCCAGCGATCCATTTATAGACTGGTGCAAGCCTCTCGGAGTTGGAATAAACGCTTTGATAGTGTAATCAAAGCATTTGGTTTTATACATACTTTTGGAGAAGCCTGTATTTACAAGAAAGTGAGTGGGAGCTCTGTAGCATTTCTGATATTATACGTAGATGACATATTACTTATCAGAAATGATATAGAATATCTGGATAGCATAAAGGGATACTTGAATAAGAGTTTTTCAATGAAAGACCTCAGTGAAGCTGCTTACATATTGGGCATTAAGATCTATAGAGATAGATCAAGACGCTTAATAGGACTTTCACAAAGCACATACCTTGACAAAGTTTTGAAAAAGTTCAAAATGGATCAAGCAAAGAATGGATTCTTGCCTGTGTTACAAGGTGTGAAATTGAGTAAGACTCAATGCCCGACCACTACAGAAGATAGAGAGAAAATGAAAGATGTTCCCTATGCTTCAGCCATAGGCTCTATCATGTATGCAATGCTGTGTACCAGACCTGATGTGTGTCTTGCTATAAGTCTAGCAGGGAGGTACCAAAGTAATCCAGGAGTGGATCACTAGACAGCGGTCAAGAACATCCTGAAATACCTGAAAAGGACTAAGGATATGTTTCTCGTATATGGAGGTGAAAAAGAGCTCATCGTAAATGGTTACGTTGATGCAAGATTTGACACTGATCTGGACGATTCTAAATCGCAAACCGAATACGTATTTACATTAAACGGTGGAGCTGTCAGTTCGTGCAGTTCTAAACAAAGCGTAGTGGCGGGATCTACATGTGAAGCGGAGTACATAGCTGCTTCGGAAGCAGCAAACGAAGGAGTCTGGATGAAGGAGTTCATATCCGATCTAGGTGTCATACCTAGTGCATCGGGTCCAATGAAAATCTTTTGTGACAATACTGGTGCAATTGCCTTGGCAAAGGAATCCAGATTTCACAAGAGAACCAAGCACATCAAGAGACGTGTCAATTCCATTCGGGATCTAGTCCAGGTGGGAGACATAGATATTTGCAAGATTCATACGGATCTGAATGTAGCAGACCCGTTGACTAAGCCTCTTCCACGAGCAAAACATGATCAACACCAAAGCTCCATGGGTGTTAGAATCATTACTGTGTAATCTAGATTATTAACTCTAGTGCAAGTGGGAGACTGAAGGAAATATGCCCTAGAGGCAATAATAAATTTATTATTTATTTCCTTATATCATGATAAATGTTTATTATTCATGCTAGAATTGTATTAACCGGAAACATAATACTTGTGTGAATAAATAGACAAAACTAAACGTCACTAGTATGCCTCTACTTGACTAGCTCATTAATCAAAGATGGTTATGTTTCATAACCATAGACATGTGTTGTCATTTGATTAACAGGATCACATCATTAGGAGAATGATGTGATTGACATGACCCATTCCATTAGCTTAGCACCCGATCATTTAGTATGTTGCTATAGCTTTCTTCATGACTTATACATGTTCCTATGACTATGAGATTATGCAACTCCCGTTTACCGGAGGAACACTTTGTGTGCTACCAAATGTCACAACGTAACTGGGTGATTATAAAGGAGCTCTACAGGTGTCTCCAAAGGTACATATTGGGTTGGCGTATTTCGAGATTAGGATTTGTCACTCCGATTGTCGGAGAGGTATCTCTGGGCCCTCTCAGTAATGCACATCACATAAGCCTTGCAAGCACTGCTACTAATGAGTTGGTTGAGAGATGATGTATTGTGAAACGAGTAAAGAGACTTGCCGGTAACGAGATTGAACTAGGTATTGAGATACCGACGATCGAATCTCGGGCAAGTAACATACAAAGGGAACAACGTATGTTGTTATGCAGTCTGACCGGTAAAGATCTTCGTAGAATATGTAGGAGCCAATATGAGCATCCAGGTTCCGCTATTGGTTATTGACCAGAGACGTGTCTCGGTCATGTCTACATTGTTCTCGAACCCGTAGGTTCTGCACGCTTAACGTTACGATGACAGTTTCATTACGAGTTTATATATTTTGATGTACCGAAGTTTGTTTGGAGTCCCGGATGTGATCACGGACATGACGAGGAGTCTCGAAATGGTTGAGACATAAAAATTGATATATTGGACGGCTATATTCGCACACCGGAAGTGTTCCAGGTGATTTTGGAGAAAACCGGAGTGCCGGAGGGTTACCGGAACCCCCGGGAGAAGTAATGGGTCTTATGGGCCCTAATGGAGAGAGAGAGGGGCGGCCAGGGTGGGCCGCGTGCCCCCTCCCCCTCTAGTCCGAATTGGACTAGGAGAGGGGGGCGACACCCCCCTTTCCTTCTCCCTCTCCCCCTTCCTTTCCCCCTCCTAGTAGGAGTAGGAAAGAGGGGAGACCTACTCCTACTAGGAGGACTCCTCCTCCTGGCGCGCCCTGCTAGGGCCGGCCGGCCTCCCCCTTGCTACTTTATATACGGGGGCAGGGGGCACCTCTAGACACACAAGTTAATATTCGTGATCGTTCTCTTAGCCGTGTGTGGTGCCCCCCTCCACCATAACCCTCGATAATATTGTAGCGGTGCTTAGGCGAAGCCCTGCGACGGTAGAACATCAAGATTGTCACCACGGCGTCGTGCTGGCGGAACTCATCCCCGACACTTTCTGGATCGGAGTCCGGGGATCGTCATCGAGCTGAATGTGTGTTAGAACTCAGAGGTGCCGTGCTTTCAGTGCTTGGATCGGTCGGATCGTGAAGACGTACGACTACATCAACCGCGTTGATATAACGCTTCCGCTTTCGGTCTACGAGGGTACGTAGACAACATTCTCCCCTCTTGTTGCTATGCATCACCATGATCTTGCGTGTACATGGATATCATGGGATATCACAATATCTCTTATTTAATTAATGCATCTATATACTTGGTAAAGGGTGGAAGGCTCGGCCTTTTGCCTGGTGTTTTGTTCCACTCTCGCCGCCTTAGTTTTCGTGATACCAATGTTATGTTCCTTGATTTTGCGTTTCTAACATAGTAGAGGTTTATGGGCCCCCCTTTGTAGTTCGCTTTGAATAAAACTCTTCCAGCAAGGCCCAACTTTGGTTTTACCATTTGCCTAATAAGAACTAAAACTTGCATAGGGATCGGCTAGCACCCGAGGATAGTTAATCAACAACCCGGGCCAGTGCTCCTCATGAGTGTTGGTCCAAACCGGGCGATGTCTGGCGCCCCCTGGGCAACTAGGGTCTTAGCCAACCCGACGTCTTGCCCATCAGGTGTGCCCTGAGAACGAGATACCACTAGTACAACGAGGTGCTATACAAACGGTTTTTAACCCCTTTCTGCGATGGCACTTGGAACCGTCGCCTAGTGAGTGACGGCGATAGGGGGGTCCTTCCCACACGACCCAAAAACCATCGGGATATGCCCTCCTGGCACACACGCTTGGCAAAATGAGGTCGTGTGTGACCAGCGAGCGCTGAAATACAGAAATACGTATAGTAGAGCTAAAAATACAGTTATATAGGCGAAATTGTTTCCGCTCGTATGTACATCCCACACAGTCGCTCCAAGGAAAACGTTTTCATTCACAGGTACATCACACACAATTTTCCCCTTTGAATCGTTTGTGATAGCGTTGCCATTGCACACGATATAAACAATTTTATCGTTTGCGTTATTGAATGCATCACACCCGGTGCGTAGAAGAAACTGTGTGGCAAAGGCTGTCCATCACACACAGTTTTATGTGGTACATAGACTGATGTATCTCATCTGGAAAACTGCTGAAGCAGAAGGCTAATATTGAGTCTTCATTGATGTTGAAGGTCTTTGTAACTTTAGGCCAGTGCATGTGGATGATTAACCGTCCATCCTTCATCCTCTTCGGGAACACTTCAATATTGAACCGTGGGTGTTGTATGAATACCTTCCTCGCCTCCTGACCATACAGGTGGTTTGAGAGGTAATCATCAGTGAACTGCTTTGGAAAGGCCTGAAAACAAGGATGTGCATAAATATCTTCTCTATATACGAAATGGGGCAAATGAATAAAAAAGGCAAGGTATAATAGTTAGTACCATCCTGTAGTGAAATGATGTCTTCTTCATTGTGCAGACAAAGATCTTGTTGTTTTTTGTCACTAATTTCTTTATCCTAACAATCTTTCTGAGTTTCTTGACTTGACTTATATTCATGGACAACTCATTTCCCCATATGCAAAAAGGGTCAAAAAGTGGCCAAAACCTCTGACAGTAGGACCTACATGTGCAGGACAAAATTGTTAAAAACCTAAATATTAGAATGGTTCCTACAATTGCACAATAATGTGTTATTAGACAATGGACCATGCATGTGCTAACCTCAATTGTAAACCTCAGTGCTTCCCATTATTTCCCTACAACACATATAAGGTAGTTAGTCATCAGGTTAAGTAAGGGTTCGCATGCTATCAATAAAATATGTTGACGAAAAATAAGCACATTGCAGATTCATCAGATTAATTCAAGCCACATGGAAAACCCATTTATCCAAACCAAACATGATTAAGAACTAGGAAATATAGCACTTGTATATGTTTCTCATGTATTTAGTGCAGCCAAATTCGATTTTTTCCTCACATGCACAACAATACAAAATTCTACCCACGACAATTGGACATCGCATTGCAGAATTGAACCAAGCAGTTAACTAAACACCATAACAAATGAACCAAACATTAACTGAGCACCACATTGCACAATATAACATACTCCTAATAGAAGACCAGACAATTAACCAAACCAAGCATGCTTAACAACTTGGAAATATAGCAATTGTATTTGTTTCTCATGTATTTAGTACAACCAAATTCAATTTATTCTTCACATGGTATACAATAACAGAATGCACCCACAACAATTGAACATTGCATTGCAAAATTGAACCAAACAAAATAGTTAACTAAACACCACAACAAATGAACCAAACATTAAGTGAGCACCACATTGCATAACATACTCCTAATAGAAGATCAGACAGATAACCAAACCAAGCATGCTTAACAACTAGGAGATATAGCAATTGTATTTGTTTCTCATGTATTTAGTACAGCCAAATTCGAGTTATTTCTCACATGGTATACAATAACAGAATGCACCCACAACAATTGAACATCGCATTGCAGAATTGAACCAAACTGACAACCGCGTCGCGTCGTCGACGCGTGAGGCATCGGCTGTGGCCTCGACGGTGAGGTGCTCCTCCAAGACCTGGGGGTCGACACAAATGGCAGCCATCGCGACCTCATCCACGCGTGCGGCCGTGAAATGCTTCTCCGCTGCCAAATGCTCCTTGAGATCCTGGCTATACAGTGCGCACCATGGCTTAGGGCGGCGCTTATTTGGTGGAGGGATTGGTGATTTGGGTGGAAGTTGTCGCGCCAGCGGTCGGGGCATGTGGGATGTGTAAGGAGGAGGAGGATGGGGGTTGGGTGTGGATTACCTGCCTGGATAGGCGAGGCCGAGTAGCGTGAAGGAGGGTCGCTAGCGAGGATGCGGCGCTGCAACCAAGGAGTGAAGGTTTCAAATTGGAATGGAAGGCGGAAACAGGGGAAATGGCGCTTTTGGTAAGGGGGAGGGGGCTGGGAGGTAGATATTTCCGCGAAAGCCGAAATTTTGGAATCGCTTTAGCGAAAGAACTGGTGCGCGAAGTGTCATCAGACACGGACCCTTATTCAGAACTGTGTACAATATGTGAACACCACAAATGATTCAGATAGCTTAACCCGTGTGTGATGAGTTTGGACGTCAAAATTTTGGTTCAAATTTTCCTGGTTACAGTGGTCATCCACGTCATTGCATAATTTGGGTACACAAAGGAGACTACAACACACCCACACTTCTTAATCAAGCAAGTTCAGAAATTAAATAGAGCTAGCTGACCTAAACATTACTCTAATGAATTAAAGACCGGGCTCTTAATTAAACAAAACAAAGAGTACTACTATGGCTGTTGCTCGTCGATCTCCACCGCCACCTCCATGTCCAGCTCGCGTGCCATGATCTCCTGGGGCTCCATGGCATCAATTGCACCATACTCGGCAAGCATCTCGCCATCCGCGTCCGCCATATCTTTGGAATATGCCACCATGAGCTGGGCGTGGGCGGACGTGATCTGGGCTTTGGCGGGCTCCATTGTGGCAAGGTATGCCGCACAGGAACAGACGGCTGCTCGAACTCTCTAGGCGTTTGCCAACTCTTCGGCCGTGGGTTGCCGACAATTGTCGGAGAAGCTTCCTTTGACTTGTGCGGTGACCACCAGGAGGTGGGCATGGACGGACTTGAAATGGTCGTGGGTAGCTTCCGTCAGGGCTAAGGCCGCGGCGGCGGAACGGACAACTGTTGTGCCACTCTCGCCAGTCGCTATCCCCGAGGCAGATGCTGCTGCCGCCGCCTGAGAAGCAACAGCGGCCGTTTGGGCTGCCTTGGCTGCTCGGACGCAGATTGTGGTCGCCCTCACGAAGCTTGTTAGCACGCGCCTGGCGGCTGCGGCCGCGCTCTCGCCGGAGTGGGCCGCCGAAGTTGCCCTCACAACGTGGGTCCTCGTCCCCATATTTCACTGTCGACGATTGAACAATGAAATGATATTTGGGGAGTGAGCTAGTGTGCTTGACACGCCGGATGTGGACTATAGCCGATGCACCTTCTCACGTAAGCCATAGGTGTACTATACACCGACGGTGCTCCAAGATATTTTGTGATGCATCTCACATGGTTGGTGATAATAAACTATGTGCGATCTACTTGATTTTTCGTCTTGATTTGAATTATGTAATGGGGTCACAGCTGCAAAGGATGGTGTTTGAATTGCTAGAACTTTTATCTGTAGCGAACATGCAACTATAGGTGTGTTGTCAAAAAAATTGGAATTATTCAGGGTTCGTTTGGACGTTTTTATACATTAACTTGGTTTTGTAGGCATTTCATGTGCATAATTCAAATTTGAACTACATGCACATGCTCTAGTGCATATAAACGGGTTGAAAAATCAAATCTGTGACCTTGGTTGCATGCTTAGGTCCCATGCAAGAAATGGGAATGAATGTCAAACACCATGCCACCGTCACTCGGCCGCAAACATTGACATACCTAGTTTTTAATTTTCTAGTAAATCCAAAACTCATCTGAAATTCATGAAACTTGGCATGCTATCATGGAGCAGCATCGACATGCCATGGAAAAAATTGTCCCATTTGGGGCAGGTTTGGGTATAAGCTTCTCCCAAACCAAAGCTTCTCACAACAAGCGTGATGGTTTCGGTAGGGAACGTGCCACCTTTGGGGACGAAACGATATCCGTTGCCTCTTATTGCTTTCAACATTTTTCTAGTGTCAACATAGAACAACAGGAGTGTTGTGTTTAATTTTGGAATTTTTTGGGGTTCGTTTGGACATTTTTATACATTAACTGAGTTTTCCATGCATTTTATGTGCATAATTCAAATTTGAACTACATGCACATGCTCCAGTGCATATAAATTGGTTGAAAAATCAAATTTGTGTCCTTCGGTCCATGCTTAGGTCCCATGCAAGAAATAGGAATGAATTTCAAACACCCTGCCACCGTCACTCGGCTGCAAACATTGAGAATCTTGGTTTTAAAATTCTAGTAAATACAAAACTCGTTTGAAATTCATGAAACTTGGCATGCTATCGTGGAGCGGCATCAACATGCCATGGTAAAAAAATTCTCCCATTTGGGGGAGGTTTGTGTATAAGCTTCTCACAAACCAGAGCTTCTCACAACAAGCGTGATGGTTTCGGTAGGGAACGTGCCAGCTTTGGGGACACAACGATATCGGTTGCCTCTTATTGGTTTCAAAAATTTCTAGTGTCAACATAGAACAACAAGAGTGTTGTGTTTAATTTCGGTATTTTTTCGGGTTTGTTTTTATGATTTTGTACTTTAACTTGGTTTTGTAGGCATTTCACGTGCATAATTCAAATTTAAACTACATGCACATGCTCCAGTACATATAAATGGGTAGAAAAATCAAATATGTGTCCTTGGTTGCATGCTTAGGTCCCATGCAAGAAATAGAAATGAATTTCAAACACCCTGCCACCGTCACTCAGCCGCAAACATTGAGATACCTGTTTTTTAAATTCTACTAAATCCAAAACTCGTCTGAAATTCATGAAACTTGGCATGCTATCATGGAGCGGGATCAACATGCCGTGGTAAAACATTTGTCTCGTTTGGGGCAGGTTTGGGTATAAGCTTCTCACAAACCAGAGATTCTCACAACAAGCGTGATGGTTTCGGTAGGGAACGTGCCACCTTATGGGACGAAACGATATCCGTTGCCTCTTATTGCTTTTTTTTTCTAGTGTCGACCTAGAACAACAAGAGTGTTGTGTTTAATTTTAAAAAAATTCGGGGTTCGTTTGGACATTTTATACATTAACTGGGTTGTCTAGGTATTTTATGTGGATAATTCAAATTTGTACTACATGCACATGCTCCAGTGCATATAAATTGGTTGAAAAATCAAATTTGTGTCCTCCGGTGCATGCTTAGGTCCCACGCAAGAAATGGGAATGAATTTCAGACACCCTGCCACCGTCACTCGGCCACAAACATTGAGATACTTGGTTTTAAAGTTCTAGTAAATCTAAAACTCGTCTGAAATTCATGAAACTTGGCATACTATCACGGAGCGGCATCAACATGCTGTGGTAAAAATTTTGTCCCATTTGGGGCAGGTTTGGGTATAAGCTTCTCACAAACCAGAGCTTCTCACAAACCAGAGCTTCTCACAACAAGCATGATGGTTTCGTAGGGAACTTGCCACCTTTGGGGACGAAACAATAACCGTTGGCTCTTATTGCTTTCAAATTTTTTCTAGTGTCAACATAGAACATGTCAAGATCCCGATCCTAAGTCACACCGATCTATCATGTAACACATCATATGACTTTGCGGCCTCACGCACGGTATTCCCGTGAGTGCCACCTTACCTGGCCCGGGACCGTTTGCGCCTTTTGGCTCACGTATATGATAGTGCCGCTAGCATCCATATGACAAAGAACCCGAGCCGACATGACTAGTTGTAAACCCAAAGTGGCACTAACTTACAGGGACATTTATACATGACCCATCAACGAACGTGTCGGTCATCAGTGAGTGAATCCGAGCTGTAGCAGCTGGGCTAACAGGACTCCCGAGGATCCGGGCTGTAGCAGGCTAACAGGACTCCAGTAGACACCGCGTGACATTTCCCCGAAGGGACAGACACAGGAATAAAGAAAGTCACATGCCGGCCAGCCTAAGTGTCCAGAGCAGTAGCAAGCTACCATGGCTCAGTGGAGGCACTAGGAGACATTTCCCGGTAAGCAAGGCTACCAAGGATAAACAACTAGGTTGTCGGATCCCACACATATCAAGCATTTCAAATCATACACACAATATGCTCGATATGTGCAAATACAACATGGCATCACAACATAACTCTATGACTCAAAGTATTTATTCATTAGGCTCCGACGAGCTAAGTACTACAAACATGGGTCTGATGACCCAACATGCAAGTCATACAAGCAACAAGCACAAGCGGAAGCTTAACTTGTCTGGGTACAGACAACTACAAAAGAAAAGGCTGAGAAGCCTGACTATCTGCAAGACCCTGCCGAGGGCACAAGATCGTAGCTGAGGTAACAAGCTAAACATCGAAGTCACGGAACTACTAGCGAGACTGTAGTCTCTCTGCAAAACATAAATTAAGCAAACATGAGTACAAATGTACCGAACAAGACTTACATCAGAACTAACTACATATGCATCAGTATCAACAAAGGGGGTGGGTGGGGTTTAACTGCGGCAAGCTAGCTTTGACTCGATGGCTATCCTAAACTACGACTGCAGGTAACTCTTTTGAGGTGGCGTACACGATTCCACATATTCACCAAATCAATACACCACTATGGACCCGCTCCCGTCTCCCTACGAGAACGCCATCCATAGCACTCACGCTTATCTTGTGCATTTTAGAGTATCCACTTTCACTTGTCTATGAACTGTATAGGCAACCCAGAGGTCCTTTACCGCGGAGGCGGCTATTCGAATAGATCATTTATAACCCTGCAGGGGTGTACTTCTTCACACGCGCTCTAGCCACTTACCGCCATGTACACGTCATGTATGTCGGCAACCTTCAAGCGGAAGCCTGGCGAGGGTGTCGGCCACGACTTGACTAACCACACAAATCCCTAGTCTAGGTTTATCGCTGCTACCTCTTGAGCACGCTTTGGTTTTCCCTTGAAGAGGAAAGGGTGATGCAGCAAAGTAGTGTAAGTATTTCCCTATGTTTTTGAGAACCAAGGTATCAATCTAGTAGGAGACTACACGCAAGTCCCTCGTACCTGCACAAACAATCAAGAACCTTGCAACCAACACGATAAAGGAGTTGTCGGTCCCTTCACGGCCACTTGCAAAAGTGAGATCCGATAAAGAAATAAGATAATTTTTTTTGGTATTTTTGTTGTATAGATTGAAAAGTAAAGATTGCAAAATAAAGAGCGGCAGCAATAGCACATTGGCGGGAGATTAATATGATGGAAGATAGACCCAGGGGCCATAGGTTTCACTAGTGGCTTCTCTCAAGATAGCATAATTTACGGTGGGTGAACAAATTACTGTCGAGCAATTGATAGAAAAGCGCATAGTTATGAGAATATCTAGGCATGATCATGTATATAGGCATCACGTCTGCGACAAGTAGACCGAAATGATTCTGCATCTACTACTATTACTCCACACATCGACCGCTATCCAGCATGCATCTGGAGTATTAAGTTCATAAGAGCAGAGTAACGCATTAGGCAAGATGACATGATGTAGAGGGATAAACTAAAGCAATATGATATAAACCCCATCTTTTTATCCTCGATGGCAACAATACAATACGTTCCTTGCTGCCCCTGCTGTCACTGGGAAAGGACACTGCAAGATTGAACACAAAGCTAAGCACTTCTCCCATTGCAAGAAAGATCAATCTAGTAGGCCAAACCAAACTGATAATTCGAAAAGACTTGCAAAGATATTAAATCATGCATAAAAGAATTCAGAGAAGAATCAAATATTGTTCCTAGATAATCTTGATCATAAACCCACAATTCATCGGATCTCGACAAATACACCGCAAAAAGAATTACAGCGAATAGATCTCCACGAGAATCGAGGAGAACTTTGTATTGAGATCCAAAGAGAGAGAAGAAGCCATGTAGCTAATAACTATGGACCCCAAGGTCTGTGGTAAACTACTCACACATCATCGGAGAGGCTATGGTGTTGATGTAGAAGCCCTCCGTGATTGATTCCCCCTACGGCGGAGCGCCGAAGAAGGCCCCAAGAAGGGATCTCACGGGTACAGAAGGTTGCTGCAGTGCAAATATGGTTTCGTCGTGCTCTCGGATGTTTCAAGGGTATATGAGTATATATAGGCAAAAGAAGTAGGTCGGTGGAGCCACGAGGGGCCCACGAGGGTGGGGGGCATGCATGCCTACCCCCGTGGGCGTGCCTCCCAGCCTCGTGGCTGCCTCGTTGCTTCCTTGACGTCCACTCCAAGTCTCCAGGATTGTGTTTGTTCCAAAAATAACTCTCTCGAAGGTTTCATTCCGTTTGGACTCCGTTTGATATTCCTTCTCTGTGAAACACTGAAATAGGCAAAAAAACAGCAATTTGCACTGGGCCTTCGGTTAATAGGTTAGTCCCAAAAATAATATAGAAGTGCATACAAAATCCCATTAAACATCCAAAACAGATAATATAATAGCATGGAACAATAAAAAATTATAGATAAGTTGGAGACGTATCAAGCATCCCCAAGCTTAATTGCTGCTCGTCCTCGAGTAGGTAAATGATAAAAACAGAATTTTTGATGTGGAATGCTACCTAGCATAATTTTCTAAGTAATTCTATTTATTGTGGCATGAATGTTCAGATCCGAAAGATTCAAGATAAAGGATTAATATTGACATAAAAATAATAATACTTCAAGCATACTAAGAAAGCAATCATGTGTTCTCAAAATAACATGGCCAAAGAAAGTTATCCCTACAAAATCATATAGTATGGCTATGCTCTATCTTCATCACACAAAATATTTAAATCATGCACAACCCCGATGACAAGCCAAGCAATTGTTTCATATTTTTTATGTTCTCAAACTTTTTCAATCTTCACGTAATATATGAGCGTGAGCCATGGACATAGCACTATATGTGAAATAGAATGGTGGTTGTGGAGAAGACAAAAAGGAGAAGATAGTCTCACATCAACTAGGCGTATCAACGGGCTATGGAGATGCCCATCAATAGATATCAATGTGAGTGAGTAGGGATTGCCATGAAACGGATGCACTAGAGCTATAAGTGTATGAAAGCTCAACAAAAGAAACTAAGTGGGTGTGCATCCAACTCGCTTGCTCACGAAGACCTATTGCATTTTGAGGGAGCCCATCATTGGAATATACAAGCCAAGTTCAATAATGAAAGATTCCCACTAGTATATGAAAGTGACAACATAGGAGACTCTCTATCATGAAGATCACGGTGCTACTTTGAAGCACAAGTGTGGTAAAAGGATAGTAACATTCTCCCTTCTCTCTTTTTCTCTCATTTTTTTATTTGGGACTTTTTCTATTTCTTTTTTTATGGCCTCTTTTTTTCCTTTTTTTTATTTTCGTCTGGAGTCTCATCCCGACTTGTGGGGGAATCATAGTATCCATCATCCTTTACTCACTTCGTACAATGCTCTAATAATGATGATCATCACACTTTTATTTACTTACAACTCAAAAATTACAACTCAATACTTAGAACAAAATATGACTCTATGTGAATGCATCCGGCGGTGTACCAGGATATGCAATGAATCAAGAGTGACATGTATGAAAGAATTATAAGGGTGGGTTTTCCACAAATACGATGTCAACTACATGATCATGCAAAGCAATATGACAATGATGAAACGTGTCATAACAAACGGAACGGTGGTAAGTTGCATGGCAATATATCTCGGAATGGCTATGGAGATGCCATAACAGGTAGGTATGGTGGTTGTTTGGAGGAAGGTATGTGGTTGGTGTATGAGATACAGGCGAAGGGTGCGCGGTATTAGATATGCTAGCAATGGTGGAAGGGTGAGAGTGCGTATAATCCATGGACTCAACATTAGTCATAAAGAACTCACATACTTATTGAGAAACTCTATTAGTTATTGAAACAAGTACTATGCTCATGCTCCTAGGGTGATAGATTGGTAGGAAAAGACCATCGCTCGTCCTCGACTGCCACTCATAAGGAAGACAATCAATAAATAAATCATGCTCCGACTTCATCACATAACGGTTCACCATACGTGCATGCTACGGGAATCACAAACTTTAGAACAAGTATTTCTCAAATTCACAACTACTCAACTAGCATGACTCTAACATCACCATCTTCATATCTCAGAACAATCATAAAGAATCAAACTTCTCATAGCATTCGATGCACTTTATATGATAGTTTTATTATACCTATCTTGGATGTTCATCATATTAGGACTAACTTTATAGCCAATGCAAATTACCATGTTGTTCTAAAGACTCTCAAAGTAATATAAGTGAAGCATGAGAGATCAATAATTTCTATAAAATAAAACAACCACCGTGCTCTAAAAGATATAAGTGAAGTACTAGAGCAAAAATTATTTAGCTCAAAAGATATAAGTGAAGCACATAGAGTATTCTAATAAATTCCGATTCATGTGTGTCTATCCAAAAGGTGTCTACAGCAAGGATGATTGTGGTAAACTAAAAATCAAACACTCAAATCATACAAGACGCTCCAAGCAAAACACATATCATGTGGTGAATAAAAATATAGCCTCAAGTAAAGTTACCGATAGACAAAGACGAAAGAGGGGATGCCTTCCGGGGCATCCCCAAGCTTAGGCTTTTGTTTGTCCTTGAAGGGGTGCCTTGGGAATCCCCAAGATTAGGCTCTTGCCACTCCTTATTCCATAATCCATCAAATCTTTACCCAAAAACTTGAAAAGTTCACAACACAAAACTCAACAGAAAATCTCATGAGCTCCGTTTGCGAAATAGAACAAACCACCACAATAAGTTACTGTAATGAACTCATTCTTTATTTATATTGGTGTTAAACCTACTGTATTCCAACTTCTCTATGGTTCATACCCCCTGATACTAGCCATAGATTCATTAAAATAAGTAAACAACACACGAAAAACAGAATCTGTCAAAAACAGAACAGTCTGTAGCAATTTGATTTGTTCGAATACTTCTGGAACTCCAAAAATTATAAAAAAACTAGGACAACCTGGACAATTTGTATATTTATCTACTTCAAAAAGAATTGGCATTCTATCACGTTCTGGTGAATTTTAACAATTATTTTCGTGAGCGCAAAGTTTCTGTGTTTTTTAGCAAGATCAAATAATTATCACCCAAGAAGATCCTATTGGTTCTACTTGGCAAAAACACTAATTAAAACATAAAAACACATATAAACAGAGGCAACATGAATTATTTATTACTAAACAGAAGCAAAAACAAGAAAAATAAATAAAATTGGCTTGCCTCCCAACAAGCGCTATCGTTTAACGCCCCTAGCTAGGCATAAAAGCAAGAATAGATCTAGGTATTATCATCTTTGGTATGCAATCCATAAGTGGCTCTTATAATAGATTCATAAGGTAATTTAATTTTCTTCCTAGGAAAGTGTTCCATACCTTTTCTTAATGATAATTGGAATCTAATATTTCCTTCTTTCATATCAATAAGTGCACCAATCATTCTAAGGAAAGGTCTACCAAGAATAATAGGACATGTAGGATTGCAACCTATATCAAGAACAATGAAATCTACGGGCACATAATTAATATTTTCAACAATAAGAACATCATTAATCCTTACCATAGGTTTCTTAATGGTGGAATCTACAAGATGCAAATTTAAAGAACAATCATCAAATTCACGAAAACCTAACACATCACACAAAGTTTTTGGAATCGTGGAAACACTAGCACCCAAATCACATAAAGCATAGCATTCATGATCTTTAATCTTAATTTCAATAGTAGTTTCCCACTCATCATAAAGTTTTCTAGGGATAAATACTTCTAATTCAAGCTAATTAAAGCATTAACGATATGTTTAGTAAAAGCTTTATTTTGATCATAAGCATGAGGAGAACTTAACACGGATTGCAACAAGGAAATACAATCTATCAAAGAACAATTATCATAATTTAATTCCTTGAAATCCAAAATAGTGGGTTTGTTGCTATGTAAAGTTTAGACCTCTTCAATCCCACTTCTACCAATTTTTGCATCAAGATCTAAAAACTCTGAATCATTGGGACGCCTTTTAACTAAAGTTGACTCATCTACAGTCCCATCATTATCAAGATTCATACTGCAAAACAAAGATTTAATAGGTGACACATCAATCACTTTTAGATCTTCATCCTTATTGTCATGAAAACTAGAGGAACACGCTTTCATAAAGCAATCTTTTTTAGCACGCATCCTAGCGGTTCTTTCTTTGCACTCATCAATGGAAATTCTCATAGATTTGAGAGACTCATTGATATCATGCTTAGGTGGAATAGATCTAAGTTTCAAACAATCAACATCAAGAGAAATTATATCCATGTTCCTAGCCAACTCATCAATCTTAGGCAATTTTTCTTCAAGCAAAGCATTGAAATTCTTTTGCGAAATCATAAATTCTTTAACACTAGTCTCAAAATCAGAGGGCATCTTATTAAAATTTCCATAAGAGTTGTTGTAGGAATTACCATAATTATTAAAGGAATTACTAGGAAACGACCTAGAATTAAAGTTTCCTCTATATGCGGTGTTACCAAAATTGTTCCTACCAACAAAATTCATGTCCATAGATTCATTATTATTCTCAATCAAAGTAGAAAAGGCATATCATTAGGATCATAAGAAACACTCTTATTAGCAAAAAAATTCATAAGTTCATCCATCTTTCCATTTAAAACAATAATCTCTTCTATTTCATGAACCTTTTTACTAGTGGATCTTTCAGTGTGCCATTGAGAATAATTAACCATAATATTATCTAGGAGTTTAATAGCTTCTCCTGAAGTGATTTCCATAAAAGTGCCTCCCGTGGCAAAATCTAAAAGATTTCTAGAAGCAAAATTCAATCCAGCATAAAATATTTGTATGATCATCCATAAATTCAATCTATGAGTAGGGCAATTATGTATCACCAGTCGTCAACCCGTGCATTCGCACAGGCTGGTATATTTAGACAATTAACTTTATACAATTTTAAACAAATATTACAATTAAGATGTTATTAGTTCCCTATGGTTTTAGAGTTACTTTATCGTTTTATTAAAGGGGCAAACATGAATTTTTATATGGAAGGCATGACATGCTTTTTGATGTACCCATTCTAAAAGAATGGTGTCCAATTTGGAATATTGGTTCCCAAAATTATTCCACAGATGGACATATTGCATACAACACTTACATCTAGTGTATGACTTCAAATGTGGCTGAAATCTAGGAGAATACTAACATTTTTCATTTTGAAACTTATAATATATTTTATTGTGGGGAGATTACTTTTGATTTTTTGGGGTTAAAATTACCTTCATATCCTTATCGATCTTCCCTTTATATTTATTTTTCTACGCATCCGTCTGGTTCTTCTCTTTAGGTACACTTCTTGTTGTGCTATATAATGGCGAATCCTAGAGCGCCTTTGAAAGCTCTTCGGGAGGATGGAGACGATGGTTCATCATCGGTGTGGCCAGCATGGCTAGTTAATTTTTTGAATTTTTTAATGTCTTGAATTTTAGTTTTTGTATCTCTTAAATCATAGTTATATTTCAGCTTAATATATATTGCATTCACAACAATTAGCTTTTGTTATGATTAACATTTGTTCTTTTTGTAGGATTTCATAATGCCACAATGAAAACTTCGTAGATTTTGTTAGATTGAAGAGTTTCATTGTCGTGCAATCTTTATTGTTGCTATGAGAGGCCACGTCCTATCATTAGAAATTTAGAAATATTTGGTATTCATTGTGCAAATTCTTGTAGGTAGCTTAAAAAATTAGGTAGCGTACATTTCTCTAAAAGGTATAAGTATATAATCCATCATTAAATGATAGTACTCCCAGCATCGTCTGCGCTGAATTAATAGCATGAGTTAAAATCTTGTATGGTTTGCCAGCATCGTCTAAAACCAAGTCTCCTCCCTGCCTCGTGGCCGCCTCGTTGCTTCCTTGACGTCCACTCCAAGTCTCCTGGATTGCGTTTGTTCCAAAAATAACTCTCCCGAAGGTTTCATTCTGTTTGGACTCCGTTTGATATTCCTTTTCTGTGAAACACCGAAATAGGAAAAAAACAGCAATTTGCACTGGGCCTTCGGTTAATAGGTTAGTCCCAAAAATAGTGTAAAATTTCATAACAAAGCCCGTTAAACATCCAAAAAAAAGATGTAATAGCATGGAACAATTGAAAAATGTAGATACATTGGAGACGTATCAATCGCCTATTCAGGTTCCATCCGCAGGGAGTCCGGCCGAGGTTTCCACATACGGCCCCGAATGATGTGTGCAGGGTTCCCGAGAAACCAAACGGGCGCCCGATACACCGTGCCACGTGCCTACCGCATCACAGCCCACCCCTCGGGTCAGTGCTGCGCACGGCCTCCAGCATACTACAAACACCAGAAACTACTTGCAACTCCTGGACAGAGGACAAGGGCGGTTAATAAGTCGAGAGAGTCAACTAAGGATCCCAATGTGTGGTAGTAGCTGTTCATGGATCACAAACACAGAACTCAGTTCCTGAGGACTATTTCAATGAGACAACCCACCATGTACTCCTACATGGCCTCTCACCGCTACCTTTACCAAATCGTGTTCACACACTTAGCTCTCAATAGTAAGACATGTTCACCACATTCCAATTCATCCCCGATGAATCAGACCTGACTCAACTCTAAGCAGTAGCAGGCATGACAACAAGCATGAATGAGTAGGCACATCAGGGCTCAAACAACAACTACTCATGCCAGTGGGTTTCATGTATTTACTGTGGCAATGACATGTCATGCAAAGGAAAGGGGTTCAACTACCGCATCATGTAACAGTTGACACGTTGTTGTCCTAATGCGGTAAAAGAGAGCAAGAGCGAGAGGTGGGATTGTATCGGGATGAACATGGGGTTTTTGCTTGCTTGGCACTTTTAAAGATAGTATAGCTCTTCATCGGTGTCATCGAACTCATCGTCGAAACTACGTCCACTGAGAGGGGACAAATACCGGCAAACAGAGAAACAACACAATCAATGCAATGCATGATCATGACATGGAATATGCTGGGGTTTGACGTAATGCAACTAGCAACAATTTAAATGAAGTTGGTTTGAATCCAAGATTCAAATTCAAACTCCATATGTGATTATTCATATGCCATTTAATTGGTTTGTCCTGATCAGTAGGTATAAGTTGTTCAAACATGCATGAAAGTGCCATAAACAGATTCTTTGGATTTTTCTGATAATTTTTCATATATAAATCTTTGCATTTGGAGTTATAGATTAATTTCTATGATTTCTAGAAGTTTAGGACATTTTTTGAGAATAAATAAATCATTTAGATTTATTTAAAATCCAGAAAACATTTATGATGTCATCACTACATCATAGTGACGTCAGCCAGTCAACAGGGCCGGTCCAGGTCAAACCTGACTAGTGGGACCCACTGGTCAGTGGCTAGGCTAATTAACAAAGACTATTAGTGCTAATTTCATCCTAACAGAAAGTGTCAATGGGGCATGGCCCACATGTCATCGACCCAGGGGAGGTCAAACCCTTGGTCAACCAGGCCTAATACACAGGTGGCTCGACACGGGCGATGGAAGATGCGGCGGAGGGCTCGGGTTAGTTCCTATGGCGACCAAAACGATGGCGGAGAGGCTCTACGTGGTGCTGGGACTCGCGCACATCCAACACGGCTAGCGGCAGCAGCTGAGGTGGGTCGAGCTCACCGGAAACGAGCTCGTGGCGGCGGCCGGAGTTCGGGAGGGGTCGGGTTTGGTGCTACGATGCACGGGAGGAGGAGCTACTGGGTGCGTGGGCTTGCTAGGAAGCTGCTGAGCACGCCGAAGTGCTCGGACACGAGCTACGGCTGCTGGTGCCTCGGGGGTGACATGGCCGGCGGCGATGGATCCTCGGGTTCGATGGTGGAGCTAGTTAGCGGGGCGAGCGGCATGTGAAGAAGAGGGTAAACAACGGCAGGGCTCACAACGAGGTCAGAGACGGTGTCAGCGGGCTCGGGGAGGCAAAGACGGCGGTGATCGGCTCCCAAGGTGGAAGACGGTGGTGATGACTGCGCTACGGTGCACCCCGGCTCGCTTGGCTCGGTGGAGATGACGAGGACGAATTTGCAGAGCTCGTGTGCACGTCAGAGGGGCGAGGCAGAGACGGTGGCCACGGCAGCAACGAGCTACAGCGACGGCTGCGCTCGGTGGAGAGAGCAGGGGAGGGAGGGGAGGAGCACGGGGAGAGTGCGAGGCAGTCAGGCAGGTTGCGTGGCGTCTCCAGCCAGACTCCAGCGTCGGCGGAAGCAGGAGGTGGCTCAGGGAGGAAGACGCCCCTGCCCCTGGTAGGCTAGGCTGTCTTACCGGGCCGCCAGCTGGCCAGGTAAGTGGGCTGCCAGGTCAGTGCCCTCTCTCTCTCTCTCTCTCTCTCTCTCTCTCTCTTTCCTATTTTCTTTTATTTCTATTTTCTTTTATTCTGTAACTTTAGGGCTTTATTAAAAATACCAAAACAATCTCAAAATTCATGAAACTGCTCAAGGTATTGTTTGGAATATTTCGAACAGTAAACATTTTAGTTCATGAATATTTGGACATTTAAAATATTATATATCATTTAAATGCCCAAATGCAAATAACATATGATTTAATTCAGTGACTCAATGTTATCCTACAAAAATGTGAACCATTTTTGTCAGAGGTTCCAGACCAAGGCAAAGATGATGAACATTTTTAAGGCATTTCAGGTTCATTGAAAAATAATTTTAGTAACCCTAGTTGGATTAAGTGGTGCTGGGGTTTTTTGCCATGCCCATTTCAACTTTAATTGAAACTTAAACATGATGCAACACAAGATGCTAGCACTAAGCATTACCAGAACTAGGGATGTGACAACTCACCCCCACTAAACAAGAATCTCATCCCGAGATTCAAGCGTAGGGTAAAAAGGAAGAGGGGACTCAAACTATCACAATCTTCATGATCCAACTATCCTCATCGAAGATATTGATTCATTGCATCATCTTGAACTTAACATCCTTCCTTTCGAGATCTTCGCCCATCACGAGGACAGAAGAGCAAGATAACTCTACAGGGATGGATCATCTTAATGATCATAGGATCAACTCACGGAACAAGACGTAGAAACATCTCTTGAGCTGAGGGACAAAACACATGTGAGGAGCGATGGAAAGGAGCAGGTTACGAAGGTTCAGATTAGTAGACAACAATTCCATGCTTAGAAGATGGTACATGGTTTCAAAGTAGCAAGGAATAATTGCCATGAGTCCAGAACGAGACACCTTGGGGGAAGGCGACTCATAGAATTATCCCTTAGGTGGCAAAAATAATTACTTTGTATACATAGATCATTGGAACTCTTCGTACCAGCTTAAGGCAATTCATAATTGATCGTTTGATGGAGTTCAAAGAAATGGCATACTCAGTTCGAGAAGGAAATGATGTAGGGTGAGACCCTAAAGGGACGATCTTTCACGAAAGGAGCGGATCCCGTCGAAGAACATGAAGAACACGAGGGGAAAACGAGAGAAAACACAAGAGGAACTCTCAAACCAACAATATATAGTCACACATATGCTAGATTCGAGTACACATAGAGATCACACGGTCCAAAATCAACAAGGGACGATACATAGGGCAACCGGTTCTTCTCCATAAGGAGGTCTTTATGGGACCACTCAAGAAGGGGTCTTGAATCCAACGTGGATCTTCTCCGAAGAGGGGCCGCGGTCTCTCTCGAGGAGATGATCCGTATGGATGAGAAAAAGCTATCCTCACATATGAGCTAAACCAATGCTAACCCTAGAAAGAGGTGGTGGAGTAGTATATATAGAAGTTGGGGGGCGAAGGGGTACATGGGCCTTGGCCCAACATCATGCACGCAGGCACGGTCCGGATGATCCGGATGTTGGTCCGGATGATCTGGGCTTCAGGGGTCCCGATGATCCAGGACGGCGTTCGGATGATCCGGCTGTGTCGTGGCCGCCGCGGGAGGTCCGGATGTCCGGGTCCTGGTCCGGACGTCCGGGTGTGGCCGGGTGATCCGGGGCTGGGTCCGGATGATCCGGCTTCGTGTTGAAGCTTCGGGTGTCCTTGGGCGAGTTAGCCGGATCGTCCGGGCCGGGGTCCGGATCGTCCGGGTTGTGGTCGAAACGTCCGGACGGCGGTCCGGATCATCCGGGCTGTGCTGACTTAGCCCTTCTTCTTCTCCGTCTTCACATCCATCTTCCTCTTCGGATTCTCCTTGCTCCTTAACGTCTCCATGGCTAACTCCTTGATACCTGAGTATGCGCAACGTCTCTGTTTGAGGTAGTAGCCATGTCTCATGTTCATCGAAGTGGAATTGTGAGAGGAGAGATGTCACCTCGGTTTTGAGAGCTCTTGCACGTGCTCGTGTCATGGGTCCATTAGGCACTTGGTGAGATGATGGTAGGTCCATGGAGATGACCTTGGGATGCTCCGCATCATCTCCCGTCCCTTGGGAAAGATCCGACCTCGGATCGAAACCCTCATCACCATGGTACCGAGAGAGATCTTTGACGTTGAAGATGTTGCTCACGGAGTACTTGTCACGTGGTATGTCGATCTTGTATGCATTGTTGTTGTAGCGTGCAAGCACCTTGAAGGTCCATCGGCTCGTGGTAGAAGTTTGGACTTGCATTCGTTGGGGAAGCGGTCCTTGCGAAGGTGTAGCCACACAAGATCTCCAATGTTGTATATCATGGGTTGCTTGTTGACGTTGAGCTTGGTCGCGAGTCGTTGTACTTGGCGATCGATGGTTTGCCTTGTATCTTCATGCATCTTCTTGAGGTGGTTGACTCGGGCACTCGCGTCCATGTTTGTGCGCTCTTGGAGTGGTAGAGGTAGAATGTCCAATGGGGACAACGGGTTGAAGTTGTAGACGACCTCGAAGGGGGACTTGCCGGTAGTCTTGTGTCTTGCACGGTTTTAGGCGTACTCGGCGATATGTAGGCACTCCTCCCACTCCTTGATGTTTTTCTTTATCAACACGCGTAGTAGAGTGGAGAGCGTACGGTTCGTCACCTCCGTTTGGCTGCCGTTTTGTGGATGATATGCCATGGAGAATAGTAGCTTGATTTCGAGCTTGGCGCATACGGTCTTCCAAAAGTAACTCAAGAACTTGACGTCGCGGTCTGAGACAATCGTCTTTGCACTCCATGTAGGCGCAATATTTCTCTACAAAAGATATTGGCAACATGTGAAGCATCGTCTATCTTGTTGCAAGGAATGAAATGAGCCATTTTGGAGAATCGGTCCACAACAACAAAAATGGAATCCTTGCCATTTCTAGTTCTAGGCAAACCAAGCACAAAATCCATGCTAATATCTTCCCATGGTTGATACGGAATTGGAAGAGGCATATATAGTCCATGAGATTGAGCTTTAGACTTAGCTTTGCGACGTGTAGAGCATCGGTTGGTGAAGTGGTTGACGTTGCGGAACATCTTAGGCCAAAAGTACTTCTTGAAGAGCGTAGCAAGGGTCTTGTCACGTCCAAAATGTCCCATTAGTCCGCCTCCGTGAGATTCTTGCAAAAGCAACAAACGAAGAGAAGACTCGGGGATGCAAAGTTTGTTAGCTCTCATAAGATAAGCATCTTTGATATAATAGCGTTCCCAATATGTGTGCGTCAAACATTTGGCATAAGGAATGGCAAAAGTAGTATCATGCTCATACAAGTCTTTTATGTGTTCAAAGCCAATGACATTCAATTCAAGTTGATTAACAAGCATGCATATACGGGAAAGTGCATCCGCCACAACATTTTCCTTACCTTTAATATACTTGATGACATAAGGAAAAGACTCAATAAATTCACTCCACTTACCATGACGCTTGTTCAACTTAGTTTGACGCTTAAGATATTTAAGTGTTTCATGATCGGTATGGATGATGAATTCATGAGGGTGGAGGTAATGTTCCCATTCATGCAAAACTCGCACTAAAGCATATAGCTCTTTGTCATAGATGGGGTAATTGAGTTGCGCCCCGGAAAGTTTCTCACTAAAATACGCTATGGGGCGCTTCTCTTGCATTAACACACCTCCTATGCCATTACCACTAGCATCGCAATGAATTTCAAAAGGTTTCTCAAAGTTGGGTAATGCAAGCACGGGAGCATGAGTAAGCAAATTCTTAAGCTCATTGAATGCACTATCTTGAGATGGTCCCCAAACAAATGGTGCATTCTTCTTGCTCAAAGCATGTAAAGGTGAAGCAATAGTGCTAAAGTCCTTCAAAAATCTACGGTAGAAATCGGCTAAAGCAAGAAAACTACGCACTTGTTGCAAATTGGTTGGTTAGAGCCAAGTTTTAATAGCATTGATCTCAGTTTCATCAACATGAACACCCTTAGAAGATACTCCAAAGCCCAAGAAAACAAGTTTATCAACACCAAAAAGGCATTTTTTCCATATTAGCATAAAGTTGTTCCTTTCGAAGAGTTTGTAGCATGGTGCGAAGGTGGGTGACATGCTCTTTGAGAGATTTGCTAAAAACAAGGATATCGTCAAAGTAGACAAGAACAAATTCACCAATTTAAGGGCGAAACACATAATGCATGAGACGCATGAAAGTACCGGGTGCTTCCAATAAACCCATAGGCATGACTAACCACTCATACAAACCAAACTTTGTTTTGAAAGCGGTTTTCCATTCATCACCCTCTTGTATGCGTATTTGATAGTAACCACTTTTAAGATCAATTTTTGAGAGTGGCACTGCTAAGTTCATCAAGCATATCATCAAGGCGTGGAATGGGGTACCTATAGCGAACGGTGATAGCATTGATGGGTCTACAATCGGAACACATGTGAAAGCTACCATCTCTTTTTGGCACAAGAATGACCGGTACAGCACAAGGACTCAAACTTTCGCGCACATGTCCATGGTCTATGAGATGCTTTACTTGCCTTTGTATTTCTTTGGTTTCTTCAAGGTTGACTCGGTAGGGAGCCTTGTTTGGAAGTGGCGCTCCGGGGATGAGGTCGATGCGGTGTTCGATGCCTCGTAGTGGAGGTAGACCCGGAGGTAGCTCGTTGGGGGAAACATCTTGGAATTCCTGCAATAAAGAAGATAACACCAAAGGTAGATTGTGAGAGGTGTTAGTTTTTGGTGCCTCGTCCTTGCACAATAGGACATAGTGTAGGAGACTTGATGGGTTCTCACACACTTCTCTCATCTCACGTTTAGTGGCAAATAGAACTAAGTTTTTCTTGTCGCTCATCGTGGAGGTACTCAATTTGGGCTTGTGGCGCTCACTCTCTTTTTGGTGGTTCGCTCTCTCACTATTCTCTCCACGATGGGTGGCTTGCTTGTCGGAGATCACTTGGCTTGGAGACATAGGTCGTAGCACATACTCCTTTCCTTTCATCTTGAAGCTATAGTGGTTTGTACGCCCATTGTGGATGATACCTCGGTCAAATTGCCATGGCCGTCCAAGAAGGAGGTGGCAAATGGTCATCGGGAGGACATCACACTCAAAAGTGTCTTCGTAAGCTCTGATCTTGAAAGAAACTTGCACCCTATGCTCGAATTGGATGGTGCCGGTGTCGCTTAGCCATTGAACCTTGTATGGGTGCGGGTGCTTCATCTTGACCAATTGGAGCTTGGAGCATAGTTCTTCACTAGCGAGGTTATGGAAACTCCCTCCATCGATGATGACCTTCACAGACCTTCCATTGATGTCGGCCTTGGTGTGGAAGATATGGCATCTTTGATCTTCATCTTGTTGATGTTGAAGAGTCAAGACCTTGGAGACAACAAGAGCGGGGCTTGAATCTTCGTCAAAAAAGATTTGATCATCTTCATCTTCATTGTTCACTTGCCGGTGCACGGCCACTTGCTCAAGGGCTTCCATGTCTCCTTCACTCATTGAGTCATAGGTTCCGTCGTCGTTGAGGATCATGGTGCACTTGTTGGTGCACTCAAAGGACTTGTGGCCTCAGTCGCCGCATGTGAAGCATTTGAAGGAACATGTCTTGATGGTCTCATCGGTTGGGGTAGATGATGATGAAGCTCTCGGCTTGAAGTTGCTTGTAGTAGGAGGACGACTTGAGACTGTCGAAGTTTTCTTGTAACTTGACTTGTCGTCGTTGCTTGTAGATGGCTTGGTTGAGGTAGAAGTTGGTGGAGTCGTTGAAGCTTGGGTGTTGGAGAAGCCATAGGACTTGGATGAGAACTTGGCATACTTGAAGTCGTCCTGCACTAGGCGTTTTGCTTTGGTGGCTTGGTGCACTAGCTCGATGAGGTTCGAGTATGGTTGGAAGCCGGCGATCTTCTTCATAGGATTATTGAGTCCATTCAAGAATCGTGCCATAGTTTTCTCATCATCTTCTGTGACATTTGCTCTTATCATGGCAATCTCCATTCCTTGTAGTACTCTTCAACACTCTTGATTCCTTGCTTAAGGAGTTGGAGTTTCTTGAAGAGGTCGCGGTTGTAGTAGTTTGGCACGAATCGTGCTCCCATGACATCCTTCATTTGCGACCTAGTAGTGATGGGTGGTTCACCTCTTGCCTCTCGGCGCTCAATGAGTTGTTACCACTAAATGAGGACGTAGTCTTCGAATTCAAGGGATGCCATCGCTATCTTCTTCTCTTCTTCGTAGTTGTACAAGCTGAAGATTTTGTCAACCTTCAATGCCCATGATATGTACTCTTCAGGGTCATTACTTCCGGTGAACTTGGGCATGGTGAACATTAGCTTGTCGTATCATTTCTCTTCATTGTGTTGGGGTCGAGGATGATGACGCCCATGTCGTTGAGGATTGACAAACTCATGTTGCTCTTGTCGAGGAGGGTTGTCGACCTTTTCTGCTCTTGTCTTGGAGGATTTCCGTTGTCTTCATGTTGTCGATGAACTTGATGCTCTTGTCGATCTTCACGAGGAACTTGATGATGCACACGAGCTTGAAAAATCCTTTCTTGAACTTCATCGCAAAGCGCTTCTTGTTGCTCACGAGCTTGTCGGTTGCGCGTGGCTACAGCATGACTCGAATCTCTGAGGGCACATTGCGCCTCAAGTGCTTGAGCTTCATGGAGTTGTTGTTCTTGTCGTTGTGCCTCAGCATCTTGTGCATCTTGGTGTCGTCGCGCTCGCTCCTCTTGTTCTTTTTGGCGTTGACGTTGTCGTTCTTGTGCTTGCGCAAATGTAGCTTGGCTTTGACGATGTCGATGCTCTTGAGAGTCGGTGTCGTGTAGAGGATTGCAGTTGGCTTGACGATCTTGATGCACGGCATGACGAAGAGTATTCGATGTCGGGGTACTTGAACCGGAGATGGTGTCGTCGGAGTGTCGACTCGAGCGGCTCCTTCTTGAGTAAGACAAAGTGGTAGAAGAGCGGTTGACCAACAAGGCGCGAATCTCGTCCATTCTTGCATCATTCTCGTGCTTGTGTTCGTTGAGCTTGTTGTCGAAGTAGTCTCTTGTATGTTGCTTGGAGAGTCGCAAGTCGGTGGCAAGGTTGTCGATGCAGTCACCCATTGCTAGTTGCTCTTAATGCAAAGCTCGTTGTGTACCAAATAGGTGTAGTTTGGTGACATAGTTGTTCGGGTCGTCGTATTGCTCAAGGAAAAGTGGGTTTGTAGAAGAGCTTGGCCTATCCATCATATCAAGCAAATATGTGAGTGGGAGAAAGAGAAGAACTTATACCAAATGTACCTTGACCGATGTTGAAGATGGATCAATGATCACTCAATGTGTAACAAGGTGATAACCCACAAGTATAAGGGATCAATTCTAGCCTCTTTCGATAAGTAAGAGTGTTGAACCCAATGAGGAGCTAAAGGTATAAAACATATTGCCTCAAGTTCTATCGACCACCGATACAACTCTATGCACGCTTAACGTTCGCTTTACCTAGAACAAGTATAAAACTAGAAGTACTTTGTAGGTGTTGTTGGATAGGTTTGCAAGATAATAAAGAGCACGTAAATAAGAACTAGGGGTTGTTTAGATAAATACACAACTAAATTAGTTTTAGTAAAGAGCTTTTTGTCACGAGAAAGTTATTTGTCCCTAGGCAATCGATAACTAGACCGGTAATCACTATTGCAATTTTATTTGAGGGAGAGGCATAAGCTAACATACTTTCTCTTCTTGGATCATATGCACTTATGATTGGAACCCTAGCAAGCATCCGCAACTACTAAAGATCATTAAGGTAAAACCCAACCATAGCATTAAAGTATCAAGTCCTCTTTATTCCCATGCGCAAACAACCTACTTACTCGGGTCTGTGCTTCTGTCACTCACGCCACCCACCATAAGCAAATCATGAACATATTGAAAACCCTACAGCGGGGATCCCTCATGCTTGTGCGACACGGAGAGAACCATAGAACAACACCAATAATGGAACATGCAACTCAAACCAATCACGATCATCAATTAACCCATAGGACAAAACGGATCTACTCAAACATCCTAGGATAGCCATACATCATTGGGAAATAATATATAGCGTTGAGCACCATGTTTAAGTAGAGATTACAACGGGTAAAAGAGGGTTTACACCACTGCATAGAGGGGGGAAGAGTTGGTTGTCGGCGTACTGGGAACCAGGGTACCCAGACTTGCCAGTGTGCAGCCCACGTCGCGTTCCTGGTACGGCTCGGTAGGGCCCAGCTGATCGACCAACTGCTCAGGACCCTCGCCAGGGGGCCAGCCATCGCGAGGAGAACAATCAAGACCTCCTCAGGGAGCGGCCTCACCTAGACTACTCGAGAGGGGCGACCAAGACCTCTCCCAAGAGTGGCCTCAGCTAGGCTGCTTCGGGAGGGCGGAGATCTCAAGGCAAGGGCTGCCTCAGGAGGAGGCAGTGACGCAAGCCATGATGAACCGTGCCAGCGGGCGCCATCGCGCCAGCGGGCGCCATCGCACCAGCGGGCGCAGTTTCCATATCGGTGCAAAGGAGATCGCACAGGCGCAGGTTCCCAAGGGGCGAGACAAAGGTTTCCCCTTTGGTGCAACAAGACCGAAGACCGCAAGGACGGCAGGAAGGATGTCATCGCCGAGCCCACCACCGCGTGACCGCCTGCCCTCTTTGCAGGCGGAGACCATCTTTTGTTAGGATAGGAGCATCCTTGTGTTCCCACTCAAATGGCCGTTGTGGGATTCCCTTCCCGCCTAAACATTTCGGGGGAAGAGGACCCTGGCCGTCTATATAAGTAGCTAGGGTTCCTAGCATAGAAAGGGGGAATCGATGATTGAGAGGCCAACCCATTAGGACTTGGCAAAGGAAAGGAGCAAGAACATCAACCTCCTCACCTCTCTTGAGCTCGCCTCCTGAGCTCAGGAAACCACTGTACTTGTCATACTCCAGCCCTCGCGAGGCCAATCCACCAAAGCAGGAAGTAGGGTTTTCACCGCAAGGTGGCCTGAACCTGGGTAAACTCTTGTGTGTTCGACTTGCTTGCTTGCTTGCATCCCATTTCCACCACCAGGAGAAGAGCGACGCGCTAGGTAGACGTGTAGTGGGAGAGATCTTCGTCACGCCCCTGTGTTCGAATATTAAGGGTTTTGCGGAGCCCAGAATCCGACATTTGGCGCGCCAGGTAGGGGGCGTGTCGAGATCTCGCCTCTCCAACGACCTTGCCTGCCCTCTTCCGCCCTACGTCGCCATGGCGACACCTGCCAGCTGCATCCGCGCAGAGGCTGGAGTCGTCCCCGTTGTCCGGGCGGCAGTGCTGGACCGCGACGCTCACGGGCGCTTCATCCTCCACGTCGACGACCCCATCGCCGACCCAGCCACTGGGAAGCGGCCTGCTAAGCCACTCCCGCTTCCCCTGGCCTTGCCGGCGGCGCTTCTAGCGGCCCATGAGATGCTCCGACACCGGCCGCTTGCGGCGGGGCTTGACGCTTGGGTGGCTTGCCTTGGCAAGCTGCTGGATGCTGCCGGTGGGGCGCCACCGTGCCGCGGGGTCTCCTACTGTCAGGATCCCGATCCTAAGTCACATCGATATAGCATGTAGCACATCATATCACTTTGCGGTCTCAAGCACGGTATTCTCACGGGTGCCACCTTACCTGGCCCGGGACCGTTTGCGCCTTTTGGCTCACGTATATGATAGTGTTGCTAGCATCCATATGACAGAGAACCCGGGCCGACATGACTAGTCGTGAACCCAAAGCGGCACTAACCCATGGGGACAAGCATACATGAATCAACTTCGAGCATGTCGGTCAACAGCGTGTGAATCCGGGCTGTAGCACTGGGCTAACAGGACTCCGGTAACCCAGGCTGTAGCAGGCTAGGCAGGACTCCGGATGTCACCGCGTGACATTTCCCCAAAGGGACAGACACAGGAACGAAGTGAAACACATGCCGGCCAGTCAAGTGTCCTGAGCAGTAGTGCTGGGCTAGCAGGACTCCGGTGAACCAGGCTGTAGCGGACTACTATGGCTCAAGGAAGCACTAGACTACATTTCCCCATAAGAGAGGCTGCCAAGGATAAACAACTAGATTGTCGGATCCCACACATACCAAGCATTTCAATCATACACACAATATGCTCGACATGTGTAAATACAACATGGCATCACAACAAGAATCTACGACTCAAGTATTTATTCATTAGGCTCCGAGGAGCGAGATATTACAAACATGGGTCTCATGACCCAACATTCAGAGCATACAAGTCAAAGCACATGCGGAAGCTTAACATGTCTGAGTACAGACATCTACAAATGAAAAATGCTGAGAAGCCTGACTATCTACCAGATCCCGCCGAGGGCACAAGATCGTAGCTGAGGTATCAAGCTAAACGTCGAAGTCCACACGGATCTACTAGCGAGACTGACGTCTCTCTGCAAAACATAAAATAGGCAAACGTGAGTACAAATGTACCGAGAAAGACTTACATCAGAACTATCTACATATGCATCGGTATCAACAAAGGGGTTGTGGAGTTTAACTGCAGCAAGCCAGCTTTGACTCGGTGGCTATCCTGAACTACGACTGCAAGTAACTCTTTTGAGGTGGCGCACACAAGTCCACATATTCACCATACCAATACACCACTATGGATCCGCTCCCGTCTACCTACGAGAACGCCATCCATAGAACTCACGCTTATCTTGCGCATTTTAGAGTATCCACTTTCACTTGTCTATGAACTATGCAAGGGGTCCAAGTTTCCATATCCGAGGAATCCGGCTATTCGAATAGATAATGATAACCCTGCAGGGGTGTACTTCTTCACACACGCTCTCGCAACTTACCACCATGTACACGTCATGTACCTCGGCAACCTTCAAGTGGAAGCCTGGCGAGGGAGTCGGCCATGACCTGACTAACCACACAAGTCTCTAGTCCAGGTTTATCGCCTATTCGGGTTCCATCCACAAGGAGATCCGGCCGGGGTGTCGCTCACGGCCCCAAACAATGTGTACAGGGTTCCAAGCCCACCAAACGGGCGGCGCTCGGTCTACCCGGCCACGGTGCCTAGTCTGTCCCAAGCCCACCTGTACCGGGTACCACTTGGTAGACTACTAACACTACCTACAAACACCTAAAACTAGTTGCAACTCCTGGACAGAGATCAGGTTGATTAATAAGTCAAGAGAACTTGGAGCGCCCGGAGCCCAATGTGTGGTAGTAACTGTTCATGGATCACCAACACAGAACTCAGTTCCTGAGGACGGCTTCAATGAGACAACCCACCATGTACTCCTACATGGCCTCTCACCGCTACCTTTACCAAATCGTGTTCACACACTTAGCTCACACACAGTAGGACATGTTCATAACCATTCCAATTCATTCCCGATGAATCAGACCCGACTCAACTCTAAGCAGTAGCAGGCACGACAAACAAGCATGAATGAGTAGGCACATCAAGGCTCAAACAACTCCTACTCATGCTAGTGGGTTTCATCTATTTACTGTGGCAATGACAGGTCATGCAGAGGATAAGGGGTTCAACTACCGCAGCATGTAACAGTTGAATCGATGTTGTCCTAATGCAGTAAAAGATAGCAGGAGCAAGAGAGTGGGATTGTATCGGAATGAACAAGGGGGTTTTGCTTGCCTGGCACTTCTGAAGATAATATAGCTCTTCATCGTTGTCATCGAACTCATCGTCGGAACCACGTATATCGAGAGGGGACAAATACCGGCAAACAAGGAAAAACACAATCAATGCAATGCAACAATATGATGCATTATCACGACATGGCAATATGTTGTGGTTTGAGCTAATGCAACTAACAACATGTTAAATGGAGTTGGTTTGAAACCTAGGTTCAAATTCAAACTCCATATGTTAATATTCAAATGCCATTCAATTGAATTGTCCTAAACAGCAACTTTAAGTTGTTCCAACATGCATGAAAATGCCATATTAAGATTCCTTGGATTTTTCTGATCATTTTTCATATATAAATTATTTCATTCTGAGTTACGATTGAATTTATATGAATTTCTGAAGTTTTGGGTATTTTCTGGAATTTCTTGAATAAAAATAAATCCAGAAAATACTTATTGCGTCAGCATAGCGTCACTGTGACGTCACCAGGTCAACGGGGCCGGTCCAGGTCAAACCTGACCAATGGGGCCCACTGGTCAGTGACTCAGGGCCAGTTAGTGTCGCTGACGGGTGGCCCCGGTCAACTGCCACGTCAGCCAGTCAACCCTGACGCGTGGGTCCGCTAGTTTTGTTAATTAATCTAGCTTAAAACTAAACAGCGGCTTAATTGGGCAGTAGGGCCCACTGTCATTGCCTAGAGGGTGGGTTAATTGGTGGGGTTAGCTGCTAATGACACCCACGTTAGCTGCCGGTGTTTAGCTGCCGGCGACCAAATCCGCGGCGGAGGAAGTCAGGATTTCGCTGCAGGACACTATTTGGCGCGCGGGGAGAATCTACGTGAAGATGGGGGGCTGCCGCGTCGAGTGGTGGTGTTGTTTGAGCTCGGGGTGGTCGGAAAAGACGCCGGCGACAACGTTGGCGGCTGCCGGAGCTCAGGCGAGCTCGGGGTCGTCGCTAGGAGGCACGGCAGGAGGTGCGGAGCGATGCTGCGGGCCCCTGGGGACACGACGAGTGCGGTGAAATGCTCGGTTGCGAGCTTGCGCGGCTGTGGCCACGGCTACGCCATGGCTGGCGGCGAGATGCCTTGGTCATGGTTGGGGATCGGGCTAGAGAACGCGCGGAAGTGAGGAAATAGGGGGGAAAGAAGGAGGAGCTCACGGCGGATCCGTAGGGATGGTTAGCGGCCTAGGGGATGCTCGGGAGGCGGTGAATCGATGACGACGAACCTCGGTGGCCGACGAGGAAAACGGCGGCGGTGGCAGCGTTGCGGCGCGTCCGGGGCCTCGTGGTTCGTCGAGGAGGTCGGGCACGTCGAGACGGAGCTCGTAGGCACGACGAGGGGTCGAGGGGGAGGCGGTGGCTGCGGCTATGGCGGCAGCGAGCTCGCGGGCGTCTCAGCCATGGTGGAGAGGACGAGAGGGAGACGAGGGGGAGAGCGGCGGGGCGGTCGGAGCGATCCAGACGGCTCTCGCGGGTCTGTCCGCGGCGCCACGCAAGCTAGCATGCAGGAGGTGGCACGGGCGCGTGTGTGCGCACGGCGAGCACACGCTCGGCGTCCTCCTGGCGCGGTGGAGACGATGACTGGCAGCGCCAGTCAGCTGGGCCAGTGCAGATGGGCCGCCAGGTAAGTGGCCCAGGTTAGTCTCTGTCTCTCTTTTATTTCTGTTTTCTATTTTATTTCTCTGTTTTGAATTAGTAAAAATACTAATTCATTTTGTAAAATCCTAAAAATAATTGTGGCATATGTTTGGATTATTTCCAACAACCTTAAAATACTTTCAATATTATTTGGACATTTAAAATTATTTATAGGATTTAAATGTCCAAATGCATATACTTATGATTTAATTCAAAAATCCTAAAATGACCTAGAAAGGTGTGCACCATTTTCGTCAGAGGTTCTAGACCAATTCAAAAATTATGAACTTTTCTAAAGAGCATTCTGGTTTCTTGAAAATGTTTTTAATTGAAACTATTTGGTTTAATTTTGGTGCTAAGGTTGGTCATCCCCATTTCAACTTTAATGAAGTTTAGACATGATGACATGATGATCATGCAAGGACAAGCAAAGGCTAAGCTAGGGCTGTGACACCTACATCATCATCGGAAGATCCCAGGCGCCGTCGTCGCCCTGTCACGCTAAATCACACCTTCGACGGCTAGGGGCTGCCGCGTGGCCGCAGGAGGCCCTGCGGGGGCTAGACGTGCAGGGGCACGCCATCGTCTTCGGCCCCAGCGACCGCACTAGAGCTACAACCGGCACATGCATCCTCCCCACGGTATGTACCCCCACCATCTGCGGGGTGGCTGTCACAAGGACCCTCGTCGACAGCGGCGTCGGGATCAGCATCCTCTCTGCGGAGGCCTTTGGCTGTCTGCCGGTGGCCTACGGGCGGCTCCTCCCCACCAAACCCTTCTCGGGGCTCGCGGGCTCGGCCGTCCCGCTCGGGCAGGTCCGCCTCCCCGTCACCTTCCGGACGCACGCCAATTACCGGACCAAGCTCATCGACTTTGACGTCATGCCTATCCACTTGCCCTACAACGCCATCCTCGGCTTCCCGGCCCAGGCCAAGTTCACGGCGGCGACTCACCCGGGCTACAACATCGTCAAGATGCCCGGGAGCAATGGCACCATCACCATCAAAGGAGACACCAAGGCCGCCCTTCAGGTCCTTGAGCACGCTTATCGAGCCGCCGCTGCAGCTCGCCCAAGCGCAGAGGGGGCTCCGGAGGTCGCCGGAGCCACTCTAGCCAAAAAGAAACAGCTCTTCTCTCAGGATCGCGCCGAGACCAACCAAGTACCCGTCAACGAGGGAGACGCGAGCTCCACTTTCACCATCGGTGCGGGCCTGCTTCCAGAGCAAGAGGAGGAGTTGGTGGCCTTCCTCAGGGAGAACAAGGACGTGTTTGCATGGAACGCGACCGACCTAGTCGGGGTGCCTAGGCACGTCATCGAAGATCACCTCATGGTGTGCCCGAACGCATGACCTATCAAGCAAAAGGCGTGGCGGAAGGCTCCGGAAAAGCAAGCCTTCATCGTCCAAGAGGTCCGGGAGCTGGAACAAGCGGGCGTTATCCGGGAGGTGCGCCACCCAGAATGGTTGGCCAACCCCGTCATCGTCCCGAAGAAACGAGGCAAAGAGCGCATGTGCGTCGACTTCACGAGCCTCAACAAGTTCTGCCCTCAGGACCCGTTCCCTCTCCCTCGCATCGACCAGATCATGGACTCAACGGCCGAGTGCAACCTTCTTTGCTTCCTCGATGCCTTCTCGGGCTACCACCAGATCAAAATGGCAGTACAAGACATAGAGAAGACGTCGTTCCTGACCCCATGCGGGACCTATTGCTACATCTGCATGCCCTTCGGGCTGAGGAACACAGGCGCCACCTTCCAGCGGCTGATGCACATCACCCTCGGCCCTCAGCTCGGGAGAAACACCAAGGCCTACATAGACGACATCGTGGTCAAGTCCAAGGAGGCCAAGACCCTTATCGGGGACTTGGAGGAAACATTCGCCAACCTGCGCAAGGTGAACTTATGCCTCAATCCGGAAAAATGTGTGTTTGTGGTCCCCTCGGGCAAGCTGCTGGGATTCCTGGTCTCGCACCGGGGCATTGAGGCTAACCCGGAGAAGGTCAAAGCCATCGAGAGAATGGAGCCGCCCACGACCTTGAAGAAAATGCAGAAACTTGCAGGGTGTGTGACGTCTTAGGGGCGTTTTATCTCGAAGCTCGGCGAGCGCGCCCTCCCCTTCTTCAAGCTCATGAAGAGGAAGGGGCCTTTTGAGTGGACTCCGGAGGCCAATGCTGCCTTCTAAGATCTCAAGAAGTACCTCACCAGCCCGCCGGTTATGGTGGCGCCAAGGCCTCAGGAGCCCTTGATCCTTTATCTCGCTGCTACGCCTCACTCTGCCAGCGCGGCGCTGGTAGTGGCACGAGAGGAAAGGGTCAGGGGTCACAGCTCGCGGAACGACCTGATGCCCTCCGGAACTCCGCTGCCTCACGACACGACCTCCGGGGCTGACGCGGCCGCAACGTCTTTCAACCCCGCTGGCCTATGTAAGGCTCCTCAGCCATCAGAAGCGCCTGAGGATCCCGCATCACCGACCCTCATGGAGCATCCCGTGTACTTTGTCAACACCGTGCTTCGCGACGCTCGCTCGCGCTACCCCATGCCCCAGAAGCTACTGTTGGCGCTCCTCGTTGCTTCCAGGAAGCTGCGCCACTATTTTCAAGGCCATCCCATCAAGGTCGTCTCAGCCTGCCCCCTGGAGAAGGTGCTTCGGGGCCCGAACGTCGTCGGGAGGATTGCTGAGTGGAACATCGAGCTGCAGGCATTCCAGCTGTAGTTTAGCACCACACGGGTCATCAAGGGGGCAGCGCTGGCTGATTTCGTGGCAGAGTGGACCAACGCTCCGGACCAGGTGGCTGGCGAGGACCCGTCGCTGGCCCCGGGTGATGAAACTCCGGATGGACAGGTGGTGTATTTCGATGGTGCCTTCTCGCACCTCGGTGCGGGGGTTGGCGCCGTGCTGGTATCACCCACTCAGGACAAGCTCCGCTACGCTATGCAACTTTGCTTCCAGTATGGCGAAAAGGTCTCCAACAACATCGCAGAGTACGAGGGCCTAATCATCGGGCTCAAGGCCGCCGCACTAGGGGTGAAGCGTCTCACCATCAAAGGCGACTCGCAGCTCCTCGTCAACTTCTCTAACAAAGAGTACAAGCCCAAAGACGAACACATGGAAGCATATCTGGAGGAGGTGCGCAAGATGGAGAAGCGGTTCCTAGGACTGGAGCTGCAGCACGTGCCGAGGGGCACGAATAAGGAAGTAGACAACATCTCCAAGCGGGCCTCCCGACGAGAGCCGCAAGAACCAGGTGTCTTCGAGGAGCGCTTGCTTAGGCCATCCGCAGCACCACCTACTCCGGAGCTGGCATCCATGCGTGAGGGGCTTCCAGCGGCTCCCGAGGTCGGCGCACCACCCCGTGGGCCGCCCTCCGGAGCCCGTCTGCTGCTCGCCGCCGAACCCGAGGAAGATTGCTGGACTGAGGAGCTCAAGGCATACCTACTGCACGGCACCTTGCCGGAGAAGGAGGAAGACGCGGAATGCGTGGCTCGGCAGGCCTCGGCCTACTGCATCCAAGACGGTGAGCTCTACAGGAGGCGCCCTAACGGCGTCTCGCTAAAATGCATCACGAGGAGGCAAGGACAAGAGTTGCTGGCCGACAACCACAGAGGGGATTGCGGCCATCATTCGTCGTCCCGCACCCTCGTGGGCAAGGTTTTTCGCAGCGGCTTCTACTGGCCCACAGCGTTGGACGACGCCACGGAGCTCGTGCGAGCCTGCGAGGCATGCTAGTTCCATGCTAAGCAAATCCATCAGCGAGCGCAAGGTCTTCAGACCATCCCGCTCTCCTAGCCCTTCGCGGTCTGGGGGCTGGACATCCTGGGACCATTCCCCCGAGCGGCAGGAGGCTTCCGTTTCCTCTATGTCGCCATCGACAAGTTCACCAAGTGGGCCGAGGTGGAGCCGGTCCGCACGATCACCGCAGGATCGGCAGTCAAGTTCATCAAGGGCCTCGTGACCCGCTTCGGCGTCCCCAACTGCATCATCACGGATAACGGTTCGCAGTTCATGAGCAATCTCTTCATATCATATTGTGCTAACCTTGGAATGCAGATCTGCTACGCCTCAGTGGCCCACCCTAGGAGCAATGGGCAGGCCGAACGCGCCAACGCAGAGGTCCTGCGCGGCTTCAAGACGCGCAGCTTCAAGAAAAAGCTCGAGGCCTGCCGCAGGGGCTGGATCGACGAGCTCCAGTCCGTGTTGTGGTCAATCCGCACCACCGCAACCAAACCAACAGGAGAAACCCCGTTCTTTCTCGTTTATGGTGCGGAGGCTGTCCTCCCTCACGAGGTTAAGCGTCGCTCCCCACGGGTCTTGGCTTTCGATGAGGAACGCCAGGACGCCGCCTGGTGGATGGACCTCGTGCTCGGCGAGGAGGGCCGCCGCCGAGTTGCGCTCAAGGCAGCGTGATATCAGCAGGCGCTGCGGCGGTATCATTGCCGCAGCGTCCGCTCAAGAACATTGGAAGTTGGTGACTTGGTCTTGAGGCGGGTCCTCTCCATGGAAGGGCTACACAAGCTCTCGCCCATGTGGGAGGGCCCGTTCAGAATCGCCCGTGTCTCTAGGCTTGGCGATGTGCGCCTGGAGACGCGGGACGGGATACTCATCCAGAATTCCTAGAACATTCAGCACCTCAGGAGGTTCTATCCATAATCAAGGCTCTGTGCCCGTGAAGACAATCAAGGCTCCGTGCCCGTGAATGTCTCCGCTCGTGACACTCTCACGTAATAATGAGTCGGGGCTGTACACGCCTCAGAGTCTCCTGTGCATTGCCTACGGGCCCTCAGATCGGGCTCCCACCCACGTCCCAGTGGCAGTCCTTAGCTCCGCGCTAGGAAGAAGACGTAGCTAGGGGTCGGACGCGACCTTTTTTGTTTTTTCACCTTGGTGTTTGGTTGTCAGCCTTTTCTACTTCCTTGGCTGTCAGCCCTTCCTCTACCCCGTGCTATGAAGTTTTTCGAGTTTATTGCGATTTGCTCTGGTTTCGCTCGTTTTTCTCGCACTTCTCTCAGTTCTTCGGGCTGGGTTGCGCCGCTTATCCTCCCTCGTGCGCCTCACGAGTGGGGGCTGGGATACGGCCAGTCTCAGCTCTTAGCTACCGTCACCTCACGAACTCACCTTGTCAAGCCTGCTCAGGCTCTGGCATCAGGCTTTTCAGCCCTCATGACTTACTTCGCCAAGCCTTCTCAGGCCTTGGCATATCAGTACTCGCTCCGCGCTCTCAAGTGAGCTCAAGAGCGCGAGCCCTCCTCAACTCACCAAGGCTCATATATGCTCGGGGGCTCCGAGCCCGGCGGTCCTCATGATTCGCCTGGGGGCTCGTGACATCAGGAGGCCACCTGATGTCTACTACACAACCTTCTTCTTGCATACGTTGTTGGGCCTCCAAGTGTAGAGGTTTGTAGGACAGTAGCAAATATCCCTCAAGTGGATGACCTAAGGTTTATCAATCCGTGGGAGGCGTAGGATGAAGATGGTCTCTCTCAAGCAACCATGCAACCAAATAACAAAGAGTCTCTTGTGTTCCTAACACACCCAATATAATGGTCAATTGTATAGGTGCACTAGTTCGGCGAAGAGATGGTCATACAAGTGGTATGGATGGTAGATATGGGTTTTTGTAAACTGAAAATATAAAAACAGCAAGGTAACAAGTGGTAAAAGTGAGCGTAAACGATATTGCAATGCTAGGAAACAAGGCCTAGGGTTCATACTTTCACTAGTGCAAGTTCTCTCGACAATAATAACATAATTGGATCATATAACTATCCCTCAACATGCAACAAAGAGTCACTCCAAAGACACTAATAGCGGAGAAGAAACGAAGAGATTATGGTAGGGTACGAAACCACCTCAAAGTTATTCTTTCCAATCAATCCATTGGGTTATTCCTATAAGTGTCACAAACAACCCTAGAGTTCGTACTAGAATAACACCTTAAGACACAAATCAACCAAAACCCTAATGTCACCTAGATACTCCAATGTCACCTCAAGTATCCATGGGTATGATTATACGATATGCATCACACAATCTCAGATTCATCTATTCAACCAACACAAAGTACTTCAAAGAGTGCCCAAAGTTTCTATCGGAGAATCACGACGAAAACGTGTGCCAACCCCTATGCATAGGTTCATGGGCGGAACCCACAAGTTGGTCACCAAAACATACATCAAGTGACACGTGATATCCCATTGTCACCACAGATATGCACGGCAAGACATACATCAAGTGTTCTCAAATCTTTAAAGACTCAATCCGATAAGATAACTTCAAAGGGGAAACTCAATCCATTACAAGAGAGAATAGGGGGAGAAGAAACATAAGATCCAACTATAATAGCAAAGCTCGCGATACATGAAGATCGTGCCAAATCAAGAACACGAGAGAGAGAGAGAGAGAGAGATCAAACACATAGCTACTGGTACATACCCTCAGCCCCGAGGGTGAAGTACTCCCTCCTGGTCAGGGAGAGCGCTGGGATGATGAAGATGGCCACTGGTGAGGGTTCCCCCCTCCGGCCGGGTGCCGGAACAGGGTCCCAATTGGTTTTTGGTGGCTACAGAGGCTTGCGGCGGCGGAACTCCAGATCTAATCTTTGTTCTGGAAGTTTTAGGATACGTAGGTATATATGGGTGCAAGGGGTACGTCGGTGGAGCTGCGGGGGACCCACGAGGCAGGGGGGCGCGCGCCCTACCCTCATGGCCAGCTCCCGTATCTTCTGACGTAGAGTCCAAGTCTATCAGGTAGGTTTCCTTCCAAAAATAACTTCTTTAGTTGATTTCGTTCCTTTTTGACTCCGTCTGATACTCCTTTTCCTCAAAACACTGAAATAGGCATAAAACAGCAAATCTGGGCTGGGCCTCCGGTTAATAGCTTAGTCCCAAAAATAATATAAAAGTGGATAATAAAGCCCATATTGCCTAAAACAGTAGATAATATAGCATGGAGCAATCAAAAATTATAGATACGTTGGAGACGTATCAAGCATCCCCAAGCTTAATTCCTGCTCGTTCTCGAGTAGGTAAATGATAAAAAAGATAATTTTTGATGTGGAATGCTAGTTGGCATAATTTCATTGTAATTCTTCTCAATTGTAATATGAATATTCAGATTCGAAAGATTCAAGACAAAAGTTCATATTGACATAAAAATAATAATACTTCAAGCATACTAATAAAGCAATTATGTCTTCTCAAAATAACATGGCCAAAGAAAGTTATCCATACAAAAACATATAGTCTGGCTATGCTCGATCTTCACCACACAAAGTATTTAAATCATGCACAACCCCGATGACAAGCCAAGCAATTGTTTCGTACTTTAACATTTTCAAAACTTTTTCAATCTTCACGCACTACATGAGTGTGAGCCATGGATATAACACTATATGTGGAATAGAATGGTGGTTGTGGAGAAGACAAAAAGAGGGGAAGATAGTCTCACATCAACTAGGCGTATCAACGGGCTATGGAGATGCCCATCAATAGATATCAATGTGAGTGAGTAGGGATTGCCATGCAACGGATGCACTAGAGCTATAAGTATATGAAAGCTCAAACTGAAACTAGGTGGGTGTGCATCCAACTTGCTTGCTCATGAACACCTAGGGCATTTTGAGGAAGCCCATCATTGGAATATACAAGCCAAGTTCTATAATGAAAAATTCCCACTAGTATATGAAAGTGATATCATAGGAGACTCTCTATCATGAAGATCTTGGTGCTACTTTGAAGCACAAGTGTGGTAAAAGGATAGTAACATTGTCCCTTCTCTCTTTTTCTCTCATTTTTTTGGGCCCCCTTTTTTTGGCTTTTCTCTTTTTTTTATTCCTCACTTGGGACAATGCTCTAGAAATGATGATCATCACACTTTTGTTTTTCTTACAAATCAACAATTACAACTCGATACTTAGAACAAGATATGACTCTATATGAATGCCTCCGGCGGTGTACCGGGATATGCAATGAATCAAGAGTGACATGTATGAAAGAATTATGAATGGTGGCTTTGCCACAAATACGATGTCAACTACATGATCATGCTAGCAATATGACTATGATGGAGCGTGTCATAATAAACAGAACGGTGGAAAGTTGCATGGCAATATATCTCGGAATGGCTATGGAAATGCCATGATAGGTAGGTATGGTGGCTGTTTTGAGGAAGATATATGGTGGGTGTATGATACCGGCGAAAAGTGTGCGGTATTAGAGAGGCTAGCAATGGTGGAAGGATGGGAAAAAGTGCATATAATCCATGGACTCAACATTAGTCATAAAGAACTCATATACTTATTGCAAAAATCTAGAAGTTATCAAAGCAAAGTATTACGCGCATGCTCCTAGGGGGTAGATTGGTAGGAAAAGACCATCGCTCGTCCCCGACCGCCACCCATAAGGAAGACAATCAATAAACACCTCATTCTCCGACTTTGTTACATAACGGTTCACCATACGTGCATGCTACGGGAATCACAAACTTCAATGCAAGTATTCTTTAAATTCACAACTACTCAACTAGCATGACTCTAATATTATCACCTCCATATCTCAAAACAATTATCATGCTTCAATCTTTTCTTAGTATTCAACACACTCATAAGAATTCTTACAAATCTTTTATGCTTAGCATATTAGAATTTTAAGCAAATTACCATGCTATTTAAGACTCTCAAAATAATATAAGTGAAGCATGAGAGTTCATCTATTTCTTCAAAATACAACTACCACCATGCTCTAAAAGATATAAATGAAGTACTAGAGCAACCAACAAACTACTCCAAAAGGTATGAGTGAAGATCAATGAGTAGTCAAATAATTATGCACCTATGTGAAGACTCTCCCATTTAATAATTTCAGATCTTGATACTTTATTCAAACAGCAAGCAAAGCTAAATAAAATAAAATGACGCTCCAAGCAAAACACATATCATGTAGTGATAAAAATATAGCTCCAAGTAAAGTTACCGATGAACGAACACGAAAGAGGGAATGCCATCCGGGGCATCCCCAAGCTTAGACGCTTGGTTATCCTTGAATATTACCTTGGGGTGCCTTGGGCATCCCCAAGCTTAGGCTCTTGCCACTCCTTATTCCATAGTCCATCAAATCTTTACCCAAAACTTGAAAACTTCACAACACAAAACTTAACAGAAAACTCGTGAGCTCCGTTAGCGAAAGAAAACAAAAAACCACTTCAAGGTACTGTAATGAACTCATTCTTTATTTATATTGGTGTTAAACCTACTGTATTCCAACTTATCTATGGTTTATAAACTCTTTTACTAGCCATAGAGTCATCAAAATAAGCAAACAACACATAGTAAACAGAATCTGTCAAAAACAGAACAGTCTGTAGTAATCTGTAACTAACGCAAACTTCTGGAACTCCAAAAATTCTGAAATAAATTGGTTGACCTGACGAATTTGTCTAGTAATCATCTTCAAAAAGAATAAACTAAATATCACTCTTCAGTAAAAAGGTCTAGCTAATCTCGTGAACGCTAAAGTTTCTGTTTTTTAAAGCATGATCATAAAGACTTCACCCAAGTCTTCCCAAAGGTTCTACTTGGCACAAACACTAATTAAAACATAAAACCACATCTAAACAGAAACTATATGGATTATTTATTCCTAAACAGAACCAAAAAGTAAGAAACTAAAATAAAATTGGGTTGCCTCCCAACAAGCGTTATCGTTTAATGCCCCTAGGCATGATGATTTCAATGATGCTCACATCAAAGATAGGAATTGAAACATAAAGAGAGCATCATGAAGAATATGAATAGCACATTTAAGCCTAACCCACTTCCTATGCATAGGGATTTTGTGAGCAAACAACTTATGGGAACAAGAATCAACTTGCATAGGAAGGTAAAACAAGCATAACTTCAAGAGTTTAAGCACATAGAGAGGAAACTTGATATTATTGCAATTCCTACAAGCATATATTCCTCCCTCATAATAATTTTCAGTAGCATCATGAATGAATTCAACAATATAACCAGCACCTAAAACATTATTTTCATGATCTACGAGTATAGAATTTTTACTACTCTCCACATAAGCAAAATTCTTCTCATGAATAATAGTGGGAGCAAACTCAACAAAACAACTATCATGTGATTGAAAATTAAGATCAAGATGAAACGTTTCATGGTTATCATTATTATTTAAAGCATAAATCATCATAGATAGGAGGCATCCTTTCATCATAGTAAATTTTCTCATCAAAGCTTGGGGGACAAAAAATATAATCTTCATCAAACATAGCTTCCCCAAGCTTGTGGCTTTGCATATCATTAGCATCATGGATATTCAAGGAATTCATACCAACAACATTACAATCATGCTCATCATTCAAATATTTAATGCCAAACATTTTATGTAATTCTTCTTCTAGTACTTTGGCACAATTTTCCTTCCCATCATACTCATGAAAGATATTAAAGAGGTGAAGCGTATGAGACAAACTCAATTCCATTTTTTGGTAGTTTTCTTTTATAAACTAGACTAGTGCTAAAACAAGAAACAAAAAGATTCGATTGCAAGATCTAAAGATATACCTTCACTTACCTAGCCTCCCTGGCAACGGCGCCAGAAAAGAGCTTGATGTCTACTACACAACCTTCTTCTTGTAGACGTTGTTGGGCCTCCAAGTGCAGAGGTTTGTAGGACAGTAGCAAATTTCCCTCAAATGGATGACCTAAGGTTTATCAATCCGTGGGAGGCGTAGGATGAAGATGGTCTCTCTCAAGCAACCCTGCAACCAAATAACAAAGAGTCTCTTGTGTCCCCAACACACCCAATACAATGGTAAATTGTATAGGTGCACTAGTTCGGCGAAGAGATGGTGATACAAGTGGTATGGATGGTAGATATGGGTTTTTGTAAACTGAAATATAAAAACAGCAAGGTAACAAGTGGTAAAAGTGAGCGTAAACGGTATTGCAATGCTAGGAAACAAGGCCTAGGGTTCATACTTTCACTAGTGCAAGTTCTCTCGACAATAATAACATAATTGGATCATATAACTATCCCTCAACATGCAACAAAGAGTCACTCCAAAGACACTAATTGCGGAGAACAAACGAAGAGATTATGGTAGGGTACGAAACCACCTCAAAGTTATTCTTTCCAATAAATCCATTGGGCTATTCCTATAAGTGTCACAAACAGCCCTAGAGTTCGTACTAGAATAACACCTTAAGACACAAATCAACCAAAACCTAATGTCACCTAGATACTCCAATGTCACCTCAAGTATCCATGGGTATGATTATACGATATGCATCACACAATCTCAGATTCATCTATTCAACCAACACAAAGTACTTCAAAGAGTGCCCAAAGTTTCTACCGAAAAATCACGACGAAAACGTGTGCCAACCCCTATGCATAGGTTCATGGGCGGAACCCGCAAGTTGGTCACCAAAACATACATCAAGTGGCACGTGATATCCCATTGTCACCACAGATACGCACGGCAAGACATACATCAAGTGTTCTCAAATCTTTAAAGACTCAATCCGATAAGATAACTTCAAAGGGGAAACTCAATCCATTACAAGAGAGAAGAGGGGGAGAAGAAACATAAGATCCAACTATAATAGCAAAGCTCGCGATACATCAAGATCGTGCCAAATCAAGAACACCAGAGAGAGAGATCAAACATATAGCTACTGGTACATACCCTCAGCCCCGAGGGTGAACTACTCCCTCCTCGTCATGGAGAGCGCCGGGATGATGAGGATGGCCACTGGTGAGGGTTCCCCCCTCCGGCAGGGTGCCGAAATAGGGTCCCGATTGGTTTTTTGTGGCTACAGAGGCTTGCGGCAGCGGAACTCCAGATCTAATCTCTGTTCTGGAAGTTTTAGGATACGTAGGTATATATGGGTGCAAGGGGTACGTCGGTGGAGCTGCGGGGCCGCCACGAGGCAGGGGGCGCACCCCAGGGGGGTGGGCGCGCCCCCTACCCTCGTGGCCAGCTCCCGTATCTTCTGACGTAGAGTCCAAGTCTATAAGGTAGGTTTCCTTCCAAAAATAACTTCTCCAGTTGATTTCGTTCCGTTTTGACTCCGTCTGATATTCCTTTTCCTCGAAACACTGAAATAGGCATAAAACAGCAAATCTGGGCTGGGCCTCCGGTTAATAGGTTAGTCCCAAAAATAATATAGAAGTGGATAATAAAGCCCAATATTGCCTAAAACAGTAGATAATATAGCATGGAGCAATCAAAAATTATAGATACGTTGGAGACGTATCACCACGCACCTCAGGACTTCGTCTCACAACAAGTGCAGCACACAAGCTAAGTAATTTCGTCCAGAACGAAAATAACAGCAGACTTCCATTTCACGCATACATGCCATTGTTCATTACACGCCCGCCCGAGGCAGCTCAAACCAGATGCAGGAAGGAAATGAAGAAAATCAAAAACAAGGGCCAGGCGGATTCGGAGCCCGTGGATCGGCGTAGTCAGCACCTCAACCAAGTCGGATCCCTACTCTTCGCACTTCACCGAAGAGCGGCGGCGCGAGGTCCCCTCCTCCTCGGCGAGCCGGGCGTGGCAGAGCGGCCGCCCAGGATAGCCGCCGCTGCTGGAGGAGCTGATGCTGCCACAGAGGGGGGACCTGCAGATGCTACTGAGGCTGAGCTCGTCTTCAGAGGAAGAGCTGCTCCTCAGGACGCCGTCGCCACTCTCCTCGTCGTCGTCCACCTCTGGGCAACACCCCAGGCGCCTTCCTTCCTCCGAGAAGTCCCTGACAAGAAACGACGACACCCCGTCGTACTTGAAGTGGAGGGTACACTTTCCCCGCAGCCGGCGCGCGCGGGCGAAGGGTTGCCAGCGACGACCAAGGAACACTTCGCCTGAAGCAAGGACCTCGACCTCCACCCAGAAGGCTCCGTTGCAGCACCCGTCGGCCTGCAGCCAAACGCCGTCGGGCCCTTCTTCCGGCAGTTCGGCGCGGAACCAGCGGGGAAGCCGGAGCCACATGCTGCCGGGCTTCTCCACCCACATCACGAATTCGGAGGCCACGTCGGTGGAGTGGAGTTGCTGGCGCGGGGGACGGATAGGTGCCGGTCGACCCCCTGCGCCACCTCGACCATCGTGGCCACAACCGCCCCCACCGAGAGGAGAAGCTCCACGCCTCTTGCCGGCGACCCCGTCGGAGCCCGAGAAGCCGCGCCCGTTTGCTCGAGGAGCCGTCACGGCCGTGGCGGCATGCTTACGGGGACGCCCGTGGCCCCTCTTCAGCGGCGGCGAGACCAGCTCCTTCACACCCTTGCCCCTCTCTGCGGCGAAGGACTTCCTCAGCGGCGCCATGGAAATCTTGGGGCGAAGGAGAACAAAGGGAGAAGAGAGGATAGTGGCGCTGGCTTGAAGATGGCCTGGGAGCTCCCCTCCCCGGCCTCATTTATAGGGTGAGGAAGGCCAACCATCGATTGGTCATGGCCATGATGGCCACATCGCCCGCGCCAGGGAGTCGTCTAGTCACACGGTTACCAAGGCTGCATGGGGAGTGCAGTCCTCGCGTCCCATCCAACCGTCACGCGCCGGCCTGGCCCGCAGTCTTTGGGGCCCGCGGCGCTTCGTCATCGGCTAGGCTTCGTCCAGAAGCCAACTCCGCGCGCACCTTAGCCCGGGGGCTATTGTCGGTGTACTGGGAACCAGGGTACCCAGACTTGCCTGTCTGCGGCCCACGTCGCGTTCCTGGTACGGCCCGGTAGGGCCCAGCTGATCGACCAGCTGCTCAAGACCCTCGCGAGGGGACAGCCATCGCGAGGAGAACGATCAAGACCTCCTCAGGGAGCGGCCTCACCTAGACTGCTCCAGAGGGGCGACCAAGACCACTCCCGAGAGTGGCCTCAGCTAGGCTGCTTCGGGAGGGCGGAGATCTCAAGGCAAGGGCTGCCTCAGGAGGAGGCAGTGACGCAAGCCATGACGAACCGTGCCAGCGGGTGCAGTTTCCATATCGGTGCAAAGGAGACCACACAGCCGCAGGTTCCCAAGGGGCGAGACAAAGGTTTTCCCTTTGGTGCAACAAGACCGAAGACCGCAAGGACGACAGGAAGGATGTCATCGCTGAGCCCACCACCGCGTCACCGCTTGCCCTCTTTGCAGGCGGAGACCACCTTTTGTCACGATAGGAGCGTCCTTGTGTTCCCGCTCAAATGGCCATTGTGGGATTCCCTTCCTGCCTAAACATTTCGGGGGAAGAGGACCCTCGCCGTCTATATAAGTAGCTAGGGTTCCTAGCATAGAAAGGGGGAATCGATGATTGAGAGGCCAACCCATTAGGACTTAGCAAAGGAAAGGAGCAAGAACATCAGCCTCCTCACCTCTCTTGAGCTCGCCTCCTAAGCTCAGGAAACCACTACACTTGTCATACTCCAGCGCTCGCGAGGCCAATCGACCAAAGCAGGAAGTAGGGTTTTACACTGCAAGGTGGCCTGAACCTGGGTAAACTCTTGTGTGTTCTACTTGCTTGCTTGCATCCCATTCCCACCACCAGGAGAAGAGCGAGGCGCTAGGTAGACTTGTAGTGGGAGAGATCTTCGTCACGCCCCTGTGTTTGAATCTTAAGTGTTTTGCGGATCCCGGAATCCGACATTGGTGATGACGGCGGTGAAGTTGTTGGTGTAGATTGCGGTGACGATGATGGCCCCGGTGGCGTTTCGGCGCCACCGGGAGAGAGGGGGAGAGAGCCCCCTCCTTCTTCTTCTTCCTTGGCCTTCTCCCTAGATGGGAGAAGGGTTTCCCCTCTGGTCCTTGGTATCCATGGCATGGGAGGGGCGAGAGCCCCTCCAAGATTGGATATGTCTATCTATCTCTCTCTGTTTCTGCGTTTTAGATTCTGCCCTTTCACCGTCTGTTTTATAACCGGAGATCCGTAACTCCGATAGGGCTCAATTTTGGACACGATCTCTATCTGGATATTAGCTTTCTTGCGGCGAAAGAAGGTCTCCAACCGCCTTACAGGGTGTCCACGAGGGTCAGGGGCGCGCCTGCCCCCCTGGGGCGTGCCCCCTGCCTCGTGGCCCCCTCGGGCATCGTCTCGCGTTGATTCTTCTACCCAAAAATCATAAATATTCCAAAAAATCTCCGTCAGTTTTTATCCCGTATGGACTCCGTTTGATATGGGTTTTCTGCAAAACAAAAAACATGTAACAGACATGAACTAGCACTGGGCACTAGATCAATATGGTAGTTCCAAAAATACTATATAAAGTTGCCAAAAGTATATGAAAGTTGCATAATATTGGCATGGAACGATACGACGGAGACGTATCAGCATCCCCAAGCTTAATTCCTGCTCGTCCTCGAGTAGGTAAATGATAAAAAAGATAATTTTTGATGTGGAATGCTACCTAGCATAATCTTGATCATGTAATCTAATCATGGCATGTATATTAAGACACGAGTGATTCAAAGAAATAGTCTATCATTTGACATTAATACAATAATACTTCAACCATACTAATAAAGCAATCATGTCTTTTCAAAATAAATGGGCCAAAGAAAGTTATCCCTACAAAATCATATGGTATGGCTATGCTCCATCTTCACCACACAAAATATTCACATCATGCACAACCCCGGGACAAGGCAAGCAATTGTTTCGTACTTTTGACGTGTAAAGTAAGCAGATGCAATTTAACCAAATTGGAAGCAATACAAGCTAGACACCATATGCAACATGCAACCACATTTGACAGCGCGAAGTTAAAGCAAGCACCTGGGATGGTTGTGTGTGGCAATTGAGATCATCAACTACAGAGCTACGTTTACTGTCTCCAACTGCTGACACTGCACCCTTTAGAGTGCTGAAACGCTTAGTGCTTATCTTTGAATTACACTGGAGCGACTTCTGTCTTTTCTTTTCAGCATTCATCAACACTGCGTCAGAGTCTGAAATACACATGCATAAAAAACAATATTGTGAGTATGGGTGAAGTGTGTGCACAATTAGTACAGTGTAAAGGTAGCAGATAGCAGGTCGGTGAGAAATAAATGACGGGAGACATATGATAGCTCTATAACATGCATGTCACACTAAATTACTACAAGATTCTATGAAAATAACATTCGACTGAAAACAAATAGGTCAGCCCATTTTTTCTGCACCGTCCTATGTACAAAGAACGGGCAGATCGCCTTCATCTACCTCCAGCCAGTCAGTGTTGACGATCTTCCTCGAAACGGCAACGACCACCGGAGTAGTCCCCTGCCTGCGCCCTCCCCTCAACCTCACCGCACCGCCGTGCTTGGCACCGCCCCCCGGCCATCCATTCAAGCCCCGCCGACCTCCATATTGGGCGCAAGAAGCTCCTGCGCCCCACACCCCTATGATAGACACCGATGTGCCGCTTCCCCGGCGAACAGGCGGACTAGGTGCTCCACGCGCCTAAGCGGGTGCTACTTCTTTTAATTGCGGTTCGACTAACCCTGAATTGAAATCCAGGCAGGCTACTGACCTCTAGCAAAGGTGAAATTGTAAAGGAAGGAAACCTTGTGCATTTAGTATCACGAAGAAGATGTAGTAAGAAGTGCTTAACTAGTTTCTTTTGTGGGATGAATATGGTGTGAGCAGATATGTAAGGTTTGCACGAATAAGGGAAGAGGAGTACCTCTTTCTGCTGGCTGTGTTGTGTCCTCCTTCTGTTTTTTCAATGGTCTTCTTATGGTTTGCTGGAAACAAGAAGTTGTGGAGGATGGTGGAGCCTTGGATGAACCCATGGCCAAGTTGTTGAGTGTGGTGCGGTGGCCATCTGTCGGCGGTGGGGAACCAGATCTGAGGCGGCGAACGACGGCGTAGTGGGAACAGCTCCGGTGCGGTGGACGGTTGCGACAGCGGAGCGGCAGCAGTGAGGCGCAGGACGGCATGGTCGGAGTGGTTCTAGTATGGCGCACGTCGGCGTCGGCGTCGTGGAGGCAGATCTTCCTCGGGTTCAGCTACTAAGTCCTTGAGGGCGTTGCGGTTGCGGTTGCGTTGGACGACGGCGTCGGGGTATTGGCTCCGGCGTGATGGAGGAGGGCAGCGGTGGATTGGGTGCTATGGGGTGGAGGACGGAGGAGGCTGAGGTTTCACAGCTGGTGGAGAGGGCGTTTTGGCGCCCACGGAGTATGAATGGGGAAACGGAGGGAGGCGGGGAACTAAGGGGGAACAATGTTTTGGTTTGGGATGCGCTTGTTTGAAATTTGGGGAAAGTTACAAACTTTGCCCCCATCTAAAATTTCGGACATATTGCAGGTTGGGGGTAGGACAGTAATCTCAAGTGTCCCAAATGTGGGCGGGATAGATTTCGGCCGAGCGCATGGGTGTTTAGGCGCCCACAGCGTATGAATGCTTCCCGGAGGCGGTTGAGACTGGCGTCTTGGTGAAGTTACAAACCTACCCCGGTTTAGACCTTTGGACATCGGGTCGATAGGCTACACGGGCCAGAGTCAAGACAGTAATTTCCTACCACCAAATAGTCTCGCGCGGTTTCGGGTGACCAGAGGCCTATTTGGCGCTTCATTCAATATTTGGGAGCGGAAGCATTAACGTTTTTGGTTCTCTTGAATTGAACTTTTAGGATTTGTCAAACTTCACAAATCTTTACTCTTGAAAATCCTAAAGCTACGATTATTTTGGAATGGAGGGGGTACAATTGAATATACATTGTACACGAGTATATATTAAAAACTATGCAACTTACCTCAGTTCATGCATGGTTCCAGATATAATCTCCTTGGTTGCAAAAAAAGTTAGACATGCATATGAATATATATAGCATGTTCAAATGCACAACAAAGATTGATGCCCCCTTTTACATCTGATTTACAAATGCCATTGTCTCGGGTTCAAATAGATGAATGCACTTCCTATGAATTCGAATCTTTGAAACCCCCTTTATGTTGAATTCGACATGTATTCTATTTCATAGCTAGCAATTTGGAATGTATCCATGCAAGTGACAAATGTATAAAGTGCTTCACACTAACAACATGGAGTGCACTAATTAATGTTTATATATGAATTGCAAAAGCATCCATTTCTTGTATTTCAAACCGCTCTCACTCTATGGATCGATAATATGAAATAAACACATGCACATGCTAGAATTCAATAGAGTATGGGTGTCTGATAGACCAATTTTCGTCCATACGCAATTTGCGAAATTCATGATCTCATCCAAAAATAATAATGCCATTTATATTTTAATTTAATGCGTAGAACCGCCTTTTACACGTAGATGCACTATGCCTCGGCCCGTTCTCACATACGCGCTATATCTCTCTCTATCTACTGCATAAGTGCACACACTTTATATGCATCAGCATTTCTCTTTCACACATGCTCACAATCTCTCTCGGGGTGTCGGGGAGTCTCACGCACATGCTCTCTCTGTATCTCTCTCTCTCTCTCTCTCTCTCTCTCTCTCTCTCTCTCTCTTTCTGACTACTATGTACCACTCTTTTCACTAACCTCAGTTGGAAAACACTATTTCTCTCACATGCATATATACACACGCACGGTCTCTACCAGCCCTCTATACGCACATATATGTGCCTAATTGTCTCCCGCACGCACATTATCTTTAGGCCTCTCTTGCACACATTGCCCCCCTAGACACACCTCTCTCTTAGTAGTTGGAAGATATGATTCCATCATATCATTCGGTAGGATATCCCTGACTGTTAGGCTGGATGGTAATACGAGGCAAAGTTTTACCCTAGTTCGGACCTTTGCAGTTGAGGAAAAAGCCTACTCCTGATACTGTATATTAGTGATAGGGGTGTGTACAAAGTACACGTGAATACCAGGCGTTGTGCATGTGTGTATACTATCGACGAACTAGCCCCCAAGCTTCTATAACATACTGGGGGACTAGGGTTACAAATCATATATAGTCGGCTTATCACCAGTGGGGGTAGAGTCCTTCGCGACTCTGGTAGCTAGCTTCATGTTGTACGCCGAGTCCTCCACATGGGTCTTCGTATAACGCGTCTCGATCCAACCTATGTGGCGCAGGATGGAACCGACCCATGGGTCCTCATGTTGACCCACCACAACTAGAAATGTTGTGCCCACCACACCACACACGCAATCGGCCACTAAGAAAATAAGCATATACAATAGTACAATGTTATACATGAAAGTTAATTGCATGGTGCATCCAGAAATATTTGTTCTTCATTGTGAATGTTTATATATTCTCCTAAAATATTAGTCACGGTAAAGAGATACGAAGGGCATATCTCTCCTTGTCTCCACCGGACATCCCCTCTTTCTACACCACTTTCACGTACGCACACAAACTATCTCTCGGCCCTCTAAAAGTATGCATGCCGACGACACATTCACGCGTGACGGTCACTATATTTCAAGCTAAAGCACTATACGGTCACTGGACTTCAGAATATGCTCATTACGGTCACCGTATACATTCTCGTGGTGATCATCCGGTATCTAGCTCACGATATGTCTCCGTATTTTCTTGACGACACTAACGGACTTTGCATTTGATGTGTGCTCCGTATTTTGTTGACGACACTTACGGTCGTTGTATTTGAAGCGAAAGCATGATATGGTCACTGGACTTCAGAATAAGCTCATCACGGTCACCACATACATTTTGTCGTGCTAACCAACATGTGGTTGGATGGTTAGGAGGACAGTTGTTTCTCGAGCCCACCAGGGTTAAAGTCCCGATGCTCGCATTTATCCTGGGTTAATTTCAGTATTTTCCGGTGATGTGCGTTCAGTGGGAGGAGACGTTACACTCGACTACGACGCACCTATGGTGACTTCGTAGATCATATGCTGGCTCACTCTCTCGAAGATGCTCATATGGGTAGGGTCTGCGTGTGTGTGCGCTTATAGCGGTGAGTGCTTGCGCGTATATATGAGCCCTTGCGTCTGTACCGTGTTAAAAAAATACATGTCATGATTATACGGTCACTGGCTCACCCGTACAACTCTGTATTTTGTTGATGACACAATCAATTGACCAGTCAAACGTTCCACGTGGTGCAACTAGTGTTGCGCCATCGGGGCGCGTAACCGTGGGGCCCACCTATCAGCCCGCATATGAAAGAAACAAATGGTAGTTTGAGTCTGTACTATGTTAATAAAATACATTTTAGGGTGATCATACGGTCACTAGCCCACCATACAGCTCCATAATTTGTTGACGACACGATCAATTGACTAGTCAAATGGTCCACATTCAGCAGCGCACATTCCATAGGGCCCACCCGTCAGCGCGTATATGAAGGACAGAAATAGTAATAAGTTAGTGGTCGGTGGGTACTCAAAATTCTGAGACCTCTTGTTAGCAGTCGCCGGTGGTGGGGGCGCGTTGATTGGGCGGTGGGGTGGGGATCGCCGGAGAAAAAGCTTGGCCTGGGGGGGCTAGAGGGATGGCCGGTGCGGCG